>CM065805.1:123644200-125061228 GCA_033398695.1 Orobanche coerulescens
AAAAATCGCGCTCTCTCTCTAAAGTTCCTGGCCGACAATAACACAATCAAAAGACTTATACACACCAAAGTGTGATCGATTCACACAGACCAAAAAGCAACAGAGATTAACTAAAAGGGCTTCGGCCCTTGTCGTCCGATGGATGATGCAGCCAAGAAAGATTTCAACGGGAAGTCAGGGCAAGGAAATAGAGGTAAGGAACTGGTTCTTGATTGATGGCCGGTTAAAATTTTTGGTTCGGATTGGTTGTTGTATGTGGGTTCCGATATGGATTCGGTCATGAGTTCGGGCTGGATTTTGATTTTTAATTCTGGAAATTAGGTTGAGGGTTTTGGATTTTGGGTTAGGTTGTGAGGTTTCTAGTTTTGATGATTTCAATCGGGTTTTTCTTGGTGGTGATGTATAGACGAGGAAAGGAGGTTAGTTACGGGGTTTTGAAGGGTTGTGCATCAGATTTCGGGATGTTTGATGTTGAAGGGTTCTGGTGTATCGTTTGTGGATAAATTTCTGAATTTGTTAATTCAACAAACACATAGAGGTTGAACGAGAAACTACAGAAGAACGGAAGTGGAATTTATATGACGAGGATGACAAAACATATAAATCAGAGAGAAGATTGATGTTACCTCTGCAGAAATTGATAACTTTGAAGAAGATGAGAGAGGAAGCAGATGATTTGCAACTCCCGTGAATTTTTGTCTTGCTGTGCAGATTTCTCTACCTCTGCTATCTACCGTGAATTTTGTGTAGTGTATAGGTGAGTTATTGTTGGGTAATAAATTGTATATATAGGTATAAATTTTAAAGTGTTTTAGTTGAATTAGGATTGTATATTGATATATCTCAAGAAGTTTTGATGAATTGAGGAACTGTGATGAGAGGACGATCGATACGAGTTCTTAATTATGGTTAATTTAGTTTAATCATGGTTAGTTTAATTATAACACAAGATTAAATCTAATTGATACAGTAATAATAATAGTAATAATAATAAATGTAAAAATAATAAGTTGGTAATAATGATAATAATATCGGAAAATGATAGTGATAATAATAATAATAATAATATTAGTACTAATAAAAATAGTAAAAATAATATAATTATTAATAATAGTGATAGTAATATTAATAATAAATAATATTATTATTTATCTTGTAAAATCTTTTGGGTAACAATTTATATTGTTTAAAATTGCATCGGGGCTAGAAATGACGAGATGAAACGATGAATTAAAATGAGAAATGAAACGAATGAATCACATGACTTGACATGAATGAATTTACACGATGTTGGAAATAAAATGAATTAAATGATAAAATTATTCGGGCATTAATTTAATAAAATTGGACATGTTTTCTATAATTCACAATAAATGTATATGCGAAATCGGGGCGTTACCCTCCTTTAACATTTTCATCCTCGAAAATCAAGTTACGTACCTTGAAAAATGAATGTTGGATACTTAGAACGGATATCCTCTTCACGTTCCCAAGTTGCCTCATTTGGTCCATGACGACTCCATTGAACTTTCACCAATTTAACCTCTTTGTTTCGTAACGGATGTACCTTATGCTCCAAAACAGCTGTAGGTACCTCCTCATAAGTCAGGTTCTTGGCTATATGCAACTCTTTGAAATTGCATACGTGATCAGGATCATGTATGTACTTCCTCAGCATGGATACGTGAAAGACATTGTGCACTCCCGATAACTTCGACGGCAATGCCAAACTACAAGCAAGATCACCAACACGACCCAAAATCTCAAAAGGTCGGATATAACGAGGCTGTAGCTTTCCCTTTTTTCCGAATCGTATCACTCCTTTCATCGGCGCTACCCTCAAGAACACCTTTTCTCCAATCTCAAATTGGATATCTTTCTTTCTTTTATCAGTATACGACTTCTGCCGATCCTGGGCAATCTTAATTTTACTTCTGATTTCAGCTATCTTCTCTACAGTCTACCCGATCAATTCTGGACCCAAAATTTTTCCTTCTCCAACCTCACTCTAATAAAGAGGCGATCAAAATTTGTAAAGTCGCTTGGTAACTATTGTTATAAGCAAACTCTACTAAAGGCAAAATATTCTCCCAATTCTCACCAGTATCAAGAACACACGCCCTCAACAAATCTTCAAGTGTCTTGATAGTCCGTTCAGATTGACCGTCGGTTTGTGGATGATATCAAGTACTGAAATTCAATTTAGTGCCCAACGTACTCTGAAGATTCCTCCAAAATTTCGATGTAAATCGTGGATCTCTATCCGAGATGATTGACACTGGAACACCATGTAACCTCACAATCTCCCGAATATAAATCTTTGCATATTGTTCCATACTATAAGTCATCCTCACAGGTAGAAACTGAGATGACTTTGTCAAACGTTCTACTATCACCCAGATAGCATCGTTCTTCCTCACGGTTCCTGGCAGACCAACCACGAAATCCATTGTGATATGCTCCCAATTCCATTCTGGGATTTCCAACGATTGAAGTAAACCTCCTGTCCGTTGGTGTTCTGCCTTCACCTGTTGACATATCATACGCCTCTCCACAAATACACCAATGTCCCGTTTCATTCCCCTCCGCCAAAAGAACTTCTTCCGGTTGTGGTACATCTTTATACCTCCCGGGTGTAACACCCCGATATATTCGGAATAATTACAGTGTCGTAAATCCTTTGTATAAGAATTTACAAGGCTAAATTGGAAACATATAGAAAATAACATCAATGTGTCAATAAGGTTATAATACGAAACCAGTTTCAAAGATTCGAAAAGTCCATTAATACAAACATATCCAAAACATCAATGACATATGCGTACTCGAGTACTAAGAAAATGAAACAACAACATTTAACATCACTGAGCCACTTCATCGTCATGGCGGTACTGTGGCTGCTTTCCCACTCCTCGGCTACCTGAACATCAAAACAAATGTCCACCACCGAAGGGGTTAGCAAAAACAATGCTAGTACAAGTATCGGAACACACAAATATGTAACAACAATGCATAAAAACATACACAATACGGACTTCCGCTACCGGAATCCAACAATACGAATCCACAAGATTCAATCAACACAACATGGGTATTCCAACGATCCAGCGCCCTCAACATAGATCCCAAGATGATCCCATCGGACCAACACGAGGTGGAAAAACCCGTCCAATGATCCAGCGCCCTCAGTATAGATCCCAAGATGATCCCGTCAGGCCAACACGAGTTGGACATCCGATCCAGCGCCCTCAGCATAAATCGCTTGATCCTTTCGGATCATCACAACTTACACATAACACAACTATGCATATACATATGCAAGCAAATCAATATGTTCATCAACATGAACGTACAGCAAATCGATAGCAAATGTCATGACAATTTAATGAAATAATCTCATGTCAATAACACGAATAAACTATATGCATGATCAAATTCATCAATTATTCACAAACTTTCAAAATACGATACTTGCCTCAACAAATGGCGACAAGAATTTCTACTATCAATAGTCTTCAATCCGTTTGGAGAATTCTCACTTGATCAGCTCACCGAAATGCAAACCTTCATCGAACAATAATGTTGGTATAACTAATGGTTCCGGAGAATCATTCAAATCATCAAATGAATCATCAAAAGGCATGATACACCCTATAATGGCGATGGACTATTCTGCCCTAACACAATTTGGTTAAACCGATACTATGTTATTCGTCCTTGCAATAACTCAATAGAATACTTTCTAAGTTCCAACACAATTCCTTCGGTTGATTGGTACAACTTAACATGGAATTCATCCTAGGAGGATTCTAATCATGTTCTATTATAGCAAGATATCCGAACCTCGATGAATCATCATAAAGACTTGTTCACTACTTTCAATATCATCTCCTTCTACGAATTAATCCTTAAGTTCAATCCGTTAATTCTTCACCGAAATGTTCGATCATACCATTCTCATGAACTAAGATAATCTTCGAAAACTAGATATAATTGCGTTTACAATCTCAAGATGAACTAAACAATAGCCTAATCACTAGAAGGTTTGCTCAACGATTTCAACAACCAAGAGAAATCGAAAATAATTGAATTTAATCTTCTAAACCATGATGAAAGGCTCTTCAAGAAGATAACTGATTCGGTCTACTCAAAACAGGTCCAAAAAGTTACTAAGATCATGCTAAATTAGTTGGTGAAGGATCACATACCTCAATAAATTGATGAACAACGAAGAACTTGAATAAACTCAAACACCGAAAGCTTGAAAACCAATCCACAAGGCCTAAGCTTCCCAGGAATCATCCCAGAAGATGATATGAAGGATAAGAGGTGATGAAAGATCTACAGAACACGAAAAATCGGCCAAAGGAAAGGTGAGAAATGAAGTAAGGTCAAGGTCTATAAATAGAATTTTGGGCATTATGTACGTTATGCAAATAACCTTACGTACGTAACAAACTTAACGTACGTTAAACCCTATCTTTAACGTACGTAGTCGTCTGACCAGGACTCACTGGCCTGATTTTGGCATTGCCTTACATACATAATCACAATGGTTTTACGTACGTAATATCCATGTCCTTAGTGTACGTAAAACATGCACCATAGCGTACGTAACACCTATGTCCAGGTTCACGCGGAACATCACACGAATCTTCCCCATCCCCTTCCTTGGCCCCCCACACGCCGACCCTTATCTGATCCCAAGTTGACTTCGCTTACGTACGTTAAGCATATCAGATAACGTACGTAATACTGCAGTCTTAGCGTATGTTATGGATGCCTGATAGTGTACGTTAACACGTGCAGAATCATGCATGCAGAATGCTGGAGATACCAAAACGTAAGGGTACGAAATACGGGAAACCAACCTCCGAATAATAACATCACAAAGTTGAATCTTACAAGATAAATACACCATAATTATCTGGGCATTACACCGGGTGAGCGGAGTATGGTGCGTTGTGAGCTTCTTCCAGGATTTGCTTTCTAAGGGATGGATCCTTACGAACACATAACCTCCCATCATAAGTCAAAACATCATCTGCGGCAATGACAAATTTCTCAATACTCCCATCTTGTGCTCGATCTTTCATCTTGCACAAGAACTTATCACATGGTTGAGCCTCCTTAATCTTATACCTCAAATTTGGTTGCAAGACCAAAGATGATAGGATTGATTTTTAACTCTTTGAAGACTCAACTACCTCAATCCTCAACTCGGAGAACTCCTTCATCAAACTCTCCTGATCGGTCAGGCAACCTAACCCGCCTCTAGTCTTCCAACTCAAGGCATCAGCTACCACATTAGTCTTACCCGGATGGTAATGGATGGTACAATCATAGTCCTTTACCAATTCTAACCATCTCCTTTGTATCATGTTAAGATCCTTCTGTGTGAAAAGATACTTCAACCTTTTATGGTCGATGTATATCTCACACTTCCCTCCGTAGAGATAGTGATGCCAAATCTTCAGCGCATGTACTACAACAGCCAACTCCAGATTATGCGTTGGATAGTTCAACTCATGTGGTTTAAGCTGTCTCGATGCATAGGATACCAATTTACCATGTTGCATTAGAACACAACCCAAACCCTACTTTTAGGCATCACTATAAATAACAAAGTCTTCCGTCAGATCAGGAATCGCTAATACTGGTGCCGAGGTTAGTCTCCTTTTCACTCTTGAAAACTTTCCTCGCATCTGTCACTACATTCAAACCTCATGCCTTTCCTTGTTAACTGGGTCATAGAAGTGGCGATTTTCGAATATCCTTCGATAAATCTTTTGTAATAGCTAGCTAGACCCAAAAAGATGTGAACTTCGCTTGCATTCTTGGGTACTCCCCAACTACTCACTGCTATAACCTTATCGGGATCTACCTCAATTCCTTTTGAAGTCACCACATGTCCAAGGAATCCAACTCTATTTAACAAAAACTCACATTTCTTAAACTTGGCATACAACTTCTCCTTGCGACGTGTCTCCAATGTAATCCTCAAATGCTCTTGGTGTTCTTCCCCGTCCTTAGAGTACACCAAGATGTCATCTATGAAAACGATCATGAACTTATCCAAGTAAGGTTGGAACACCCTGTTCATCAAATCCATGAAGACTACTCAGACCAAATGGCATCACTACAAATTCGAAATGCCCATAACGGGTCCTTAAAGCCGTCTTGGGAATGTCACACTACGTAATCTTTAGTTTTTGGTACCCCGACTGCAAATCGATCTTTGAAAAGGTTACGGATCCCCTCAATTGATCGAATAGATCCTCGATTCTCGGTAGTGGGTACTTGTCCTTCACCGTGAGTCAATTCAACTCTCTGTAATCTATACATATCCGAAGTGACCCATCCTTTTTTCTTACAAACAACACTGGTGCACCCCATGGTGACACACTAGGACGAACAAATCCGATCTCCAGCAACTCTTGAATTTGGACTTTCAATTCTTGAAGTTCCTTCGGAGCCATTCTATATGGCGCTTTGAATGTAGGAGCCATTCTATCCTGATCGCAAGTCAATCTTCGAGAATACCCTTGCTCCTTGCAGTTGATCATACAAGTCATCGATCCGAGGTATAGGATACTTGTTCTTGATTGTCACCTTGTTAAGCTCCATGTAATCAATACATAATCGAAGGGATCCATCTTTCTTCCGGACAAAGAGAACGGGTGCTCCCCAAGGAGAAACACTAGGTTGAATGTAACCCTTATGCAATAATTCCTCCAGTTTCTTCTTTAGTTCATACATCTCGGTTGGCGCCATGCGGTATGGTGCTCTGGAAATAGGAGCGGCTCCAGGCTCTAATTCGATAGTGAACTCCACTTCTCTCTGCGGAGGTAACCCAGGTAGTTCGTCAGGGAATACATCTGAAAATTCATTCACAATTGGAATAGATGAGATCTCTACTCCTACTTCTTTATTCATGGCGTAGCACCATAGTCCATGACATCCCTGCTTCAGTAATTTCACAGCTTTCATTGCTTTGATCAATTTTCCTGAGCTTCCCAGTCTCCACCCTCTGAATAAGTGTTCAGATCCGTCATCAGCAATGATAGAAATGACTCTCTTTCGGTAATTCAGAATAGCTCCATAACGGTTGAGCCAATCCTCTCCGAGAATTAAGTCATCACCATGGATGTCAACTACAATAAGATTCGATGGCCAATCTCTCCCTCCTATAGACACTGGAAAATCTCTACTTTCTAGGGTTCCCACAATTCTCTCTCCGCTCAGCAAACCCACAACATATGGTTCACAATCAAATAAACACGAGATTTTCAAACGATTAACACAGTTCAATGATATGAAAGAATGTGTAGCTCCGGAATCGAATAAGACACTAACTGGTTGCAAAAGGATCTGGATCGTACCTGATGCAACAGAGTGTTCTGATCGTCAGATTTCCTCATCTCGTACAGGCGCGGAGGAACGGACCCAGCACTGGATGTCTCTCTCTTCCCCACATTCTGCTGCTGAAATCCACTCTGCTGCATCTGGTTCACACTTATTTCCTTAGGAACTGGCGCCGGATTGCGAGTACCGAACGATCTAGTCGCCACTCCACAAAAAGCCGCACGGTGCCCTTCTTGCCCACAATCGAAACAAGTCACAGAAGATGCGGGGCAATCACGTCGTATATGCCCTGTCCGACCACAATTATAGCACTTCTTTGATGCGTCCGAAACTACTGATGTTGTCCGGAACTTCTTTCCACCTCTAGAATGATGTGGAGGTTTCCTGGATGAATAAAAGGAAGACTGGCCCTTGCGGGCCCCACCACTCTTGTTTTTCGAGAAGTTGCCGGTCACTTTCTGCTTCTTTGCCTCCATCGATTTCTCCACCGCCGCCTCTTTCATGTCGTAGGCCAGCGGTTTGTCTTGATACTGTCGCAACATAGTACACTCGAATCCGGACATGTACTGCTGAATTTCCGGCTTCATTCGCATATCGAAATGAAAAATCTTTTTTGTCTCCGTTCTGACCAAGTGTCGCACACAAGTCAGTTGATGATTAAAAGTTTTGATTAAATATGTCACAGATGCTTCCGAACTCTGTGGTGAGAAAAACTCTCGTATTTTTGCCTCTCTAACTGGACGAGGACAATACTGTGCTTCCATCATTAGTTTGAATTCCGTCCAATCCGCATTATGATTCTAGGGTCGAATAGCTTCCCACTAGTCAAAGGCCTCCCCAGTCAGAAAATACTGGGCAATGGGAACCTTCCGGTCCTCGGGACAGTTAATACCCGCGAATATCTTCTCTAACTCCTTTAGCCAATGATCCCAAGTAAGTGCCTCAGCAGATCCGTCAAATTTTGGCGGGTGCAATTTGACCACCTCAGCAAGCAATCTGTCTCCCCAGTTATCCTCGTGGTGCTGCTGTCCCATCGCCGTCTGCATGCGGTCAACTACCTGAGCGAACTGGTTTATCTGAGCCACCACCTGTTGAAGCACTCCCGGCATGCTAGGATTTGCGTCATCATTCGCTGATCCCTGCTGCCCTCCAGAATGGGAATCAGTTCGACTAGCCGATAATTCTGGGGTAGTTGCGGAATCCTCCTGCCTCATGTTACCACGACCGCGTCCGCGTCCACGTCCTCCTCTCAACATACTGTAAACACAATTTCTCAATATCCAGGACGAAATTTTCAAAATAAAGCCCGTCAAATACTCACAAAATAGAAATCAAGTAAAACAGTAGTATAAGAGATTAAGAGACTTACAACCACGATCCACATGATGACTTTGGCTGAACAGTGATGTTACGAACGACCCGTAAATCAATAATGTAAATAGACCTAACTAAAACCCGACTGCCTAGATATCCATGAATCTTAGCTCCGATACCATATTCTGTAACACCCCGAGATATTCGGAATAATTACAGCGCCGTAAAGCCTTTAAGTAAGGATTTACAAGGCTAATTAAAAGAAATGTGAATAATCCAACAATACCGCAGAAATTCAAATTACAAAACCGGTTCCAACTGATCCAACGAGTTAATTAATACAACCATATCGAAATGATATTAATAAGACACGCGTACTCGAGTACTGAAAATAAACCAAGAAGACAATCAAAAGCAACGACAAACATCACTGAACCCCTTCGTCGTCACATCGGTACTGTGGCTGTTTCCCCGCTCCTCGGCTACCTGAACATCAAAACAAATAACCACCCCCGAAGGGGTTAGCAAAACGATGCTAGTACAAGTATCATATTAAACAAATCGAATATGCATCAACAATATATAACAAGATACACCACACGGACTTCCGCTACCGGAATCCGACAATGCGAATCCACAAGATTCCATTAACACATCATGGGTATTCCAATGATCCAGCGCCCTCAGCATAGATCCCAAGATGATCCCGTCGGACCAACACGAGGTAGAAAAAAACCCATCCAATGATCCAGCGCCCTCAGCCTAGATCCCAAGATGATCCCGTCGGACTAACACGATGTGGACATCCGATCCAGCGCCCTCAGCATAGATCGTACAACATACACAAACACAACTCATGCATACATATATGCAGAATCGCTATGTCCATCAACATGAACATACAAACACTGAATAACGAATATCATGACAATTCAACGAAATAAATCCCATGTTCAACAACATGAATAAACCACATGTATACTCAAAATATGAATATTAACAAATTACGATACTTGCCTCAAGGATGGCAAGAACAAATTTCTCCAATGATCTCAACACACTCGAAGGCCGCCTCCTTCGATTAACATAGCAAGCTCGAACCTTAACAAAAGAATAATATAGAATTCATCTCAAGTCGTACGAATGTCTAACAATCTGGTCTACGGCCGAAAGCTCTAAAAATGTAATTTGCCTGAACTACTTAGCGTGCGCTACGTATCCACGTAACGTACGCTAAGCCTGCCCGTTAGCATACGTAAACGACGAAGTCTAGCATACGCTAACTACGTACTGACAGTCCTCTCTGATCAGCCAACTGATCCGCCTGATGACATAACGTACGTTACGTACCAAACGTAGCGTACGTTACTCATTCCCGATAGCGCACGTTAATATGCCTATCTTAGCGTGCGCTAACCGTGCATGGCAGTTTACTACTGGGCAGAAGACTTAATCTAATGGTGAAGAAACTCATGAAATCTTCAGTGTTAATACATGTCATCCCCGTGCATATCATGCTCATACGGTTTGCGAAAGATCTTTACGGATTAAACGACTACGAGATACGAGGATACTTATTATCATCACAACATCATAATTCATCTTGATTTCAAGGAAATATCCTAAGTTCAATCCATTTCATGTCCCAAAACGTATGATTCCATTATGTAGACATAAGAACTTTGATAATCTCCATATACTGGTCACAATCGGTCTGAAGCTTCATGAATATGCTAGGAGTTCAAGCACTAAAGGGTTCAATGGTTTATACGATGAAGAAGTACCGAAACATCGAAAATATCCTTCTAACACATGATGTTTGACTACTTACGAATTTAACTGACTAGATAATCCCAAATCATGATCAAAACATCCTTCAGAATACTACTAATATTGGTGAAGAATTACCTACCTCAAAGTAGCGAAGAACATGAAGGAACTTGAAGAAATCCAACACCGAGGGCTTGAACACCAATATCCAATGATCTACAATCTTCAAACTCGTGCTAGGAGGATGATATGAGAGGTTGAGGATGGAGGAAGTAACTCTCTATGCTCAAAATTCGGATTTGGGAAGTGAAAAGATCTGAAAATGAAAAAGTATGTTGTCCTATATATAGGAAATGGTTATTAGCGCGCGCTAGTCTCTATCCATAGCGTGCGCTAACGGCCATATGAAGCATACTGACTTCACTATACTCAGCATTTAGCGTGCGCTATCCTCACATCATTAGCGTGCGCTACCGCGTTGACTTGGCTTTTCCCGAAAGCCGTCCAAGTTCATCCCGACATGATCCGACTGAAATCCGCAGCCGATCTCACCTACCACCCTGTCTTAATCATGCTGACTACGTATATCATGCGCTAAGGTTCATGCACAGCGTGCGCTACGGATCCAAATTAGCGTACGCTACACTTAGTCGATAGCGTGCGCTACTTGCGCAGAATCACAATTTAGATCACATTCATGAAATCATGCGTTCAACAACACCGGATCATGAAATACGGAGAATAATACTCAGATCAAAATACAACAATTACAATAACACAAGGTTCAAATACATATCAGAATTGGTAAAACAAAAATTAATTCGATAAGGATCCCTACGAGTATGGATCGAGCTACGCATATACGAATATAAAATAAACAAAGGAAGATTCAAAATCATACCCTCGTAGTCCGTTGATTATATGGTGTTCTTCTCTTGAGCTATTCCCCAAGCTACGATCCAAAGTTCTCCAAGCCCTTAGATGATCCAACGCCGAAAATACCGCGTCTCTACTTGCCACGCGCCGGAGAAACGAACCGGATGACTATCACCTTGCTATCCTCTAAGGATACGACTAGAGCTTGGTGATGAAGATTTTAATTATAACACTCTAAGTGTATAATTTATTTCTCTCAATTATTCCTCACAATATTTTTCAAAGAAAATACAATGAAGATGAAGAATACTTTGAAGATCAAGAGAACTCTTCCTGCTCTCTCTCTCTCTCCAAAACTCATGTATGATGCCTTGGTTGGTAAGTGAGAGTTAGTCTTCCTTTTATTCTTCAATCAATCACATGAAATCACCTTTACAATTTAAAAGGGAGATTCCATGTCCTCTAAGACAAAACACTTCATGAAATTAAATCATGAAGTCTTCCACCATATTAGGTGGAAGACAAGAGGGGCATCTAGAAGGGTAGGTGGAGTTCGGTCCGTTTTGGACTCCTGCGAGTCCACACAGATAAACTCTGATTCCGTTCTGATGTATTTATATCAATTAATTAATCTAATTAATTAATCATATCAAATACATAATAACATAATTAATTTCTCCAAGATATAATTATGTTCATGAATTAAATTAATCACCCAGTAATTTATTTAATTCATTAAGCCGTAAATTAATTTATCCAATAAATCGATTTATACATCCAATGTCCCAATTAATTAGATATCCAATATCTAATATTAATAATGAGAGAATAAGCTCGATTCATTCCGTCGTCAATCCTATTGCACGACTCGGTAGGTCCGTGTCAGTCAGCAATGGGAGGAACCAAAGAGTAGTAGCACCACCTAGCCAGTCTGGCGGCCTACACTGTACTCCAACTGAGAACGAATGATCGGGATCATTCAAGAACCATTCTATCGTGAATACCAGTATACGTATAAACCATTCTTTCAAATGTCCCGATCAAGTTATAGGGTCACGGTCAGTCAAACTCTATCTGTACTTGACGCTATGCATGCATTAATGCAAATCGAGATCATCGAGCTCTCGTGTATCTAATACAACTAGCTCCAGTGCTTTGGCCAAAGACTTATGATCTCATCTGCCAATAACCGCATAGGACATATAACACACTCACTAATGGGAGAAAGAATTCCATCTTGGTATTCAGTAGGACCTGCTACTTGCCCGTCAAGATGCACGTCGAGGTTAACCCCCGCCTCCCGGTTTACAGGGTCGAACTACTCTAATGAAAATCTTCATCTCACAAGCACATCCCTACTAAATCCTCAAGTCGAAGGTTCACGAATACCTATCACAACCTTTCGATTCCGTCATTGACTGTCCCAGAGTGAAATTCGTGTGACGAATCGAGGTTGAGTTGGTTCGAGTATACTAATTCAATTAGCATACCTATAATGTGTGCTCCCACTAACCATTAGTGTTCGACATGCACTCTCCATATAAAAGAACATGTCATACAAGTCTTCACATAAACTTAATGCCAAGTCAAGTTTCATCGACTTGCGACCGATTAAGTATTTGAGCTATAACCTTTCCAGTGCCGACCCCCTTATCCAATAAGGAGTGGAACGTTTTGCTCTCAAATACACGGACTAGTTTCTATATGTATATTTATGAGTTAGGAATGCCAGTAACTACCAGTAAATAAAGAAACATTCATTTTCCTTATAATAATGATTTACATAATTATAAGTACAATGCCCTCACTCAACAACCTCTACGTGGCATTCGAGGGCATACTCCTAACAATCTCCCACTTGTACTCAATGCCACACACTATGGTATCTAATACGCATGTGTAATATCCGAATTTATTACTGTGTATTTTACCTGTATTCGAACCCTGTATTATTCGGAATTGTGATCTTGATGATTGGAGTATGATATTTCTTACATTGGTATCTTTGTACATAAGTATATCAACATGCAAAATTTCTCATGCAAACTCGTGATAGCGCACGCTAAGAATGTAGATTAATGCGCGCTATCAGCTACTACTAGCGCACGCTACGTATGTAGGAGTTGCGTGCGCTAGGCACTCAATTATTGAGCTGGGCGGCTAGCACATGCACCAGCCGGGACATGGGTCCGGGTAAGATTCCTGCGGACAAACTTGGATAGTTTTGAAGTCTACTCTTATTAGCGTGCGCTAAGGAATGCTTAGTAGCGTGCGCTAATCTGCTTTGTGCAGAAAGTTTATATATGGGCCAGCACTCCATTTTTATTGCCATTTTATTCGTTCATTCTTCAGTTTTGAGAGACCAGAGGGCAATAATTACCCTCCTAACATACTTAGAACACATCTACTTGATCCCTGAACATTGGATATTACTTGTGAGTGATCATTGAAGGGAAGTAACACCTTGAAGTGGCATATAACCAACCTGAGTCGGATTCTACCTTGTGGTTCAGTGATTTCGTCATATTAAGGTATGTTGATTCTATCTTCAACTCTAGGTTCGTGTTATGGAGAATAAGATGATCATGTTAGCTAGTATTGATCTTCTTGGATGAATTATCCAAAACACGTCCTGTTTGGAATATTGAGATGAATATGCCTTAAGTACCTTGATTATGAACATCATGATTCGAATCTTATTACATTGAACAAGTAGAGGAAGTTTCTATCATTGGTAAATCCGAATTTAGTAGGTGTCTTCATAGCAATCATGGACTTGACTTTAGTATCACTATTATTAGGCGGATATAAGAGACTAATCATGGAACGATTTATCTTGGAATGTTAAACAAACTTCAGGGTGATAGTTTTCATTGATATTAAGGTGTTGATATCAGCCATTAAGCCTTCCGAATTATTGCATGAAGAATTTTATTTGAAATGGAATATGGTTTTATAATAGTATACATATTCTTGAATCCGAAGTTATTGTTATTCGTAAGATCATTCATAACCGTATGAACATGATATTCATGGAGGTAACATGAATTAACACTGAAGATTTCATTGGTTTGATCATGATGAGATCAGTCTACTGCCCAGTAGTGAACTGCCATGCATAGTTAGCGCACGCTAAGCTATGTAGATTAACGTGCGCTATCGAGCATGAGTTAACGTACGCTACGTTTGGTACGTAACGTACGTTAGGACATCAGTCAAGTCAGTTGGCTGATCAGTGAGGTACTGACCATGCATAGTTAGCACACGCTAGGATTTTTTGTTTGCGTGCGCTATCGAGCAGACTTAATGCACGCTACATAGAATACTTAGCGTATGCTAAGAAGTTCAGGCAGATTGCGTTTTATGAACTTTCAGCTGTAATTTTGGATTGTTAGACATTCGTACAGCATGAGATAAATTCTAGATTATTTCTTTTGTTAAGGTTCGAGCTTGTTACGTGATTGATTGAAGGGGCGACCTTCGAGTGTTTCGTTTTCGTGGAAGTATTATCCTTGTCTTCGAACCGAGGCAAGTAATCTAATTAGAATTGTTTATATTATGATAATTATCATGTGATCGTATTGTGTAAATGTGTTGTGATTATATGTCCACCATGCGTTGATCCGACGGGAATCATCATGGGAATCTATAGCTCTGTGCGCTGGATCGTTGGACAGGTAGTTCCAACATGTGTTGGGCCGATGGGATCATCATGGGAATCTATAGCTGTGTGCGCTGGATCGTTGAAATACCATCAGTATGTTGGAAACTGTTATGATATGATATGTGTTGTTGATATTTCTCGTTGGAGAAACTTGTTACGATATAATTGTTGATTATATCACTGTAGTATGATTATTGTACTTGTACTAGCATCGTTGCGCTAACCCCTCCGGGGGTGAACATTTGTTTATGTTCAGGATCCAGGAGAGCGGGGAAACAACCACTGGAGCTGCATGACGACGAGGGTGCAAAGTGATGTTCCGGCCCGGTTTTATTGTCTATTATTTGTTGGTAATTTCAATCAGTACTCGAGTGCGTTGTCAGTTTAAGATGTTTGGATTTTGGTGATGTATTAATAACCCTTCATTGGATAATTTTATTCTCGATATTGAACAAGACTATTGTATTTTATTTCAGTAATTTCATAAGTTGGTGTCTGTTATTATATTTTCGCTTCTTCAGCCTTGTAAATTCTTACGTAAAGGATTTACGGCGCTGTAATATTCCTGAATATATCGGGGGTGTTACAGAATATGATATCAGAGCTAAGATTATGGATATCTTGGCCATTGGGTTAGAATAGGGGTCATTTACATCTTTTGAGGTAACCGGCCGTGAATGACATCACTGCACTGCCTACGTCTTCATGCGAATGGTGGTTGTAAGTTCCAAAACTCTATCTCGTTCTTTACATGTTGTACCTCTTTATACTTGAACATTAGAACGATGTTGTTTCCTATATATTGATTATCTATGCTTACAGTATGTTGAGAGGCGGACGTGGACGTGGTCGCGGTCGTGGACGCGGACGAAGGAATGCTGAAAGGGAGGCGTCACCTTCTAATCAGGCCAGCCATAGCTCAGGCGAGCCGCAACGATCCATCAATAACGAACCGGAACCTGCTGTACCAGAAATCCTTCGTCAAGTGGTGAATCAAATGACTCAGTTCGCTCAGGTCGTGGACCGAATGCAGGTGGCGGTGGGATTTCAGCAGGGAGATGGACATCAAAGGATCCCAGAAATGGGAAATCGAGGTGACCGATGGTTGCAAGAAGTAGAAAAGATGCAACCACCCAAATTTGATGGATTTTCCGAGACTCCCACTTGGGATCATTGGTTGAAGGAATTGGAGAAAATTTTTGCTGGAATTAATTGCCCAGATGACATGAGAGCTCCTATTGCCCAATACTTTCTGATAGGGGAAGCATCCGAGTGGTGGGAAGCTATCCGACCTGCAGATCATGATGCTGATTGGATAGAATTTAAAATGATGATGGAAGCTCAGTACTGCCCTCGTCGTATGAGGGAAGCCAAAGTTCGGGAGTTTTTCTCCGCTCAGCCATCATACGAACCCGTATCCCAGACCATTAAGACGTTTAATCAACAGTTAGCATTTGTTCGACATCTGGTCAGAACAGATGCAGAGATGATGATTCACTTTGAAATGAGGATGAAACCAGAAATTCAGAGGTACATGTCCGGTTTTGAATGTACCACTCTCCGCCAATACCAAGATAAGGTGTTGGCTTCGAAATCAAGGAAGCAGCAATGGAAACAGTTACGGAGTCGAAGAAGCAGAAAGCCTCTGGTACTTTCACAGAGCACAAGAACAGCAGGCCTCGCAAAGACCAGTCATCCTTTTATTCTTTCAAGAAACCTCCGCACCCATCTAAGAGCGGAAAGAATTTCGGAACAATGTCAGCCACGACGGATACAACTAGGAAGTGCTTTAACTGTGGTTGCCCAGGCCACCTTTGGCGTGATTGTTTGCGCACTCCAATTACATGTTTTGATTGCATACAGGAAGGGCACCGGGTGATGTTTTGCAAGGATGCCACCACGTACAATGGAACCTGTACGTCACAGTCAGTTCAGAAAGAAGCTAGTATCTAACAGACGCAGCAAAGTCTTCAGATGCCTCAAAATTTTGGCCGCGGACGAGGCAGAGGACAATGGGACCGAAAGGGGACATCGAGTGCCGGATCTGTTCCCCCACGTCTGTACGAGATGAGGAGGACAGACGATCAGGATGCTACTGTCGCATCAGGTACTGTCCAGATCCTTTCCTAGCCAGTTAGCGTTTTATTCGATACAGGAGCTACGCATTCTTTTATATCCTTGTCTTGTGTAAATCATTTGAATATTTCTGGTTTTCATACTTATGAACCTTATGTTGTTGGTTTACCAAGTGGAGAGAGGATTGTTGGGAACTTAGAGACTAGAGATTTCCCTGTGTCATTTGGGGGTAGGGAATGACTCTCAAATCTGATTGTGATAGAAAGGCAAGGAGACGACCTGATACTCGGAGACGATTGGCTTAATCGATATGGAGCTATTGTAAACTACCGATGGAGGAATATTTCGCTGATCGCTGACGATGGTTCCGAAGTACTGTTTGAAGGATGGAAACCAGGAAGCTCAGGAAAGTTGATCAAAGCAATGAAAGCTGTCAAATTGTTGAAACAGGGCTGTACCGGATATTGGTGCTATGCAATGAAGAGAGAAGACGAAATTGTGGAACTTCTATCCATTCCTGTTGTTAACGAATTTCCAGATGTATTTCCTGACGAGTTACCTGGACTACCTCCACGAAGGGATGTAGAATTTACCATTGAACTGGAACCCGGAGCTACACCAATTTCTAAGGCACCGTATCGTATGGCACCTACTGAGATGTATGAACTGAAAAAGCAGCTGGAGAAGTTACTGGATAAAGGCTATATTCATCCAAGCGTTTCGCCCTGGGGAGCGCCTATTCTTTTTGTCCGAAAGAAGGATGGATCGCTTCAACTGTATATCGACTATCGAGAGTTGAACAAGATGACGATTAAGAACAAATATCTATTGCCACGGATTGATGATTTATTTGACCAGTTGCAAGGAGCAACAACATTTTCTAAAATCAATCTGAGATCACGATACCATCAGCTGAGGATTAAGGAATCTGATGTTCCAAAGTCAGCATTCAGAACTCGCTACGGACACTATGAGTTTGTAATGATGCCGTTTGGTCTCACTAATGCACCTACTGTATTCATGCAGTTGATGAACCGAGTGTTCATTGAATATTTGGATAAATTTGTGGTCGTGTTCATTGATGACATTCTGGTGTATTCTAAGAGCCCGGAGGAACATGCGCAGCATTTGCGGATAGTATTAGAACTTTTGAGAAGCGAGCAACTGTACGCCAAACTCTCTAAGTAAGAATTTTGGCTAAAGGAAGTAATGTTCCTCGGTCATGTAGTATCAGCTGAAGGAGTCCGAGTAGATCCTCAGAAGATTGAAGCGCTTTTGGATTGGAAGCCTCCAAAGAACGTGAAAGAAGTCCGAAGCTTCTTAGGACTTGCTGGATATTATCGTCGATTCGTGGAAGGGTTTTCTAAAATCTCCCGCCCACTTACTCAATTCCTACAGAAAACTCAAAAGTTTGAGTGGAACGAGTCGTGTCAGACTAGTTTTGATGAATTGAAGGAGAGATTGACGACGGCACCAATTTTATCACTTCCACAAGGGACTGGAGGATTCATAGTTTATAGTGATGCTTCGAACCAAGGACTCGGATGCGTATTGATGCAGAATGACAAAGTGATCCCTTATGCATCGCGACAGCTGAAACACTATGAAGTGAATTATCCAACACATGATTTAGAGCTAGCAACAGTAGTTTTTGCTTTGAAAATCTGGAGACATTACCTGTACGGGACTCACTGTCAGATCTTTACGGATCACAAGAGTCTCAAATACATCTTCAGTCAGAAAGAGCTGAATATGAGGCAAATAAGATGGTTGGAGCTGATTAAGGACTACGACTTGGAGATTTTGTATCATCCAGGCAAAGCAAATGTGGTGTCCTATGCACTTAGCCGCAAGCCTGTTTCTATTCGGATGCTGGAGACTCTGACCTCCCAACTTAACCTTCAACGAGAGATGATTAGAGAAGGAATTGAAGTGTGGTTACAAAGAGTCCAAGGACAACTGTGCGTGATGGAATTGACTTCATCATTAACCGAAGAAATCAAATCTAGACAGACAGATGATTCTCTGATGATTCGGTTACGTGATGAAGTGATCAAGGGAAAGGCCCCCGGATTCCTAATTTATGATGATGGAGTTTTGAGATTTCAGAACCGACTCTGCATTCCTCATATCGATGTACTGAAACAGACAATTATGAAGGAAGCTCACAACTCGCCCTATTCTATCCACCCGGGCACCAGTAAGATGTATAAGGACTTGAAACAGAATTTCTGGTGGGGCAACATGAAGAAAGATGTAGCGGACTATGTTTCAAAATGCTTGACTTGTCAGCAAGTTAAGATCGAGCATCAATGACCTGCCGGGATGTTGAAGCCGCTTCCGATTCCTGAATGGAAGTGGGAGGACATATCGATGGACTTTGTTACTAGTATGCCGAGAACCAAGACAGGAATGAACATGATTTGGGTGATAGTTGATCGTTTGACCAAATCAACTCATTTTCTGGGCATTAAGGATATGTGGGGACCAGAGAGGTTGGCACGAGTATTTATTTCGGAGATAGTTCGATTGCATGGTACACCGAAGACCATTATTTCTGATCGAGATGGCCATTTTGTGTCTCATTTTTGGAAAGCAGTTCATAAGGCCTTGGGGACCGAATTGAACTTCAGTACAGCTTATCACCCGCAGACTGACGGACAATCCGAGAGGGCCATTCAAATGGTGGAAGACATGCTAAGGGCCTGTGCCTTAGATTGGTCAAACGATTGGGAAATTCATCTACCGTTGATTGAATTTACCTACAACAATAGTTGGCATGCTTCCATTAAGATGGCACCATTTGAGGCATTATACGGGAGAAGATGCAGATCGCCCCTATGCTGGGACGATTCATCAGACTTGATTGGAACAGAACCAGAGTTGATCGTACAGACTCGAGAGAAGATAGCATTAATTCGTGATAGACTGTTGACCGCCCAAAGTCGACAGAAATCTTATGCAGACGTACGTCGTCACCTTTTGGAGTTCAGTACAGGAGACCACGTACTTTTAAAGGTTTCTCCTACTCGGGGAATCTTTCTTTTAAAGGAGTCCGAGATATATCGGACCATTTGAGATCCTTGAGAGAGTTGGAGAGTTGGCATACAGATTGGCATTGCCGCTATCATTGTGCCATGTTCATAACGTGTTCCACGAATCCCAGTTAAGGAGGTATATACCAGATCCTAGTCATGTCATTGATTTCGGCGAGATCGAAGTCGCTCAAGATGGGACGTTTGAAGAAAGACCGGTCAAGATACTCGAGAGTCGAGTTAAGAAGTTGAGGAACAAACCCATCGTTTTGGTCAAAGTTCAATGGTCACGTCACGGAGTGGAAGAAGCCACATGGGAAACGGAAGATGGCATGAAGTCCAGATATCCCGAGTTATTTTTGTCTTGAGTTTCGGGACGAAACTCCTTTTTAGTAGGAGAGTATGTAATATCCGGATTTATTACTGTGTATTTTACCTATATTCGAACCCTGTATTATTCGGAATTGTGATCTTGATGATTGGAGTATGATATTTCTTACATTGGTATCTTTGTACATAAGTATATCAACATGCAAAATTTCTCATGCAAACTCGTGATAGCGCACGCTAAGAATGTAGCTTAACGCGCGCTATCGGCTACTACTAGCGCACGCTACGTATGTAGGAGTTGCATGCGCTAGGCACTCAATTATTGAGCTGGGCGGCTAGCACATGCGCCAGCCGGGACATGGGTCCGGGTAAGATTCCCGCGGACGAACCTGGACAGTTTTGAAGTCAACTCTTATTAGCGCGCGCTAAGGAATGCTTAGTAGCGTGTGCTAATCTGCTTTGTGCAGAAAGTTTATATATGGGCCAGCAGTCCATTTTTATTCCCATTTCCTTCATTCATTCTTCAGTTTTGAGAGACCAGAGGGCAATAATTACCCTCCTAACATACTTAGAACACATCTACTTGATCCTTGAACATTGGATATTACTTGTGAGTGATCATTGAAGCGAAGTAACACCTTGAAGTGGCATATAACCAACCGGAGTCGGATTCTACCTTGTGGTTCAGTGATTTCGTCATATTAAGGTATGTTGATTCTATCTTCAACTCTAGATTCGTGTTATGGAGAATAAGATGATCATGTTAGCTAGTATTGATCTTCTTGGATGAATTATCCAAAACACATCATGTTTGGAATATTGAGATGAATATGCCTTAAGTACCTTGATTATGAACATCATAATTCGAATCTTATTACATTGAACAAGTAGAGGAAGTTTCTATCATTGGTAAATCCGAATTTAGTAGGTGTCTTCATAGCAATCATGGACTTGACTTTAGTATCACTATTATTAGGCGGATATAAGAGATTAATCATGGAAGGATTTATCTTGGAATGTTAAACAAACTACAGGGTGATAGTTTTCATTGATATTAAGGTGTTGATATCAGCCATTAAGCCTTCCGAATTATCGCATGAAGAATTGTATTTGAAATGGAATATGGTTTTATTTTAGTATACATATTCTTGAATCCGAAGTTGTTGTTATCCGTAAGATCATTCATAACCGTATGAACACGATATTCATGGAGGTAACATGAATTAACACTGAAGATTTCATTGGTTTGATCATGATGAGATCAGTCTACTGCCCAGTAGTGAACTGCCATGCATAGTTAGCGCACGCTAAGCTATGTAGATTAACGTGCGCTATCGAGCATGAGTTAACATACGCTACGTTTGGTACGTAACGTACGTTAGGCCATCAGTCAAGTCAGTCGGCTGATCAGTGAGGTACTGACCATGCATAGTTAGCGCACGCTAGGCTTTGTTGTTTGCGTGCGCTATCGAGCAGACTTAACGCACGCTACACAGAATACTTAGCGTATGCTAAGAAGTTCAGGCAGATTGCGTTTTATGAACTTTCGGCCGTAATTTTGGATTGTTAGGCATTCGTACGACATGAGATAAATTCTAGATTATTTCTTTTTTTAAGGTTCGAGCTTGTTACGTGATTGATTGAAGGGGCGACCTTTGAGTGTTTCGTTTTCGTGGAAGTATTATCCTTGTCTTCGAACCGAGGCAAGTACTCTAATTAGAATTGTTTATATTATGATAATTATCATGTGATCGTATTGTGTAAATGTGTTGTGATTATATGTCCAACATGCGTTGATCCGATGGGAATCATCATGGGAATCTATAGCTGTGTGCACTGGATCATTGGACAGGTAGTTCCACCATGTCTTGGTCCGACGGGATCATCATGGGAATCTATAGCTGTGTGCACTGGATCGTTGGAATACCATCAGTATGTTGGAAACTGTTATGATATGATATGTGTTGTTGATATTTCTCGTTGGAGAAACTTGTTACGATATAATTGTTGATTATATCACTGTTGTATGATTATTGTACTTGTACTAGCATCGTTGTGCTAACCCCTGCGGGGGTGAACATTTATTTATGTTCAGGATCCAGGAGAGCGGGGAAACAACCACTGGAGCTGCATGACGACGAGGGTGCAGAGTGATGTTCCGGCCGGGTTTTATTGTCTGTTGTTTGTTGGTAATTTCAATCAGTACTCGAGTGCGTTGTCAGTTTAAGATGTTTGGATTTTGGTGATGTATTAATAACCCTTCATTGGATAATTGTATTCTCGATATTGAACAAGACTATTGTATTTTATTTCAGTAATTTCATAAGTTGGTGTCTGTTATTGTCTTTTCGCTTCTTCAGCCTTGTAAAATCTTACGTAAAGGATTTACGGCGCTGTAATATTCCTGAATATATCGGGGGTGTTACAGCATGTTCTCCAGATGACGCTCTAAGATAATCTGAGAAAGTGGCTAGGTCAGTGGATCAGTGATGTAGTCGGTTGACTCTACTCTATGCAGCACAATGTATCTCTTTGCGAACAAATTCTGTTACGAGATGATACTCTCTCTCAATATGTTTTGTATTATTATGAAACCTCGGCTCCCAGGCCTGTGCTACCGCTCGATTGTTATCGTATAAAAATCGAAACCAGGCGGCATAGCACATGGAAGTCTAAACCAATGAAGCCCATCACATTAAGTTCTTCATCTCCATATTAAAGAACCTGATCTCTAGTCCTTCCAAAGTACTTGAGAACGTTTTTTACTGCGGTCCAATGTTCCCCACCTGGGTTTGCCTAAAACCTACTTACCACGCTTCCAGCATGCGTAATGTTAGGTCTTGTACACAACAAAGCATACATAAGGATACCCACGTCCGAAGCATATGGTATATTATTCATTTCCATTCGTTGTTCCTCACCCAGAGGACACATCTTCGAGGAGAGTTTTATTCCATGTCGCATCGGTAGGAACCCTCTTTTGGAGTAATCCATCTTAAATCACTTTAAGATTTTATCTATATAGAGGGCTTGGGAAAAACTTATCTTCTCTTCGATCTATCCCAGTAGAGTCGAATCACAAGAATATTGGTTTCTTCTCCCAAGTCTTTCATGGAGAAATTACTCGAAAGCTAAGCTTTCATAGAACTGAGCATTGCCACATCATTTCCTATCAGTAGAATGTCATCTAAATATAGTACTAAGAATGTGATCTTGCTCCCACTAACCCTCTTGTATACACAAGGTTCCTCTTCATTTTTCACGAAGTAAAACTCTTTGACTGTCTTGTCAAAACGAAGGTCCCAACTACATGAAGACTGCTACAGTCCATTTCATGGAGTCTACATCCACCATTGCTAGGTCATTTGTCGTGGGTCGGTATCTTGATTATCACCTGGAACCTCGTGGAAACCCAGTTCCTCGTGCATAAAACTATACCTCTCAGGTAAATGAGACACCCTACTAGACCTATGAGGTGGTTGTACTTGTGTTTCAGAAGGTTCGGTTCTAATTTCTTGCACAGGTGTCTCGTGAGGAGTTTCATTGTATTCTTCCAAAGAAATAATTCTACCTGCTCCGCCTTCCTGGATGAACTCTTCTTCCAGGAAGTGTGCATGCAAAACAACAATGATCTTTCTATCTTTGGGCATGTAGAATAGATAACCCATCATCTCAGATGGCAATCCAATGAAACATCTCCTCACAGACCTTGCTTCCATTTTGTCCACCTTAGTCTTCAAGACATAGGAGGGATGTCCCCAAATCCTAATATGATTAAGACTTGGTTTCCTGCCCTCCCACATCTCATATAGAGTTTTAGGAATGGATTTGGAAGAACATCTGTTCAAGATATATGCAGCAGTCAGGAGTGCATACCCCCACAGGTAAATTGGTAAGTCAGTATAGCCCAGCATGGAACAGACCATGTTCAACAAGATCTGGTTCCTTCTTTCTGACACACCATTTAACTGAGGAGTACTTGGAGGTGTTAGTTGTGATACTAGTCCCGATTTACAAAACCTTTTCAAACTCAAAAGGGTTTCAACCCGATTTCCATTTTACAAAAACACAATCAATAAAATATCATCACGGGTCCGTGACCCAAAATCAAAACATCATCTACTTAATCACTATTTGTATTCATCAAGTAACGAACCCCGGAGGTCACAATGGACCGTACTCGGTCCACGCATTCGCTGTTCGTACACATCATGTACCGAACCCCAGAGGCCGCAGCCGTACCTGGTATCACACAATCACTATTTGTACACATCATGTACCGAACTCCAGAGATCACGACGGACCATACCTGGTTGCACATATTCACTGTTCGTACACATCATGTACCAAACTCCAGAGGTCACGACGGGACCATACCTGGTTACACATATTCACTTCACCGCACATAGAGATCATCTCAAGACACTACCACGAAACAATACACCTTATTACAATTATATCTAACTATCAACAAGACACCAAATTACTTAACCAAGTATATAAACAATCCAATCCAATTATAATAACATCACGGTACCTCAATTAATAACAACCACGCACAACACAACAACATGGTTAACGTTATCAACACAATTTCACAACATCAACAAAAAAATATATAATCGATACAATCAATACTCGAAGTAAGCAATTTAACCGAATCATATCCACAAGGCAACTCAGTCATTGTAAACCCAACACATAACTTCTGTTTGTAAGACACCATTCGTATAAGCAAGATACTTGCCTCAATATTGGATACCGAACACTCTGACGAACACGGATCAACCGGTAACCCTCGAACACCTACAATCCTCCGGCGAAATCAACGAAAACATGATTACAACGAGTATAACAAACGGAACAATGTGAAACACGCCCCATAATCAAAGGAAGACCCGTTGAGTCATTTAATCGGACACAAAAATCATGGTTGGGATGAAACGAATTCGAGATACAGATATACAATCCATAGAACATGATTAACAATACCCGATAGCACCACCCAAACCATCAAAAATCAGATGAACGAAGGGATCAAGAAGAAAATCTCGAAGGTCAACCCTAGGAGATTACAAGAATTTACCTTCGATTCAGACGAACGAATTAGAGGATGATGTTGGATACGAATCAAACTTCCTAAAATGATGCACAACGATACCTCTGATCACTACTCCCGAATCTTGCCACAAATCGCGAAGAATAAAGGAGAAGGGGAAGAATGGACAAGTCCCGTCGGCCAGGTCCTTTAAATGGCTGAGCATGTTACGGCCGTAACATGCAGTCCCTTACGGCCGTAACTCGGTCAACCTCCATTACGGCCGTAATCGGCCTATCCCTTATGGCCGTAACCAAACCTCCCTGGACTACGGCCCAATATGTGCAGGCTCCTTACGGCCGTAACCCGGCCATGCCTTACGACCGTACCGCACACGACCTTACGACCGTAACTCGCCATGACTTACGGCCGTACCGCACACGACCTTACGGCCGTAACTCGGCATGTATTGCGGTCGTACCCCTTATGACACCATTCCGACAGCCCGATCAGGCGCTCGACATTGTCTCGGTCACTCCAAGGCACCGTCTATGATTCAAAACATTAACAAGCAAAATGTGAAACATAGCATACCACACCACAAGCACACATTTAATCAAAGAAGCGCATGCGACAACAAGTCTCACTCGACGAACACTACAAACGAATACATCATACCATACATAACAGAGAAATATATTCCACATAGCCATAACGAAACAAATTAACCGACACCAAATGACATTTAGTTCAAGGCAACCAGAAATAAAAATCTCGGGTATTACATTCTACCCCTCTAAAAATAAGTTTCATCCCGAAACTTAAAACAAAGTCATCACAGTGTTACAAAACAAAACACAACGTTCAAACATAAAAATACTAAATTGATGACCCCGTGATCTACTGTCATGTGTCTACGTAGGTTCAACAACCCCCATGGAACTTATTCAAAACAAAATATCAGTCATCGCACACCAAACATAAACATCACATAATATATCTCCACACGAGAAACAATCCGCATTACGAGCACAAAATACTATCAGTGGACATCACCCGGGCCCTCCAGAAGTAGGAATGGAACTCCGATTCCCTACCATCTTAGCAACGATCTCGCAGTACTGAACTAGATGCCCTCACGTCCACAATTATAACAGGTCATCGACAGTTTCTTACAATTCGCACGTTCATGGCCCAGAATGTTACAGTTGAAATATCTTGGAGCACTACCTGAACTCAAAGACACCGACTTGAGTCTTTTAGATTCTCTAGTTGAACGAGGAGGTCCCATACTCATATGATATGAGGTTTGGGATTTTGAAACCCCAATTCCCTTGCTTCCCTAGGCGTCATCAGAAATCTTCTGTTTCTCTGCTATAGATACAGACTTTGTAGACATTATAGCCATTTCAAATGCTAAGGCTCCATCTTGATAGTCCTTCAACACGGTACACAGAAAAGAAGCCATACACTGCCGAACATGAGGTTTCATATGCATATCGAAATAACGAACCTTATCTGCCTCACTTCTCACTTGTTCCCGAACATAACACAGCTGCCGATTATAGTCGACTATTGCCTGAGGTATCGACACATCTTGGGGCATAGATGAGAAAAATTCGACAATACGGCACTCTCGAACAGGTAATGGACAATACTCTGCCTCCATGGCAGACTTAAACTCGGCCCAAGTAGCTGCACGATCACTAGGAGCTACGGCCTCCCACCAGTCTGCAGCTTCCTTTTCGAGTAGGTACTAAGCAATGGGTACCCTCCTATCATCCGGACAAGCTACAGCGTCAAATGTTCTGTCCAACTGAAAGAGAGAGTTCTCCTAACCTAGCGAGTCAGAAGAACCTACAAAACAAGGCGGGCGCATTCTCATCACATCTCGTAACCACTGACTAGGTCCATTATCTCCATCTGGGTTCTCATTCTGATGCACGATCTGATTCGTCTGTGCCAACTGGTCAACCACCTGATGAAGGATGGTGGCGGCTCTAACGTCATTATTACGTCTAGATGATTGCCCCCGATCACGCGACTGGTCATATTGACCACCTGTACTGAACTGATTGGCACTCGACAGCGTACGAGTCGCCCTCTCATGCTCCTGATTATGACCATTACAACGATCACGTCCTTGACTTGTACCACTTGGCATACTAAACGGACCACCGATCAATACAATGAAACACAACGTCGCAAAACAACAAATCAAAATTCCAACTCGGCACACCATATCGCGAATAGTATACTAAAAAGGCCAACTTAACACGACATAACGACATAGGGCCACGCATATCAATGCGACAAAATATCCGCTCAGGTTAATTACACAAATACAAGAACTATCACTGCAACGATAAAACTAAAATTCATAAGTAATTCACATGGCCATATCAACAGAAACTTACGGCCTTTACCAATACAAACACGGTTAAAACATCATACGCATCCTTGTGGTCAAACATTGATAACATCCTTTTAAAATGCTCCAAGATATTCGTTTCAAAAATATTTTTAAAATTCTGAAGTTTGTATGATTTTGCTGAAATTTGGTTTTGAAAATAATTTTAATATCTCGGCCTTTTAATCAAAACCATGAACCCATTATCATAACTGTTTCATTTTTGAAATTATTTGCAAAACAACATTTCGAATTATCAAATCTGCTCGATAAATGATATCATCAAAATGACCATATTAATATATATCATCATCACCATTAACGACATACAGGGTAACCACATGTTACCACTCCACACCATCACGAATAACAACACACATGATAATCTGTGGCCATGCCTCTTAGCATCAACCCCCAGAGGTTTCGCCAAACTATTCTAGGGTGGAAAACCTCTTGCACACGCACTTATCATTCCCACAAATCAACTATCACCTCAGGATAACGTCCTAGAATAATACGATTAAATCAGAATATGCAGTCACAACACTTAGATGTAAAACCGAAATTCGTTAGCAAGGATGGCGACGATCACCAACATCAATAATACCCATACAAGATAAACAACCGAGTGCAACATCACTGATACGATGGTTAAAGTTCACAATCGTCGTTGGCGGACCATACGACTGCATCAACAGAAATCAAACGACTGGTAAAGATCACAGAGACTACTGTAACAACAAGGTTACTGTCGTGACAGTCAAAAGCTTACAGCCATAACAACTAACATCTTACAGCCGCAACATCTAACAACTAACGACCATAATAGAAAACATCTTAAGGTCGTAACCACTATCTGCAAAACAGCAGAATTAACTCAGTAGCTTCAAAACGGCTCCATCGGTTAAGGATCAACTTCTAACAATGTATCCCGATATTTAGAAAACACTGTAAAATTCTCCAACAAGCATAACAACATAACAAGCTTGTTGCAACGACTTAGTCCCAACACACAAACACATAATGTTTTAGATTCCAAAAATCTGAATCGTTTTTGCAAATTAAAATTTTTCCGAAATCCTTCCAATCATATACAAAAATGACGGTAACATTTTACAATGTCCCAAGTACTTTAAAACACATCTTTTAAATACCGTCTGAAAGTGTCATTTGAAAATACTTGACCAACTCATCAAAGTTCCATCAATTTTGAAATCCGTACAAAATCGTTGTTTAACCGCACCATCAGAATATTTTCAAACATCTATTTTTCGCAAACATACCTAAGTCTATAAAATCTTTCAGAAAACCGTTTTCAAACCTACACGCAGCGGACATAATTACAACTATCCAAAAATAATCGAATTTAAAACCACATGCTCAATCGGCAAACAAGATCACAAATTCAATCAAATACAACTCGTGAACACCAAGTTTAAACATATCTCAAAGCCATCCATCTGAGTTCCTCAAGAACTCTACAGCTGATACATTTTAAGGAACACATCAAGGCTCACAGCTTTCACATCGTATTGCACCACTGGGTGTCCATACCATCAATACATTCAGTTTAATATACAAGTGGTGTACCACAAGTATCAAACACGGATTCCATTTCACATCACTATGTATACAAAATTATGCACCACAATCATCTCACATAAATGAATTCATGAAACGCAAATACCTCGCATAAAGGAGGAGACTCACGTCCACAGGCCGCACGGAGATGACGGTCGCCCATGATACTAATCTCATCTGACAACACATCGACACGTTGCGACTACGCACAACTCGACTTGTCACAAGAGGACTTGAATGACACGACAACACACTACTCGACAAACCATGGCCCGCTTGACCCGATAGCCTAGGTTTTCTCAACCTAAGCTCCGATACTATAATTTGTAACACCCCCATACCATATGGGAATATTATAGGCCGTAGATCCTCCCCACAAGAACCTACCAGGCTAAACATCACAAAACGACCAAGTGTTTGCCCGGCCCGGGGCAAACAATACAATGATACACAGATCTACCAAAAGCTTAACCGACCTGAGTCAATCAATACAATCATACGGACCATTAAGGTCAATTATAATACAACCACACGGACTGATGAAGTCACACAACTAATGCAAACGATATAAAATGCAACTCTTTACAATAAATACCCACACAGGGGTAAAGATACACAACAGTGGAAGACTGACTATAACTCAGTCGATACAACATAACCCGACCACACTCTCAACTCTTGATTAGTATCATAGGTAGTCACTTCTTGTGCTGCTCCTGGAATTGCTCCTCAAGAACCTGCATGTACCTGGACACAAAACAGACATCCACCCCCGATTACTCGGAGGTTAGCAAAACTCCACTATTTTACTAGTGCAAGTATCAAATCATACGAGTTGTATCAAACAACATCAATCATGAAACATATACAATAACCAAGTATCAAATATTTGAAAATAGACTTGTCATCTCGGGGATTTTAGAGATAAAACCTTTTTGGCCCTCAAGTGCCGATTTACAAAACCTTTTCAAACTCAAAAGGGTTTCAACCCGATTTCCATTTTCCAAAAACACAATCAATAAAATATCATCACAAGTTCGTGACCGAACATCAAAAGGGTTTCAACCCGATTTACAAAACCTTTTCAAATTCAAAAGGGTTTCAACCCAATTTCCATTTTCCAAAAACACAATCAATAAAATATCGTCATGGCTCCGTGACACAACATCAAAACATCATCCACTTAATCATTGTTCGTACTCATCAAGTAATGAACCCCAGAGGTCACGACAGATCGTACCCGGTCCACGCATTCGCTGTTCGTACACATCATGTATCGAACCCCAGAGGCCGCAGCTGTACCTGGTATCACACAATCACTGTTCCTATACATCATGTATCGAACTCCAGAGGTCACGACGGACCGTACATGGTTGCACATATTGACTATTCGCACACATCATGTACCAAACTCCAGAGGTCACGACGGACCGTACCTGGTTACATATATTCACTTCACCATACGTAGAGATCATCCCAAGACACTACCACGAAACAATACACCTTATTACAATTATATCCAACTATCAACAAGACACCAAAATACTTACCCAAGTATATAAACAATCCGATCCAATTATCATAAACATAATGGTACCTCATTCAAGAACAACCACGCACAACACAACAACACAGTTATCATCATCAACACAATTTCACAACATCAACAAACAAATATATCATCGATATAATCAATACTCAAATAAGAAATTCACACAAATCATATCCACAAGGCAATAAAGTCATCGTAAACCCATCACATAACTTCTATTTGTAAGACATCATTCGTATAAGCAAGATACGTGCCTCAATATTCGATACCGAACACTTCGACGAACACGGCTCAACCGATAACCCTCGAACACCTACTATCCTCGGGTGAAAATAACAAAAACATGATTACAACGAGTATAACAACCGGAACAATGCGAAACACGCCCAAGAATCAAAGGAAAACCTATGAGTCATTTAATCAGACATTAAATGCTCAAGGCTCCTTTAGAACACAAAAATCATGGTTGGGCTCAAACGAATTCGAGATACGGATAAAAAATCCGTAGAACATGATTAACAATGCCCGATAGCACCACCCAAACCATCAAAAATCTTATAAACAAAGAGATCAATAAGAAAATCTCGAAGGTCAAACCTAGAAGATTACAAGAATTTGCCTTCGATCTGGACGAACGAATTGGAGGATGATGTTTATATACGATTCAAGCTTCCCAAAATGATGCACAATGATACCTCCTATCACTACTCCCAAATCTTGCCACAAATTGCGAAGAAGAAAGGAGAAGGGGAAGAAATGGACAAGTCCCGTCCGCCAGGTCCTTTAAATGGCCGAGCATGTTACAACCGTAACACGCAGTCCCTTACGGTCGTAACTCGGTCAACCTCCATTATGGCCGTAATCGGCCTATGCCTTACGGCCGTAACCGAACCTCCCTGGACTATTACGCAATATGTGTGGGTGCCTTACGGCCGTAACCCGGCCATGTCTTACGGCCATACCGCACAGGACCCTACGTCCGTAACTCTCCATGCCTTATGGCCGTACCGCAAACGACCTTACCGCCATAACTCGGCATGCATTGTGGCCATACGGCATAGGTCATTACGGCTGTAACTCGGCATGCATTGCGCCGTACCCCTTATGCACCATTCCAACAGCCCGATCAGGCGCTCAACAAGGTCTCGGTTGCACCAACGCACCGTCTATGATTTAAAACAATAACGAGCAAAATGTGAAACATAACATACCACACCACAAGTACACATTTAATCAAAGAATCACATATGACAACAAGTCTCACTCGACGAACACTACAACCAAATAGATCATGCCATACATAACAGAGAAACGTATTCCACATAGCCCTAACGAAACAAAATTAACCGACACCAAATGACATTTAGTTCAAGGCAACTGAAAATAAAAATCTCGGGTATTACAGGAATTAGTACTGTCCAAAGCTTGACCGTAATGCGCCTTCAGGTACGGAACTACTAGTTTTGGAAACAAATTGTCCTGTAACTGTATATTCTACTTCTTGGATACTTCATTTCGGTGCGAGTTCTCATATTTGTACAATGAATCAGGATCTAAAACAAAGTAGGAAGCTGGATTCAGGGGAGGTGATGGTCACCGTCGGAAGTGGACATAGTGTCGAGGCTTCTGATATTAGATCCCTTATGTTGAATTTAGACTCTGGTTTTATTCTTACTTTAGATGATGTACTCGTTTTGCCCAAGAAGCACAAGAATATTGTATTAATTCTGGTCATGGACCGAAAGGGATTTAACTTCCTTATTAGAGATGGGTCCTATCGTACTTATTTCAAAAATAAATTGGTTGGTACTGCTATATTATTAAATGTTTTATACCATTTGATCTAAAGAACAAAACAACTGTGAACACTATAACTAGGAAGCATGGTAGGGATGAAACAAACCAAGCACTTAAGTGGCATCTTAGACTTGGTCATATTGGTCAGACCAATGTTCATAAAATGGAGAAAGATGGGCTTACGGGTCCATTGGGATCAGATCTCTATCTTGCCTTAAAGGTAAAATGACTAAGTTACCCTTCGCAGGGACTTTTGAAAGAGATGCTGAAAAACTTGGATTGATCCATACCGATGTATGTGGCCCTTTTAAAGTGGCACGAGATGGATTTCAGTATTTCATTACATTCACTGATGACCATACTAGGTATGGGTTGTGTACTTACTGAAACATAAATCTGAAGCTTTTGATAAATTCAAGGAATTTAAAGCCCTAGTTGAAAATCAAACAGGTAACCGTGTTAAGACTCTTCGGTCAGACCGAGGTGGTGAGTACATGAGTACCGAGTTTGATGAGTTCTTAAAAGAACTAGGAATAGTGTCACAATTCACTCCTCCAGCTACTCCACAATTAAATGGTGTATCAGAAAGAAGGGACCGAACCTTGTTTGACAATGCTTAACTATACTGATCTACCGATTTTTTTTGTGGGGACACACGTTTCTTATTGCTGCGCATATCTTGAACAAATGTCCTTCCAAATCCATTCCTAAGACTCCAAATGAGATGTGGAGAGGTAGGAAACCAAGTCTTAATCACATTAGGATTGGGGGATGACCTGCTTATGTCAAGAAGACTAAAGTAGAGAAATTGGAAGCCTGTGAAAGGTCATTTCATAGGATATCCAGGGGATTCCATGGGATATCTATTCTACATACACGAAGATCATAGGATCATTGTTGCTATACAAGCACACTTCATAGAAGATCAGTTTATTTAGGAAGGAGGCGCATCTAAAAATATTTCTTCGGAAGAAATAAAAGAAACACCAAATGAGACACCTGTGCAAGATATTAGAACTGAACCTTCTGAAATACACACACATCGTCACAAGTTTAGTAGCATTTCTCAATTACCTGAGAGGTATTTCTATCTGCATCAAGAGGAACTGGGTGTCCATGAGATGACAGAAAATAGTCAAGAGAATGATCCTTCTACATAAGACCAAGCGATGGTAGATGTTGACTCCGCCAATTGGCAAGAAGCTATGGAAGCTAAGATAGACTGAATGGATGATAATCAGGTCCGGACTTTATTAGATCGTCCTATAGGCATAATGCCTATTAGAAACAAATGGATCTATAAAAGAAAGACTGATAAAGATACCAAGGTTGATACCTATAAGGCCAGGCTTGTGGCAAAGGGTTATTCCAAAAGAGAAGGAATCGATTACTTCGAGACCTTCTCGCCCGTAGATATGATTAAGTCTATTCGCATGATGCTTGCCATAGTAGCCCACTTAGATTATGAAATATGGCAAATGGATGTAAAAACGGCATTCCTAAATAGGTTCCTCGAGGAGGAGATTTACATGGAACAACCAGAGGGATTCATACCTGAAACTAATATTCATAAAGTATGCAAACTTCAGCATGCCATTTATGGACTTAAGCAAGCTTCGTGGAATTGGAATCTTCGTTTTAACGAAACAGTCTAAGAGTTTGATTTCATCCAAGACGAAGAGGAACCCTGTATTTACAAGAAGGTTATTGGGAGCAAAATTGCATTCTTAATACTATATGTAGATGACATTCTACTTATAGGAAACGACGTAGGAATGCTCAGTTCTGTGAAAGCTTGAATTTCCAAATAGTTCTCAATGAAAGACTTGGGAGAAACAACCTATATTCTGGGTATTCGCCTCTAGTGGGATAGAGCGAAAAGAATGTTAGGTATTTCCCAAGCCCTCTATATAGAAAAGATCCTGAAGCGATTTAGGATGGAAGATTCTAAAAGAGGTTCCTTCCTATCCAACATGGTGCAAAACTTTCCATAGAGATGTGTCTTCAAAGTGAGGAATACAAAAAGGAAATGAGTAAGGTGCCCTATGCTTCGGCAGTAGGTAGCCTCATGTACGCTATGATTTGTACTAGACCGGACATTACCTATGCTTTGAGCGTAGTAAGTCGGTTTCAGACAAATCCAGGGCAGAAACATTGGACTGCTGAACATTTTTAAGTACCTAAGGAGGACTAAAGACTTGGTTCTTATATACGGAGGTGGAGAACTTAGAGTGATCAGTTATACAGACTCAGATTTTTTGGGGGACATGGATGCTCAAATGTCCACATCAGGGTATATCTTTACTCTGAATGGTGGGGTAGTTTCTTGGAGAAGTGCCAAGCAAAGTTCGACTGCTATCTCTACATGTCAAGCCGAATATCAGGCAGCCACGGAGACTGCTAAAGAATCTTTTTGGATTAAGAAGTTCATTGAGGATCTTCAAGTGGTTCCTAATGCAGACAAGCCCGTGACGCTGTTTTGTGCCAACGACAGTGCTGTTGCACAGGCTAAGGAGCCTAGGGCTCACCACAATACCAAACATATTACGGGAAAATATCATTTTGTTAGAGAAATGGTTCAGGATGGGAATGTTATACTGCAGAGAGTAGACACGGCAAATAATGTTGCTGATCCGCTTACTAAGCCACTATCTCTGAAGGTCTTAGAGAGACATCTAGAGCGTATAGGTATTAGATACCATAGTGTGTGGCATTTAGTGCAAGTCGGAGATTGTTAGGAATATGCCTTCGAATGCCACTCAGAGGATGAGAGTGAGAGCATTTGTATTGTAATTATGAATATTTAATAAGGGAATTATTATTTCTGTATTAATGTATATCACTGGAATTGTGATTTGGTATATAGAATAAAAGTCCTTGCATTTGAGAGCAAACATTCTACTCCTTATGGAGATAGGGAGATAGGCACTGGAAGTGTTTAGAGCTCGAATGCTTAACTAGTACGCACGTCGATGAAACTTAATTGGGCATTAAGTTTAGCCAAGATTTGTATATCGTGTACTTTGACATGTAGAGTGCCTGCCCCCAATTACACCCACACTCTCAAAGATTTAACTCATATCTTTCTACTCTCTAAAACAAGAGACCAAGAAAGAAAGAATAAAATACTTAATGTGTATTTTATGGGGTGCATTAAAATCAAAGCCTTGGACTCCCTTTTATAGGCTTGAAGTCCCCTTCACCTTCCATTCTTCAACCGATGTGGGACAAACACTTCAAGTCTTTTCTTTCATTCTAGCCAAAATTCCCAACAAACTCCACCTTGGCTAAATAAAAGAAAATCTTCTCTGCGACACCGGCAACCATTGTCTGAACCAACAATCATAATTCTCAAAAACAGAGAACTATCATACTCCACCATAAAAGAGTATCACCACTTAAAAAGATCCCTTCTAAGAATTTCACCTCGGCACATGTCGAAAAACTTGCTGAAAATTTATGGTGCTACTCCCATCTCTTGGCTCCCATGGAAGTCCTCCAGCCATCGACATAACATCCACCACACACCCCACATCTATGCCAAGCGAATGCCCTGTGTGCAATATGTGGACCAGCTAACACCATCTCATCCTTTTTCATGGCAACTCCAACATGCCATAAGAATGCACATTCCCTCCCAAAAGGAAACCTTCTTCAATCATGATGATAGCAACGGAGCTATTTGCCTGACCAGCTCTACCTTGATCTTCATAGACCAAATAGTATGCCCATATTCTCCGCACTTCAGCACTACTCGAACCCGGCATACTTTTCATTCACTTGTGTAACCCGGATTGTATCAACATATCCTTGACTTGAACTTGCCACAATCCAAAATTGATCCTTCCGTCAAACTTCTCTACATCGAACCTCATGGGACTAAACCTTGACATCGTATCCGTATCTCAAACCCAACAGAATCCTCGTTTCTGATGTGGAAGAATAGATAGAACTGCAACCACAGAGCATACTCCGAACCTCTGAAATACCGAGACACCCTCCAATACGACCGATAGAAATTTGTTTCTGATGTGGAAGATCAGACAAAGCTGCAACCACAGAGCATAATCTAAACCTCTAAGATCGAGACCTCCCCCAAACCATGCTCCGATACCACTTGTTGGGAAAACGGCCTCAAAGATCCCCAACAACCCTCCCAAAGAACGAAAATATAGAAAATTAAATAAAACAAGAATATACGTGGAAACTCCAAAACCGGAGAAAAACCACGGGCCTTCAGAGAGAAAACTCCACTATATGACAAATTATTACAATCACATAGACTAATCTCTCAAGCTAACCCCCCAATTACACCCACACTCTCAAAGATTTAACTCATATCTTTCTACTCTCTAAAACAAGAGACCAAGAAAGAAAGAATAAAATACTTAATGTGTATTTTATGGGGTGCATTAAAATCAAAGCCTTGGACTCCCTTTTATAGGCTTGAAGTCCCCTTCACCTTCCATTCTTCAACCTATGTGGGACAAACACTTCAAGTATTTTCTTTCATTCTAGCCAAAATTCCCAACAACTCGGCTGCTGGGTCTCCTGCCCAGTCCAGCCGCAACGCACGACCGCCACGCACGACCAGATGCTTGTGCGGCCCTGCTCGACAATCAGTTCAGCCTATAACGATGCACCGAGTACAAAAATCACAGAATTCGAGAAGTACGGGGGCAAAAGTACGAGTATGACAAATATTACGCCGAACAGTGAACATAATTGAATGAGTATGAATGATGAGTGATTATTAATGAATGAAAATCACTGAGTGACAATTACTGATTGATAATTACTGAATAAAAATGACTGAATTACAACCGGGTATTACATACTCCCCCCCTTAAAAAGAGTTTCGTCCTCGAAACTAAGGGTCAAACAACTCGGGGTAACTCTCCCGCATACTATCTTCAGTTTCCCAAGTAGCCTCTTCGACTCTGTGTCTAGACCAGTGGATCTTTACCAAAGGAATCGTCTTGTTCCTCAACTGTTTTATTCGCCGCTCTAAGACTCGCATAGGATGCTCCTCATATGAATGATCATCGGCGATCTCGATTTCATTGAACTGAAGTATGTGGCTCGAGTCGGCAACATACTTCCGTAACTGAGATACGTGAAACACATTATGAATTCGGCTCAACGCCGGAGGTAGGGCCAATCGATAAGCCAACTCGCCTACTCAATCCAAAATCTCAAAAGGGCCAATGAATCTCGGACTCAACTTTCCCCTCTTCCCAAAATAGAAGATACCACGACTCGGGGATACTTTGACCAAAACATGGTCACCTGTATCGAACTCTAATGGTCGACGATGATTATCTGCATAAGATTTCTGTCGACTCTGAGCGGTCAACAAACGACTCCTGATCAAAGCTACCTTCTCACGGGCGGCTATAAGCATATCGGGCTTGGTGTCGATTGATTCTGATAAGTCATACCAACACAAAGGAGATCGACAACGACGACCGTACAAGGCCTCGTAAGGTTCCATCTTAATCGAAGCATGCCAACTATTATTGTACGTGAACTCGATCAATGGTAGTTGGGCTTCCCATTTATCTTTCCAATCGAGAACACATGCCCTCAACATGTCCTCCAAGGTCTGAATAGTCCTCTCCGATTGTCCGTCGGACTGAGGATGAAAAGATGTACTAAGATTAAGCTGAGTTCCCATAGCACTATGAACTGATTTCCAAAAATGAGACACGAATCGTCCGTCACAATCGGAAACGATACTTTTAGGAGTACCTTGCAATCTCACTATCTCTTTGATAAACAACTGGGCAAGTCTCTCGGGACCCCACGTATCCTTAATCTCCAGGAAATGAGCTGATTTAGTTAGGCGATCCATAATTACCCAGATTATATTCATGCCACGATGGCTCGTCGGCAAACTCGTGATGAAGTCCATTGAAATATCCTCCCACTTCCATTCTGGAATAGGGAGAGGTTTCAGCATACCCGCCGGTCGCTGATGTTCTATCTTGACTTGCTGACAGGTCAAACATTTCAAAACAAATTCCGCGACTTCCCGCTTCATATTACTCCACCCGTAATTTTGTTTCAAGTCTTTATACATCTTGCTAGACCCCGGATGAACGGAATAAGGGGTAGCATGAGCTTCTCTCAAAATCGAGTTTTTCAACTCGTCATTCGCCGGTACGCACAACCGATTCTTAAATCGCAAAATTCCATCCTCGTGTACCACAAATCCAGGGGCTTTCCCCTGAGTCACATCATCTCGAATGTGTAACAAAAATGGGTCCGAACCCTGATTCTCCCTGATCGCCTCCTAAAATGGCGATGAAATCTCCAACGTACAAAGTTGCCCTTGTACTCGCTATAACCAGACCTCGATCTCGGGTCTCAGAAATTCCTGCTGAAGTTCCTTCTGAACTGTTAATCGAGCAAGCATTTGCTTCTGAACGAACTTACGACTCAAGGCGTCGGCAACAACGTTCGCCTTGCCCGGGTGGTAAAGTAACTCGATATCATAATCTTTGATTAGTTCTAACCACCGCCTCTATCGCATATTTAACTCCTTCTGAGTAAATATATACTTCAAACTCTTATGATCGGTGAATATCTGACTGGTGACGCCATAAAGGGAATGATGCCAAATCTTCAACACGAAAACCACGGCTGCTAGCTCCAGGTCGTGGGTCGGATAATTAACCTAGTAAGTTCTCAATTGCCGTGAGGCATAGGCAATAACCTTCCCATTCTGCATTAATACACATCCCAGACCGTGTCCGGACGCGTCACTATAATTTACAAATCCTTCCGTCTCTTGTGGCAAGGAAAGGACAGGTGCTAAAATTAACCGGATCTTGAGTTCCTCAAAACTCCGCTGACACGCGTCGGACCACGTGTATTTCTTATCCTTTCGCAAAAGGTTTGTCATTGGTTGAGTGTTTTTAGAAAATCCTTCCACAAATCGCCGATAATAACCGGCTAATCCGAGAAAGCTTCGGATTTCCTTAGCATTCTTCGGAGGTAACCAATCTCGGATAGCCTCCGTCTTTTTAGGGTCGACACGAACTCCGTCTGATGAAGTTACATGCCCGAGAAACGTCACTTCGGACATCCAGAACTCACATTTGGAAAACTTCCCAAAAAGTTGCTCTCGTCTCAACACGTCGAGCACCTGATGAAGGTGAAACTCGTGCTCCTCCCGGTCACGAGAATAAATTAAAATTTCATCAATAAAGACAACCACGAACTGATCCAAATAGTCAATGAAAACCCGATTCATTAACTCCATGAATACCGCAGGTGCATTAATTAACCACAACGGAATTATCACGAACTCATAATGATCCTAGCGTGTTCGGAATGCCGTACTCGCGATATCCGACTCTCGAATTCGTAACTGATGATATACAGATCTTTAGTCGATCTTGGAAAATACTGAAGCTCCCTGAAGTTGATCCAAAAGATCATTGATACGGGGTAGGGGATACTTATTCTTGATCGTCACCTGGTTCAATTCCCGGTAATCAATACACAAGCGGAATGAACCATACTTTTTCTTGACAAGCAACACTGGTGCTCCCCACGGGGACACACTCGGTCGGATATAACCCTTCTCGGTCAAATCCTCTAATTGATTCCTCAATTCCTGCACTTCGGTCGAGGCCATCCGGTACGGTGCCTTCGAAATTGGGGATGTACCAGGCTCTAACTCTATCGTGAATTCCACATCCCTCGGTGGAGGTAAACCAGGTAGCTCGTCTCGGAGTACATCGTCAAACAATAACAATGATACCACGAATGGTTGAACACCTAGATTGCCTGAGAATGGCCAATCGACAACAACGATACGATGAATGGTTGAACACCTGGATTGCCTTAGAACGACCAATCGATGACAATGATACAATGAATGATTGAACACCTCGATTGCCTTAGAACGGTCAATCGATGACAATGATATAAGGAATGATGGAACATCTCTGGTTAAGTAATTTTAATGCTTTCATCATATAAATGATTCTTCCGGAACAACGGGGATCACCTCCCTGAAATACACACTCGACTCCAACGACGGAAATGATAGTGACCATACACTTACGAACATTGAGAATGGTGTCATGACGATCCATCCCACTAATACCCAATATTACATCGTCCTTAGGTAAATCCACCACGATTAGGTCCACCAACCACTCGCGGTCATTAAGCTTAATTCGGTCAGTTCTTAACCTCATGATTTTCGAAAATTCTTCTACCGCCAGGTAGACCAATGATATAAGGCCCACAATTAATAGGACTATCCTAGTTAAGTCTATTCAAACATGATTCAGAAATGAATGAATGCGGTGCACCAGTATCAAAAAGGGTACACACAGGTTGAGATAAAATTACGAGTATACCTGAGATCGTTCGGGCCTCCGGATCATCGGTCCTCTTCATCTCGTGAATACGGGACTTGCCGGCCCCCGAACCGGACTCTCCCGTCTCATAAATATGAGTTATGCCTTTATTCGCTTCCGTCGTCTTAAACGACGCTGACAGAGCAGTCTGATTCTGAATCGCTGATTACTTCGGGGCCTGAGATGCCACCGAAGTCGGCTTGGAGTCCCTTCGGCAAAAACGGGCCTTATGCCCAACAATCCCACAGTTATGGTACGTGATAGACGGTCTCCGACATTTAGTGCTGTAATGACCCGGCGCTCCACCCTTGAAACAGGTGATGGCTAATCTGGCCGCTTGGGACTGAGATCCCGCAGGATTAGGCGCCGTAGGAGGTCGCTCAGAAAGGTTAGGACTCGCACGAGGCTTCTTGAAGGTTGACTGACCGCCTTCGGACTGATTACGCTTCGTTGATTTCTTGTTGACCGATGAAGGTTGTTGCTCAGCAATTTCCTTAGCAGCAGGCTCATACGTGAGAGTTCTCTCGATTAATTCGGCCAGAGTGGCGCAATGATGATTAAGCAATTGCATATGGGTCATCATGACCTGCATAAAAGTGAGTGGATCAACCCGAACATCTTCCGATCGAGCTGAGTTCTGGGTACGACTTCCTGGCAGTGAGTGATTATTTCCTGGATTTCGGCCCGCACCACGGCCTCTCCCCGTGCATCCCCTGACAGCTCTCTCCATACTGAAGTAGGAAGGTCGCATGATAATCATAGATCTCGTATGAGTACCGCATTATGATTTACATCATGAAATGATGAAAATGAGCATACGCGCTCTAACACAGTGATTACATGAATGATTAACTAAGGTGACATGATTATCTGATGATATTCTTGAAATGATTATCTTGAACAAGTTAACAAGATTAATGATATGATCCTCAAGATTAACAACTGAGTGATGAAATGAATTGAGTGATTAATGAGTTAACATGGTCAACATGATTAAAATGAAAATGATGTTTGAGGATTGTTAACTGATGACTTATGAATGAATGATTCTCATTGCCAGAAATTATACCATGGCGTTAGAAGTCTTACAGTTCATTCGGTCTGATGGGCTCGGCATTTGCACAGGTCACATGTGACGCGAAAGTCCAATGATACTAGTCCGATGATGATTATTTCAAATGAGACATGACTCGGAATGTAGTATTCAAAACCACTCTCCGATACCAACTCTGTAACACCCCAAACTAGGCGGATATTACAGTGCCGTGGACCGCCGACTGGGACCCACCAGGCGAATGAAAATTTATGAATTAAATAATATAATTGTAGTACCGAACCACATTATATCATCAATTACTCCGATGAGGAGTTTCATTATAACACATCCAAGATAATACCGAATACATGTATATTTTATATGAAGATAAAATACACAACACTCAATGAAACGGAGTATCCAAATGGAAATATGCAGCGGAAAATAAATGACAACAACATGAATGACTGAAAGGATTGGGGCCCCCTACTAGTATCACTGGGACTCCTCGCCGTTAACGTTCTATTCCCGTGCTTTTGCCTTGCTATGACCTGAAAACAAAATCCCCCAACGGGGTCAGTTACACAGAACAACAATCCTCAAGGGTTGAATATACACAATCATGATATATCTCAATTATGAATTATCCTTAGTTATGAATTTAAGCTGAAGAGGAGCATCAGAGTACGCCCGTAATGTTCTGTGCAAGTGTACAAGACGAGTGCCCGGACACACCCGTCCTTGTACCTAATTAGTCTCACGGAGGTAAACGTTATTGTGTGCACAATCGAATGTATCGGTGAACCCAACACATGACTATTGTGTGCCCGACTAAAAATTCCACACATCCGCACCCAGCCACGCAATATGAACCCAGAAGGTTATATGAACGAGAATGACCATAATGAATATCAATGAATAATAATTTGACAAAGTCAAGAATGACTCACCAAGATGAAAATGATATTGAAGTGAATGATAGCTCAATGAAATGATTGGAATCGTCGTTCCTCGTGAATGAAGTGATTAATTGACAATTACAAGTCTCAATACGATTAATACATTATGAATGAATTATGATTATGAATGAACAGCAACGAAAGAAATGAATATCCTTTTAACCAAGTAAGAATTAACTTACACAACACCGATGAAGAATGTCCTACGAACAACGTCCTAAATGAGATGTCGGTCGATCGAACAACCTTAAATAACACAAATACCAACAACCCGTTAAACATACGAATCAAACACGAATATAACGAACTCAAAACGTCGATACGACTAAACCAAGTTCATTGGGGCATTATATCGAACACGTTGTGGCCAATCTTCGATTGTTTACAATCAATCCTTAACTATACCAATATCAAATCCCCAAGGAGTGTTTCAAACCGTCCAAACATCTTTAATACAATAAAAAATATAATATGAATATCCAAATTCATGATTTCAACAACAACTAATCGAAAATCCCCAAATCCAACTCAATATCCAAAGTGTTCTTGAATAACCTTTTAATAATCCGATGAATATTCATACATACTCATAATCATATGTATATCTCTTCATACAACATGAAACGTCCAAAACATCATATCTCAAGACAAAATCGAAATCCAAGAGGTTTGATGAATATTACCTTTGAAGATCCAAACACTTTGATCCGATGAAATCGCGTTAGATCGACTATCCAAGCTTCACAACCGAATGAAGATGATGAAAATCGAGTACTCAAGTGATTGATGATGAAGAATTTCTCCCACAAACCCTCTCTCTCAAAACTAGGATGAAGAAATGGTGAAAATGAGGAAATCCCGTCGGTCCACTTATATAAGTCCCAGGGACGCACGACCAACCCGCATGACCAAGTGTCCGTGCGTCCGGTCGTGCGTGAGGCTTCTGCTGGCTATAACTCTTAGCGCACGAGCGCCGCGCACGAGCAGTAACTCGTGTGGCCTGCTCGTGCGGCCCTGACTCGCCCAGTACAGCCGCAACACACGAGCACCACGCCCGAGCAGTTGCTCGTGTGCCCTGCTCGTGCGGCACTGACTCGACCACTGGGTCTCCTGCCCAGTCCAGCCGCAACACACGAGCGCCGCGCACGACCAGATACTCGTGCGGCCTGCTCGTGTGGCACTGACTCGGCCGCTGGGTCTCCTGCCCAGTCCAGCCGCAACGCACGAGCGCCACGCACGACCAGATGCTCGTGCGGCCTGCTCGTGCGGCCCTGCTTGACAAGCAGTTCAGCCTATAACGATGCACCGAATACAAAAATCACAGAATTCGAGAAGTACGGGGGCAAAAATACGAGTATGACAAATATTATGCCGAACGGTGAACACAATTGAATGAGTATGAATGATGAGTGATTATTAATGAATGGAAATCACTGATTGACAATTACTGATTGATAATTACTGAATAAAAATGACTGAATTACAACCAGGTATTACATCCGGCCTGCAGATCATGATGCGGACTGGACAGAATTTAAATTGATGATGGAAGCTCAGTACTGCCCTCGTCCTGTGAGGGAAGCCAAAGTTCGGGAGTTTTTCTCCGCTCAGCCTTCAGATGTACTAGTATCTTAGGCGATTAAGATGTTTAACCAGCATCTGGCATTTGTTCGACATCTGGTCAGAACAGATGCAGAAATGATGATCCATTTTGATATGAGAATGAAACCAGAAATCCAGAGGTACATGTCCGGTTTTGAATGTACCACTCTCCGTCAATACCAGGATAAAGCATTGGCGTATAAAATCAAGGAGGCAGTAATGGAGAAGTTGACAGAGTCCAAGAAGCAGAAAGTCTCCGGTAGTTTCACGGAGCACAAGAGTAGTGGGCCCCACAAGGCCTAGTCATCCTTTCATTCTTTCAAGAAACCTCCGCACCCATCTAGGATTGGAAAGAACTTCGGAGCAGCATCAACGACAACGGATGTCACCGGGAAATGCTTTAACTGTGCCCAGACAGGGCACTATCGACGGAATTGCCCCCTACCTGTCATGACTTGTTTTGATTGTGGTCGGGAGGGACATCGTGCGGTGTTCTGTGAAGAGGCTACAAAGTCTTTTAGAGTCCGTACACCACAGCCAGTTCAGAAGGAAGCTAGTATCCAACAGACGCAGCAAAGTGTTCAGATGCCTCAGAATTTTAGCCGCGGACGAGGTAGAGGAAAGTGGGACCGAAAGAGTACATCGAGTGCCGGATCTGTTCCCCACGTCATGCCGAGATGAGGAGAACAAGATCGGGATGCCGCCGCCACATCGTGCACTTCAGATCCTTTCCCAGACAGTTAGCATTTTATTCGATACAGGAGCTACGCATTCATTTATATCCTTATCTTGTGTAAATTGTTTGAATATTTCTGGTTTTCATAATTGTGAACCTTATGTTGTGGGTTTACCGAGCGGAGAGAGAATTGTTGGAAACTTAGAAACTAGAGATTTCCCTGTATCATTTGGAGGCAGAGAGTGTCTCTCAAATCTGATTGTGATAGAAATGCAAGGAGACGACCTAATACTAGGAGATTATTGGCTTAATCGATATGGAGCTAATGTAAACTACCGAAAGAGGAATATCTCGCTGATCACTGACGATGGTTTCGAAATACTGTTTGAAGGATGGAAACCAGGAATCTCAGGAAAGTTGATCAAGGCGATGAGAGCCGTCAAATTATTAAAACAGGGTTGTATCGGATACTGGTGCTATGCAATGAAGAAAGAAGACGAAATTGTGGAAATCTCATCCATTCCTATTGTGAACGAATTTCCAGACGTATTTCCTGACGAGTTACCTGGACTACCTCCACGACGGGATGTAGAATTCACCATTGAGCTGGAACCCGTAGCTACACCAATTTCTAAGGCACCGTATCGTATGGCACCTACTGAGATGTACGAACTGAAAAAGCAACTGGAGGAGTTACTGGACAAAGGCTATATCCAACAAGCGTGCCGCCACGGGAGCGCCGCTTCTTTTGTCCTAAGAAGGATGGATCGCTTCGACTTTGTATTGACTATCGAGAGCTGAAAAAAATGACGATTAAGAACAAGTATCCGTTGCCACAGATTTATGATTTGTTTGACCAGTTGCAAGGAGCAACAGTATTTTCTAAAATCGATCTGAGATCAGGATACCATCAGCTGAGGATTAAGGAATCCGATGTTCCGAATTCAGCATTCAGAACTCGTTACGGACATTATGAGTTTGTAGTGATGCTGTTTGGTCTCACTAATGCACCTGCAATGTTTTTACAATTGATGAATCGTGTGTTCATAGAGTATTTGGACAAGTTTGTGGTTGTGTTCTTTGATGACATTCTAGTTTATTCCAATATCCCGTAAGAACATGCGCAGCATTTGCGGGTTGTTTTGGAACTTTTGAGAAGCGAGCAATTGTACGACAAGCTCTCTAAGTGTGAATTCTGGCTAAAGGAAGTAATGTTCCTCGGTCATGTGGTATCAGCTGAAGGAGTACGAGTAGACCCCCAGAAAATCGAAGCAGTTATGGATTGGAAACCTCCTAAGAACATGAAAGAAGTTCGGAGCTTCTTAGGACTTGCTGGATATTATCGTCGATTCGTGGAAGGGTTTTCCAAAATTTCCCGCCCATTGACTCGACTCCTGCAGAAAACTCAAAAGTTTGAGTGGAATGAAATGTGTCAGAAAAGCTTTGATGAATTGAAGAAGAGATTGATGACGGCACCAATTTTAGCACTCTCGCGGGGAACTGGAGGATTTATAGTTTACAGTGATGCTTCGAACCAAGGACTTAGATGCGTGTTGATGCAGAATGATAAGGTGATCGCTTATGCGTCACGACAGCTGAAACCTTATGAAGTGAATTACCCAACGCATGATTTGGAGCTAGCAGCAGTAGTTTTTGCTTTGAAAATCTGGAGACATTACCTGTACGGAACTCATTGTCAGATCTTTACGGATCACAAGAGTCTCAAATACATCTTCAGTCATAAAGAGTTGAACATGCGGCAAAGGAGATGGCTGGAACTTATTAAGGACTATGACTTGGAGATTCTTTATCATCTAGGCAAAGCAAATGTAGTGGCCGATGCACTTAGCCGCAAGCCTGTTTCCATTCAGATGCTGGAAACTCTGACCTCCCAGCTCAGCATTCAACGAGAAATGATTCGTGAAGGAATTGAAGAGTGGTTACAAAGAGTCCAAGGACAGCTGTGCGTGATGGAAATAACTTCATCGTTAACTGAAGAAATCAAATCTAAGCAAGTAGATGATCCTCTGATGATTCGGTTACGTGATGAAGTAATTAAGGGAAAGGCCCCCGAATTCATAATTCATGATGATGGAGTTTTGAGATTTCAGAACCGACTTTGCATTCCCGATGTCGATGTTCTGAAACAGACGATTAGAAGGAAGCTTACAGCTCACCCTATTCTATCCTCCCGGGCACCAGTAAGATGTATAAGGACTTGAAGCAGAACTTCTGGTGGGGCAACATGAAGAAAGATGTAGCGGATTATGTTTCGAAATGCTTGACTTGTAAGCAGGTTAAGATCGAGCATCAACAACCTGCCGGAATGCTGAAGCCGCTCCCAATTTCTGAATGGAAGTGGGAGGACATATCAATGGACTTTATCACTAGTATGCCGCGAACCAAGACAGGAATGAACATGATTTGGGTGATAGTTGATCGTCTAACCAAATCGGCTCATTTTCTAGGCATTAAGGACACTTGGGGACCCGAGAGGTTATCACGAGTATTTATTTCAGAGATAGTTCGATTGCATGATACACCGAAGACCATTATTTCTGATCGAGACGGCCGTTTTGTGTCTCATTTTTGGAAAGCAGTTCATAAGGCCTTGGGGACCGAATTGAACTTCAGCACGGCTTATCACCCGCAGACAGATGGACAATCCGAGAGGACTATTCAAACGGTGGAAGACATGCTGAGTGCCTGTGCCTTAGATTGGTCAAATGATTGGGAAGTTCATCTACCGTTGATTGAATTTACCTACAACAATAGTTAGCATGCTTCTATTAAGATGGCACCGTTTGAGGCATTATACGGGAGAAGATGCAGATCGCCCCTATGTTGGGACGATTCATCAGATTTGATATGAATGGAACCAGAGTTGATCGTGCAAACTCGATAGAAGATAGCTTTGATTCGCGAAAGGCTGTTGACCACCCATAGTAGACAGAAATCTTATGCAGATGTACGCCGTCGTCCATTAGAGTTCAATATTGGATATCACGTACTTTTAAAGGTTTCTCCTACTCGTGGAATCTTTCGTTTTAGAAGGAAAGGAAAGCTGAGTCCGAGATATATCGGGCCATTCGAGATTCTTGAGAGAATTGGAGAGTTGGCATACAGATTAGCATTACCGCCATCATTGAGCCATGTTCATAACGTGTTCCACGTATCCCAGTTACGGAGATATATACTGGATCCTAGTCATGTCATTGATTTCAGCGAAATCGAAGTCGCTCAGGATGGAATATTTCAAGAAAGACCGGTCAGGATACTCGAGAGTCGAGTTAAGCAGTTGAGGAACAAACCAATTGCTTTGGTCAAAGTTCAGTGGTCACGCCACGGAGTGGAAAAAGCCACTTGGGAAACGGAAGATAGCATGAAGTCCAGATATCCAGAGTTATTTTTGTCTTGAGTTTCGGGACAGAACTCTTTTTTAGTAGGAGAATAATATCTGGATTTATTATTGAGTATTTCATTTGTATTTGCGCCATGTATTATTCGGAATCGCGATATCGATAATTGGAGTATGATATTTCTCACTTTTGTATCTTTGTACATGAGTATAGCATCATGAAAATTTTCTCATGCAAACACGTGATAACGTGCGCTAAGAATGTAGCTTAACATACGTTATTGGCTAGAACTAGCGCACGCTACGAATGAGGAATTGCGTGCGCTAGGCAGTCAATTATTGAGCTGGGCGGCTAGCATATGCGCCAGCCGGATGTGGGTCCGGATAAGATTCCCGCGGGCGAACCTGGACAGATTTGGAGTCAACGCTAGTTAGCGTGCGCTAAGGATTTTGTGATGGCGTGCGCTAATTAACGTACGTACAGAAATGTTATAAATGGGACAACAACCCATTTTACATGGTTTACATTTCCTTCACTTGTCCTTCGTTCTTGAGAGACCAGAGAGCCTTATATCCTCCTTAAACACTTAGACCACCTCTACTTGATTCATTAAAGATTGGATATCACTTGTGATTGATCATTGAAGTGGAGTAGCACCTTGGATTGGCATACAAACAACCGGAGTTATATTCTACCTTTTTGGCTCAGTGATTTCTTCATCTTAAGGTATGTTAATTCTATCTCCAGCCTTAGATTCATGTTCTGAAGAATAAGATGATCATGCTATCAAGATATTGAGTTCCATTGATGAATTATTCAAACAAACATCATGTTTAGAAGTGGAAATGATTATGCTTATGATATCGTCGTTGAAACATCGTAGTTGGAATTGTTAGTTCACCTTTAAGATGAAGTCTAAATGTATAAATGACAATGGAATCTAGTGCATCAACCTGAGATCACGAACTTCACATGAGAATGATAATCGAGTTGGATATAAGAATTTTGATGATATTCTTTTCCTTGAATTCAAAGATGATTGAATCCGTAAGATCATTCATAAGTTATGAACAAGATATGTAGACGGGTAGCGTACGTTAATCACTGAGGAGTTCGTAAGTTTCATCACCGTTAGAACAGTCTGCTGCCCAGTAGTGAAACTGCCATGCACGCTTCGCATACGCTAAGCTATGTCGATTAACGTACGCGATCGGGCATGTTTAGTATGTAACGTACGTTATGTCATCAGACGAGTCAGTCGGCTGATCAGAGAGGACAGTCAATACATAGTTAGCGTACGCTAGACTTCATTGTTTACGTGCGCTAACGATCAGGCTTAACGCACGCTACATAGAATACGTAGCGTACGCTAAGCAGTTCAGGCAGATTATGTTTTATGAACTTTCGGCCATAAATTGTATTGTTAGACATTCGTACGACATGAGATGAATTCTATATTATTTCTTTTGTTAAGGTTCGAGCTTGCTACGTGATTGATCGAAGAGGCGACCTTCGAGTGTTTCGTTTTTCGTGGAAGTAGTATTCTTGTCTTCGAATCAAGGCAAGTACCTTAATTGTTTTATGTATTGATGTTATACATATTGTTGTACATGTATGTCGTTGTTGTATGTACACCTCGTGTTGGTCCGACGGGATCATCGGGGGATCTATGCTAGCGTGCACTAGAACATCGGATGGATTTTTCCACCTCGGGGTGGTTTGACGGAATCATCGAGGGGTCTAGGCAGTGAACGCTGGATCATTGGAATTACCATGTGTATGTTGTGATATCATGTTGTGATTATCATGTGTGTATGTTATTATTAAGTTTCTCGCAGTAGAAGACTCGTTGGTTCTTTTGTCATTTATGTTATTATTATTCTTCGTGAGATGTTGAATAATATGTTGTGGTACTTGTACTAGCATCGTTGTGCTAACCCCCTCGGGGGTGAACATTTGTTTATGTTCAAGATCCAGGAGAGCGGGGAAACAACCACTGGAGCTGCATGACGACGAGGGTGCAGAGTGTTGTTCCGGCCGAGTTTATTATCTGTTGTTGGATATTTTAATAAGTACTCGAGTCCGTCGTAATTTGTGATGTTTGGATTTCAGTGGTGTATTAATATTCTTCATTTGGATATTTGTAGTTTCGGTATTGAACCAGAACTGTCGTATTGTATTTTCAGTGATTTCATAATTTGGTATCTGTCATTGTCTTTTCATTTATTTAGCCTTGTAAATTCTTATGTAAAGGATTTACGGCGCTGTAATATTCCTGAATATATCGGGGGTGTTATATTTTTAATCATGTTATAAAACATGAACATAACTCACCACATGAGAGAGTATTTCAGCCGTGAGCGAGAATAGAGGGGAGAGAGAAAATAACTTCCTTCATCTTATTTCATCTTTGAGAGAAAGAAAAGGAAGAAGAGAAGAGAAGAGAAATATTGTGTCGATTCCTAGCGGTGTTCTTTGAGAACAAATTGACATACTATTTTTTGATCAATATCCGATGCCTGATAACGTAGAGACGCTCGACATTTTCGGTTGGAACGAATTGGATTCGTGTTCATGTTGGTGACCGGAAAAAGCTTTGCTCAAATTTTTCCTTCAAGAAGATATTATCCAAGGTCTATGAGGGTATGACTTCTAAATTTTATCTACGTCTATTTATATTCGTTTATACGATGCTTGATCGATCCGTTTTTGGGGTTTGATTTTATCCGGTTGGATCGGTTTATTTTCCGTTGCGTATCTCGATTTTAGTCACCAAATACCAACAAGGTTTACATCTAACGATTAAGACTAATTCTAGTTTCACCAGTCCGATTATCTTTAAGAGATCAGAACTATCCAAAGCACCCGAAATCTGATACGACATGGCTAACAATAATGAAATAGGTTCAATGATTTGTTAGATTTACCTTATTTGACGAAGAATGATGGAGAACAATGAAGAACAACGAAGGATGGGGGACAACATCTTCAAAAACCTTCCCTGAAGTTTGAACAATCCACTCTACTATGATAATACACGGGCTAGGAAGGCTAGAAATCCATCAAAGCAGTTGGAGGACGTTTTGAGAGAGAGAGAGAGAGAGAGAGAGAGAGAGAGAGAGAGAGTGATTTTGTATCTTAAGAAATGAAAGAAGGGGTGATGTTTTATAACATTTGGCTGCACTTAACGTATGATATGCCTCAAAAGTTTACGTACGTATGGCCTTTAATGTACGCTATCTTCATGGTTAATGTACATAAGTATTGATCAGAGGCTATTGCCCAAAATGACCCCATTTCTGCGTACGTAATGTCACAGTAGCGTACGCAACATACCTTATGTAGTATACATCAGATTGTATGATTAACGTACGTTATGATTGTTGGGATTCGGTTCCTAAAACAAAGGCCCAGCGGAAGCGGTAAAACGAAAATTAATTCGATCTGAATCCCTACGAGGATCGATCGATCTACGTATATACGAATATTAAAACAAAGCACAAGAAGATACGAGAAACATACCCTTGTAGTCCGTTGATTAAATGGTGTCCTTCTCTTGAGCTATTCCCCAAGCTTTAGTTGTTCTCCATGAATCCAATCCGCTCCAAGCTCTTGGATGATCCAATGCCGAAAGACCGCGTCTCAACTTGCCACGCGCCAGAGAACGAATGGAATGACGATCACCTTGGTATACTCAAAGGATACGGCTAGAGATAGGATGATGAAGTTTTTGATTCTAACACTCAAAGTGTATAAATCACACACTCTCAATGATTATCTTGATTTTCTCCAGGAAAAATCAAGAAGTGAAAAATGAAGAAAGATGAAGACGATGAAAAGAAACTCTTTTATCTATCTCTCTTGCTAAACTCACGTATTGAATGGTATGAGATGAGAGAGAAGTAGTCTTCCTTTATTCTTCTTACAAATCCTACAAAATCCCCTTTATCCTTATTTTAAGAGATATCTTATCTCTAAGGCCATAAGTCCTTCACCAACCAAATCAAGACTAAGACCAAAGGCAAGACATCAAAGTGGGGCAGCCTCTAGAAGGAATCGGACGAATTTGGTTCGTTTCGGACTCCCGTGAGTCCAAACAGATAAACTCTGATTCCGATCCGATGTATTTATATCTATTAATGAATCATATGCAATACATAATAACATAATTCATTTCTCCAAGAAATAATTATATTCATGAATTAAATTAATCACCCAGTATTATATTTAATTCATTAGGCCGTAAATTAATTTATCCAATAAATCAATTTAGACATCAAATGTCCTAAATTAGATATCCAATATCTAATATTCATAATCAGAGAATAAGCTCGATTCATTCCGTCGTCAATCCTATTGCGCGACTCGGTAGGTCTCTCTCAGTCAGCAATAGGAGGAACCGAAGAGTAGTAGCACCACCTAGCCAGCCTAGCGGCCTACACTGTACCCCAACTGAGAACGAATGATTTGGATCATTCAAGAACCATTCTGTCGTGAATACCAGTATACGTATAAACCCTTCGTTCAAATGTCCCATTCAAGATATAGGGTCACGGTCAGTCAAACCCTATCTATACTTGACGCTATGCATGCATTAATGTAAATCGAGATCATCGAGGTCTCGTGTATCCAATACAACTAGCTCCAATGCTTTGGTCAAAGACTTATGATCTCATCTTCTAATAACCGCACAGGACATATAACCCGCTCACTAACGGGAGAAAGAATTCTATCTTGGTATTCAGTAGGATCTGCTACTTGCCCATCAAGATGCACGTCAAGGTTGACCCCCGCCTTCCGGTTTACAGGGTCAAACTACTCTAATGAAAATCTTAACATCACAAGCACATCCCTACTAAATCATCAAGTCGAAGGTTCACGAATACCTATCACAACCTTTCGATTCCGTCATTGACTGTCCCGGAGTGAAATCCGTGTGATGAATCGAGGGTAAGTTGGTTCGAGTATACTAATACAATTAGCATACCTATAACGTGTGCTCCCACTAACCATTAGTGTTCGACAGGCACTCTCCATGTCAAAGAATGCGTTATACATGTCTTCACATAAACTTAACGCCTAGTCAAGTTTCATCGACTTGCGAAAGATTAAGTATTTGAGCTATAAACCTTTCCAGTGCCGACCCCCTTATCCAATAAGGAGTGGAATGTTTTTACTCTCAAATACATGGACTAGTTTCTATATGTATATTTACGAGTTAGGAATACCAGTACTGCCAGTAAATAAGGAAACATCCATTGCCTTATATTAATGATTTACATAATAACAAGTACAATGCCTTCACTCAACATCCTTTGAGTGGCATTCGAGGGCATACTCCCAACAATATCCCACTTGCCCTCAATGCCACACACTATGGTATCTAATACCCATGTTCTCCAGATTACGCTCCAAGCTAATCTAAGAATGTGTCTTGGTCAGTGGATCAGCGACGTTGTCAGCTGACTCTACTCTATGCAGCACAATGTATCCCTTTGCGAACCAATTCTCTCACGAGATGATACTCTTTCTCAATATGATTGGTACTGTTGTGAAACCTTGGCTCCTAGGTCTGTGCTATCGCTCTATCGTTATCGTATAAAAAATGAAAATAGGCAGCGCAACACATGGTGTCACGTGAAGTTTACCCAGTAACTTCTTAATCCTTCCTTTGGAGGCCTGCGAGGCCGCTACATACTCAGCCTAACAGGTGGAATCAGCAGTCCCGCTATACTTGGCACTATGCCAAGATATTGCTCCTCCATTAAGAGTAAAATGTAGCCAGAAGTAGACATAGAGTCGTCTTTCTGTCCTTGGAAGTTTGAATCAGTGAAGCCCATCATTCAGTTCTCCACCACCATATATAAGAACCAGATCTCTAATCCTTCTAAAGTACTTGAGAACATTTTTTACGGTGGTCTAATGTTCCCAAACTGGGTTAGCCCGAAACCTACTTACCACGCTCCCAGCATGCGCAATGTCAGGACTCGTACACAATAAAGCATATGTAAGGCCACCCAATGCCGAAGCATATGGTATATAACTCATTTCCTTTCATTGTTCCTCACTATGAGGACACATCTTCAAGGTGAGTTTATTTCCATGTCGTATCGGCAGGAACCCTCTTTTAGAATAATCCATCTTAAATCTCTTTAAGATTTTATCTATATATAGGGCTTGGGAAAGACCTACCATTCTCTTCGCTCTGTCCCAGTAGAGTTGAATCCCGAGAATATAGGTTTCTTCTCCCAAGTATTTCATGGAGAAATTACTCGAAAGCCAAGCTTTCACAGAACTGAGCACTCCCACATCATTTCCTATTAGTATAATGTCATCTACATATAGTACTAAGAATGCGATCTTGCTCCCACTAACCCTTTTGTATACACAAGGTTCCTCTTCATTTTGCACGAAGTCAAACTCTTTGACTGCTTCATCAAAACAAAAGATCCAACTTCATGAAGACTTCTATAGTCTATTTCATGGAGTCTACATCCACCATTGCTAGGTCATTGGTCGCGGGTCGGTCTCTTATTTATCAACTGGAACCTCGTGGAAACCCAGTTCTTCCAAGTGCATAAAACTATTCCTCTCAGGTAATTGAGATACCCTAATAGACCTACGAAGTGGTTGTACTTGTGTTACAGAAGGTTCGGTTCCAATTTTTTGGACAGGTGTCTCCTGAGGAGTTTCATTGTATTCTTCCAAAGAAATATTTCTACCTGCTCCGCCTTCCTGAATAAACTCATCTTCCAGGAAGTGTGCATGCAAAGTAATAATGATCTTTCGATCTTTGGGCATGTAGAATAGATAACCCATCATCTCAGATGGGAATCCAATGAAACGTCTCCTCACAGACCTCACTTCCATTTTGTCCACCTTAGTCTTCTTGACATAGGCGGGACACCCCCAAATCTTAATGTAATTAAGACTTGGTTTCCTGCCCTCCCACATCTCATGTGGAGCTTTAGGAACGAATTTGGAAGGACATCTGTCTAAGATATATTCAGCAGTCAGGAGTGCATACTCCACAGGTAAATCGGTAAGTCATCATAGCCTAGCATGGAACGGACCATGTCCAACAAGGTCTGGTTTCTTCTTTCTGACACACCATTTAACTGAGGAGTGCCTGGAGGTGTTAGTTGTGATACTATTCCATGTTCCTTTAGGAACTCATCAAACTCCAAACTCTTATACTCGCCACCTCAGTACGACCGAAGTGCTTTGATATGATTTCCAGTTTGTTTATGTTGTTACCCAAAATATTATCCGGAGATGATATTGCTGGAATGGTCGAGTAACAAACAAATGCGAGAATACTTCTGTGGAAAATAAATAACACAAGGTTTGCCGAGGTTTTTAATCCCGGGCTTGAATGCTCTCGCGAGATGTTATTAATATAGATACTTTGGAGTACAAATATTAATGTTAGAATCTATTACAATGAGTGTAAAGACTTCTAGTTATCTAAGCTGTAGTGCGTGTAGATTGCCGGAAGAACCAGATATGAAGCTCTGTGAGTTCTTACTTTAGATGTTCTGTAAGTGTGTATGAATATCACTATGAATGTGTAAGTAAATGCCAGATGAGTCTTTATCCTCTTTCTGTGCGTTTTTTACTGTATTCCCAATTCCTCCTTAGGCCACTGTTGGAGGCCTGCTATTTATAGGAGACAAGGTTGCTGGGTCCTCTCTGGAGATCGCGGGCGACCGCCGTATTCTATATTAGAATAATATGGGCGATCATCCTATCACGTGGGGATGTTTCCTTAAAGTCCGAGGCTGCTGGCGAGCCAACGGGAAGCTCGCACGCGCGTCTGAGTCGCTGCCCTGGGACCCACCTTGTACCTTTCGGCGGGCTTGTCGGTAGGTGACAGGCTGATGACAGGCTGGGGTCAAAGGCCTTATCTTTCGGTGCCTTTTGTGGATCTGCACATGCGTCCACGTCCGAGATTCGGTCTTCGAATACTTTGACGGATGTTGGATTCATACGTGGCACGAGACGATCGTCAATGGTCAGACGTCATAGATGATCGCCTGATACCAAAAGACGATCGCCGTGGTTGCCGACTGCTGGGTGTTTCGATAGCCCGTCTTCATTTCCCGCTGATTCCAGCGCATGAGAAGATCGTCCAAATTTGAAATCAGATCGACCAGACGACGATCGTCCTTGACATAAACAAACAAGCCAATCGTCTAAACACAGGCGATCGCCAACAGTGCCACCTCACCCCGTGTTTTCAACATCGATGCGAGCTAGGGGAAATTGTTGTGCGACGATTAACACGCCTCGATGGCGATCGACATGATGGACTGAGCGCCAACCATAGAAGTCATGCGCTGGGCAAAGACCCAGCAGTCGGAAACCACGGCGATCGTCTTTTGGTATCAGGCGATCGTCTATGACGTCTAACCATTGACGATCGTCTCGTGCCACGTATGAATCCAACATCGATCAAAGTCTTCGAAGACCGAATCTCGGACGTGGACCCACGTGCAGATCCACAAAAGGCGCCGAAATATAAGGCCTTTGACCCCAGCCTGTCATCAGCCTGTCACCTACCGACAAGCCCGCCGAAAGGTACAAGGTGGGTCCCCTGCACAATGACTCAGACGCGTGTGCTTCCCATCGCTCGCACACTGGCCGCCAGCAGCCTCGGACTTTAAGGAAACAGCCCCACGTGATAGGACGATCGCCCACATGATTCTAATATAGAATACGGCAGTCGCCCGTGATTGCCAGAGAGGACCCAACAATCTTGTCTCCTATAAATAGCAGGCCTCCAACAGTGGCCTAAGGAGGAATTGGGAATACAGTAAAAAACGCACAGAGAGAGGATAAAGACTCATCTGGCATTTACTTACACATTCATAGTGATATTCATACACACTTACAGAACATCTAAAGTAAGAACTCACAGAGCTTCATATCTGGTTCTTCCGGCAATCTACACGCTCTACAGCTTAGATAACTAGAAGTCTTTACACTCATTGTAATAGATTCTAACATTAATATTTGTACTCCAATGTATCTATATTAATAACATCTCGCGAGAGCATTCAAGCCCGGGATTAACAACCTCGGCAAACCTTGTGTTATTTATTTTCCGACGGAAGTGTTCTCGCATTTGTTTGTTACTCGACCATTCCAGCAATATCATCTCCGGATAATATTTTGGGTAACAACATAAACAAACACTTCGGTCGTACCGAGGCGGCGAGTATATGAGTTTGGAGTTTGACGAGTTCCTAAAGGAACATGGAATAGTATCACAACTAACACCTCCAGGCACTCCTCAGTTAAATGGTGTGTCAGAAAGAAGGAACCAGACCTTGTTGGACATGGTCCGTTCCATGCTAGGCTATGATGACTTATCGATTTACCTGTGGGGTATGCACTCATGACTGCTGAATATATCTTAGACAGATGTCCTTCCAAATTCGTTCCTAAAACTCCACATGATATGTGGGAGGGCAGGAAACCAAGTCTTAATCACATTAAGATTTGGGGGTGTCCAGTACCCACTGGACTCTGCCTGATCGACCTTAGCGTGCGCTATCCAAACTTACTAGCGCGCACTACTTACCATTAGTAGCGTGCGCTACTACAACTTAACTGCAGTTCAGTGCCCACTGGACTGTCTGGCTGAACCACGCTAGCATGCACACATGCTGAGAGGTAGCGTGCGCTACCCGTACTCAATTAGCGCGCGACAAAGAGAGTACGTAGCGTGCGCTACTCCTCACACACAGCCCACTATGAAGATGACAATGATGATAAACACGGCTCGATCCTCCAACCAGGTAGAAAGATGAACAATAACTGATACACGATACAAATACTCTGAACGGTGAATACAATGATTGAATATGAATGATGAATGATTATTAATGTGTGAAAATTATTGAGGGACAATTACTGAATGATAATTACTGAATGATAATTACTGAATGATAAAGACTGAATTACAACTGGGTATTACATAAACCCCCTTAAAAGAGTTTTGTCCCAGAAACTAAGGGTCAAACAACTCGGGATAACTCTCCCGCATACTATCCTTGGTTTCCCAAGTAGCCTCTTCGACTCCGTGTCTAGACCACTGGATCTTAACCAAAGGAATCATCTTGTTCCTCAACTATTTGATTCGCCGCTATAAGACTCGTATAGGACGCTCCTCATACGAATGATCATCCGCGATCTCGATTTCGTCGAACTGAAGTATGTGACTTGGGTCGGAAACATACTTCCGCAACTGAGAGATGTGAAACACATTATGAATTCGGCTCAACGCTGGCGGTAAAGCCAATCGATAAGCCAGATTGCCTACTCAATCCAAAATCTCAAACGGTCCAATGAATCTCGGACTCAACTTCCCCCGTTTCCCGAAATTGAAGATACCTCGACTCGGGGATACCTTGACCAAAACGTGGTCACCTGCCTCAAACTCTAATGGTCGATGACGATTATCTGCATATGATTTCTGTCGACTCTGAGCGGTCAACAAATGACTCCTGATCAAAGCGACCTTCTCACGGGCGACTATAAGCATATCGGGATCGGTGCCGATTGATTCTGATCAGTCATCCCAACACAAAGGAGATCGACAATGACGACCGTAGAAGGCCTCGTAAGGTGCCATATTAATCGAAGCATGCCAACTATTATTGTACGTGAACTTGATCAACAGTAGTTGGGCTTCCCAATCATCTTTCCAATCGAGAACACATGGTCTCAACATGTCCTCCAATGTCTGAATAATCCTCTCTAATTGTCCGTCAGACTGAGGATGAAAAGCTGTGCTGAGATTAAGCTGAGTTCCCATAGCACGATGAACTGATTTCCAAAAATGTGACACGAATTGCCCGTCACGATCAGAAACGATACTCTTAGGAGTACCGTGCAATCTCACTATCTCTTTGATGAATAACTGGGCAAGTCTTTCAGGACCCCACGTATCCTTAATCTCAAGGAAATGAGATGATTTAGTTAGACGATCCACAACTACCTAAATTGTATTCATGCCACGACGACTCGTCGGCAAACTCGTGATGAAGTCCACAGAAATATCTTCCCACTTCCACTATGTAATAGGAAGTGGTTTCAGCATACCCGCCGGTCGCTGATGTTCTATCTTGACTTGCTGACAGGTTAAACATCTCGAAACAAATTCTGCGACTTCTCGCTTCATATTACTCCACCATTAATTTTGTTTCAAGTCTTTGTACATCTTGCTAGACCCCGGATGAATGGAATATGGGGTAGCATGAGCTTCTCTCATAATCGAGTTTTTCAACTCGTCATTCGCCGGTATGCATAACCGATTCTTAAATCGAAAAAGTCCATCCTCGTGGACCAAAAATCTAGGGGATTTCCCCTTAGCCACATCATATCAAATGCGCAACAAAAATGGGTCCGAACCTTGATTCACCCGGGATCGCCTCCTCAAGTGGCGATGAAACTCTAACGTACAAAGTTGCCCTTGTACTCGCTGTAACCAGACCTCGATCTCGGGTCTCAGAAATTCCTACTAAAGTTCCTTCTGAACTGTTAATCGAGCAAACATCTCCTCCTGAACGGACTTACGACTCAAGGCGTCGGCGACAACATTTGCCTTGCCCGGGTGGAAGTATCTCAATATCATAATCTTCGATTAGTTCCAACCACCGCCTCTGTTGCATATTTAACTCCTTCTGAGTAAATATATACTTCAAACTCTTATGATCGGTGAATATCTAACAGGTAACGCCATTAAGATAATGACGCCAAATCTTCAATGCGAACACCAAGGCTGCTAGCTCCAGGTCATGGGTTGGATACTTAACCTCGTAAGGTCTTAATTGCCGTGAAGCATAAGCAATAACTTTCCCGTTCTTCATTAATACACATCCAAGATCGTGTCCGGACGCGTCACTATAAACCACAAATCCTTCCGTCCCTTGCGGCAAGGAAAGGACAGGTGCTGAAATCATACGACTCTTGAGTTCTTCAAAACTCTACTGACACGCGTCGGACCACGTGTTTTTCTTATCCTTCCGCAAAAGGTTCTTCATGGGTTGAGCAATTTTAGAAAATCTTTCTACAAATCACCGATAATGACCAGTTAATCCGAGAAAGCTTCAGATTTCCTTAACATTCTTCAGCGGTTGCCAATCTCGGATAGCCTCCGTCTTATGAGGGTCGACACGTACTCCGTCTGATGAAATCACATGTCCGAGAAACATCACTTCGGACATCCAGAACTCACATTTGGAAAACTTCCCATAAAGTTGCTCTCGTCTCAACACTTCGAGAATCTGATGAAGGTGAAATTCGTGCTCCTCCCTATCACGAGAATAAATCAAAATGTCATCAATGAAGACAACCACGAACTGATCTAAATAGTCGATGAATCGATTCATTGATTCCATGAATACTGCAGGTGTATTAGTTAACCCAAACTGCATTACCACAAACTCATAATGACCATAGCATGTTCGAAACACCGTCCTTGCGATATCTGACTCTCGAATTCACAACTGATGATATCCAGATCTTAAGTCGATCTTGGAAAATACTGAAGCTCCCTGAAGTTGATCCAAAAGATCATCAATACGGGGTAGAGGATATTTATTCTTGATCATCACCCTGTTCAACTCCCGATAATCAATACACTAACGGAATGAACCGTCCTTCTTCTTAACAAACAACACTGGTGCTCCCCACGGGGATGCACTCGGTCGGATATAACCTTTCTCGGTCAAATCCTCCAATTGATTCTTCAGTTCCTGCATTTCGGTCGGGGCCATCCGATACGGTGCCTTCGATATGGGGGACGTATCAGGCTCTAACTCAATCGTGAATTCCACATATCTATGTGGAGGCAAACCAGGTAACTCGTCTGGAAATATGTCGGCATATTCTCTCACTACCGGAATATCCTCCAACATTATTGATAATTTCTCGGTTTTGGTCATATAGCACCAATAACCAACACACCCCTAACTGAGTAATTTCACTGCTTTCATCAAGTTGATGACTCTCCCGGAACAGTTGGGATTACCTCCCTGAAATACACATTCGACCCCGTCGTCTGAAATGATAGTGACCATGCGCTTACGGACACTAATGATGGCATCATGACGATCCATCCTATCAATACCTAAGATGACGTCGTCTCTCGGTAAATATACCATGATTAGGTCTACCTAACCAATCACGACCATGAAAATGAATCGAACAATCCTTAATCTCATGATTTCCGATAATTCTTCTACCATCAGGCAGACCAATGACATAAGGCTCACAACTAGTAGCACTACCCAGACATAGTCTACTCAAACATGACTCGGAAAAGAATGAATGCGATGCACCAATATAAAAAAGAATACAAACAGGTTGAGATAAAATTTCGAGTGTACCTGAGATCATCCGAGCCTCCGGATCGTCGGTCCTCTTCATCTCATAAATTCGTGGCTTGCTAGTCCCCGCACCGGACGCTCCTGTCTGATGACTATGGGCTCCGCCTTTGTTTGCGATAAAGAGAGAACTGGTCGTCGAAATGTGCACGAAGTTTGAAGAAGTTCTAATGGAACAAGTCCCAAGAGAACACAATTCACAGGCCGATGCCCTATCCAAGCTGGCATCATCAGATGGGGCGGCCGATTTCTCTAACATCCAAATCACGAAATCAGCAAAGCCGGCGATCGACAGAAACCTGGTTACCAAAGTCGCCATTGCTGAGGAAAACTGGATGACACCATTCATTAAATACTTAAAGGACGGAACGGTCACCGACGACCGTATCAAAGCTCGCCAACTCCAGCTCCGTGTAACCAGATACACCCTACTGGACGACCGGCTTTACAAGCAAGCTTTCAGCCTTCCCCTCCTCAAGTGCATTACGCCGGAGGAAGGCCAGCTCGTTTTAGCCGAGATCCATGACAGGATCTGTGGAAATCATGCTGGAGGCTGAGCTCTCATCAATAAGACAACCAGGCAAGGTTTTTTCTAGCCTTCACTTCAGAAAGATGCGATCGCCTATGCCAGATCATGTCATAGGTGTCAAGTGATGGGTCCGAACATCAAACTTTCCCCCGAGCAGCTCACTTTGATGTACAGCCCATGGCCTTTCGCCCAATGGGGCATCGACCTTATAGGTCCCTTGCCGACAGCACAAGGGGGCTGTAAGTTTGCCATTGTGGGGGTCGATTACTTCACAAAATGGGCTGAGGACGAGCCGCTCAATAAAATCGGCCAAGAGCAAGTAATTATGTTCATATGGAAGAACATCATATGCCGGTTCGGGCTACCCCAGGCTATAATCTCCGACAACGGGAAACAGTTCGACGGCTAGGAAGTCATGCAATTCTGCGAGAAGTGGGGAATCAAAAGATTATTGTGGCCCCTTACCACCCTCAGACGAACGGGCAGGTAGAGGCTGTAAACAAGATCCTCAAACACACGATCAAAGCAAGGCTTGAATCCAAGCAAGGACGATGGGCGAGCGAGCTCCCAGACATTTTGTGGTCCTACCATACAACGAACCGAAACTCTACTGGCGAAACCCCATTCGCCCTCGCCTTCGGAACAGAAGCGGTGATCCCTTCGGAGATCACCGTCCTCAGCCACTGAACTGAACAAGAGATGACGACGGACAATGATGTGGCCCGGCGGATCGACTTGGACATGCTCGAAGAACGGCGACTGACCTCGGAAATGAAGAACACAATCCACAAAAGGAGATTCGAGAAGTTCTTCAATTAGAAGGTCAAGGAAATATGGTTCCAAGTAGGCGACCTAGTCCTCAAAAAGGTCCATACTCACACAGGAGTCTTTGGCCCGAATTGGGAAGGCCCCTTCAGGATATCTAAGTGGATAACTAGGGGAGCCTACGAGCTTGAAGACCCTGATGGCACTCCAGACCAATATCCCTGGAATGCCATACATTTGAAGAAATACTATCAGTGAGAACTTTGTATTCAGTTTCAGTTACACAATGTACAAAGAGTGTAATGAGATTTTCCAATCACAGCTATATGATTCGCCTCGACAAAAACAAACAAAAAAAGAGGACGGCTCGCTCGCCCTACAAGAGGTCATCGTCCAAACCTAACAGACCTATGCAAGCGATCGCCCCTCCAAGCACAATGTATACAGTCTAGGGTCGTCATCTAACATGGCGATCCGAGGTAGAAAAGTGCAGCTGTGGTCCTGGATGTCGATGGAACTGATAGCTTCGCCCAAGCAAGGTTCCTTTGGGCTGCGATCGCTCGCCCTTCGTTTAAATACGAGGCGAGCATAGCCGAAGGACCCTCCAATTAAAATCGTGGACACGTTCGCACACCCTCAAAAGTACATCATCTAACATGATATACCTGGACAAGGCGACACGTCCCTACCCCGTCACAACATATACCGTCGAAGGTCATCGTCTAACATGACGACCCGAGGTAGAATAGTGCCAACAAGCTGCGGACGTGGAGTCGAATAAACCGACGACACCCCGTGCAAGGACTCCTCCAGACCGAGACCGCTCGCCTTTTGTTTAAACACAAGGCGGGTGCAGCCTAACGGAGGACCCTAACAAAAAAGTGAGTCGCGGGATAGTCCCTCGCACATAAAGACATGGTTACGGAGATCGGTCCATCGAGCTCAGCGACTGTGCACACAGTCATCCTCCCTCGAAAGATCTGCAAAACTGAAGATAGCTCACCAAGACATACTATTTTCGCTCCCTTACTTACACTAAGTAAACAAAAACAAGGGGCAAAGTGGAGCTATTCCTGAAATGAAATCGGGAGGAAGGGACCATACACGATTGGCTTCGTTCAAACACACACATGACAATCAGTTTTGTCCAAGAAATTTACAAGAAAGATTTTTCCATGTATGTCAATACATTCGGATCCATGCAACATTCAAACAATCAATCGGGCGAACAAAACATCAGGTGCAATTATGCAAACACTTGTATAAATTCACATACAAACATTCAGAGACGACCAGATACAAAAAGGAGTATTTTATTCCATCCGAAAAATTCATACAAATACAAGACCGAAGGCAATATAAGAAGAAGCATAAAATTACAAAGCGAAGGAAGATAAAAATCGCTCAGGCTCCCCCCGGCTGGTCTTCGCCCCCAGGTGGCGGATCGGCATGCGCCCCCTTATCGGCCTCAGGATAAATGACTTTATCCCGGAAAGGATACCATCTCAAGTCGATCCCCCAGTCGGTGAGGTCGAGGATTGGCAGGGAAAATTCCGGATGCAAAGGATGCTCGAGTGCGTAGGCCTTGAAGGACTCCATCACAGGACCGACCTCGATCCCTACCTTCTTAGCGGCTCGGACAACGTCGACACAGGCCATATAGTAGGCGAACGCGCCGACGCATGCAACATTAAGATAGGGATCGGTCTCGATCACCTTCATATGCCCTTTCAAATCCGAAGTCGTCTTCTCAGCATCTGCTAGCTCGACCACCTTGGCGGCTAGTTCTCCCTTTGTTTTCTCCAGCTCCCCCTTCGCCTTCTCCAGCTCGCTATTGATCCGATCCACTGTCACTTTCAGCCTGGTCGCCTCCTTTTGCGAGGCCGTATGCATCTGGCGAGCTTCCATCACCTGGTCACGGAATCGATCGGCCACCTCCTTGGACCGGTTAAGTTCCTGCTTCATCCGATCGAGGTCCTGCTTGGCTCGTTTGGCCGTATCTGAATATTCCTTCTCCATGGCCTGGATCCGGTTGCCGAGGTCGACATTTTTGTTCCGAGCGGCCTCGAGATCTTTTTGAAGGCGAGCGTTAGAGGGTCGCCCCTCGTAGTCCATAACGGCTTGGGTGGCCATAAATGCCGACTGCTGGGTGTTTGCCGCCCCATCTGATGATGCCAGCTTGGATAGGGCATCGGCCTGTGAATTGTGTTCTCTTGGGACTTGTTCGATTAGAACTTCTTCAAACTTCGTGCACATTTCGGCGACCAGTTCTTGGTATTTGATCATTTGTTCGCCGCGTGCCTCATATTCTCCCTTGACTTGGTTCACGACTAATAGGGAGTCCATGAAGATGTGGAGACGGCGAACATCCAGGGCGAGGGCTAGATCGAGCCCACCTACCAAGGCTTCGTATTCGGCCTCATTATTGGTCTCCCGAACTCCGAAACGTATAGCGTTTGTGAAACTCTGGCCGTCGGGGCTGATGAGGACAATCCCTGCCCCTGCTCGCGAGTTGGTTGCCGAGCCATCCATGTACAGCTTCCAAGCGGGACGACCGACCAGGGTCGGACTGTGAAGGAATGTTAATTCCACCACGAAGTCCGCCAGAGCCTGGCCTTTGATCGTCGTGCGAGGAGCGTACGTGATATTGTATTGGGCGATCTCCAGTGACCATTTTAGGAGTTGCCCATTGGTGTCTGTCCGGTGCAGAACTTGCCTCAAGGGGAGAGTTGTCAGAACCTCCACTTGATGTTCGAAGAAGTAGGCCCTTAGCTTGCGGACGCTCATGACTAGAGCGTAGGCGATCTTCTCCAGAGGCGTGTATCGCGTTTCCGCGTCATGGAGCGCTTGGCTAATGAAGTAGATCGGCATGTGGGCTTGCCCCTCTGCTCGCACTAGAACAACACTCAGCGCGACCTCCGAGGCCGCCAAGTAAAGGAATAGCTTTTCGCCGGGGACCGGCTTTGCCAAGACCTGGGGTTGGATAGATACTCCTTAATTTTAGCGAACGCAATTTGACTCTCCTTCGTCTATGCAAACTTCTTGTTCTTTATGGTCGCGAAGAAAGGCTTGCTTTTATCCCCGAGTCGAGATATGAAACGGTTGAGGGCGGCTAGACAACCTGTGAGGCATTGCACCTGTTTGACATTTCGTGGCTCCTACATGTCGAGGATCGTCTGGATTTTGGTGGGGTTTGCCTCGATCCCCCTTTGACTTACGATGTGCCCCAGGAATTTTCTGGAGCTCACCCCGAAGTTGCATTTCTTGGGGTTAAGTTTCATATTGAACTTTTTGAGGATGGCGAACGACATTGAGGTGATCTTCCTTCTTGAGGCTTTTGACCACGATGTCGTCAATGTAGACCTCCATGGTTTTACCGATCTGGTTGGCGAACATTCCGTTGACTAGCCGCTTGTAGGTTGCCCCTGCATTCTTTAAACCGAACGGCATTCGGACTCAAAAGTATATGACTTTTTCCGTGTGGAACGATGTGTGCTTTATGTCTTTCTCCGCCATTGGGATTTGATGGTATCCGGCGAAGGCATCCATGAACGACATCATTTCGAAACCTGCTGTACTATCGACCAAGTGATCAATATGAGGCATCAGAAAGTGGTCTTTTGGACATGCCTTGTTGAGGTCGGTGAAGTCGATGCATAACCTCCAGGAGCTGTTCGTCTTTTTGACGAGCACCGTGTTGGCGACCCACTGTGGTTCATCTGTAGCTACCCCGATAAGTTTGTTATCGAGTAGCTTTTTGACTTCTATGTTGAGTGCTGCGTACTCTCAGGACCGAATTTCCTACATTTCTGGTGAACAGGCTTCCTTGCCGGGTCGATCTTTAGATAGTGGCAAGCGTGTTCTGGACTTATGCCAACCATATCTTGATGTGACCAGGAAAAGACTCCGATGTTCTTATGTAGAAAATTGATCATATCCTCCTTTAATTTGAGGTCGACGCTTGTGCCAATCTGTATTTCCCACTCCGGGCGAGCCGGATCTATCGTTATATTTTCCAACTCTTCGATGGGGACGGTTGCCTCTCGTTTGGAACGATTTCCTGACTCGATCCTGGGATCGATGTCAGGGCTTGGCTCGAAACTGATCCTTGGCTCGATGTCATCCGTCCATCGTTGTGAGATGCCGTCCTCTGAGTCGGGCTGGTACGATGTGCTTGGCTCGTCGATCTCCATGGGTTGATTGTCGATCGTTTCAATGTTACACATAGCATGGGAAGTTTTGAAAGAAGTTACGACACAGGAGTAATTCAAACATCTCTTAGCTATTAATTGGTCTCCTTTTACAGTACCGACCATCCCATCGGTAGTGGGGAATTTGATACAATAAAAGAAATAGGAGGCGACCGCCTCGAAGGTTTCTAGAAACGGACGACCTAGGAACCCATTATAGATGCTGGGACTATCTATGATTACAAAGTTTAGGTTCCTAGTAATCCTAACCTTAGGATCGTAGCAGCATGATAGCTCGACAGAGAGCTTGATCCTTCCATAGGCTTGGACTGTGCTGTCGCCGAATCCTTGGAGCACGGTGTCGAATGGCTTGATAAACTTGGTTAGGTTGCCGAGCTGGTCAAGATTGGATTTGAATATGATATTGCAAAAGCTCCCATTGTCAACCAGCACGCGATCGACCATTTTCCCAAGGATACATGCAGAGATCACCAATGCATCCTCTTTGGGGCATTGCACTCCCTCCCTATCCTTATTGGAGAAGGTGATGAGCGCGTCTTTGGAGATGGTCGGCTCGGTGGGACCACGACATGGACCCCGACGAATGCCCTTAGTTCGGCCTTCCGTTTTATGTTCGATAAAGTGGAAACCGGGGAAAGGCCACCGAGGTTTCCACCTCTTGCTTGAAGCATATTGATCCGGCCGCCAGGGTTTTTCAGAGGGATCGATTCATCAGAGTACTCCGGCTCGTTCTGCTCGATCCTTGCGACTGGATTGAGAGGGATCCCATCGCTTTGTCGGCGCTCGCGCCCTCTGGCCCTCTCTGATCGGGGCTCTGGCCTGGTGACCAAGTTATCCAATTTGCCTTCCTCAAACAGCCGCCAGAGTTGTCTGAGGAGATCGCGGCACTGGCTGGTGTTGTGTCTGGGACTCTTGTGGTAGGCACAAAATTTGCTGCGGTCTAGATGACCGTGGTCCCTTATCGGCTTTGGCTTGTTAAGCCATTCGCGCCCATTGATGGCATTAAAGATGTGGGCCGGAGACAAGTTGAGGTTGCGGAGGAGGTGAACCTCCACATCCTCGAAGGCTTTGAACTCACCAGGCGGCCTTGAGACCGCCTTTCTGGGTTTGGCGACCGCCTTCTTCTGGACGAGGGATGGCGCCTTCCCTTCTCCGGCAGATCCCTCGCCTAAGCGAAGGGTGAGCATCCTTTGCCTGGCCAGGAAATCAGCGGCCCTGACGTGGAAGACCGAGTACGTCGGGGGGATGTCCTTTGTGAGGTGCCTGAACATGGGTGAGTGGCCGTAGAATCCCCCCAAGACTGAGTAGAGAGCGATATCGTCGCTAATGGGCTCGCTGGTGAAGACTATTTCATCCAGCCGGTCGATGTAATCTTCATCGGGCTCGTTCTTCCCCTGCCTGATTTTCATCATGCGGTGGGGACCTTCTGGCCGAGCAACTTTGGCGGCGAAGTACGATGTGAAGTCGTTCGCCAGCTTCTCAAAGTAGTTGATTGAGCGAGGTGGTAGTGAGATGTACCACCTGTGTGCGAGGTCGCCCAGAGTTAATGGGAACATTCGACATTTCATGGCATCTGATGCTCCGCATCCGGTCATGTAAATCCGGAATTTGCTCAAATGGGTCTCCGGATCCGATCTCCCCTCATATAGAGGTGTTTGTGGGGGAGCGATCTTTGGTTGAACTGGGGCGAGCTCGATCTGAACTGCGAGCGGCTCACTTGGTCCAGCGATCGATCTTCTGGCGCCTGCCCCAGTTTCTAGGAGCGCCTTCATCTCATCGAGCTGGCGCTGCATGGCGGCCATCGCCGTAGCATGGCTGCTTGCTGATTGGCTCCCAGATCGTGAGCCAAGGCGATCATGCACTGATCCCCTGGCCCCATGGTGGATGATGAGTTCTCCGCCAATGGGCTCGGTCCTCGGGCGAGCGGGGACCCGATGGCCGGTTTGTCTTCTGGGAGTTGGATATGCCGAACTCCTGGTAACGGATTCGGACTCCGATGTCTCCCGGCTGGGGCCCGAGTTCCCGGGTCGCCATGAGGGGTCGCTCCCTAGGCGGCTGAAGATGGAATCATCCCGCCTTACAAGAGCCTTTTCTTGCGGCTCGGGGCTTTCTGTCGATTTCTCAACATATATCCCCTTGAGCTTCCGCTTGCCTGCTCGGCGGATGGTTAACGGAGTGATGGTGGGTGAGTCGCATGCCCTCTGTCGCTCCCTGAGGATGGCTATAGCCTCCTCAATCTGTTCCGCGGTCCGGAACTGATCGAGTGAGAGGCTAGGACCGTCCCTTGGGGGCGGGAGTGAGAGTCTAGCATCGCCGCGACCACCTTCCGCCGTAGGCTGGGATTCGGTCTGGGCCGGAATGAGATTTCCAGCAGATCGCAGGGTGGCTCTTTTGGAAGTTGTGGCACATGTCATGTTTCTGAAGGCTTTTCTTTGAAGCGCAGTGAGTGTCACTTCAAGTATATGCCCCGAGAACAGTGAGTATTCTTCGGGACGGTAGGAATAAAAAATGAAGGTTTAGATACCCTCCTTCTAGCGCCAATTGTTGTTACCCAAAATATTATCCGGAGATGATATTGCTGGAATGGTCGAGTAACAAACAAATGCGAGAACACTTCCGTGGGAAAGTAAATAACATAAGGTTTGCTGGGGTTGTTAATCCCGGGCTTGAATGCTCTCGCGATATGTTATTAATATAGATACTTTGGAGTACAAATATTAATGTTAGAATCTATTACAATGAGTGTAAAGACTTCTAGTTATCTAAGCTGTAGAGCGTGTAGATTGCCGGAAGAACCAGATATGAAGCTCTGTGAGTTCTTGCTTTAGATGTTTTGTAAGTGTGTATGAATATCACTATGAATGTGTAAGTAAATGCCAGATGAGTCTTTATACTCTCTCTGTGCGTTTTTTACTGTATTCCCAATTCCTCCTTAGGCTACTGTTGGAGGCCTGCTATTTATAGGATACAAGGTTGATGGGTCCTCTCTGGCGATCGCGGGCGACCGCCGTATTCTATATTAGAATAATGTGGGCGATCGTCCTATCATGTGGGGCTGTTTCCTTAATGTCCGAGGCTACTGCTGGCAGCCAGCTGTGCGAGCCAATGGGAAGCCTGCACGCGTCCTGAGTTGCTGTCTGGGGGGGACCCACCTTGTACCTTTCGGCGGGCTTATCGGTAGGTGACAGGCTGATGACAGGCTGGGGTCAAAGGCCTTATCTTTCAGCGCCTTTTGTGTATCTGCACATGGTTCCACGTCCAAGATTCGGTCTTCGAAGACTTTGACGGATATTGGATTCATATGTGGCACGAGACGATCGTCAATGGTCAGACGTCATAGACGATCGCCTGATACCAAAAGACGATCGCCGTGGTTGCCGACTGCTGGGTGTTTGCCCAGCACATGTCTTCTATGGTTGGCTCTCAGATCATCATGTCGATCGCCATCGAGGCGTGTTAATCGTCGCACAACAGTTTATCGACTTTGGCCTTAAATTCCGGGAATTTCACAAAAGGCCTCGGATTTATGTTTCTTTAAATATACGTAACCATACCTAGTATGATTATCTATAAACTTAATGAAGTACTGATATCCGTCACGTGCTTCTTCCAAAGCACCACATACGTCGGTATGGATTAATCTTAGCTTATCAGCGGCTCTTTCAAAAGTCCCTGTGAAGGGGGGCTTAGTCATGTTGCCTTAAGGCAAGATTCACAAGTATGAAAGGGATCGATCCCAATGGACCCATAAGTCCATCCTTTTCCATTTTGTAAACCTTGGCCTGGCCAACATGACCAAGTCTAAGATGCCATTTCAAAACTTGATTGGTTTCATCCCTACCACGTTTCCTAGTTATAGTATTCACAATGACTTTGTTACTGAGATTTAAATGATACAATCCATTTAACAATGTAGCAGTGCCCACTAGTTTATTTCTAAAATAAATTTTGCAGGAACCATCACCAATGTAAAATGAAAAGCCTTTCCGATCCATGAACGGAATGGATACAATGTTTTTATGCCCCTTGGGCAAAATAAGTACATCTTCTAAAGTCAAAACAAAGCCGGATTCTAAACCCAAAAGAAGTGATCCTATGTCGGTTGCTTCGACACTATGCCCGCTTCCGACAATAACCATCACTTCCCCAGCTCCAAGCTTCCTACTTTGTTCCAGATCCTGATTCACGGTACAAATATGACAACTACCACCAGAATCCAGTAACCAAGAAGTAGAAAATACAGTAGCAGAATAATTTGTTTCCAAAACTAAAAGTTCTGTACCTGAAGTGCCATGAAGAATAGGACACTCTCTAGCCCAGTGGCCTAGCTCACCGCACTTGAGACAAGCGTCTTTCTTCTTGCTCTTCGGAACCGTTGGGGCCTTGCCCTTGCCCTTGAAGTCCTTGACATGTGGTCCAGTCTGCTTCTTCTTCTTTTTCTTCTTGTTTTTAAACCTCCGAGGTCCAGAAGAAATCACAAGAGCAGACTCCTTCATCCGTCGAGTCTTCATCTGAGACTGAGCAGTCACAAGTTTGTTCATTAGCCCAGCTAAATTATATGCAATCTCATTGCAGTTAAAGTTCATAACAAACTGTGAGAAGGAATCAGGGAGAGACTGAAGGATAAGGTCGGTTTGGAGAGAAGTATCCATCTTAAAATCAAGAGCCTTCAATCTCTCGATCATGGATATCATTTTGAGTACATGTTCCCCAACCTTCTCACCTTCCTTTATCCTTGCACCGAACAGTTGCTTGGATATCTCATATCTAGCAGTTCTGCTGTATTCACCATAATGTTCGGTTAAGTGCGATAGAATCTGCCTAGTAGAAATCATTTTCTCATGAGCTCTATAAATCTCATTAGACATAGAAGCCATCATGTATGCACGGACTTTTACGTCATCCTTAACCCACTTTTCGTGGTTTTCAATATCTTCCTGATTGGCTCTGGTTCGCACAAGAGGCACCGGAATGTCCATCTCCAAGACGTATCCCAGTGCCTCTATATTGAGTACAATCATCAGATTACGGAGCCAGTCCAAAATGTTAGGTCCAATCAGGGTGTTCTTCTCGAGTAGAATTGCGAGTGGATTCATTGTCATATTGAGAGTTATGTCTGCATTAAGTACGATAGATTAATTAATGACTCGTTCAATTATGATCTGAGTATAGAATTAAGGTCTTTTCTATTCTTGTTACCCAGCTCCCTCTATTTTATTGGAATAACACACTCCCATGTGAAATCCGGAAGTATCGTCGCTCTACTTTATAGTGGTGATCGAGTTCTTTATAAACCTTAATAAAGGGCAACCGAACAGGTTTCTAGTCTATTAATTTTCATAAAGTGGTGTGCAACACCAACCCATCTAATGGATGATTCGATCTTCTTTTTCCCCTTGTTCACTCCCCTCAACCTATACGGTTTCTATGGTTCATGAACAAGTTAAGTTTATACCATCGACGCAAACCAGTATCACAATTGAATCTTATCCGGCAACCTATCAGGTTTCTAGGGATAAAATTTGCTCCAACTGAAGGCATCTAATGCGCTCCCGGTAATTTATCTATCCTCCCCGAACGACTACCCCGATAACTCGGAAGCATAGCACATCCGGTTTGGATTTCAATTTCCCGAAAGCTCGATGGAGGGAAGAAAAACCTTGAAACCTTATAAACTTAATAATTTGTCGTGGGAGAATTTTCGCGATTAATGTTACACTTTGTACATTATTTCATTTAAGCTCGTTTGTGGCATTCAGACAATATGAAACAACCATTCACAACCTAGTTGCTACCAACATGTGGTTCATGGACCGTTCCTAGAAAACAAAAAACTCCGTAATCTAATTACAAGTCTTCATCTTGAATCTTCGTCTTCTCGAAATGGATCTTCCTCCGGTCTTCGTCATTACATATAAATTTTACATTGAAAATTGCATCCTAGATACAAATGTTTCTAGTAAAATAAATAGGCTCAAAACGGCCTTTACAACCCAATCGAATAAAACAAACGATTGAAAAACTACCACGAACCACATCCCCATTCAAAAGTATTCATCTAATAAATACTATATAAATGGAAAGCGTAGAGAAACATTGATCCAATCAACAATACGAACTAATCCAATCTATTCATTCAAAATGAATTAATCTAATTGATTCAAACAACCATCAATTTTAACTTGTTTCGGACGATAAAATATTTCATTAAATTAATTCCCCTAAGATTAAAATTACCATAATTAAATCTTAGTCAAATTAAATCCAATTTAATTTGTGGAAAATTAATTATCGAACGAAATATAAAAAATGGAGTCGAAAAATACGGTAGAGCATCAAGCGGCGAGTGCCGGCGGGCGCGAGGCGAGACCATTGCCGTGGCGTCCGTAGGTGCCGAGCATGCCCGGCCTGATCGCTGGCGTGGCCGATCACGGGTCCAGATCGCGATCTGCTGCCTCGGACCGCGAGGCAGCGCCCGGTCAGCCCCAGTGTCACGGGGTGCGGCTCACTGAGGTTCAAGCCGTCGAATTCGTGCAGCGGATCACGAATCACCCGTGCGCCTAGGAGACTTCCGAGTCTCCGTACGACTACCATCAACAAGATTTCACAGAATACCAACATTAGAGATATCATGCACTGGTCCATTGTGCTGTGTAAAACGCTAGACACCCGCCTATCCTTTGCCTCCGACCAACTAAGGGCCGGTATCTCATACCCTTCAAGCTTAACCCGCAATGGCACTCGGCACTAAGGGTCACTCGCATGCCCGAAGTGCAATTCCTCGTGCTCGACACTCACTCGGGACTTCCTATGTGCAGTACCTTGGCGCCCTTGAGAGTACCTCACTCGAGACGAACAACCTTTTAGATCTTGGCTTAGATTCATGCCATCAATAGATATTTGCCCCTCACGATGTTTGGGACTACTTCGCATACTGACATATTAACTTCAATCCGCAATGTGGTGTTGTCTCGCAACCACATGTACAAGCCAACGATCCCCCACAGCATAGCCGGAACCGATAGCTAATGCTTACGAGTAAGCTCACGAGGCGTATGATTTAAGTTAGTGCCTCGATTGCCCAATCGACATAGAGGAAGTGTTATATGGCCGACGGCATCCCTCCGGTCACACTAGAGCCTCCATGCCAACCTTAAGCCCAACGCAGACCACATAGGTCCTACGCCGCCCTAACGATTTCCAACTCGCTGGGGAACTCCTCGCACACTTCGAATGTTTAGAGTTGGCTCCCTAGAGGCCCCCCTTACCTCTAGGAAGATTGCACGCTTGGTGCTCTACAGCACGAGAAAGACTGGCCGCTTGCCCACCATTTCCCATCTAAGGACTGTCCCCGTTATAATAGGCTTAGACAAATATTCCCTTGTAATTGCACTAGACATTGATCGGCCGAGGAAGCACATCGGGTGTAACTCCCTCATACGAACTCCAAATCCTTATCCGCTTGAACCGTAGAGTATCTTACGATATTATCTATAAGTCCTCAAAGTTTCAGCCCCATCCGATACTCGAGGAGTGAGGTATTGCCTCTGCAATATTCTGAAACTACTACAATGCCACTGCACTGCAGCATCTTGATCCTTTGCATCGTTCGCTACTCAAACGGAACCGTCTACCTGTGAAACTTGGTGGAGATCTTCCCAACACTCCAAGGAACTCCACATTACAAGCATTTCACGAAAATCTTCTCCTAAAGCCCTCTGCTCCACGACACAAGGTACTACTCGCGCACGGACACACTCCGGACGCCGACCACTGTCGCACGTCCCCAACCTTATTCGTGTCGCAGGGCAACTATCCAACATAATCCTTGGTAAGTCCGGGGCAATCCCAGGTACTCCGAATAATATGGAAAGCGCCCTGTGACATCCTCCCCCTCTCGATACGTTGACGTCCTCGTCAACGCATGCACACACAACCTGCTCTATGTACATGCGCTGCCCATCTCATCATGAAAATACTTGGGCAACGAACCCGACACTCTACCTCCATCTCCTCCCGGATGTTGCCTCACTTCGGCGCACACCCACTCTAATCTTGGTAGGAATCATTCTCTCCATGTCTCTTTATAACGAAAAACCAACCGATGGTGTTAGATTGCCACTCTAGCTCAAATCAAGCTACTCCCACATTGTCAAGTCCAAGACTAGCGACAAGTTCTCCGAATTAAACCGGGTCGATTTGCCTGAACGCCTGGAGTACATGATACTTCTAAGAGTGCTCACTAACACCAAGAACCCATCCAAAGGAGCCTTGTGCTCCGCTCAAATACCACCGTGGCTGCCCTCTCAAAAATCCTTACTAACCATACCCCATAATATGGATTCCGAATTCAATCAAGGACGAGCCAAACCCAATCTGAAACTCTGTAAGACAAGTTCCCTCTAGCACAAGTCGAAAGAGGCCTGAACGTATGCTCATAGATCACTAAACTCTCGGCCCTCAGGCCACCGCACTTCTACGGCAAGGAGCTTGAAGGCTGTGCGCGTGATCAACGCACCCTCCCTCGCTCGAAGGTGATGCCTATCTCTCGGCATACTGCGTCACCGGACTTCAGCCTGGCGTGATGAAAACTCGCGGGTTGGTCTCACTGGTCCTCTGACTCAGACGAAGACATGAACCCAGGCCCTCTGGCCTAACTCGTAACCTGGCCGTATGGCCTTATTGCTCAACGCACAATTGTGTACTCCGTACGAGCACACCTCATTCGGCTAGCTCCCAACAGAAATCCTTAGACCAATAGTTCCCATTTATTGGCTTCCAAATTACTTCCAAGAACAGCCATCTCGAAATCGCTCACATGTGTGTCCAGGATGGACACACCTCCTCGGTAACCAAGGAGCCCAATGCTCCATATAACTCAGTCCTTTTCAGAAAATCCCCCAACCACAGAGCCCATACTCTAGGCTTTGGAATCCCCTTGAGGAACATCATTCTCGAATCAGCCCATTTCGACTCGAGAGTCTGGCCCTCCCCCACTCATGTTGGAGGCCAGACCCAAATCTCTTGTCCCTCATAGACTGCTGGGATATGCAAAACCACACTTGGAGCATGCCCATTCTCATATCTTCCCGACTCGAACCAGGAAGACTGAACACTCCACTCTTGCAACTTCCGTGGTGGCTATGTTACGATTGCACCTCATGTGCGAAAGCGCTTTCCGCATAACAATTCAAACTCATGTAACAAACGTAACCGATGCACCTTAAGTGCTATGACGCTGGCGCGCACTAAAATTCAGCCCAAGTTTTGCACCTAAACATGTTGTGACGGATTCCCGCACTGAATTTCCCGCACAAATAGTCTCAAACCCAAATCACCTCTCAATCTGCGGCACTACGCAAACATGGATGCAACTTGGCAGATGTGGCTACTGCACACCACCCGGCTCACCGGCATGTCTCCTTCTAGGAGATCAAGATGTCTTATAAGCCCACAAAAATAGGCCAACATAAAGTTTCTGAACAGATTACACCAACACCGTTACTCACGCGTCCGCAATTTACCGATGAGAATGTTCCCCTCACATTAACCAACTGCCAACCGTACTCGCAGAGAAAAATATAGTCATCAAACACGTCGTAACTCGGTTACTACCATTCGCCAGAATCACTAATGCTAACAACTCGCACCGAACAAAGCCTTCGAACATCACAGATAGAAACCATACAACCAGGGTACTACCATTCGCCCAATTGCAAAGCCAACTCGAGGTACTACCATTCGCTCAAGTCCCACTGCCAACTTAATTCTCAACTCTGCCACAATACGTAAGAACGCACTGCAAGCCCTTCGCTAAAATGCCACTACAATGGCTAATAAGAAAAATTCGGCACAATTTTGGTATCCGGTTCTAAAGGGAAGAAGGATCTTCAACAAAGCTCAACTGAAACCTGGATGCGACATTCCAGGCTCTGATACCACTTGTCATGGGGTGCGGCTCACTGAGGTTCAGGCCGTCGAATTCGTGCAGCGGATCACGAATCACCCGTGCGCCTAGGAGACTTCCGAGTCTCTGTCCGGCTACCATCAACAAGATTTCATAGAATACCAACATTAGAGATATCATGCACTGGTCCATTGTTCTGCGTAAAACGCTAGACACCCGCCTATCCTTTGCCTCCGACCAACTAAGGGCCGGTATCTCATACCCTTCAAGCTTAACCCGCAATGGCACTCGGCACTAAGGGTCACTCACATGCCCGAAGTGCAATTCCTTGTGCTCGACACTCACTCGGGACTTCCTAGGTGCAGTACCTTGGTGCCCTTGAGAGTACCTCACTCGAGACGGACAACCTTTTAGATCTTGGCTTAGATTCATGCCATCAATAGATATTTGCCCCTCATGATGTTTGGGACTACTTCGCATACCGACATATTACCTTCAATCCGCAATGTGGTGTTGTCTCACAACCACATGTACAAGCCAACGATCCCCCGCAACATAGCCGGAACCGAGAGCTAATGCTTACGAGTAAGCTCACGAGGCGTATGATTTAAGTGAGTGCCTCAATTGCCCAATCGACATAGAGGAAGTGTTATATGGCTGAAGGCATCCCTCCGGTCACACTAGAGCCTCCATGCCAACCTTAAGCCCAACGCAGACCACATAGGTCCTACGCCGCCCTAACGATTTCCAACTCGCTCGGGAACTCCTCGCACACTTCGAATGCTTAGAGTTGGCTCCCTAGAGGCCCCTCTTACCTATATGAAGATTGCACGCTTGGTGCTCGACAGCAGGAGAAATACTGGCCGCTTGCCCACCATTGCCCATCTAAGGACTGCCCCCCCTATAATAGGCTTAGACAAATATTCCCTTGTAATTGCACTAGACATTGATTGGCCGAGGAAGCACATCGGGTGTAACTCCCTCATACGAACTCCAAATCCTTATCCGCTTGAACCGTAGCGTAGCTTACGACATTATTTATAAGTCCTCAAATTTTCAGCCCCATCCGATACTCGAGGAGTGAGGTATTGCCTCTGCAATATTCTGAAACTACTACAATGCCACTGCACTGCAGCATCTTGATCCTTTGCATCGTTCGCTACTCAAACGAAACCGTCTAGCTGTGAAACTTGGTGGATATCTTCCCAACACTCCAAGGAACTCCCCATTACAAGAATTTCATGAAACTCTTCTCCTAATGCCCTCTGCTCCACGACACAAGGTCCTGCTCGCGCACGGACACACTCCGGACGCCGACCACTGTCGCACGTCCCCAACCTTATTCGTGTCGCAGGGCAACTATCCAACGTAATCCTTTGTATGTCCGGGGCAATCCCGGGTACTCTGAATAATATGGAAAGCGCCCTTTGACACCCAGGCTACCGAGTCCGATTACGTTTTCGGCTCGTTTTTCACCCCGATTCCAAAAATAACATTTTTCTAATCTTTATATTACACTTTAAATCAGTTTTTCAAAAGAAAAATAGATTTACATTGTAACGTAAAATCATGAAAAAATAATTTTTTTGGATGAACAATAGAAAATCAACGATTAATACGATTATGATTCCAAATCATACACCATCTAATCAAGCATTCCAAATACCACTATCGTATATACGATCGCAAGACCTACGCTCCGATACCACTGTTGGGATTCAGTGCCTAAATCGAAGGCCCAGCGGAAGCGGTAAAAAAAAAATTAATTCGATCTGAATCCCTACGAGGATCGATCGAGCTACGTATATACGAATATATAAATGAAATCACAAGAGATATGAAAACTCACTCTTGTAGTCCGTTGATTAAATGGATTCCTTCTCTTGAGCTATTCCCCGAGCTTTGCTTGATCTCTACGTATCCAATCCGCTCCAAGATCTTGGATGATCCAACGCCGAAAATAGCGCGTCTCTACTTGTCACGCGCCGGAGAAATGACCGGAACGAATAAACCTCGTTATCCTCCAAGGATACGGCTAGAATAAGATTATAGGAGCTTGAATATAAAGATTATTACACTCTAAGTGTTGATCTATATTCTTTCTATTTTTCTCTCAATCTTTCTCTAAGAAAATTGATGAAAAATGGAAGAATATGAAGATGAAGTTGAAGACATGAAAATGAACTCTAAGTTCTATATATCTCTCTCTTTTTTAAATGTATGGAATCAATTGTCTAGGAGAGAGATGAAGTCTTCCATATTTTATATTCTACTCCCACGTGAAAACAACTCATGCATATGAGTATCTAACCTCACCAACACATGTTCTTCCATTTAAAATGGAAAATAAAAGACAAAGTTTGGTGGAAATGGGGGGGCCCTAAAAAATCGGACGAGTTCGGTTCATTTCGGAATCTCGAGAGTCCAAACAGATAAACTCCGATTCCGTTTCGATGTATTTATATCGATTAATTAATCCAATTAATTAAACATATCAAATACAAAATAATATAATTAATTTCTCCAAGAAATAATTATATACATGAATTAAATTAATCACCCAGTAATTTATTTAATTCATTAGGCCGTATATCAATTTATCCAATAAATCGGTTTAGACATCCAATGTCCCAAATTTAGATATCCAATATCTAGTATTCATAATGAGAGAATAAGCTCGATTCATTCCATCGTTAATCCTATTGCGCGACTCGGTAGGTCCGTCTCAGTCAGCAATGGGAGGAACCAAAGAGTAGTAGCACCACCTAGCCAGCTTGGCGGCCTACACTGTACCATAACTGAGAACGAATGATTGGGATCATTCAAGAACCATTCTATTCTGAATACCAGTATACGTATAAACCCTTCTTTCAAATGTCCCGATCAAGTTATAGGGTCACGGTCAGTCAAACCCTATCTGTACTTGATGCTATGTATGCGTTAATGCAAATCGAGATCATCGAGCTCTCGTGTATCCAATACAACTAGCTCCAATGCTTTGGCCAAAGACTTATGATCTCATCTGCCAATAACTGCATAGGATATATAACCCGCTCACTAACGGGAGAAAGAATTCTATATTGGTATTCAGTAGGACCTGTTACTTGCCCGTAAAGATGTACGTCGAGGTTGATCCTCGCCTCCCGGTTTATAGGGTCGAACTACTCTAATGAAAATCTTGATGTCACAAGCACATCCCTACTAAATCCTCAAGTCTAAGGTTCACGAATACCTATCACAACCTTTCGATTCCGTCATTGACTGTCCCAGAGTGAAATCCATGTGATGAATCGAGGGTGAGTCGGTTCGAGTATACTAATCCAATTAGCATACCTATAACGTGTGCTCCCACTAACCATTAGTGTTCGACAGGCACTCTCTATATCAAAGAACACGTCATACAAGTCTTCACATAAACTTAACGCCCAGTCAAGTTTCATCGACTTGCGAACGATCAAGTATTTGAGTTATAACCTTTCCAGTGCCGACCCCCTTATCCAATAAGTAGTGGAACGTTTTTCTCTCAAATACACGAAATAGTTTCTATATGTATATTTACGAGTTAGGAATGCCAGTAACTACCAGTAAATAAAGAAACATTCATTTGCCTTATAATAATGATTTACATAATTACAACTACAATGCCCTCACTCAACAACCTCTATGCACATGGCGCTGGTGGTTCATCTTCCTTAAGGAAATTAGCAAAGCCCAACGTTGTCAAATAGAACAACATCTTTTGTTGCCACCTTTTAAAGTCGGCTCCACCAAACTTTGGTGGCTTCTCAGCGGTAGGCATCATCCTTGGCCCTGAGGTTTTTCCAAAAAATGAACCACTTGTGTTGAACCCATAGGCTCCAACAGTAGATCCCAACATGGATCCTACAGTACCATTGAAAGAGGAACCAACGGTGCCACTCGAGGTGGATCCAACAGTAGTCAGAAAGGGATTCAAAAACACCCATGGAATTATTGCTGAGGCAGTTGAGCTCATCAGATTTGACATAGTTGCAGCAAAGGAGTTCTCCATAGTCGAGGTGGCGGTCGCGGAGGTAGTGGCAGCAGTGGTGTTCAAGTCGGTGGAAGTGGTAGTCGACATCTCCAGTTGTGGAATTTAGTAAAGATAGCAAGTAACTTATTTCGTCTTGCGCTTGTTGGAAAGTTGTTCAGGAAAAACTTTGTGGGTGAAACTAAATTACAACTCGAAATGAAAATACAGAATACAACTTGAAACTAGATTACAACTCGAGACAAAACAGAAATACATGCGACAAAAATTACATGTTTAGAAACTGAATTGAAATAACAAACAAAAAAATGGACACAAAATCATAAGCTATAGCCGAGTCGAGCAATCCTCTATCCGCAAGACGAAATACACCTCGGTAGTGCTCTCGGTTCTGACGTATTGTCTCCGAAGATAAAACGGCACGTCTCGAAGGTAGTAGCACCAGAAAACCAAATGAGCTCCGACGAACTGGAAGAGGTGAAGACAAAGCTCCGACTTATGAAAATACAGAGTATGCTTAAAACTTATGAATTCGATTTTCGTATGACAGATGCAGATGAGATGCATGCCTATTTATAGGCCATCTCACTCTGTAGGGAATTAGCATAGCCACTAATGGATGTCATAATGTAGGCAATAATTGTGCATTATGCTCAGGAGTTTCTAAATTCAAATGGGCAGAGGTTACAGATTTCAAATCTCCCACTTACTCCTCCTCATTACACCTGGGAGGTTACAGCCGTGTTCTGGCAAAATTTGAACAGTCAGGATGTACCTAGACTGTATTCAGCTCCTTAACCGCTCGAGTAATGTACCTGTACATCTTTATGTGCACATACGAGCCCAACTACATTGTTGGTCCAAGGCCACGGTCCACGGCTCGCGGCACGCGGCCGAGGTCGAGGTGAGGCGGGCGGGCGGCAGCGCGCGCGTGTGCACGCGTTCTAATACCTGGTTGTAATTCAGTCATTATTATTTAGTAATTATCATTCAGTAATTATCATTCAGTATTTGTCACTCAATAATTTTCACTCATTAATAATCATTCATCATTCATATTTAATCATTATATTCACCGTTCAGAGTATTTGTATCGTGTATCAGTTATTGTTCATCTTTCTACCTGGTTGGAGGATCGAGCCATGTTTATCATCATTGTCATCTTCATAGTGGGCTGTGTGTGAGGAGTAGCGCACGCTACATACTCTCTTTAGCGCGCGCTAATTGAATACGGGTAGCGCACGCTACCTCTCAGCATTTGCGCACGCTAGCGTGGTTCAGGCAGACAGTCCAGTGGGCACTGGACTGCAGTTAAGTTGTAGTAGCGCACGCTACGAATGGTAAGTAGCGCGGCTAGTAAGTTTGGATATCGCACGCTATGCAGTCAGTGTAGCGCGCGCTAAGGTTGATCAGGCAGAGTCCAGTGGGTACTGGACTGATCTGGAATAATTAATAGCACATGCTATGAGTAGATTTAGCATACGCTAATGATGTAGTAGCGCATGCTGAGTTTTGGGTGTAGCGCACGCTATCACGAGCAGATTAGAGAACAGGAGGTTCTGGACTTCAGTTACTGGGCATCAGATATTCTGTTAGCGCACGCTAACATTTTGGGGTTAACACACGCTAACGAGGCAGTCAGTAGGCACTGTACTGTCCGGTTAACTCGCTAGCGCACGCTAAATATCAGGGCTTAGCGTGCGCTAAACTGGAACAGTATAAATAAGACAGTCAGCCCAGGTTTCGTCATTTCTCGCATATCATTTCGTTTTTTTGGGCATTTTGGGCGATTTTGGACGTTTTGGAGAGATTTCTTCGAGCCGAATCCATCTATCATCATCTTCAAGCTTATCATTCGGATTAATCATCATTTCATCCTCTCTAACCCATCAAATCAAGGTAATGATCTCTTGGATCTAGGATTTCGGATTTTGAGTATTTTCCTTCCGATCTTTTCGTGTAAGCTTGCTATTATGTTGGAATATGTTAGATATGGATTATCTACCTTGGATACATGTATTCCTACGGATTTATTGGTGTATATTTCGGACTTCATGAATGTTGGGGTTTGATTCAAGAACACCTTAGGGTTGACTTTGATATTTTGGGGGTTTCCGATTATGGTTGTCATAACCGTGAATTGTAGTTTCCTATGGGATTATTGATATCATTTCAGACATTTTTTTGGTGAACTACTCATTTTGGAGATTGGTTTCGTTATATTTGGGATTGGTTATAATCAAGGATGAATGTTTACAATGTATTCGTTAGAATGCCTCTATGAGTTTGGATATTGTTGTATCGACTTTTGAGTTGGTCGTGATTCGTGCTTGATACGTATATTGAGCGTTTGTTGGTATTCATGTTATTCAAGGTTCTTTAAGCGACCGACATCTTATTTTAGAACGTTTGTTCGAGGAAGGACTTTCTTCACCGGTGTTGAGTAAGTTAATTCTTACTCGGTTAAAAGGATACTCATTCCTTTCGTTGTTGTTCATTCATAAATCATAATTCATTCATAGTGTAATAATCATGTTGAGACTTGTAATTATCAAACTAATCATTCAATTCACGAGGAACGATGGTTCCAATCATTTCAATGAGCTACCATTCATTTCAATATTATCTCATCTCGGTGAGTCATTCTTGACCCTTGTCGAATTGTTATTCATTAATGTTCATTGGTTACTTTTGCTCTTGTGGCCTTCTGGGTTCATATTGAGTGGTCAGGTGGGGATGTGTGGAATTTTTAGTCGGGCACACGATAGTCATGTGATCGGGTTCACCGACACAATGGACTGTGCACACGGTAACGTACCTCCGTGATACTAATTAGGTACAAGGGCGGGTGTCTCCGGATACTCGTCTTGTGCACTTGCACATACCATTACGGGCGTACTATTGTACCCATCTTCAGCTTAATTTCATAATTAAGATATATCATGATTATTTTTATTCAACTCTTGAGGATTGTTGTTCTGTGTAACTGACCCCGTTGGGGGATGTTGTTTTCAGGTCATGGCAAGGCTAAAGCACGGGAAGAGAACGTTGACGGCAGGGAGTCCCAGTGATACTAGTAGGGGGGCCCAGTTCTTTTCAGTCATTCGTGTTTTCTTCACTTTATTTCCGCTGCAGACTTCCGTTTGAATACTCATTTTATTCAGTTTTGTATATTTTATCTTCATATAAAATATACATGTATTCTGTATTATCTTGGGTGTGTTGTAATGAAACTCCTCATCGGAGTAATTGATTATATAATGTGGTTCGGTACTACATTTATATTATTTAAGTCATTAATTTTCATTTGCCTGGTGGGTCCCAGTCGGGGGTCCACGGCACTGTAATGGTCACCTAGTTTGGGGTGTTACAGAGTTGGTATCGGAGCGTGGTTTTGAATACTACCTTCCGAGTCATGTCTCATTTGAAATCATCATTCATCATACTAGTATCATTGGACTTTCGCGTCACGTGTGACCTGTGCAAGAGCCGAGCCCCTCAGACCAAAGAATAGTAAGATTTCTGACGCCATGGTATAATTGCTTGCAATAATAATCACTCATTCATCATTCAACAGTCAACAATCCTCAATCATCATTTTCATTTTTGATCATGTCGATTATGTTAACTCATTAATCACTCAGTTCATTTCATTGTTCAGTTGTTGACCTTGAAGATCGTATCATTAATCTTGTTAATTTGTTTCAGATAATCATTTCAAGAATTTCATCAGATAATCATGTCACCTCAGTTAATCATTCATGTAATCATTGTGTTAGAGCGCGTATGCTCATTATTATCATTTCATGACGTAATCGTAATGCGGTATTCATGCGAGATCTATAATTCTCATGTGACTTTCCTACTTCAGTATGGAGAGAGCAGGCAGAGGATGCGGGGGAAGAGGCCGCGGTGCGGGCCGAAACCCGAGAGCCCATGTGAATACACGCGCGAATGCGAGGAATAATGCTAATTCATCGAGCAGCGACGCTGCCACTCATTCACCCATAAATGATCATTCACTGTCAGGGAGTCGTACCCGGGACACATCTCAATCAGAAGGTGTTCAGGTTGATCCACTCGCTTTTATGCAGGGCATGATGGTCCAGATGACACAAATGGCACACCTCATGGAGATGATGCATAACTCAACAGCTCAGAATCAACAGGCTCCTCCGCCGCCACCTCAGGGGTAAGAGAGGGGTGTAGCAGTATTATTGGCGACATATCTCGTCAAAGGCTACCTACTTTTGAGCGCTCATCTGAGCCGGCGGATATTGTTCACTGGCTCGAGCATTTCGAGAAGTTATTTGCTATGGTAGAGTGTCCCGAAGGGCACAAAGTTTCAGTTGCGGCTTACTATCTGGGTAAGAGCGCTCATTCATGGTGGTTATCGTTGAAGGCCACCGACGGATCATGTACATGGGATCAATTCAAGACTCTCATGATGGAGAGGTATTATCCGGCCCCACTCAGAGAGGCCAAGTTATCAGAGTTACTCACTCCCGACCCCTCAGCAGACGATGAAGTTCTCGCCATCGTTGAGAAATTTTAGGAGCTACTTCCTTTCGCCTCATCTATTATTCACTCCGAGGCGGACAAGATCAAGTATTTCAGCAAGAGGTTGAAACCTCGTATGCGGATGCAGTTTCTTAATCACAATTGCACCACTCTGGCCGAATTCATCGAGAAAGCTCTTACTTATGAGCTTACTGCTAAGGAGATTGCTAAGCAGCAACCTTCATCTGCTAGCAAGAAGTCTAAGAATCGTAATCAGTCTGAAGGTAGTCAGGAAACTTTCAAGAAGCCTCGTGCGGGCTCTACTTTCTCTGAGCAACCTCCTGTGGTGCCCAGACCCGCGGAATCTCAGTCACGAGTATCCAATTCGGCCGTCATATGTTTCAACTGTGGAGAACTTGGTCATTTCAGCACCAAGTGTCCGAGGCAGACTATCACGTGCAATAACTGTGGGATTGCTGGGCATAAGGCCCATTTTTGCCGAAGGGACTCCAAACCTACTCTGGCGTCATCTCAGGACCCGAAGCAATCAGCTATTCATAATCAGGCCACTCAGTCTGCGTCGTTTAAGACGACAGGAGCAAACAAAGGCGGAGCCCATAGTCATCAGACAGGAGCGTCCGGTGCGGGGACTAGCAAGCCACAAATTTATGAGATGAAGAGGACCGATGATCCGGAGGCTCGGATGATCTCAGGTACACTCAAAATTCTATCTCAACCTGTGTGTATTCTTTTTTATTTTGGTTCATCGCATTCATTCATTTCCGAGTCATGTTTGAGTAGACTACGTCTGGGTAGTGCTACTAGTTGTGAGCCTTATGTCATTGGTCTGCCTGATGGTAGAAGAATTATCGGAAATCGTGAGATTAAGGATTGTTCGATTCAATTTCATGGTCGTGATTGGTTAGCAGACCTAATCCTGGTAGATTTACCGAGAGATGACGTCATCTTAGGTATTGATAGGATGGATCGTCATTATGCCATCATTAGTGTCCGTAAGCGTATGGTCACTATCATTTCAGATGACGGGGTCGAATGTGTATTTCAAGGAGGTAATCCCAACTGTTCTGGGAGAGTCATCAACTTGATGAAAGCAGTGAAATTACTCAGTCAGGGATGTGTTGGTTATTGGTGCTATATGACCAAAACCGAGAAATCATCAATAATGTTGGAGGATATTCCGGTAGTGAGAGAATATGCTGACATATTTCCAGACGAGTTACCTGGTTTGCCTCCACAGAGATATGTGGAATTCACGATTGAGTTGGAGCCTGGTACGTCCCCAATATCGAAGGCACCGTATCGGATGACCCCGACTGAAATGCAGGAACTGAAGAATCAATTGGAGGATTTGACCGAGAAAGGTTATATCCCACCGAGTGCATCCCCGTGGGGAGCACCAGTGTTATTTGTTAAGAAGAAGGATGGTTCATTCCGCTTGTGTATTGATTATCGGGAGTTGAACAGGGTGACGATCAAGAATAAATATCCTCTACCCCGTATTGATGATCTTTTGGATCAACTTCAGGGAGCTTCAGTATTTTCCAAGATCGAATTAAGATCTGGATATCATCAGTTGCGAATTCGAGAGTCAGATATCGCAAGGACGGTGTTTCGAACACGCTATGGTCATTATGAGTTTGTGGTAATGCAGTTTGGGTTAACTAATGCACCTGCAGTATTCATGGAATCAATGAATCGAGTCATCGACTATTTGGATCAGTCCGTGGTTGTCTTCATTGATGACATTTTGATTTATTCTCGTGACAGGGAGGAGCACGAATTTCACCTTCATCAGATTCTCGAAGTGTTGAGACGAGAGCAACTTTATGGGAAGTTTTCCAAATGTGAGTTCTGGATGTCCGAAGTGATGTTTCTCGGACATGTGATTTCATCAAACGGAGTACGTGTCGACACTCAGAAGACGGAGGCTATCCGAGATTGGAAACCGCCGAAGAATGTTAAGGAAATCCGAAGCTTTCTCGGATTAACTGGTTATTATCGGTGATTTGTAGAAAGATTTTCTAAAATTGCTCAACCCATGACGAACCTTTTGTGGAAGGATAAGAAAAACACGTGGTCTGACGCATGTCAGTAGAGTTTTGAGGAACTCAAGAGTCGTATGATTTCAGCACCTGTCCTTTCCTTGCCGCAAGGGATGGAAGGATTTGTGGTTTATAGTGACGCGTCCGGACAAGGGCAACTTTGTACGTTAGAGATTTCATCGCCACTTGAGGAGGCAATCCGGGTGAATCAAGGTTCGTACCCATTTTTGTCGCGCATTCGAGATGATGTGGCTCAGGGGAAAGCCCCTGAATTTGTGGTCCACGAGGATGGACTTTTTCGATTTAAGAATCGGTTATGCATACCGGCGAATGACGAGTTGAAAAACTCGATTTTGAGAAAAGCTCGTGCTACCCCATATTCCATTCATCCGGGGTCTAGCAAGATGTACAAAGACTTGAAATAAAATTAATGGTGGAGTAATATGAAGCGAGAAGTCGCAGAATTTGTTTCGAGATGTTTAACCTGTCAGCAAGTTAAGATAGAACATCAGCGACCAGCGGGTATGCTGAAACCACTTCCTATTCCAGAGTGGAAGTGGGAAGATATTTCTATGGACTTCATCACGAGTTTGCCAACGAGTCGTCGTGGCATGAATACAATTTAGGTAATTGTGGATCGTCTAACTAAATCAGCTCATTTCCTTGAGATTAAGGATACGTGGGGTCCTGAAAGACTTGCCCAATTGTTCATCAAAGAGATAGTGAGATTGCACGATACTCCTAAGAGTATCGTTTCTGATCGTGACGGGCAATTCGTGTCACATTTTTGGAAATCAGTTCATCGTGCTATGGGAACTCAGCTTAATCTCAGCACAGCTTTTCATCCTCAGTCCGACGGACAATTAGAGAGGATTATTCAGACATTGGAGGACATGTTGAGACCATGTGTTCTCGATTGGAAAGATGATTGGGAAGCCCAACTACTGTTGATCAAGTTCACGTACAATAATAGTTGGCAAGCTTTGATTAAGATGGCACCTTACGAGGCCTTGTACGGTCGTCGTTGTCGATCGCCTTTGTGTTGGGATGACTTATCAGAATCAATCGGCACCGATCCCAATATGCTTATAGTCGCCCGTGAGAAGGTAGCTTTGATGAGGAGTCATTTGTTGACCGCTCAGAGTCGACAGAAATCATATGCAGATAATTGTCGTCGACCATTAGAGTTTGAGGCAGGTGACCACGTTTTGGTCAAGGTATCCCCGAGTCGAGGTATCTTCCATTTCGGGAAACGGGGGAAGTTGAGTCCGAGATTCATTGGACCGTTTGAGATTTTGGATCGAGTAGGCAATCTGGCTTATTGATTGGCTTTACCGCCGGTGTTGAGCCGAATTCATAATGTGCTTCACGTCTCTCAGTTGCGGAAGTATGTTTCCGACCCAAGTCACATACTTCAATTCGACGAAATCGAGATCGCGGATGATCATTCGTATGAGGAGCATCCTATACGAGTCTTAGAGCGGCGAATCAAACAGTTGAGGAACAAGACGATTCCTTTGGTTAAGATCCAGTGGTCTAGACACAGAGTCGAAGAGGCTACTTGGGAAACCAAGGATAGTATGCGGGAGAGTTGTCCCGAGTTGTTTGACCCTTAGTTTCGGGGACAAAACTCTTTTAAGGGGGTATATGTAATACCGAGTTGTAATTCAGTCTTTATCATTCAGTAATTATCATTTAGTAATTATCATTCAGTAATTATCATTCAGTAATTGTCCCTCAGTAATTTTCACTCATTAATAATCATTCATCATTCATATTCAATCATTGTATTCACCGTTCAGAGTATTTGTATCGTGTATCAGTTATTGTTCATCTTTCTACCTGGTTGGACGATCGAGTCGTGTTTATCATCATTGTCATCTTCATAGTGGGCTGTGTGTGAGGAGTAGCGCACGCTACGTACTCTCTTTATCGCGCGCTAATTGAGTACGGGTAGCGCACGCTACCTCTCAGCATTTGTGCATGCTAGCGTGGTTCAGCCACACAGTCCAGTGGGCACTGGACTGCAGTTAAGTTGTAGTAGCGCATGCTACGAATGGTAAATAGCGCGCGCTAGTAAGTTTGGATAGCACACGCTAAGGTCGATCAGGCAGAGTCCAGTGGGTACTGGACTGATCTGGAATAATTCATATCGCACGCTATGAGTAGATTTTAGTGTACGCTAATGATGTAGTAGCGCACGCTGAGTTTTGGGTGTAGCGCATGCTATCACAAGCAGATCAGAGAACAGGAGGTTCTGGACTTCAGTTATTGGGCATCAGATATTCTGTTAACGCACGCTAACATTTTGGGGTTAATGCACACTAACGAGGCAGTCAGTAGGCATTGTACTGTCCGGTTAACTCGCTAGCGCACGCTAAATATCAGGGCTTAGCGTGCGCTAAACTGGAATAGTATAAATAAGATAGTCAGCCCAGGTCTCGTCATTTCTCGCATATCATTTCGTTTTTTGGGCGTTTTGTGCGATTTCGGACGTTTTGGAGAGATTTCTTCGAGCTGAATCCATCTATCATCATCTTCAAGCTTATTATTCGGATTAATCATCATTTCATCCTCTCCAACACATCAAATCAAGGTAATGATCTCTTGCATCTAGAATTTCGGATTTTGAGTATTTTTCTTCCGATCTCTTCGTGTAAGCTTGCTATTATATTGGACTATGTTAGATATGGATTATCTACCTTGAATACATGTATTTCTATGGATTTATTGGTGTATATTTTGGATTTCATAAATGTTGGGGTTTGATTCAAGAACACCTTAGGGTTGACTTTGATATTTTGGGGGTTACCGATTATGGTTGTCGTAACCGTGAATTGTAGTTTCCTATGGGATTATTGATATCATTGAAGACATTTTGTTGGTGAACTACTCATTTTGGAGATTAGTTTAGTTATATTTGGGATTGGTTATAATCAAGGATGAATGTTTACAACGTATTCGTTAGAATGCCTCTATGAGTTTGGATATTGTTGTATCGACTTTTGAGTTGGTCGTGATTCGTGCTTGATACGTATATTGAGCGTTTGTTGGTATTCATGTTATTCAAGGTTGTTCGAGCGACCGACATCTTATTTTAGGATGTTTGTTCAAGGAAGGGCTTTCTTCACCGGTGTTGAGTAAGTTAATTCTTACTCGGTTAAAAGGATACTCATTCCTTTCGTTGTTGTTCATTCATAAATCATAATTCATTCATAGTGTAATAATCATGTTGAGACTTGTAATTATCAAACTAATCATACAATTCACGAGGAACGACGGTTCCAATCATTTCAATGAGCTACCATTCATTTCAATATTATCTCATCTCGGTGAGTCATTCTTGACCCTTGTCGAATTGTTATTCATTAATGTTCATTGGTCACTTTTGCTCTTGTGGCCTTCTGGGTTCATATTGAGTGGCCAGGTGGGGATGTGTGGAATTTTTAGTCGGGCACACCATAGTCATGTGATCGGGTTCACCGACACAATGGACTGTGCACACGGTAACGTACCTCCGTGATACAAATTAGGTATAACGGCGGGTGTCTCTGGACACTCGTCTTGTGCACTTGCACATACCATTACGGGCGTACTATGATGCCCCAATTCAGCTTAATTTCATAATTAAGATAAGGTTCCGGGAATTATTATTCCCGTGATGTATCTTACCTAATACAGATTCTAGATACATAGATAGAAGGTTCTAGATCCTTCTAGAGGTAGTAGGATCCTATTAGATGTCTTACCTTATCTAGGAATCCTATGTATGGAAGGACTCTCATTATAATGCCTATATAAAGGCACCTCTATCATTGTTATGAATACAATTGATTGACTCGTATTTACAGTCTTTTTACTTTCTCCTCAAACACGTTATCAGCATGTAGCTCAAATAAAAAAAAAAGAAAAAAAAATCGGCCAGCCCAGCCCGCCGTCGGACCGCCGCCGCCGCCGGACCACAGCCGCCGCCATCCGCCGCCGCCACCGTCCAGCTCCAGCCCAGCCAAGTACGACCCGGTTCAAAACCTTGGACCAAAAACCAGATCGGATTCCTCCATCCCGCTCGCGCCCGCTGTTGATCGACCCGACCCGACAGCTGCAACAAATCAGATTTTGTTTACCCTCTCAACCATGTAGCAAAAACTAAAAATTTAACCGTGAAGATCTGATTCGGAACAGTATTTCTTGATGAAACTATACGTGAAAGAAAAAAAAAAGAGAGACGAGAATTTTCGCGCGTAAATTTTCTGCATAGTGCAGTCGTACTAAAAATATGTTTTCCGATTCTTTAACCGTCGGATCAGTGTGAAATTTTGACAGCAACTTACCAACACATATATCTGTATATTCAACGGTGGAGATTGGATTATGAGTAATATTGATTACTGAATCTGCCGTCGAACAGAAGCAGATTTTTACGAGGAAATTTGGAGATCCGACCTCATCCAATATCGAGCTGCTGCATCGCCGCGCTCGAGTCCTTTTTCGGCCTAATTATCGAGCCCAGTAGCCCTATCCTGGCGTTTCTCAACTCTCCATCTTTTTCTAATTAATGATTCATTTGTTCATTGATTTGTACACTTATGAATCTTACCATGTTTATGTTTTACGTGCATATAGGAAAATACGTTGCTCATAATGATGTCCACGCTATGGAGAGAAGCCATATTTATTATCCCGTTCAAGGATCAAAGTAAATATAGAACGGAGTACCCACGAAAATATGTTGCTCATATGGAGAGAAGCTCCCGTTCAAGGACCAAAGCAAATATGGAACCAAGTACCCGTAAGATTTTATTAAAGTTCTCGTTTTTCAATTCCTCTCTTTTGGGAAATTTTTTTTGGGGAATTGGGTATTTGGGTTCTTTATCTCCCATGCTACTTTGCGGTGGATGAGACTATGAGAGGTGGTATCACTCTCGTATGTCGAAGTAAACTGTGTGACGGTCCTGGGGGAGTCACGGATAATTGTTGAAAGTCGATATTTGTGGTTGTTGCATACACCACGTTTTGGGTGCGATTTGACATCGCCGTTTTGTCGATGTTAAACCAACAAATGAAAAAAAATGAACATTGTCGGTAACGGTAAAGTTATGACTCGTTCATGATTAGTCATGGATTTGTGACGTGCAAATGGGACAAACATCGATTGCGACGGATATGTCGTGGTTAAAATCGATTTGTGACGGAATTGTCACGTTGAATTGAGCGACCACCACGTTGGTCTTGACCCAATCCCATACTTGGAAAACTCCATCTTTCATCTTATTAAAATAAAATATTGCATGTGGGTGTAGTCATGTACCGTCTCCTTGCAATATGATATATGAAAGAATGTACGAGTAATTCTCATGAATTTTAACATGTAATGCAATGGCATATTGCGGTAAATACATGAATTCGTTGACCTCGATTATAGTTCGTATGACTATAGGTCCGAATACTTTTCCGAGTATTTGTAAAGGCATTTGCCTTATACATTTGACTATGTTTAGTCGATCTTATTGGATGGTCAAGACGAGTTGGTTATGGTATATTCATTATGTCTCATGGTTCAAAATGCTTAATTATGATGCACCGCGTTGCATCCATATAACATGGCTATTATGACGTATGCTTGCAAATTGAGAATTAAAATACTTGGTTGATTGATGCACTTTGGTGGATTTTGTCTACACTTTTGATCATGACTAGGCGCATCCTCCTTGGTATTTGTTTATGCTTTGAAAGTTCAAACGGAATCAGTGGTTTTTAAACAGCCTTAGTTGTACCGACATTCCTACTTTCTCTGCAAGTATACCAAGTTGGAGTTACCAAAAGGATCATTAGTCGAGATAAGAAATCAAACACACTGCTGCGTTTAAACGCACCTATGGCTGTCATTACCATGTTTTTGCACAACACTTATGCCATTGGATATGGTCTCAACCTTGTTTTCTCACTAAACCACTGTGATCTGAGTTTAATGATCCGTGTGGTGCACAATATACGGATAGAAAGATACGGAAGTCTAGTTTCCAGAACATCTGACCGTTCGTCCATAACCTTCCTAACAAAGGGAGTTATCGCTGTTTTAGTGAACAAAAGTCAAGCTACGCGGAATTTTATTTCCAGCGATTATGCAACTTTTGTCCCAACCAACTTGGTTCCCATCTTGAATTTGCAATTGGTCTTATGACACATATTTTTCAACCTCTTTTTGGCCAAATTTGGCACAGATGATGTGATTTTTGGTATACATTGTACGCTAAAATATCATCTCTCAAATGTTGAAAAACAGTTCCCTTGGGGAAGCCCAAAATACGCACCCTTATAAGAAGGTCGAGCGTGTGCATGGTAGTGTTACACCATGCTTGCGTCGTAATTTTGCCCCTTAGGCATATAACCTTGCCATGTTATGCACTCAATATGATAGATCATTTTGATCGTATTTGGTATAAAATCTCTATGTTGTTAGAGTGTTCGCTATGCTCATGTTTGTAAAATTTTGCAAGCGAAATTGAGTGTGTATTAAACTATTTTCCAGGAACACTATATTTTTGGATTTCGGTTTATAAATCCATTGTGACTATGATGACTATGTCATCACAATCAATGAGTGGTATAATGCTCAAGTTGTTGAACGTCGAATGGTGTTTTCTAGTCACATATGTTCCGTAACAATTGAACCGTGTTATGACTCGATGACATATATGCCAAAGTGTATCACTCAGAGCATCTCATTGTGATTTGTGAGAAATAAAATCTTATGCATCACTTGTATTGGATATGTGAAAAGGAAAAATATTCATGAGTCAATATGGTCCGGCTTGCATCAGTTTTTGTAACCAGAAGATGTATTGGGACATTGACACATTTAGGCTTTAATAGTCCTGAGTTTGGACATTGATGATCCATATACCACGGTATTATCATGGACATCATTTTCTTTGAACAAAGAAACTAGTTGGATCAAAGACACCAAAGTACGTTGGTGGAGTCATGAGCAGGGCTCATGACCGACGATGATATTTATGTCATCCGCGTCTTGCTTTCACAAGCATGTGTGATGCCAAAGACCCCCCCGATGATCCTTCTTAGCCATGTTCATTGATTAAAGCCTATTCTTTGGCACGATTAGGAGATGACACCCTCCCATGTTAAAGAGAATAATATAGCGACTCGCATAAGCATGGTGCAGAGTCCTCCCTTTTCACCGAGTCCTTATACATACATGATCATAAGTATTAGCCTAAGTGGCTTATGATGCTATGATGATGTTCACAAATGGTCGTACTCAAGTGATAACATTTATATGTTATGTGGTTCCTTTGACAATGATTGATAAGTTGATAAAACATGAGTTTTATGATTGTCTAACTTGCAGACCACTCATTGTAATGGTCGGTTCACCCACTTTTAGACCAAGTCTTAAAGTGAAATTTTAACGAGTACTTAATAACATCCAATGCTACCTTCTTACAAATTTTGGTGCCATTTGGAGACTTGGAAGGAGGTGAACCACTTAAATGAAGTTTTTACATACCACCAGCCGTCCCAAGAACCAGTTCGATGTCATTTCGACTGGTTTTTGACCACAAAGTTGATGGTTTGGGAATCCTAAACACCCATTTATACATGCTCACGAAATTTTGAGGTGTTTGGGGCTGGTGAAGGGAGTGAACTATTCAAGAAAGCACTAGAGGTTCGATAAAACCAACGGCCTATCATCGGTTCAATCGTTTCTTCATGTTCGATCCCGGTGGTGCATGGTGGCGGTTTTGTTGGATTCTCAACACCAGTAGCTACGGTTATGTAGCATAGGTCAACATGTCATATTCACCTATACCTATTATCATTCAAATGCTTAGTTACAAGTGTAACCGTATGCATTTTGTTAACTGGATTGTGTTAACACTTAAAACCTTTATCGTCCACATGTTTATGTGCCAAAGTGCATCACCACAACGCATTATGACAGGTTATAAATGATGAATATGACATGCGCTTTCACTCATAGTCTGCTTAAAATATACCTTGGCAGACGATCTCGTAAGTCACTTTGATGAGCCAGTCTTCCCGTCGTTAGGGGGAGATGCGAACGATCATGTTCGAGTATAACAACTTGGAATTGTCGTAGTTTGTCCCTACTGTGTCTCACCAAGTTCCCTAAAGTGACGAGATTAAATACATGCTGCAAACATGTCTACAAGGATTGTGTCCGGTCATGGACGTTCGTCACCTATGAATGGTGATATGGTAACACCACAAATTGTGGTAGATAGTGTTACTAGGCCATGGATCTCATCGAGTATTGGGATGCCATTTGGTTCGATAAATACTCTCGCTAAGAACGTATGCGAGTTTGGTACATGAAACTTGATCATCTGATCAAATGAACTCATCCGTCTCATGTGATTCTGGATTACAGTCATCATTGGGGGACGCCTCAATGAATGCCAATCCATAAAGAGTACTCTATGAATAAAGCCGGTACATGAGGACGTGGAATGTGAGTTTAATCGAACCATACTTCGTTGAAAATATACATGTTGTAGCCTTGGCCTAAAATGGAAATAAATGTGACTCCAGTATTAACAAAGTGATAGCCCTTTGTTGAAGTGGTGCCGACACTCCAAAGATAAGATCTATCTGTATACTTTGTTAAAGCGAGTAAGAGAATGAGTTAAACTCACCTCATGGCGCGAGGTTTCTCATGAACGCACTGGAATCGACTACGATGACACGAAACTTAGTTGTGCTATCGTAATGGATGTTATAGCATCTACTAACTTTTAAGTTAGATAGTTTCCCAAAAACTGACGTGCAGCTTGTGGTTAAATCTTATCTTAGTGGGGAACTAAGTTAAGTGATAAAAAGGATCTCGTGGTGGATCAGACTCAAATTAAGTGGCTCCTGACCACGGAGCGCGATGACAAGTGATTGTCGGGAACGTATACTAAGTATATACTTGATTTGGAAGAGATATGAAGCTTTTGCGTGTAAAACTAAGGGTTTATAGTGATGTACTCTTGTGAGACTAAGAGATTCCGCTAAATCCAAAGTTAAGAATGAAAGGATCTTGGGGACACTTGATAATGTGTATTCATCAATCGGTTTAAGGCAATCTAAGGGACGGTTTCCCTAGGAGACAATAAAGTATTGCCTATATGATTCCCAATGACTAGTCGAAGTCATAATAAGACTTGGCTCACTTAAATGATGATGCAGTCTTAAGAGAAAAGTATGGTATTATGTACTCATATTTGACTCGATGTACTCATTCGTAATAATCCGGTAATGCCACTGTGATGATGGCCTAGGATGCGCTCACGCAATGTCTGTGATTGACAAGAAGCTTGAAGCTCGCTCTATCTCGATAAAAAGGACACTTGAAAATCGATACCCGATTTGCCCAGAATGTATTGGTCTATCTCCCATATGACCTACAGGGCAGCTCGCTTGTTGGAAAATGGTGAAATTGGTACCATTGGAAAGGTTTGTGTCTACTTTCCAAGGAAACCAACCATTTGATAACATCCATCATGTTGAGTGACATATGACTATTGTTGCAAAGTAGGACAGGATATGTCCGGTAATTTGCTAAGTCAACTTCGATAGAGTTTTTTGATCTGCTCAGGTCGATATAGGTTACGTATTGTATGTGAATGAAAAGCTATGGGTGTCTAGTTTTCATAAGTTCTTATAGTTTCGTTGATACCTATTGAATCGAAGAAGTTATGACTGATTTAGTGCATGGAACTCAAGACTTTAGAAAACTTGATTTTCGGATAAGTCTTTAGCAACTCTGCACTTTGGATGTGTCGCGCTCTTTTTGTACTTAGACCAAGGTTTGTTTTTCCCATTAGGTTTTCACTTGGTAAGGTTTTTAACGAGGCGACCTATGAGAACATCCATACAATAATGCATTGTACTTATGTTCAACTTAGGCCAAGAGGTATTTTTCCCACTGGGTTTTTCCTTGGTATAGTTGTGAGGGCAACTTGGCATCCGACTCCTATGATTTGAGGTACTCATCAGGGGAAGTCATTATGTATACATCAGGGGAGTATACATGACATGTTATGTTGGTGCGTTGCAATCTTTTCCTCATCAAGCCTTTATTTTTCCCATGGGGTTTTGTTTTGGCTTGGAATAGGTTTTTACGAAGGCAACACCTTCTGCACCATTGTTGTATTAGTGCTCGACATAAGGGGAGTGTTCCGGGAATTATTATTCCCGTGATGTGTCTTACCTAATACTGATTGTAGATACATAGATGGAAGGTTCTAGATCCTTCTAGAGGTAGTAGGATCCTATTAGATGTCTTACCTTATCTAGGAATCCTATGTATGGAAGGACTCTCATTGTAATGCCTATATAAAGGCACCTCTATCAGTGTTATGAATACAATTGATTGACTCGTATTTACATTCTTTTTACTTTCTCCTGAAACAGATATATCATGATTGTGTTTATTAAACTCTTGAGGATTGGTATTCTGTGTAACTGACCCCGTTAGGGGATGTTGTTTTCAGGTCATGGCAAGGCTAAAGCACGGGAAGACAACATTGACGGCGGGGAGTCCCAGTGATACTAGTAGGGGGCCCCAATTCTTTTCAGTCATTCGTATTTTCTTCACTTTATTTCCGCTGGAAACTTCCATTTGAATACTCATTTTATTCAGTGTTGTATATTTTATCTTCATATAAAATATACATGTATTCTGTATTATCTTGGGTGTGTTGTAATGAACTCCTCATCGGAGTAATTGTCGATATAATGTGTTTCGGTACTACAATTATATTATTTAAGTCATTAATTTTCATTCGCCTAGTGGGTCCCAGTCGGGGGTCCACGGTACTGTAATGGTCGCCTAGTTTGGGGTGTTACAGGCGTGTGGGCTTTAAGCCCATACACATGTGCCATTAATTATTACATGAATAATGGTAACTCCTTATATACTTGAACAAGGATAGCTCGTTATTCAATGTGGGATAGTCATCCCTCATTTATTCACAATTAAGTGATAAACTTTAATTCACTATTTCTCACTCACTGGGAATCAATTTAGAGAAAGTGAATATACCACGATCATCTACTCTGAACGTAGATCAATCCTATGATATTTAATTTTACAAATTAAAATCATTAATGATTCCAACAAAATATCAATTCCTTGTTGAATCTTTTAAAGGATGTTATTGTTTTAATTATTTGCTTTTTTGAGTTTGTTATTTTTATTATTACTAAATATTATAATTATTACTAATTTTGTAGGATGTAACTAATTGCAAATGAATAAACCTACTAATTGATATACGGAAATAGTATCTATTGATAAACTAAATTGTACAACTAGAATATTGCAATTAAACTAAATATCTAAAAATACTGTAAATAGGGAATAACAACTAAAAGCATAATCTAAATTTACAACTACAACTCTCTATTTAAATTAAAGACAAATTGTAAATTATATTAAAATTTTAAGATTTTTTTTTATTTTGCGGGGTTTTTTTATATTTTTTTATTTTCAGTTTTATATATTTTTTATTTTCATTTATATATATATTTTTTATTTTCAGATTATGCAAACAATAAGACAACAATAGTTGTTCTTATTGGCATTTTTCTTTCCTATTTCTTTTATTTTTAATAAATTTTTAGGTTTTTAAATGTTTATTTTATAGGATTTGCCCATTTTCTTAAAATTTTCTAATTTTAATTAAAAAATAGGTTTCTATTTCATTAAGAAAAAAATCAAAGTTCGAAATAACAATTTTTGTATTATATAGATTCCAGATCTTTTAATAAATAATCTTTAATCTGTAATTTTTAGATTTTTAGATTTTATTTTAAAATAAAACAGTTTTTTTATGAAAAGTAATTTTTTCGACGAAAACTAAAACTAGTAGAATTTTTTTAAAAATAATATTTCGGTTTTATTTTTATTTATGTAAAATAATATTCCATTTTTTAAAAATAGTTTATAAATCAGATCCAGATTTTTTAATTTTTTATTTTTTATTGTCAAACTTTAAATAAAAAAAATCAATTTTTTAATATTAATATTCTAGAATTTAATAAAATTACCTAAAATTCCACATTTTTTAACTTTTCCAAATTTTTTAGATTTATTATTTGTTTAGACTTTTATAAGTGTTTATTACTTTTATGAAAATGAACATTAGTTTCTTATTATTATTAATTTTATTATTGTTTTATTATTACAAACTTTTATTATTTTTCACAATTTTTTATGAACATAGAAAGAAAATAATTCTATTACTGACTATTATTTATACTAACACAATCTAAAATGAATATTAAAAAAGAGATAATAACAATAAAGAAAAGCAGTAAAATAAATAACTAATAGAAGAATTTAACTAACCATAGTCTTCTTGTACTACGTTTATGCCTCCCCGGCGACGGCGCCAAAAATTTGTTGTTGGTTCTAAAGTCTAATACTCGCAAGCCCACAATTTGTTCGATGTAGATATGATGTGCAAGGTCGATTCCACAGGGAGGACTATGATGGTGAAGTAAAAAGATTTATGTCGTATTACCAAATTACACTAAATTCTAACCTAGTTCTAAATAATTTGAATGTTGGAATGATTGAAATAATTTCAATAAATAACGATAATTTTTAAGTGAAGTTTAGATAAATTTATTTTTAAATAATTTACTCGGGTTTAGATCCACCAATGTCTATTATTATTTATTTTATATATTAATTTAAAGAAATCCAAGGAATATATTTTGAAATCAATCTCACTGTTCCCTAAAGATTTAATAATAAGTATAAAATTATTATTTGAATAAAGATTTTCCTTTGCTTGATAATTGTAATTTCCAAGCATTATACGTATCCAATTTAATGGAAAATAAATAATCAAAAAAATTAACTAATATCAATAATTACAAAGCAATGGAGAATTTATAACTATAAAAAATACGTGAAATAATATTCCCCTATTGAAGCCAAAATCATAATCATTAAAACATACAGTTGGAATTATTATATAAATATTTATAATAATTTAGACATGGTTTCACCATTTCTTCTAATAATAGTAACACCATCAAAAGAAACTGAGTAACCATCACTACTTAATTTAGAAACCGAAATTAAATTCATTCCAAAATCAGGTACCAATAGTATATTATTTAAGACTAATATCTTATCACTAATCTTCAACAGCACGACTCCCACTGTGTGATACCCGAGCCTAACACTACTCACTTGGTCAATATAATTCATGCATAACTTGTTAATTATGTGTTATTTGGATTACTTGATGTTTCATGGTTCAATTGATCTTATAGTTAATTTCACTACATAGAAATGTGCTAAACATTTGAACTAAAGTCTAAAACACAATCGTGGTATATGTTACGGGATTAAGTTATGTTATTCTAATACGAAAATAAAATATATGTAAAGATCTTACAAAACTCTAAGTACACGTGGTAAGCCTCGAAGTCATAAAGGTGTCACTAACGTGTCTATCGGAGGTTAACTAGCTTATCTCGAGATTATAGTCGGCGCGTGTACTGGGTCACTTTAGATTGATGATTCAAGTGAATAACCATCATTTAATATACTAACACGTGTCAAGTACCTTGATTCTTGTCAATACCCTATAGGATGCAATCTGTGCTTGCATGTGGTAACGGTGGTAAAATACTGTGATCTGTCTATACCTAATTCGTTCCAACTGCGGTAGGAATTGAACTTATCTTTTATTTTATTGTATTAATTATATGTTTTTAATAAATGAGTCCTTCCATTCTCATCTACAGTGTCGCATTTGTGAAGTTTTAGAAAGTTTGACAATAAACTCCTTCACTAGCATTTTCAACATTATTCGCATGAGTAATCGAGTTTAAGCAATACAAATACACCCTAAACTTCTACTAAACCCTTTCAAAGATCATCCATACCCTAAATAAGGTCAAGATCTACTAGGAACCGGTCCATACACTCCAAGAACTGGACCTAATATGCCCAAACCGGCCTACACCATGGAAGATAGTTTTCTAGAGCTTACTAAGGGTAGTTTTGTAATTTCCTCTTTATAACCAACTTTCTCTCTTAGATAAACACTAAAACCGACCCTCCACCCTCATATACTGTCTGAAAATTATCATGAAGCTTCACCCTTCGAAAATTCACCAAAAATTCAAGAAGAAATCATCAAAACATAACACCTCAATTCCTTTGACAATCAAGGTGAGTTTCCTTTGTTTCTTCCTTGTTCTTGCTATGTTTCTTAGATATTTCGAAGGTGTGAGAGCTTTTATATGTTTCTAGACATGTTATAATGATGTTAAGAATTCAGCCATGGCTTACCCTTGTGTTTAATATGGATTTATAAGGCTTAAAACTCACTAAGGCAATAAAGGAATCAATTCTGCCACCTTTCAGAATTAATGGTATATGTTACTTGATCCGTGTGTTTCAAGGGCAGGAGTTTCAATATACTTATTCTTAAGTACCTTAGGGATATTATTTCAAAAATTGGTGCAAATCCAACTTATATTCAACTGGTTATAAGCAAAACAAAATCTCATTATGACAAGACTTTGATAAACTCTCTTAATCAAGTGTATTGTTATAAAACCATGAAATTTTAAGTTGTGAGAGTCGAATGGACTTTATAAACAGATACTAATATAATTAGTGAATTATAATTCCAAAATTGATTGGTTAATGGGGTGGTATATGTCGATAATCAGACATAAAATACGTAGAACATTGGTTATGCATCTACATAGGAAGTGGTAAACCCTTTCGATATGAAGAGAGTTAAACCTTGCGTGTGGTATGTAAATCATTTAAACACATTCCTTGAAATAGGTTCTGAATATATATCATCACAAACACCCCTTATTAGTATAAACGTAAGGGTATTACCCGATCAAGGTAAGTAGAAATCCATCTCCAACTACAATGCATAAACATAGTATTGTTTGTATAACTAGTTGTTGAACTTGATGATATCTTGAGAGTGTTATACTGTATTGTATGATTGATATGTATTATGCTTTTTTCACCTTACATGATCATAACATCCATTAGCATCTCCACATGCATGCATAACAGGAGACTCACTAGTATCTGCATGCATGGTACGATCATGGAAAGAAAGAAAAGAAAAATATTTTGTTGGCCGCTGCTAGAGCACTGAGGCATGGTAGATGCATGCTTTTATCATGGTAGATGCGTGTTTATATGATGTGTGGGACATGGTAGATGCATGTTCTCACGATATATTTGGTGTGGTAGATGCATGCCTTATATATCTGGCATGGTAGATGCATGCCTTATGATATGACATGATATTGAGCTCATTCCGGTGCTTTGTACGTGGTTCAACGGGCCCAAGGATAATAAAATTATTATGAGAGATTCTCATTGATGATCATATGTCATATGTTACATCAGACATGATACATGCATGATTTCTACTTATTGGGCTTTAGCTCACGTAGTTTATGCATTGTAGGTGATCCTTATGCTTTAGCATGTTCCCTCGCTGGATGGGTTGGAGTTCCACTGTTGCTGAGGGTCAACGTACATGGATGACGACATGTTAGTCTTAACCATGGGCTTAACATGTTTTAGTTCTTGTTTCTGAACCTTGTTTTATAAATATGTATTGTAGTAATGTACTCATGTGTTCGAGTGTCGTTGATGGTGTAAGGGGTACTTTAAGTTCACCTAGTATGTTTTTATAGCATGTGAGGTTGTTTAATATCGTAATGTAAAATAAATAAGTGATTGATTCGGGAAGCTCGAAGTTTTGTTGTTTACTAATCTCTTGTAGTCATAGCTACGGGGATATTGATGTCATGAGTTTGATTCGGATTGAGACTAGATGTCTCTATGTGATACTTTTGTTGGTTTTATGTCACATGTTTGGGATAGGTACTAGTTTAGGGGAAACTTTGCCAAAATTTCACCATAATTTATAAGTACTAATATGATATAAGATAGGTTAGGTTAGGTAGTTAGTGTGGGTGTGTTTCACACTGCTACAGCCATAAGCCTTGAATAATCACCCTAGTTGATGGTGATCTCACCCACATTAAGCTGCTCAATTACTAGAAAACTATGCGAGTCATAGCAAACATGATCAGTGGAGCCTGAATCTACTATTCTCGAAGTGGTAGAATAAGCTGCCGAACATGTCTTGACTACTAGTGCACGGGACGTACCTTTCTTAAGTGCATGGCATTTTGCTTTAAAATGTCCTTTATGTAATATCCGCGTTTTCTATCCTTGGTAATTTCTATTTTTGATGCATATTTATTTCGGACAACTCGCCTGACACTGTTTTGTAATTCTGAACCTATTTTGTTCTTGGAGTTTTTCCGTTTAGACGGGTCTTGATAATGTTTTTACGTAATTTCATCTCGTGTTATATTCTGTCTCATGTGTATTCGATTCTCGTTAAACTCGTTCGATTTCGTCGTTTTCTTACTTCCATGAGTTCGTGTGCTTATGTAGAGCATGTTGCGAGTTTCGGATTGTTAATCCGACGTTGTGTCGTGACTTTTCGGTTGTTTGGGCCGTTTTTGTAATTTCCTAGAAGTTTAGGGAATTTGTCCCTTGTTCGACTTTGGTTGTGTACCTCAGATCGTTTTGGGTTCCGTACTTCCATTTCGTGTTATTGTTGCCCAAATATCGATCCCTGTTGCTTTTATTCTCCTTCCGGATCATTTTTCGTCATTTTGGGACCCAAGGGGGGGTGTGGGCCGCAACACAAGGATTGTGAGCCGCGGCACATACATCGCCCAGTTGTTGCCTAAACAAACTGTACCGTGTGCCGCGGCACAAGGATTGTGCGCCGCGGCACACAGTCGAGTCGGTGCCGCGGCACACTTGTCCGTGCCGGGGCACAGCCGTGTGGCACTTGTCGGCCAAAATCGATCAGCGTGCCGCGGCCACTCCGCAGGCCGCGGCACATGCCGAGTCAGAGCCGCGGCACACTGCAGAGGAGCCGCGGCCCACCGAGCGGTCACCACCACCGGGCACAATTTTTGGCTCTGTGCCGCGGCACAGTTTATCTGAGCCGCGGCACACGGCGCGGTCAGCGCTATATCAGCGTTTTATTCAGCGAAATCACTCATTTCCTTCCCCCTTCTTCAACCGTGCGAGAGAGAGAGAGAGACTTGAGAGGGAGAGTTCCTCCATACACCACTTATTTGTGTAGATTTCTTCCTCTCTTTTCGATCGGGTGGCTCGGATTGCGGATCTAACACGTGGTTTTCGGATTGGAGTGCTTGATTCATCAAGAGGTAAGAATTCCTTTAACCCTAGTATGATTTTGGGGAGGGTTTGGTGGTGATCTTGCGTTTTAATTCGAATTAACCGATGTTGTTATTAGATTTTGATAGTATACTCGTGACCCTTGGCTTTCTTGTTTTTGGTTGGGATGAAATCCCGTTGTTATACCATTGACCGATTTCATTTCCTTATGCACTCTTGGTGTCCGATGAATTGTCCCAACGGGTAGAATTAGGATTAATTCTCACCTTTCCGCATTATTGAGACTTGTGTATACCGTTATTGTGTTAGGATTGGATTTGGGAGGATTGTTCGGACCGAAACCTATTCCGTCGTCGTTTCCTTCGTTTCGTTTCATTCAAGGCAAGTACATGTATTACATTTCGTTATGTATATTGTGATTTTCGAAATGAATGATGAATGGTGATTTTTGGGTGCGTGAGTTGTGTTCCTTCCACCCGGAGTGTCCGACGGGATGTCTGGGGGTCGATACTAAGGGGTACGGCCGCGGAAGTGGACTTGGGTGCGTGTGTGATTGAACTTCCACCCGGAGTGTCCGACGGGATGTCTGGGGGTCGATACTAAGGGGTACGGCCGAGGAAGTGGTATCCCACCCGGAGTGTTCGACGGGATGTCTGGGGGTCGATACTAAGGGGTACGGCCACGGGATACCAGTCGTGATTTTGTGATATCGTGATGATTGGAAATTGATGTGATTGCCAATGTAGTATTCCGGAATATATATATATGTGGCAGATGACTTATGTTTGAGACGATTGTGCAAAACCGTATTTTTGTATATAATGTTGTGTAATTGTGTACTTGCACTAGCTATTCGAATGCTAACCCCTTAAATGGGGGAAATGCGTCTTATGCATTTCAGGTACCGGGAGAGCTGAGGAGCAGGCACGGGGCACGCACGTAAAGGACGGGATGGCTTGATGATGTGGCTCGAGTCAGTACTTTTATGTTGTGTCATTGCATTTGTCAAGTACCAGAGTTAGACTGTTTACTTTGAAACTTGGTTTAAGTCCCCTGCGTGGGCAATGAATTGGTATTTATCTTATATTCATGTACTCCGTTTAAAACGTTTTGGCCGAGGCCACGGCCTTACTTACTTTTGAATGCATCATTTGGGATTATTTTGTGGTTTATGTGTCAAGTGTCAGCCTGGTAGACCTCATGAGGGTTCTACGGCGTGTAATGTCCCATTTGTGTATTGGGGTGTTACACTTTATAACCGCACTTGTAGCACTTTCTGTTTGACTTTTTGTTCGCCTCAGTTTGAGAAGCCTTGCTTGTTATGTTGACAAATGTCACTTGCTTCTGGACCACTTGTTTCTTCTTCTTCCCCGCTTGGATTTAGAAGTTGAAACACCAGTTGCCATAGGAACTTGATACCCTTGTCTGAAGAGTCCTTCTATCGCTTGAAGCTCTGTCAGCAATTCCGCCAAGGTACATTCCCTATGATTCATGTTGTAGTCTAGGCGGAACTGGTCAAAGCTTCTAGGTAAGTTGCCTAGGGTGATAATCGACATGCACTTCCGCATCGATAGTAGCCCCTAAGATATCAAGTTCGTTTAGATGAAAAATCATCTATATAACGTGGTCCCTTACCGGAGTTCCTTCAGGCATTTGGGTCATCATCAAGACCCTCATAGCATTTTGCCTAGCCACCCGGTTCTGATGAGAAAATATCTCGCCGAGATTTTCCATCATTTTTGCGGCTGTGCCCATATTCTGATGCTAATGCTGTAATATATTTGCTAAAAAAACCATGATGTAATAGCGATCCATCTAATCAGATTTCTTAAATTTTAGATATTCTTTCACCTCATATGGTTCTAATGGGCATTCCTTGGTTAGAACAAACTTGTGTTCTTCAGCAGTTAGGACAATATTAAGGTTACGTTTCCAATCAGCAAAGTTAGTGTCATCAAGTTTGTTTTCTTTAAGAATTACAGCAAGTGGATTGGAAAACCTCTGAGATAAAATTAAAACACTGATCACATGATGCATAGCAAAATATATTGAAAACCCTCAAAACACATATATATGGTAGCAACCAACACTGTGAAAAATCTGTACATATAAGCCCCGATCTCGTGGATGTTAACACACATTTTTCAGTAGAGTTTTACGTGTTTAATTTTACTATCTAGTCAACCTACGTTATGACAAGTAAAATTAATAGTTGGTTCCTCTTGACCATATATTAATTAACATAGACTCCGATAGAGAGCTTATTAATTAATACACCTAAGTGAACACCACAATTCAACAACCTTAAAATATTATCTTTTAAATAATTATCCTACATATGGAGAAGTCCTATCATAAAAAAATAATATTTAATTTTTGTTATCACTTGAAATTTAAACATGTGAACATATAATTAGCACATCTGATATAGAGGAAGACCCTAATATCAACTCGTATGCTAATTACTTCATACGTAATTTGTACATGCCATACATTCAAATCGGTAAACCAAATAAATGCAAAGATAATGAAATTATACAATTATCATGATCTACATCCCCGAATTGAATATGAGAAAATATTCGACTCGATATCTCCCATAGTATCTCATCACTCCTCCCCGACTGGGCGTAGATTTCGGAAATTAAAATTTTCACCTTTATGCAAAATTAATTACATAAAAAATATTTAATTTTAAAATCCTGCGACGGTGAAATAGACCGAACCAAATGCTGGACAACCCGACCCGAATTCAGCGAACCAGCCGGGACTAGCCCGCCATGACCCCTCGGCGGACGGCTCGATCTTTGCTCGGTGGTCATCCAGCCTGATTACTGCCCCTGTTCTCGCCTATTTCTTCGTGATTTTGACTTCTCCAAATTCGATTATAATTTCATAATTAAATAAAATACATCCAGTTACAGCAAAATACATAGAAAAATAAAATCTTAAATCTACCCGTAGATTGTCTCACAGGAAAAACCATTACATGCCTCAAAACCGGGCCATACCAACACTTCCATAAATAAAATAAATAATCATTCACATAACCATGATAATTGGATCATATTACCTGCAAGAAAACGTCTAGCAAAATATTCTAACATCATATTACATGAATATTTAAATTGCTAGTAATTAATCACTAAAAGTAATTAAATAGGAACAACCTAAAAATTTGGCTCTAATACCAATTGTTAGAAGAAAAAAAACAGCGGAAATGAAGTTCGAATAATTTGAATAAAGTGTACGCATCCACGAGCACAAAATCTATTTAGGCATGCTAATTAATTACTAAGACTAATAAGTAATTTAAATACTATTTATTATTTATTAAATAATATTGTTGGTAGAACTAAATATCATAATCTAGATCAAGAGATCATAGGATATTTACCTTTTGAAGCGAAGTGGTTGCTATTTTGATTTTTTCCTCAAAATCTTCTAGAGTATATCCTCGCCTTAATCCAGATGTTGTGCGGCAACGAGCTACCGAATCTTGCTTGAACTTCAACTTTGATCGGCTGATTTATCTTGTCAAGAGTCTCACAGTTTTCTCTCTATTTTTCTGAATATGTTTAATATTTTAGAAAAATTATTGTATTATCTAAATTGTAGAACAAAGACACAAGTCAAAATTTACAATTAAACAAACTTAAAAAAATCGAGTTCTTGCCCTTGTGAAGTAATAATCAGTCGACCCCTCCCCCTTAGAAGTCTTTTATATAGGCTTTGGGCAATTGTAGAGATCTTAAGTAGGATTAGGGTTAGGACTCCTAAGTATAACCCGGCCTTCCATATTAAGCCCTTCTTAATATGGTTGAGTTTAGTAATATCTACTCAACCCATCAAAGAATTAATATTGCACTTCCTACATGAATCCTAATTTACGAAATCGGGCTCCTTATTTGAATATATTATTTTCCATGTTTAAGATATTGAATGTCAATTAATTAATTTAAGCTACTAACAACTTTAATTAATTAATTGCTTATAATCCACATGTAGGGTTTAATATAATAATCATTATCGAGCTCCTCAAGGGGACATCATCAACCCGCACGAGACGGGACACGATTTCTAGTTATAATAATAATTATCATATAAATATTATTATTGCCCAAGACATGAAGCATATTGAGTCAATCACTGTGACTCTTACCCATAGTAAATCAAAGCAATAATTATTATAAATACATAATTAAATATTGTATACTTAGAATTAAGAAATAATAATTATTCGAGATTTACGTTCTTCTTACAGTTATTACAGAAGACACTATCTCACTGCGATCCAGTTCAATATATACAAAGTATGTTAATACATGCTAATAGTTAAGACCAACTAATCTCAAGCATATATTACAACCTTTCATATAATTTGTCTAGTAATTATATAGGTCGTGAATTATTATATTATTTTATAATGTGCCGATAATGTGATCTTACATGTGACACCAGCAAACCACATTATCTACAATATAAAATAAATAGACAATACATTTGCATAACCATAACATGAATAAATATACAAAATATGTGATAAAATATAATTAATATTTTCATATGTAGTTACTGGGAAATAAGGTAATACAAGCATAAAGTATGCTTTACAGCATAAAACCCTAACAATCTCCCACTTATACTCAAAGCATGCTTTTAAATATACTATTTTATTACATAGTCTATCATATCTCCCACTTATTCTCAAAGCAATGCTGGCATACACCGTAATTCATTCCTTGCACATGCCCTTCAAAAAATATTGAGGGTAAGTGTGAGACCCGAGCCTCACACTGCTCATCTTGCTAATGTGACTCATACATTACTCGTTAATTATGTTCTAGTTATGTTTCTTGAGGCATTGCTATTTCATCTTATGATACGTTTCAAATACATTCATTAATACAAATAATTAAAATTTAAATCCGAATACTTTAATTTATTATGGACAATTATATTTGTATAAATATGAAAACACGTGTCAAGATATTACACTAGATACATGTGGTAAGTTTAGAAGTACTAAATGTCACGGTGACATGTCCGTCAGAAGCTGACAATTCTACCCCTGGATTTTAGTCGACATGTGTCCTAATTCAATTCGGATTGATGGTTCAAGTGAGTAACTCGTATTTAATATAATAACAGTTGTCAAACACCTCCACTCTTTTCTCATACTCAATAGAATGCAATATGTGGCACCTGATAATGTTAGCTAAATATTGTGATCTGTCTATACCCGATTCGTTCCAGCTGCGGTCGGGATCGAACTTATCTTTTAGTTTATTGACCTAATTATATCATGTTGGTAAATGATTCATTTCTTATCTGTGTTATATATATAAAGTTTAATAAAGTTTGACAATAAACTCCTTTACAAGCATTTTCAGCACGATTCGCATAAGTAGCCGACTTTAAATAATAAAAACACACCTTAAGCTTATACAAAACACATAGAACGGATATAGGTATCCTAAATATGGTTCATTTATACAAGGAACCTGTTAAAGTCATCCCAGAACCGGATTATAACCACCCGAACCACTCTGTTCTTTCAAACCTGATTTCTAGAAGCTATTCAGGGGTATTTTTGACATTTCACACTTTAAACCGACTTAATGTAATATCCGGTATTTTTCTTTCCCTTGTATTTTCATTTTTGGTATATTTCTCGGTCATAGTGACCCTCGTGTATCTTTCAGTATGTCCTTCCTGTCAACTGTTGAACTATAATCTCGTTATTGTTTATTGTTTCAACTTTCCTCATATGAATTCGACTTTGTTAGATCACCATTAATTTTTGGTAACTCCAAAAATTCTAAATCTTTGCAATATTATAGAGCATCGAGTTAGATTTCCAATGGTTCAAACGGTGAGTCAATCGGAGTCCGGACGAGAGAGTTATGGTCGTTTCAGTTTTTGGCGATCACGCGACCGAACTCGGCCGTGTCGTCCGACACGGCCGTGCCGTACTCGTCCGGAAATGCCGAAGATTCTCGCTCAGACCCGACCGTGTCGTCGACACGGCCCGTGCCGAACTCTTCCGGATAAGCGAACCGATCGCCGACACGCCCGACCGTGTTCCGTGACACGGCCGAGTCATGCCGAAGTCGGCTTGACGGGTCATCGTCGGAAGGCCCTCGCGCCGCGACCGTGTCAAGCGGGACACGGTCGAGTCCCTGTCGCCAGCCGTGCAACACGACCGTGCTGATCGGCACGGCCGTGTCCGGCAGCATCAACCCCTATAAAAGGCCCTGCAGACGTTTTTCTTGCCATTTTTCACCTTCTTCTTCTCCTCTTCCGCAGCTGGGCGTGTTCTAAGATTGAAGCCATGTTGTTTAACAACATATCCATGGAGTTCTTGAGGTTATATCATCAATAATCCGTCTGATATCATCCCTTGATCCAGCAAATCAAGGTTAGATCTTTAGAACCCTACTTTTGGTAAAATTGGGGGTTTTCGTGTTTTTGTCCGATTCGTTCCGTTTTGTTGATTAATTCATGATGAATATGATTAATCTTGTTGGTATTCTTAGTTTCCCTACAGATTCATGGTATATTTCGTGATTTTTACGGAATCGAGAGGGTTTGGTTGTGGTCCGCCCTCGTTGTTGTTTATATATGAATATACATGAATCATAGGCAGGTTTCCGGGTGTATTCCATTTCCGTAATCGTCTAGAGTTGGTTGTGATTGTGTTATTCGAATCGTTAGGTTCATTTCCGCCGGTTCCTTGCGGTCGTGTTCAACTCTTCCGTTCCGTTCGTGTCATCGTCTAATTAATCGAGGCAAGTATCCTTATGAACTTACAATCTTGACATAGTAGTTTTGTATGAGAAATTGTGTGTGTGTGTATGCTCACTATGGGTTAGACTCGACGGGGTCTCGGTAGGGGTCCACGGAGGTGTGGATCGACGAGCTTTGCTTTTAACCACTACGGGTTAGATCCGACGGGGTCTCGGTAGGGGTCCACGGAGGTGTGGATCGACGGTTAATTGTGGTGAATTTTACAAATGTGATTTGATATTGGCATTTCCGGAAATGAGTGTTTTCGAACGGTTTTCTCTATTGCATGCATTACTATATGTGTAAGATGTAAGTTGTTCATCTGGTTACTTGTACTAGCGTAATTGCTAACCCCTCCGGGACCCGCTTGGGGAAATTCGTTTTATGAATTTCAGTCGGGTTCATCGAGACGAGCGGTGTCGGACTAAGATACGGACGATGGCCGTGCGTGATGATTGTGCACGAGTGACGTTTTAGTGTCTTTTACCTTTTCATCTTATGTGGTTTTGAACTAATAGTTGTACTCGAGTACTTAAGGGGTTCTTGTTCGTTCGGATTGTATTGTTGCTTATTATGTTGTGTTGGATGATGATGTTATATTGACCGGTTGAACCGGGTGGATTATTCTGTTTTGCGTCTTTATGACATGGTATTGTTCTGTCGCTTATGTGAGTCGATGAGTATGATGCTGTTCAGCCTGGTGGGTCCTATATAGGGATTCACGGCGCTGTAATATACCTCGAATATCTTGAGGGTGTTATAGAAAATGGTATCGGAGCACTAGGTTTATGGATACCTAGACTTGTCGGTTTATTGGGTCTTGTGGTGTTTTGTTTTGCACATCATCGTCACGCTGCCATGATTCCGGTACTACCAGTGTCCGTAAGTTTTCCTTCCTCTGTTCATTAATTCCTTGTATCGCACTTAGATTCTCGACTTGTGATTGTTCTTTTATCAGACCGATCCTCGTATGGTTTATGCAACTTATTTAACTCCAGTAAGGATTCTGGAAGAGGTCGTGGTCGCGTTCGTGGTCGTGGACGCGGCCGGGGACGTGGGGCAGCCGGTGGGGCGGCCACGTCACAGTCTTCGGGAGCCGGCAGTACCGGCGACCGTCATAGCCATGCTTCTTCTTAGGAGCGTGCCGATCTTGGTATTGCGGCCGTTATGCAACAAATGGTGAACCAAATGGCGGCAATAGCTCAGGCGGTTCATAACCCGGATCAGGCCCATGCTAATCGGGGCGGAGCGGACCGTTGGCTCCAAGATGTCATCAAGATGCATCCTCCTCAGTTTTCGGGAGCTTCAGACCCGATTGGCTGGGAAGGGTGGATCAAGGAGATATCTAAGGTCTTCGTTGCCACTAACTGTCCCGAGGAACGTAGAGTCCCTATTGCTCAATACTTTCTCACAGGGGACGCCACGGACTGGTGGGAGGCCGTTGGGCCCAAAGACCATGCTGCTTCGTGGGCTGAGTTTCAAGAGTTGATGGAGACCGAATATTGCCCGTGGCCAGTCAGACAGGCTCGGGTACATGCTTTTTATGATGCTCAACCACGGGATATCCCCGTATCCCAAGCTATTGCTGATTTTAACAAGGAGTTGGGTTATGTGAAAACCCAAGTTGTCGAGGAGAGTGACAAAATTTTCCATTTCTCCAGACGGATGAAGTCGTCGATTCGGGACTATATGTCGGGGCTCGTATGCACTACATTGAAAGATTACCAGAGCAGGGCCCTTGCTTATGATGTGTTTGTGACGGCGAGTGAGGCGGCCCGCGAGAGTAAGAAGCAGAAGTCCGCCGGGAATTTTTCGGGCCACAAGAGTGGGGGTCAGCAGAGATCCCAATCTGCTAACTTCCCCGCCGGTGGTGGTCCAGCTCGTTCATTGGGTCCTCGTGGAACTACCGGTGCTCCTTTTCGTGATGTGAAGTGTTTCAATTGTGGTCGTACAGGCCACATCGGTCGTACTTGTTTGAGTCCTCTGTGACGTGTAATCGGCAGTGGCACCCGGCCACAAGGCCGCTTTGTCCGAGAGGGAGAAAATTCTTGGTGCCCGGGCTTCTATTCCAGTGCCTAGGGAACCAAGTGTGAATCAGGGATCGTTTGCTCCTCAATCCCCGCCGAGTGCTAGTCGAGGGAGAGGTCGGGGTCAGCCCTCTAAGGGGGGAGCTTCCAGTGTCGGCTCAGCCCACCCGCGTGTCTATGAGATGCGGAAAGCCGATGATCCAGCGGCTACCGTGGCGACAGGTACCGTTTATATTCTTTCTCATCCTGTGAGTGTGCTTTTCGATTCCGGTGCTACGCATTCGTTCATATCTTTGGATTGTGTACGCCGTTTGAGTCTCGACTGTTTGATGCCTTGTGAACCCTTCATCGTTAAGCTTCCTAGCGGTGATAGGATCGTTGGTGATCAGGAGGTTCGAGACTGTTCTGTACTTATTTGTGAGAGGACTTGGCCCTCTAATCTTATTTTTGTGGATATTGAGGGTGAGGATTTGATTCTCGGGGATGATTGACTCGAGCGGCATGGTGCAATCATGAACTACCGCACGAGAATCATCACCATGTTAGCTGATGATGGCACCGAGCACTCTTTCGCCGGGCGAAAGAGGGGGAACCAGAAACTCGTTATTAACGCCTTGAAGGCGATGAGACTCCTGCGAAAGGGGTGTACCGGCTATTGGTGCTACGCCTTGAATATGGAGAGTGGTGGAGTCGAGCTTTCGTCGATTCCAATCGTTAATGAATGTCCTGATGTTTTTCCTGACGAGTTACCGGGATTGCCACCGGATCGTGAGGTCGAGTTCGCTATAGAGTTAGAGCCGGGTGCGGCTCCTATTTCGAAGGCACCCTATCGCATGGCACCTTCAGAGATGGCAGAGTTGAAGAAGCAGTTGAGTGAGCTTCTTGAGTCGGGGTATGTTCGACCGAGCGCCTCGCCTTGGGGCGCACCGGTCCTGTTTGTGCGGAAGAAGGATGGTTCACTACGTTTGTGTATCTACTATCGCGAACTAAACAAGGTGACCATCAAGAACAAGTATCATTTGCCGAGAATTGATGACTTGTTCGATCGATGCGAGGAGTCGGTATTCTCGAAGATTGATTTGAAATCGGGTACTATCACTCAGTGAGAGAGTCCGATGTGCCAAGACACTTTTCTGGACGAGATACGGACATTATGAGTTTGTAGTTATGCCTTTCGGGTTAACTAATGCGCCGGCGGTGTTCATGCAGTTGATGAACAAAGTCTTTATCGAGTATTTGGATAAGTGTGTCGTCGTCTTCATTGACGATATTCTTATTTATTCGAGGAACGAGGAAGAGCATGCCCATCATTTGCGGATAGTGTTAGACATTTTGAGGGCCGAGCAACTCTATGCGAAGTTCTCGAAATGTGAGTTCTCGCCAAGGAAGTGATGTTTTGGGTCACGTGATTTCGGTAGGGGGTTCGTGTAGATCCGCAGAAGATCGAGGCGGTATTGGATTGGGCACCGCCCAAAACGTGAGAGAGCTCCAAGTTTCTTGGGTTTGGTGGCTACTACCGTAGGTTCGCCGAGGGTTTCGAAATCGCTCGCCACTTACGCAGCTTGCTCCGTAATCCGAGAAGTTCGTCTGGAATGACGAGAGGCAGTCGAGTTTTGAGGAACTGAAGAAGCGTTTGACTTCAGCCCCGGTTTTGGCATTGCCATGTGGCAACGAGGGTTTTGCCGTTTATAGCGATGCTTCGGGTCAGGGTCTTGGGTGCGTATTAATGCAGCACGGCAAGACCATTGCCTTTGCGTCGAGACAGTTGAGGCCGTATGAGCTTAACTACCTTACCCATGATTTGGAGTTAGCGGCAGTCGTTTTTGCGCTCAAAATTTGGCGTCACTATCTTTTCGGCTCTACATGTCAGATTTTTACCGATCATAAAAGTCTGAAATACATATTTACTCAGCGGGAGTTGAATATGAGACAGAGGAGGTGGTTAGAGCTGATTAAGGATTATGACCTCGAAATCCTTTATCATCCGGGCAAGGCGAACGTCGTGGCCGACGCCTTGAGTCGGAAACCGATTGCATTGCGATCGCTTGAGATCCTTACGTCTCAGTCCGAGCTTCGGCGAGCTTTAATCGAGTTAGATGTTGAGGTTCTGTTGCCGGGAACTGTCGGACAATTTCGTGCTTTGGAAATTTCGTCATCTTTGATCGATGAGATTAAGCTGAAGCAGTCAGAGGATCCGATGATTACTCAAATCCGAGAGAATGTTCTTAAGGGAAAGTCTCCTGGGTTTGTGATTCACGAGGATGGTATTTTTAGATTTCAGAGTCGGCTTTGTGTGCCGAACGACTCAGAGTTGAGACAGGGTATTTTGCGTGAGGCCCATTCCACACCTTATTCCGTTCATCCTGGCTCGAGTAAGATGTACAAGGACCTGAGGAGGAACTTTAGGTGGAATGATATGAAGGAGGAAGTCGCACAGTTTGTGGCGAGATGTTTGACTTGCCAGCAGGTTAAAATCGAGCATCAGCGACCGGCTGGGTTATTGCAGTCACTTCCCATTCCGGAATGGAAATGGGAAGATATATCGATGGATTTCATTACGAGTTTGCCGAGATCGAGATCAGGCATGAATATGGTTTGGGTGATTGTTGATCGTCTGACCAAGTCGGCACATTTTCTGGGCATCAAGGACACTTGGGGCCCGGAGAAGTTGGCCCGTATATTTATCGCACAGATTGTGAGGCTTCACGGTACTCCGAAGTCTATCGTTTCGGATCGTAATGGCCGTTTCGTATCGCACTTTTGGCAGGCGGTGCATAAGGCGTTGGGTACCCGTTTGCATTTGAGTACCTCTTTCCATCCTCAGTCAGATGGACAGTCGGAACGCACTATCCAGACGTTCGAGGATATGTTGCGTGCGTGCGCTCTCGATTGGAGCAGCGACTGGGAGGAGCATTTGCCATTGATCGAATTCACGTACAACAATAATTGGCACGCGTCGATTCGGATGGCACCGTATGAGGCACTTTATGGGCGGCGATGTCGGTCACCGATTTGTTTGAATGAGGCGTCCGATTTAGTCGGGACCGAGCCGGATCTCGTTTTAGAGACGAGGCGGAAGATAGAATTAATTCGAGAACGGATGTTGACGGCCCAGAGTCGACAGAAGTCATATGCCGATGTCCGTCGTAGACCTTTAGAATTTGAGGTGGGAGACCACGTTTTGCTGAAGGTGTTGCCAACGAGAGGAGTTTTCCGTTTCGGGAAGAAAGGGAAGTTGAGTCCGAGATTTATTGGACCCTTCGAGATTCTCGAGCGAGTCGGTGGGTTAGCATACCGTTTGGCGTTACCTCCGGCCTTGAGTCATGTTCATAGCGTTTTTCATGTTTCCGAGCTGAGGAAATATGTTCCGGATCCTAGTCACGTCATCGATTTTGGCGAGATTGATATTGCTGAAGATATTACTTTCGAGGAGCGTCCTTTGAAGATTTTGGAGCATCGTGAGAAACGACTGAGGCATAAGACCATCCCTTTGGTCAAAGTGCAGTGGTCGAGACACGGTGTCGAGGAGGCAACTTGGGAAACCGAGGATAGCATGCGTGCTAGGTACCCTGAGTTGTTTGTTTCTTAAGTTTCAGGACGAAACTTGTTTTTAGAGGGGTAGAATGTAATATCCGGTATTTTTCTTTCCCTTGTATTTTCATTTTTGGTATATTTCTCGGTCATAGTGACCCTCGTGTATCTTTCAGTATGTCCTTCCTGTCAACTGTTGAACTATAATCTCGTTATTGTTTATTGTTTCAACTTTCCTCATATGAATTCGACTTTGTTAGATCACCATTAATTTTTGGTAACTCCAAAAATTCTAAATCTTTGCAATATTATAGATCATCGAGTTAGATTTCCAATGGTTCAAACGGTGAGTCAATCGGAGTCCGGACGAGAGAGTTATGGTCGTTTCAGTTTTTGGCCGATCACTGCCGACCGAACTCGGCCGTGTCGTCCGACACGGCCCGTGCCGTACTCGTCCGGAAATGCCGAAAGTTTCGTCTCAGACTCGACCGTGTCGTCCGACACGGCCGTGCCGAACTCTTCCGGATAAGCTGAGCCGATCGCCGACACGCCCGACCGTGTTCCGGGACACGGCCGAGTCATGCCGAAGTCGCCGCTTGACGGGTCATCGTCGGAAGGCCCTCCGCGCCGCAACCGTGTCAAGCGGGACACGGCCGAGTCCCTGTCGGCCACCGGTAACACGACCGTGCCGATCGGGCACGGCCGTGTCCGGCAGCATCAACCCCTATAAAAGGCCCTGCAGACGTTTTTCTTGCCATTTTTCACCTTCTTCTTCTCCTCTTCCGCAGCTGGGCGTGTTCTAAGCTTGAAGCCATGTTTTTTCACAACATATCCATGGAGTTCTTGAGGTTATATCATCAATAATCCGTCCGATATCATCCCTTGATCCAGCGAATCAAGGTTAGATCTTTAGAACCCTACTTTTGGTAAAATTGGGGGTTTTCGTGTTTTTGTCCGATTCGTTCCGTTTTGTTGATTAATTCATGATGAATATGATTAATCTTGTTGGTATTCTTAGTTTCCCTACGGATTCATGGTATGTTTCGTGATTTTTACGGAATCGAGAGGGTTTGGTTGTGGTCCGCCCTCGTTGTTGTTTATATATGAATATACATGAATCGTAGGCGGGTTTCCGGGTGTATTCCATTTCCGTAATCGTCTAGAGTTGGTTGTGATTGTGTTATTCGAATCGTTAGGTTCATTTCCGCCAGTTCCTTGCGGTCGTGTTCAACTCTTCCGTTCCGTTCGTGTCATCGTCTAATTAATCGAGGCAAGTATCCTTATGAACTTACAATCTTGACATAGTAGTTTTGTATGAGAAATTATGTGTGTGTGTGTGTATGCTCACTACGGGTTAGACTTGACGGGGTCTCGGTAGGGGTCCACGGAGGTGTGGATCGACGAGCTTTGCTTTTAACCATTACGGGTTAGATCCGACGGGGTCTCGGTAGGGGTCCACGGAGGTGTGGATCGACGGTTAATTGTGGTGAATTTTACAAATGTGATTTGATATTGGCATTTCCGGAAATGAGTGTTTTCGAACGGTTTTCTCTATTGCATGCATTACTATATGTGTAAGATGTAAGTTTTTCATCTGGTTACTTGTACTAGCGTAATTGCTAACCCCTCTGGGGACCCATTTTGGGGAAATTCGTTTTATGAATTTCAGGTCAGGTTCATCGAGACGAGCGGGCACTGGACCAGTACACGGATGATGGCCGTGCGTGATGATTGTGCACGAGTGACGTTTTAGTGTCTTTTACCTTTTCATCTTATGTGGTTTTGAACTAATAGTTGTACTCGAGTACTTAAGGGGTTCTTGTTCGTTCGGATTGTATTGTTGCTTATTATGTTGTGTTGGATGATGATGTTATATTGACCGGTTGAACCGGGTGGATTATTCTATTTTGCGTCTTTATGACATGGTATTGTTCTGTCGTTTATGTGAGTCGATGAGTATGATGCTGTTCAGCCTGGTGGGTCCCATATAGGGATTCACGGCGCTGTAATATACCTCGAATATCTTGAGGGTGTTACACTTAACTCACTTGGATGAGGGATAAAATCGATCCTAATACCTCATACAAAGTATTAACTTCATCGAGAAGCTCATAAATTCTAATATTCACCAAGAATTCAGGGAGAATTCATCAAAACACGAACACCTCATATCCTTTGACAATCAATGTGAGTTTCCTTTGTTTTCTCCATATTCTTGCAATGTTTCGTGATTATTTCAAATAAAAGAGGGGTTTTCAGGCCTTTTGACATTATATAATGATGTTAATAATTTATCCATGGCTTAACCTTGTGTTTATTTTGGATTTGTAGAGCTTAAATAATCACTAGGCAGCAAAGAACTCAATTCTGCCACCTTTCAGAAACATCTATGAATTGTATGTGATTAGGGTGATTCAGAGGTAGTAATATTCACATATTTGTTTTTAAGTATATTAGGGATGTTATATCAAAATTTGGTACAAATCTAACATATATAAAATAAATAGTGTGTTATATATATTCAGGTTCTTGTAAAGGGTTAGGCAACTTTCTCGGTTGAAATTATTGTTGCATTAACTCATAGATAAAGGGCCGTAATGAGGAATGAAACCATTGAATAAGAACGTATTCAATCCCTTAATATATTTATTATGTGTGTTAATTGAGTTATATGCTGAAACATACCAAAATTAGCATAAAACCCAGTAGATACCTAATTCATGCCTATCAGGAAATCGGTAACTTTAGAAGTTTAAAAGAGTTGTTGAACTAGATTATAATTTGTTGTAACCTTATATGTATTTTATGGAACATGTATTAAGTTTATAATATTAGGTTCACCACAATAAGCTAGGTTTGAGCATTTCCCAACTCAAAGTAAGTAAAAGTCCATCTGCAACTACAATGCATAAACATAATATTATATGTTATATGTGTTCGTCTAATATAATTATGTGTGACCAAAGCAGATATTAAAGTGATGCATAATCATTAAGTAATGTTTCAATATGGTGATCATTGTAACAGCCCCAGATTTAACCGGAAATATTACAGCGTCGTGGGCCCCGAGATGGAACCCACAAGGCTAAAAGAAATTTTCGCAAACATTTACAAATGCCCAAGAGGCCGACAACGGTACTATCTTTAAAATATCCGAAGATTTAATAAAATCTATTTATCAAAACCGTCGTAAAAACTCATTTGAAATCGCAAGGCCAAACAGCCAATACTCAAAAGTTTAGAAAACGATTTCTAAAGTAACCTCAGTTACCAGATACCAAAAGAGCGTTTCAAAATACTCACGCAGCGGAAAAAGACCAACCATAAAGATACTCTAGCAGCGGAATACAAGAACCAATCAAGAAACTCAAAGCACAAAACACGTCCTAGCCAGTATCCTCCGGGAAGCTCATCTCTTCACGACCGCTACAAGCTCAATACTCCAAGAACCTAAAAAGAAATCCCACGACGGGGTCAGCCATAATATCCAACAATGATAACCGTCACAATACATTAATAATTACATACCAATGAGAATACAACATAAGAATACGACCAACGTAATCTTACCATCATAACTTTACTTACTCGAGTAATTCTCATCAGAATAATCATTAAAACATTTCACATCCTGTACTCGATTAACCAATAAACTCGAACATGATATCTGTATTGTACCTCAAACAATACTCAAGATTCTCAAACTATCATCATCAACTCACGATACGGAAATATACCATTTCTGACCAATACGATCCATCGAATAACATCATCAAATCCCAAAATGATAACCGATTGTCCATCAAAGACAAATACCAAAGGAAATACGGAACATACCTCGAGATATGAAGTGCCACGACAATCATATCAGTCTAATCCGAGATCAGATTATTGCAATACGGACACGGTCCTAACACAAGACCTACAAATGCATACTCATATGACCACGTCAATATGATCACAACAATAACAATCATGTATACTCAATGGAAATCCGACGATCCAGCGCCCTCAGCATAGATCCCTTTGTTGATCCTATCGACGCATAAGGTGGATAACCAACAATACACATATGAACAACAACACATGATAAAATCAATGATGCGAATTCACAAGATTCCATCAACACAATACTGGTAATCCAACGATCCAGCGCCCTCAGCATAGATCCCCATGATGATCCCGTCGAACCAACGCATGGTGGAAAACCTGTCCAACGATCCAGCGCCCTCAGCATAGATCGCCATGATGATCCCGTCGAACCAACGCATGGTGGACATTCGATCCAGCGCCCTCAGAATAGATCCTCATAATCCCATCGGATCATTTACACAACATGAACAACACAATATGCATACACATATGCAAATCAACACGTTCATCAACATGAACAACATAACATGCACGACAACATGACAATTTACTAGGACGACTCCATGTTCAACAACATGAAAGAAAATGTAAGAGACCAAAATAAATAACACTAAACCATAATCAATATGGAATACTTGCCCCGAGTCCTTCGGGAGCAACCTCGATGTCCAATCATCATCGACGATTATCCACAACGCTCGACGATCCAAACATATAATGAACCACTAATACTCGAATCCTCATCTTGATCACAATGTATCCTCGATACCCAAATATACCAATAACCGAAATAAATCATGTACATTATGATTTAACTCCCAGAATCGGAAGAACGATATCCAATCCAAATACCCAGAGTTCACAATAATAATCATCGCTATATGCATTATAAACGAAATGAAACTAAAATCATTCATTAAACATTATAACTGAGCAAGTAACAACTTGCCTCGATACCGATACGATGATGATGAATCCGCTACCAGTCACAATGCCTTCGTCTACGAGCTCCTCGGCCCTGACCATGCAATTAACGAACACGCTCGAACACGACCGTAACATCCGGTTATAATCGCCGATCAATAATCTCAACCTATCGAAGTAATCAAATAACATATATCCGATAACAATCAACAACCAACAAAACTAAACAATCGAACTCAATGGTTTAACACAACCTCGAATAAACGCAGTCAGAACAAACCAAATCAAACCATCATGAATTCATAACCGAAACAGAATATATCACCCTGCCTATTGACTTAGCGCACGTTAATCTCTTACCGTAGCGTGCGCTAAGTTGTTCCCGATAGCGTGCGCTAGCCAGTAGGCTTAGCGTGCGCTAATGACGTGCAGTTACATGCATTTCGGATACCGATCAACATATGGCGATTATCAAAAACTCTAAGTGATTCTGAACCATGTTCATAGCTATCAAACAACGAAATCCAATATCCTTTAACATATAGGTAATCATCCGACTTTTAATTCAAGTCATATATTCATATTTCATCTTCCTTAATATCAACAACCTAAACACCAAGAACTCATAATCATGCCATGTTCACCATCATATGAAGAAACCAACAACAACAACATCAGAGATCCGAATTGAAGGAAGACATTAGCCAACATATCTCTTTGAAGGTAAACAACACATTCGAAACCATCCAATTCATATCAATATCTTCATATCAACAATAACATCATCATAATCCGGTAATCCAACTCATAATCATACTTATCAACTTGTTTATATGATAATAATCAGCTCAAGAACATCATATACAATCCAAAACGAAATCTCAAAGTGAAGAGTAATTACCTTTTTGAAGGAATGGATTGATTTACAAGGTTGAATCCATTTCCAAGAATCACCAATGATTTCAAGCTTCAAATGTTTTTATGGATGATTAACTCCACCTTAATCCAGTGTTTGGAACCTCAAATACTTCTCAAGGCTCTCTCTATCGGCTCACATGAAGAAATGGATGAAAATGACGAAAAAATAGCCAACTGCACTTATATATATATACTGTACATTATTAACGTACGCTAACATCTTCAATTTACGTGTGTTACACACTTAGCGTGCGCTAACTGACTTTGTTAGCGTGCGCTATCGCAGTCCAGAGGCTACTGTCTGGCTTCGTACATGTGCTTACCTACGTAATGTCCATGCATTAGCGTACGTAACTTACATTGTCTAGCGTACGCAAGTCGTTGCATTTAGCGTGCGCTAATACCAGTTGACTTGCTACAGTCTACACCTACCACGAAGATGCTCGTGACCCCACATGCCGAAAGCAGCCAATAAAGCCAAGATTCCCTGTTGACCGATATACAGTTAGCGTGCACTAATCAACATGCATTAGCGTGCGCTAACACTACATTACAACATCCGTTGACTTATCAGAACGTGCGCCAAAAGTGGCCTGGTCCACGCGTAGATTCCTTCCGATCGGACTGCATTAGCGTGCGTTATCTTATATCCGTAGCGTGCGCTAAACCTGCACGATAGCGTGCGCTACTCATGATTATTAGCGTGCGCTAATAATGTTACACTTAGCCATTTTCAGCTATTCTTGTCCAACGTCTCGACATACCAAAAACGAACATAAGACACACTGAACACAAACACTGAATCCAATAATATTCTTATACAACATACTCTATATCGAAAGTACGATAACCTGATACACGATATCCTCAAACGCAACTGTCGACCAGATACGACAATTATACCGATACTGACATCTCAGTCCTTTATTTATTTTATCCCTACTGCATGCATTCCACGCTGTACAATATAACTCGGATAAAATAATATCAAACAACAGTAGTAGAAATTCCGGATATTACATTCTACACCACTTAAAATAAGTTTCGTCCTCGAAACTTGCAATCCGTCATAAAACAAACAATCATACCGTTCAACCCAAAATATCCCAAAACCATCACGACAATGATCAATCATCATCACTATAGAATAACCACAACAGCATACTTACCAATGCGCAAAGTCGAGGATCTCCTGAGCTACTAGCTAGTGACCTCACTGTAAAGTCTCAATACACTTTACAATCACAATTCCTTGAGTCTCAACAAAATATATCATCTTCGGATGAAGAAATCTTCCCGAATCAAATTCTATCTGCCTGATTACATAAACAGGTCTCAATTCCGATAAGACGAATAATATACAATACATCTGCGAAACAACTGCCCAAAACAACGATACGAATGCCGAAACATTGACACAAAATCCGAACGCTCAGATGATCACCAACAATGATCAACAATCAACCGAATTTATCATCGACATGATAAATTCCAATATGACCAACCAGAGGTCAAAACACAATCGAGAATATCATCAACGTGATAAACTCCAACACGATCAACACAGAACCACAGAAACAAATATACGAAAGAATAACATTCTCAAAATGACACACCAATCACATACAGTGTATCTCAATAAACATACCCGACTGGTGAGCATACCCCTCGGCGTACGAACAACCAATCACAACCCGTCGAACATATACAAATTATACATGGAGTGGGAACGACCAATCGATACTCAAAACAACCAGCATGAGGTCAACAACCCCAAATCTGCACTTACAAAGAAATCATTCGAAGATCACTATGGTAAAGTGGAGCTACTACCATACCAAAGTTCGGATCTCTATTCATCGTACCATAGGAATGTCATAACCAGTTCGTGAGTTACACTCGCAACTTCACTATCTTATGTACTATGCACCAAAATGCGTATGTATATCAATCATACTTTCAAAACCAGTTTGAAATCATACAGCCTCGTCAAGAAGACAAATTTTCAAAAGTTCTTCCAAAATTTTCAAAACTCAAAACATAAATTTTGGTAAGACCACGAAATAAATTTTCGAACCCACCGGCTCGCTCGTGTCAAGTTCTCGATAAAAATTCTTTTCAAATACACACGATTAAATAAAATGGGATTTATGCAAATGCTTGACCATATTCATACTCCTGTTTATCAGTTCAGCTCGTCACCAATATCCACCGATATTCCATCGGGAAAACCACACGATAGAGTTCCAAAATCTCAATATATAAAAATTCTGTTAAAACTCCTTTTTCCTCACATATGACTCGCAACGTCAATTATTAATCCATCCTGGATCACCTCAAATATGTTATGACAAAACATTGAATAATCGACAAATCAAATACAGCGAAAGACTACCCGAGAAGTTTCATTTGGACAAGTAAACCAAAACCTCAAAAGGTAGGAACAAAATAAATAAACGATTGATAAAGAGTTTTACAAATCTCGGGAGTTTTAGAAAACAGAAAAGCTTTCCTTTGAAACATTAGGGTCTCAGCCCGTATCTTGTTCCGCATTACAAGAAGTTTAAAAAGTAGAAAACTCTTTTCGGACTCCAAGTCCTGAGTTACAAATCTATATCAAAATCGATTGGGTCTCGGCCCAAAAATCATTTTCCGTAAAACATCCGTGAAATATTCATTTTGAAAAGTATCATTTTCAAATGCTCAAAAGCAGTTCATATATCACACAATGAACTAACATGACTACACGTTCTTCTCCACAATCCACAATATTTCTCCCGAATACACAATTCCATTCCCAAAATCTAACCGACATATTGATTTCCAAAATCATAACTTCTCAAGATCATCAATCCTGTCCCAACTCTGTCACCTCATACTGTAACGCATGATATCTGCTGAATCTCAAAACATATCAACTTAGAACGACAATAAATCTCAATGAAATCCAAAATCCAAATAGTTACAGATCGTGAAGCCGATGATTCCCCGTGATACTGGCACATGTCTCGATTCAAAGAAATACTCGACACAGATATTTTCAAAACACACGTCTTGCCAAAGCAGTTCGACTCAAGAACACAATACATCTCATTCCAGAGAATCTCGTTAACACCATTTGGAAAAGTTTACAACAACCCCAATACTATAGTGGTAAATCACATAACGCACAAGCCCGAGTGAACAACAAAAAAAACTCACGGCTCTAGTATTAGTCAATCGCCAACTCGAATGACGCGACCAAAACACGACCCAACTCGACCCAAATGCCTAGGTTTTCTCAACCTAAGCTCTGATACCATATTCTGTAACACCCCCAGATTTAACCGGAAATATTACAGCACCATGGGCCCCGAGATAGAACCCACAAGGCTAAAAGAAATTTTCGCAAACATTTACAAATGCCCAAGAGGCCGACAACGGTACTATCTTTAAAATATCCGAAGATTTAATAAAATCTATTTATCAAAACCGTCGTAAAAACTCATTTGAAATCGCAAGGCCAAACGGTCGATACTCAAAAGTTTAGAAAACGATTTCCAAAGTAACCTCAGTTACCAGATACCAAAAGAGCGTTTCAAAATACTCACGCAACAGAAAAAGACCAACCATAAAGATACTCTAGCAGCGGAATACAAGAACCAATCAAGAAACTCAAATCACAAAACACGTCCTAGCCAGTATCCTCCGGGAAGCTCATCTCTTCACGACCGCTACAAGCTCGATACTCCAAGAACCTAAAAAGAAATCCCACGACGGGGTCAGCCATAATATCCAACAATGATAACCGTCACAATACATTAATAATTACATACCAATGAGAATACAACATAAGAATACGATCAACGTAATCTTACTGTCATAACTTTACTTACTCGAGTAATTCTCATCAGAATAATCATTATCACATTTCACATCCTGTACTCGATTAACCAATAAACTCGAACATGATATCTGTATTGTACCTCAAACAATACTCAAGATTCTCAAACTATCATCATCAACTCACGATACGGAAATATACCATTTCTGACCAATACGATCCATCGAATAACATCATCAAATCCCAAAACGATAACCGATTGTCCATCAAAGACAAATACCAAAGGAAATACGGAACATACCTCTAGATATGAAGTGCCACGACAATCATATCAGTCTAATCCGAGATCAGATCAGTGCAATACGGACACGGTCCTAACACAAGACCTACAAATGCATACTCATATGACCACGTCAATATGATCACAACAATAACAATCATGTATACTCAATGGAAATCCGACAATCCAGCGCCCTCAGCATAGATCCCTTTGTTGATCCTATCAGACCAGCATAAGGTGGATAACCAACAATACACATATGAACAACAACACATGATAAAATCAATGATGCGAATTCACAAGATTCCATCAACACAATACTGGTAATCCAACGATCCAGCGCCCTAAGCATAGATCCCCATGATGATCCCGACGAACCAACGCATGGTGGAAAACCTGTCCAACGATCCAGCGCCCTCATCATAGATCCCGATGATGATCCCGTCGAACCAACGCATGGTGGACATTCGATCCAGCGCCCTCAGAATAGATCCTCATAATCCCATCGGATTATTTACACAACATGAACAACACAATATGCATACACATATGCAAATCAACACGTTCATCAACATGAACAACATAACATGCACGACAACATGACAATTTACTAGGACGACTCCATGTTCAACAACATGAAAGAAAATGTAAGAGACCAAAATAAATAACACTAAACCATAATCAATATGGAATACTTGCCCCGAGTCCTTCGGGAGCAACCTCGATGTCCAATCATCATCGACGATTATCCACAACGCTCGACGATCCAAACATATCATGAACCACAAATACTCGAATCCTCATCTTGATCACAATGTATCCTCGATACCCAAATATACCAATAACCAAAATAAATCATGTACATTATGATTTAACTCCCAGAATCGGAAGAATGATATCCAATCCAAATACCCAGAGTTCACAATAATAATCATCGCTATATGCATTATAAACGAAATGAATCTGAAATCATTCATTAAACATTATAACTGAGCAAGTAACAACTTGCCTCGATACCGATACGTTGATGATGAATCCGCTACCAGTCACAATGCCTTCGTCTACGAGCTCCTCGGCCCTGACCATGCAATTCACGAACACGCTCGAACACGACCGCAACATCCGGTTATAATCGCCGATCAATAATCTCAACCTATTGAAGTAATCAAATAACATATATCCGATAATAATCAACAACCGACAAAACTAACCAATCGAACTCAACGGTTCAACACAACCTCGAATAAACGCAGTCAGAACAAACAAAATCAAACCATCACGAATTCATAACCGAAACAGAATATATTACCCTGCCTGTTGACTTAGCGTGCGCTAATGACGTGCAGTTACATGCATTTCGGATACCGATCAACATATGGCGATTATCAAAAACTCTAAGTGATTCTGAACCATGTTCATCGCTATCAAACAACGAAATCCAATATCCTTTAACATATAGGTAATCATCCGACTTTTAATTCAAGTCATATATTCATATTTCATCTTCCTTAATATCAACAACCTAAACACCAAGAACTCATAATCATGCCATGTTCACCATCATATGAAGAAACCAACAACAACAACATCACAGATCCGAATTGAAGGAAGACATTAGCCAACATATCTCTTTGAAGATAAACAACACATTAAAAACCATCCAATTCATATCAATATCTTCATATCAACAATAACATCATCATAATCCGGTAATCCAACTCATAATCATACTTATCAACTTGTTTATATGATAATCATCAGGTCAAGAACATCATATACAATCCAAAACTAAATCTCAAAGTGAAGAGTAATTACCTTTTTGAAGGAATGGATTGATTTACAAGGTTGAATCCATTTCCAAGAATCACCAATGATTTCAAGCTTCAAATGTTGTTATGGATGATTAACTCCACCTTAATCTAGTGTTTGGAACCTCAAATACTTCTCAAGGCTCTCTCTATCGGCTCACATGAAGAAATGGATGAAAATGACGAAAAAATAGCCAACTGCACTTATATATATACTGTAAATTATTAACGTACGCTAACATCTTCAATTTACGTGCGTTACACACTTAGCGTGCGCTAACTGACTTTGTTAGCGTGCGCTATCGCAATCCAGAGGCTACTGTCTGGCTTCGTACATGTGCTTACGTACGTAATGTCCATGTATTAGCGTACGTAACTTACACTGTCTAGCGTACGCAAGTCCTTGCATTTAGCGTGCGCTAATACCAGTTGACTTGCTACAGTCTACACCTACTACGAAGATGCTCGTTACCTCACATGCCGAAAGCAGCCAATAAATCCAAGATTCCCTGTTGACCGATATACAGTTAGCGTGCGCTAATCAACATGCATTAGCGTGCGCTAACACTACATTACAACATCCGTTGACTTATCAGAACGTGCGCCGAAAGTGGCCTGGTCCACGCGTAGATTCCTTCCGATCGGACTGCATTAGCGTGCGTTATCTTATATCCGTAGCGTGCGCTAAACCTGCACGATAGCGTGCGCTACTCATGATTATTAGCGTGCGCTAATAATGTTACACTTAGCCATTTTCAGCTATTCTTGTCAAACTTCTCGACATACCAAAAACGAACATAAGACACACTGAACACAAACACTGAATCCAATAATATTCTTATACGATATACTCTATATCGAAAGTACGATAACCTGATACACGATATCCTCAAACACAACTGTCGACCAGATACGACAATTATACCGATACTGACATCTCAGTCCTTTATTTATTTTATCCCTACTGTACAGATTCCACGCTGTACAATATAACTCGGATAAAATAATATCAAACAACGGTAGTAGAAATTCCGGATATTACAATTATGGCATTACATGCCATACATTTCATGAGCACTTGCATGCATACTACGTAGTCAGAGAAAATGTCTTGCATGCACGTCATAGTAATGAAAAATGAAAAGATTTTATTAATTGACTACTGTTACTGAACTGAGGCATGTAAGAAATATTTATGTTGTATATAATCCAGGTGCCCTGTGAGGTATTACTTCAGGTGTCTGAGACCGGACGTGGCTCTTGATTTTATGCTCAGTGCCCTGTGAGACATTACTTCGGGAGTGTGAGACAGTCGGACTTATTGATTCCAGTGCCCTGTGAGACATTACTTCGGGTGTGTGAGACAGTTGGATTGGAATTTATATAGAGCTCTTCTCGGTGTATAGCAATTGTAACACCCCCAATTTCAAACCTGGAATATTACACGCCACAGACCCTCTCCGTGAGGATCCACTAGGCTAGACATCCAAACAACACAACTCATTACATACCGACATGATAAAATACCAAATCCATAGACCAACTTGGTCTTTCGTCACTAACATACAAGTCAAAAATACACGTTTCTATCTCGACTCATACCCATGCAAGGATAAAATACACTCCCAGACAAGAAGTACGACAGCGGAAAAGACCATACACGGACTCCGACTGACTGCATCCAAAACTGGCCTTCATGTGATTAGTATCATTCGCCTTCCATCATCCTTCGCATCGATCCTGTGTTTTGCTCCCAAACCTGCATGTACCTAGATGCAAAAACAGACATCCACCCCCGAATATTCGGGGGTTAGCAAAACTCCATTGTTTTGCTAGTACAAGTATAAAGTGCAAATACGAGCCATACATAACACATTCTGAGAATACAATAAAAGACTTCCCGAGATATTTTGTTTGATTAAAAATAGTTCAAGTCTTGAAAGTAAAACGAAACAAGTAAGCACTTTGCAAACACTTCCAAATCTCGGGAGTTTTGAAAACATTTGTGATTGAAAAGTTCCTAATTCTACAAAAGCCACTTAGGGTCACCGCCCCAAAGTTCATTTTCCAAAAATACAAATCCGTTAACAAAACACGGGGTTCACAACCCAATTCATTCCAGTCACAAAACACAGGGTCCACGACCTGATCATTCCAGTCACAAAACACAGGGTCCACGACCCGATCATCAACTTCAATTCACTTCCAATGACATATTACACATGATACATTACTCTTATTCCATTCTAGCCAAACACCAAGACTCGATATATAATGTCTCTCGACCCCGAGCACCAAGCATTGTGATACTCCGGATATATCACAATTATTCATCAGTACAAACATTCTGGCAATTGTTGCAACCCGGTCCGGCCCTCAAGCCACCAAGTCCCTGTGTGCCCCATCGAGCAATCCCCAGGTGAGAATGCCCACTCGAAGTAACTCTCGCGACCCGGTCCAGCCGCTAAGACACCAGGTCCTCGTGTGACCCCATCGAGTCAATCCACGAGAGTACCCGAGAACAACTTTACAATTCTCATCAATTCACATTTCCAAAACCACAATCCTCTAGAGTCAATCACAATATATATAGTCGAGGTATATTGCTAGAATGGCCTACTTATCCAGCACATACTCATGACCCAAAGCTTATACAATTAACAACGAAGCACACCATCTAAACAGCACCAAAAGACACAACCAATATCACACAGGCTCACATATTCACACACATCCGTACGACTCCACACGAAATCTTAACAAAATAATTGAACCTTAACTTACCAACAACAAAATCACACATAATGGCATAACTCGAAAATAAGGTGATCATATACTCGACACCAATACGCATAGTCAATTAAGTACATTAATTCACGAACACAAGAATCCTCTTTTAATAAAGCCATGATTGTAGATATACCGATTATTTAGAAAAATGCTTGTAAACAATTCGTTTAGCACGTATCGTCAATTTTCAACCATCATATCAACAAAACACGTAATGTATGGGCAATATACTTGCCTCAATAGTTGATACTGGACACTCCAAAGAATGTGTCTCAATCGGAAAACTTCGAATGCCCACAACTCTCCGATGGAAACGACGGTAACACCACCGATCGGAAAACGGCGAACGAAAGGGTTCCGACTCAAGTTCTTCGCAAGGAACCTGACCCTAACATCATACCGTCAATAATCAACAATCGTACGAGGAAAAATAATCGTAGAACGCCCAAAACCCCCCTCTAAGGATTTTCACCGGACACCTTCAAGGCACCGATTAGGAACTCAACAAAACGAAGAATCTTTAACAATCGAACCATGGATCAACAAGGAAATTGGTATAATATGACTTAATAATCATCAATCCATCACAAATATGAGTTATCACGGATCAAACGGGCGAAAACAACCAAAACCCCCAATTTTCCCAAAACTAGGATTTTAGGAAAACTAACCTTAATTTGCTGGATTGAAGGATTTTATGGAGTGATTAATCGATGATATGAGCTCCCGAACTTCGTGGATTAGTTGTAACATGCCTTCGTCACCTCCAAGACTCCATCCGCGTATAGGAAAGGAAGGAAATGAAAAAATGAGTGCAAACAGGACTGCTCGGTCATATTTATACTGGTGCAGCCTAGCGTGTGCTAGGCTGCCGAGCTAGCGTGCGCTATCGGCCCGGGCCGCAACCCAGAACCTCACTGCCCTACTGACTCGGCCAGGTAGCGTGCGCAGCCTTCCGGCCGTAGCGCGTTCTACCTGCCGGTCGTAGCGTGCGCAGTGCCCGACAGTAGCGTGCGCTACCTACCGATCCACCCGAGTCCAGAACCCCACTGCCCTACTGCCTCTGCCGACTAGCGCGCGCAGCCAACCGTCCGTAGCGTGCGCTACCTTCCTGGCCTTAGCGTGTGCTACCTTCCGGCCGTAGCGTGCGCTACGCTGGTTACTGCCGCACCCGCCCAGACAGTGCCTGCACCTGTCCGGCCGGTGCCTCCACTCGTCCGGCCACTGCCCGCAACCGTCCGGCCAGTGTCCGACCACCATGATTCGACGACTCCATTTTCCGGAATCGCACGAAACGAACACGACAAAACACTCGGCGACAACATCATCGGTCCGAAATGAAAACGGCGGATAATAAATCATCACCTACGGTCATAAACGCCAAAATCAGTTGTCGAGAAAGTAATACCGGCACTCGACAACCGGGAAATATCCGGAAAAAAAATTCAAAGTAATCGGAATGAAAATCGTGGGTATTACATTCTACCCCCCCTAAAAATAAGTTTCGTCGTGAAACTTAAAACAAAAGCAAGGCGACTCTCGACAACGCACCATAGCTCCATGCAGTATAAAGCCACTACGATTCGGTTCAATACGCAAGAATGCTTACGAAAAGCAACGAGCATGAATCGCTGCGGTTGATAAAACCGAGCAATACAAAAAATCAAATCACGATTCCAACGCTGAAAGGTATGAAATTCCAGTAACTCAAAGGTTTGGAAGATCAAATACGAAGACAATTTCCCAACACTTATGGAAATCACAAAATGGCCCAGATGTTCAATAATCACGACTACGAGATCAAACAATAATGATTGTACAACGACGAACAACTAGCAATGATCGAACAACAACGATCAACTACGAAGTCCACACCTCAAACCGGGAATATTAAACGACGCAGACCCTCTCCGTGAGGATCCACCAGGCTAGACATCCAAACAACACAACTCATTACATACCGACATGATAAAATACCAAATCCGTAGACCAACTTGGTCTTTCGTCACTAACATACAAGTCAAAAATACGTTTCTATCTCGACTCATACCCATGCAAGGATAAAATACACTCCCAGACAAAAAGTACGACAGCGGAAAAGACCATACACGAACTCCGACTGACTGCATCCAAAACTGGCCTTCATGTGATTAGTATCATTCGCCTTCCATCATACTTCGCACCGATCATGTGTTTTGCTCCCAAACCTGCATGTACCTGGATGCAAAAACAGACATCCACCCCCGAATACTCGGGGGTTAGCAAAACTCCAATGTTTTGCTAGTACAAGTATAAAGTGCAAATACGAGCCATACATAACACATTCCGAGAATACAACAAAAGACTTCCCGAGATATTTTGTTTGATTAAAAATAGTTCAAGTCTTGAAAGTAAAACGAAACAAGTAAGCACCTTGCAAACACTTCCAAATCTCGGGAGTTTTGAAAACATTTGTGATTGAAAAGTTCTTAATTCTACAAAAGTCACTTAGGGTCACCGCCCCAAAGTTCATTTTCCAAAACTACAAATCCGTTAACAAAACACGGGGTTCACAACCCAATTCATTCCAGTCACAAAACACGGGGTCCACGACCCGATCATTCCAGTCACAAAACACAGGGTCCACGACCCGATCATCAACTTCAATTCACCTCCAAAGACATATTACACATGATACATTACGCTTATGCCATTCTAGACAAACACCAAGACTCGATATATAATGTCTCTCAACCCCGAGCACCAAGCATTGTGATACTCCGGATATATCACAATTATTCATCAGTACAAACATTCTGGCAATTCTCGCAACCAGGTCCGGCCCTCAAGCCACCAAGTCCCTGTGTGCCCCGTCGAGCAATCCCCAGCTGAGAATGCCCACTCGAAGTAACTCTCGCGACCCAGTCCAGCCGCTAAGCCACCATGTCCCCGTGTGACCCCGTCGAGTCAATCCCCGAGTGAGAGTACCCGAGAACAACCTTACAATTCTCATCAATTCACATTTCCAAAACCACAATCCTCACGAGTCAATCACAATATATATAATCGAGGTATATTGCTAGAATGGCCAACTTATCCAGCACATACTCATGACCCAAAGCTTATACAATTAACAACGAAGCACACCATCTAAACAGCACCAATCGACATAACCAATATCACACAAGCTCACATATTCACACACATCCAAACGACTCCACACGAAATCTTAACAAAATAATTGAACCTTAACTTACCAACAACAAAATCACACATAATGGCATCACTCGAAAATAAGGTGATCCTATACTCGACACCAATACGCATAGTCAATTAAGTACATTAATTCACGAACACAAGAATCCTCTTTTAATAAAGTCATGATTGTAGATATACCGATTCTTTAGAAAAATGCTTGTAAACAATTCGTTTAGCATGTATCGTCAATTTCCAACCATCATATCCACAAAACACGTAATGTATGGGAAAGATACTTGCCTCAATAGTTGATACTGGACACTCCAACGAACGTGTCTCAACCGGAAAACTTCGAATGCCCACAACTCTCCGGCGGAAATGACGGTAACACCACCGATCGGAAAATAGCGAACGGAAGGGTTTCGACTCAAGTTCTTCGCAAGGAACCTGACCCTAACATCATACCATCAATAATCAACGATCGTACGAGGAAAAATAATCATAGAACGCCCAAAACCCGCCTCTAAGGATTTTCACGGGACACCTTCAAGGCACCGATTAGGAACTCAACAAAACGAAGAATCTTTAACAATCGAACCATGGATCAACAAGGAAATTGGTATAATATGACTTAATAATCATCAATCTATCACAAATATGAGTTATCACGGATAAAACGGGCGAAAACAACCAAAACCCCCAATTTTCCCAAAACTAGGATTTTAGGAAAACTAACCTTGATTTGCTGGATTGAAGGATGTTATGGAGTGATTAATCGATGATATGAGCTCCCGAACTTCGCGGATTAGTTGTATAACAACATGCCTTCGTCACCTCCAAGACTCCAGCCGCGTACAGGAAAGGAAGGAAATAAAAAAATGAGTGCAAACAGGACTGCTCGGTCATATTTATACTGGTGCAGCCTAGCGTGCGCTAGGCTGCCGAGCTAGCGTGCGATATCGGCCCGGGCCGCAACCCAGAACCTCACTGCCCTACTGACTCGGCCAGGTAGCGTGCGCAGCCTTCCGGCGGTAGCGCGCGCTACACCACGGCCGAAGGCGTCTGCATGCCGGCAAGAGCGTGCGCTACCTGCCGATCCACCCGAGTCCGTAACCCCATTGCCCTACCGACTCGGCCGACTAGCGCGCGCAGCCTAACCGGCCGTGGCGTGCGCTACCTTCCCGGCCATAGCGTGCGCTACCTTCCGGCCGTAGCGTGCTCTCTGGCGGTTCTCGCGCACCCGCCGGAAAGTGCTCGCACCGTCCCGGCGGTGCCTCCACTCGTCCGGCTGCCCGCAACCGTCCGGCCAAAGGTCCGATCACCATGATTCGACGACTCGATTTTCCTAATCGCACGGAGCGAACACGACAAAACACTGGGACAACATCATCGGCCCGAAATGAAAACAACAGATAACAAATCATCTCCTACGGTCATAAAGGCCAAAATCAGTTGTCGAGAAAATAATACCGGCACTCGACAACCGGGAAATATCCGAAAAAAATTCAAAGTAACCGGAACGAAAATCGTGGGTATTACATTCTACCCCCCTAAAAATAAGTTTCGTCCTGAAACTTAAAACAAAAGCAAGGCGACTCTCGACAACGCACCAGAGCTCCATGCAGTATAAAACCACTACGATCTGGTTCAATATGCAAGAATGCTTACGAAAAGCAACGAGCATGAATCGCTGCGGTTGATAAAACCGAGCAATACAAAAAATCAAATCACGATTCCAACGCTGAAAGGTATGAAATTCCAGTAACTCAAAGGTTTGGAAGATCAAATACGAAGACAATTTCCCAACACTTATGGAAATCACAAAATGGCCCAGATGTTCAATAATCACGACTACGAGATCAAACAATAATGATTGTACAACGACGAACAAATAGCAATGATCGAACAACAACGATCAACTACGAAGTTCACACCTCAAACCGGGAATATTAAACGACGCAGACCCTCTCCGTGAGGATCCACCAGGCTAGACATCCAAACAACACAACTCATTACATACCGACATGATAAAATACCAAATCCGTAGACCAACTTGGTCTTTCGTCACTAACATACAAGTCAAAAATACACGTTTCTATCTCGACTCATACCCATGCAAGGATAAAATACACTCCCAGACAAAAAGTACGACAGCGGAAAAGACCATACACGGACTCCAACTGACTGCATCCAAAACTGGCCTTCATGTGATTAGTATCATTTGCCTTCCATCATCCTTCGCACCGATCCTGTGTTTTGCTCCCAAACCTGCATGTACCTGGATGCAAAAACAGACATCCACCCCCGAATACTCGGGGGTTAGCAAAACTCCAATGTTTTGCTAGTACAAGTATAAAGTGCAAATACGATCCATACATAACACATTCCGAGAATACAACAAAAGACTTCCCGAGATATTTTGTTTGATTAAAAATAGTTCAAGTCTTGAAAGTAAAACGAAACAAGTAAGCACCTTGCAAACACTTCCAAATCTCGGGAGTTTTGAAAACATTTGTGATTGAAAAGTTCTTAATTCTACAAAAGTCACTTAGGGTCACCGCCCCAAAGTTCATTTTCCAAAAATACAAATCCGTTAACAAAACACGGGGTTCACAACCCAATTCATTCCAGTCACAAAACACAGGGTCCACGACCCGATCATTCCAGTCACAAAACACAGGGTCAACGACCCGATCATCAACTTCAATTCACTTCCAAAGACATATTACACATGATACATTACGCTTATGCCATTCTAGACAAACACCAAGACTCGATATATAATGTCTCTCAACCCCGAGCACCAAGCATTGTGATACACAGGATATATCACAATTATTCATCAGTACAAACATTCTGGCAATTCTCGCAACCAGGTCCGGCCCTCAAGCCACCAAGTCCCTGTGTGCCCCGTCGAGCAATCCCCAGCTGAGAATGCCCACTCGAAGTAACTCTCGCGACCCAGTCCAGCCGCTAAGCCACCAGGTCCCCGTGTGACCCCGTCGAGTCAATCCCCGAGTGAGAGTACCCGAGAACAACCTTACAATTCTCATCAATTCACATTTCCAAAACCACAGTCCTCACGAGTCAGTCACAATATATATAATCGAGGTATATTGCTAGAATGGCAAACTTATCCAGCACATACTCATGACCCAAAGCTTATACAATTAACAACGAAGCACACCATCTAAACAGCACCAATCGACATAACCAATATCACACAAGCTCACATATTCACACACATCCAAACGACTCCACACGAAATCTTAACAAAATAATTGAACCTTAACTTACCAACAACAAAATCACACATAATGGTATCACTCGAAAATAAGGTGATCCTATACTCGACACCAATACGCATAGTCAATTAAGTACATTAATTCACGAACACAAGAATCCTCTTTTAATAAAGTCATGATTGTAGATATACCGATTCTTTAGAAAAATGCTTGTAAACAATTCGTTTAGCACGTATAGTCAATTTCCAACCATCATATCCACAAAACACGTAATGTATGGGCAAGATACTTGCCTCAATAGTTGATACTGGACACACCAACGAACGTGTCTCAACCGGAAAACTTCGAATGCCCACAACTCTCCGGCGGAAATGACGGTAACACCACCGATCGGAAAATAGCGAACGGAAGGGTTTCGACTCAAGTTCTTCGCAAGGAACCTGACCCTAACATCATACCGTCAATAATCAACGATCGTACGAGGAAAAATAATCATAGAACGCCCAAAACCCGCCTCTAAGGATTTTCACGGGACACCTTCAAGGCACCGATTAGGAACTCAACAAAACGAAGAATCTTTAACAATCGAACCATGGATCAACAAGGAAATTGGTATAATATGACTTAATAATCATCAATCTATCACAAATATGAGTTATCACGGATAAAGCAGCGAAAACAACCAAAACCCCCAATTTTCCCATATCTAGGATTTTAGGAAAACTTACCTTGATTTCTTGGATTGAAGGATGTTATGGAGTGATTAATCGATGATATGAGCTCCCGAACTTCGCGGATTAGTTGTATAACAACATGCCTTCGTCACCTCCAAGACTCCAGCCGCGTACAGGAAAGGAAGGAAATAAAAAAATGAGTGCAAACAGGACTGCTCGGTCATATTTATACTGGTGCAGCCTAGCGTGCGCTAGGCTGCCGAGCTAGCGTGCGATATCGGCCCGGGCCGCAACCCAGAACCTCATCGCCTATCGGCTCGGCCAGTAGCGTGCGCAGCCTTTCCGGCCAGTAGCGCGCGCTACTGCCGGCCAGAAGGCGTAGTGCCCGACAGTAGCGTGCGCTACCTGCCGATCCACCCGAGTCCAGAACCCCATTGCCCTACTGACTCGGCCGACTAGCGCGCGCAGCCAACCGGCCGTAGCGTGCGCTACCTTCCTGGCCATAGCGTGCGCTACCTTCCGGCCGTAGCGTGCTCTACGCTGGTTCCTGCCGCACCCGCCCGGAAAGTGCCTGCACCCGTCCGGCCGGTGCCTCCACTCGTCCGGCCAGTGCCCGCAACCGTCCGGCCAGTGTCCGATCACCATGATTCGACGACTCGATTTTCCGGAATCGCACGGAACGAACACGACAAAACACTCGGGGACAACATCATCGGCCCGAAATGAAAACAACAGATAACAAATCATCTCCTACGGTCATAAAGGCCAAAATCAGTTGTCGAGAAAATAATACCGGCACTCGACAACCGGGAAATATCCGAAAAAAATTCAAAGTAACCGGAACGAAAATCGTGGGTATTACATTCTACCCCCCTAAAAATAAGTTTCGTCCTGAAACTTAAAACAAAAGCAAGGCGACTCTCGACAACGCACCAGAGCTCCATGCAGTATAAAACCACTACGATCTGGTTCAATATGCAAGAATGCTTACGAAAAGCAACGAGCATGAATCGCTGCGGTTGATAAAACCGAGCAATACAAAAAATCAAATCACGATTCCAACGCTGAAAGGTATGAAATTCCAGTAACTCAAAGGTTTGGAAGATCAAATACGAAGACAATTTCCCAACACTTATGGAAATCACAAAATGGCCCAGATGTTCAATAATCACGACTACGAGATCAAACAATAATGATTGTACAACGACGAACAAATAGCAATGATCGAACAACAACGATCAACTACGAAGTTCACACCTCAAACCGGGAATATTAAACGACGCAGACCCTCTCCGTGAGGATCCACCAGGCTAGACATCCAAACAACACAACTCATTACATACCGACATGATAAAATACCAAATCCGTAGACCAACTTGGTCTTTCGTCACTAACATACAAGTCAAAAATACACGTTTCTATCTCGACTCATACCCATGCAAGGATAAAATACACTCCCAGACAAAAAGTACGACAGCTGAAAAGACCATACACGGACTCCAACTGACTGCATCCAAAACTGGCCTTCATGTGATTAGTATCATTTGCCTTCCATCATCCTTCGCACCGATCCTGTGTTTTGCTCCCAAACCTGCATGTACCTGGATGCAAAAACAGACATCCACCCCCGAATACTGGGGTTAGCAAAACTCAATGTTTTGCTAGTACAAGTATAAAGTGCAAATACGATCCATACATAACACATTCGAGAATACAACAAAAGACTTCCCGAGATATTTTGTTTGATTAAAAATAGTTCAAGTCTTGAAAGTAAAACGAAACAAGTAAGCACCTTGCAAACACTTCCAAATCTCGGGAGTTTTGAAAACATTTGTGATTGAAAAGTTCTTAATTCTACAAAAGTCACTTAGGGTCACCGCCCCAAAGTTCATTTTCCAAAAATACAAATCCGTTAACAAAACACGGGGTTCACAACCCAATTCATTCCAAATACAAAACACGGGGTCCACGACCCGATCTATTCCAGTCACAAAACACAGGGTCAACGACCCGATCATCAACTTCAATTCACTTCCAAAGACATATTACACATGATACATTACGCTTATGCCATTCTAGACAAACACCAAGACTCGATATATAATGTCTCTCAACCCCGAGCACCAAGCATTGTGATACAGGATATATCACAATTATTCATCGTCAAACATTCGGCAATTCTCGCAACTGTGTCCGGCCCTCAAGCCACCAAGTCCCTGTGTGCCCGTCGAGCAATCCCACCGAGAATGCCCACTCGAAGTAACTCTCGCGACCCAGTCCAGCCGCTAAGCCACCAGGTCCCCGTGTGACCCCGTCGAGTCAATCCCCGAGTGAGAGTACCCGAGAACAACCTTACAATTCTCATCAATTCACATTTCCAAAACCACAGTCCTCACGAGTCAGTCACAATATATATAATCGAGGTATATTGCTAGAATGGCAAACTTATCCAAAGACATACTCATGACCCAAAGCTTATACAATTAACAACGAAGCACACCATCTAAACAGCACCAATCGACATAACCAATATCACACAAGCTCACATATTCACACACATCCAAACGACTCCACACGAAATCTTAACAAAATAATTGAACCTTAACTTACCAACAACAAAATCACACATAATGGTATCACTCGAAAATAAGGTGATCCTATACTCGACACCAATACGCATAGTCAATTAAGTACATTAATTCACGAACACAAGAATCCTCTTTTAATAAAGTCATGATTGTAGATATACCGATTCTTTAGAAAAATGCTTGTAAACAATTCGTTTAGCACGTATAGTCAATTTCCAACCATCATATCCACAAAACACGTAATGTATGGGCAAGATACTTGCCTCAATAGTTGATACTGGACACACCAACGAACGTGTCTCAACCGGAAAACTTCGAATGCCCACAACTCTCCGGCGGAAATGACGGTAACACCACCGATCGGAAAATAGCGAACGGAAGGGTTTCGACTCAAGTTCTTCGCAAGGAACCTGACCCTAACATCATACCGTCAATAATCAACGATCGTACGAGGAAAAATAATCATAGAACGCCCAAAACCCGCCTCTAAGGATTTTCACGGGACACCTTCAAGGCACCGATTAGGAACTCAACAAAACGAAGAATCTTTAACAATCGAACCATGGATCAACAAGGAAATTGGTATAATATGACTTAATAATCATCAATCTATCACAAATATGAGTTATCACGGATAAAACGGGCGAAAACAACCAAAACCCCCAATTTTCCCAAAACTAGGATTTTAGGAAAACTAACCTTGATTTGCTGGATTGAAGGATGTTATGGAGTGATTAATCGATGATATGAGCTCCCGAACTTCGCGGATTAGTTGTATAACAACATGCCTTCGTCACCTCCAAGACTCCAGCCGCGTACAGGAAAGGAAGGAAATAAAAAAATGAGTGCAAACAGGACTGCTCGGTCATATTTATACTGATGCAGCCTAGCGTGCGCTAGGCTGCCGAGCTAGCGTGCGATATCGGCCCGGGCCGCAACCCAGAACCTCACTGCCCTACTGACTCGGCCAGGTAGCGTGCGCAGCCTTCCGGCTGTAGCGCGCGCTACCTGCCGGTTGTAGCGTGCGTAGTGCCCGACAGTAGCGTGCGCTACCTGCCGATCCACCCGAGTCCAGAACCCCATTGCCCTACTGACTCGGCCGACTAGCGCGCGCAGCCAACCGGCCGTAGCGTGCGCTACCTTCCTGGCCGTAGCGTGCGCTACCTTCCGGCCGTAGCGTGCGCTACGCTGGTTCCTGCCGCACCCGCCCGGAAAGTGCCTGCACCCGTCCGGCCGGTGCCTCCACTCGTCCGGCCAGTGCCCGCAACCATCCGGCCAGTGTCCGACCACCATGATTCGACGACTCGATTTTCCGGAATCGCACGGAACGAACACGACAAAACACTCGGGGACAACATCATCGGCCCGAAATGAAAACAACGGATAACAAATCATCACCTACGGTCATAAAGGCCAAAATCAGTTGTCGAGAAAATAATACCGGCACTCGACAACCGGGAAATATCCGAAAAAAATTCAAAGTAACCGGAATGAAAATCGTGGGTATTATATTCTACCCCCCTAAAAATAAGTTTCGTCCTGAAACTTAAAACAAAAGCAAGGCGACTCTCGACAACGCACCAGAGCTCCATGCAGTATAAAGCCACTACGATCTGGTTCAATACGCAGGAATGCTTACGAAAAGCAACGAGCATGAATCGCTGCGGTTGATCAAACTGAGCAATACAAAAAATCAAATCACGATTCCAACGCTGAAAGGTATGAAATTCCAGTAACTCAAAGGTTTGGAAGATTAAATACGAAGACAATTTCCCAACACTTATGGAAATCACAAAATGGCCCAGATGTTCAATAATCACGACTACGAGATCAAACAATAATGATTGTACAACGACGAACAAATAGCAATGATCGAACAACAACGATCAACTACGAAGTTCACACCTCAAACCGGGAATATTAAACGATGCAGACCCACTCCGTGAGGATCCACCAGGCTAGACATCCAAACAACACAACTCATTACATACCGACATGATAAAATACCAAATCCGTAGACCAACTTGGTCTTTCGTCACTAACATACAAGTCAAAAATACACGTTTCTATCTCGACTCATACCCATGCAAGGATAAAATACACTCCCAGACAAAAAGTACGACAGTGGAAAAGACCATACACGGACTCCGACTGACTGCATCCAAAACTGGCCTTCATGTGATTAGTATCATTCGCCTTCCATCATCCTTCGCACCGATCCTGTGTTTTGCTCCCAAACCTGCATGTACCTGGATGCAAAAACAGACATCCACCCCCCAATACTCGGGGGTTAGCAAAACTCCAATGTTTTGCTAGTACAAGTATAAAGTGCAAATACGAGCCATACATAACACATTCCGAGAATACAACAAAAGACTTTCCGAGATATTTTGTTTGATTAAAAATAGTTCAAGTCTTGAAAGTAAAACGAAACAAGTAAGCACCTTGCAAACACTTCCAAATCTCGGGAGTTTTGAAAACATTTGTGATTGAAAAGTTCTTAATTCTACAAAAGCCACTTAGGGTCACCGCCCCAAAGTTCATTTTCCAAAAATACAAATCCGTTAACAAAACACGGGGTTCACAACCCAATTCATTTCAGTCACAAAACACAGGGTCCACGACCCGATCATTCCAGTCACAAAACACAGGGTCCACGACCCGATCATCAACTTCAATTCACTTCCAAAGACATATTACACATGATACATTACTTTTATGCCATTCTAGCCAAACACCAAGACTCGATATATAATGTATCTCGAACCCGAGCACCAAGCATTGTGATACTCCGCATATATCACAATTATTCATCAGTACAAACATTCTGGCAATTCTCGCAAGCCGGTCCGGCCCTCAAGCCACCAAGTCCCTGTGTGCCCCGTCGAGAAATCCCCAGGTGAGAATGCCCACTCGAAGTAACTCTCTCGACCCGGTCCAGCCGCTAAGCCACCAGGTCCCCGTGTGACCCCGTCGAGTCAATCCCCGAGTGAGAGTACCCGAGAACAACCTTACAATTCTCATCAATTCACATTTCCAAAACCACAATCTTCAAGAGTCAATCACAATATATATAATCGAGGTATATTGCTAGAATGGCCAACTTATCCAGCACATACTCATGACCCAAAGCTTATACAATTAACAACGAAGCACACCATCTAAACAGCACCAATCGACACAACCAATATCACACAAGCTCACATATTCACACACATCCAAACGACTCCACACGAAATCTTAACAAAATAATTGAACCTTAACTTACCAACAACAAAATCACACATAATGGCATCACTCGAAAATAAGGTGATCCTATACTCGACACCAATACGCATAGTCAATTAAGTACATTAATTCACGAACACAAGAATCTTCTTTTAATAAAGCCATGATTGTAGATATACCGATTCTTTAGAAAAATGCTTGTAAACAATTCGTTTGGCACGTATCGTCAATTTTCAACCATCATATCCACAAAACACGTAATGTATAGGCAAGATACTTGCCTCAATAGTTGATACTGGATACTCCAACGAACATGTCTCAACCGGAAAACTTCGAATGCCCACAACTCTCCGGCGGAAACAACGGTAACACCACCGATTGGAAAACGGCGAACGGAAGGGTTCCGACTCAAGTTCTTCGCAAGAAACCTGACCATAACATCATACCGTCAATAATCAACGATCGTACGAGGAAAAATAATCGTAGAACGCCCAAAACCCCCCTCTAAGGATTTTCACCGGACACCTTCAAGGCACCGATTAGGAACTCAACAAAACGAAGAATCTTTAACAATCGAACCATGGATCAACAAGGAAATTGGTATAATATGACTTAATAATCATCAATCCATCACAAATATGAGTTATCATGGATCAAACGGGCGAAAACAACCAAAACCCCCAATTTTCCCAAAACTAGGATTTTAGGAAAACTAACCTTGATTTGCTGGATTGAAGGATGTTATGGAGTGAATAATCGATGATATGAGCTCCCGAACTTCGTGGATTAGTTGTATAACAACAGGCCTTCGTCACCTCCAAGACTCCAGCCGCATACAGGAAAGGAAGGAAATGAAAAAATGAGTGCAAACAGGACTGCTCGGTCATATTTATACTGGTGCAGCCTAGCGTGCGCTAGGCTGCCGAGCTAGCGTTCGCTATCGGCCCGGGCCGCAACCCAGAACCTCACTGTCCTACTGACTCGGCCAGGTAGCGTGCGCAGCCTTCCGGCCATAGCGCGCGCTACCTGCCGATCGTAGCGTGTGCAGTGCCCGACAGTAGCGTGCACTACCTGCCGATCCACCCGAGTCCAGAACCCCACTGCCCTACTGCCTTGGCCGACTAGCGCGCGCAGCCAGCCGGCCGTAGCGTGCGATACCTTCCTGGCCGTAGCCTGCGCTACCTTCCGGCCGTAGCGTGCGCTACGCTGGTTCCTTTCGCACCCGCCCGGACAGTGCCTGCACCCGTCCGGCCGGTGCCTCCACTCGTCCGGCCAGTGCCCACAACCGTCCGGCCAGTGTCCGACCACCATGATTCGACGACTCGATTTTCCGGAATCGCACGGAACGAACACGACAAAACACTCGGGGACAACATCATCGGCCCGAAATGAAAACAACGGATAACAAATCATCACCTACGGTCATAAAGGCCAAAATCAGTTGTCGAGAAAATAATACCGGCACTCGACAACCGGGAAATATCCGAAAAAAAATCAAAGTAACCGGAACGAAAATCGTGGGTATTACATTCTACCCCCCTAAAAATAAGTTTCGTCCTGAAACTTAAAACAAAAGCAAGGCGACTCTCGACAACGCACCAGAGCTCCATGCAGTATAAAGCCACTACGATCTGGTTCAATATGCAAGAATGCTTACGAAAAGCAACGAGCATGAATCGCTGCGGTTGATAAAACCGAGCAATACAAGAAATCAAATCACGATTCCAACGCTGAAAGGTATGAAATTCCAGTAACTCAAAGGTTTGGAAGATCAAATACGAAGACAATTTCCCAACACTTATGGAAATCACAAAATGGCCCAGATGTTCAATAATCACGACTACGAGATCAAACAATAATGATTGTAAAACGACGAACAAATAGCAATGATCGAACAACAACGATCATCTACGAAGTTCACACCTCAAACCGGGAATATTAAACGACGCAGACCCTCTCCGTGAGGATCCACCAGGCTAGACATCCAAACAACACAACTCATTACATACCGACATGATAAAATACCAAATCCGTAGACCAACTTGGTCTTTCGTCACTAACATACAAGTCAAAAATACACGTTTCTTCTCGACTCATACCCATGCAAGGATAAAATACACTCCCAGACAAAAAGTACGACAGCGGAAAAGACCATACACGAACTCCGACTGACTGCATCCAAAACTGGCCATCATGTGATTAGTATCATTCGCCTTCCATCATCCTTCGCACCGATCCTGTGTTTTGCTCCCAAACCTGCATGTACCTGGATGCAAAAACAGACATCCACCCCCGAATACTCGGGGGTTAGCGAAACTCCAATGGTTTGCTAGTACAAGTATAAAGTGCAAATACGAGCCATACATAACACATTCCGAGAATACAACAAAAGACATCCCGAGATATTTTGTTTGATTAAAAATAGTTCAAGTCTTGAAAGTAAAACGAAACAAGTAAGCACCTTGCAAACACTTCCAAATCTCGGGAGTTTTGAAAACATTTGTGATTGAAAAGTTCTTAATTCTACAAAAGCCACTTAGGGTCACCGCCCCAAAGTTCATTTTCCAAAAATACAAATCCGTTAACAAAACACGGGGTTCACAACCCAATTCATTTCAGTCACAAAACACAGGGTCCACGACCCGATCATTCCAGTCACAAAACACAGGGTCCACGACCCGATCATCAACTTCAATTCACTTCCAAAGACATATTACACATGATACATTACTCTTATGCCATTCTAGCCAAACACCAAGACTCGATATATAATGTATCTCGAACCCGAGCACCAAGCATTGTGATACTCCGCATATATCACAATTATTCATCAGTACAAACATTCTGGCAATTCTCGCAAGCCGGTCCGGCCCTCAAGCCACCACGTCCCTGTGTGCCCCGTCGAGAAATCCCCAGGTGAGAATGCCCACTCGAAGTAACTCTCTCGACCCGGTCCAGCCGCTAAGCCACCAGGTCCCCGTGTGACCCCGTCGAGTCAATCCCCGAGTGAGAGTACCCGAGAACAACCTTACAATTCTCATCAATTCACATTTCCAAAACCACAATCTTCAAGAGTCAATCACAATATATATAATCGAGGTATATTGCTAGAATGGCCAACTTATCCAGCACATACTCATGACCCAAAGCTTATACAATTAACAACGAAGCACACCATCTAAACAGCACCAATCGACACAACCAATATCACACAAGCTCACATATTCACACACATCCAAACGACTCCACACGAAATCTTAACAAAATAATTGAACCTTAACTTACCAACAACAAAATCACACATAATGGCATCACTCGAAAATAAGGTGATCCTATACTCGACACCAATACGCATAGTCAATTAAGTACATTAATTCACGAACACAAGAATCTTCTTTTAATAAAGCCATGATTGTAGATATACCGATTCTTTAGAAAAATGCTTGTAAACAATTCGTTTGGCACGTATCGTCAATTTTCAACCATCATATCCACAAAACACGTAATGTATAGGCAAGATACTTGCCTCAATAGTTGATACTGGATACTCCAACGAACATGTCTCAACCGGAAAACTTCGAATGCCCACAACTCTCCGGCGGAAACAACGGTAACACCACCGATTGGAAAACGGCGAACGGAAGGGTTCCGACTCAAGTTCTTCGCAAGAAACCTGACCATAACATCATACCGTCAATAATCAACGATCGTACGAGGAAAAATAATCGTAGAACGCCCAAAACCCCCCTCTAAGGATTTTCACCGGACACCTTCAAGGCACCGATTAGGAACTCAACAAAACGAAGAATCTTTAACAATCGAACCATGGATCAACAAGGAAATTGGTATAATATGACTTAATAATCATCAATCCATCACAAATATGAGTTATCATGGATCAAACGGGCGAAAACAACCAAAACCCCCAATTTTCCCAAAACTAGGATTTTAGGAAAACTAACCTTGATTTGCTGGATTGAAGGATGTTATGGAGTGAATAATCGATGATATGAGCTCCCGAACTTCGTGGATTAGTTGTATAACAACAGGCCTTCGTCACCTCCAAGACTCCAGCCGCATACAGGAAAGGAAGGAAATGAAAAAATGAGTGCAAACAGGACTGCTCGGTCATATTTATACTGGTGCAGCCTAGCGTGCGCTAGGCTGCCGAGCTAGCGTTCGCTATCGGCCCGAGCCGCAACCCAGAACCTCACTGTCCTACTGACTCGGCCAGGTAGCGTGCGCAGCCTTCCGGCCATAGCGCGCGCTACCTGCCGATCGTAGCGTGTGCAGTGCCCGACAGTAGCGTGCACTACCTGCCGATCCACCCGAGTCCAGAACCCCATCGCCTCTACCGCCAAGCCGACTAGCGCGCAGCCGGCCGTGGCGTGCGATACCTTCTGGCCGTAGCTGCGCTACCTTCCGGCCAGAAGGCGTGCGCTCTGGCTGGTTCCTTCGCACCGCCTGACGGTCTCGCACCCGTCCGGCCGGTGCCTCCACTCGTCCGGCCAGTGCCCACAACCGTCCGGCCAGTGTCCGACCACCATGATTCGACGACTCGATTTTCCGGAATCGCACGGAACGAACACGACAAAACACTCGGGGACAACATCATCGGCCCGAAATGAAAACAACGGATAACAAATCATCACCTACGGTCATAAAGGCCAAAATCAGTTGTCGAGAAAATAATACCGGCACTCGACAACCGGGAAATATCCGAAAAAAAATCAAAGTAACCGGAACGAAAATCGTGGGTATTACATTCTACCCCCCTAAAAATAAGTTTCGTCCTGAAACTTAAAACAAAAGCAAGGCGACTCTCGACAACGCACCAGAGCTCCATGCAGTATAAAGCCACTACGATCTGGTTCAATATGCAAGAATGCTTACGAAAAGCAACGAGCATGAATCGCTGCGGTTGATAAAACCGAGCAATACAAGAAATCAAATCACGATTCCAACGCTGAAAGGTATGAAATTCCAGTAACTCAAAGGTTTGGAAGATCAAATACGAAGACAATTTCCCAACACTTATGGAAATCACAAAATGGCCCAGATGTTCAATAATCACGACTACGAGATCAAACAATAATGATTGTAAAACGACGAACAAATAGCAATGATCGAACAACAACGATCATCTACGAAGTTCACACCTCAAACCGGGAATATTAAAGCAGCGCACCCTCTCCGTGAGGATCCACCAGGCTAGACATCCAAACAACACAACTCATTACATACCGACATGATAAAATACCAAATCCGTAGACCAACTTGGTCTTTCGTCACTAACATACAAGTCAAAAATACACGTTTCTTCTCGACTCATACCCATGCAAGGATAAAATACACTCCCAGACAAAAAGTACGACAGCGGAAAAGACCATACACGAACTCCGATCGCATCCAAAAGCCCGCCATCATGAGATTAGTATCATTCGCCTTCCATCATCCTTCGCACCGATCCTGTGTTTTGCTCCCAAACCTGCATGTACCTGGATGCAAAAACAGACATCCACCCCCGAATACTCGGGGGTTAGCGAAACTCCAATGGTTTGCTAGTACAAGTATAAAGTGCAAATACGAGCCATACATAACACATTCCGAGAATACAACAAAAGACATCCCGAGATATTTTGTTTGATTAAAAATAGTTCAAGTCTTGAAAGTAAAACGAAACAAGTAAGCACCTTGCAAACACTTCCAAATCTCGGGAGTTTTGAAAACATTTGTGATTGAAAAGTTCTTAATTCTACAAAAGTCACTTAGGGTCACCGCCCCAAAGTTCATTTTCCAAAAATACAAATCCGTTAACAAAACACGGGGTTCACAACCCAATTCATTCCAGTCACAAAACACAGGGTCCACGACCCGATCATTCCAGTCACAAAACACAGGGTCAACGACCCGATCATCAACTTCAATTCACTTCCAAAGACATATTACACATGATACATTACGCTTATGCCATTCTAGACAAACACCAAGACTCGATATATAATGTCTCTCAACCCCGAGCACCAAGCATTGTGATACTCCGGATATATCACAATTATTCATCAGTACAAACATTCTGGCAATTCTCGCAACCAGGTCCGGCCCTCAAGCCACCAAGTCCCTGTGTGCCCCGTCGAGCAATCCCCAGCTGAGAATGCCCACTCGAAGTAACTCTCGCGACCCAGTCCAGCCGCTAAGCCACCAGGTCCCCGTGTGACCCCGTTGAGTCAATCCCCGAGTGAGAGTACCCGAGAACAACCTTACAATTCTCATCAATTCACATTTCCAAAACCACAATCCTCACGAGTCAGTCACAATATATATAATCGAGGTATATTGCTAGAATGGCCAACTTATCCAGCACATACTCATGACCCAAAGCTTATACAATTAACAAAGAAGCACACCATCTAAACAGCACCAATCGACATAACCAATATCACACAAGCTCACATATTCACACACATCCAAACGACTCCACACGAAATCTTAACAAAATAATTGAACCTTAACTTACCAACAACAAAATCACACATAATGGCATCACTCGAAAATAAGGTGATCCTATACTCGACACCAATACGCATAGTCAATTAAGTACATTAATTCACGAACACAAGAATCCTCTTTTAATAAAGTCATGATTGTAGATATACCGATTCTTTAGAAAAATGCTTGTAAACAATTCGTTTAGCACGTATCGTCAATTTCCAACCATCATATCCACAAAACACGTAATGTATGGGCAAGATACTTGCCTCAATAGTTGATACTGGACACTCCAACGAACGTGTCTCAACCGGAAAACTTCGAATGCCCACAACTCTCCGGCGGAAATGACGGTAACACCACCGATCGGAAAATAGCGAACGGAAGGGTTTCGACTCAAGTTCTTCGCAAGGAACCTGACCCTAACATCATACCATCAATAATCAACGATCGTACGAGGAAAAATAATCATAGAACGCCCAAAACCCGCCTCTAAGGATTTTCACGGGACACCTTCAAGGCACCGATTAGGAACTCAACAAAACGAAGAATCTTTAACAATCGAACCATGGATCAACAAGGAAATTGGTATAATATGACTTAATAATCATCAATCTATCACAAATATGAGTTATCACGGATAAAACGGGCGAAAACAACCAAAACCCCCAATTTTCCCAAAACTAAGATTTTAGGAAAACTAACCTTGATTTGCTGGATTGAAGGATGTTATGGAGTGATTAATCGATGATATGAGCTCCCGAACTTCGCGGATTAGTTGTATAACAACATGCCTTCGTCACCTCCAAGACTCCAGCCGCGTACAGGAAAGGAAGGAAATAAAAAAATGAGTGCAAACAGGACTGCTCGGTCATATTTATACTGATGCAGCCTAGCGTGCGCTAGGCTGCCGAGCTAGCGTGCGATATCGGCCCGGGCCGCAACCCAGAACCTCACTGCCCTACTGCCTCGGCCAGAAGCGTGCGCACCTTTTCCAGTGGCGCGCTTACCCGCCGTCGTGGCGTGCGCAGCGTCTGCAAGATGGCGTGCGTGTTGGGATAAATAATGTTGTTTTGATAATTGCCAAACAACAAAGCTTGATACAGCAAATCCTGTATCGAAAGCCGGTTGAAGTTGCAATCCTGTATCGAAGACCTTATCATAGCGCCAGCATACAGCAAGTTCTCGCGCTACCAAGATACAGCAACAAAGTCTAAACGCCAAATATGGAAGCTGTCTCGACATCAATACAACACCCTTCCATACAGCGCCAGACTTGTCCATTTATGCCTACAAAGACAAGTGGATACTGAGTTTCATCGAAACAGATCAAGACCGTTTGAGAAGGAATCTTTAGTATTCACTAAAGTCAAGTCCGTTCGATAAAGAAGTATTTAAATCTTGAAAGGATAAAGTATTTAAATACTGAAGCTGTCAGAGATCTTCAAATCCCTTAATATCCGGATCCTGGTCTATTCAAGTCAACTATCGAATCCTGCCCAACGGATCTATCTCAACGGATATATCCAAGAATGCTATTTATATCCCCAGAAATTGAAGATCAAATAAGAACAACCACAACGAAATCAGTCACCAAGTGAAGAAGCTGTTATTATATACATCAGAGCAAAACATATCTCCAGAATCTTTCTGCAAATCAAATCTAAAGAGATATACAGTGCTCAACATCAAGAATGTACCATCATCACCAAGAACTCCATATTCAAAGCCGTTGTTCTTACCGGTTACCTAACCTTTTACCTCTGTGTAAAACCGAGCTCTGTGTGAACTCAACAAGTTATTCGACTGTGTGGGACGAATAAGAGGACGAAGCTTTGAAGCGTGTGTGAAGAAGCTAGTCGAGAAGGAAGCTTTAACCAATCGTGAACGGTTGAAAGTGATATTCTTTGTATCAATCTGTGTGAACGATACAAGGATAGGTTTGTTTATAATTACGTAGTTGTGTACGCAGTAATTATATAATAAACATTTTACTCCTGTGTGGAGGACCAGTGGACGTAGAGGGGTTTACCTCGAACCACTTAAATACTGTGTTATTTACCTTTCGCCGTTACTGTTTTCATATATAAGTATACACTGCAAAACCCTGCACGCACCAAGCTAACAGGAGATTAGACCAAGTTGCTGTATCGACGGCAACTTACTGTATTAAAGACTTCCGCTACGCACTCCAAATTATAAAACCGTACAGCCTGTTGCTAAAACATTTCCCAGTCAGACGAGTGTACTTACTGTTTTTATTTATAGGGACCAACAATTGGTATCGGAGCGGTTGATTCTAAAAAGAATCAGTCGCATTTTTAACTGAATCAGATCCTTAAAAATACTTATTTCCGAAAACAGTCCTTGCAATTCCCATCTTCTAATATGGATACCTTTATGTCTAAAAAGATATCTATGTTTCACATTAACGAGTTTGATGACTGGAGAAACAGGATGAAGAACAAACTCAAAGCCTTCATTGGAGAATCAAAAGCTCCGCCCGCATCAACAAAGACCGAAGAATATCTTCAGGTGGTCACTGATAGTGACTCGTCAGATGATGAGCTAGAAGAGAGAGCCTATGTGTGCTCTATGGCCGAAGTTAAAGAAGAAAATGAAGACGGCGATGATGATGAGGTAAGCTCCACCTCAACTATACCTATAAATGCATCTCATACTTTTGAAAATATGTTGAATGAATTTAATAACATTAAAAAGGCCCATGAGATATTAAAAAGAGAAAACGCCCAGCTTGAAATTTCCAACTTAGAGCTGAAGGAAGAAAACGACTTGCTGAAGGAAAATTACGAAAATATATCAGTTGATTGCGAAAACAGCAAAGTCAATTTAGAAAAACTCATGGAGAGCAATCATCAACTTGCTAACAATCTAAATGAGACTAAGTCTCATCTAGAAAGCAAGACAAATGATTTGGCCCTACTCGAAGCCAAAGTAAAATCACTCGAGAAACGTGAAGGAGAATTAGAGACAATCTTGAAGTCTTTCGAGAAATCCTCTAAAAGAATGGAAGAGATCCTAAGCACTGGGCAACATGCTCATGATAAACGTGGCTTAGGGTATAACTCGTTCTCCAACAAAGAAAAATCTAGTACGGTATTCGTCAGGAGTGAGGAATCCATTCCTGTATCGAAAGAAGTTCCGAGTCCCGAGAAGGAACCCTTTGCACCGCGAACAGAAAAAGCCGCTATTTCGCCCCGCAATCCTATTCCAGACAATGGAATCCTCAGCCATTCGGACCTGAAAGGCGCAATCCAAACATGCTCCACAAGCATATCATAAGCGCCAACATCCGTCGGAGGAAAGTCAGATCGAATTATCAAGGCCCGTGCGGCGATCTTCCGGATCTGACACGCGAGGTATTGGATACAAGAGCCCGTTATCCTCGAGACGGCAAGTGCCGTTCGGTATCATCAACGGCGTTGGGAATCCAATCGAGACCCAGAAGGCAAGCTGTTAGGCCAAAGAAAATGGCTCCACCTTCGAGACGACAATCGCACTGGAATAATAACTATAATTCTCGATTTTTCATGCATTTTAATTATCATGATTACAACGACTACGTGCCTGCCCCACGTAGATATCGATACAATGGACCAAAAGTAGCCTACAACAAACAAATTGTTGCCCGGCAAATTTGGGTACCAAAAGGAAATATTACACCATGACCCAAAGTTACTTGATATCCATGCGTCGACATGAATTGGAAGCACTACAGCCAGAAATCCCTGTAAGTTTTTATGCTTTTACTCATTAAGTGAGGGGGAATGCTGTAAGACCCAAGAATACAGTATCTACCATTAATTAACTGTACACTCAGAACAGTCAAGACAGCACTGTAGTGAACAAAGAACTATGAATCCTACAGCTGACGTGTGCATTAATTAAGGGGGAATACAGTACGACCCATGAATACAGCGTTAATCTGAACATAAATTGAATCCTGTATGTACCTCTTAAGGAAGAACATTATACTATTTTCACAACAGGACATCAATTATGATTGATAAATTTATTTTATTGTGTATTGCTGTAAGAACTCGTCTGTGAACAGTTCATAGGTTCAGTTGTACTCAACTAGATTACTAATGTAAGATTGTGCCTGCGTGCCAATCATAAGTTTAAGATGTAAAACACTTCCCTATTAGATGCTATCATCTTAGAACTTGCCTGCGAGCAGTTCACATTTCTTTTAGAATAAGTGCTGAAGACCAGATCATTTGACAGAAGATCAAGAAGTCTGCTCAAGACATTATCGTGGGGATAAATATCTCCTGTAAACGAAGTCTTCTCATAGTACCAACAAATGGTTATCGAAAAAGAAGGGAAATTGTTTCAGCCTAAAGAGGTTTTGGCATCAAAGTTTTGGCATGATCAAGGAATTTTGGAAAGAAGGTTTGGAAATTATCAAAAAGGGGGAAATTGTTGGGATAAATAATGTTGTTTTGATAATTGCCAAACAACAAAGCTTGATACAGCAAATCCTGTATCGAAAGCCGGTTGAAGTTGCAATCCTGTATCGAAGACCTTATCATAGCGCCAGCATACAGCAAGTTCTCGCGCTACCAAGATACAGCAACAAAGTCTAAACGCAAAATATGGAAGCTGTCTCGACATCAATACAACACCCTTCCATACAGCGCCAGACTTGTCCATTTATGCCTACAGCACAAGTGGATACAGCAGTTTCATCGAAACAGGACTGAAGACCGTTTGAGAAGGAATCTTTAGTATTCACTAAAGTCAAGTCCCGTTCGATAAAGAAGTATTTAAATACTGAAAGGATAAAGTATTTAAATACTGAAGCTGTCAGAGATCTTCAAATCCCTTAATATCCGGATCCTGGTCTATTCAAGTCAACTATCGAATCCTGCCCAACGGATCTATCTCAACGGATATATCCAAGAATGCTATTTATATCCCCAGAAATTGAAGATCAAATAAGAACAACCACAACGAAATCAGTCACCAAGTGAAGAAGCTGTTATTATATACATCAGAGCAAAACATATCTCCAGAATCTTTCTGCAAATCAAATCTAAAGAGATATACAGTGCTCAACATCAAGAACAGCCATCATCAGCTCAAGAACTCCATATTCAAAGCTGTTGTTCTTACCTGGTTACCTAACCTTTTACCTCTGTGTAAAAACCGAGCTCTGTGTGAACTCAACAAGTTATTCTGACCTGTGTGGGACGAATAAGAGGACGAAGCTTTGGAACTGTGTGTGAAGAAGCTAGTCGAGAAGGAAGCTTTAACCAATCTGTGTGAACGGTTGAAAGTGATATTCTTTGTATCAATCTGTGTGAACGATACAAGGATAGGTTTGTTTATAATTACGTAGTTGTGTACGCAGTAATTATATAATAAACATTTTACTCCTGTGTGGAGGACCAGTGGACGTAGAGGGGTTTACCTCGAACCACTTAAATACTGTGTTATTTACCTTTCGCCGTTACTGTTTTCATATATAAGTATACACTGCAAAACCCTGCACGCACCAAGCTAACAGGAGATTAGACCAAGTTGTTGTATCGACGGCAACTTACTGTATAAAAGACTTCCGCTACGCACTCCAAATTAGAAAACCGTACAGCCTGTTGCTAAAACATTTCCCAGGCTGTATCGAGTGTACTTACTGTTTTTATTTATAGGGACCAACAGTGCGCTACCTGCCGATCCACCCGAGTCCAGAACGCCATTGCCCTACTGACTCGGCCGACTAGCGCGCGCAGCCAACCGGCCGTAGCGTGCGCTACCTTCCTGGCCGTAGCGTGCGCTACCTTCCGGCCAGAAGGCAGCGCTTACGCTGTTCCGCCGCACCCGCCCGGAAGTGCTCGCACCCGTCCGGCGGTGCCTCCACTCGTCCGGCCAGGCCGCAACCATCCGGCCGTTGTCCGACCACCATGATTCGACGACTCGATTTTCCTAATCGCACGGAACGAACACGACAAAACACTCGGGACAACATCATCGGCCCGAAATGAAAACAACGGATAACAAATCATCACCTACGGTCATAAAGGCCAAAATCGCTTGTCGAGAAAATAATACCGCACTCGACAACCGGAAATATCCGAAAAAATTCAAAGTAACTGAACGAAAATCGTGGGTATTACATTCTACTCCTAAAAATAAGTTTCGTTCTAAACTTAAAACAAAAGCAAGGCGACTCGACAACGCACTGAGCTCCATGCGTATAAAGCCACTACGATCTGGTTCAATACGCAGAATGCTTACGAAAAGCAACGAGCATGAATCGCTGCGGTTGATAAAACCGAGCAATACAAAAATCAAATCACGATTCCAACGCCGAAAGGTATGAAATTCCAAAGAACTCAAAGGTTTGGAAGATCAAATACGAAGACAATTTCCCAACACTTATGGAAATCACAAAATGGCCCAGATGTTCAATAATCACGACTACGAGATCAAACAATAATGATTGTACAACGACGAACAAATAGCAATGATCGAACAACAACGATCAACTACGAAGTTCACACCTCAAACCGGGAATATTAAACGATGCAGACCCTCTCCGTGAGGATCCACCAGGCTAGACATCCAAACAACACAACTCATTACATACCGACATGATAAAATACCAAATCCGTAGACCAACTTGGTCTTTCGTCACTAACATACAAGTCAAAAATACACGTTTCTATCTCGACTCATACCCATGCAAGGATAAAAAACACTCCCAGACAAAAAGTACGACAGTGAAAAAGACCATACACGGACTCCGACTGACTGCATCCAAAACTGGCCTTCATGTGATTAGTATCATTCGCCTTCCATCATCCTTCGCACCGATCCTGTGTTTTGCTCCCAAACCTGCATGTACCTGGATGCAAAAACAGACATCCACACCCGAATACTCGGGGGTTAGCAAAACTCCAATGTTTTGCTAGTTCAAGTATAAAGTGCAAATACGAGCCATACATAACACATTCCGAGAATACAACAAAAGACTTTCCGAGATATTTTGTTTGATTAAAAATAGTTCAAGTCTTGAAAGTAAAACGAAACAAGTAAGCACCTTGCAAACACTTCCAAATCTCGGGAGTTTTGAAAACATTTGTGATTGAAAAGTTCTTAATTCTACAAAAGCCACTTAGGGTCACCGCCCCAAAGTTCATTTTCCAAAAATACAAATCCGTTAACAAAACACGGGGTTCACAACCCAATTCATTTCAGTCACGAAACACAGGGTCCACGACCCGATCATTCCAGTCACAAAACACAGGGTCCACGACCCGATCATCAACTTCAATTCACTTCCAAAGACATATTACACATGACACATTACTCTTATGCCATTCTAGCCAAACACCAAGACTCGATATATAATGTATCTCGAACCCGAGCACCAAGCATTGTGATACTCCGCATATATCACAATTATTCATCAGTACAAACATTCTGGCAATTCTCGCAAGCCGGTCCGGCCCTCAAGCCACCAAGTCCCTGTGTGCCCTGTCGAGAAATCCCCAGGTGAGAATGCCCACTCGAAGTAACTCTCTCGACCCGGTCCAGCTGCTAAGCCACCAGGTCCCCGTGTGACCCCGTCGAGTCAATCCCCGAGTGAGAGTACCCGAGAACAACCTTACAATTCTCATCAATTCACATTTCCAAAACCACAATCTTCAAGAGTCAATCACAATATATATAATCGAGGTATATTGCTAGAATGGCCAACTTATCCAGCACATACTCATGACCCAAAGCTTATACAATTAACAACGAAGCACACCATCTAAGCAGCACCAATCGACACAACCAATATCACACAAGCTCACATATTCACACACATCCAAACGACTCCACACGAAATCTTAACAAAATAATTGAACCTTAACTTACCAACAACAAAATCACACATAATGGCATCACTCGAAAATAAGGTGATCCTATACTCGACACCAATACGCATAGTTAATTAAGTACATTAATTCACGAACACAAGAATCCTCTTTTAATAAAGCCATGATTGTAGATATACCGATTCTTTAGAAAAATGCTTGTAAACAATTCGTTTAGCACGTATCGTCAATTTTCAACCATCATATCCACAAAACACGTAATGTATGGGCAAGATACTTGCCTCAATAGCTGATACTGGACACTCCAACGAACGTGTCTCAACCGGAAAACTTCGAATGCCCACATCTCTCCGGCGAAAATGACGGTAACACCACCCATCGGAAAATGGCGAACGGAAGGGTTCCGACTCAAGTTCTTCGCAAGGAAGCTGACCCCAACATCATACCGTCAATAATCAACGATCGTACGAGGAAAAATAATCGTAGAACGCCCAAGACCCCCCTCTAAGGATTTTCACCGGACACCTTCAAGGCACCAATTAGGAACTCAACAAAACGAAGAATCTCTAACAATCGAACCATGGATCAACAAGGAAATTGGTATAATATGACTTAATAATCATCAATCCATCACAAATATGAGTTATCACGGATCAAACGGGCGTAAATAACCAAAACCCCCAATTTTTCCAAAACTAGGATTTTAGGAAAACTAACCTTGATTTGCAGGATTGAAGGATGTTATGGAGTAATTAATCGATGATATGAGCTCCCAAACTTCGTGGATTAGTTGTATAACAACATGCCATCTTCACCTCCAAGACTCCAGCCGCGTAGAGGAAAGGAAGGAAATTAAAAAATCAGTGCAAACAGGACTGCTCGGTCATATTTATACTGGTGCAGCCTAGCGTGCGCTAGGCTGCCGAGCTAGCGTGCGCTATCGGCCCAGGCTGCAACCCAGAACCTCACTGCCCTACTGACTCGGCCAGGTAGCGTGCGCAGCCTTCCGGCCGTAGCGCGCGCTACCTGCCGGTCGTAGCGTGCGCAGTGCCCGAAAGTAGCGTGCGCAGTGCCCGACAGTAGAGTGCGCTACCTGCCGATCCACCCGAGTCCAGAACCCCACTGCCCTACTGCCTTGGCCGACTAGCGCGCGCAGCCAACCGGCCGTAGCGTGCGTTACCTTCCTGGCCGTAGCGTGCGCTACCTTCCGGCCGTAGCGTGCGCTACGCCGGTTCCTGCCGCACCCGCCCGGACAGTGCCTGCACCCGTCCGGTCGGTGCCTCCACTCGTCCGGACAGTGCCCGCAACCGTCCGGCCAGTGTCCGACCACCATGATTCGACGACTCGATTTTCCGGAATCGCACGGAACGAAGACGACAAAACACTCGGGGACAACATCATCGGTCCGAAATAAAAACAACGGATAACAAATCATCACCTACGGTCATAAACGCCAAAATCAGTTGTCGAGAAAATAATACCGGCACTCGACAACCGAGAAATATCCGAAAAAAATTCAAAGTAACCGGAACGAAAATCGTGGGTATTACATTCTACCCCCCTAAAAATAAGTTTCGTCCTGAAACTTAAAACAAAAGCAAGGCGACTCTCGACAACGCACCAGAGCTCCATGTAGTATAAAGCCACTACGATCCGGTTCAATACGCAAGAATGCTTACGCAAAGCAACGAGCATGAATCGCTGCGGTTGATAAAACCAAGCAATACAAAAAATCAAATCACGATTCCAACGCTGAAAGGTATGAAATTCCAGTAACTCAAAGCTTTGGAAGATCAAATACGAAGACAATTTCCGAACACTTATGGAAATCACAAAATGGCCCAGATGTTCAATAATCACGACTACGAGATCAAACAATAATGATTGTACAACGACGAACAAATAGCAATGATCGAACAACAACGATCAACTACGAAGTTCACACCTCAAACCGGGAATATTAAACGACGCAGACCCTCTCCGTGAGGATCCACCAGGCTAGACATCCAAACAACACAACTCATTACATACCGACATGATAAAATACCAAATCCATAGACCAACTTGGTCTTTCGTCACTAACATACAAGTCAAAAATACACGTTTCTATCTCGACTCATACCCATGCAAGGATAAAATACACCCCCAGACAAAAAGTACGAGAGCGGAAAAGACCATACACGGACTCCAACTGACTGCATCCAAAACTGGCCTTCATGTGATTAATATCATTCGCCTTCCATCATCCTTCGCACCGATCCTGTGTTTTGCTCCCAAACCTGCATGTACCTAGATGCAAAAACAGACATCCACCCCCGGATACTCAGGGGTTAGCAAAACTCCAATGTTTTGCTAGTACAAGTATAAAGTGCAAATACGAGCCATACATAACACATTCCGAGAATACAAGAAAAGACTTCCCGAGATATTTTGTTTGATTAAAAATAGTTCAAGTCTTGAAAGTAAAACGAAACAAGTAAGCACCTTGCAAACACTTCCAAATCTCGGGAGTTTTGAAAACATTTATGATTGAAAAGTTCTTAATTCTACAAAATCCACTTAGGGTCACCGCCCCAAAGTTCATTTTCCAAAAATACAAATCCGTTAACAAAACACGGGGTTCACAACCCAATTCATTCCAGTCACAAAGCACAGGGTCCACGACCCGATCATTCCAGTCACAAAACACAGGGTCCACGACCCGATCATCAACTTCAATTCACTTCCAAAGACATATTACACATGATACATTACTCTTATGCCATTCTAGCCAAACACCAAGACTCGATATATAATGTCTCTCGACCCCGAGCACCAAGCATTGTGATACTCCGCATATATCACAATTATTCATCAGTACAAACATTCTGGAAATTCTCGCAACCCGGTCCGGCCCTCAAGCCACCAAGTCCCTGTGTGCCCTGTCGAGCAATCCCCAGGTGAGAATGCCCACTCGAAGTAACTCTCGCGACCCGGTCCAGCCGCTAAGCCACCAGGTCCCCGTGTGACCCCGTCGAGTCAATCCCCGAGTGAGAGCACCCGAGAACAACCTTACAATTCTCATCAATTCACATCTCCAAAACCACAATCCTCAAGAGTCAATCACAATATATATAGTCGAGATATATTGCTAGAATGGCCAACTTATCCAGCACATACTCATGACCCAAAGCTTATACAATTAATAACGAAGCACACCATCTAAACAGCACCAAACGACACAACCAATATCACACAAGCTCACATATTCACACACATCCGTACGACTCCACACGAAATCTTAACAAAATAATTGAACCTTAACTTTTTTTTTAAAAAGAAAAAGCGTCCAGAGTGGACGGGGGGTTGAGGCGGGACCCACCAACCTTTAGATAAGAGGAAATCAAGAAATACAAAGTATCAGCCCCGAATTATGACCAAAAATGGGCCATAAATCGAATCCAAACATCGAAGAAATCTACGGCCCGCTTAAGAAATACAAAGTGCACCACAAACCGTGGTCTAATGTGCGGACCCGTAGACTAAAATAACTCAACTCCGAATTATGACCAAAAATGGGCCATAATCCGGAATCTAAAATCTAAAGTGCCTACGGCCCGCTAGATCAATACAAGGTGCACCACTAAAACTGTGGGCTAATGTGCGGACCAATAGGCAAGCAAGCAATCAAGAAAATAAAACCTATCTAAATCTAAAAGACGGATAACCAAGCTGATCCATCCGTATAAGGGAGAGAAGAAACGGAGGAGTAGTATCGTAAGTATAAGTCTGAATGCCGAGGGACGACATGCCGAGCTCAGAAAGATAGTCGGTCGGCCTGTTGCCCTCCCGGAAAATGTGAGTGACTCTGAACTGAATATCTCTGAGAATATGTCGGATACGCATAAGAGTGTGACGAACCTACCAAGAGCCCCGATGGCCAGATGATAGCAGGCTCACCACAGCAGCAGCATCAAGCTCAATCCAAACATGTCTCGATCTCTGGGAAGCTAGAATCAATCCAATCGCCAACGCCTGGACCTTAGCATCAAAACTCGAAGAGGCCTGAAAAGAGGAATGGAAAGCAAGAAGGAGCTCTCCGTGGTGATCTCTAATCAGACATCCCCCACCCGCAATCTGTGTGTCTCTATCGAACGAACCATCCGTGTTCAGCTTGATCCAAGGTGTCTCGGGTCGAAGCCAAACCACCGGGACGGGGCGACAAGTCTGAGCAGGGGAAGATGTAGCTCGCTGGAAACGATCAGGCGGCGAGCAACCCGCCCAGAACTCAGATGAAATAAGCCCCGCAGAAGCCAATAAAGCAACATGGCGCTCCACCTGCACAATAACATGAGACGAAAGAAAAGTAACTGCCCTATGCTTTGCACTATTCCTTTCTGTCCAGATGAACCAACAATAAAATCACACATAATGGCATCACTCGAAAATAAGGTGATCCTATACTCGACACCAATACGCATAGTCAATTAAGTACATTAATTCACGAACACAAGAATCCTCTTTTAATAAAGCCATGATTGTAGATATACTGATTCTTTAGAAAAATGCTTGTAAACAATTCGTTTAGCACGTATCGTCAATTTTCAACCATCATATCCACAAAACACGTAATGTATGGGCAAGATACTTGCCTAAATAGTTGATACTGGACACTCCGACGAACGTGTCTCAACCGGAAAACTTCGAATGCCCACAACTCTCCGGCGAAAACAACGGTAACACCACCGATTGGAAAACGGCGAACGGAAGGGTTCTGACTCAAGTTCTTCGCAAGGAACCTGACCCTAACATCATACCGTCAACAATCAACGATCGTACGAGGAAAAATAATTGTAGAACACCCAAAACCCCCCTCTAAGGATTTTCACCGGACACCTTCAAGGCACCGATTAGGAACTCAACAAAACGAAAAATCTTTAACAATCGAACCATGGATCAACAAGGAAATTGGTATAATATGACTTAATAATCATCAATCCATCACAAATATGAGTTATCACGGATCAAACGGGCGAAAACAACCAAAACCCTCCAATTTTCCCAAAACTAGGATTTTAGGAAAACTAACCTTGATTCGCTGGATTGAAGGATGTTATGGAGTGATTAATCGATGATATGACCTCCCGAACTTCGTGGATTAGTTGTATAACAACATGCCTTCGTCACCTCCAAGACTCCAGCCGCGTAGAGGAAAGGAAGGAAATGAAAAAATGAGTGCAAACAGGACTGCTTGGTCATATTTATATCGGCCTTAGCGTGCGCTAGTCGCTGAGCTAGCGCGGCGCTTATCGGCCCGCCACAACCTGTAACCTCATCGCCTCTACCGACTCGCCAGAAGCGTGCGCAGCCTTTTTCCGGCCGTAGCACGCGCTACTCGCCGGTCATAGCGTCTTGCAGCGTTCGGCAAAGAGCGTGCGCTACCTGCCGATCCACCCGAGTCCAGAACCCCACTGCCCTACTGCCTCGGCCGACTAGCGCGCGCAGCCAACCGGCCATAGCGTGCGCTACCTTCCTGGCCGTAGCGTGCGCTACCTTTCGGCCGTAGCGTGCGCTACGCCGGTTCCTGCTGCACCTGCCCGGACAGTGCCTGCACCCGTCCGGTCGGTGCCTACACTCGTCCGGCCAGTGCCCACAACTGTCCGGCCAGTGTCCGACCACCATGATTCGACGACTCGATTTTCCGGAATTGCACGGAACGAACACGAGAAAACACTCGGGGACAACATCATCGGTCTGAAATGAAAACAACGGATAACAAATCATCACCTACGGTTATAAACGCCAAAATCAGTTGTCGAGAAAATAATACCGGCACTCGACAACCGGGAAATATCCGAAAAAAATTCAAAGTAACCGGAATGAAAATCGTGGGTATTACATTCTACCCCCCTAAAAATAAGTTTCGTCATGAAACTTAAAACAAAAGCAAGGCGACTCTCGACAACGCACCAGAGCTCCATGCAGTATAAAGCCACTACGATCCGGTTCAATATGCAAGAATGCTTACGAAAAGTAACGAGCATGAAACGCTGTGGTTGATAAAACCGAGCAATACAAAAAATCAAATCACGATTCCAACGCTGAAAGGTATGAAATTCCAGTAACTCAAAGGTTTGGAAGATCAAATACGAAGACAATTTCCCAACACTTATGGAAATCGCAAAATGGCCAAGATGTTCAATAATCACGACTACGAGATCAAACAATAATGACTGTACAATGACGAACAAATAGCAATGATCGAACAACAATGATCAACTACGAAGTTCACACCTCAAACCGGGAATATTAAACGACGCAGACCCTCTCCGTGAGGATCCACCAGGCTAGACATCCAAACAACACAACTCATTACATACCGACATGATAAAACACCAAATCCGTAGACCAACTTGGTCTTTCGTCACTAACATACAAGTCAAAAATACACATTTATATCTCGACTCATACCCATGCAAGGATAAAATACACTCCCAGACAAAAAGTACGACAGCGGAAAAGACCATACACGGTGTTGTGTCGAGAAATACACTCTCCGACCGGCGATCGCCTCAGAGATCGGGTGACCTAGCCACCGCGAGCAAATGAGACAGACCGCGACCAACACTGTGCGGCCTAGTCTCAGCCCCGCAGACAAGATGTATCGGCCGACCGAAGGTCCCAGGACAAGTCCTGGTGCCGAGCGATCGATATCTAAGACGATCGTCTCTCGGTACTTGGCGATCGACTCCTGGTGGCCGACTAGCAGACGATCATCTCTCGGCACTTGCCGACCGACCCTTGATGACCGACCAATGCCGACCCCTGGTGACCGACCATTGACGAGCGCCTCATGCCGATCGCAGCGGATGGCCATCCAGTCAGCAAAGGCCGAAGCTTCAGGACAGACCCCACGTGCAGTGCCAAGACAAGATCCGCATATCACGGATCGTTGACCACAGCCTGTCAAAGATCCGTCCACTGCCCGACAGCCCGCCAAAGCCGCAGGACCGCATGTGACATTGACTCGACGCGCGGCCGCTCCTCATTGATCGCATACCGGCCGCCGCCAAGTCTGAGAAGCAACGAGCATGAATCGCTGCGGTTGATAAAACCGAGCAATACAAAAAATCAAATCACGATTCCAACGCTAAAAGGTATGAAATTCCAGTAACTCAAAGGTTTGGAAGATCAAATACGAAGACAATTTCCCAACACTTATGGAAATCACAAAATGGCCAAGATGTTCAATAATCACGACTACGAGATCAAACAATAATGACTGTACAATGACGAACAAATAGCAATGATCGAACAACAACGATCAACTACGAAGTTCACACCTCAAACCGGGAATATTAAACGACGCAGACCCTCTCCGTGAGGATCCACCAGGCTAGACATCCAAACAACACAACTCATTACATACCGACATGATAAAATACCAAATCCGTAGACCAACTTGGTCTTTCGTCACTAACATACAAGTCAAAAATACACGTTTCTATCTCGACTCATACCCATGCAAGGATAAAATACACTCCCAGACAAAAACTACGACAGCGGAAAAGACCATACACGGACTCCAACTGACTGCATCCAAAATTGGCCTTCATGTGATTAGTATCATTCGCCTTCCATCATCCTTCGCACCGATCTTGTGTTTTGCTCCCAAACCTGCATGTACCTGGATGCAAAAACAGACATCCACCCCCCAATACTCGGGGGTTAGCAAAACTCTAATGTTTTGCTAGTACAAGTATAAAGTGCAAATACGAGCCATACATAACATATTCCGAGAATACAACAAAAGACTTCCCGAGATATTTTGTTTGATTAAAAATAGTTCAAGTCTTGAAAGTAAAACGAAACAAGTAAGCACCTTGCAAACACTTCCAAATCTCGGGAGTTTTGAAAACATTTGTGATTGAAAAGTTCTTAATTCTACAAAAGCCACTTAGGGTCACCGCCCCAAAGTTCATTTTCCAAAAATACAAATCCGTTAACAAAACACAGGGTTCACAACCCAATTCATTCCAGTCACAAAACACAGGGTCCACGACCGATCATTCCAGTCACAAAACACAGGGTCCACGACCCGATCATCAACTTCAATTCACTTCCAAAGACATATTACACATGATACATTACTCTTATGCCATTCTAGCCAAACACCAAGACTCGATATATAATGTCTCTCGCCCCCGAGCACCAAGCATTGTGATACTCCGGATATATCACAATTATTCATCAGTACAAACATTCTGGCAATTCTCGCAACCCGGTCCGGTTCTCAAGCCACCAAGTCCCTGTGTGCCCCGTCGAGCAATCCCCAGGTGAGAATGCCCACTCGAAGTAACTCTCGCGACCCGGTCCAGCCGCTAAGCCACCAGGTCCCCGTGTGACCCCGTCGAGTCAATCCCCGAGTGAGAGTACCCGAGAACAACCTTACAATTCTCATCAATTCACATTTCCAAAACCACAATCCTCAAGAGTCAATCACAATATATATAGTCGAGGTATATTTCTAGAATGGCCAACTTATCCAGCACATACTCATAACCCAAAGCTTATACAATTAACAATGAAGCACACCATCTAAACAACACCAAACGACACAACCAATATCACACAAGCTCACATATTCACACACATCCGTATGACTCCAAACGAAATCTTAACAAAATAATTAAACCTTAACTTACCAACAATAAAATCACACATAATGGCATCACTCAAAAATAAGGTGATCTTATACTCGACACCAATACGCATAGTCAATTAAGTACATTAATTCATGAACACAAGAATCCTCTTTTAATAAAGTCATGATTGTAGATATACCGATTCTTTAGAAAAATGCTTGTAAACAATTCGTTTAGCACGTATCGTCAATTTTCAACCATCATATCCACAAAACACGTAATGTATGGGCAAGATACTTGCCTCAATAGTTGATACTGGAAACTCCGACGAACGTGTCTCAACCGGAAAACTTCAAATGCCCACAACTCTCCGGCGGAAACGACGGTAACACCACCGATCGGAAAACGGCGAACGGAAGAGTTTCGACTCAAGTTCTTCGCAAGGAACCTGACCCTAACATCATACCGTCAACAATCAACGATCGTACGAGGAAAAATAATCGTAGAACGCCCAAAACCCCCCTCTAAGGATTTTCACCGGACACCTTCAAGGCACCGATTAGGAACTCAACAAAACGAAGAATCTTTAACAATCGAACCATGGATCAACAAGGAAATTGGTATAATATGACTTAATAATCATCAATCCATCACAAATATGAGTTATCACGGATCAAACGGGCGAAAACAACCAAAACCCCCAATTTTCCCAAAACTAGGATTTTAGGAAAACTAACCTTGATTCGCTGGATTGAAGGATGTTATGGAGTGATTAATCGATGATATAACCTCCCGAACTTCGTGGATTAGTTGTATAACAACATGCCTTCGTCACCTCCAAGACTCCAGACGCGTACAGAAAAGGAAGGAAATGAAAAAATGAGTGCAAACAGGACTGCTCGGTCATATTTATACTGTGCAAACCTAGCGTCTTTATCCACGGCCGATACGACAACGAGACATGTGTGCGCAGATTCGCCAGACAGGTGCCGAGTGACCGCACGAGCAGACGCCATGGATGGCATCGGCCGCATGGGGATATTCAGCCTTCGTGACGGCGTGATCGGACGGAGAATCACGCGAGTAAGCCGTGGGAGCACGACGCCTTGCTGGAAGCGGATCGCCCAAGGGGCATTCCGGATCGACTGCTCGGGATCGGCCCCAGTCACAGGGGCGCGGGCAAGGCCGGACGAGCACAGGTCGTGTGGGACAAGGCACGACGGGATAAGGCCGAGTCTGGGAACAGGACTCGAGCTGGGCGGCCGGACGCGGGCGTGGGATGCCGGGCGCGGCAGGCGTGCGCGGGCGCGCGCGCGCAATGTGCGAGGGAGACCCTCCCCCCTATAATAGGCTTAGACGGAAAAAGCCTTGTGGGGGCAGTAGACATTGAAAAGCTGAGGAGTCACTCATCAGGGAAGACTCGACCGGAAGCAGCTAGAAGCGGACCGGATTGGTCCAGGAGGTTCGGGAAGAGTCTGGAACATTGTAGAGACGGGCCCATATGGTCGGGCCGAGATGGGCCGACGCGGGCCGGGACGGACAGAGAAGGGCCGGGCGCCCGGGATGGAAGAGAAGCCTCTAGGAAACTCCTAGAAGGATGAAGTGCTCGAATGATATAGAGTATTCTAGATGATTGTATGTCTTGTACATGTAGAATACTCTAGAATATGTTTGTAAGTATTGTATGTGTAGACTTGTGTGGATAATTCTAGAGATAGGTTCTAGAATAGGATAGAAGAATGTGGATTGAATAGGATGTTCTAAAGTCCTCTAAATGAGGAGGTGGAGAGAAGTTTCTAGGTTCCTAGGAGTAGTATAAATAGGCTTGAGGTTGGCTTATTTGCACCAACCCTCAAAGACTCAACATTCTTGTATTGTAAGTGTTTGTGAAATAGTGAAGTGTTTTACTCTCAACTCCCAAGTGTTTAAACCCCTCCTTTCATACTTAGCAACCGAGTGAGTTAGTCTTACTAGCTAGATCGAGGCAATTCTAGTCTAGTGCCGCACGGGTCCGAGGAGCTTTCGAGTGCTCAAACCCAACCCCGTGATAAGTGGTATCGGAGCCACGCTAGTGGTTCAAGGAACTTCCGCATTGAGACGTTGCTGAGAGGTTTTGTGCAAGAAGGACCGATGGAGACTACGTCGAGCATCACCAAAGTTAAACCCGGCCAGGAGAAGGACAAGTCCAGAAAAGGGTCTAGGGACAAGTCCGTGGAAAGAGGTGTTGCCATGGAAGCACGAGTGGCTCGACTGGAGGAAACCATGGGCAGACACGAAGATGCTCTTGAGGCATGGAGCAGAGTGGTCGACCAGGTGACGGAGATGAGCGAGTCATTGGAGGAGCTTGAGAATCGGGTGACGGGCACCCTTAACGCGTTGCGACGCGACTTGTGTGAGGAGATCCTTGAGTCTGTCAGGAAGGAGGTTCGGTCGATGATCGCAGCCTTTCGAGAGGAGATCATAGGGAGGATCGAGACCATCGAAGGAAGGACAGCACTGTACGAGCGGGCGATGGCCCACGGCAGGGACCAGCGGGGTGCGGCACCCCACCGAATCGACATCCCCCAGCTGTGTTCGTTCCAAGGATCGCGGAATGGTAGGGAAGTGAATGACTTCCTGTGGAACATGGAGCGTTACTTTGGTGCATCGGGGATAGCAGATGATGCGACCAAGTTGCAGACGGCTCCATTCTTCTTAGCAGATGTGGCGCTGCTATGGTGGAGAAGGTGCGAAACAGAGATCGCGTGTGGTACATGTAGGATGGAGACATGGGAGGATTTCAAGGCCTAGTTCAAGCGGCAGTTTTACCCGGAGAATGTTGAGTTTGAGGTCCGGGCTAGGTTGAAGGAGTTGACACACAGCAAGGCGATCAAGGACTATGTGAAGGAGTTCCAGGAGATCGTGCTGGAGTTGCCTAGCCTTAGTGAGAAGGAAGCTTTGTTCGCGTTCGTGGATGGACTGAAACCGTGGGCAAAGTTGGAGGTGCAGAGGGCCAAGGCACAGAATGTGTCCGAGGCGATTGCGATAGCGGAGCGGCTGATCGAGTTAAAACTAGCCGGGGAGAGCCGAAAGTCCAGGAGGGACGAGGACGGCATCGGTACGCAGGACAAGTCATACCAGGGTAATGCGGATAGGGGCGCGAGGATGGCCAGGCCCGAGGACGGCAAGCAGTCAGGGTGGGCTCGGACTTGCCATGGGTGCGGGAGTGCAGACCATCTCGTAGCAGCGTGTCCGAAGAAGAAGAAATGTGAGATTTGCTGGAGCACGGAGCATTCGACGAGGCAATGCTCAAAGTTTCCGAGGGTAGCCGCGATGGAGTACACCAAGGCACGGGACGATGCCGAGGGTGAGGGAACATCGATGGCGTTGCAAGTATTGAACTCAGCCATAGGGATGGCATTGCGGGACGGAACACCGCTTGAGGGAAATCTATTATATGCGACGGGGCTGATCAATGGGAAACCCGTCAAGGCGTTGGTCAACACAGGGGCCGATTACAACTACATTGACGAGGCTGAAGCACAAAGGTTGGGGCTTCAGGTCATCGAGGGACGGGGCTGGATGAAGTCGAATAATGCACCACCTGTTCGGGTTACAGGAGTCGCCAATGGGGTGCGACTAAAGATAGGCATGTGGGAACCGCGCGAGCACTTCAAGGTGACGAGCATGGATGATCGGGACATAATACTGGGCATGGACTTCCTGCGGAAGAATAATGTTGGCGTTGTTCCGCATAAGAGGGCGTTGTACGTGTGTGATCAAGCCAAGCTTCAGGAAATACACTTGACCACAGAGCCTTCGAGACAAGCTATGTCGGCACTCAAGTACGTAAAGAAGCTTGAGGAGGAGCCGAGTTACCACCTTGGAGCAGTTCGGTTCATCGAGGGGCCGCCACGTCGCCGAGGACGTCGACGAAATGGGCGAGGGAGAATGTCACGGCCGACAGTCGACAACGAGACATGTGTGCGCAGACGGTCGCACAGGGTGCCGAGGGACCGTCACGAGCAGGACGCCATGGATGGCATCGGGCTGCATGGGGATATTCAGCCTTCAGTACGGCGTGATCGGACGGAGAATCACGCGAGTAAGCCGTGGGAGCACGGACGCCGCTATGGGAAGCGGATCGCCCAAGGGGCTTTCCGGACTGGACATGTTCGGAACTGTCCGGCAGTGCAGGGGGCGCGGGCAAGGCCGGACGAGCACAGGTCGTGTGGGACAAGGCACGACGGGACAAGGCCGAGTCTGGGAACAGGACTCGAGCTGGGCGGCCGGACGCGGGCGTGGGATACCGAGCGCGGCCGGCGTGCGTGGGCGCGCGCGCGCGAGGTACAAGGGAGACCCTCCCCCCCTATAATAGGCTTAGACGGAAAAAGCCTTGTGGGGGCAGTAGACATTGAAAAGCTGAGGAGTCACTCATCAGGGAAGACTCGACCGGAAGCAGCTAGAAGCGGACCGGATTGGTCCAGGAGGTTCGGGAAGAGTCTGGAACATTGTAGAGACGGGCCTAGATGGTCGGGCCGAGACGGGCCGACGCGGGCCGGGACGGACAGAGATGGGCCGGGCACCCGGGATGGAAGAGAAGCCTCTAGGAAACTCCTAGAAGGATGAAGTGCTGGAATGATATAGAGTATTCTAGATGATTGTATGCCTTATACTTGTAGAATACTCTAGAATATGTTTGTAAGTATTATATGTGTAGACTTGTGTGGATAATTCTAGAGATAGGTTCTAGAATAAGATAGAAGAATGTGGATTGAATAGGATGTTCTAGAGTCCTCTAAATGAGGAGGTGGAGAGAAGTTTCTAGGTTCCTAGGAGTAGTATAAATAGGCTTGAGGTTGGCTCATTTGCACCAACCCTCAAAGACTCAACATTCTTGTATTGTAAGTGTTTGTGAAATAGTGAAGTGTTTTACTCTCAACTCCCAAGTGTTTAAACCTCTCCTTTCATACTTAGCAACCGAGTGAGTTAGGCTTACTAGCTAGATCGAGGCAATTCTAGTCTAGTGCCGCACGGGTCCGAGGAGATTTCGAGTGCTCAAACCCAACCCCGTGATAGTGCGCTAGGCTGCCGAGCTAGCGTGCGCTATCGGCCCGGGCCGCAACCCAGAACCTCACTACCCTACTGACTCGGCCAGGTAGTGTGCGCAGCCTTCCGGCTGTAGCGCGCGCTACCTGCCGGTCGTAGCGTGCGCAGTGCCCGACAGTAGCGTGCGCTACCTGCCGATCCACCCGAGTCCAGAACCCCACTGCCCTACTGCCTCGGACGACTAGCGCGCGCAGCCAACCGGCCGTAGCGTGCTGTCACGCCCCACCTTAAGGCAACAGGTATCGAACAGCATCCGGCCGAAGCCTTCCGGATAGGCGCACAGCAGGCTCGCGCGCGTGCATGGTCTGGGCCAAGCTCACAGAGGACTACCCCCCCTATAATAGGCTTAGACGGAAAAAGCCTTGTGACAGCAGTAGACATTGAAAAGTCGAGGAACCCACTCTTCAGAAAAAATACCCTAGAAGCTTCAAGATGGAGACCAATCAATTCCAGAAGGTCAAAGAGGGTTCCAGAAGGTCAGAAATCGGGTCGGATTGCTACGGGCCGAATGGGGCTTGGCCGGGCCGGGTCGGGACACTTCGTGCTGGGTCGGGCCGGACGTTCCAGATGGGGCTGGAGACTCCAAGAAGACTTCTTAGAATTACCTAGAATTTTATAGATCATTCTAGATGATGGCATTCTTGTAAATACTTTGGAATAGTAATGTTTTGTTGGTAATTTGTTAGCCTAGGAGGATTAGTATAAATACCCCCCCCTTGGGGCTCATTTGTAAGTCACTCTTGAGAAATCTGATTTGCTACAGTGTAATAAGAGAAAACCTTCCCCAAAGCATTTCCTTACTTTCCTTCCTAGCAGTCTTGTTCAGTAATAGGCTTACTACTTAGGCTTGAGACAACCTAAGAGTGCCGCACGGTAAGGACTTAGCGAGGCGCAAGTATAACCCCGTGACAGTGCGCTACCTTCCTGGCCGTAGCATGCGCTACCTTCCGGCCGTAGCGTGCGCTACGCCGGTTCCTGCCGCACCCGCCCGGCCAGTGCCTGCACCCGTCCGGTCGGTGCCTCCACTCGTCCGGCCAGTGCCCGCAACCGTCCGGCCAGTGTCCGACCACCATGATTCGACGACTCGATTTTCCGGAACGAACACAAAAAAACACTCGGGGACAACATCATCGGTCCAAAATGAAAACAATGGATAACAAATCATCACCTATGGTCATAAACGCCAAAATCAGTTGTCGAGAAAATAATACCGGCACTCGACAACCGGGAAATATCCGAAAAAAATTCAAAGTAACCGGAACGAAAATCGTGGGTATTACATTCTACCCCCTTAAAAATAAGTTTCATCCTGAAACTTAAAACAAAAGCAAGGCGACTCTCGACAACGCACCAGAGCTCCATGCAGTATAAAGCCACTACGATCCGATTCAATACGCAAGAATGCTTACGAAAAGAAACGAGCATGAATCGCTGCAGTTGATAAAACCGAGCAATACAAAAAATCAAATCACGATTCCAACGCTGAAAGGTATGAAATTCCAGTAACTCAAAGGTTTGGAAGATCAAATACGAAGACAATTTCCCAACACTTATGGAAATCACAAAATGGCCCAGATGTTCAATAATCATGACTACGAGATCAAACAATAATGATTATACAAGGACGAACAAATAACAATGATCGAACAACAACGATCAACTATGAAGTTCACACCTCAAACCGGGAATATTAAACGACGCAGACCCTCTCCGTGAGGATCCACCAGGCTAGACATCCAAACAACACAACTCATTACATACCGAAATGATAAAATACCAAATCCGTAGACCAACTTGGTCTTTCATCACTAACATACAAGTCAAAAATACACGTTTCTATCTCGACTCATACCCATGCAAGGATAAAATACACTCCCAGACAAAAAGTACGACAGCGGAAAAGACCATGCACGGACTCCGACTGACTGCATCCAAAACTGGCCTTCATGTGATTAGTATCATTCGCCTTCCATCATCCTTCGCACTGATCCTGTGTTTTGCTCCCAAACGTGCATGTACCTGGATGCAAAAACAGACATCCACCCCCGAATACTCGGGGGTTAGCAAAACTCCACTGTTTTGCTAGTACAAGTATAAAGTGCAAATACGAGCCATACATAACACAAAGTGACCCAAAGCTTATACAATTAACAAGGAAGCACACCATCTAAACAACACCAAACGACACAACCAATATCACACAAGCTCACATATTCACACACATCCGTATGACTCCACACGAAATCTTAACAAAATAATTAAACCTTAAGTTACCAACAATAAAATCACACATAATGGCATCACTCAAAAATAAGGTGATCTTATACTCGACACCAATACGCATAGTCAATTAAGTACATTAATTCACGAACACAAGAATCCTCTTTTAATAAAGTCATGATTGTAGATATACCGATTCTTTAGAAAAATGCTTGTAAACAATTCGTTTAGCACGTATCGTCAATTTTCAACCATCATATCCACAAAACACGTAATGTATGGGCAAGATACTTGCCTCAATAGTTGATACTGGACACTCCGACGAATGTGTCTCAACCGGAAAACTTCGAATGCCCACAACTCTCCGGTGGAAACGACGGTAACACCACCAATCGGAAAACGGCGAACGGAAGGGTTCCGACTCAAGTTCTTCGCAAGGAACCTGACCCTAACATCATACCGTCAATAATCAACGATCGTACGAGGAAAAATAATCGTAGAATGCCCAAAACCCCCCTCTAAGGATTTTCACCGGACACCTTCAAGGCACCGATTAGAAACTCAACAAAACGAAGAATCTTTAACAATCGAACCATGGATCAACAAGTACATTGGTATAATATAACTTAATAATCACCAATCCATCACAAATATGAGTTATCACGGATCAAACGGGCGAAAACAACCAAAACCCCCAATTTTCCCAAAACTAAGATTTTAGGAAAACTATCCTTGATTTGCTGGATTGAAGGATGTTATAGAGTGATTAATCGATGATATGAGCTCCCGAACTTCGTGGATTAGTTGTATAACAACATGCCTTCGTCACCTCCAAGACTCCAGCCGCGTACAGGAAAGGAAGGTAATGAAAAAATGAGTGCAAACAGGATCGCTTGGCCATATTTATATCGTGCGCCTAGCGTGCGCTAAGTCGCCGAGCTAGCGTGCGCTATCGGCCCGCCGCAACCCGAACCTCATCGCCTCTACCGACTCGGCCAGTAGGCGCAGCTTCCGGCCGTAGACGCGCTTACTCGCCGGTCAGAAGCGTGGCAGCGCCCGACGATGCGTGCGCAACCTGCCGATCCACCCGAGTCCAGAACCCCACTGCCCTACTGCCTCGGCCGACTAGCGCGCGCAGCCAACCGACCGTAGCGTGCGCTACCTTCCTGGCCGTAGCGTGCGCTACCTTCCGGCTGTATCATGCGCTACGCCGGTTCCTGCCGCACCCGCCCGGCCAATGCTGCACCCGTCTGGCCGGTGCCTCCACTCGTCCGGCCAGTGCCCGCAACCGTCCGGCCAATGTCCGACCACCATGATTCGACAACTCGATTTGCTGGAATCGCACGGAACGAACACGACAAAACACTCGGGGACAACATCATCCGTCTGAAATGAAAACAACGGATAACAAATCATCACCTATGGTCATAAATTCCAAAACCAGTTGTCGAGAAAATAATACCGGCACTCGACAACCGGGAAATATCCGGAAAAAAATCAAAGTAATCGGAACGAAAATCGTGGGTTTTACAGCAATTTAGTTAAGGTCCCAGAGATAAAATGATTTTAAGTGATGAGAATTAAAATATGTGTTCATGTCAAGCATTGCACCTCATGTTCAATTGCATGGATGTAATGATATTATTCCATTGGCACGCATGACTTTTACTTACTGAGTTGTATCTCATATAGTTTATGCATTGTAGGTGAGCTTGATGACACCTAATCATTAGACGGCTGGATTATTGGAGTTCCCACGGGATTTGAGGGGTGATCTACATGGATGACGACCTGCTGGGCTAAACCATGGGCTTATCATGTCTTAGATACTATTCTGAACCTTGTATTATAGATATGTACTATGTTATCAAGTTAGTTTACTGTTAATAAGGTTTGGGAACTTAATAGTTTGTTTGAATGTGGGATTTATGTATGATAGATGATTGGACTTGAGTAACTATTGGTGTTTGATCTTATTGATACACAGTTTAATGCTATTTCAAGGAGATGAGCTTGTTTTGGGTTGAGACGGGATGTCACTAAGTGGTGGTGATGTTATTTTTTATCATTGTTGTCACATGTTTTCGGATAGGTCCTATGTTAGAGGAAACCCTATCAAAATTCAACCATGTCTCTTATGAATTGTTATGGTATTAGATATGTTGTGTCACGAGTTAGAAGTGGATCGTGTCAGTAAGCTATTTGTGAAATGATCAGCAAGATTATCTTCTGATGCAACCCTGGATATAACTATGTCTCCTTCCTTTACGAAGTGCTGTATGATATGGCACTTGCAGTTGATATGTTTACTTGCCTTATGGGCTCGTGGTTCCCTCAAATTTGTGACCGAATCAGTATTATCACAGTAAAGTGTAATACACTGGGAAATCGGGAATCACATCTATGTCCTGCAGGAAGTACTTGAGCCATACTGCCTCTTTGGCTGCCTCAGAGGCTGCCACATATTCGACTTACATGGTAGAGTCTGAGATGAATTTATGCTTCATAGGTTATCTGTTGATATATTAGCATGTACTCCTTATGTAACACCCCCAAGATATTCAGGGTATATTACAGCACCGTGGATCCCTACATGGGACCCACCAGGCTAGGTGGACGAACACACTCATCGACTCGCGGATTCACACAATAACACCTCATCATAAAGACGCAAAACATTAATAATCCGCCCGGTTCAATCGGTCAAACGACATCACAACCACCCAATAAAAACATAATGGACGAAACAGTTCAATCCGAACAATTAAAAGCTCCTAAGTACTCGAGTACTTCTATTAGTTTACAAGATGACAATCGATCTAAAGGTAGAACACAATAAAAAACCACCCATGCACAATCATCATGCATGGCCGTCATCCGCGTACTGGTCCAGCGCTCGTTCGTCTCGATGAACCTGACCTGAAATTCATAAAACGAATTTCCCCAAAACGGGTCCCCAAAGGGGTTAGCAATTATCCTAGTACAGGTAACCAAATGAACAACTTACACCTTACAGATATAGTCAATGCATGCAATCATGAAACATCGGTTGAAACACATATTTCCGGAAACGCCAATAATCTGAAACACATTTGTAAAATGCACCACAATTAACCGAGGACCCACCCCTCCATAGACCCCTACCGAGACCCCATCGGATCTAACCCGAAGTGGTTAAAAGAAAGCTCGCGGACCCACCCCTTGTGGACCCATACTGAGACCCCGTCGGATCTAACCCGTAGTGAGCATACACACACACAATTTCTCATGCAATACTACCATGTCAAGATTGTAAGTTCATAAGGGTACTTGCCTCGATCAATAGACGGTGACACGAATGGAAAGGGAGAATCAAACACGACCGCTAGAAACTGGCAAAACTAAACCTAACGATTCGAAGAATACAATCACAACCATTTCTAAATGAATACGGAAATAGAATACACCCGAAAACCCGCCTATGATTCATGTATATTCGTATAATAACAACAACGAGGGCGGACCACAACCAAACCCTTTCGATTATGCAAATACCACGAAATAGACCATGAATCCATAGGTAAACCGAGAGTACCAACAAGATTAATCATATTCATCATGAATTAATCAACAACACGGAACGAATCGGATGAAAACGCGAAAACCCCCAAATCTCCCCAAAATAGGGTTATAGAAGATTTACCTTGATTCAAGAGGTAGAAGATGGTTATATGATGATAACTTGGTGTTAGAGACTCAAGATCATGGATGGATGATGATACTCGCTCAATTCCAAGCTCCCAAATGCTCCAAATCGCCTAACTCTCAGAGAAGAAAAGAAGAGGAAGAGAAATGAGTTGCCCCGGTTAACTCTCTGGTTTTTATAGCCAGAGAGTTATTAGCGTGCACTAACCTTTAAGGTTAGCGTGCGCTATCGGCCAAAAACCCAGTCCAAAGCCTACGGTTCTGGACCGTTAGCATGCGCTACCCGAAAATAGCGTGCGCTAACCGCCCCTCGATAGCGTGCGCTATCAGGCCATAGCGTGCGCTACCTGAAAATCAGCCGAGTCCAGAAACATTCTGCCTAGTACTGGACTTCCGGATTAGCGCACGCTACCAGCCAACTCTGCGTGCGCTAAGTCCGTACGATAACGTGCGCTAGGACAACACCTTAGCATGCACTAGAACAACTCTTCCAGAGAGTAGAGGGCAGAAGCAGACTACAGTCACTACTGTGCCCAAGACACTAGCGCGCGCTACCAAACAAGTGTAGTGTGCACTACCAAAGATTACTAACGGGCGCTAATTAACATCCATAGCATGTGCTAGGTAGCCGGGTGGAAAGCGACTCAAACACCCAAAACACGATCGAAACAACAAACGGAAGCTCACAACACGCATAACATACGATAGATTTACGGCAACCCCAAAACGGCGGTTCCAAGCAATAATTACTAGAATCGGACCGAATAGCGACGGAAAAGCCAACAATTGCTCCGAAAATAAGCATTCCCGAAATACACATACGGTTACACATGAGCAACCAAAACAAGAAAAACATAAAATCGTGAAAGTGCCGGCAAAAGAAAAATACGGATATTACATTCTACCCCTATAAAAATAAGTTGCATCCCGAAACTTAAGAAACAAACAACTCAGGGTATCTAGCACGCATGCTATCCTCGGTTTCCCAAGTTGACTCCTCGACACCATGCCTCGACCACTACACCTTGAATAAGGGAATGGTCTTATGCCTCAATCACTTCTCACGGTGCTCCAAAATCTTCAAGGGACGCTCCTCGAAGGTAATATCCTCAGCGATATCATTTCACCATAATCGATGATGTGACTAGGACCCGGGATGTATTTCCTCAATTGGGAAACATGGAAAACACTATGAATGTGACTCAAGGCCGGAGGTAACACCAAACGGTATGCCAATTCACCGACTCTCTCGAGAATCTTAAAGAGCCCAATAAATCTTGGGCTCAACTTTCCCTTCTTCCCGAAGCGAAAAACCCCATTCGTCGGCGACACCTTTAGCAAAACGTGGTCCCCCACCTCGAATTCCAAAGATCGACGATGGACATCAGCATATGACTTCTGTCGACTCTGAGCAGTCAACATCCTCTCCCGAATTAATTCCACCTTCCGCCTCATCTCTAAAACGATATCCGGTTCGTTCCCGACCAAATCGGATGCCTCATTCCAATAAATCGGTGATCGACTACGCCGCCCATAAAGTTCCTCATACGGTGTCATGTGAATCGACGCGTGCCAACTATTATTGTACGTGAAGTCGATCAACGGTAAATGTTCCTCCCAGTCACTACTCCAATCGAGAGCACAAGCGCACAACATATCCTCAAAGGTCTGGATAGTGCGCTCTGACTGCCCATCGACTGAGGATGAAAAGAAGTGCTCAGACGCAAACGAGTACCAAACGCCTTATGCACTGCCTGCCAAAAGTGCGATACGAAATGGCCATCCTGATCCGAAACAATAGACTTCGGAGTACCATGAAGTCTCACAATCTACGCAATAAACACCCGAGCCAGCTTTCCAGACCCCAAGTATCCCTGATGGCCAGAAAATGTGCCGACTTGGTCATACGATCCACAATCACCCAAACCATGTTCATGCACGATCTCGATAGTGGCAAACTCGTGATGAAGTCCATTCAAATATCTTCCCATTTCCATTCCGGAACGGGAAGCGACTGCAATAACCCAGCCGGTCGCTGATGCTCGATTTTGACCTCCAGACGAGTCAAAATCTCACTACGAACTGTGCGACCTCCTTCTTCATATCATTCAACCAAAAATTCCTCCTCAGGTCTTTGTACATCTTACACGAACCAGGATGAACGGAGTAAGGCATAGCATGAGCCTCCCACAAAACACCCTCTCTCAATTTCGAGTCGTTTGGTATGAAAAGTCGACTCTGAAACCTCAATACACCATCTTCATGAAATACAAACCCAGGAGACTTTCTTTTAAAAACATTCTCCCGAATTTGAGAAATCATCGGATCCTCCAACTGCTTCAATTTAATTTCATCGACCAGCAACGACGAAATCTCTAAAGCGCAAAGTTGTCTGACCACTCCTGGCCATAAAATCTCAACATCCAAATCGATCAAAACCCATTGAAGCTCAGACCGATATGTAAGGATCCCAAGTGTCCTCAATGCAACCGGTTTCTGACTCAAGGCGTCGGCCACGATGTTCGCCTTGCCCAGATGATAAAGGATTTCAAGGTCATAATCCTTAATCAACTCCAACCACCTCCTCTACCTCATATTCAACTCCCGCTGGGTAAATATATACTTCAGACTTTTATGATCGGTAAAAATCTGACATGCGTAGCCAAACAGATAGTGACGCTAAATCTTGAGCGCAAAGACAACTGCCGCTAACTCCAAATTGTGAGTAGGGCAGTTAAGCTTATACGGCATAAACTGTCTCGACGCATATGCAATAGTCTTGCCGTGCTGCATCAACACGCACTTAAGACCTTGACCCAAAGCATCGCTGTAAATGGAAAAACCCTCATTGCCACACAGCAACGCTAAAATCAGGGCTGAAGTCAAACGCCACTTCAGCTCCTCAAAACTCGCCTGCCTCTATCATTCCAGACGAACGTCTCGCACTTCTGGAGCAACTGTGTAACTGCCCGAGCTAGTTTCGAGAAACCCTCGATGAACCTACGGTAGTAGCCAGCCAAACCCAAGAAACTACGGAGCTCCTTCACGTTCTTAGGCGGTGCTCAATCCAACACTGCCTCGATCTTTTGCGGATCCACACAGACTCCCTCGGCTGAAATCACGTGACATAGAAACATCACCTCCTTCAGCCAGAACTCACATTTCGAGAACTTCGCATAAAGTTACTCGGTCCTCAAAATGTCTAACAGTACTCGTAGATGATGCACGTGCTCCTCATCGTTCCTCGAATAAATAAGGATATCGTCAATGAAGACGACGACACACTTATCCAAATACTCGATAAAGACCTTGTTCATTAACTGCATGAACACTGCTGGTGCGTTGGTTAACCTGAAGGGCATGACCACAAACTCATAATGTCCGTATCTCGTCCGAAAAGCTATTTTCGGGACATCGGACTCCTTCACTCGAAGCTGATAGTACCCCAATTTCAAGTCGGTCTTTGAGAATACCGCAGCTCCCTGCAACTGATCGAACAAGTAATCAATCCTCGGCAAGAAATACTTGTTCTTGATGGTCACCTTGTTTAGCTCGCGATAGTCGATACACAAACGCAGTGAACCATCCTTCTTCCGCACAAAAAGAACCGGCGCGCCCCAAGGCAAAGCGCTTGGTCGAATATATCCCGACTCAAGAAGCTCACTCAACTGCTTCTTTAGCTCAGCCATCTCTGAAGGTGCCATGCGATACGGCGCCTATGAAATTGGAGCCGCACCCGGCTCTAACTCAATAGTGAACTCAACCTCACGGTCCGGTGGCAAACCCTGGTAGCTCGTCAGGAAAGACATCAGGAAACTCACTAACAAATGGAATCGATGAAAGCTCGACTCTACTACCCTCCGCCTTCAAGGCGTAGCACCAACAACCAGTACACCCCTTCTGCAGGAGTCTCATCGCCTTCAAGGCGTTAATAACTAACTTCTAGTTTCCCCTCTTTCACCCTGCGAAAGAGTGCTCAGTGCTGTCCTCGGCTAACATAGTGATGATTCTCGTGCGGTAGTTCATGATCACACCATGACGCTCGAGCCAATCATCCCAGAGAATCAAATCCTCACCCTCAATACCCACAACAATAATATCAGAGCGCCAATCCCTCTCGCAAATAATCACAGAACAATCTCGGATCTCCCGATCACCAACGATCCTATGACCGCTAGGAAGTTTAACGATGAAAGGCTCATAAGGCGACAAACAATCAAGACCCAAATAGTGCATACATTCCAGAGAGATGAATGAATGTGTAGCACCCGAATCGAAAAGCACACTGAGAGGATGAGAATGAATGTGAATGGTACCTGTGGCTATGGTGGCGGTAGGATCATCGGCCCTCCTCATCTCATAAACACGCGGGTGGGCGGATCCGACACTTAAAGATCCCCCTCTAGCGGGCTGACCCCGACCTCTCCCTCGACTAGCACTCGGTGGATACTGAGAAGCAAACGATCCTTGATTCACACTTGGTTCCCTAGGCGCTGGAATGGAAGTCTGGGCACCAAGAATTCTCTCTCTCTCAGCACAAAGAGCAGCCTTGTGGCTTGGCTAGCCACACCGATTACACGTTAGCAAAGGGCTCGGACAATTACGACTGATGTGGCCCGGTCGACCACAGTTAAAACACTTTACATCCCGAGAAAGAGTACTGGTAGTTCCACGGAAACCCCCAGCAGAACAAGCTGGACCACTACCGGTGGAAAAATTAGCAGGCTGAGATTTTTGCTGACCTCCACCCTTGTGGCCGGAAAAATTCCCGGCGGACTTCTGCTTCTTGCTCTCGCGAACTGCCTCACTGGCCGTCACAGACATATCGTAAGTAAGGGCTATACTCTGATAATCCTTCAAGGTGTGGCAGACGAGCCCAGACTGTTGGGATTCGTTGCCTAAAACGAAGGCCCAGCGGAAGCGGTAAAACGAAAATTAATTCGATCCGAATCCCTACGAGGATCGATCGAGCTACGTATATACGAATATCAAAAAATGAATTCACAAGAGATATAGAAACTCACCCTTGTAGTCCGTTAATTAGATGGATAACCTTCTCTTGAGCTATTCCCCAAGCTTTGCTTGATCTCTACGAATCCAATCCTCTCCAAACCCTTGAACGATCCAACGCCGAAAGCACCGCGTCTCTCCTTGCCATGCGCCGCAGAAACGACCGGAACGACAATCACCTTGCTATCCTCCGAGGATACGGCTAGAGCTAAGTGATGAAGCTTCTAATATGAAATTATAACACTCTTAGTGTATAATTTATCTCTCAATTTTGTATCTTGATATTTTTCTCTAAGAAAACTCTCAAGAACACATAAAGAAGAAGAACAAGATGAAGAAGTTTTTCTCTCTCTCTCTTGAAAGGCTTGTCTCACGTTGGAAATCATGTGGGAGAGATAAGAAGTATTCCTCCTTTTATTCTTATTCCACCCTCATGTGAACAACTCATATCACATGAGATCAAACCCCACAAAGTCATCTTTTTCATATAAAATGAAAACAACAAAACAAGAGGAAAGTGGGTGGAACTAAGGGGGGCGTCTACCATGCAGAAACGGATGAGTTCAGTTCGTTTCGGACTCCCGTGAGTCTAAATAGATAAACTACGATTCCGTTCCGATGTATTTGTATCGATTAATTAATCCATTTAATTAAATATATCAAATACAAAATAACATAATTAATTTCTCCAAGAAATAATTATATTCATGAATTAAATTAATCACCCAGTGATATATTTAATTCATTAAGCCGTAAATCAATTTATCTGATAAGTCGATTTAAACATCCAATGTCCCAAATTTAGATATCCAATATCTAATATTCATAATGAGAGAATTAGCTTGATTCATTCCGTCGTCAATCCTATTGCGCGACTCGGTAGGTCCGTCTCAGTCAGCAATGGGAGGAACCATAGAGTAGTAGCACCACCTAGCCATCGGGCACTCTACACTGCACTTAACCGAGAACGAATGATTGGGATCATTCAAGAACCATTCTGTCGTGAATACCAGTAAACATATAAACCCTTCTTTCAAATGTCCCGATCAAGTTATGGGGTCACGGTCAGTCAAACCCCATCTGTACTTGACGCTATGCATGCGTTAATGCAAATCGAGATCATCGAGCTCTCGTGTATCTAATACAGCTAGCTCCAATGCTTTAGCCAAAGACTTATGATCTCATCTGCTAATAACCGCATAGGACATATAACCAGTTCACTAATAGGAGAAAGAATTTTATCTTGATATTCAGTAGGACCTGCTACTTGCCCATCAAGATGCACGTCGAGGTTGACCCTCGCCTTCCGGTTTATAGGGTCGAACTACTCTAATGAAAATCTTGACGTCACAAGCACATCCCTACTAAATCCTCAAGTCGAAGGTTCACGAATACCTATCACAACCTTTCGATTCCATCATTGACTGTCCCGGAGTGAAATTCGTGTGACGAATCGAGGGTGAGTCGGTTCGAGTATACTAATCTAATTAGCATACCTATAACGTGTGCTCCCACTAACCATTAGTGTTCGACAGGCACTCTCTTTGTCAAAGAACATGTCATACAAGTCTTCACATAAACTTAATGCCCAGTTAAGTTTCATCGACTTGCGAACGATTAAGTATTTGAGCTATACACCTTTCCAGTGCCGGCCCCCTTATCTAATAAGGAGTGTAACGTTTTTCTCTCAAATACACGGACTAGTTTCTACATGTATATTTACGAGTTAGGAATGCCAGTAACTACCAGTAAATAAAGAAACATCCATTGCCTTATATAATTGATTTACATAATTACAAGTGCAATGCCCTCACTCAACATCCTCTGAGTGGCATTTGAGGGCATACTCCTAACAAAGACATGTAGTCGCGAATCGACAATTTCATCCGCCTGGAGAAGTGGAAAATATTGTCGCTCTCCTTTATAACCTGGGCCTTCACGAAGCCCAACTCTCGGTTGAAATCAGCAATAGCTTGTGAAACGGGGATATCCCAAGGCTAAGCATCAAAAAAGGCAGGACTCGAGCTTGTTTGGCCGGCCACAGGCAATATTCGGTCTCCATCAGGTCCTTGAATTCATCCCATGTAGCAACGCGGTCCCTGGGCTCAACAGCCTCCCACCAGTCAGTAGCATCCCCAGAAGAAAATACTAGGCAATAGGGACCTTGCAATCCTCGGGGCAATTGGTGTCAATAAAGACCTTGGATTTCTCCTTGATCCACCCCTCCCAGCCAATCGGGTCCGAAGCTCCCGAAAACTGAGGAGGATCCATCTTGATGACATCTTGAAGCTAACGATCCGCTCTGCCCCGAGCAGCATGGGCCAGATTCGGGTTTTGAACCGCCTGAGATATCGCCGCCATTTGGTTTACCATTTGTTGCATAACAGCCGCAACACCAAGGTCGGAGCCATCTTGAGTAGAAGCATGGCTATGACGGTCACCGGTACTGCCGGCTCCAGAAGAATGCGACGTGGCCGCCTCACCGACTGCCCCACATCCCCGGACGCATCCACGACCACGACCACGGCCTCTTCCAGCATCCATACTGATGTTAAATAAGTAGCAAAATTAATTCGACGAGAAGTACGAGAGGAAAACCAATCACAAATCAAGAATCGGATGTGCGATACACGGAAACAAGGAACATAGTAAGGAAAACTTACGGGCACTGTAAGTACCGGAATCCTAGCAGCGTGATGACGATGTGCAAAATGAAACACAACTAGACCCAATACACCGACAAGCCTATGTATCCACAAACCTAGTTCTCTGAAACTATTTTCTGTAACACCCCCAAGATATTCAGGATATATTACAGCTCTTTGGATCCCTACATGGGACCCACCATGCTAGGTGACCCAACACACTCGTCGACTCGCGGATTCAACACAATAACACCTCATCATAAAGACGCAAAACATTAATAATCCGCCTGATTCAACACACTCGTCAACTCGCGGACCCAAAATGCAATAATACGTTAAAATCATTTTCAAAAATTCTCCCAACACTTCATAAACACCAACGACGGTAATATTTTACAAAATGTTCCAGGTACTTTAAAACAACTCTTTCAAATACCGTCGAGGTTTTATTTGAGAATCCTAGGCCAGCTCGCAAATTTCAAGCAATTTCCAAAGTTCATACGAAGCCGCTGGCTAATCGCACTTGCACAAACTTATGAAAGTTTTAGAGCTTCCCAATCGTCTTTCCAATCGAGGACGCATGTCCTCAACATGTCCTCTAAGGTCTGAATAGTCCTCTCTGATTGTCCGTCGGACTGAGGATGAAAAGCGGTACTAAGATTAAGCTGAGTTCCCATAGCACGATGAACTGATTTCCAAAAATGAGACACAAATCGTCCGTCACGATCGAAAATGATACTTTTAGGAGTACCGTGCAATCTCACTATCTCCTTGATGAACAACTGGGCCAGTCTCTCGGGACCCCACGTATCCTTGATTTCAAGGAAATGAGCCGATTTGGTTAAGCGGTCCACGATTACCCAGATCGTATTCATGCCACGACGACTCGTCGGCAAACTCGTGATGAAATCCATAGAAATGTCTTTCCACTTCCATTCTGGAATAGGGAGAGGTTTCAGCATGCCCGCCGGTCGCTGGTGTTCAATCTTAACTTGTTGACAGGTTAAGCATCTCGAAACAAATTCTGCGACTTCTCGCTTCATATTACTCCACCAGTAATTTTGTTTCAAGTCCTTATACATCTTACTAGACCCCTGATGAACAGAATAAGGGGTAGCATGAGCTTCTTTCAAAATCGAGTTTTTCAACTCGTCATTCGCCGGTACGCATAACCGATTCTTAAAACGCAGAAGTCCATCCTCGTGAACCACAAATCCGGGGGATTTCCCCTGAGTCACATCCTCTCGAATGCGTAACAAAAATGGGTCCACACCCTGATTCTCCCTGATCGCCTCCTCAAGTGACGATGAAATCTCCAACGTACAAAGTTGCCCTTGTACTCGCTGTAACCAGACCTCGATCTCGGGTCTCAGAAATTCCTGCTGAAGTTCCTTCTGAACTATTAATCGAGCAAGCATCTGCTCCTGAACGGACTTACGACTCAAGGCATCGGCGACAACATTCGCTTTGTCCGGGTGGTAAAGGATCTCAATATCATAATCTTTGATTAATTCCAACCACCGTCTCTGCCGCATATTTAACTCCTTCTGAGTAAATATATACTTTAAACTCTTATGATCGGTGAATATCTGACAGGTAACGCCATAAAGATAATGACGCCAAATCTTCAAAGCGAACACCACGGCTGCTAGCTCCAGGTCGTGTGTCGGATAGTTAACCTCGTAAGGTCTCAATTGCCACGAAGCATAAGCAATATGCATGAGTACACATCCGAGACCCTGCCCGGACGCATCACTATAGACCACAAATCCCTCTGTCCCTTGCGGTAAAGAAAGGACAGGTGCTGAAGTTAACCGGCTCTTGAGTTCCTCAAAAATCCGTTGGCACGCGTCGGACCACGTGTATTTCTTATCCTTCCGTAAAAGGTTCGTCATGGGTTGAGCGATTTTAGAAAATCCTTCCACAAATCGCCGATAATAACCCGCTAATCCGAGGAAACTTCGGATTTCCTTAACATTCTTCGGAGGTAGCCAATCTCGAATAGCCTCCGTCTTCTGAGGATCGACACGAACTCCGTCTGATGAAATTACGTGTCCGAGAAACGTCACCTCGGACATCCAGAACTCACATTTGGAAAACTTCCCAAAAAGTTGTTCTCGTCTAAACACGTCGAGAACTAGATGAAGGTGAGACTCGTGTTCCTCCCGGTCACGAGAATAAATCAAAATGTCATCAATGAAGACAACCACAAATTGATCCAAAAAGTCAATGAAAACCCGATTCATTAATTCCATGAATACCGCAGGTGCATTAGTCAACCCAAACGGCATAACCACAAACTCATAATGACCATAGCGTGTTCGAAACGCCGTCCTTGCGATATCCGACTCTCGAATCCGCAACTGATGATATCCAGATCTTAAGTCGATCTTGGAAAATACTGAAGCTCCCTGAAGTTGATCTAAGAGGTCATCAATACGGGGTAAAGGATACTTATTCTTGATCGTCACCCGGTTCAATTCCCGGTAATCAATACACAAGCGGAACGAACCATCCTTCTTCTTGACAAATAACACTGGTGCTCCCCACGGGGACGCACTCGGTCGAATATAACCCTTCTCGAACAATTCCTCAAGTTGGTTCTTTAATTCCTGCATTTCGGTCGGGGCCATCCGGTACGGTGCCTTCGATATCGGGGACGTACCAGGCTCCAACTCAATCGGGAATTCCACATCCCTCTATGGAGGCAAACCAGGTAACTCATCTGGAAAAACATCGGCATATTCCTTCACTACCGGAATGTCCGTCAACATTACTCATGATTTCTCGGTTTTGGTCATATAGCACCAATAACCGACACATCCCTGATTGAGTAATCTTACTGCTTTCATCAAATTAATGACCTTACCAGAACAGCCGGGATTACCTCCCTGAAACGCGCATTCGACCCCATCGTCTGAAATGATAGTGATCATACGCTTACGGACACTAATGATGGCATCATGACGACCCATCCAATCAATACCCAAGATGACGTCGTCCCTCGGCAAATCTACTACGATTAGGTCTGCTGGCCATACACGACCATGAAGCTGAATCAGACAATTCTGAATCTCACGATTTCCGACAATTCGTCTACCATCAGGTAGACCAATGACATAAGGCTCACAACTAGTAGCACTACACAGATGTAGTCTACTCAAACATGACTCGGAAATGAATGAATGCGATGCACCAGTATCAAAAAGGGTACACACAGGTTGAGATAGAATATCGAGTGTACCTGAGATCATCCGGGCCTCCAGATCGTCGGTCTTCTTCATCTCATAAATTCGGGGCTTGCCGGCCCCCGAACCGGACGCTCCCATATGATAGCTCTTGGCTCCGCCTTTAGCTCCTGTCGTCTTGAGCAGCCGACCGAGTGGCTTTGATTACGCACCGAATGACCTGGGGCTTGAGATGACGCCGGAGTGGGTTTAGAGTCCCTTCGGCAAAAACGGGCCCTATGCCCAGCAATCCCACAGTTGTGGCACGTGACAGTCTGCTTCGGACATTTGGTGCTGAAATGACCCTGTTCTTCACAGTTGAAACAGGTGATGGCCGAACTGGCCGCTCGTAACTGAGATTCTATGGGTTTAGGCGTCACCGGAGGACGCTCAGAAAAGGTAGAGCCCGCATGTGGTTTCTTGAAAGTGGCCTGACTCCCGTCAGACTGATTACGGTTCTTAGACTTCTTGCTAGCAGATGAAGGCTGCTGCTTAGCAATATCCTTAGCAGTAAGCTCATAGGTAAGAGCTTTCTCAATGAACTCGGCCAGAGTGGTACAATTATGATTAAGCAACTCTAGCCGCATACGAGGTTTCAGCCTCTTGCTGAAATACTTGATCTTGTCCGCCTCAGAGTGAATGATAGATGAGGCGAACGGAAGAAGTTCCTGAAATTTTTCGGCGATGGCGAGAACATCATCATCCGCCGAAAGGTCGGGAGTGAGTAATTCCGACAACTTGGCCTCCCTGAGTGGGGCCGGATAGTACCTCTCCATCATGAGAGTCTTGAACTGAATCCAAGTACATGATCCGTCTGTGGGCTTCAACGATAGCCACCATGAATGAGCGCTCTTACCAAGATAGTAAGCCGCAACTGAAACTTTATGCCCTTCAGGGCAATCCACCATAGCAAATAACTTCTCGAAATGCTCAAGCCAATGGACAATATCCGCCGGCTCAGATGAGCCCTCAAAGGTAGGTGGTCGCTGGCGAGAGATATCGCTAATGATATTGCTTACACCCCTCTCTTGCCTCTGAGGTGGCGGCGGAGGAGCCTGTTGATTTTGAGTAGTGAAGTTATGCATCGCCTCCATTAGTTGTGCCATCTGAGTCATTTGGGCCATCATGCCCTGCATAAAGGCGAGTGGGTCGACTCGAACACCCTCTGACTGAGCTGTGTTCCGGGTTCGACTCCCTGATAGCGAATGATCACGTCCAGGTGAATGAGTGGCAGCGTCACTACTCGATGAATTAGCATTATTCCTGGCATTCGCACGTGTATTCACACGAGTTCTCGGGATTCGGCCCGCTCCACGGCCTCGTCCTCCACGTCCTCTGCCAGCCCTTTCCATACTGAAGTGGAAAGTCATATGATGATTATATATCTCGCATGAGTATCACATTATGATTATATTATGAAATGATGAAAATGAACATACGCGCTCAAATACAGCGATTACATGAATGATTAATTGACGTGACATGATTATCTGATGAAATTACTGAAATGATTATCTTGAACAATTTAACAAGATTGATGATATGATCTTCAAGATCAACAACTGAGTAATGAAATGAATTGAGTGATTAATGAGTTAACATTATCGACTTGATCACAATTGAAGATTATGAATGAGGATTGTCAACTGATGAATTATGAATGAATGATTATTGCCAGAAATTATACCATGGCATCAGAAATCTTACAGTTCTTGGTCTGATTGGCTCGGCATTTGCACAGGTCACACGTGACGCAAAAGTCCAATGATACTAGTCCGATGACGATGATTTCAAATGAGACATGACTCGGAAGGTAGTATTCAAAACCACTCTCTGATTCCAACTCTGTAACACCCCAAACTAGGCGGATATTACAGTGCCGTGGACCCCCGACTGGGACCCACCAGGCTAATGAAAATGAGTAAATTACGCAGGGTAAATGTAGTACCGAACCACATTACACAATTAATTACTCCGATAAGGAGTTTCATAGAACACACCCAGGATGATACTGAATACCAGTATATTTTATATGGAGATAAAATATACAACACTGAGTGAAATGAATATTCAAACGGAATGTCTGCAGCGGAATAAATGAAAGAAACATAAATGACTGAAAAGACTGGGGCCCCCTACTAGTATCACTGGGACTCCTCGCCGTCACCGTGATCTCCCCGAGCTTTAGCCTTGCCATGACCAAAAAAGATCCCAACGGGCCACACGTAACAACAATCCTCAAGGGTTGAAAATACACAATCATGATATATTTGAAGTTATGAATTATCCTGTCGAAACATACGCAATCAAACATGCTATATGAATCAACTATCAGTACGGCTCAAAGGAATGGCGCCACACTACGTCCGGGATGGAAATGTGTCCGTGTATAAGCCACCAACGAGTATCGATCGAATACACGTGTGGTCTTGTACCTAATCAGTCTCACGAAGCCATCAACTCGTGTGCACAGTCCAATGTGAGGCCACCAACCAACACACGACTATAATGTGCCCGACATGAAAATCCTACACATACCAACCGGCACGCCAGTATGACCCGGAATGCCACAATATGACAAAAGTGACAACGAAAATGAATAATGACTCACCAAGGTTAAATGATGGTGAAATGAATGACAGCTTAATGAAATGATTAGAACCGTTGTTCCTTATGACTGAGGTGATTAATTGACAATGACAAGTTTTGATACGGTTAATACAATGATGAATGAGTTACGATTATGAATGAACAACATCAAAAGGAATGAATATCCTTTTAACCGAGTAAGAATTAACTTACACAATACCGATGAAGAATGTCCGTCCACGAACAACGTCCTAAGTGAAATACCGGTCGCTCGAACAACCTTGAATAACAAAAATTCCAACAACCGTTCAATACACGTATCAAGCAACTAAACACGACTAACCCAAAGGTCGAAAACAACGATAATCAAACTCATAGGGGCATTCTAAAGAATACATAACCAACCACACGACTTCGAAAATATCCAATCCCGAATATATCGAAACCAACACCAAAATGAGTATATCGATATAACAAAACACTTCAATGATATAATAATCCATTAGGAATCCACAATTCGAGATTACAACTACATCAATCGAAAAATCCCCAAATAACCGAAGTCAACCCCAAGGGTTCTTGAAATAATTCCGAAAATAACCATTAAATCCGTAAGAATATACTTATACAAGGTAGATAATCCATATCTAACATAATCCAATGATAATCCAAGCTTACATGAAGAAATCGGAAGGAAAAACCCAAAAATCCGAAATTCTAGATCCAAGAGATTAATACCTTTGATTCGATGTTAAGGAGATGATGAAGTGATGATAATCCAACTCAAAGACTTGAAGATGATGATGGATGATAGAAGCTCGAAGAGAACTCTCCAAAATGCCCAAAATCGCTCGAAACCGATGAGGGAATGAGAAAGGATGATAAAATGACGAACTCAGGCTAACTGTCCAATATATAGCCATTCCAGGTTAGCGTGTGCTAGCCCTTGTGCGTAGCGTGCGCTAACGGGTAATTTGGGTAGTCCAATACCCACTGTCCGAACACGGTAGCGCGCGCTACATACCCTTTTGTAGCGTGCGCTACGGTCATGCCATTAGCGTGCGTTAATACCCATTGTTAGCATGCACTAACGAATTATGTGATGCCCAGTACTAGAATCCAGAAACCTTATGTCCTCTGATCTGATCTCGATAGCGTGCGCTACAACCAATGATTAGCGTGCGCTATAATATCGATTGCGTACGCTAAATATCACTCATAGCGTGCGTTATGAATTAATCCAGTGCAGTCCAGTAGCCACTGGACTCAACCTGATCCGTCCCTAGCACGCGCTACTCCACATATTTAGCGTGCGCTACTACAACCCGCTAGCGCGCGCTACTTACCACTCGTAGCGTGCGCTACAAATGCTCACTGCACCCAAGACCTTTCCGGATCGCAACTGTGGTAACATTAGCGTGCGCTAATGCTGAGTGGTAGCGTGCGCTACCTGTACTCAATTAGCATACGCTAAAAAGAGTACGTAGCGTGCGCTACTCCTCACGCACAGCCCACAACGAAAATGACAACGATGATAAACACGGCACGAAACTCCAATTAGATTAGTGACGAATGACGATTGATACACGATACAATTACTCTGAATGATGAATACCATGATTGAATATGAGTGACAATTGATCATTAATGAGTGAAATTACTGAGTATCAATTACTGAATGATAAATACTGAATGATAATTACTGAATTACAACCGGGTATTACAAAAGCTGAGTCCGAGGTATATCGGACCGTTCGAGATTCTTGAAAGAGTTTGAGATTTAGCATACAAGTTGGCATTACTGCTGTAGCTGAACCATGTTTATAACGTGTTCCACGTATCCCAATTACTGAAGTATATACCAGATCCCAGTCATTTCATTGATTTCGGCGAGATTGAAGTCGCTAAGGATCACACGTTTTAAGAGAGACCAATCAAAATACTCGGTCGAGTTAAACAATTGAGAAATAAACCGACCACTTTGGTTAAGGTTCAGTGGTCGCGCCACGGAGTTGAAGAAGCCACTTGGGAGACGGAGGATAGTATGAAATCCAGATACCCAGGGTTATTTACGTCTTGAGTTTCGGGATGAAACTCCTTTTTAGAAGGAGAGTATGTAATATCCGAATAATTTTTGAGTATTTTTGTCTGTATTTGAATCCTGTATTATTCGAATATGTTATATCGATAATCGAAGTATGATCTTTTCCGTATTCGTATCCACGTGCATGATAATATCAACATATAATTTTCACATGTAACTACGATATAACGTACGCTAAGCAGTAAGCATAACGTACGTTATGAGCCAAGAGTAGCATACGCTATGAATGAATCATAGCGTACGTAAGGAAACCAATAATTGAGCAGGGCGGCTAGCACATGAGCCAGTTGGTTTGTAGGTCCAGATAAGATTCCCGCGGCATGAACCTGGACAGTTTTGAGTCAACGGGTGTTAATGTACGCTAAGGTATGTATATAGCATACACTAATTGGTATTGATTACGTACGTAACTTGATGGTGTAGCATATGCAAGCATGTACAGAATCGAGACAGTAAGCTATCATTAGATGATAACGTATGGTATGCACAAGGGCTAACGTATGTTAAGGTCAGAAAATTATAAATGAGACAGCACCCCATTTCATTTCATTTCGTTTCCTTCATTTGTCTTTCACCTCCCTTCATTTCCAGAGAATTCCCAGCCACCTAAAACACCCATAGACCATCTATACTTGATCATTGGAGATTGGATATCACTTATACTTGATCATTGAAGTTGAGAAACATCTTGGATTGGCACACAAGCAACCGGAGTTGGACTCTACCTATTGTCTCGGTGTTTTCTTCATCTTAAGGTATGTTAATACTATCTCCAACCTTGGATTCATGTTCTTAAGGATGTTATGATCATACTTCTTAGAATATTAGGTTCCATAGATGATTTATTCAACCAAACATCATATTTAGGAAGTTGGGATGATTATGCTTAAGTTACCATTGTTGAGAACATTATAGTTGGAATCTTGTTACGACAAACAATAAGAGTAGTGTTCTGAGATTGATAATCCGTATTGAATGGTGTTTCCATAATGATTGTATACTTCATATTGATATCACTTTTGCTAAACGGACTTAGGAAAGAGGAATCATCGAAGGTCGTACCATTTCTTATAAGTTGGGTTGGTTAATTAATCTTCATGATGAAGTTTGAATGTATTAATGATATTGGTAACAAGTGTATCAACCTTAGATTACCCGAACTATGTAAGAGAATTTGTAATCAAGATTGGAGTATGACATCATGATGATATGCTTATCCTTGAAATTGGAAGATATTGAACATCATTGGATCATTCCTTTTAGCATGAGAATATGTTTATGAGTATAACATACGTTAATCATCATGCATTACGTACGTTATATCATTAGACAAGTCAGTCAGCTGATCAGAGAAGAGAACTATCAAATCATACTTAGCGTACGTTAAGCTTCAGAATTTACGTACGTTAACATGCGTGCTTAACGTACGCTACGTTGAATAAGTAACGTGCGTTATGTAGTGCAGTCAGGGTTTGTAATGTTAAACTTTCAGCCGTAGTTTGGATTGTTAGATGGTCGTACGTTAGTTATACGACGTGAGATTAACTCTATATTATTTCTTCTATTTAAGGTTCGAGCTTTGCAACGTGATTAATCGAAAGGGCGGCCTTCTAGTGTATTGATATTTGTCGAAGTTTTATCCTTGTCATCAATTCGAGGCAAGTACCTTATTTATGTTTTACGTATTGATGTTATACATATTATCGTGCATATGTGTCTTTGTTGTATGTCCACCTCATGTTGGTCCGACGGGATCATCTTGGAATCTATGCTAGCATGCGCTGGATCATCGGACAGGTTTTCCCACCTCGTGTTGGTCCGACGGGATCATCTTGGGATCTAGGCAGTGAACGCTGGATCATCGGAATTACCATTTGTATGTTGTGATATCATGCTGTGATTATCATTTGTGTATGATATTTGTGAGTCTTCTCGTAGGAATAGACTCGTTGGTATTGTTGTTATTTATGTTATTATTCGTGAGACACTGAATCATATGTTGTGACACTTGTACTAGCATCGTTGTGCTAACCCCTTCGGGGGGTGAACATTTGTTTATGTTCAGGATACAGGAGAGCGGGGAAGCAACCATTAGAGCCGCATGACGACGGAGGTGCAGAGTGATGTTCCGGCCGGAATGATTTGTTGGATTTCAATGTTGTTTTTAATAAAGCACTCGAGCGCATTGCCTTGTTATATTTGATTTGGGTATGTATTAATATTCACTGTTGGACTTTTGTACTGTCGGTGTTGTTTCAGACTCATTGTATTTTATTTCTGTTGCCATCGTTTATTGGTGTTTGTCATTGTCATTTCTTTTCCTCAGCCTTGTAAATTCTTATGTAAAATATTTACGGCGCTGTAATATTCCTGAATATATCGGGGGTGTTTCACAGACAACAGAAGATGAAGAAAACTTCGTGGAAGAGACCGACTAGAAGACCCGCTGTCAAGACTTGGAGATTCTGATGTTATTCCAATTTGTATTAATTGATTATGCTTCATACTTTAGATCGTTTTGGTATTTCCGCTGCAAGTTTGTGATTTTGTAGTTCGGATGTCAACTTTTGTTTCAACGAATCTTAGAATCATCGGGCTAAGATCGTTATTTTGAAATTTTATCCTACTGTTATTTATTATTGCCGTACTTTTATTTCAATAATATGATTGAATCGACTGGTGCGTTGCACCCTCGTCCTTCCCAATGTTTGGGGGCGTGACAATATTAAACCACGTATGTGGATTTAATTCCAATATGATAATAAGGTTCGAGTGTATTACTCTTGGATAAGAAATTATTTAATTAAAGTTGTGAGTAGCTTACATTAATTAATGAACATTCGATATCTTAAACACGAGAAATAATGTGCAATATTAATTCTTTAGTGGATTGAATTGATATTAGTGAACTCAACCATATTAAGAAGAGCTTAATATGGAAAGTTGGATTGCACTAGAAGTCCTAACGCTAATCCTCTTTAAGATCCCTAGAGTAGTTCAAAAGTCTATAAGTAAGACTTTAAGGGGATGATTCGGCCGTGACATTCATCTTGAGAGGGAGATTTCGATTTTTGTTTTTGTGTTAGATTGTGGATTTTGACTTGTGTCTTTGATTCTACAATTTAGATAACACATCAATTTTCTAAGAGTGTTTACATAATACTAGAAAATAAAGAAAAATCAAGTGACCCCAAGTAAGAACAAGTTCGGCCGATCCCTCATTGAAGTCCAATGAAAATTCAGTAGCTCGTTTCCCAAACAACGTCCGGATTAAGACAGGATCATACTCTAGAATATTTCGAGAAAGAGATCAAGGTAGCAACTACTACGCCTCAAGAGGTAAATATCCTATTATCTAGATTAGGGTATTGATTTATCAACAATATTATTTAATAAATAAATATTAGTTAAATTGCTTATTTTAGTAGTTAATTAATTAGCATGCCTAAATAGGTTTTGTGCTCGTGGATACGTAAAACGTCTTATCAAATAATTTTCCTCAACTTCGTTTCCGCTCCGTTTCAATTCTAATAGAAAGTTCAACCACTTTTTACATAAAGGACTAAAAGACGGAATGACCCGATGCACCTGATGAGCATGCCATCGAGATAGATGATGAATCTACTTTACTATTAAAAGAGAGTTGTACAAAACACGTGTCTTTATGTGGATGTTTTGAATTAATTATCTTTTTTTTTAAAATACACTAACTCCTGCCCATTTGAATGAGAGTTAATGGGAATTGATTTTTTTTTCTTTTTTCTTTTTATTTTTCTCTCAATATTTAGAAGTTAATAATTTTACCGTCTCAACTCTATTTTTTATTAGTAATATTTTTAAATGAATCTTCTTTTTATGATATTTGATTTAACATTCATTAGGCATATATGTAATTAAAATAGTTCTTTTTGAATATAAGTTGTTTTGAATAATTATCATATTATATCTTGATTTTAAATTATTTGTATATAAAACACAAAAATCAGATAATTTCCAAATAATTTCATTGAAGTAAATCTATCTTTTTACAAAATCAATATTTTCACTTCAGTTTTCGCCTTCTTATAATAATTTTAGATTACCGAGTTACTTTATTTTAAAAATATTTGGAAAAAGAATTATAGACATGTTAGATGTAATACCCGAGATTTTCGTTCCAGTTATTTTGGATTTATTTCCGAATATTTCTCGGTTGCCGAGTACCGATATTATTTTCCTCGATGATTGATTTTTGTGTTTATATGGTCGCGTGTGATTATTTATTGGATGGTGTTTTGTTTCGGATCGATGATGTTGTCCACGAGCGTTTCATCGTGTTCGTTCCGTGCTTGTGGTATGTTATGTTTCGTAATTTGCTCGTTATTATTTTGAATCATAACCGGTGCATTACTGTGATCGAGACGTTGTCGAACGCCTAACCGGGCTGTCGGAATTGACCACGGCCGAGTCACCGCCGCACGTTTTGAGCCAGAGACCCGCCTGCCCGAGTTACGGCTGTAAGGTATCGGATACGGCCTTAAGTGCTCGTCAGGGGCTGGGCAGCATCCGGACGAAGGCCGGTTACGGCCGTAAGGTGTGATCGGGTACGGCTGTAAGGGCGCTAGGCAGCAGCCGGATAAAGGCCGATTACGACCATATGGTGTGATCGGCTACGGCCGTACGTGGTCGGAAGGGTTCTGGGCAGAACCTTCACGAAGGCCGGTTACAGCCGTAAGGATGCCGGTTACGACCGTAAGTGATCGGCACACACTGGGCAGTATAAATACGATCGAGCAGATGGGTTTACACTCATTTTCTCATTTCTCTCCTTTCCTTTCTGCGGATGGGGCTTGAAGGACGCGGAGATGTGTTGTTAAACTATCAATCCACGAAGTTCTTGAGTTTCTAACTTCGATTAATCATCCTATAACCTCCTCCGATCGACCCAATCAAGGTTAGATTTCCTAAAAATTTAGTTTTAGGGAAATTGGGGTTTTTGTTGGATTTCGTCCGTTTGATCCATAATAACTTAGATTATTGATTATTAGTATTCTACAAATTTCCTTGTTCCATGGTTTGATTACGAAGGATTCATCGTTTTGTCGAGTTCCTAATCGACGCCTTGAAGGTGTCCGGTAAAAGGTATTAGAGGGGGATTCGAGCGTTATACGATTATTACTCCTCGATCGGTCGTTGATTTATTGATGATATATCTTAGGAATGAAATCCTTGTGAAGAACCCGAGCCGGAACCCTCCCGTTCGTTGTTTTCTTCAGGGTCCGAGTTTCCCGGTTGAACCGTGTTATTCGGAGTGTTTGATATCGGTTATTTGGGCAAGTATTCTATTTATATGATTTGTGTCTTGTGAATGAGTATATAGATTGTATTTACGATGATTTGGTTTATCTTCGTGGATATGATTCGTGCGGTTTGATTATTCGAATGTTCGTTGGTATTAATGACATTCTTGCTTGTTAACCTTGTGAAGTCGTGTTGGTCATGTTTCGTGTTGGGATTGATTGCTTGGGTTTGAGGTATGATGATGATTATGATTATTGTGTTGGATTGACTACACATTTGGACATGTAATTTCAGTGTATGATTGGATGCTCGAACATGTTTGTTTTAAGGTGCGTTGTTCGTGGTGATGTGTTGCGTTGTTTGGTATGTGTTGGGAAATGTGTGTGTGTGGTCTAGGTATGGTCCGTGGGACCTCTGAAATTCGATACATGAGGTGTACGAACAGTGTGTGTGGTCCAGGTATGGTCTGTGGGACCTCTGGAGTTCGGTACATGATGTGTAGAACAGTGTGTGTGGTCCAGGTACGGTCCGTGGGACCTCTGGAGTTCGGTACATGATGTGTACGAACAGTGTGTATGTGTGTGTGTGGTCCAGGTACGATCCGTGGGACCTCTGGAGTTTGGTACTTGATGTGTACGAGCAGTGTGTGTGTGGTACAGGTATGGTTCGTGGGACCTCTGGAGTTCGATACATGAGGTGTACGAATAATGTGTGTGGTCAGGTACGGTCCGTGGGACCTCTGGAGTTTGGTACATGATCTGCACGAACAGTGACTGTGTGGATAATGTTTTGATGTTGAAATCCCGGACACGTGATGATATTTCACTAATGTGTTTTGAAATCAAGAACCGAGCTGATACCTTGATGATTTTCGAAAAAGGTTTTGTAAATTGGGACTCGAGGTCCAAAAGAAATTATGTTCTAAAAAAACTCCCGAGATGCCGAGTTTTAATTCTTAAAAACTTCATCATTTGTTTTCTGATTAGTAAAACCTCTTGGGATTTTTTTGACAACTGATTGTGTTATCTGATTCGTGATTTCCTACTGATTGATACATTTCGTATGCTATTATACTTGCACTAGTAAAATAATAGAGTTTTACTAACCCCCGAGTAATCGGGGGTGGATGTGTGTTTTGCGTCCAGGTATTTGCTGGTTCGAGGGATCAGTCGCAGGAATGGCGTAGGAAGTGACGAGCTATGATACTAATCAAGAGTTGGGAGTTTGGTCGGGTTATGTTGTATCGACCAAGTTATGGTCAGACTTCCGCTGTTGTGTATCTTTACCACTGCGTGGGTATTTAATGTAAAAGGTTGTATTTTGTCTCGTTTGCATTGGTCGTATGACCTCATTGGTCCGTGTGGTTGTATTGTAATTGACCTTAATGGTTTGAATTATTGTAGTAATTGCCTTCGGTCGGTCAAGTTTTGGTGCTTCTGTCTGGTTTAGCCGGGTAGGTCCTCGTGGAGAGGGTCTACGGCATGTAATATTCTCATATGGTCTGGGGGTGTTACAGTTATGGTATCGAAGCTTAGGTCGCAAAAACCTAGGCTGCCGGGTCAAGTCGAGTCGTGGTTTTTCTAGTAATATGATGTCATGTCATTCGAGTTGTCGGGTGATAAGTTGAGTTGTGCATGGTCACAACGTGTCGTATGTATTGTCGGGCGAGATTAGTATCGTGGGCGACCGTCATCTTTGTGCGGCCTTTAGACGTAAGTCTCCTCTTTTATGCGAAGTATCGGTGTTTCATGATTCCATTTATGTGCGATAATTGTGGTGCATAATTTTGTTTGCATGGTGTTGTGAAATGGAATCCGTGTTTGATATTTGTGGTATGCCGTTTGTATATTGAGTTGAATTTATTGATGGTTGGACACCGAGTGGTGCAATGCGGTGTGAAAAAATGTGAACTTTAGTGTGATCCAGGGGTTGTATCGATGGCAGAGTTCGTGAGGAACTCATATGGATGGTTTTGACGTATGTTTGAACTTGGTGTTCACGAATCGTATTTGATTAAAATTGTAGTCTCGTTTGACGATTTTGGCACGTTGTTTCAAGTTTGATTATTTTAATTACGTCCGCTGCGTGAAGGTTTAAAAACGACTTTCTAAAGGATTTTATGAGCTTGAGTATGTTTGTAAAAGAATTAATTTTTGAAAATATTTCGATGGCACGGATAAACAACGATTTTGCATGAATTTTGAAATCAGTTGAACTTTGACGAATAAGTCACATATTTTCAAATGACACCTTCAGACGGCATCTGAAAAATGTGTTTGAAAATACTTCGGATATTGCAAACCGTTACCGTCATTTTTGGATATGATCGAAAGGATTTTTAGAAAAAATTTTTTACTTTGCAAAACGACTTTGAATTTCGGAATTTAAAACGTTATGTGTTTGTGTTGGGGCTAAGTCGTTGCGACAAGTTTGTTAAGTCGGTATGCTCGTCGGGGAATTTTGTAATGTTTCTAAATGCAGGGGTATGTTGTTAGGAGTCGAACCTTAACCTTCGGAGTCATTTCGGGGCTACTGGGACAATTCTATTGTCCTGCAGCTAGTGATTATGGCCGTAAGATGTTTACAATTACGACTGTAAGCTCTTAGGTGTTACGGCCGTAAGCTCCTAGTTGTTACGACCGTAAACTGCATGTTATTACGGTCGTAAGCTTGTGACTGTCACGATAGTAATTTGGTTATTATAGTGATATATATGCTCTTTGTCGATTTCATTCCATGGATATTATTGACGTATTATTAATTGTCACCTTTATTGTTAGCGAGTTTTGGTTGTACACTTAAGTGTTGTGACTGCAAGGTCTGTTTTAATTGTATCATTCTGTGATGTTATCCTGAAGGGATAGTTGATATGTGGTAATGATTAGTGCTAGTACAAGCGGTTTTCCACCCGGGAATGGTTTGGCGAAACCTCTGGTGTCGATGCTAAGAGGCATGGCCATGGATTATGATATGCGTTGTTATTCGTGATGATGTGACGTGGTAACATGTGGTTACCCTGTAGGTCATTTTGGCGATATCGATTATCGAATAAATATGATATTTGAAACGTTGGTTTGCGAGTGACTTCAAAACGGAACAAGTATGATAGTGGAATCATGGTTTTGATTAAATGACCGAGGTATTAAAAGTATTTCTTAAAAATGTCATTTAAGCATAATCTTCCAAACTCAAGAGTTTTAAAAATGTTATTTCGGAAAATTTTATTTTAAAGAATGCTACAAATGAAATTTTATCTTCCAAAGCTATATTTTATTTCTTTAATAAAATGCAAAGCTACAATACAGCTATAAAAATGTTATCATCCGGACGAATATACGAATCTATACAATACAAGCTATATTCATCCGGACGAATATACGAATCTATACTATACAAAGCTACAATACAGCTATAAAAATGTTATCTTCCAAATGACACGTATATTTTATCTTCCAAAGCAATAAAATATAGCTTTGGAAGATAAAATTTCATTTGTAGCATTCTTCCAAAACTATATACATATAGCTTGTCCGGATGAAAGGAGAGTACCTATTGCTCAATACATGTGTTGTTACCCTAAATATTATCCGGAGATGATATTGCTGGAATGGTCGAGTAACAAACAAGGTGCGAGAACACTTTCACGGGGAAAGTAAATAACACAAGATTTTTCGGGGTTGTTAGTCCCGGGCTTGAATGCTCTCGCGAAATATAATTAATACAAATACTTTGGAGTACAAATATTAATGTTAGAGTACAATTACAATGAGTGTAAAGACCCTAGTTATCTTAGCTATGGAGCGTGAAGATTGCCAGAAGAATCAGATATGATGCTCTGTGAGTTCTTGTAACAACGATGGGGTGCTGTGATGACTGTGAGAAATCGACGGTCTCTCACAGTGTGTATTAGCTGTATGTCTGAGCTCCTGGGCTTGCGGGTTTCTTAGAATCTGTGCTGCAAGGAGTTCTTGCCTCTGCCGACCATCTCCTGGATGAGAGGTGCTGAGAGAGAAGTCCTGAGGTAGATTCAAGAGAGAAAGCCGAGATCCCGAAAGAGTATATGTTTTCCTGAATGGATTTCGGAACCTTTGAGAATGTTTTTCTGTTGAGAGTGGAACTGAGAGGAACGAATTGCGAACCTTTTTCCAGATGCTGGAGGTTCTCTATTTATAGCACTGGGAGATGCTTGGCGATCGCCTCTGCTGTATTATAATAAGCGGGCGAACGTCTTTATCGCATGGGCTGGTCTCCTAAAAGGCCGCGGCTGCTGCTGGCAGCCAGCTGTGCGGACCAATGAGAAGTCTGCACGCATCTTGAGTCGCTGTCCCGGGAGGTCCCACCTTGTACCTTTCGGTGGGTCTGTCGGTAGGTGAAAAGGTGGTGACAGGCTGTGGTCAACGATATATGTTATGCGGCGCCTTTCTCGGATCTGCACATGGGCGTTGCTTTGAGATCCAGTCTTCGTAGACTTTGATGGACGAAGGTCTTGTTCGTGGCACAGGTCGACCATTCTGGGTCGGGAACCAGAGTCGATCACTCGGTGCCAAAAGGCGATTGCCTTGAGAGTCGATTGCTAGACGCTTGAAGGTGGACAATTAACTCCATTTAGGCAAGTTTGCCGTAGCTCCTTCGGTCGTGGACCCGGTCGCTCGACACTTATATCGATCGCCGTAGAGGCATATAAATCGCCACACAACAATTGCCCCCCAGCTCGCTCCGATGTTGGAAATGTGGGGTGAGGTGGTTCTGCTGGCGATCGCTGAATTTTGACGAGTGACTCTGCATTTTGCGGAACTGGCGATCGTCTTTGAGCGGATTGATTTCAAATTTGGACGACCTCGTCGGTCGCTGAAATGAGCGGGAAACGACAGTGGTCGAGGAAAAGTCTTCGGGGCACGTGTCGGGTTCCTGTAGGGGGAGACCGATGGTTAGTTATGACCCCTCGTCTGGCGTGTCCTTGAAACGACGCGTCGCGGGTTTCAAGGGAGGCATTAATTGCAACGGTTGCACTCCGACACCTGAGATTCTCCATATTTGCACGGAAGCCCCTGTCATATCCTATAAAAGGGCGCTAGGTTGCAGAGTTAATACTCTTATGCGCTTTTATTGGAGAATGAGGATATTGCCGAAGAATATACTGAAGCTTTGACTGTCGATCGTCGATCGATTCATCCCTTGGTAAGAAAACACTCCTTTTCTCTTCTTGTCGAAAATGTCTGGAGTATCTTCATCGTATGGAATGGGCACCACCTCCACCGCCGGGGCTTCGACTGCCCGGGGAGGATCCCCCGCATATTTTTATTTGGAGACGGCCGCTGAGGCTATCCGCACCGGTATTGACCCCGCAGAAGTCGAGGCGCTATTCAATGAAGGTGACGTTGCCAGGGAGGCGGCGGTTGAGCAAAGACGCTCGCAGATGGAGAGAGATTTGGCGGTGAGGGCCTACTGGGAGCAGCATAGTGCTTTCAGCCAGGCCTACTTGGCCTTTGATGGAATCATGGAGAGGTTGGCCGGTCCGTCTCCTAAATTCAATTATTGGGAGTACTCGATTGCCCACTCTTATCAGTCTGCTAAGTGATCGCTGTTTCGGGCTGCGCAGCGTTCTCCATGGTCCCTCGGCCAGATAAGGAGCTCGGCGACCAGGAAGGACCTGGCCGTATGGAGGGTGAGGTATCATGTCCCCTCAGATGTGGATCTTTTCGCGCTGGCGGAGAATGAGCGAGCCCACCAACCCCCGGCGGGTATGGTCACCGTGAATGAGGCGATTATGGAGGCCGAGCTGCGTTTCCCTCTATCTTTTGCTGTCTCCCATTTGCTGGCCGTCTAGAACGTGGCGCCGCTTCAGCTAACGCCAAATGCCTGGCTCCAGATCATCTGTGCCCTCACTATGTTCGGTGATCACCGACTGTACCGCCATCTCTCGCCATCGGAGATGAACCACTTGTTCAAGCTGACGGTTCAAAAGGGGTCTGTCGGCAGCTATCATATTCAAGGCCGATCCGGTCGGGTGATCCTTGGAGTCCCGAACAAGGTGCGAGGCGATCCGTCTAAGTGGTTCTGGGTCACCGATGCCTGGAAGGACTCAGCGAGTGACAATCCTATGGGCGAGCTGAATATTCCTACTAGCTTTCGGGAGACGAATCCGGGTAAGGTTTCTGACTCTCCCTTTGTTCGGACATGTTATGAACTGATCTAATTTGGTCTTGCTTTTGCAGGTTTCCATATTCCAGCTGTCGACGAGCTTCCTTTCGATTTTCTGGTCGTCTGGGAGCGGATACGAAGTCTGCCAGACGACGACTTAGACGCTCGCCGAATTAATAATGAGAGTCGCTGGCTGTCTGCTCGCTGTTTCGTTTCCCACGACATCTCTCGGTCCTAGATATGACTCTCTACGATCTCCTTTTGTTGGGCGATCGTCTTGTTGGAGGAATATGTCTAACCGTTGCTCAATTGTTTCTTACTACAGAGGTCCGCTTTCCTCGTTTCTTGGAGCCTCCAGTGGAGATAGCCATGTCGAACCCCGGAGTTCTGAGCTGCCTTCGCCAGAAGAAGTCATCTCGGGTTCCTCCGGTGGCGTTACGTCTCATTCCGGAGGTAAGGCCCAACGTTGAGTCGATCATAGTGGAGGAGGAAACTCGGGAGGAGGGGCTCCAGTTTTTGCCCCTGGGGGAATCTCCAGTTTCTGCCTCTGCCGGTGAGGTGCCGATTGCCGCGCCTCCGATTACCACGGTCCCTCCGGTGGATGAGCCTACGCCCTCTGCGGCTTTCTTGCGAGAGATGGTGATCGCCGAAGCTGAGACCCCTCGCGGGAAACCATACTTTGGTCGCGACCCCGAGATAGCCGAGAGGTATACTCTGTTTGTTTGCTGAGTTTCGTCACTTGCATGGGAGATGTGCTAACTTTTTGTTGCTTGATGCAGGATCCGCAGCACTAACCCAGCTTGTCCGCCGATGGTGCTGGATTTCCTCGTGAGCCGATCTCCTTGCGCGGCCTGCGATGTCCCACTGTACGTCAATCGGGCGGTTTCTGCTTTGCCGAAGGCCTGGACGACTGACTTGGATACGATCGCCCGCCAGCGGTCCGGGAACACAATGCAGGCTGCTTTCGCTCTCTCCCTCCAGGCGGCGACGATGGCTGCCCAGGCTGTGCAGGAATTCTAGGGGCGTCCTTCTACTACTCGTCTGCAGGCAGACCTCGAGGCCACTCGGAAAGAGAATACCGAGTTTGCCGACAGGATTGTGGCTATGGAGAAGGACTCCTTAGATGCAGCTAAACGGGCGAGTCAGGACCTTGAGCTGATGAGAGAGAGTTATGAGCGAGCCCGGGCGGTGGTTGACTGATTTCGGGACCAGATGACAGATGCCCGTCGGTTGCATGCAGCCGCTCAGGAGGAGGCCGATCAGCTGAAGGTGACTGTCGCTCGGCTGACTAGCGAGCTTGCATCATCGAGGGGAGAGACGGCCGCTAGGGAGACCAAGCTCCAGGGTGCGCAACACGCGGTTGCAGAGTTGAAAGGGAAGCTGGAGGCGACCGAGTCCAACCCCTTTCTCAACGTGGAGTTCGTCAGCATGTTTTCCTATTACATGGCGTTCGCTGACTTGCTCCGAACTACTAAGAATGGAGGGCTGGAGGTCGGCCCCCTTGCTGAAAACTTCAAGGCATATGCGTTGGAGCACCCTCTTCATCCTGCCTTCTCTGTGCCGATCTTGGATCTCTCGGAAATCAGCATGGACCTGAGCTGGTACCCGACTCCGACAAACCTTGTTTATCCTGACGCTCCGGAGGATGGAGAGGCAGCTCCGGAAGCTGGCGAAGGGTCGCGGGCCGATCCAGTGGTTGAAGGCGAAGGCCAGGCATGGGCCTGAGGCTCTTCGTTCTTATTGTTTTAGCTTTTGCCTTGTAATTTTGTAGCTTTCCTTTGTAGTACTTAGGCCTTCGGGCGATCGTGTATGTACTATGATACTTCAAGTAATGAAATGAATGTTTATTTCTTCGATTTATTACTTGAATGATTGCTTTTCTGAGTCTTTGCATGAATTTGTACAAATGTGTGAGGAGAGATTGTTGCGTGTATAGCTCCAAGTAAATTGATAAACTCATATAGATAACTTTTACAACAAATTCGATCGCTACACAAACATCTGAAAAATGCCGATCTCCGTATGTGATTGAATAGGGATGATCATCATATATATATCTCCGCACTCTTCCCCATTGTTTTTGTTCACTTAGTGAAAGTAAGAGGACGAAAATAAATCGTTGAGTGAGCGGTCTTTAGTTTTGTCGATTCCTCGAGTAAGGCCATCCATCTCGGTCTTGACGAACCGTGCATGATCGCGGAGTTCGATGGACCGAACTCCACGACCGTGTCTTATGCGTGAGCGACATTCCATCAGATGGCTAAGTTCTCGCGACTCACTTAATTGGGAGGGTCCTCCGTAGGCTTCGCCTCGCCTCATATTTAAACGAAGGACGTGCGGTCTTGGTTTGGAGGATTCCTTGTGCGGGGCGTCGTCGGATTAATCGACTCCACGTCCGCGGCTTGTTAGATCTTTTCTACCTCGGGCCGCCATTAATATGGAGACCCTCGACGGTATACATTGAGACGGGGGGAGGGACGCGTCGCATTGTCCGGGAAGGACCCACCACGTTAAGTGATGGACCTTTGAGGGCGGGCGAACGTGTCCACATATCTGTTTTGGAGGGCCCTCAGACTATCCCGACCTCGTATTTAAACGAAGGGCGGGCGATCATGGCCTAAAGGGACCTTGCACGGGCACAGAGAACGGTTCCATCGTCCTCCACGACCATTTCGACACTCTTCTACCTCGGACCATCAAGTCAGATGACGATCCTCGATGGTATATATTGTGTAAGAGGAGGAGATCGCCTGCCTAGGTTCTTCATGTAGATGACGAACTTTAGAGGGAGAGAGAGTAATCCTCTAATTTGTTTTGGAGAGACCTTCGGCTACACCAGCCTCGTATTTAAATCAAGGGTGAGCGATCGAAGCCCAAAGGAACCTTGCATGGACGGATCGTCGCTTTAATCGATTTTTGCGACCATGCGGCACTCTTCTACCTCGGACCATCATATCAGATGACGATCCTCGACGGTATATGTTGTGCTAGGGGAGGAGATCTCTGCCTAGGTCCATCATGTTGATGACGAACTTTAGAGGGCGAGCGAGTCATCCTCTTTTTTGAAGGTAGTAGCCTTTGGTTTGACGAGGCGGGAATCGGGGAGAGCTTCCGAAGTTTCCTCCTCTTAATTGAAGCATGTAGATACGGTCGCCGAGGTTGATCGAGGGGTCGGCTCGTCTGAGCTTTCCGGCCTGTTCGCGTTCGACTCGGGCGACCGTGTTGGGAGATTGGTGGGGCTCCGTCTAAGCCAATAAACTGTCCAACTTTCCCACTTCGAACAATCTCCACAGTTGTCTGAGGAGGTCGCGACATTGGTTGATGTTGTGGCCGGGACTCTTGTGGTAGGCACAATATTGATTGTGGTCCAGATGACCATGGTCCCTTATTGCCTTCGGCTTGTTTAGCGGTTCGCGCCCCTTGATGGCGTAAAAAATGTGGGCCGGAGTTCGGTTGAACTTGTGGAGGAGATGGGTTTCCACATCCCCGAAGACCCTGAGATCGCTGGGTGGCTTGGCGACTGCCTTTTTGGTTTTGGCGATCGCCGTATTTCGAACAGGATGTGGCATTCCCTCGCCTAGGCGGAGGGCGAGCAGCCTTTGCCTGGCTAGAAAGTCAGCAGCCTTAGCGCGGAAGATCGCGTAGGTTGGAGGGATGTCCTTCGTGAGATGCCTAAACATGGGCGAATGACCGTAGAATCCCCCCAGGACCGAATAGAGAGCGAGCTCGTCGCTGATCGGTTCGCAGGTGAGGATGATTTCATCCACCCGGTCGATGTAATCTGCGTCGGATTCGTCTTCCCCCTGCCTGATTTTCATCATGCGGTGGGGGCATTCTGGTCAGGTGACCTTGGCGGCGAAGTATGACGTGAAGTCACTCGCCAATTTCTCAAAGAATATGATCGATCGTGGTGGTAGTGAGACGTACCACCTATGGGCCAACTCGCCCAATGTTAACGGGAAGATTCGGCACTTGGTCGCATCTGATGCCCCACACCCGGTCATGTAGATCCGGAATTTGCTTAGGTGGGTCTCGGGGTCCGATCTCCCTTCGTACAGAGGTGTTTTAGGAGGAGCGATCCTTGGTTGGACCGGGGCAAGCTCGATGTGGACCACGAGTGGCTCGGTCGGTCCGATGATCTTTCTACTGGTGCTTGCCCCAGTATCCAAGAGCGCTTTCATCTCGTCGAGCTGGCGTTGCATAGCGGCTATCGCCGCAGCCTGGCTGCTCGCGGCTAGGTAGCCGAGGCGATCAAGTACTGACCCCCTAGCGTTCGGAGTGGGAGCCAGACGGCTGACCTGTATTTGGCTGGGAGTTGGGTAGGCCGAACTCCTGGTGACGGACTCGGATTCCGTCGTCCCGTGGTTGTGGCCAGAGTGGCCCGGTCGCCATGATGGGTCGCTTCCCAAGCGACTGAATACGGAACTGTCCGGCCTTGCGAGATCCTTTTCTCGCGAATTGGGGCTTTCTGACGATCGCTCGCCCAGTAACCCTTTGAACTTCCGTTTGCCCACGCGGCGGATGGCCGAGGGAGTTATTGCGGGCACCGCGCATGCTCTCCGTCGCTCCTTTAGGATGGCCATAGTCTCCTCGATCTGTTCCGCAGTTTGGAACTGGTCGAGCGAGAGGATGGGGCCACCCCTCAGGTGCGGGATCGAGAGTCTCGCGTCGCCGCGGCTTCCCTCTACCGTCGGATGGGGCTCGGATCGAGCCGGGATAGGATGTCCGGTGGTTTGGAGAGTGGCTCTCTTTGATGTAGTGGCGGGCGTCATGATTCTGAAGGCTTTCTTTGAAGAGAAGTGAGTGTCACTTCAAGTATATGCCCCGAGAACAGTGAGTGTTCTTTGGGACGGTGGGAATAAAAAATGAAGGTTAAGATTCCCTTCCTCTAGCGCCAATTGTTGTTACCCTAAATATTATCCGGAGATGATATTGCTGGAATGGTCGAGTAACAAACAAGGTGCGAGAACACTTCCGTGGGGAAAGTAAATAACACAAGATTTGTCGGGGTTGTTAGTCCCGGGCTTAAATGCTCTCGCGAGATATTATTAATACAAATACTTTGGAGTACAAATATTGATGTTAGAGTACAATTACAATGAGTGTAAAGACCCTAGTTATCCTAGCTATGGAGTGTGAAGATTGCCAGAAGAACCAGATATGATACTCTGTGAGTTCTTGTAACAACGATGGGGTGCTGTGATGACTGTGAGAAATCGACGGTCTCTCACAGTGTGTATTAGATGTATGTCTGAGCTCCTGGGCTTGCAGGTTTCTTCGAATCTGTGCTGCAAGGAGTTCTTGCCTCTGCCGACCGTCTCCTGGATGAGAGGTGCTGAGAGAGAAGTCCTGAGGTAGATTCAAGAGAGAAAGCTGAGAGCCCAAAAGAGTGTATGTTTTCCTGAACGGATTTCGGAAACTTTGAGAATATTTTTTTGTTGTGAGTGGAACTGAGAGGAACGAATTGTGAACCTTTTTCCAGTTGCTGGAGGTTCTCTATTTATAGCACTGGGAGTTGCTGGGCGATCGCCTCTGCTGTATTATAATAAGCGGGCGATCGTCTTTATCACATGGGTTGGTCTCCTAAAAGGCCGCGGCTGCTGCTGGCAGCCAGCTGTGCGGACCAGTGAGAAGTCTGCACGCATCTTGAGTCGCTGTCCCGGCAGGTCCCACCTTGTACCTTTCGGCGGGTCTATCGGTAGGTGAGAAGGTGGTGACAGGCTGTAGTCAACAATCTATGTTATGCGGCGCCTTTCGCGAATCTGCACATGGGCGTTGCTTTGAGATCCAGTCTTCGTAGACTTTGACGGACGAAGGTCTTGTTCGTGGCACAGGTCGGCCGTTCTGGGTCGGGCACGAGAGTCGATCGCTTGGTGCCAAAAGGCGATCGCCTTGAGAGTCGATCGCTAGACGCTTGAAGGTGGATAGTTAACTCCGTTTAGGCAAGTTTGCCGCAACTCCTTCGGTCGTGGACCCGGTCTCTCGGCACTTATACCGATCGCCGTAGAGGCGTATAAATCGCCGCACAACAACCTGCTCGATAAGGAAGCTGCAGACTGGTGGGAGGCCGTAGTGCCTAGTGATCGGACAGCTACTTGGACTGAATTTAAGACTGCTATGGAGGTCGAGTATTGTATGCCGCCTGTTAAAGAGCGTAGGATTGTCGAGTTTTTTTCTCGGCGACGCCCCAAGATGTGTCAATATCTCAGGCAATAGTCGATTATAATCAGCAGTTATGTTATGTTCGAGATCAAGTGATGAATGAGGCTGATAAGGTTCGTTATTTCGATATGCGTATGAAACCTCTTGTTCGGTAGTGTATGGCTCCTTTTATGTGTACCACGTTGAAGGATTATCAAGACCGAGCCTTAGCATTTGAAATGGATGTATTGTCTACCGAGTCGGTATCTATAGCGAAGAAACAGAAGATTTCTAATGATGCCTCGGGAAGTAAGGAAATTGGGATTTTTAAAATCTCAAGCCTCATATCAGATGAGTATGGGGCCTTCTCTGTCAGCTAGAGAACCTAAAAGACCCAGGTCGGCGTCTTCGATTTCAGGAAGTGCCCCAAGATGTTTCAACTGTAATGTATTGGGCCACGAGCATGCGAGTTGTAAGAAACCGCCGGTAACTTGTTATAGTTGTGGACGCGAAGGGCATCGAGACCAATATTGCGAGGCCATTGCTAAGAGGATAGGGAACTAGAATTCCGTTCCTACTCCTCGAGGGGCCAGCGGTGCCCAGTGATAGTATTTTTATGTTGGTCTTGTGGATTTTATCTTGCGTGTAGACTTGATATGTGATGTTTGATGTATGGTACTTGATATCTGATATTCAGGTTTGAATATTTCCGTGTGTATTATTGTGATTGTTGTTTTATCTCAATCCGTGAGGGCTGTTGAACCTACGGAGACACGTGACAGGAGATCACGGGGTGAAGAGTTAATATTTGTATGTTTGAACGTGGCACTTTTCTAGCACTGTGATGTCTTTGTTTTAAGTTTCAGGATGATACTTATTTTTAGTGGGGGAGAATGTAATACCCGGGATTTTCGTTCTGGTTATTTTGGATTTATTCCAGATATTTCTCGGTTGCCGAGTATCGGTATTATTTTACTCGATGATTGATATTTGTGTTTATATGGTCGCGTGTGATTATTTGTTGGATGGTGTTTTGTTTCGGATCAATGATGTTATCCACGAGCGTTTCGTCGTGTTCATTCTGTGCTTGTGGTGTGTTATGTTTCGTAATTTGCTCGTTATTGTTTCAAATCATAATCGGTGCGTTAGTGTGACCGAGACATTGTCGAACGCCTAACCAGGCTGTCGGAATTGACCACGGCCGAGTCACGGACGCACGTTTTGGGCCAGAGACCCACCTGGTCGAGTTACGGCCGTAAGGTATTGGATACGGCCGTAAGTGCTCGGCAGGGGCTTGGCAGCATCCGGACGAAGGCCAGTTACGACCGTAAGGTGTGATCTGGTACGGCCGTAAGGGCGCTGGGCAACACCCGAACGAAGGTCGGTTACGGCCGTATGGTGTGATCGTCTACGATCGTACGTGGTCGGCAGGGTGTTGGGCAGAACTTTCACGAAGGCCGGTTACGGCCGTAAGGATGCCGGTTACGGCCGTAAGTGATCGGAACACACTAGGCAGTATAAATATGATCGAGCAGACGGGTTTACACTCATTTTCTCATTTCTCTCCTTTTCTTTCCGCGGCTGGGGCTTGGAGGATGCGAAGATGTGTTGTTAAACTATCAATCCACGAAGTTCTTGAGTTTCTAACGTCGATTAATCATCCTATAACCTCCTCCGATCGACCAAATTAAGGTTAGATTCCCTAAATTCTAGTTTTGGGGAAATTGGGGTTTTTGTTCGATTTCGTCCGTTTAATCCGTAATAACTTAGATTATTGATGGATTTTTTATTATTAAGTTGTATTCTACCAATTTCCTTGTTGTTCCATGGTTTGATTACGAAGGATTCATCATTTTCTCGAGTTCCTAATCAACGCCTTAAAGGTGTCCGGTAAAAGGTCTTATAGAGGGATTCGGGAGTTATACAATTATTACTCCTCGATCGGTCATTGATTTATTGATGATATGTCTTAGGAACGGAAACCTTGTGAAGAAAGGAACCCTCCCGTTCGTTGTCTTCTTCGGGGTCTGAGTTTCCCGGTTGAATTGTGTTCTTCGAAGTGTTTGATATTGGTTATTGAGGCAAGTATTCTATTTATACGATTTGTGTCTTGCGAATGAGTATATAGATTGTATTTACGATGATTTGGTTTATCTTCATGGATATGATTCGTGCGGTTTGATTACTCGAATGTTTGTTGGTATTAGTGACATTTTTGCTTGTTTAACCTTGTGAAGTCGTGTTGGTCATGTTAGTTGCGCGATTCGTGTTGGGCTTGATTGCTTGGGTTTGAGGTATGGTGATGATTATGATTATTGTGTTGGATTGACTATATATTTGGACATGTAATTTCGGTGTATGATTGGATGCTCAAACATGTTTGTTTTAAGATGTGTTGTTCGTGGTTATGTGCTGTGTTGTTTTGTATGTGTTGGGAAATGTGTGTATGTGGTCCAGGTATGGTCCGTGGGACCTCTGGAGTTCGATACATGAGGTGTACAAACAGTGTATGTGGTCCAGGTATGGTCCGTGGGACCTCTGGAGTTCGGTACATGATATGTTCGAACAGTGTGTGTGGTCCAGGTACGGTCTGTGGGACCTCTGGAGTTCGGTACATGATGTGTACGAACAGTGTGTGTGTGTGTCGTCCAGGTACGGTCCGTGGGACCTCTGGAGTTCGGTATATGATGTGTACGAACAGCTTGTGTGGTCCACGTACAGTCCGTGGGACCTCTGGAGTTCGATACATGAGGTGTACAAACAATGTGTGTGGTCAGGTACGGTCCGTGGGACCTCTGGAGTTCTGTACATGATGTGTACGAACAGTAATTGTGTGGATAATGTTTTGATATTGAAATCCCGGAAACGTGATGATATTTCACTAATGTGTTTTGAAGCAAGAACCGGGCTGAGGCCTTGATGATTTTCAAAACAGGTTTTGTAAATTGGGAGTCGAGGTCGAAAAGAAATTATGTTCTAAAAATACTCCCAAGATGCAGAGTTTTAATTCTTAAAAACTTCATCATTTGTTTTCTGATTAGTAAAACCTCTCTGGAATATTTTGCCAAATGGTTGTGTTATCTGATTCATGATTTCCTACTGATTGATACATTTCGTATGCTATTATACTTACACTAGTAAAACAATGGAGTTTTACTAACCCCCGAGTAATCGGGGAGTGGATGTCTGTTTTGCGTCCAGGTATTAGCTGGTTCGAGGAAGCAGTCGCAGGAATAGCGCAGGAAGTGACGAGCTACGATACTAATCAAGAGTTGGGAGTTTGGTCGGGTTATGTTGTGTCGACCAAGTTATGGTCAGACTTCCGTTGTTGTGTATATTTACCCTTGCGTGGGTATTTATTGTAAAGGGTTGTATTTTTTCTCGTTTGCACTGGTCGTATGACCTCATTGGTCCGTGTGGTTGTATTGTAATTGACCTTAATGGTCTGAATTATTGTAGTAATTGTCTTCGGTCGGTCAAGTTTTGGTGCTTCTGTGTGGTTTAGCCTGATAGGTCCTCGTGGAGATGGTCTACGGTATGTAATATTCCCATATGGTCTAGGGGTGTTACATTACTTACAAATCCTAGTAGAAAGATATATTATTAGTTAAAATAATTTTTTGATTGATTCTTCTTTTTCTGAAAAGTAAAATTATATAAACAAATATAATAAGTTGATTATATTTTTATTTTATTACGTCATAATAATATACTTTATCAACCTATGCCTAATGAATTAATATCATAGTGGATCTCATGGTATATTATTAAGTATAAAATGTTTGACTTTAATCTAAATATTTATCAAAAATATATGACGGGTGATTCACCCGTATATTGATATGTAATTATATTAGTATATTAATATAAATATTACAAATATACAATGATCATATAGATTCCTGTCATGTTTATATATTTTATATCGAACTTTTACACATCTATAATTAATATTAAGAGAGAGTCGCAAAAAAAATCTAAGAAAACATGTGTCATCTCCACGTTAATCCTCTTTTTAAAAATCTTTAAAAAATGGATGTATAATTTGGGAGGGGTTAGAGGATTATTCCATTATATACTATCTACCAATTAAAAACTTCCTCTCATTTTATTACTTTTATTTTTAACCTAATAATTTAAACAATTATAACATTCGTGTATCAATTTATTTTTGAAAAAATATATCAAATTAATTCTTACTTTGTACTCTTTAATTTGACACCGTATAGTATATATAAAGTAATATAAATATAATTATAATATATTTAGATGATTAAAATATTTCAATATAAAAATATAAGACTACTGAAGAAAGATATATTTTTAGTTTATTTTCATAGCTTTTTAACAATTATTTAATTTTTAAGAATTATTTTGTTCTGATTATAAAATAGTAAAATATATTATATTAATGTCAAATCATATAAAAAATTATATTAGTAAGAATATCGGTTGTACACAACAACATCATCATCAGAACCTTAATCCAAAAATGCTTTGGGGTCGGTGTTGTGCGTCGATTTATACGCCTCGATGGCGATCGGCACAATGGTCAAGAGCCAGCCAAAGAAGACAAATGCTGGGCAAGCGCCTAGCAATCGACGTATGAGGCGATCGTCTATCGGCACCTGGCGATCGTCTATAATGTCCGACTGTAGATGATCGTCCCGTACCACGTATGAATCCGACATCCGTCAGAGTCGTCGAAGACCATATCTCGGATGAAGACACACGTGCAGATCCACAAACGGCGCCACAAGATAAGGCCTTTTGATCTCACCCTGTCACCACCTTCACACCTACCGACAAGCCCGCCGAAAGGTACAAAGTGGGTCCCCCCAGACAGCGACTCAGGACGCGTGCGGACTTCTCATTGGCTCACACACCTGGCTGCCAGCAGCAGCCTCGGACTTTAAGGAAACAGTCCCACGTGATGGGACGATCGCCCACCTTATTCTAATATAGAAAACGGCGGTCGCCCGCGATCGCCGGGGAGGACCTAGCAACCTCTTCTCCTATAAATAGAAAGCCTCCAACAGTGGCCTAAGGAGGGTGGAATTACTTGACGGAAATTCAGTCACACATACTGACACTGAGATCGATTCACAAATACATTCACTCAGTGAAACTCATTCACGTATACAGAACATAAAAAGCAAGAACTCACAGAGCATCATATCTGGTTCTTCCGGCAATCTTCACGCTCTATAGCTAAGATAACTAGAGTCTTTACACTCATTGTAATTGCACTCTAATATTAATATTTGTACTCCAAAGTATTTATATTAATAACATCTCGCGAGAGCATTCAAGCCCGGGACTAACAACCCCGGCAAATCTTGTGTTATTTACTTTTCCACGGAAGTGTTCTCGCATTTGTTTGTTACTCGACCATTCCAGCAATATCATCTCCGGATAATATTTTGGGTAACAACAATTGGCGCTAGAAGGAGGGCGCCCTGAACCTCCATTTTTATTCCTACCGTCTCGAAGAACACTCACTGTTCTCCATGGCATATACTTGAAGAAACACTCACTGTTCTTCAAAGAAAAACCTTCAGAATTATGACGTCTGCCACGACCTCAAAAAGAGCCAGCCTGCGATGTGCCGGACATCTCATTCCGGCCCAGACCGAATCTTAACCTACGGCGTAAGGCGACCACGGCGACGCTAGGCTCTCACTCCCGCCCCCGAGGGACGGCCCCAGCCTCTCACTCGATCAATTCCAGACCGCGGAAAAGATTGAGGAGGCTACGGCCATCCTCAGGGAGTGACGGAGGGCATGCGACTCGCCCACCATTACTCCATCAGTCATCCGTCGAGCAGGCAAGTAGAAGCTTGATGGGTTATACGTCGAGAAATCGTCGGAAAGCCCCGAGCCATAGGAAAAGGATCTCGTAAGGCGGGATGATTCCGTCTTCAGCCGCCTAAGGAGTGATCCCTCATGGCGACCCGGCCATTTCGGCCCCAGCCGGGAGACATCGGAGTCCGAATCCGTCACCAAGAGTTCGGCCTACCCGACTCCCAAAAAACAGGCCAGTCAACGGGCTCCCGCTCGCCCAAGAATTGAGCTCGATGGCAGAGAACTCGTCACCTACCATGGGGCCAGGAGATCGGTACACGATCGCCTTGGATCCCACTCCGAGAGCCAATTAGCGAGCAGTCAGGCCACGGCGATGGCCGCCATGCAGCGCCAGCTCGATGAAATGAAGGCGCTCCTAGAAACTGGGGAAGCGCCAAGAGATCGATCGCTGGACCGAGTGAGCCACTCGCGGCCCAGATCGAGCTCGCCCCAGTTCAGCCAAAGATCGCTACCCCTCAAACACCTCTATATAAGGGGAGATCGGATCCTGAGACCCATTTGAGCAAGTTCCGGATTTACATGACCGGATGTGGGGCATCGGACGCAACCAAGTGCCGAATGTTCCCATTGACACTAGGCGATCTTGCCCATAGGTGGTACATCTCACTGCCACCACGTTCGATCAACTGCTTTGAGAAGCTGGCGAACGACTTCACGTCGTATTTCGCCGCCAAAGTTGCTCGGCCAGAAGGCCCCACTGCATGATGAAAATCAGGCAGGGGAAGAACGAGCTCTATGAAGACTACATCGACCGGGTGGATGAAATAGTCCTCACCGGCGAGCCTATTAGCGACGAGCTCGCTCTCTACTCGGTCCTAGGGGGATTCTATGGCCATTCGCCCATGTTCAGGCACCTTACAAAGGACATCCCCCCAACCTACGCGATCTTCCGCGTCAGGGCCGCTGATTTTATGGATAGGCAGAGGATGATCACCCTCTGCTTAGGTGAGGGATCTACCGATGAAGGGAAGGCGCCATCTTCCATCCCGAGAAAGGCAGTCGCCAAGCCCAGAAAGGCGATCGCGAAGCCGCCCGGCGAATTCAAAGCTTTCGAGGATGTGGAGGTTCACCTCCTCCGCAACCTCAACCTATCTCCGGCCCACATTTTCAATGCCATCAAGGGGCGTGAATGGCTTAGCAAACTGAAGCCGGTGAGGGATCACGATCATCTAGACCGCAACAAATTTTGTGCCTACCACAAGAGTCGCGGCCACAACACCAGCCAGTTCCGCAACCTCCTCAGACAACTCTGGAGACTGTTTGAGGAAGGCAAATTGGATAACTTGGCTACCAAGCCAGAGCCCCGAGCAGAGAGGACTGGGGGGGCGAGCGCCGACAGAATGACGGAGTCCCTCCCAATCCGGTCGCCAGGATCGAGTAAAACGAGCTGGAGTACTCTGATGAATCGATCCCTCCGATCAACCCTGGCGGCCGGATCAATATGCTTCAAGCAGGAGGTGGAAACCTCGGAGGCCTTTCCCTGGATTCCACCATGTCAAACAGAAAGCGAAATGCCGAATTGAGGGCGTTCGCCGGGATCCATGTTGTGGTACCCCCAGAGCCGACCATCTCCAAAGACGCGCTCATCACTTTCTCCAACAAGGATAGGGAGGGAATGCAGTGCCCCAAAGAGGGTGCATTGGTAATCTGTGCATGTATCCTTGGGAAAATGATCGATCGCGTGCTGGTTGACAATGGGAGCTTTTGCAATATCATTTTCAAATCCGCTCTTGACCAGCTCGGCAACCTAACCAAGTTCATCAAGCCATTTGACACCGTGTTTCAAGGGTTCAATGACAGCACAGTCCAAGCCTATGGAAGGATCAAGTTCTCTGTCGAGCTAATATGTTATTACGATCCCAAGGTTAGGATTACCAGGAACCTAAATTTTGTAATCATAGATAGGCCCATCATGTATAATGGGTTCCTAGGTCGCCCATTTCTAGAAACCTTTGAGGCGGTCGCCTCTTCTTTCTTTTACTGTATCAAATTCCCCACTGCCGATGGGACGGTCGGTACTGTAAAAGGAGACCACCTAATGGCTAAGAAATGTTTGAATTACTTCTGTGTCGTAACTTCTTTCAACACTTCCCATACTATTTATAACATTGATATGATCGACACTCAACCTATGGAGATCTACGAGCCAAGCACCTCGTACCAGCCTGACTCAGGGGACAGCATCTCACATCGATTGACGGACGACATCAAGCCAAGGATCGGCTTCGAGCCAAACCTAAACATCGATCCAAGGATCGAGTCCGGAAATCGTTCCAAACGAGAAGCGACCGTCCCCATTGAAGAGTTGGAAAGTATAACGATAGATCCGGCTCGCCCGGAGTGGGAAGTACAGATCGGCACAAGCGTCGACCTCGAGTTAAAGGAGGATCTGATCGGTTTACTACGTAATAACATCGGAGTCTTTGCCTGATCGCATCAAGATATGGTCAGCATAAGTCCTGAACACGCTTGCCACTATCTAAAGATCGACCCAGCAAGGAAGCCTATTCACCAGAAACGTAGAAAATTCGGTCCTGAGAAATACGCGGCGCTCGACATAGAAGTCAAAAAGCTACTCGATAACAAACTAATCGGAGTAGCTACAGACGAGCCACAGTGTGTAGCCAACGCGGTGCTCGTCAAAAAGCCGAGCAAATCCTGGAGGTTATGCATCGACTTCACCGACCTCAACGCAGCATGTCCAAAAGATCACTTTCCGATGCCTCATATCGACAACTTGGTCGATAGCATAGCAGGTTGTGAAATGATGTCATTCATGGATGCCTTCGCCGGATACCATCAGATACCAATGGCGGAGAAAGACATAAAGCACACATCGTTCCACATGGAAAAAGACGTATACTTTTGGGTCCGAATGCCGTTCGGCCTAAAGAATGCAGGGGCAACCTACCTACAGCTAGTCAACGGAATGTTCGCCAACCAGATCGGCAAGACCATGGAGGTCTACATTGATGACATCATAGTCAAAAGCCTCAAAAAGGAAGATCACCTCAATGACCTTGCCGAGACATTCGCCATCCTCGAGAAGTTCAACATGAAATTAAACCCCAAGAAATGCAACTTCGGGGTGAGCTCTGGAAAATTCCTGGGGCACATCGTGAGCCAGAGGGGGATCGATGTTAGGCGTATTTCTATACGCTTATTTACCATTATTTTGTAGTATTTTGGAGTGTGAAATCATCTAAATGAGCTTTTAATGCCTTAATTTTGTATGAATGACAGGAAATTGAAGTCCGGAAGCTTAAACGAGGCAAAACGGCAAACGGCAAAATCGACTATGAGCCGCGGCACAAGGAAGGCCGAGCCGCGGCAAAGGAAGACACCAGAAGGGCGAGTAGGTGCATGCTGCGGCACGGCCCATGTGAGCAGCACGAGAAGGATTTAATTACGCCCAGGTATTCAGATTTTGGCGATGTGCCGCGGCACGAGTTGATGAGCGGCACACTTAGCGGGTTTGGTACGTCTGCGCGGATTTTGGGCGTTTGCCGATTTTCAACCAACTAATACGGACGCGATTTATGGAAGTGCTGAGCTATAAATAGGGCTGAAGACCCTAATTTAATCATCTTGGATTTGATTGAATCTAGACCTAAGAGAGCTTAAGCTTGGAGACAGAGAAGAGGAGGAAAGCAGAGGAATTCAAGGGCGGAAGGAAGTCAAGAACGGAGGAATCCGAGCTTCATCTGCGTTTGAATTTTATGCTTTCGTTTATTTACTTTGTATTTTGTTTTTAGTATGTCGCTAAAGCCCTAATCTAGGGTTTTGATGAAACCTTTATTTTGACGAATTGATTGAGGTTATCCAATTTATTACCTTTTTATTGAGTTTTCCCAATTATGTTTTATGCTTGCAATTATCCGCCAATAGTTGTATTGATTTAATCATTCACTTGAATCGGGAGAGGAGATTTGGTGAGAACTATTGGTGAGGACCGTTTTATTCTGTGAGATAGGAATATACTCATAGGAACTACGTGGCCTTTAGGAGATTTAATGCTTTTTGCCTAGCGACGAGATAATTCACCTAGGGATAGAGTGCGTTAGTCGCCGTTAGATAAATCTATTGACCTCGGGAGAGGCGGTAGAATATATTAGCAATCTCCGCCTTCAATAAATTGGGAAACTTATTTATTACGGATAATCAAGATTAAATTCGGATAAATTAAGGTGGATTCAGAACTCTAGACTTATTTATAATTTGATTCCTTTTATTCAAGCTATCGTTTCTTTAGTCTCTCGAAATTCTTTTAGTATTAATCGAAAAACCCAACTTCGATTGTTCAAATAAAATTGGGATACGAAAACGTCGATAGTTAGAGATTCAATCCTCGTGGGAACGATACTCTACTTATCACTTTATTACTTGTAAACGATGACGTGCACTTGCGTGTAGGAAATATCGCAACAAGTTTTTGGCGCCGTTGCCGGGGAATGAAATTTTTCTAATATCGACTTAAGTATTTCCAGTCTTAATTTGAACGTTTTATTTTTATTTTTTTGTGTATTTAATTTTGTTTATTCGTTTTCCTTTCAGACCTTTCGTGTAGTGCATGAGAAGACTCGTAACGAAGGCTTACTACCTTTGGACACCGAGCTCGAGCGCACTCTAAGAAGGAATAAAAAGGAAAAAGAGAGTTGCAGATTTACGGTCAAGATGGCCGAAAATATTGAAATCCAAGGAGGAGACAACCAAGTGCGGCAAGTTCAACCGGAACTCGCTCTTGAGATTATGCCATGCCGCAAGTCAACGCAAATTTTTCGGGAATTCGGCCCCACCGTCCAAGCTAATAATTTTGAAATCAAGCCCGCCATTATTCGGATGGTACAGCGAGCCCTTTCGTGGATTGCCAAGGATGACCCGAATGCCCACATTGCTTCGTTCCTTGAGATATGTGACACATTTAAAACAAATGGTGTCACCGACGATGCCATCCGATTGAGGCTTTTCCCTTTTTCTTTGAGGGATAAAGCAAAGTTTTGGTTAAATTCCTTACCGCGGGTCGATTACAACTTGGGAGAGGTTAGTGCAAGCCTTCCTTGCAAAATTTTTCCCACCGGCTAAGACGGCGCGGTTGAGAAACGAGATAACTACTTTTGCCCGATTCGATATGGAATCGCTCCACGAGGCGTGGGAGCGATATAAAGAATTGCTTCAAGATGCCCTCATCACGGCATTCCTGATTGGCTTCACCGCATACGTTTTATGGTGGTTTGAGTGCTTCTACACGCACTCTTGTCGATGCAGCCTCCGGAGGGACATTCATGGGAAAATCTATGGCGAGGCTCACGTGCTTTTGGAAGATATGGCTGGCAACGCTTACCAATGGCGGCAGAAAGATTGACACCGAAGAGGGTAATGGAAGTTTCGAGCAATGATCCGATTTCCACCTTGTCGGCTCAAGTCGCCGCTTTGACACAACTCGAACTTTTCGCACGCACTGACCCGTTACCATTGAGGCGTGTAATTGGTGTAACGGATCACACCCGAGTGCGGAATGTCAATTTGGAAATCCGTTCGAGCAAAATCGATGGAGCAGGCTCAATTCGTAGGAAATGGGAATCGACCGAATAACCCGTACTCAATACTTATAATCCGGTGGCGCAATCACCCCAACTTTTCATGGAGAAACGGACGTAACGCACACCAGCCCCTTTCACTCAGAATCAACAGCGGCCCCCTTCCGCTCCTAAAGTGTCTCTCGAGGAAGCGCTTGCAAAATTGGCGGCAAATACGAGTCAATTTATGACTCGGACGAAGCTACGTTACAAAATCATTCTCGCTTCCATTCGGAATTTAGAGGTCCAGCTGGGCCAAATCGCTAATGTATTGACAGCTCGTCCGGAGGGAGCATTGCCGAGTACCACAGAGACAAATCCTCGAGAAAGTTTAAATGCAATTAGCTTGAGAAGCGGGAGAGATGTGCTAGATCAGCCCGAGCTGAGTAAAGAGAAGAAGAGGATTGAGGAAGAGAGGGAATTAAAGCTAGAGGAGTCGAAGGAAGTTCAGCCGGATAACTCAAAGACATGTGTCCCCCCCGTTCCGTTTCCGCAGAGACTACAGCAAAGAAGGGCGGACAAACAATTTTCTAAGTTCCTTGAGGTGTTCAAAAAGCTTCACATAAATATTCCGTTCGCCGAAGCATTGGAGCAGATGCCGAGTTATGTCAAGTTCATGAAAGAGATACTATCTAAGAAGAGAAAACTTGAAGAGTTTGAAACGGTTGCTTTGACAGAGGAGTGCAGTGCAATTCTTCAAAAGAAGCTCCCACCTAAGTTGAAAGATCCGGGAAGCTTCAACATACCGTGCACCATGGGGAATCTTTCGTTTGATAAGGCACTATGCGATCTTGGTGCAAGTATCAACCTCATGCCTTTATCGATTTTCCAAAAGCTGAATATTGGGGAAGCCAAGCCAACCACAGTCTCCTTACAATTGGCAGATCGATCGATTAAGTATCCGAGGGGAGTGATCGAGGATGTTTTAGTTAAAGTCGATAAGTTCATCTTTCCGGCTGATTTCATCGTATTAGACATGGAGGAAGATGAAAATATTCCGATCATCTTGGGACGACCATTTCTAGCTACGGGCCGCACCCTTATAGACGTGGAAAAGGGGGAGTTAACTCTGAGGGTCCAAGGCAGGCAAGTCACTTTTCAAGTGTTCAAATCGCTCCCATGTCCCGGAAGTGCTGATAAAGAGTCTCAAATTGAAAGCGTGGATGTTGTTGAAAGAGGAAAGCACCGAAAACATCGTCGGTGGAAAAATTCAGATTTTGTGTTGAATGGCCCAAGTTTTAAGAAGGATGTTGAACGAGTGGCATTCCTCGAGCATGAGGAAAAATCTGCTGCAGTCGTGAGTTCGTTGGCAAAGGAGGAGAGTGAGCCGAAAGCCAAGAGAAAAATTAGTCATGGAGAAACCGGGTGTTTCGGGAAGTTTTTCAAGTCGAAACCTCTTCGCAAACAACATTTGATTACCGAACCGAGAATCGAACTGCTGATGACCGATGGTCATAATTTTAACCAAAATATAAACGGTTCGATAAACGGGGCGGAAGCCAAATGGAGTTTGCGAAAAGCAAACTAACGTTGTTCAATAGGTCCGGCTGACGACTATAAACTTAGCGCTTCTCGGGAGGCAACCCGAGCTCGTAGTTGTAGAATCTTGCATTTCTTTATTTTTCTTGTTTTTCGTGATTCTTAGTTTTCATCATTTTTGTGCTTCTATCTGCTTCGTCCTCTCGTTTTTAACGTCTTCTTTTCAAAATTGCATGCGGGAAAGTCCTGTGAGAAATCGGAGTATGAGCCGCACGGCTATTGTGAGCCGCGGCACACATCATTCGCCAGGAAGGCAAAACCAATCGTACTTTGTGCCGGCACGGCATAAATGAGCCGCGGCACACTTGAGCAATGAGCCGGGCACACGGAATTTAAGCCGCGGCACCACGACAAAACGAGACACGAGTAAAAGGGACTGTACTTTGTGCCGCGGCACAGTTATTGTGAGCCGCGGCACACTATGCGGAATTTGAAAGGCCAGGTAGCATATAACGAGCACTCGGCCGGCATTTCCAGGTAAGTTTTCCTATTTCATTGCCTTCCCTCCCCAGCGCGAACCGGCCGAAGCGATTCTTCAATTTTTTCCTGCGATTTTTCTTGTAATCTTCAAAAAGGTACGTTTGAATCTTGAATTCTTATTTGCTTATGGTTGATATATGGAAGTGTCTATGCTTTAAATGATTGGAACATGTTTATTTTTCTTCATATAGTTTTGCGATTGTTAGAGAATAACAGGGGAGTTTCATCGATTTTTCTTGATTAAATTGGAACATAAATGAGTTGAATGTGTTAAGTTGTTGCTAATTGAATTGCATTTCTGTTTTTGGGGGTTGAATCGAGCTAGAACTATGTTTATTCTTCAAGTAAACATGCACCCTCAAGGTGTCTGATAAATTGCCCGAATGAAAATTTTCTTTGAAAAAGCAATTGTTTTGAAGTTTCGTGCAACGTATACGTTTTCAATCTACAGCAAGCCCAACCCGTACATCCAGTTGAGATGTTTAAGTCCAAATTCATCTTTCTCTCTCGTATGCGCTAGTGTCTTAATTTTGGAATTTCTGGTTTGATGTCTTTAGCAACGCATATATCATCGTTACTATTGTTGCGTAAATAAACCCTCGTGTTGTACTTCTCAGGACTGATTATGGCGCGCACGAAGAAGTTGACCAAGCGTGCTAGGACCGAGTCATCCCCTACGCGAGGGGAGACCTCTCGGGGTCGGGCCGAGACGGAGGGGCACCAATTTTCGGACCCCGAGATCCACAAGATATTCAACGAAAAAATCCGTCCGCGTCCTCTTATTCCCGAGAGAGGTTTTACTCCAGCTCCTCAGGACGGGGAGTTGCTCATGATGATTGACGAGATGGGATGGGCTAGATTTACCGCACCTCATGAGCCAGCAGTCATTTCGATCGTCCAGGAGTTTTATGCCAGCGCTCTGCTGAAGCACATCCGGGCAGGGCATACGTTGCCATCTCTAGAGTCTCGGACTCAGGTCGACGTCCGAGGGGTCACAGTTGACTTCTCCCCGACTGCTATTCGGAGGCTTTTTGGGTTTCCGGCGGTGGACGAGACGGCTATGACCGCGTGATGACCGGCCTCACTAAGGAGGCCTGCTTGAGACGATTGCACGCACCGATCGGGAGCAATGAGCACTGAGCTCATCTACTTTTCACTTCAGAGCTCGCGCCTCGGCCGGCTCGGGCGAGCCTGGCTTTACTTTATTTGTGCCCGCATTGATCCCACCTCCCAGATCCGTCAGTTTTCTCTCCCGCGCCCGGATACTTTTTGCTATCACCTCCGGGCTGCGTTTTGATGTGGCCCCCATTCTGGTCCGATCTATCTTCCAGAGTATCCAGGGGGGGCCAAGACGGGGTTGAAGCACCCCTCCCTCATATGCGCTCTATGCCGGCAGTCGGGGCTGACATGGTCAGTCGACGAGCCGATGCTTGCCCCACAGGCCCCGATCGACCACCGCATCATCTCGCACTTTGAGCAGTGGGGCGGAGCGCCGGCACACGCTCGGGGGCGAGGATTTTTGCTCGAGGAGGCTCATGAGGGATCCCCCGAGCCGATTTTGTTGACGCACGGAGAGGCCGGCCCGCAGCCTGACAGAGCGAGGTTGGAGGAGCTGTTGGATGGGTTGCGGGAGGATTTGAGGAGACAGAGAGAAGAGCATAGGGAGGAGCTGAGGAGAGAGAGAGAGGAGCTGAGAGAGGAGTTGAGGAGAGAGAGAGACGAGATGAGAAGAGAGAGAGAGAGCTGGATGGCTGCCATGCGGGAGGAGCAGCGGGCGGCGCGGGAGAGTGTTGTTGCTGCCGCCAGAGCCGAGATGAGAGAGCAGGCCCGCCGGGCCAGCCGACGAGCGGAGAGGCGTCTTGCTGCGAGGGAGGCTTATCATCAGGAGCACCTCGCTGCATGGACGGCCCACATCATGCATCCCGACGGGCCATTTACTGCGCCCGCCCGGCCAGCCACACCACCTTCCTCACCGGACGATGCCGGCACCAGCTCCTGAGCAGATCGGAGGAGTACTTGACCTTTTACTTTTCTTGCATTTCATTTTTGTCCATTGAGGTCAATGTACGTCCTAAGTTTGGGGGGGGTCTACTTTCAGTCTACATTCATTGCTGTACTCTATTTTCTTGCTGTACATTATATTTTGTTGCACTTTTCTTTCTTTGCGAAAATTTTTTTTAATAGCCTTGCTTGCCGTAGTTTTTCTTTATTCGTGAATTTTCGTGCTTCTATTATGTGTGATACTGATGTTACGACACTGTCTTTCTCTCTGAAGAAGCGGGCGAGTTTTAGTCGAGTTGTAGTCAGTTATTTCTGTTCTGCTTAGTATTCAATTAGGTCCGAAATTTTTCGTGATTGTAGAGGACTTGGCAGATAAGAGACGATACATACTTGTTTTTAAATCCCCATCAATACGTTTGGCTACATTTTCCGGATAGTGAGTCGTACTGTTTCTTTAGTCGTGTTGGCACTTAAATTGAGTTTAGAGTCGGGCAGTTTTTCCCTAAAAGTCGAGATAATGTGTTCTATGAAGGGAAGTCTAGTAACCGGGGGTATTCGCGTGACCCGTTGTTTACTCTCGCGTAAAACGACGACCCCGATTAGACTAGTGATTTAGTGAGTTCACATGTGCCAATGATAGGAAGCCTAGTAACCGGGAGTATTCGCGTGACCCGCTGTTTACTCTCGCGTAAAACGGCAACCTCGATTCGGACATGCGGAAATTAGGTATTCGAGTTGTTTCTCTGCTGTAGACGGGAACTTAGTAACTAGAAGCATCCATGTGCCCCATGAGTGTCTTTTACGTCAAACGGTTTCCGAATACATGAGAATGGAAGTTCCACCCTAGGATTATCCCGATGAAACATCCCGAGATCCTAACCTAGTGGTCGACTCGAATCAAATTCTTGAGCATATTTATATAAGGGGATACTGTCCGAGGTTTATTTGTTATGAGACTCGTGAAAAATTGTGCCTTTAGACTGTGGAACGCGACGAACTAGCTTGTTTATGTTAGCCTTTCATATTGACGGTTGATTTGACTCATGTTTTGTTGATCTTTGAGCTGAGTTTTCTTCATGAACAAATGATTAGGACTGAACTTGATTTCTTTGCGGAATCATTATTCTGAGTGCAGCTCGCTTTTATGACACTCGTATTATTTAGAGAGGATGGGAGGATAGTATTGATTAGGTTGAGCACTATGAGTTGCACGGTGATTCACGACATTCTTCTATTGGCTTTAATTCTTTTTGCTTGAGGACAAGCAAAGGCTTAAGTTTGGGGGTATTTGTTAGGCGTATTTCTATACGCTTATTTACCATTATTTTGTAGTATTTTGGAGTGTGAAATCATCTAAATGAGCTTTTAATGCCTTAATTTTGTATGAATGACAGGAAATTGAAGTCCGGAAGCTTAAACGAGGCAAAACGGGCGAAAACGGCAAAACTGGACTATGAGCCGCGGCACAAGGAAGCTGAGCCGCGGCAAAGGAAGACACCAGCCGAAGGGCGAGTAGTCAGATTCTCGTGCCGCGCACGCCCATGTGAGCCGCGTACGAAGGATTTAATTACGCCTGTATTCAGATTTTGGCGATGTGCCGCGCACAAACGAGTTGATGAGCCGCGGCACACTTAGCGGGTTTGGTACGTCTGCGCGGATTTTGGGCCGTTTGGCCGATTTCAACCAACTATTACGGACTCGATTTATGGAAGTGCTGAGCTATAAATAGGGCTTAAGACCCTAATTTAATCATCTTGGATTTGATTGAATCTAGACCTAAGAGAGCTTAAGCTTGGAGACAGAGAAGAGGAGGAAAGCAGAGGAATTCAAGGGCAGAAGGCGGAAGCTGAAGAACGGAGGAATCCGAGCTTCATCTGCGTTTGAATTTTATGCTTTCGTTTATTTACTTTGTATTTTCGTTTTTAGTATGTCGTGCTAAAGCCCTAATCTAGGGTTTTGATGAAACCTTTATTTTGACGAACTGATTGAGGTTATCCAATTTATTACCTTTTTATTGAGTTTTCCCAATTATGTTTTATGCTTGCAATTATCTGGCCAATAGTTGTATTGATTTAATCATTCACTTCGAATCGGGAGAGGAGATTTGGTGAGGAACTATTGGTGAGGACCGTTTTATTCTGTGAGATAGGAATATACTCATAGGAACTACGTGGCCTTTAGGAGATTTAATGCTTTTTGCCTAGCGACGAGATAATTCACCTAGGGATAGAGTGCGTTAGTCGCCGTTAGATAAATCTATTGACCTCGGGAGAGGCGGTAGAATATATTAGCAATCTCCGCCTTCAATAAATTGGGAAAATTATTTATTACGGATAATCAAGATTAAATTCGGATAAATTAAGGTGGATTCAGAACTCTAGACTTATTTATAATTTGATTCCTTTTATTCAAGCTATCGTTTTCTGTTTAGTCTCTCAGAAATTCTTTTAGTATTAATCCAAAAAAACCCAACTTCGATTGTTCAAATAAAATTGGGATACGAAAACGTCGGTAGTTAGAGATTCAATCCTCGTGGGAACGATACTCTACTTATCACTTTATTACTTGTAAACGATGATGTGCACTTGCGTGTAGGAAATATCGCAACAATCGACGCAAACCCCACCAAGATCCAGGCGATCCTCGACATGCAGGAGCCACGGAATGTCAAATAGGTGCAACGCCTCACTGGTTGTCTAGCTGCCCTCAACCGTTTCATATCTCAACTCGGAGATAAAAGCAAGCCATTCTTCACGACCATAAATAACAAGAAGTTCGCGTGGACAAAGGAAAGTCAAATAGTGTTCGCCAAAATCAAGGAGTATCTATCTAACCCCCTGATCTTGGCAAAGCCGCTCCCCGGCGAAAATCTATTCCTTTACCTGGCGGCCTCAGAGGTCACGCTGAGTGCTGTATTAGTGCGAGCAGAGGGGCAAGTCCACTTGCCAATCTACTTCGTTAGCCAAGCACTCCATGATGCGAAAACGCGATACATGCCTCTGGAGAAGATCACCAACGCTCTAGTCATGAGTGTTCGCAAGCTAAGGGCATATTTCTTTGAACATCAAGTGGAGGTCCTGACGACTCTCCCCCTAAGGCAAGTTCTGCACTGGCCAGACACCAACGGACGACTCCTCAAGTGGTCACTGGAGATCGCCCAATACGGTATCACGTATGCTCCTCGCACGGCGATCAAAGGCCAAGCCCTGGCGGACTTTGTGGTGGAATTAACATTCCCACCCAGTCCGACCCAGATCGGTCGCCCCGCTTGGAAGTTGTACGTGGATGGCTCGGCAACCAACTCGCAAGCAGGGGCAGGGATTGTCCTCATCAGCCCAGACAGCCAAAGTTTCACAAACGCGGTCCGTTTTGGGTTCTGTGCGACCAAAAATGAAGCCGAGTATGAGGCCTTGGTAGGCGGGCTCGATCTAGCCCTCGCCCTGGATGTTCGCCGTCTCCACATTTTCATGGACTCCCTCTTGGTCGTGAACCAAGTCAAGGGAGAATATAAGGCGCGCGGCGAACAAATGATCAAATACCAAGAATTGGTTGCCGAAATGTGCACGAAGTTTGAAGAAGTGCTGATTGAACAAGTCCCGAGAGAGCACAACTGCCAGGCCGATGCCCATCTAAACTAGCGTCGTCAGATGGGACGGCAGATTTCTCTAACATCCACATCACAAAATCAACAAAGTCGGTGATCGACAGAAGCCTGATTACCACAGTTGCCATCTCCGAAGAGAACTGGATGACTCCATTCATCAAATACTTGAAGGACGAGACGGTCCCCGACGATCATATCAAAGCTCGCCAGCTTCAGCTCCGCGCAACAAGATACACCCTATTGGATGACCGGCTTTACAAGCGAGCTTTCAGCCTTCCTCTCCTCAAGTGCATCACGCCGGAGGAAGGCCAGCTTGTTTTAGCCGAGATCCATGACGGGATCTGTGGAAACCATGCTGGCGGGCGAGCTCTCATCCACAAAATGACCAGACAACGTTTTTTCTGGCCTACACTACAAAAAGACGCGATCGCCTAAGCCCGATCGTGTCACAGATGTCAAGTGATGGGCCCAAACATCAAGCTCTCCCCCGAACAGCTCACTTCTATGTACAGCCCATGGCCGTTCGCCCAATTGGGCATCGACCTCATCGGTCCCTTGCCGACGGCGCTAGGAGAATGTAAATTTGCCATCGTGGGGGTCGATTATTTCACGAAATGGGCTGAGGCCGAACCACTCAACAAGATCGGCCAAGAACAAGTAATCAAGTTCATTTGGAAGAGCATCATATGCCGGTTCGGTCTACCCCATGCTATCATCTCCGACAACGGAAAGCAGTTCGACGGCTTGGAAGTCATGCAATTCTGCGAGAAATAGGGAATCAGAAAGTTGTTCTCGGCCCCTTACCACCCTCAGACGAACGGGCAGGTAGAGGCTGTAAACAAGATCCTCAAACACACAATCAAAGCACGACTCGAGTCCAAACAAGGATGATGGGAAAGCGAGCTCCCGGATGTTTTGTGGTCCTACCGAACGACGACCCGATACTCAACCGGCGAAACCCCGTTCGCCCTCACCTTCGGAACAGAAGCGGTGATCCCTTCAGAGATCGCCGTCCTCAGCCACCGAACTGAACAGGAAATGACGACGGACAATTATGTAGCCCGACGGATCGACTTGGACATGCTCGAAGAACGGTGACTGACCTCGGAAATGAAGAACACAATTCACAAAATGAGATCCGAGAAATTCTTCAACTTGAAGGTCAAGGAAAGACGGTTCCAAGTGGGCGACCTAGTCCTCAAAAAGGTCCACACTCACATAGGAATCTTTGGCCCGAATTGGGAAGGCCCCTTCAGGATATCTAAGTGGCTAACTAGGGGAGCCTACGAACTCGAACACCCAGACGGCACTCCGGACCGATATCCCTGGAACGCCGTGCATTTGAAGAAATACTACCCGTAGAAACTTTGTATTCAGTTACCCAATGTATGCAGATTTTAATGAGATTCTTCGATCCCCTATATATGATTCGCCTCGACGAAAACAAACAAATAAGATGAGAACGACTCGCTAGCCATACAATAGGTCGTCATCGAACATGACAGACCTATGCAAGCGATCGCCCATCCAAGCACAACGTATACCGTCGAGGGTCGCCATCTAACATGGCAATCCAAGGTAGAAAAGTGCAGCCATGGTCCTGGAGGTCGATGGAACCGACAGCTTCGTCCATGCCAGGTTCCTTTGGGCTGCGATCGCTCGTCCTTCATTTAAATACGAGGCGGGCGTAGCCTAAGGACCCTCTAAATAAATTTGTGGACACGCTCGCTCGCCCTCAAAGGTACATCATCTAACATGATGGACCCGTACAAGGCGACGCGTCCCTATCCCGTCACAATGTATACCGTCGAGGGTCGCCATCTAACGTGGCGATCCGAGGTAGAAAAGTGCTAACAAGCCGCGGACATGGAGTCGAATAAACCGACGACGCCCCGTGCAAGGACTCCTCCAGACCAAGACCGCTCGCCTTTCGTTTAAATACAAGGTGGGCGCAGCCTAACGGAGGACCCTAACAATAAAGTGAGTCGCGAGACAGACCTACAGATGGAATGTCCCTCGCACACAAAGACACGGTTATGGAGGTCGGTCCATCGAACTCCGCAACCATGCACGGTTCCTCAAAGTTGAAACAGTCGTCCTCCCTCGAAGAATCGGCAAAACTAAAGATAGATCACCAAACACACTATTTTCGTTCCCTTACTTACACTAAGTAAACAAAAACAAGGGGCAAAGTGGAGATATTCCTACATGCGATCTGGAGGAAGGAACCATACACGATCTGCTTTGTTCAAACACACACATGATGATCGGTTTTGTTCAAGAAATTCACAAGTAAGAATTTTCAAGTGTACCAATATATTCGGATCTATTCACACAATTGTGCAAAGTCGAAGTGATGCGGAACATTCAGACAATCGATCATACAAACAAGGCATCAGGTGCGATTGTGTGAACACTTGTATAAATTCATATGCAAACATTCACAAGAGGCGATCGTACATATAAATAATCACATGCAAAAAAGAAGTATTTTATTCCATCCAAAATGTTCGTACATACAAGCCCGAAGGCAATACAAGAAAAAACTGGAAATTACAAAGCAAAGGAAAACAAAACAACTCCAGCATCACTCAGGCCACCCCCGACTGGCCTTCGCCTCCAGCAGGCGGATCAGCGCATGCTTCCTCACCGGCTTCAAGATAAACAAGTTTATCCGGAAACGGATACCATCTCAGATCGATCCCTAAGTCGGTGAGGTCGAGGATCGGTAGGGAGAAGTCCGGCTGTAGAGGATGCTCGAGTACATAGGCTTTGAAGGTTTCCATCATAGGGCCGACCTCGAGCCCTACCTTCTTGGTAGCACGGATAGCGTCGGCGTAAGCTATATAGTATGCGAACTCGCCGACGTACTCCACATTTAGGTAGGGATCGGTCTCGACCGCCTTTAACTGCTCCTTCATCCCCACGGCCGTCTTGTCCGCATCTGCGAGCTCGGCTACTTTGGCAGCCAGTTCTACCTTCGCCTTCTCCAGCTCGCCGTTGAGCCGGTCCACTGTTGCCTTCAGCCCGATCACCTCCTCCTGCGAGGACACATGCAACCGGCGAGCATCCGTCATCTGGTCACGGAACTGATCTGCCACCCCCCGGGACCGGTCAAGCTCCTGCTTCATCCGGTCAAGGTCCTGTTTGGCTCGCTTGGCCATCTCCGTGCACTCCTTCTCCATGGCCATTATCCTATTAGCGAACTCGGCATTCTGGTTCCGAGCAGCCTCAAGGTCTTGATGGAGGCGAGCAGTAGAGGGTCGCCCCTCATAATCTTTAACAGCCTGGGCGGCCATCGTCGCCGCCTGGAGAGTCAGGGCGAGGGTCGCTTGCATGGCATCGCCAGACCACCGACGCGCAATCGCGTCCAGGTCGGTCGTCCAAGCCTTAGGAAGAGAGGTGATGGCCCGGGAGATGTAGGAAGGAACGTCGATGGATTGGCGCGGGGACTTGCTCGCTAGGAAATCCAACACCATCGGCGAGGTGTTCGGATTGGCAAGACGGACCTTGCAACACAAACAAAAATGAAGGAGTTAGCATACCTCCTACACAAATAGCCTAACCCAGAAGGATCCAACCAGTCTTACCTCGCGGCCAACTCGGGGTCGCGGCCGAAAAAGGGCTTGCCCCGCGGAGTCTCAGCTTCGGCAATCGCCGAAGTCTTCAAGAAGGCCGCTGAGGCCGAAGACCCCTCCGCCATTAGGACAGCAGAGATAGGTGGCGCGGCAACCGGCGGCACCACAATGGATGCCTCCGCAGCAGCAGTCGGCAGGGGCTCCTCTGGCCTCCGCCTCTTGCGGTTGCGCTGGATCTCCTCCTCCTCCCGTGCTTCCGGCTCGACGACCGGCACTATAGTAGGTCTCTCCTCGGGGACAGGATGAGACGTCGTCGCAGGGGCATGACCCGTCCTCTTTTCCCTGGTGGAGACGACCAAGAAGACCGGGGTTCGACATCAAAATCTCTCTCGGGGGCTCGGCGTAGCGGAGGAAATGGATCTCTGTCAAAGAAGAAATTCATCCAAGTTAGACATCTCTTTCAATCTGACGATCGTCAAGCAGGAAAGAGGAAATAAAAATTTATACCTGGAACATTCAGGTGGCGAGGGAAGCGAAACAATCGAGCTCCCAACCAATGAGGTTCGTTGTTGACTGTGCGAACGTCGAGGTAGGAGTCCGGCAGACCGCGAATTCGCTCCCAGACGATTAAGAAATCAAAAGAGAGATCGCCGATCGCTGTAACAAGGGAACCTGCAAAAAGGAAACCAAATTAGATCAGTTCAAGGTATATCCGAACAAAGGGAGAGTTAAAACCCTTACTCGGATTCCTCTCCCAAAAACTGGTGGGGATAGCCAACGCATCCTCTGGCTTATCGCTCGACGCCGACCTCTATGCTCCGCCGACCCAAAAGCATTTCATCAGGTCGCCTTGGGTCTTGTTCGGCACCCCGAGGACCACTCTGCCCATGCGACCCTGAATGTGGTAGCCGCCAACTGAGCCCTTCTGCGCCGTCAGCTTGAAGAGGTAGTTCATTTCCAGCGCAGAAGGTAGACGGAACAGCCGATGACCTCCAAAAAGTGTCAAGGTACTAATAATCTGCAGCCAGGCGTTCGGCGTCAATTGGAGCGGCGCCACATTCCAGGCGGTCAGCAGGTACGACTCGGCGAACGGCAATGGGAACCGTAGACCGGCCTCCAGGATCAGTTCGTTAACGGTGACCATACCCTTGGGTGGTTGGTCGGCACGTTCGTTCTCCGAAGGCACATATAACGAGACATCAGAAGGGATATGGAATTTCGCCCTCCAGCGACTCAAGTCTTTCCTGGTCGCCGAACTCCGAATCTGATCGAGGGTCCATGGGGAGCGGTCCGCGGCCCGAAACGACGTCCATTTCACGGGCTCATAGGGGTGGGCGACAAGAGTATGCTCCGAAGTCAAACTAGGGATGTGGTCCGGCAATTCCCTCCATAAGTCCAGCGAATTCCAGATAGGCGGAGCCGAACACACTGTTTTGCTCCCAGTATATCCTCACCGCTTCATCCTCATCCACCGGTGAGTCCCTCTACCCCGCCGCCGCCGCCGATCTCGCTGCGTCGGCCTCGTTGAAGAGCTCTTCAACCTCCGCGGGTGCGATTCCTGCACGAATGGCCTCGACGGCTGTCTCCATATGAAGAACCGCGGAGGTTTCTTCTCGGGCAGGCGAAGTCGCGACAGCAGAAGAGCTACCAGCCTCATATGCTTCGGATCCTCCTCCAGACATGTTTCGAAGAGAAAAGGGGGGAGAGAATCTTCGTTCTTACCTAGAAAGAAAGTTGGTCGGCGCAAGAGTCTTCAAAGAAATTCGGCAGAGTCTTCGTCTAAAGGCAAGGGCGCATAAAGAGTTGAACTGAAGTGGCCCTAGCCCTTTTATAGGCAAGAGCAGGGACCTCCATACAAATAGGCGGAATCCCAGGGGCCAAAGTGCAACCGTCGGGGGGGTGGGGGTGGGGGGGACACATTAAATGTAGCCCTCGAAACCCGCACACGCGTCGTTTCGAGGACATGCCAGGCGAAAAGTCTGACAAAACCGGCGGACTCCCCCAACGGGAGCGCGACGCGTGTCCCTGCAACGTTTCGAGAGCCCGCCTCCACTTCCCGCTATTTCCAGCGCATAAGGAGATCGTCCGGATTCGAAATCAGATCATCCAGGCGACGATCGTCCTTGTCATAAACAGATGAGTCAATCGTCTAAAGCGGGCGATCGCAAATAGTGCCACCTCACCCCATGTTTTCAACATCGGAGTGAGCTGGGGGCAATTGTTGTGCGGCGATTTATACGCCTCGATGGCGATCGGCACAATGGTCAAGAGCCAACCAAAGAAGACAGATGCTGGGCAAGCGCCTAGCAATCGACGTCTGAGGCGATCATCTATTGGCACCTGACGATCGTCTATAATGTCCGACTGTAGACGATCGTCCCGTACCACGTATGAATCCGACATCCGTCAGAGTCGTCGAAGACCGAATCTCGGATGAAGACCACGTGCAGATCCGCAAAAGGCGCCACAAGATAAGGCCTTTTGATCCCAGCCTGTCACCACCTTCACACCTACCGACAAGCCCGCCGAAAGGTACAAAGTGGGTCCCCCCCAGACAGCGACTCAGGACGCGTGCGGACTTCTCATTGGCTCACACATCTGGCTGCCAGCAGCAGCCTCAGACTTTAAGGAAACAGTCCCACGTGATGGAACGATCGCCCACCTTATTTTAATATAGAAAACGGCGGTCGCCCGCGATCGCCGGGGAGGACCTAGCAACCTCTTCTCCTATAAATAGAAATCCTCCAACAGTGGCCTAAGGAGGGTGGAATTACTTGACGGAAATTCAGTCACACATACTGACAGTGAGATCGATTCACAAATACATTCACTCAGTGAAACTCATTCACGTATACAGAACATAAAAAGCAAGAACTCACAGAGCATCATATCTGGTTCTTCCGGCAATTTTCACGCTCTGTAGCTAAGATAACTAGAGTCTTTACACTCATTGTAATTGCACTCTAACATTAATATTTGTACTCCAAAGTATTTATATTAATAACATATCGCCAAAGCATTCAAGCCTGGGACTAACAACCCCGGCAAATCTTGTGTTATTTACTTTCCCACGGAAGTGTTCTCGCATTTATTTGTTACTCGATCATTCCAGCAATATCATCTCCGGATAATATTTTGGGTAACAACAGTCAGCTATAATGAAAGTTGATAATAATAAATATAATTTAATTTATTATTTATAAAATTAGATATAAGACTCATATTGTCCTACATGAAAAAATAAATGCCGGTGCTTAATTAATTTACGATTTTCCTATCATGTGCCCTTAGATCACATGATAAGAGTTTATAAATGAAACCAAATCAAATAATAATGTATATGTATATGTATGTGTATACTGACTCATGTATATTTTATAATAATTTTATAATATTATTGAAATTCGATCACATATTATTAATATAAATATTTTAACATTTTACACCGTGCATCGCACGGGAGGACATCTAGTTTATGAAAGAATAAAGAATCACGTGAAATCAATCGAGAGATATGGAAATAATTAATCTATCATAATATTACCATATTTGAAAAAGATATTTTCCTATATTATTGGTGGTAGGAAATTAAAAATAATTACAAGATTACACTAATACCTTAATGATGATTACTTAAGGAAGTAATTCATGCAAAAACCGCTGGACAAAGTAATTTGATCTCAATCGCATGATTGCCGAAATCAACGGATAACACGCTATTCGCATTTCACACTTTAAGAATCATTCGCATTTGCTCTTTAACCATTATTTTAAATGGAAATCATTGCTTAAAGTGGAAGTGTACCCAAATTACAATTGTTAATCGTTGAAATTTAACGGTTAGAAATTAGTCTCAAGTGATATTTAATTTCCTAAATTAACATATTAAGAATATTAATATACTAAGAGTGATCTTAACCTTATTATTTTCTTTTCATTACAAACTTATATAGATTTTTTTTATATTACTATGTTATTAAATATAAAGGTAAATATGTATATTCGTGGAACGCGTGAATAAGTTATCAAGAACTTTTATAAATAAAAATTTGGTGAGTTGTCAGTCCAACGACCTGGCGTATGAAACAAATCACCCGAGCGACGGCTGGAGGTCCGTCAAAGAACCCTGCTAGCAAAGAATTTTTTTTGAAAGGTTATTTGTCCTTTAATTTAATATTTTAGGTTATTTTTGTAAAATTTATTGTTGTTGAACATTTGATATTATTACTATATTCAACATGGATGAGAGGGGTACATTGATCCTTTCAGGTGCAGACGATGACCAAAAAACACCGCTGCCCTTTATATTATAGACTAGATATAATCTGTGTCATAGTGACATGATGGCGGTGTCATAGTTGGATTAAGATTATAAAACAAAAAATTGGAGGCAAAAATATACCGACATCAAAAGTCCGTCGGCCTCTGGCCGGCGCCCCATCGGAGAACAGTCCAGAAATAGGCCAAAAAACAAATAAAAAAGTGACCATATGTCGGAGCTCGGTTCGTCCCATCGGAGAACAGTTTGACAGGTGTCCAAACAGAATAAAAAATAGCCGGCCACCAGAGCATAACCTGAGAATAGTTCGTTAGTCAGCCGAAAAAAATGACCTATCACTAGAGCTCTGGCGACCTTCCGAAAGTAGTCCAGCAGTCGACCGTAAAAATAGAACAGCCGCCATAACTACAGCAGCTGGCAACCTGTGGAAAAAAGCCTGGTAGTCGGCCATAAAAGAATAGAAAAAAAACCTGACCTGTCGTTGGAGCTCCGGCTGTCGGCGACCCACCTAAAACTAGACCGTCAGTTAGTCGTTAAAAAGACACTAACATGTAGCTGGAGTTTCGGCAGTAGGCGACCCGCCGTGCAGTCAGTCATAAAATATAAAAAATAAAATAAAAAATACTAAATTGAATTGTCGACGGAGCTCCACGATGCAACGTAATACAGTCCGACTTGTTGGGTACGGGGTCGGATATTGCGCCGTGTTGCGGAAGCATAAATATTAAGTGCGGAAATTAAATGACGCACGGATTTATAGAGGTTCGGCTATAAACGAGCCTACGTCCTCTCTCGGTATCTTTTTCAATATGCTAAAGAAAAACCTCTTCTCCTCTCTTCTATCGGTCTAGGTATAACCGTTACAATCACGTCTTCTATTGGTCCGTGATAAACCACTCACACTTGTCTTTGTGTCGGTCCAAGTTAAACCGTTTTCCTTTTCGTAGGATAAGGAATTAACCTCTCTAGCTTTCTATGGGTACTATATAAACCTCACTCGATAGCGATTGTGATTCTAATAATGCCGGATCCTTGATCCTAATAACACCGAATCCAATCGTATCTTTTCTTTTACCACTCGTATATGTTTTTGTGTATAACACTCAATCACTCAAAGTAAGCTCAATATTACAACAACAATATAATGAATATCAATCTTTGATCAATGTATATAATGCTTGAAGTTGTTGTACTCAAACAATACCATAGGATGGTATTTATAGGCTCCATCATCAAACTAGCCGTTAGCTGCCAGACTGCTCATTACGTACGCTATCATCTCCTTATTACGTACGCAAGCCTCGTTACATACGTTAACCACCATGGGTTACGTACGTAAGCCTCTTCCAGTTTCAGTTCAGGGAGTTTCGTCATTTGAGTTACGTACGTTATCATTTCCTTCATTACGTACGTTAACATTACGTCACTGCTGACGTCATATATCCGTTGCATGCTTTTTGACTCCTCCAACGTTCACTTGTTTGAACTGAGTTACGTACGTTATCTCTCATCCATTACATACGTAAGCTTTATCATATTACGTACGTTAACATTTTCTTGTTACGTACGTTAGCTTTGTTTTTCTCCAACATTTTGCACTTCGTTTTCCTTCGATGCTTGCTTCGTCTCTTCGTTGTTTTGTTTTGTTTAGCAACTATAATCATCAAAACAATATTAATTTATGTATGGAACAAAATGTTCCAACATTCTCCCCCTTTTTGATGATTACAAAACCACACTTGGTCAATGGGATTTTCCTGCAAAAAATACAAATATATGTATATGTGTACAGACCAAAGTTTTGGACTTTGTCCGTTTCGTTAGTTTCTTCTCCCATTTCTTTTTCGACTTCTTATTTCCTTTTCTTTTTCTTTTCAAATTTTCAAATTTTCATCATCTTTTCGACGTCTCCTCATTTTTCTTTTTCTGTCATTTTTTCGACTTCTCCTTTTCATTTTTCAACTCCTTCGTTTCTCCCCCTTTCAGGGTAAATCCCATTTTTCTTATTTTCCTCCTTTCTCTCCCCCTTTTTGTTTTCATCAAAAAGTAAAAAAAATAGCAATTGAATTTAATGATACCAAAATATAGAATATGCACGATATCAATTTATGATAAATAAATGCATAAGGGATAAAAACTCCCTCTGAAAATATTATCTCCTATTTTTAAAAAAATTATACTCCCCCTGAGTAAAATATCAAAAATCAATTTTTGGGGATCCAACCTATAGTTGATTTTTGTTTCGAGACATAAACAATATTTGAAATATTTGTTCCTTTAGGAACCCAAATCTTCTTAATTTTTATCGTCCGGCGAGGGCTTTTGCAATTTGAAACGTGATGCCCGATTTTCAAACACTTTTCACAATGGGGTATTTTAAAATTAACGGATTCATTTTTCGAACGTGGTTTGAATCCTAACCCATCTTTATTTAAAGTATATTTTTGAACACATAACATTTGTTCAAATTTATCGTTGCCGCACGAGAATTTTCTTGTCAAAGATTTTAGTTCATCTTGAACTTTTAAAAGATCATTCTTCAAAATATTCTCATTTTCAATACACTTTGAATGATCGATTTCAACAAATTTCCCTTTTTCGATAATTTTGGAATTTTCAATTTCTAAAGATTTAATTTTAGACTTAAGGGATTTGATTTCCGATAATGCATTTTGAAAATCCGTATGAAGTAATTCAAATGCATCAAAAAGTTCGTCATGGGAGGATGTACTTACTTGGCTTTCGACGTTGCTGTCGTCGAACGAACTCCGGGCCATGAGAGCGAGATTATTTTGATCAATGAAATCATCGTCTTCGTCTCCATCGCTCCATGTTGCCACGAGGTCCTCCTTTTTGGATTTAGCACGGCAATGCTTAGCGCAGTGGCCTGGTTTTCCACATAGTCGACAAGAATTGTCGAACTTCTTAGATTCGCTCTAGATATCCTTCTTCCTCCGGTTTAATAAGCTTTGAAATTTATTAATATTTTTGGCATAGTATGCCATTTCTTCGTCGCTTTCCTCCACTGGAATTTCTTCTTTCTTCCTCGACATCTTAGCCTTCATGGCTAATGATCGTTCCTTCAGCTTAGGTTTGACACTTCGTGATTTTAACACGATCTCATAATTAATTAGCGAACCAACGAGGGCGCTAAAATCGAGCGTGTTGAGATCTTTAGATTCCATAATCTCGGTCACGGTGCCATCCCATTCGCTAGGTAGTGATCGTAAAATTTTCATAACTTTTTCACTACTAGATAATGGTTTTCCGAACGAAGCAAGTCCATTGGTGATGATCGAAAATCGGTCGAGCATATTGGTGATGGACTCGTCACCCTTCATCATGAATAACTCGTAGTCATGGAGAAGCATATTGATCTTCGTCTCCTTGACTTGAGTTGTCCTTCGTGTGTGATTTCAAGAATTTTTCATATTTCTTTCGCACTTTCACACGACGAGATTCGATTGACCTCTCCTGGATTTAAGGCACAAAATAAAAGTTGGGTGGCCTTACAATTTAGATGGTCATTTCTCCAATCGGCATCGTCGTATTCTTCGAAAGATTTGAGCGTACCGTCGGATTTGATAGGAACTTTCGGGCCGAGACAAATAATCTTCCAAATATCTATATCGTAGGCACGAATAAAGATTGACATCTTTTTCTTCCATGTCAAATAATTTGAGCCATCGAAGAATGGTGGTCGGTTGAGAGCAAGGCCTTCGACTGGAGAGAATTGAAACGCCATTGGATCTTTTTATCCTCGGATGTTAAGCCGAGTATTGGAGTACTGCTCTGATACCAATTGTTGGGTACGGGGTTGGATATTGCGCCGTATTGCGGAAGCGTAAATATCAAGTGCGGAAATTAAATGACGCACGGATTTATAGAGGTTCGGCTATAAACGAGCCTACGTACTCTCTCGGTATCTTTTTCAATAGGCTAAAGAAAAACCTCTTATCCTCTCTTCTATCGGTCGAGGTATAACCGTTACAATCACGTATTCTATTGGTCCGTGATAAACCACTCACACTTGTCTTTGTGTCGGTCCAAGTTAAACCGTTTTCCTTTTCGTAGGACAAGGAATCAACCTCTCTAGCTTTCTATGGGTACTAGATAAACCTCACTCGATAGCGATTGCAATTCTAATAATGCCGGATCCTTGATCCTAATAACACCGAATTCAATCGTATCTTTTCTTTTACCACTCATGTATGATTTTGTGTATAACACTCAATCACTCAAAGTAAGCTCAATATTACAACAACAATATAATGAATATCAATCTCTAATCAATGTATATAATGCTTGAAGTTGTTGTACTCAAACAATACCATAGGGATGGTATTTATAGGCTCCATCATCAAACTAGCCGTTAGCTGCCAGACTGCTCATTACGTACGCTATCATCTCCTTATTACATACGCAAGCCTCGTTATGTACGTTAACCACCATGGGTTACGTACGTAAGCCTCTTCCAGTTTCAGCTCAGGGAGTTTCGTCATTTGAGTTACGTACGTTATCATTTCCTTCGTTACGTACGTTAACATTACGTCACTGCTGACGTCATATATCCGTTGCATGCTTTTTGACTCCTCCAACGTTCACTTATTTGAACTGAGTTACGTACGTTATCTCTCATCCATTACTTACGTAAGCTTTATCATATTACGTACGTTAACATTTTCTTGTTAAGTACGTTAGCTTTGTTTTTCTCCAGCATTTTTCACTTCGTTTTCCTTCGATGCTTGCTTCGTCTCTTCGTTGTTTTGTTTTGTTTAGCAACTATAATGATCAAAACATTATTAATTTATGTATGGAACAAAATATTCCAACACGACTGTCAGTCGTAAAAAAAAAAGTTGGCTGGCAGTCGACCTGTCAGAGGTCGCCGGAGAATAAAAAATAGAGGTTTAGTTGCCCCTTTAAATTAACTTAATTTTTTCAGCGATCGATTTTTTTTTTGCAGACGCCTGACAACCTACTTTCCGATTGGCCGTCTGCCCGATCATCTGTGGACCTCCGATGTTATTTTTTATGGCTGTTTGTCAATCTGTTCTCTGACTGGACCTCTCTCGGCTACCGCCAGACCTCCAGCAACTACTGTTGGATCTCCAATGATCATTTTTTTCGTTTTCATCTGCCTATCGTCCTATTCTCCACTAGGTCGCCTAACGGCTGTTGACGGACCTCAAGCTATCGGCCATTATCTTCTTACGGCCAACTGCCAACCTGTTCCAGTGGATTGCCTGTCGATCGTTGGTGTACCTTCATCCAACGGGCAATTTTTTGTTTTATGACCATCGACGGACCTTCTACGATCGACCGTTTTTCGCATTTCGGATGTCCAATATATTTTTTCGCAAGATCATCTAATATTTGATAATTTTAATCTAATTATGACATCACTATATTATTATAGGCTATAACACGACTTATCCACGAGTATACATAAACAAGACAACACAACCAGATATATACAACCACAACACACCTAAACATACAACTTTGCAAGCTCAATATTATAATCTTTATAAGCCAAATGTAATTTATGAGAAAATATATTAACATATCGAAATCATTAATTAAATATATAAATAATATATAAAATAAACTTTATATATTTATTAAATTTTAATTTAATATTAGTCATTTTACCTCATTGGGTTCGATGTTTGCATTAAGAATTCCATGGATTATATTATAAAGCTCAACCCGTGATTTACACCCACATGCTTAGCGGCAGGCCGACGAGCCTCTTATTAAAGGAAGTAATGAATTGGTCGATCGTTGAAGTCTACCGGTGGCCCCCCATGATAGGTGGTAAATAAAAAAGAGAAAAAAATTGGCCCTACGGCAGCCTGCCGAAAAGCATGCCGACAACCCCCAACCCCCACCACAAAAAAGGTCGGTCACCTGGCGGAAAGTAAGTTGGCGGACTTGGCGTAAGAAAATAAATGGTAGGCTAGTGGTCGGAAACCAGGTTAGCATGCCTGGCGTTAGAAAAAACAAAAAAAACTGGTCGGCCTCCGCGATCGCTTCACGGGCCTATCTTAAAAAATAAAAAATAAATCTGGTTGGTCGCCGTAGGTCTACCAGTGGGCCTGCGTAAAAGAAAATAACAGACTGTCGATGGTCTGCCGGCGGCGGTACAACAGAAAGTAGGCTGGTGGACCTAGCGAAAACAAAGTTAGACAGTACCGATAGTCCGACGAGCATGGAGTAAAGAAACTAAAAAAATTGGTCGACCAGCAGGCGCTTGCGGCCCGACGGCCTGGCATAAAAAGAAAATTAGTCGGGCGGCGGCGGACCAATCGAAAGCTGGTGGACCAGCAACCAGCAGAGAACCTAGTTAGCAAAGATTGGTTTTGAAGGTTAATTGTCCTTTAATTTAATATTCAAGGATATTTTTCAAAATTCACTTGTTGAATATTTGATATTATTATTAAACTCAACATGCAGAAAAGGAGAGGAGTACAATGGTCTTTTTGTTGGGTGTTACGTGTATCTAATATAATAAATATGAGCAAAAGACAGCGGAAAAATTAACAAAAAAATCCAAACGAGGATCTACATGCAGTAATTAATTTATTTATAAAGAGTTCGTCGAATTACCTTAATTCGAAGAACAGATCTGAACCCGGACCAGAAGCAGATTAAATCCTCTTCCTATTTCGGTGATCTACATACGAAGAACTGGTACAAGCCGGATTGCTAGATCCTTACGAATAATGTTGATAAATAGTACAACAAATAATTCCTTGCTAAAAAGATTTGTACCGTCAATCAAAATCATCTAAGGGAAGAAGATGGAGATGGAGATGGCCGAAACTGACTTCCCGGACTGAGAGTAATTTAGCCGAACTTTAGAGAAAAAGGGGTGGCCGATTTTGTCTTACGAAAAACTAGGGTTGTGTACTTTTTCTTATGACAATTCCTTGTCCAAGACCCTTTATTTATATTAAGTAAACCCTAGAATCAAACTCTAGTATTTACTTAGTTGCCTCTCAACCTTTTTAAATTCTACACTACATATAATATCTCATATTATATATTACTTATTATTTAATCATCTTATAAATATAATATCTAATATTATATTTATCTTTCCAGTAGATATAATTAAATTATATAATATATAATATCCTATAATATATTACTCATTATTTAATAAATATAATATCTAATATTATATCTATTAATTATTCTTGCTTGTCTTTAGTTGTTGTATGTGTGACCCAAAAGGCTTATATTATGTTGACAATTATTTAATACCTTATTAAATAATAAATCATAAGCGATCTCTAGCAAGACATTATGACTACCCAAATAATATAAGTTTATAGTCCATTAAACCATTTAACGTGTCAAATCCCTTTGTCGTGCGATATCATATTTGAACTAAGTCATAGAAATTGTCATACTTATTATATTTAAATGCTTTCTCGGTCTTAAGTAGACTGATTGAATCAAATGACTTTTCATTTGAGTATGGCCATGCATTTCCTTCAGTCCTACTCATCGTGGGGCCGAGCTGGTATCTCTCTCACTAAAAAGAGGGATAAATACCCATCTTGACTATTCATTACCCTCTACAGTAGAAACTCTATAAATTAATACTGTTGGGACAACTAAAATTTATTAATTAAAAGAGTTATTAATTAATCGACAAATTAATAATTATTAATTTATATATTAATTAATATTTTATTAATTTATAATGAAATACTTAATTTACAAACAACTTTCAAACTTTCATTTAATTATTGTACAATGCATGTACATATCAAATGAAGGGTCCAATTTAAAATAACCCTTCAATCTCTCATCTTATTATGCGTCCTGTGTTGAATATATCAGTGTATATTTTTTATATAAATACAAAATCAAAATATGCGAACATTAAAGCGGCCATCATATTGAATAATTTATTGCTGAGCCTATATGAGAATACAACACTAGAAGTTCTTACAGTGATAAGGAAAATTAGAGATGCGATTTAAGATGAAATTAATTCCAACAAAAAAGACAATTGAGTAATTTTTTAAGAAACCTTCATAAATTATTCCTATAATATGTACAATATATAAGGAATTATTAATTTATATTTTATATGGGACCTATAGAAATTATCAAAAATGTATTATCTTATAATTTTAGCGAATTATTAATTTAGCACCCTATCCCTGAGTCGGGACCGGCCAAAACTATTATCTTAGAGAGTTTATTAAATAATCGAGTATTAAATTATCGAGTTTCTACTGTATATGACTTCCACTAATCCCGATCGCTAACTTTTATGTTCACCATGTTTCAAATGACGTTGGATTACGTCAAGGTATAACAGTTATCATATTGGACTCTATGATAATCTCATGTTCAAGGATTTATTGACATACTGTTATATTGAGATTCACTTATGATATTTCCATGCAATGTTCTCAATGCGGGTCTGTCCAGTATTGGTTCTCCAACCAATACCCATAAGATTGATCCGTACCATACACATAATCATCTGATAATTATCAATCAAACTTATACTAGTATATTAATCCCTTGAGTCTCTACTCAACGCGATTGGACCACGGACATTTGAATAATATTATTATTCCTAAATGACGATTATTTGATTATTATAATATTAAAACATGCACATATTATAATAATCAACGAGAAATAAATGATATCAAATAACTTTATTTAAATGCAATAATTACAAATCTAGGTACATCGAATGTCCTAGGTCATTATTCCCAACAATCTCCCACTTGCACTAGGACCATTCATTCATGACTTTTAGTCCGGTCGATCTAGCATGCTCTGTAACACCCCAAACTAGGTGGATATTATAGTGTCGTGGATCCCCGACTGGGACCCACCAGTCGAATGAAACTGATGAATTAAATAATATAATTGTAGTACCGAACCACATTATATTACCAAATACTCCGATGAGGAGTTTAAATACAAAACACCAGGACAATACCAAATACTAGTATATTTTATATGAAGATAAAATACACAACACTGAATGAAATGGAGTATCCAAATGAAAATCTGCAGCGGAAAATAAATGACAACAACATGAATGACTGAAAGGATTGGGCCCCCCTAATAGTATCACTGGGACTCCTCGTCGTCAACGTTCTATTCCCGTACTTTTGCCTTGCCATGACCTGAAAACAAAATCCCCAGCCAGGGTTAGTTACACAAAACAACAATACTCAAGGGTTGAAAATACACAATCATGATATATCTTTAGTTATGAAAATATCCTTAGTTATGAATTACGCTGAAGATGAGTATCATAGTACGCCCGTAATGTTCTGTGCAAGTGTACAAGATGGATGACCGGACACACCCGTCCTTGTACCTAATTAGTCTCATGGAGGTAATCGTTACCGTGTGCACAGTCCAATGTATCGATCCCAATACATGACCATCGCGTGCTCGACTAAAAATTCCACACATCCATACCCGGCCATGCAATATGAACCCAGAAGGTCATATGAACGAGAATGACCAAAATGAATATCAATGAATAATAACCGACAAGGTCAAGAATGACTCACCGAGATGAAAATGATAGTGAAGTGAATGATAGTTCAATGAAATGATTGGAACCGCCGTTCCTCATGAATGAAGTGATTATTCGACAATTACAAGTCTCAATACGATTTATACAATGATGAATGAGTTATGATTATGAATGAACAACAACAAAAGGAATGAATATCCTTTTAACCGAGTAAGAATTAACTTACTCAACACCGATGAAGAATGTCCTTCCACGAACAACGTCCTAAATGAGATGTCGGTCGCTCGAACAACCTTGAATAACACAATTTCGAACAATCCGTTCAACATACGAATCAAACACGATGATAACCAACTCAAAACGTCGATACGACTAAAACCAAGTTCATTGGGGCATTATATCAAACACGTTGTGACCAATCTCCGATTGTTTACAATCAATCCTCAATTATACCAACATTAAATCCCCAAGAAGTGTTTCAAACGAACAAAACATCTTCAATACGACCAATAATCCAAAATGAATATCCAAATTCGTGATTTCAAAAAGGATTAATCGAAAACCCCCAAATCTAACTTAATGTTCAAAGTGTTCTTGAGTAATCCTTCAATAATCCAATGAATAATCATACATGTCCATAATCATGCGTACATCACTTCATACAACATGATTTTAATGGCTAAAACATCATATCTCAATACAAAATCGAAATCCAAGATGTTGAAGAATAGTACCTTGAAGATCCAAACACTTCGATCCGATGAAAACGTGTTAAATCGACTATCCAAGCTTCCCAACGAATCAAGATGATGAAATCCGAACACACAAGTGATTGATGATGACAAAATATCTCCCTCAAGCTCTCTCTCGGAACAAAATGAAGAAATGAGAAAATGAACTCAAAGTCCCATCCAAGACATATATAAATTGCCGGAAGTTACGGCCGTAACTCAGCCTTCTTACGGCCGTAACATCCCAGGTCAACGGCCTTACGGCCGTAACCAGCCAACTTGTACGGCCGTAACTCGGCTGCGTCCAATCACCTGCCGACAGCCTTACGGCCGTATCCGAACCTGACTTACGGGCGTAACTCGCCCTCGTCTAAAACACCTGCCGACATCCTTACGGCCGTACCCGCACACCTTACGGGCGTAACTCCGACAATACGGCCGTATCCGGCCAATCTTACGGGCGTAAGCCCCCTTCGTCGAAAATGACCAGGTACCCTATCTGTAACGTACGGTCGTATCCGGCCAAACCTTACGGCCGTATCTCCCTCGCCTTACGGCCGTATACCGCAACCCTTACGGCCGTAACTCGCCTTCGGCCAAAAACGCCTGGGCACCCTGCTCGACACGTACGGCCGTAACCGGCCAAGCCTTACGCCCGTACCTGCTCAACTTACGGCCGTATGCCGCAACCTTATGGCCGTAAGTCCCGTTCGTCCAAAAAGGCCTGAAATCAATGAACACATGTTACGGCCGTAACCTACAATCCTTACGGCCGTAACTCGTTGCTGGACAAGGTGAAAATCCAATAACTCCGATTCCTCGCTACGATTGATGAATGATCCGACATACCACACGTATGTGAAAGTGAACAAGTCCAACACATGCCAACAATGCTACTTCCAGTGCAAGACTACCAATCATGATGAAAATGATAGAACTCCCGTCTTGATCTATAAACGGAGATGACATGACGATCGGTAACTGATACACGGTTACAAAGTGCCAACGATGAACACCAATGAATGAACCGTGAATGATGAGTGATTATTAATGAGTGAAAAATTTTTTTGAGTGACAATTACAGACTGATAAATACTGAATGATAATGAATGAATTACATCCGGGTATTACATACTCCCCTCCTTAAAAGGAGTTTCGTCCCCGAAACTAAGGGTCAAACAACTCGGGATAACTCTCCCACATACTCTCCTCGGTTTCCCAAGTAGCCTCTTCGACTCCGTGTCTAGACCACTGAATCTTGACCAAAGGAATCGTCTTGTTCCTCAACTGTTTGATTCGCCGCTCTAAACTCGTATAGGATGCTCCTCATATGAGTGATCATCCGCGATCTCGATTTCATCGAACTGAAGTATGTGGCTCGGGTCGGCAACATACTTTCGCAATTGAGAGACGTGAAACACATTATGAATTCGGCTCAACGCCGGAGGTAAAGCCAATCGATAAGCTAACTCGCCTACTCGATCTAAAATCTCAAACGGTCCAATGAATTACGGACTCAACTTTCCCCATTTTCCGAACCGGAAATTACCTCGACTCGGGACTACCTTGACCAACACGTGGTCACCTGTCTCGAACTCTAGTGGTCGATGACGATTATTTGCATATGATTTCTGTCGACTCTGAGCTGTCAACATACGACTCCTGATCAAAGCTACCTTCTCACGGGCGGCTATAAGCATATCGGGCTCGGTGCTGATTGATTATGATAAGTCATTCCAACACAAAGTATATCGACAACGATGATTGTATAAGGCCTCGTAAGGTGCTATCTTAATCGCAGCATGCCAACTATTATTGTACGCGAACTCAATCAACGGTAGTTGGGTTTTCCAATCGTCTTTCCAATCGAGGACGCATGCCCTCAACATGTCCTCCAATGTCTGAATAGTCCTCTCTGATTGTCCGTCGGACTGAGGATGAAAAGCGGTACTGAGATTAAGCTAAGTTCCCATAGTCCGATGAACCGATTTCCAAAAATGTGATACGAATCGTCTGTCATGATCGGAAACGATACTCTTAGGAGTACCATGCAATCTCACTATCTCTTTGATGAACAGCTGGGCCAGTCTCTCGGGACCCCACATATCCTAATCTCAGGGAAATGAGTTGATTTAGTTAAGCGGTCCACAATCACCCAGATTGTATTCATGCCACGACAACTCGTCGGTAACTCGTGATGAAGTCCATAGAAATATCTTCCCACTTCCACTCTAGAATAGGGAGAGGTTTTAGCATACCCGCCGGTCGCTGATGTTCAATCGTGACTTGCTGACAAGTTAAACATCTCGAAACAAATTCCGCGACTTCTCGCTTCATATTACTCCACCAGTAATTTTGTTTCAAGTCCTTGTACATCTTGCTAGACCCCGGATGAACGGAATAAGGGGTAGCATGAGCTTTTCTCAAAATCGAGTTTTTCAACTCGTCGTTCGTTGGTACGCACAACCGATTCTTAAATCGCAAAAGTCCATCCTCGTGGACCACAAATCTAGGGGCTTTCTCTTGAGCCACATCCTCACAGATGCACAACAATGATGGGTCTGAACCCTGATTCTCTCGGATTGCCTCCTCAAGTGGCGATGAAATCTCTAACATGAAAAGTTTCCCTTGCACTCGCTGAAGCCGGACCCCAATCTCGGGTCTAAGGAATTCCTGCTGAAGATCCTTCTGAACTATTAAACGAGCAAGCATTAGCTCCTGAACAGACTTATGACTCAAGGCATTGGCAACCACGTTTGCCTTACCCAGGTGGTACAGGATCTCGATATCATAATCTTTGATTAGTTCCCACCACCTCCTCTGTCGCATATTTAACTCCTTCTGAGTAAATATATACTCCAAACTCTTATGATCGGGGAATATCTGACAGGTGACACCATAAAGGTAATGACGCCAAATCTTCAACGCGAAAACCACGGCTGATAGCTCCAGGACGTGGGTCGGATAATTAACCTCGTAAGGTTTCAATTGCCGTGAAGCATAGGAAATAACCTTCCCATTCTGCATTAATACACATCCGAGACCATGTCCGGACGCGTCACTATAAACCACGAATCCTTCCGTCCCTTGTGGCAAGGAAAGTACAGGTGCTGAAATTAACCGGCTCTTGAGTTCCTCAAAACTCCGCTGACACGCGTCGGACCACATGAATTTCTTACCTTTTCGCAAAAGGTTCGTCATTGATTGAGCGATTTTAGAAAATACTTCCACAATTCGCCGATAATAACCGGCTAATCTAAGAAAGCCTCGGATTTCCTTATCTTTCTTCGGAGGTAACCAATCTTGGATAGCCTCCCTCTTCTGAGGATCAACACGCACACCGTCTGATGAAATTACATGCCCGAGAAACGACACTTCGGACATCCAGAACTCACATTTGGAAAACTTTCCATAGAGTTGCTCTCGTCTCAACACGTCGAGAACCTGATGAAGGTGAAACTTGTGTTCTTCCTGGTCACGAGAATAAATTAAAATATCATCACTGAAGACAACCACAAACTGATCTTAAAAGTCGATGAAAACCCGATTCATTAATTCCATGAATACCGCAGGTGTATTATATAACCCAAACTGCATTACCACGATCTCATAATGACCATAGCGTGTTTGAAACGCCGTCCTCGCGATAACCGACTCTCAAATTCGCAACTGATGATATCCAGATCTTAAGTCGATCTTGGAAAAATACTGAAGTTCCCTGAAGTTGATCTAAGAGATCATCAATACGGGGTAGAGGATACTAATCTTGATCATCACCCTGTTCAACTCCTAATAATTAATACACACACGAAACGAACCATCCTTCTCCTTGACAGATCACACTGGTGCTCCCCACGGGGACGCACTCAGTCGGAGATAACCTTTCTCGAACTATTCCTCAAGTTGAATCTTCAACTCCTGCATTTTGGTCGGGCCATCCGATACGGTGCCTTCGATAACGGGGACGTACCGGGCTTTAACTCACTCGTGAATTCCACATCTCTCTGTGGAGGCAAACCAGGTAACTCGTCTGGGAATACATCGTCAATCGATGACAATGATACCACGAATGATTGAACATCTCGATTGCCCTAGAACGGTCAATCGATGATAATGATACAGTGAATGATTGAACATCTCGATTGCCCTAGAACGGTCAATCGATGAAAATGGTATAATGAATGATTGAACACCTCGATTACCTTAGAACGACCAATCGAAGAAAATGATACAATGAATGATTCAACAACTCGATTGCCTTAGAACGGCCAATCGATGAAAATGATACAATGAATGATTGAACACCTCGATTGAGAAATTTCTCTGCTTCCATCATATTAATAATTCTTCTGGAACAACGGGGATTACCTCCCTGAAATACACACTCGTCTCCAACGACTGGAATGATATTGACCAAACGCTTACAAACACTGAGGATAGTATCATGACGATCCATCCAACTAATACCCAATATTACATCGTCCTTAGATAAATCCACCACGATTAGGTCCACCAACCAATCGTGGTCATTAAGCTTACTTTGGTATGATTTCCGAAAATTCTTCCATCGTCAGGTAGACCGATGATATGAGGTCCACAATCAATAGGACTATCCAAATTAAGTCTATTCAAACATGATTCGCAAATGAATGAATGCGATGCACCAGTATCAAAAAGGGTACACACAGGTTGAGATAAAAATGCGAGTATACCTGAGATCATTCGGGCCACCGGATCGTCGGTCCTCTTCATCACATGAATCCGAGACTTGCCGGCCCCCGAACCGGATGCTTCCGTCTGATAAATATGAGCTCCGCCTTTATTCGCTTCCATCGTCTTAAACAACGCTGACAGAGCAGTCTGATTCTAAATCGCTGATTGCTTCGGGGCCTGAGATGCCGCCGGAGCCGACTTGGAGTCCTTTCGGCAAAAACGGGCCTTATGCCCAAAAATCCCACAATTATGGCACGTGATAGACGGTTTCAGACACTTAGTGCTGTAATGACCCGGCGCTCCACAGTTGTAACAGATGATGGCTGAACTGGCTGCTCGGGACTGAGATCCCGCACGATTAGGCGCCGTAGGGGGTCGCTTAGAAACGTTAGGGTCCGCATGAGGCTTCTTGAAACCTGACTGACCGCCTTCGGACTGATTACACTTAGTTGATTTCTCGGTGACAGACGAAGGTTGTTGCTCAGCAATTTCCTTAGCAGCAGGCTCATACGGGAGGGTTCTCTCAATTAATTCAGCCAGAGTGGCGCAATGATGATTAAGCAATTGCATATGGGTCATCATGACCTGCATAAAAGTGAGTGGATCAACCCGAACATCTTCCGATCGAGCGAAGTCCTGGGTACGGTTTCCCGACAGGGAGTGATTATTCCCCGGGTTCCGGCCCGCACCGCGGTCTCTCCCCGTGCATCCCTTGACAGCTCTCTCCATACTGAAGTAGGAAGGTCGCATGATAATCGTATATCTCGTATGATTACTGCATTATGATTTACGTCATGAAATGATGAAAATGAGCATACGCACTCTAATACAGTGATTACATGAATGATTAACTGAGGTGACATGATTATCTGATGAAATTTTTGAAATGAGTATCTTGAACAAGTTAACAAGATTAATGATATGATCTTCCAGATCAACAACTGAGTAACGAAATGAATTGAGTGACTAATGAGTTAACATATGATCTTCCAGATCAACAACTGAGTAATGAAATGAATTGAGTGATTAATGAGTTAACATGATCGTCCTGATCATAATGAATGATGATGTTTGAGGATTGTTAACTGATGAATGATGAATGAATGATTATTGCCAGAAATTATACCATGGCGTTAGCAGTCTTACAGTTCTTTCGGTCTGATTGGCTCGACATTTGCACAGGTCACACGTGACGCGAAAGTCCAATGATACTAGTCTGGTGACGATGATTTCAAATGAGACATGACTCGGGAGGTAGTATTCAAAACCACTCTCCGATACCAACTCTGTAACACCCCAAACTAGGCGGATATTACGGTCCGCGATCCCGATCGGGACCCACCAGGCGAATGAAACTGATGAATTAAATAATATAATTGTAGTACCGAACCACATTATATTACCAAATAATCCGATGAGGAGTTTAAATACAAAACACCAGGACAATACCGAATACTAGTATATTTTATATGAAGATAAAATACACAACATCAATGAAACGAGTATCCAAATGAAAATCATAGCGGAAAATAAATGACAACAACATGAATGACTGAAAGGATTGGGGCCCCTAATAGTATCACCGACTCCTCGCCGTCAACATTCTATTCCCATACTTTTGCCTTGCCATGACACAAAACAAAATCCCAAATGGCCGGGCCATACGTAACAACAATCCTCAAGGGTTGAAAATACACAATCATGATATATCTTTAGTTATGAAAATATCCTTAGTTATGAATTACGCTGAAGAGGAGTATCATAGTACGCCCGTAATGTTATGTGCAAGTGTACAAGATGGATGACCGGACACACCCGTCCTTGTACCTAATTAGTCTCACGGAGGTAATCGTTACCGTGTGCACAGTCCAATGTATCGATCCCAATACATGACCATCGCGTGCTCGACTAAAAATTCCACACATCCGCACCCGGCCACGCAATATGAACCCAGAAGGTCATATGAACGAGAATGACCAAAATGAATATCAATGAATAATAACCGACAAGGTCAAGAATGACTCACCGAGATGAAAATGATAGTGAAGTGAATGATAGTTCAATGAAATGATTGGAACCGCCGTTCCTCGTGAATGAAGTGATTATTCGACAATTACAAGTCTCAATACGATTTATACAATGATGAATGAGTTATTATTATGAATGAACAACAACAAAAGGAATGAATATCCTTTTAACCGAGTAAGAATTAACTTACTCAACACCGATGAAAAATGTCCTTCCACGAACAACGTCCTAAATGAGATGTCGGTCGCTCGAACAACCTTGAATAACACAATTTCGAACAATCCGTTCAACATATGAATCAAACACGATGATAACCAACTCAAAATGTCGATACGACTAAAACCAAGTTCATTGGGGCATTATATCAAACACGTTGTGACCAATCTCCGATTGTTTACAATCAATCCTCAATTATACCAACATTAAATCCCCAAGAAGTGTTTCAAACTAACAAAACATCTTCAATATGACCGATAATCCAAAATGAATATCCAAATTCATGATTTCAACAAGGATTAATCGAAAAACCCCAAATCTAACTTAATATTCAAAGTGTTCTTGAGTAATCCTTCAATAATCCAATGAATAATCATACATATCCATAATCATGCGTACATCACTTCATATAACATGATTTTAACGGCTAAAACATCATATCTCAATACAAAATCGAAATCCAAGATGTTGAAGAATATTACCTTGAAGATCCAAACACTTCGATCCGATGAAAATGTGTTAAATCGACTATCCAAGCTTCCCAACGAATCAAGATGATGAAATCCGAACACACAAGTGATTGATGATGACAAAATATCTCCATCAAGCTCTCTCTCTCTCGGAACAAAATAAAGAAATGAGAAAATGAACTCAAAGTCCCATCCAAGACATATATAAACTGCCGGAAGTTACGGCCGTAACTCGGCCTTCTTACGGCCGTAACATCCCAAGTCAATGGCCTTACGGCCGTAACCAGCCAACTCGTATGGCCGTAACTCGGCTTCGTCCAATAACCTGCCGACAGCCTTATAGCCGTATCCGAACCTGACTTACGGGCGTAACTCACCCTCGTCTAAAACACCTGTCGACATCCTTACGGCCGTACCCGAACACCTTACGGGCGTAACTCCAACAATACGGCCGTATCTGGCCAATCTTACGGGCGTAAGCCCCCTTCGTCGAAAATGACCAGGTACCCTGTCTGTAACGTACGGCCGTATCCGGCCAAGCCTTACGGCCGTATCTCCCTCGCCTTACGGCCGTATGCCGCAACCCTTATGTCCGTAACTCGCCTTCGGCCAAAAACATCTGGGCACCCTGCTCGACACGTACGGCCGTAACCGGCCAAGCCTTACGGCCGTACCTGCTCAACTTACGGCCGTATGCCGCAACCTTACGGCCGTAAGTCCCGTTCGTCTAAAAAGGCCTGAAATCAACGAACACCTTTTACGGACGTAACCTACAATCCTTATGGCCGTAACTCGTTGCTGGACAAGGTGAAAATCTGATAACTCCGATTCCTCGCTACGATTGATGAATGATCCGACATACCACACGTATGTGAAAGTGAACAAGTCCAACACATGCCAACAATGCTACTTCCAGTAAAAGACTACCAATCACGATGAAAATGATAGAACTCCTATCTCGATCTATAAACGGAGATGACATGACGATCGGTAACTGATACACGGTTACAAAGTGCCAACGATGAACACCAATGAATGAACCGTGAATGATGAGTGATTATTAATGAGTGAAAATTTTTTTTGAGTGACAATTACAGACTGATAAATACTGAATGATAATGAATGAATTACATCCGTGTATTACATGCTCAACATACTTTCCTTGTGAGAGAGGCTTGGTAAGTGGATCTGCAACATTCTCTTTCGTTGCTACTTTGCATATGGTAATATCTCTTCGTATAATGATCTATCTGACTAGGTGATATTTTCTGAGTATATGTTTGGAATTATGATGGGACCTAGGCTCTTTAGCTTGTGCAATTGCACCATTATTGTCACAATAAAAGCTTATTGGACCCTGGATGGTCGATACCACTCCTAGTTTGGTAACGAACTTCTTGATCCATACGGCTTTCTTAGTTGCATCCGATGCTGGTAGATACTCAGCTTCTGTTATAGAATCACCAACCATGCTTTTCTGGGAACTCTTCAAACTCGCAACACCTTCATTCAATATAAACACATAACCAGTTTGCGATTTAAAATTGTCTCTGTCGACTTCCAAACTTGCATCGGCGTAACCATTTATAGCCAGCTCATTTCCCTCCCCTCCATAAATTAGGAAAGCATCCTTAGTTCTTATTAAGTACTTTAAGATGGTTTTCACTGTTGTCCAGTGACTTTCACCCGGATTTGATTGGTATCGACTTGTCATGCTAAGGGCAAATGATATATTTGATCGAGTACAATTCATGGCATACATGATCGATCTAATGGCCGAAGCATATGGAATCTTGCTCATGCTGGCTTGCTGATTAGGAGTCGAAGGACTCTGAGTCGTACTCAGATGAATGACTTGTGACATTGGCAAGAGTCCTCTCTTGGAGTCTTGTATATTGGACCTCTTCAATATTTTGTTAATATAGGTACATTGACTCAGACCAATCATTCTCTTTGATCTATCTCTATAGATTTAATCCCAAGAATGTAAGCAGCTTCTCCTAAGTCTTTCATTGAGAAACAACTTCCCAATCAAGTCTTGACTGTCTGCAAGGTGGGTATGTCATTTTCAATGAGTAATATGTCATCTACATATAAGACTAAGAAAACAACTATGTTCCCACTAACCTTATTGTACACACATGGTTCATATTCATTTTGAATAAACCCAAACTCTTTGATATTTTCATCAAAATGAAGATTCCAGCTCCGAGAAGCCAGCTTCAACCCATAAATGGATCTTTGAAGCTTGCGAACCTTTTTAGAATTTTCTGGAGAAACAAAACCCTAGGTTGTATCATGTACATATACTCAAGTAAGTTTCCATTAAGGAACGCTGATTTGACATCCATTTTCCATATTTCATAATCATAGTATGCGGCAATGGCAAATAAAATTCTAGTTGATTTAAGCATGACTACTGCGAAAAAGTCTCATCATAGTCAACACCATGAATCTGTCTATAACCTTTTGCCACCAGTCTATCTTTATAGGCTTGCAGATTATCGTCCATGTCTTTCTTCTTTTTGAAGACCCATTTGCACCCAATGGTTTTGACACCATCAGGTGGATCTATCAAGTTCCAAACTTGATTGTCATACATGGACTGCATCTCTGACTTCATGGCTTCTAGCCATTCCTCGGACTCTGGTTCTGAAGAAGCTTATGTATAGGTACTAGGCTCATCATCTATGAGCGATTCATCATCTTCCTCTGTTACGAGATACCCATATATCTCAGGTTCATGTCGCACCCTATCAGATCTGCGAGGAACTTGTGTACTTTGAACTGGATCTTCAACTGATTGTTGAGCCTATTCAGTTTCCATCGGTGAATCGATGTCTTCTTGTGGTTGTAGATTTTCCTCGAGAATTACTCTTCTCCCACTGTCTCTTTTGGAAATAAATTCCCTTTCTAAGTATACAACATTTCGAGCAACAAACACTTTGTTCTCTGCGGGCTTATAAAAGTAGTATCCTTTAGTTTCCTTAGGATATCCCACAAATAAACATCTTTTAGATCCATCTGCCAGTTTGTCAAACACTTGGCACCTTACGAACGGTTCGCAATATCTTTAGAAAAGACAAGTTTGGTTTCTTACCAGTCCATTTCTCAAATGGTGTATTTTCAAGTGCTTTCGATAGAACACAATTAAGGGTGAATGCTGTTTTTCTAAGGCATGGCCCCAAAATGATAATGGAAGATCCGTTCGACTCATCATGGATCGAACCATATCTAATAAGGTTCGATTCCTCCTCTCAGACACTTTGTTATGCTGAGGTGTTCCAGGAGGAGTAAGTTGTGAAAAAATTCCACAACTCCTAAGATGATCATCGAATTCTTAGCTCAAATATTCGCCACCTCGATCCGATCGAAGAGATTTAATTGTCTTGCCAAGTTAATTATGTACTTCACTCTGGAACATTTTTAACATTTCAAAGAATTCATGTTTATACTTCATAAGATAAACATATCCATACCGACTAAAATCATCGGTAAATGTAATGAAGTATTGGTATCCGCCTCTTGCATGAGTGCTAAGATGTCCGCATACATTAGGATGTACTAGGCCTAATTGATCACTAGCCCTTTCTCCATGACCGGTGAAAGGATTATTCGTCAGCTTGCCCAATAAACAAGATTCGCATGTCCCATATGATTCATATTCAAAAGAGTCTAAAAGTCTATCATTGTGGAGTTTATAAATGCGTTTCTCATTTATGTGACCAAGTCGATAGTGCCATAAATAAGTCGGATTAGAATTATTGAGCTTAGGTTTCTTGGATGCAATGTTATAAACTTCTAAAGTGTTGGACTCATCTAGGTCATTATTGTAAAGACCAGTATATAACTTTGCAGTACCATAAAGCAAGTCATCAAATAAAATACGAATAATCTTATTCTCAATGTGAGATCCACCTCCAGTATCCAATACCCAGGAGTAACAAGTAGATAAGTTAACTTCTATAACAAATATACCTGTGGCAGTCTCACTGCCCTTGGTACGCTTTAACTCTTCCAAGTAAACCTTGCAATTTCTTTTCCAGTATCCTGGTTTATTGTAATGATGGTAATTTCCATCTTTGGGAGCATTAGCCTTGAAAACTGGCTTCGTATAGTCTTTAGATTTGGCAACTTTTGCCTTACCCTTGCCCTTGCCTTTGTTCTTGAAGGACTTCCCTTTGCTGACCATAAGCACGTGGTTTGGTTTCTTCTTAATATTTTGCTCAGCCGTTTGAAGCATCCCATGCAGCTCAGCAATGGACTTCTCCATCTCATTCATATTATAATTCACAATGAACTGACCGAAACTACTGGGCAATGAGTTTAGGATCACATCCGCGGAGTGCTCTTTTGAAAGTGGTAAACTAGGCCTATCAAGATGATCGATATATCCTTTCATATTGAGTACATGAGTGCTGACAGATGTCTCTTCAACCATATTGCAAGCATACAAGGCTTGAAAGGTCTCATACCTCTGTTTTCTAGAATGCTTCGAAAATGTTTTCTTGAGGTGAGCATTAAGATCAGAAGCTTCAATTTCTTCCAAATTCTTCTAAAGTTCTGGACAAATGGTAGCCAACATAAGACAACTGACTTCAATGGAATCATCACAGTGTTCCTTCTATTTCTCTTTTGTTGCTTTGTTAACATTGTCAGCAGACTCATTGGGAATTTTTCCTCAAGAACATACAACTTTCTTTCTTGCTTGAGAACTATTCTCAAGCTCCGTTTATTTGAGCTTGTCCTTCTCAAGGACGGATCGCAATGAAATTGTGGACGTGTTGTTTTATGGCATTCTATTATGTATAAAATTCAATATGCAAAGTATTTAGTCACATTATTTTATTTCTCGAAAAATAACAAAGTACCCTCAATTTTACAATATTTATAATTTTAGTGGGCTAAGACCCCATTTTGCACAATTCTAAACTCAACTTTGGCATGACGCCTAGAATTGAGCTACCTTAGGTGGATAACTCTTTATCGATTACATCATATGTAACTCTTAGATTATATTTATGGGATTTGGCATCTTATGCCCAAGCATGTTATAATCTCATCTTATGCCTTAAGGTTCAAAACTATTTTGAATTCTTAGTTCATCAAAACATATAAGTATCACCATTACTCATCCTACCTTACTAAGATAATTCGAGCACACAACTTTGGCATGACCTGCTCAAGATGATCGAATTCTTGATAGGTGTTTTAATTGAACGGCATTAAAAAGAAAATTTTAACGAGGGGTTTTATCCTATGTAGCATGTCTATGTTGGCTAACATACATCGCATCACATACATGCATAAATTTAGACATACATAGCATCATATGACATAATAAACATAGGATCGAGTATACCATGTGTTGGAATATAAAACGCAGCGGAAGCGAGATTGATGAATTGAATAGATTTGGTTTTATAAACTAACCAACAAAATTGCGGATCTATTTAGGCTTGTCAATTAATTAATTAAACAGACTAATTAACAATTTAAATATACGTATTTATGTAGTATAATTGATAATGGATACCTTTGAAGCGAAGTGGTAGAAAATTCCTTCTCGGTCAATCGAACTCCCCTTTGTACTCCTACTTGATCTTCTTGTATTTTTACCTCAAGATCTTCTAGATTATATCCCGACTAAGATCCAGATATCGTGTGGGCAATAATCTACCGGATCAAACTTGGACATGCAGTTTGGGATCGGCCGAAATTTCTTCAAGAAATACCTCATGAATTTTTCTCTCTATTTTTCTTGAATATTTGTGTATTTAGAGAAATAGTGTGTTAGCTAAATTATGGAATCCAAGACACAAGTCAAGATCCACAATTAAACACAAAATTAGAAGAAAAATCGAAAATTTCTTGTTCCAAGAAGTGTGTAAAAATCGGCATGTTAACGGTGTTACTGTAATATCAGCATTTTTCTTTTCCCAGTATTTTCTCGATTTGGTGTTTTCTTGTCTTGGTGGCTCATGTGTAACCGTATGTGTATCTCGGGAATACTTATTTTTGGATTTATTTTACTCAATTCCGCAATTGTTAGCTTCTTTTTCGTGAATCCATTGTCTGTTATCATGCGTATTGTGTTGTTCCATTTGATGCTTAGGTAGTGTTTCGGTGTTTAGGATCGTTTTTATCCTGTGCTTAACGCGCGCTAATATTATTGTATATCGCACGCTAAGCATCCTTCAGTAGCGCACGCTACGCTTGTCGGTAGCGCGCGCTAGCAAGTTGAGTCCTGGAAGTAGCAGTAAGCCTGTTCCTGATCTTAGTCCTCTGGACTAACGGTTTAGCGCACGCTACGTTTGTCTAGCGCATGTTATTGTTGAGGTCTAGCGTGCGCTAGGTGTACGTCAGCACACGCTAACGCGGCAGTCCAGTACTGGACAGTTTACTCCTGGACTCGGTCAGGTGCCCTGGTAGTGCACGCTATAGCCCGATAGCGCACGCTACCGATCGAGATGCTGTAAGAGCATGCAGAGTGGCTGGTAGCGCACGCTAACACGGTCAGGTGAGTAATGGATAGTTTACTTCTGGACTCGGCTGATGTCCAGGTAGCGCACGCTATGGCCCAATAGCGCGCGCTACCGAGAGACAGTTATCGCATGCTAATTCCTGATTAGCGCACGCTAACGGTCCAAAACCTTAAATTCTGGACTAGGGTGTTAGCATTCTGGACTGGGTTATTGTTCGATAGCGCACGCTAACTCTACATGTTAGCGCACGCTAATAACCCTCTGGTTATATAAACCAGAGAGTTGACCCGGAAATAGTCCATTTTTGCTTCTTTCCTTTTCTCCACCGAGAGCTGGGCGATTTGGGCGATTGGAAACTTGGAGTGGGGAGATTTTCATCATCTATTCAAGATCTTGAGTCTCTAACACCAGATTATCATCATTTAATCATCTTCTGCCTCTTGAATCAAGGTAAATCTTCTAGAACCCTATTTTGGGGGAGATTTGGGGGTTTTCACGTTTCGTCCGATTCGTTCCGTTTTGTTGGTTAATTCAGGATGAATATGATTAATCTTATTGATATTCTTAATTTTCCTATGGATTCATGGTATATTTCGTGGTTTTGCGTAATCGAGAGGGTTTGGTTGTGGTCCGCCCTCGTTGTTGTTCTTGTGCGAATATACATGAACCGTAGGCGGGTTTTCAGGTGTATTTCTTTTCCGTATTCATTTGGAAATGGTTGTGATTGTATTCATTGAATCATTAGGTTTGGTTTCGTTGGTTCCTAGCATTCGTCAGTGTTTTTCCTTTCCGTTCGTTGCATCGTCAATTATTCAAGGTAAGTACTTTTGGAAACCCTTATGTTTAACATGAAATGGTAATGTATATTGTGTGTGCTTTGCTCACCTCGGGAGGATCCGGCGGGGCCTCTAGGGAATCTATGACTTCACTCTGGATTCACGAGTTTGTTTCGCTAGCCAGTTCGGGAGGGTCCTTAGAGGCCTCGAGTGGGATCAGTAGCTTCACCCCGGTCCTAGGTGATGCCTGTGCGTGATTTGTTTTATGATATGGACAGCTCGAGAGGGTCCTTAGAGGCCTCGAGTGGGACCAGTGGCTTCACCCCGGTCCTAGGCAAATTGATGATTGACTGTTTGTTTCCGGAAAAGACATGTCTGGTTTTTGGTTTTGAAATGAATTTGGTGCGTTGTACTATGAAATGTGTGAGCGAATGGGTTGTCTTGATTACTTGTACTAGCGTAAATGCTAACCCCTATGGGGACCCGTTGTGAGGAAATTCTTGTTATGGATTTCAGGTTATGATCAACCGGACAAGCGGGCACTAGGACAGTACGAGGATGCTGGCCAGGGTCGTTGACATGTGCATTCGAGTCCTTTTGTTTCCGTTGTTCCCTTCGATATGGTTGTTGTCTACTTTATAAACTTATAGATTGTACTCCCGAGTACTTAGGATTTCCTCTTCGGATTATGATTTGTATTCATTGAAGTTATTTATGGTTGTCGATGTTGATTATTCCGCCGGTTGTACGGAGCGTGTTATTTGATTGTCACCTGGATGATGTGTGATTTTACTGTAGTAATTCGTGTCTAGCCTGGTGGGTCCCATGTAGGGGTCCACGGCACTGTAATATACCTTGAATACCTTAAGTAGGGGTCCCATGTGCGATTGGAAACTTGGAGTGGGGCGATTTTCATCATCTATTCAAGATCTTGAGTCTCTAATACCAGATTATCATTATTTAATCATCTTCTACCTCTTGAATCAAGGTAAATCTTCTAGAACCCTATTTTGGGGGAGATTTTGGGGTTTTCACGTTTCGTCCGATTCGTTCCGTTTTGTTCGTTAAATTCATGATGAATATGATTAATCTTGTTGATATTCTTAGTTTTCCTATGGATTCATGGTATATTTCGTAGTTTTGCATAATCAAGAGGGTTTGGTTGTGGTACGCCCTCGTTGTTGTTCTTGTGCGAATATACATGAATCGTAGGCGGGTTTTTGGGTGTATTCCTTTTCCGTATTCATTTGGAAATGGTTGTGATTGTATTCTTCGAACCGTTAGGTTCGGTTCCGTTGGTTCCTAGCGTTCGTCGGTGTTTTTCCTTTCCGTTCGTTGCGTCGTCAATTATTAAAGGCAAGTACTTTTGGAAACCCTTATGCTTAACATGAAATGATAATGTATATTGTGTTTTATTTGCTCACCTCGGGAGGGTCCGATGGGGCCTCGAGAGAATCTATGACTTCACTCTGGATTCACGACTTTGTTTCAGTAGCCAGCTCGGGAGGGTCCTTAGAGGCCTCAAGTGGAATCAGTGGCTTCACCCCGGTCCTAGGTAATGCCTGTGCGTGATTTGTTTTATGATATGGCCAGCTCGAGAGGGTCCTTAGAGTCCTCGAGTGGGACTAGTGGCTTCACCCCGGTCCTAGGCAAATTGATGATTGACTGTTTGTTTCCGGAAAAGACATGTCTGGTTTTTGGTTTTGAAATGAATTTGGTGCATTGTACTATGAAATGTGTAAGCGATTGGTTTGCCTTGATTACTTGTACTAGCGTAAATGCTAACCCATCTGGGGACCCATTGTGGGGAAATTCTAGTTATGGATTTCAGGTTATGATCAACCGGACGAGCGGGCGCTGGGACAGTACGAGGATGCTGGCTAGGGTCGTTGACATGTGCATTTGAGTCCTTTTATTTCCGTTGTTCCCTTCGATATGGTTGTTGTCTACTTTATAAACTTATAGATTGTACTCGCGAGTACCTAGGCTTTTCTCTTCTGATTATGATTTGTATTCATTGAAGTTATTTATGGTTGTCGATGTTGATTATTCTGCCGGTTGTACTGGGCGTGTTATTTGATTGTCACCTGGATGATCTGTGATTTTACTGTAGTAATTCGTGTCTAGCCTGGTGGGTCCCATGTAGGGATCCACGGCACTGTAATATACCTTGAGTATCTCGGGGTGTTACAGTTACGTACGTTAATAGAGTATGAAGGCCTTAAGTCCTATTTATAGGTGTTATGAGCTACTCTAGGGACCTTAAGGAGGATAAGGTAAGGACTCCCAATAGATTTCATCTTACCGATATTAGGACTCTTCCTAATATAATGAATCTATTAATATCAACTTAGTCCACTAAAAGGTTGATAGTGCACTTCCTGTCAAAATGCCAAATTACGAAATTGGGCTCCCTTTTGAATTAATTATTTCTCGTGTTTAAGATATCCCATGTCCATTGATTAATTTAAGCTACTGGCAGCTTTTAATTAATTAATATGTTATACATGAGTATACCACTCGATCTTTATTATTACATCGGAAAATTAATTCCACCTACGGGTTTAATATAATAATCCTTTCGAGTGCCTCGAGGGACATGATCAGCCCGACTGGTCGGGACACGATTTCTTGCTATAATATTAATTATCATATAAATAATAATATTGCCCAAATATCGAGCATATTGAGTCAATCATTTTGGCTCTCACCCATGATAAATCAAGTAATAAATATTAAATATATATTTAAATATTAATCACTAGAATTAAGAAATAATAATTATTCGAGATGTACGTTCTTCTTATAGTCAGTACAGAAGAATCTATCTCAACTCGATCATGTTCAACGTATACCGAATACGCTAATATTTGCTAATGATCAAGACCAACCAATCTCAAGCATATATTACAACCCCTCACATAACGGTCTAATGTTATATAGGTTGTGAACTAATTATTACTATATAAGGGATCGATAATGTGATCTTCTGTGTGACTCGACACACCACATTATCTACAATATAAAGTAACTTAGACAATATTTGCATAACCATATCGTGAATAAATGTGCAAAACATGTGACAAATGAATTAAATATTCTCATAGATGAAGACCGGGAAATTAGGTAATACAAGTATAACGTATGCTTTGATGTATACAACCCTAACAATCTCCCATTTATACTCAAAGCATGCTTTTGAAGTATACTATCTAGACTATGTCTATCTATCTCCCACTTATACTCAAAGCAATGCTACCATACATCTCAACCTCATTCATTCTACATGCCCTTCAAATGACTTTGAGGGCAACCCTTTCGTGAAAGGATCAGCTAGGTTGTCTTCAGATGCTATCTTGGAGAAAATAATCTTTCCTCTTTTCAAAAAATCTCGAATGAGATGATATTTGCGCTTGATATGATTGCTTGCTTTGTGGGCCTGTGGTTCCTTCGAATTAGCAACAACACTGGTATTATCACAATAAAGTGTAATACTCCTAGGCAAATTAGGAATCACACCCAAATCTTTTAGGAAGTACTTGAGCCATACTGACTCTTTAGCTGCCTCTGAGGCTGCTACATATTCGGCTTCCATGGTAGAGTCAGCTATGCATTTCTGCTACACACTCCTTCAACTGATGGCTCCACCTCCCAAAGTGAAAACATATCCGGAAGTTGATTTCGACTCTTCTTTGTCCAAACTGAAATCTGAGTCAGTGTAACCCAAAGGACAAAGTGTATCCAATTGATATATAAGCATATGCTCCCTAGCCCTTCTCAGGTACTTGAGTATATGCTTGACAGCAACCCAATGTCCCGGTCCTAGGTTCGAGTGATATCTCGCCACCATGCCTACATCATGACAGATATTGGGCCTAGTGCAAAGCATAGCATACATGAGGCTTCCCACTGCCAAAGCATACGGACCAACTTCATGTCATCTATCTCCTTCTGTGTCCTAGGACACATAGCCTTAGATAGCTGAATTCCATGTCTGTAAGGTAAGAAACTTTCTTGGAATTCTCCATACTAAAAGGCTTTAGCACCGTATCGATATAGGATGCTTGAGATAGGCACAACATCCTTTTCTTGCGATCTCGAAAGATCTTAACAACAAGGATGTGCCCAGCTTCTCCTAAATCCTTCATATCAAACTGCTCAGACAACCATACCCTTACATCTGATAACACCTTCACATTGTTTCCAATTAGAAGTATATCATCTACGTACAGTATAAGAAACACTAGCACGTTTCCATCGCACTTTTTGTATACACAAACCTTACTAGGACACTGTTCAAAACCATACGATTGAATGACCTCACCAAATCACATGTTAAAAGACCTTGATGCTTTCTTGAGACCATAAATGGCTCTCCTAAGCTTGCACACTAAGTGCTCCTCTCCTTCAGTAATGAATCCTTGAGGTCGGCGCATATAGATTTCCTTATCAAGACTCCCATTCAAGAACGCACATCCATCTGCCAACTCTCCATATCCAAATGCACAGCTGTAGCTAAGAGAATTCGGATCGATTTAAGCCTGGCTACCGGCAAAAAGGTCTCGTCATAGTCTATGCCCTCCTTTTGAGTGTAACCTTTCACAACAAGTCTTGCTTTGAAGGTTTCAACCTTCCATTTCGATTCTCTCATACGCTTAGACCCACCTACTTCCAATGGGTTTTACCCTGTTGGGTAGCTCTACTAGCTCCCACACTTGATTAGAATCCACAGATCCCTTTTTGGATTCCATTGCTGTTTGCTAGGATTCAGCATACTTGTCTTGAACTGCCTGCCTATACGTACATGGATCCATTTCATCCTGGTCCAGGGAGTGGTTCGAAGACACTCCCACGCTGATGAAATGATCAGGTTGGCGAACAACCCTTCCACTACAACGAGGCGTATCCTTGGTTTGCGTATCCACAATAGTGTCGACATGGTACACTGGGTTTTGTACAATTGGTATTGTCAAAATATCGCCCCTAAGTTCCTCTAGAATGACCTCATTCCTAGGCTTGCGGCTTATTACATAGTCCTCCTCTAAGAACCGGGCATTGGTGCTAACAATGACTTTATGATTTTTAGGACTGTAGAATAAGCCACCCTTCGTTCCCTTCGGATATCCTACAAACACTTGTACTTCTGTACGATATGCCAACTTATCAGCTTCCTTATTCAGCACGTGTGCTGGTGAACCTCAAATCCGAACATGTCCCAGACTGGGCTTGCGCCCATTCCACAGTTCTGTGGGTGTTTTTGGAACTGATTTCGAAGGCACCAAGTTCAGAATGTACGCCACTATTTCCAAGGTATATCCCCAAAGCGAAATAGGCAAATCAGAATAACTCATCATTGACCTAACCATCTCTAATAAAGTACGATTCCTTCGTTCAGCAACACCATTTTGTTGTGGTGTACTAGGTGCAGTGACATGGGAAGTAATACCCTCATGTGCCAAGAAATCTAAAAACTCTCCACTAAGATATTTGCCACCACGATCAGATCGTAGTGACTTGATACTCTTTCCATGACGCTTCTCCGTTTCAGCCTTGAATTCTTTGAACTTATCAAAAGATTCAGACTTACGTCGCATCAAATAGATGTATCCATATCTCGAATAATCATTTATAAACGTGATGAAGTATTTGTAACCACCCATAGCCTAGATGTTCATTGGACCACTTACATCGGTGTGTACCAATTCTAATACACATTTTGTGCACGATTTCCTTTGTTTTGGAAAGCCCTTTTAGTCATTTTCCCTTCCACACAGGATTCGCAGATTGGAAATGACTCAACTTAGAGTGATTCCAATGGGCCATCGCTTACCAATCTTTGAATCCTTCTAAGGTTAATATGACCCAATCGTAAATGCCATAAATCTGTTTAATTTATGCTCGAAGGTTCTTTTCTTTTATTAGGTTTAATCAAAGAATTAAGCAATTTATAAGTATGCAAGGGAGTTGGTGCAACATTAATGATATAAAGTCCTTCATTATAAGTACTCGTGCAAACATATTCACCATTTCTTTTAATAATTACATTATCTCTAAAAGAAACTGAATATCCATCACAACGCAATTTAGAAACTGAAATTAAATTCATTCTAAAATCAGGTACTAATAATACATTATTTAGGACTAGAATCCTATCATTAACTTTTAACGGCACGACTTCCACTGCAACAACCTTCAGCCTGGAATAGTCGCTCCATCTAATAGTAATCTCATCCGCACTAAGTACTTTGGTTACATGGAACCCTACGAGTCATCACAAACATGATCATTGGAGCCCGAATCTACTATCTATGTAGTGATAGAACAGGCAGCCAAATATGTTTTGACTACTAGTGCATGAGACATACCTTTATTAGGGCAATCACTCTAGACTGCACTTATAGCATTTGCCCTTAGGCTTTTTGTTTGCCTCAGACTGAGGAGCCTTGGACTGAGGAGCCTTGCCCTTAGCTTTGAAGGTTGCCACTTGCTTTTGGCCAACCTGCTTTTTCTTCTTTCCCCATTTGGGTTTTGAAGAAGTAGCATTGGTTGCCGCAAGAATCTGATGATAACCTTGTTTGAAGAGACCTTCAGCAGATTGAAGCTCTGTCAGACGTTCCGCCAAAGTGTATGTCCTACGGTTCATATTGTAGTTAAGGCGGAACTACTCAAAGCTTCTTGGCAAGCTGCCCAAGATAATATTGACCTGCGACTCCGCATCGATAGTAGCCCCCAGTATGCTCAGTTCGTTCAAATGAGACATCATTTTCAGAACATGATCCCTTACTGGAGTCCCTTCAGACATTTGGGTTGTCATCAATACCCTCATTGCATTTTGCCTAGCCGCCCGGTTCTGATGACTAAACATATCGGTGAGATTTTTCATCATCTTCGCGGTTGAGCCCATCGTCTGATGCTGATGCTGCAATACATTTGTCAATGAAGCCAAAATGTAATAGCGAGCCATCTCATCGGACTTCTTCCATTTTCGGAATTCATCCAACTCTCCAGGAGTGGCATCCGGTTCTGGTTCCAGAGGGCTTTCTGTTAGGGTTGTATACGTCAAAGCATACTTAATGCTTGTATTACCTAATTTCCCGGTCTTTATCTATGAGAATATTTAATTCATTTATCACATGTTTTGCATATTTATTCACGCTATGATTATGCAAATGTAGTCTAAATTACTTTATATTATAAATAATGTGGTGTGTCGAGTCACACATAAGATCACATTATCGGATCCTTATATAGTAATATTTAGTTCACAACCTATATAACAATAGACCGTTATGTGAGAGGTTGTAGTATATGCTTGAGATTGGTTGGTCTTTACCATTAGCATATATTAGCGTATTCGTTATACGTTGAACAGGATCGAGGTGGGATAGATTCTTCTCTACTAACTATAAGAAGAACGTACATTTCGGACAATTATTATTTCTTAATTCTAGTGATTAATATTTAATTATATATATTTAATATTTATTGCTTTGATTTATCATGGGTGAGAGCCACAATGATTGACTCAATATGCTCGATATTTTGGGCAATATTATTATTTATATGATAATTAATATTATAGCTAGAAATCGTGTCCCGACCAGTCGGGTTGATCATGTCCCTTGAGGCACTCGAAAGGATTATTATATTAAACCCTGCAGGTGGAATTAATTTTCCGATATAATAATAAAGGTCGAGTGGTATACTCATGTATAACACATTAATTAATTAAAAGTTGTCAGTAGCTTAAATTAATTAATGGACATGGAATATCTTAAACACGGGAAATAATTAATGCAAAAAGGAGCACAATTTCGTAATTTGGGATTTTGGTAGGAAGTGCCATATCAACCTTTTAGTGGACTAACTTGATATTAATAGAGTCTTAATATTAGGAAGAGTCATAATATTGGAAAGAAGATATCTATTGGGAGTCCTTACCATCTCTTCCTTAAGGTCCCTAGAGTAGCCCAAAACACCTATAAAAGGAGAACATGTCTTGACCGATTTTTACATTATTATTCCCCAAGAAAATCGATTTGTGTGTGTGTGTTTAATTGTGGATCTTGACTTGTGTCTTGGATTCCATAATTTAGTTAACACAATATTTTCTAAAAAAAATACCAAAATATTCAAGAAAAATAGATAGAACAAATATCGTGAGTTTCTTGAGAAGGAAAAGTTCGGCCGATCCATATTGAACTCCAAGTAGTCCGGTAGATTGTTGCCCACACGACATCCGGACGTAGGCGAGATATACTCTAGAAGATCTTGAGGTAGAAATACAAGAAGATCGGAGAGGAGTACGAAGAGGAGATAAATTGATCAAAAGAGAATTTCTACAACTTCGTGTCAAAGGTATAAATTACCAACTCCCATGCGTATATATGGTTATTTAATTGTTTTTTAATCTGTTTAGTTAATTAATTGACAAATCTAAATAGATCCGGTTGTTATGTTGGTTAGTTTATAAAACCTCTATTAAAATAATTTTCACCCACTAGCTTCCGCTGCGTTTTATATTCCAACAATTGGTCTCAGAGCCGGTCTTCAGGTTCTGTTCAATTTAATTAATTTGGTGATTAATATGCTAGCAATTAAATATTCATGTAGTATGATTTTTGGAATATTTTGCTAGAATTTGTCTTGCAGGAGAATATGATCCAATTATCATGGCTATGTGATGTTTTTTATTTATTTACGTGTTTTTGATAATTTGGCCCGGTTTCGAGGCATGTATAAGATTTTCCCATGAGAAAACCCACGGGTAGAATAGGATTTTTTCTTGTAATTTGATGTAAATTCTATGTATTTTATTTCGAATAAAATTGTAATCGAATTGGAACACACAAAGTACGAAAGAGAAAGAAGTCCAGCGCGAAGAGGAGTCCCGATCGAGACCAGTAGGGAGCCGATCAGCACTCGGCCACCACCTGCTCTTGGCCGTGGCTCTTTGCACTCGGCGTATGGGCGTGGTCGGGCGATTGAGCGGCCGGCAATGGTCGGGCGATTCGGGCGGCTGGTCGGGCGGCCGTGGTCAAGTTGTCGGGTCGTTCAATTCGTTTTTCCACGAGATGCTTGAAGCAGTGGGAGCAAACGAGCCGAAGATTTTCTCGTTATTCAAAACAAGGAATAAAAGCCATGATAATTGGATTTAATTACCCAATCTTTTATTTTCTTGGTTTTTATTGTTTTGATGTAGGGCATGTATGGATGTATGCGTGATCTATTTCCTTGCATGTTAGGACGAGAAAATTAAAAACCTTAATTTTTCAAAATAACTAAGTGATTTTAAATTGATTTTTCAAAATCAAATTGCCTCCATAATTGGTCTAAATTGTGAAATAATTAGCATGCGCGTTGACATTAGAGTCTTTCTCCACATCGGATGTGCTAATTATTGGCTCACTGGTTTTAAACTTCAAATTTAATAACAAAAAGGTGAATATTATTTCTTATGATAGGACCTCTCCATCTGTAGGACTATTATCATTAAATGATATTCTAAGATTTGTTAAATTATGGTGTTCACTTAGGTGTATTGATTAATAAGATCCCCATCGGAGTCTATGTTAATTAAATACATGGCCAAGAGGAACCAACTATTAATTTTACTTGTCAAAATGCATCTTGGCTAGATAGTAAAATTAAAGACGTTAAAATATACTTGAAAATGTATGTGTAAACGTCCACACTATCGTGGCTTGCATGTGCGGTTTTTTTCAAGGTGTTGGTTGATTGCATATATATTGTGTTTTAAGGTTTTTCAATATATTATGCGTCGAATTATGTGATGAATAGTGTTTTAATTTTATTTTCAGATGTCTTTCAATCCACTAGCTGTTATTCTCAAAGAAAACAAACTTGATGGCACTAACTTTGCAGACTGGAAAAGAAATCTTGATATTGTCTTGACTGCCGAGGGGCATAAATTTGTTTTAACCGAGGAGAGCCCTTTGGAACCAGAAACAGATGCCACTTCTGAAGGGTTGGCTGAATTCTGGAAATGGAAAAAGTATGATGAGATGGCTCGCTGTTACATTTTGGCTTCATTGACAAATGTATTGCAGCATCAGCATCAGACGATGGGCTCGGCCGCAGAAATGATGAAAAATGTCACTGAGATGTTTGGTCATCGGAACCGGACGGCTAGGAAAAATGAGATGAGGGTTTTGATGACAACCCAAATGTCTGAAGGGACCCCAATAAGGGATCACGTTCTTAAAATGATGTCTCATTTAAACGAACTGAGCATACTGGGGGCCACTATCGATGCGGAGTCGCAAGTCGATATTATCTTAGGCAGTTTACCAAGAAGCTTTGAGCAGTTCCGCCTTAACTACAACATGAATCGTAGGACTTACACATTGGCGGAACTTCTAACAGAGCTTCAGTCTGTCGAAGGTCAATTCAAACAAGGTTATCATCAACTTCTTGCGGCAACCGGTGCTACTTCTTCAAAACCCAAATGGGGAATGAAGAAAAAGCAGGTTGGCCAGAAGCAAGTGGCAACCTTCAAAGCTAAGGGCAAGGCTCCTCAGTCAAAGGCTCCTCAGCCCGAGGCGAACAAAAATTCGAAGGGCAAGTGCTTCAATTGCGGTCTGAAAGGACATTTCAAGAGTGACTGCCCTAAGAAAGGTACGTCTCATGCACTAGTAGTCAAAACATGTTTGGCTGCCTATTCCATCACTTCGTGGATAGTGGATTCGGGCTCCACTGATCATGTTTGTTATTACTCGTAGGGGTTCCAAGTAACCAAGGTACTTAGTGCGGATGAGATTGCAATAAGATGGGACGACTATTCCAGGCTGAAGGCTATTGCAGTGGGAGTCGTGCGGCTAAAAGTTGATGATAGGATTTTAGTTCTAATTAATTTATTATTAGTACCCGATTTTAGAATGAATTTAATTTCAGTTTCTAAATTGCTCCATGATGGATATTCAGTTTCTTTGAAGATAATGCAGTTATTAAAAGAAACGGTGAATATGTTTGCGCGAGTACTTATAGTGAAGAACTTTATATCATTAATGCTGCACCAGTTCCCTTGCATAATTATAAATCACTTAATTCTCTGACTAATCCTAATAAAATAAAAGAGCCTTTGACCATAAATCCAATATATTTGTGGTATTTACGATTGGGTCATATTAACCTTAGAAGGATTCAAAGATTGATGAGCGATGGCCCATTGGATTCGCTCCAAATTGAGTCATTTCCAACCTGCGAATCCTGTCTAGAAGGTAAAATAACTAAAAGTGCTTTCCAAAGCAAAGGAAATCATGCACAAAATGTATTGGAATTAGTACACACTGATGTATGTGGTCCAAAGAAGATCCAGGCTAAGCGTGGTTTCGAATACTTCATCACGTTTATAGATGATTATTCGAGATATGGATACATCTATTTGATCCGGCGTAAGTCTGAATCTTTTGATAAGTTAAAAGAATTCAAGGCTGAAACGGAGAAGCGTCATGGACAGAGTATCAAGTCATTACGATCTGATCGTGGTGGCGAGTACCTTAGTGGAGAGTTTTTGGATTTCTTAGCACATGAGGATTACTTTGACTCACAATACTGTACACCACAACAAAATGGTGTTGCTAAACGAAGTAATCGTACTTTATTAGAGATGGTTAGGTCAATGATGAGTTATTCTGATTTGTCTATTTCATTATGGGGATACGCCTTGGAAACAGCGGCGTACATTCTAAACTTGGTGCCTTGGAAATCAGTTCCAAAAACACCCACAGAACTGTGGAATGGGCGCAAGCCCAGTCTAGGACATGTTCGGATTTGGGGTTCACCAGCACATGTGCTCAATAAGGAAGCTGATAAGTTGGCATCTCGTACAGAATTACGAGTGTTTGTGGTATATCCTAAGGGAACGAAGGGTGGCTTGTTATATAGTCCTAAAGACCAGAAGGTCATTGTTATCACCAATGCCCGGTTCTTAGAGGAGGACTATGTAATAAGCCACAAGCCTAGGAGTGAGGTCATTCTAGAAGAACTTAGGAGCGAGATTTCGACAATACCAATTGTGCAAATACCTAGTGTACCACGTATCGACACTATTGTGGATACGCAAAACAAGGACATGCCTCGCCGTAGTGGGAGAGTTGTTCGTCAACCTGAACATTTCATCAGCGTGGGAGCATCTTCGGACCACTCCCTGGACTAGGATGAAATGGATCCATGTACGTATAAACAGGCAGTTCAAGACAAGGATGCTGAATCCTGGAAAACAGCAATAGAATCCGAAATGGGATCTATGGATTCTAACCAACTGTGGGAGCTAGTAGAGCTACCCAATGGGGTAAAACCCATTGGAAGTAATTGGGTCTACAAGCGTAAGAGAGGATCGAAAGGGAAGGTTGAAACCTTCAAAGCCAGGCTTGTTGCGAAAGGTTACACTCAGAAGGAGGGCATCGACTACGATGAGACCTTTTCACCAGTAGCCATGCTTAAATCGATCCGGATTCTCTTGCCTATAGCTGTGCATTTGGATATGGAGATTTGGCAGATGGATGTCAAAACTGTATTCTTGAACGGGAGTCTTGATAAGGAAATCTACATGCGCCAACCTGAGGGATTCATTGCTGAAGGAGAGGAGCACTTAGTGTGCAAGCTTAAGAGAGCCATTTATGGTCTCAAGCAAGCATCAAGATCTTGGAACATGCGATTTGATGAGGTCATTCAATCGTATAGTTTTGAACAGTGTCCTAGTGAGGTTTGTGTATACAAAAAGTGCGATGGAGTGCTAGTGTTTCTTGTACTATACGTAGATGATATACTTCTAATTGGAAACATTGTGAAGGTATTATCAGACGTAAGGGTATGGCTGTCTGAGCAGTTCGATATGAAGGATTTGGGAGAAGCCGGTCACATCTTTAGTATTAAGATCTTTCGAGATTGCAAGAAAAGGATGTTGTGCTTATCTCAGGCATCCTATATCGATATAGTGCTAAAGCGGTTCAGCATGGAGAATTCCAAGAAAGGTTTCTTACCTTACAAGTATGGAATTAAGCTATCTAAGGCTATGTGTCCTAAGACACAGAAGGAGATAGATGCCATGAAGCTGATCCCTTATGCCTCGGCAGCGGGAAGCCTCATGTATGCTATGCTTTGCACCAGGCCTGATATCTGTCATGTTGTAAGCATGGTGGCGAGATATCAGTCGAACCCAAGACCGGGACATTGGATTGCTGTCAAGCATATACTCAAGTACTTGAGATGGACTAGGGAGCATATGCTTGTATATCAATCGGATACACTTTGTCCTTTGGATTAGACTAACTCAAGTTTCCACTCATACAAAGTTAAGCTTAAGTCAACTCGAGATATGTTTTTGTTAGACTTAGATGTGGTTCTTAGATTGTATAGAAGTATCACAATTTTATTGTGGCAATACTGGTGCATTTATAAACCCGGAGGAACCACGAGCCCATAGAGCAAGAAAACATATCAGTCGCAAGTAAAGTTGTAAAACGAGGGAACATAGTGTTGTTCAAGATTGCATCTGGAAACAACCTAGTTGATTCTTTCATGTGGAAGGAATGGGGTTGAGATGTATGACAGCATTGCTTTGAGTATAAGTGGGAGATAGATAGACATAGTCTAGATAGTATACTTCAAAAGCATGCTTTGAGTATAAGTGGGAGATTGTTAGGGTTGTATACGTCAAAGCATACTTTATGCTTGTATTACCTAATTTCTCGGTCTTTATCTATGAGAATATTTAATTCATTTATCACATGTTTTGCATATTTATTCACGCTATGGTTATGCAAATGTAGTCTAAATTACATTATATTGTAGATAATGTGGTGTGTCGAGTCACACAGAAGATCACATTATCGGATCCTTGTATAGTAATATTTAGTTCACAACCTATATAACATTAGACCGTTATGTGAGAGGTTGTAGTATATGCTTGAGATTGGTTGGTCTTGACCATTAGCATATATTAGAGTCTTCGTTATACGTTGAACAGGATCGAGGTGAGATAGATTCTTCTGTACTGACTATTAGAAGAACGTACATCTCGGACAATTATTATTTCTTAATTCTAGTGATTAAAATTCAATTATATATATTTAATATTTATTGCTTTGATTTATCATGGGTGAGAGCCACAATGATTGACTCAATATGCTCGATATTTTGGGCAATATTATTATTTATATGATAATTAATATTATAGATAGAAATCGTGTCCCGACCAGTCGGGTTGATCATGTCCCTTGAGGCACTCGAAAGGATTATTATATTAAACCCTGCATGTGGAATTAATTTTCCGATATAATAATAAAGGTCGAGTGGTATACTCATGTATAACACATTAATTAATTAAAAGCTGTCAGTAGCTTAAATTAATTAATGGACATGAAATATCTTAAACACGGGAAATAATTAATTCAAAAAGGAGCCAATTTCGTAATTTGGGATTTTGGTAGGAAGTGCAATATCAACCTTTTAGTGGACTAAGTTGATATTAATAGAGTCTTAATATTAGGAAGAGTCCTAATATTGGAAAGAAGATATCTATTGGGAGTCCTTACCATATCCTCCTTAAGGTCCCTAGAGTAGCCCAAAACACCTATAAAAGGAGAACATGTATTGACCGATTTTTACATTATTATTCCCCAAGTAAATCGATTTTTGTGTGTGTTTAATTGTGGATCTTGACTTGTGTCTTGGATTCCATAGTTAACACAATATTTTTCTAAAAAAACTGCCAAAATATTCAAGAAAAATAGAGAGAACAAAAACCGTGAGTTTCTTGAGAAGGAAAAGTTCGGCCAATCCATATTGCACTCCAAGTAGTCCGGTAGATTGTTGCCCACACGACATCCGGACGTAGGCGGGATATACTCTAGAAGATCTTGAGGTAGAAATACAAGAAGATCGGAGAGGAGTACGAAGAGGAGATAAATCGACCAAAAGAGAATTTCTACCACTTCGCGTCAAAGGTATAAATTACCAACTCCCATGCGTAGGTATGTTTATTTAATTGTTTATTAATCTGTTTAGTTAATTAATTGACAAACCTAAATAGATCCGGTTTTTATGTTGGTTAGTTTATAAAACCTTTATTAAAATAATTTTCACCCACTAGCTTCCGCTGCGTTTTATATTCCAACACTTTCCTTAGTTAACACAAATTTATGCCCCTCGGCAGTCAGGCCAATGTCAAGATTTCTTTCCAGTCGGCAAAGTTAGTGCCATCAAGTGTATTTCTTTGAGAATAACAGCTAGTGGATTGAAATACATCTGAGAATAAAATTAAAATCACCATTCATCACATAATTCGACGCAAAATATATTGAAAAACCTTAAAACACAATATATATGCAGTCAACCAACACCTGGAAAAAAACGCACATGCAAACCACGTTAGTGTGGACGTTTACATATATATTTTTCAAGTAGATTTCAAAGTCTTTAATTTTACTATCTAGTCAAGATTCGTTTTGACAAGTAAAATTAAGAGTTGGTTCCTCTTGGCCATGTAGTAAATTAACATAGACACCGATGGGGAGCTTATTAATTAATACACCTACGTGAACACCATAATTTAACAAACCTTAGAATATTATTTAATGATAATAGTCCTACAGATGGAGAGGTCCTATCATAAAAAAACAACATTCATCTTTTTGTTATCTAATTGAAGTTTAAACTAGTGAGCTAATAATCAGCACATCCGATGTGGAGGAAGACTCGAATGTCAACGCGCATGCTAATTATTTCACAATTTAAACCAATTATGGAGGCCAACTTGATTTTGAAAAATTAATTATTAAAATCACTTAGTTATTTTGAAAAAATAAGGTTTTTAATTTTCTCATCCTAACATGCAAGAAACATATCACGCATACATCCATACATGTCATACATCAAAACAGTAAAACCAACAAATAATTAAACTGGATAATTAAATCCAATTATCATGGCTTTTATTCCTCGTTTTGAATAACGAGAAAAACCTTGGCGCTTTTGCTCCCACTGCTTCAAGCATCTCGTCACCTCCTCCGGGTTGGGACACAAAAATTGCCAAATTTAGAAACTTTCTTGCATGCAAAATTAGTTGCACAAGAAATTTCCAAATTAAAATTATTATGCTCCAACGTACGCAACTAATGGCGGATAAACGAATAGGACCATACACCGAACGAACCTACTAAGACAAGCCCGACCTGTTGCCTGGCCCGACCCGCGGCCCGACCGACGGCCCGACAGCCTACCCTCGGCTGATCCGTCCCGCGACAGGCCATACCTGCGGCTCTTCGGTTCCGGGCGATCGGCTGTGTGTCCTAGTCATCATCCGGGACTCCCTTTTCGTTTAGGATTCCTCTTGCACCTTGGACTCCTTTTCCTTTTGTACTTTGTGTATTCCAATTCGATTACAATTTTACACCAAATAAAATATATTGAATTTACAACAAAAATTACAAAGAAAAATAAATCCTATTCTACCCATGGATTTTCTCATGGGAAAAACTTATACATGCCTCAAAACCGGGCCAAATTACTAAAAACACGTAAATAAATAAAATATCACATAGCCATGATAATTGAACCATATTTACCTGCAAGACAATTTCTAGCAAAAAATATTCCAAACATCATACCATATGAATATATTGAATTGCTAGCAAATTAATCACAAAATTAATTAAATTGAACAGAACCTAAAGACCAACTCCGATACCAATTGTTGGAATATAAAACGCAGCGGAAGCGAGATTAATGAATTGAATAGATTTGGTTTTATAAACTAAACAACAAAATTGCGGATCTATTTAGGCTCGTCAATTAATTAATTAAACAGACTAATTAACAATTTAAATACATGTATTTGCGCAGTATAATTGATAATCGATACCTTTGAAGTGAAGTGGTAGAAAATTTCTTCTGGGTCGATCGAACTCCCCTTCGTATTCCTCCTTGATCTTCTTGTATTTCTACCTCAAGATCTTCTAGAGTATATCCGCCTAAGATCCAGATATCGTGTGGGCAATAATCTACCGGATCAAACTAGTACTTGCATTATGGGATCACCGAAATTTCTTCAAGAAATACCTCACGAATTTTCTCTCTATTTTTCTTTAATATTTGCGTATTTAGAAAAATATTGGGTTAGCTAAATTATGGAATCTAAGACACAAGTCAAGATCCACAATTAAACACAAAATTAAAAGAAAAATCGAAAATTTCTTGTTCCAAGAAGTGTGTAAAAATCGGCCACCCCTTAAGTCCTATTATAAGTGTTATGAGCTACTCTAGGGACCTTAAGGAGGATGAGGTAAGGACTCCCAATAAATTTTATCTTACCAATATTAGGACTCTTCCTAATATAATGAATCTATTAAGATTAACTTAGTCTACTAAAAGGTTGATATTGCACATCCTACCAAAATCCCAAATTATGAAATTGGGCTCCCTTTTGAATTAATTATTTCCCGTGTTTAAGATATCATATGTCCATTAATTAATTTAAGCTACTGACAACTTTTAATTAATTATTATGTTATACATGAGTATACCACTCGATCTTTATTGTTGTATCGGAAAATTAATTCTACCTGCAGGGTTTAATATAATATTCCTTTCGAGTGCCTCAAGGGACATGATCAGCCCGACTAGCCAGGACATGATTTCTAGCTATAATATTAATTATCATATAAATAATAATATTGCCCAAAATATCGAGCATATTGAGTCAATCATTTTGGCTTTCACCCATGATAAATCAAAGCAATAAATATTAAATATATATAATTAAATATTAATCACTAGAATTAAGAAATAATAATTGTTAGAGATGTACGTTCTTCTTATAATCAGTACAGAAGAATCTATCTCATCTCGATCCTGTTCAACGTATACCGAATACGCTAATATATGCTAATGGTCAAGATATATTATCAACCAATCTCAAGCATATATTACAACCTCTCACATAATGGTATAATGTTATATAGGTTGTGAACTAATTATTACTATATAAGGGACCGATAATATGATCTTCTGTGTGACTCGATACACACCACATTATCTACGATATAAAGTAATTTAGATAATATTTGTATAACCATAGCGTGAATAAATGTGCAAAATATGTGACAAATGAATTAAATATTCACATAGATAAAGACCGGGAAATTAGGTAATACAAGTATAAAGTATGCTTTGTTGTATACAACCCTAACAGCATTACCATAATCCTAACGTGATTCTCATGAGCCAACATGGAAATCATAAAGGTCAATCTAAAAGGGTATAGTTGGTCTTCATTGATCTTCCAACTCCTTGGAACGTCATACGCGATCAATTGGCCCCTCGAGTCTGTCTTTCGTCTCTTTCTTGTCTTCATTATATTAATGAAAAATACTACACTAGTAAAATTAAATTACAAGAGGTCAAATGACACGCATGCCGTAAATTATAACAATAAATTAAAAGATGACTCGCAGACCGTAAAAATCAATTAATATTAAATGACACGCAGGCCGTAAAACCAACCAAAAATTAAAATTGAAACATCCAATCACATTGGTCAATTTATGGTCATGCCATACACCAAACATATACTAAATTAATCATCACTTAATTAATTAATCATACTATTAAAATTAATTATCACATAATTAATTAAACAGAATATGAATCTGCCTGACATTCAGGTATAAGATTAATGCCCGGTCAAAAAACAACAATCTGGAACATTGGCCCAGATGGACGAGCGCTCAATACCAACACACGGTCGCGCGGGTTCGAGTCCCGCCGGCCGCAAAAATGCATTTTTAAAGCATTTATTTTGATTTTACAAAATAGGAGTTCAATAGAATATCAGTGAACAAGATTCACTAAAAGGTGCTCCAGCCTAGATGGTCCGGACGCAGCCTCGGGGCTGAACCAGCACGGGATCGAATAAGGCGCAATATTATTTTGCTATTTTACCGCAGCCCACGAGTCCTGGTCCGACCCGGACCTAACCCGAATCTGCCCTACCTGTCCGAATCATTGTCTTTGTTCGAGCTTGATTACGGCCCGTTTATGCAAATACTGATCCGTAAAATTAATTTTGAACGATCCGATTTAATCAAATTAAATCAAAAAATTATTTATAAAATCTCTATTTCATAAATATGATCAAGAACATGATTTTAATATATTCAAAGCATATAAAACATGTTCTACATAAACAATTAAATCACTGCAAGTTGGCTCCGATACCACTGTTGGGTGTTACATGTATCTAATACAATAAATATGAGCAAAACGCAGCGTAAAAATTAACGAAAAGACCCAGACGAGGATCTACATGCAGTAATTTAATTGATTCATAAAGAGTTCGTCGAATTACCTTAATTCGAAGAACATATCTAAACCCGGACTAGAATCTGATTAAATCATCTTCCTCTTTCGGTGATCCACACACGAACAACTGATACAAGCCGGATTGCTTGATCCTTACGAATAATATTGATAAATAGTACAACAAATAATTCTTTGCTAGAAAGATTTGTACTGTTGATCAAAATCAAGTAAGGGAAGAAGTGGGAGATGGCCGAAACGGACATCCCGGACTGAGAGTAATTTGGCCGAACTGTAGAGAAAAAGGGGTGGATGATTTTGTCTTACAAAAACTAGGGTTATGTAATTTTTCTTGTGACAACTCCTTGTCCAAGGCTCTTTATTTATACTAAGTAAACCCTAGAGCAAAACTCTAGTATTTACTTAGTTTCCCATCAACCTTTTTAAATAATACAATATATATATAATATCTTATATTATATATTACTTATTATTTAATTTTTTATAATATAATATCTAATATTATATTTATCTTTCTCAGTTGATATAATTAAATAATATAATATATAATATCCTATATTATATTATACTCATTATTTAATAAATATAATATCCAATATTATATCTATTAATTATTCTTGCTTGTCTTTAGTTGTCGTATGTGTGATCCAAAAGGCTTATATTATGTTGGCAATTATTTAATACCTTATTAAATAATAAATCATAAGCGGTATCTAGCAAGACATTATGACTACCCAAATAATATAAGTTTATAGTCCATTAAACCATTAAACATGTCAAATACCTTTGTCGCGCGATATCATATTTGAACTAAGTCATGGAAATTGTCACAATTATTATGTTCAAATGCTTTCTCGATCTTAAGTAGACTGATTGAATCAAATGACTCTTCATTTGAGCATGGTCATGCATTTCTTTCAGTCCTACTCTTCGAGGGCCCCAGAAGATATCTCTCTCACTTAAGAGAGGGACAAATCCCCATCTTGCTTATTCATTGCCCTCTACATGACTCCCACTAATCCGGATCGCTAACCTTTATGATCACCATATTTCAGATGACGTTGGATTACGTTAAAGCATAGCAGTTATCATATTGGACTCTATGATAATCTCAGGTTCAAGGATTTATTGACATACTGTTATGTTGAGTGTATTAGTATAATTAATTAAGTCAATTAATTTATTATATCAAATACATTAGAATTGAATAAATAATATTTCTAAAATATTTATTTATTAATTAAATGTATAAATTAAATTATTTACTTTATTTAGTTCACAAGACTGAATTAATTATCCAATAAATTGAATTAGACATTTAATGTCCAATGTCCCAGAAGACAGAATCAACTCTAATTAATCTGTTGTCTATCCTAATTGCATGACTCTAAAGTTTCGCCTCTCGATTGTAGGTTCACCTCAGTAACAATATGAGAATCAAAGAGTGTGAGTAACACCTAACGAGTCTCGTGGCTCACATTATAACCTAACTGTGCATGAATGATTGAGATCATATAAAACCTTATACGCATAAACTCTTCAATCAGATGTCCAGATCAAGTTTTACTGTCACGGTAAAGTCAATTCTTATTACTACTTGATAATATGCATGTGTTAGTCTAAATTGAGATCACTGAGCTCTCATGTATTAAATACTATAAGCTTTGGGCAAAGACTTTAGATCTCATCTGCACATAGCTGCATAAAACAATACACATGTTTCACTTACATATGAAAGAATCTCTTCTTAGTATTCAGTTTAGACTATTGCTTGCACATCAAGTTGCACTTTGAGGTTGACTTCACCGTCAGGTGATTGGATCGAACTACTATAATGACTAACTTAATGTCACAAGTATATCTCTAATGAATCCTCAAGTTTAAGGTTCATGTATACCTATCAACTTTAGAACAATCATTGACTATCCCTCATTGAAGTGCATATGATGTAAAATCTAGGTGAGTTAAGTTGGAACATAAAAATTCCATTAGTGTATAGAGTGTGCTCCACTACTACTAAGTGAAGTCGGACATAATTCATATCAAAGTACAATTTATATAAGCCTTGACTAAAGTTAATGTGCAGTTAAACTGTATCGATATGCGAACTCATCGAGCATTTGAGTCCTAAACACTTTCATGCCAACTTTCTTATCTCACGAGTAATGAAATATCTGCTCTCAAATGCAGAGATTTTATTTTTATATACTAAATCATTATTGTCAATGAGATAAAGTGAATATAGAAATAAATCATTTATTAATCTGAAAAAAGTTCATAATTACAAATATAATGCCACCCTCTCCCTTATTCAACCCCAGAGTGGCATTTGAGGGCATATACTTAACAAAATCCTATCTAAATCAAAACAAAAAAATATAATATAAGAAAGAAATCATCATATCATAAATCGATCTAAAATAATTCAAAAATATACCTAATATGAAATCATAATTCTATTTAAAATTATAACGCATAATATCAAAAAAATAAGAATAAATTGCTGAAAGTCATTGCCACAATCAACACCATCTAGAAGGTCATCAACAAAATCAACATCTAGAAGCCATCTACCTTTGAACAATTAGTTGACAAGTTTGACAAGAAAAGGATGGGAAACTTCACAATACCCACCATGGTTGATCCTTTCACACCATCCTTTCACACCATGGTTTCACACCATGTTTACTACCTATAAATAAGGCATGTTTGTAGCATTTGTAATCATCTCATCTCCAATAGTGAGTTCAAAGAGTGAATAACAATCCAAGTTGAGATTGAGTGAGTTTGAGAGTTTTTATTTTGTGAGTTTGTAATTCTATTCTTGAGTGATAATAGAATAAATATTTCTCTCTCAAATCATCAGTAATTCACTATAATGATCATTTGATATCCCAACAAGTGGTATCGGAGAAAGGTTTTGGAGTGCTAGCCGGAAGTGGTAGAGGAGCTGAAAATTTTGAGTTTTACAAAGGTGGACGAAACTCAGTTTTGAGGATATTGTTAGATTCCTCGCGTCGAGACGAGTTCGGAGGTATTTTCGGAATACAAAACCGATGTCAGATAAAGTCGTACGGGCTGCCGAAAGAATCGTCTCAAGGTTGAAGACGATGAACAGTAGTTTCTGCAAATAAATTTTCCAGAAATTACATACTGGTCCCTAAATTTTCGGAAGTTTTTAATTCAGTCCCTAAATTTCTGAAATTTTTTATTTTGACCCCAAAAATTTCCAAAAAAAAATTTACTTTTGGCCCCAGAAGCTTTGTTAAAATCATGGCTGATATTACTACCTCTGTTGAGAAGCTCAATAACAACAATTATGGGTCATGGAGTACCCGTATGAAGTTTTACCTGCTCGGGCAGGACTTATGGGATATCGTGAACGGAGCTGAGACACCACCACCAAGGGAGGCCAAAAGCACAGACACAACCTCTGACATCTCAACCTCAACACCGGTACGACCAGATGCTGCACATCAAAGGCCAGCTGCCGACCCTGATGCTTTAAAGAAATGGAAGGTTAAGGCAGGCAAAGCTATGTATGCCTTAACTGTAGCTGTAGAAGATGAATTTCTCCAGCGGGTCAAAGATGCCCGAACACCGAAGGAAGCTTGGGATACATTAGCGGCTATTTTCGCGAAGAAAACTGATGCAAAATTGCAAAGGCTTGAAAATGATCTTTTGTCGATCTCCCAGAGAAATATGTCCGTGAGTCAATATTTCTCAAAGGTGAAATCTCTTTGTGACGAGATTTCTAAACTAGATCCTGAAAATGGCATTACACAAACCAGGATGAAAAGAATTATCATCCACGGATTGAAGCCGGAGTATAAGAGTATTATTGTAATATCCGTGTTTTCTATTTTCGGTAATTTCTATTTTTGGTGTATGTTCGTTTCGGACAACTTGCTTAGCACTGTTTTGGAATTCTGAATCTATTTTGTTCTTGGAGTTTTTCCGTCTGGATGAGTTTCGAGGATGTTTTTGCATAATTTCATCTTGATTTATATCTTGCCGCAGGTACGTTCGATTCTCGTAAAACTTGTTCGTTTTCGTTGTTTCTTGATTTGTATAAGTTTGTATGGTTGAGTTGGTCGTGTTGAAACTTTCGGATTGTTAATCCGATGTTGTATCGCGATTTTCGGACGTTTGGGTCGTTTTGTAATTTCTTAGAAGTTTAGGGTGCTTTCATCCTCTTTGTCATATTTTGGATTCCCCGGATGTTGGTAGTATATTTTCTTTCAAAACTCAGCTTCGTTGTTATGGATACCCCATGTTTATACTTTTGATTCTATCCTTGCATTGCGTTTCGTCGTTGTATCATTGTCTTTGAACTAAGTGTTTAGCGGTCTTTGACTATTGCATGCATAACGTCGTTATGCATGCTCCTTTACGTCGTTATATAGGCATCATAACGTCGTTATACCTATTGAAAGCGTACATTATGGTTTCGCAAAAGAGTCAGATTGTTAAATCGTCGTTAACCTGAGAGAGGTTACGTACGTAACCTTCATAACGTACGTTAACAATATGCGTTAACGTACGTAACGCTCTGTCAGGTCTTTTAATTCCTGACTTATCCCCAGTCGACTTATTTCACTCCTTTTCTTTCTTTCTCACGACGTGAGCTTCCTTTGAGCGATTTCGAGCGATTCGTCCGGTGCAAATCCATAGAAACCTTCTAAAGGTTGATTATTGCATCCCAAGGAAGGTTAATCATCATCATTCTCCGTCCGAATCGAGGAACGGATTTGGGAGGATTGTTCGGACCGAAACCTATTCCTTCGTCGTTTCCTTCGTTTCGTTTCATTCCAGGCGAGTACATGTATTACATTTCGTTATGTATGTTGTGATTTTCGAAATGAATGATGAATTGTGATTTTTGGGTGCGTGAGTTGTGTTCCTTCCACCCGGAGTGTCCGACGGGATGTCTGGGGGTCGATACTAAGGGGTACGGCCGCGGAAGGGAACTTGTGTGCATGTGTGATTGAAATTCCACCCGGAGTGTCCGACGGGATGTCTAGGGGTCGATAGTAAGGGGTACGGCCGCGGAAGTGGTATCCCACCCGGAGTGTTTGACAGGATGTCTGGGGGTCGATACTAAGGGGTACGGCCACGGGATACCAGTTGTGATTTTGTGATATCGTGATGATTGGAACTGATTTGATTGCCAATGTAGTATTCCGGAATATTTATGGCAAATGATTTCTGATTGAGATGATGGTGCTAAAAACCGTATTTCGTATATAATGTTGTGTAATTGTGTACTTGCACTAGCTATTCGAATGCTAACCCCTTAAATGGGGGAAATGCATCTTATGCATTTCAGGTACCGGGAGAGCTGAGGAGCAGGCACGGGACACGCACGTAAAGGATGGGCTGGCTTGATGATGTGGCTCGAGTCTGTAATTTTATGTTTTGTCATTGCATTTGTCGAGTACTGGAATTAGACTGTCTACTTTTAAACTTGGTTTGAGTCCCCTGCGTGGGCAACGAATTGGTATTTATCTTATATTTATGTACTCCATTAAAATTGTTTTGACCGAGGCCACAACCTTACTTACTTTGAGTGCATCGTTTGGAATTACATTGTGGTTTATGTGTCATGTGTTAGCCTGGTAGACCTCACGAGGGTTCTACGGTGTGTAATGTCCCATTTGTGAATTGGGGTGTTACATTTATGGTATCAGAGCTTAGGTTTTAGATACCTAGGCTGTCGGTGAATTTTGGGTCTGTCAGTTACGTCGTTAGAGTCAGTCGTTGAGCCTAATATCATCACGCTACCGTCTTTTTGTGAGACCCGTGGCTGTAAGTTTCCTCGAACTCTTACATTTCTGTAATTCGTTTTCTTGCGTTGTTCGGAATTGTGACTTGTGTTACCAACTTCGTGAATTGTGAATCTTTCTGATCTAGTTCTTTTCTTATTTTCCTTCAGTATGTTGAGAGGTCGTGGTAGACCAGCTAGGGGACGCGTCCGAGGCCGTGGTCGGGGTGCTGATAATGAGGAGGGCTCACTTTCCCAGTCCTCTGCGGACTCAGCCTCTCACTCAGTGCCGTCGGGTAATAATGCCGACGGCCAGAGCTCTTGCCGTACTTGTGATTAGTAGCCCAACTTACTCAGATAGCTCAGGGTGGACGCCAGAATCCTCCTCAGACACCTGAAGAAGAAGCTAGTAAGTGGCTTCAGACGGTGACTAGGATGCATCCACCTCGTTTCTCCGGATCTTCTGACTCCCTTGGTTTGGAGAATTAGCTCTTTCAGTTGTCCAGGACCTTCGATGCCGTAGCTTGTCCCGAGGACAGGAGGGTACATATTGCCCAGTACCTCCTGGATAAGGAAGCTGCGGAATGGTGGGAGGCCGTTGCGCCCAGAGACCGTCGAGCTACCTGGGAGGAATTCAAGGCTGCTATGGAAGCAGAATATTGTCCACCGCCTGTTAAGGAGCGCAGAATTGTAGAGTTCTTCACCGCTACACCTCAGGATATGCCTATTTCTCAGGCCATCATTTCTTACAATCAGCAGTTGGGTTTCGTGAGAGATCAGGTGAGGACGGAGGCTGATAAAATCCGTTACTTTAATATGCGTATGAAACCGCATATCAGGCAGAGTATGGCACCGCTTATGTGTGCCACTTTGAAGGAGTATCAGGATCGCGCTCTAGCGATCGAGATGGCCGCACGGGAATCAGAGTTGGGTGCTGAGGCCAAGAAACAGAAAACAGTTGGCAGCTTCTCAGCCGGCAAGAGTGGCCGATTTTCGAGAGCACAGTCTGCCCCTACACCTGGGAAGAGACCATTTCACCAGGCTGGGGGATCTCAGGGTAACCGTTCAGTCCAGTCCGTTGCTTCTGGTGGTAGGGTTTGTTTTAACTGCAACCAATATGAGCATTTGATGAAGGATTGCCCTTTTTCTCCAGTTACTTGCTTCACTTGCGGGCAGACCGGGCATCGGGCGACTCATTGTGAGAGGGCCACCAGGGCTGTTAGAGTTCCGACTACCACTACCGATCAGAGGGATCACAACACTCCAGTTACTCATATTTCGCAGAGTTCGGGTCGTGGTAGGGGACGGGGTCAGCCGGATCGCCGTGCAGCCTCAAGTTCGGGTTCAGTTCACCCCCGATTGTATCAGATGAGGCGCACAGAGGAGGCAGACATTCCGGTGGCGTCAGGTACCACTCAAATCCTTACTCATCCAGTTTCAGTGCTTTTTGATTCGGGTGCTACCCATTTTTTTATTGCATCGGATTGTGTGAGTCATATTGGTTTTGACTGCTTTTTTGAGTGTGAGCCATTTTTAGTGAGTACGCCCAGCGGGGATCATATGGTTGGGGACCGGGAAGTTAGGGATTGCCCAGTGAGGATCGGGAGCCAAGATTGGCCCTCGAATCTCATTGTTATAGACCTTAAGGGTGAGTATTTGATCCTCGGGGATGATTGGTTGGATCATCACGGTGCTATCATGAACTATCGGACTCGTACCATCTCGATAGTGGCCGAGGACGGCACCGAGCATACTCTCGTCGGCTGTAAGATGGGTAGATCGGGGAGTGTGATTAGCGCCTTGAAGGCGATGAAACTTCTGAACCAGGGTTGTGTCGGCTACTGGTGTTATGCTCTGAGGGCGGAAGATGGTGGAGTTGAATTTTCGTCAATTCCAGTTGTTAGTGAATACCCCGACGTATTTCCAGACGACTTGCCGGGATTACCACCACAGCGAGAGGTGGAGTTTCCTATTGATCTAGAGCCGAATGCGGCCCCTATTTCTCGAGCGCCGTACCATATGGCACCATCAGAGATGTTAGAATTGAAGAATCAGTTGGGAGAGTTGTTAGATAAAGGGTACATTCGACCGAGCGCATCGCCTTGGGGTGCGCCTGTACTTTTTGTTAAAAAGAAGGATGGATCGCTTCGTTTATGCATCGACTATCGAGAATTAAACAAGCTAACCATCAAAAATAAATACCCTTTGCCCAGGATTGACGATTTGTTTGATCAACTTCAGGGGGCGACAGTCTTTTCGAAGATTGATTTGCGGTCGGCCTACTACCAGTTGAGGATTCGGGACATCGATATTCCGAAAGCTGTCTTTCGGACGAGATATGGCCATTACGAGTTTGTGGTTATGCCTTTCGGGATAACCAATGCCCCAGCAGTGTTCATGCAGTTGATGAACAAAGTTTTTATTGAGTATCTGGACAAATTCGTAGTCGTCTTTATCGACGATATTATTATCTATTCACGGAGTCGGGAGGAGCACGCCTTACATCTCCGGATTGTATTAGACACTTTGAGGGCTGAGCAGTTGTACGCGAAGTTCTCTAAGTGTGAGTTTTGGCTCGAGGAAGTGATGTTCCTCGGGCGTGTGATTTCAGCAGAGGGAGTCCGGGTAGATCCGCAGAAGATAGAGGCAGTGATGGCTTGGGAGTCGCCTAAGAATGTACAAGGATGTGAGGAGTAACTACTGGTGGAGTAATTTGAAGACAGACGTTAGCGAGTTTGTGTCGAGATGTTTGACCTGTCAGCAGGTTAAGATCGAGCATCAGCGACCCGCGGGGTTTTTGCGACCACTTCCTATCCCGGAGTGGAAATGGGAGGATATTTCTATGGATTTTATTACCAGTAAGCCTAGGACTCGGACTGGAATGAACATGATTTGGGTTATCGTCGATCGACTGACCAAATCAGCTCATTTCCTGGGTATTAAGGACACTTGGGGTCCAGAGAGACTGGCACGAGTGTTTATTGCAGAGATCGTGAGATTACATGGGACTCCTAAGAGTATTGTTTCGGATCGTGATGGCCGGTTTGTATCACATTTTTGGCGTCGTTCATCGAGCTTTGGGGACCGAGTTGAGACTCGGTCGTCTTACCACCCTCGGGCCCAGGCGATCGGGCGGACGATCCAGACGTTGGAGGATATGTTGAGAGCCTGGGCCTTAGATTGGAAGGATGATTGGGAGTTGCACTTGCCGTTGATCGAGTTCACGTACAACAATAGTTGGCACGCCTCGGTCAAAATGGCACCATTTGAGGCATTGTATGGGAGGAGGTGCAGATCGCCGTTGTGTTGGGACGATGCATCCGAGCTGATTGGTACCGAGCCCGATATGGTAGTTGAGACGAGAGAGAAGATTACTCTGATTCATGATAGATTGTTGACGGCCCAGAGTCGACAGAAGTCTTATGCCGACACGCATCGCCGGCCGTTGGAGTTTGAGGTGCGAGATCATGTTTTGCTTAAGGTGTCGCCGACACGGGGAGTTTACCGCTTCGGCCGGAAGGGCAAACTTAGTCCGAGATATATTGGGCCGTTTGAGATTTTAGAGAGAGTGGGAGAGATTGCCTATCGGTTAGGCTTGCCGCCGTCTTTGAGTCACGTTCATAACGTATTTCATGTCTCCCAGCTTAGGAAGTACGTATCGGACCCTAGCCATATTATTGATTTTGGAGAGATCGAATTGGGACCCGACATTACCATCGAGGAGAGGCCGATTCAGATTGTAGAGCGTCGGGTGAAGCAACTTCGTCATAAAACCATTCCTCTGGTTAAAGTTCAATGGTCGAGACATGTATCCGAGGAAGACACATGAGAGACGGAAGAGAGTATGCGGTCGAGATACCCCGAGTTGTTCGCGGTGTAAGTTTCGGGACGAAACTTATTTTTAGGGGGAGATAATGTAATATCCGTGTTTTCTATTTTCGGTAATTTCTATTTTTGGTGTATGTTCGTTTCGGACAACTCGCTTAGCACTGTTTTGGAATTCTGAATCTATTTTGTTCTTGGAGTTTTTCCGTCTGGATGAGTTTCGAGGATGTTTTTGCATAATTTCATCTTGATTTATATCTTGCCGCATGTACGTTCGATTCTCGTAAAACTTGTTCGTTTTCATTGTTTCTTGATTTGTATAAGTTTGTATGGTTGAGTTGGTCGTGTTGAAACTTTCGGATTGTTAATCCGACGTTGTATCGCGATTTTCGGACGTTTGGGTCGTTTTGTAATTTCTTAGAAGTTTAGGGTGCTTTCATCCTCTTTGTCATATTTTGGATTCCCCGGATGTTGGTAGTGTATTTTCTTTCAAAACTCAGATTCGTTGTTATGGATACCCCATGTTTATACTTTTGATTCTATCCTTGCGTTGCGTTTCGTCGTTGTATCATTGTCTTTGAGCTAAGTGTTTAGCGATCTTTGACTGCTTTGCATGCATAACGTACCTTATGCATGCTCCTTTACGTACGTTATATAGGCATCATAACGTACGTTATACCCTATTGGTAACGTACGTTATGGTTTCGCAAAAAGAGTCCAGATTGTTCGTTACGTACGTTAACCTGAGAGAGGTTACGTACGTAACCTTCATAATGTACGTTAACAATAGGCGTTAATGTACGTAACGCGCTGTCAGATCTTTTAATTCCTGACTTATCCCCAGTCGACTTATTTCACTCCTTTTCTTTCTTTCTCGCGACATGAGCTTCCTTTGAGCGATTTCGAGCGATTCGTCCGGTGCAAATCCGTAGAAACCTTCTAAAGGTTGATTATTGCTTCCCAAGGAAGGTTAATCATCATCATTCTCCGTCCGAATCGAGGAACGGATTTGGGAGGATTGTTCGGACCGAAACCTATTCCTTCGTCGTTTCCTTCGTTTCATTTCATTCAAGGCAAGTACATGTATTACATTTCGTTATATATGTTGTGATTTTCGAAATGAATGATGAATTGTGATTTTTGGGTGCGTGAGTTGTGTTCCTTCCACCCGGAGTGTCCGACGGGATGTCTGGGGGTCGATACTAAGGGGTACGGCCGCGGAAGGGAACTTGTGTGCGTGTGTGATTGAACTTCCACCCGGTGTGTCCGACGGGATGTCTGGGGGTCGATACTAAGGGGTACGGCCGCGGAAGTGGTATCCCACCCGGAGTGTTCGACGGGATGTCTGGGGGTCGATACCAAGGGGTACGGCCACGGGATACCAGTTGTGATTTTGTGATATCGTGATGATTGGAACTGATTTGATTGCCAATGTAGTATTCCGGAATATTTATGGCAAATGATTTCTGATTGAGATGATGGTGCTAAAAACCGTATTTCGTATATAATGTTGTGTAGTTGTGTACTTGCACTAGCTATTCGAATGCTAACCCCTTAAATGGGGGAAATGCGTCTTATGCATTTCAGGTACCAGGAGAGCTGAGGAGCAGGCACGGGACACGCACGTAAAGGATGGGCTGGCTTGATGATGTGGCTCGAGTCTGTAATTTTATGTTTTGTCATTGCATTTGTCGAGTACTGGAATTAGACTGTCTACTTTTAAACTTGGTTTGAGTCCCCTGCGTGGGCAACGAATTGGTATTTATCTTATGTTTATGTACTCCATTAAAATTGTTTTGGCCGAGGCCACGGCCTTACTTACTTTTGAGTGCATCGTTTGGAATTACATTGTGGTTTATGTGTCATGTGTTAGCCTGGTAGACCTCACGAGGGTTCTACGGCGTGTAATGTCCCATTTGTGAATTGGGGTGTTACAATTATCACGGCAACCCGGGGCTGGGCCACCGAGCCAACATTAGCAGATCTCGAGAATTTGCTAATTGATGAAGAGGATATAGATAAACCCACGTCTAGTTGAGAAACCAATAGTGAAGAGACAGCCCTTTTCACTAATAGATGAGATAATCAAGGACGCAGACGAGGACGCAGTCGTGGTCGAGGACGAGGACGTGGTTTCGGGAGATTCTATAGTCAAGAAAGAGATGTTCGAGGAAACCAAGATAGAGGTTTCCAGTCAGGGGGAGCTTGAGGAGCTCAACATAATCGAAATGGTCAGAACCAGTGGCAATAAAAGGAACGTCAAAGTGACGAATGTTTTAATTGCGGCAAGAAAGGAAATTATGCAAAAAATTGCTGGTCCAAGAGAGTTGAAGGAAATGCAGTAACAACATCTAAGGACGAGGCTCCAGGAGAAGAAGATTGGGATTTCGAGACTTCCTTCTATGCCGAGGAGGTAGATACTGATGATACACGAGGGAAAGGCCCAAGAGAGGAATTCGCACTTACTGCGGTATGTGAGCAGTTAGTCGATTACAAGAATGATTGGATCGTTGACTCTGGTTGTTCCAATCATATGACCGGAGATGAGTTGAAACTTGTAAGTATGACCAAGTACAATGGAGATCGAGTTATTGTGACAGCTGATAACACACAATTACCAATATCTCATGTTGGCAAGACACAACTGCCACAAAGGTACGGACATGAATAAGTACAACTCGACAATGTCTATCATGTCCCAGGAATGAAGAACCTATTGTCAGTACCACAATTAACTGCTTCAGGTAATTATGTGTTGTTTGGCCCAATCGATGTGAAAGTGTATCGTGAATTGAAAGTCATAGGCACACCGTTCGTGGAAGGACCAAAATGAAGGCTATCTATGTGATGTCCGCTGAAGAAGCTTACGTTGAGAAAGCTCGGAGAAGTGACACCGGAGACCTATGGCATGCACGACTTGGACATGTCAATTACGGAAAACTAAAGATTATGATGCAGAAGTCCATGCTGAGGGGACTTCCTCAACTCGAGATCCAACATGACACTGTGTGTGCTGGATGTCAATATGGTAAGGCACATCAACTGCCTTACAAAGAGTCAAAGTTCAGAGCAAGAGAGCCGTTGGAATTGGTCCACTCAGATGTGATTGGGAAGATCAAACAAAAGTCAACAAGCAGTTATCAATATTTGATAACCTTTATTGATGATTTCTCAAGGTATGTATGGGTATATTTCTTGAAGCATAAAGATGAAGCTTTTCAAAAATTTAGGAAATTCAAGGATACGGTAGAATGTGAGTTTGGGAGGAAGATCAAGTGCCTCCATACTGATAATGGAGGAGAATACACTTCAAATGAATTCAACAACTACCTCAAGGAGTGTAACATCCGAAGGCAACTGATTGTGCAAAAACTCCACAACAAAATGGAGTAGCGTAGAGGAAGAACCGCCACCTAGAAGAGACATGTAGAAGTCTTCTACATGCAAAGAATGTTGATACAAGATTTTGGGCAGAATGCATGAAGACAGTAGTCTATATCACCAACAGGCTACCGGAACTGAGGCTGGAATTTATTTCACCATTTCAAAAATTGTATAATGTAAAAGCAACACTGAATTATTTTCGAGTGTTTGGTTGTGTATGTTATGTGTTTATTGAAGATGAAGATCGCAGCAAGTTCGACAAGAAAGTTGTCCGTTGCATATTCGTTGGATATGATGAACAAAAGAAAGGCTGGAGATGCTGCGATCCAAATACAAACAAGATCTATATCTTACGAAATGTTGTATTCGATGAGGCATCTTCATGGTGGGCAAATAAGGTGGCATTACCAGATACACATGAGCTGCAAGAAAAGCTACAAACCAAGTTGCAGCTACATTCCTCTCAAGATAACAATGACATAGAAGAACCAAGATCCCTGTCGGATAAAGTTGAGGTACGGTCCAAATCAAGAAGCCCTTGGAGAACAGGTGTACATGAAACACCAGATGAAGTACAGAATAGTCAACCGGAAGAGCAGGAACCTTCACAACCTCAAGTGCGAAGGTCCACCAGAGAAAGACGGCCAAATCCAAAGTATGTAGATCTTGCTTATCTTTGAAGTCAAAGAGCCAAGTACATTTGAAGAAGCATCAAATAGTCCAGAGTGGAGAAAGGCCATGGAAGAAGAGATTTTGGCCTTAAAACAAAATCAAACTTGGAATTTAGTGCCAAAACCTGAAGGTGTTAGACCCATATCCTGTAAATGGGTTTACAAGTTGAAGATTCGTCCAAATGGTACAATTGAGCGGTACAAGGCTCGATTAGGTGTTCGTGGATTCTCTCAAGAGTATGGCATAGACTATGACGAGACGTTAGTCCAGTTGCAAAGATTACTACAGTTCGTGTCTTACTAGCCTTAGCAGCAAGTAAGTCTTGGAAATTATGGCAAATGGATGTGAAGAATGCGTTTTTACATGGGGAACTTGATCGTGATATCTATATTGATCAACCCAAAGGATTTGTGAATCATGAAAAGCCTGAGTACGTGTGCAAGTTGAAGAAGGCGTTGTATGGCTTGAAGCAGGCACCCCGAGCATGGTACGGGAAAATTGCTGAGTTTCTAGTCCAAAGTGGTTATCATGTTGCCCCAGTAGATTCGAGCCTATTCGTGAAAACTCAAGGAGGCAAGCTAGCAGTAGTCCTTGTATATATGGATGATCTAATCATCACTGGCGATGACGAAGATGAGATTCAACGAACAAGGGCAAACTTGTCAGTCCGATTTCAAATGAAGGAACTTGGTGAACTGAAACACTTCCTAGGATTGGAAGTCGAAAGAACAGATGATGGTATATTTCTTGGTCAGCAGAAATATGCAAAGGATTTAATCGAGAAGTTTGGGCTAACTGACTGCAAACCAATATCTACCCTAATGGAGGCAAACTTGAAGCTGTGTGCCTACGATGGGAATGACTTACAGGACACAATAATGTACCGACAGATAGTAGGTAGTCTTATCTATCTAACTCTTTCCAGACCTGATATAGCATTCGCTGTATGTGTTACTAGCAGGTTCATGCAGAAACCTAAGAAGCCACATCTCGAAGCAGTCAAAAGGATCCTGAGATATGTTAAAGGCACAATTAATTGGGGACTTTTCTACAAGAAGGGAGTACAAAGCAAGGTCAACAGCTATTGTGATGCTGACTATGCCGGAGACCATGATACCAGGAGATCGACTACAGGATATATATTCAATCTTGGTTCGGGAGCTATATCATGGTGCAGTAAGAGACAACCTACCATTTCTCTTTCAACTACTGAAGCGGAATATAGAGCAGGGGCGATGGCAGCACAAGAGTGTGCTTGGTTGACTCAACTCATGAAGGATTTGAACCAACCAATAGAAGATGGAGTTGCATTACACTGTGACAATTTGTCAGCAGTTCGTTTGGCTGAGAATCCAGTATTTCATGCTCAGACCAAACATGTGGAAGTACATTATCTTTCTTACGTGAGAAAGTACTTAAAGGAGATATTGACATGAAGCCAGTCAGGACCGAAGACCAGGTTGCAGACATATTTACGAAGAGCTTATCTGCAACAAAGATTTTCGAATTCCGAGACCTACTTGGAATGGTATTACGTATCAGGAGTGTCGGCAATGAGGGGGAGTGTTGAAAGTGTAACACCCCCAGAATCAACCAGGGAATATTACACGCCGCAGACCCTCTCCGTGAGGATCCACCAGGCTAGACATCCAAACAACACAACTCATTACATAACGACATGATAAAATACCAAATCAACGTACTAACTCAGTCGTTCATCACAAACATACAAGTCAAAATGCACATTTCTACCTCGACTCATACCCATGCAAGGGTAAAATACACTCTCAAACCAAAAATACGACAGAAGAAAGACCATACACAAACTCCGACTGACTGCATCAAACACTGGCCTTCGTGTGATTAGTATCATTCGCCTTCCATCATCCTTCGTGCCGATCCTGTGTTTTGCTCCCAAACCTGCATGTACCTAGATGCAAAAACAGACATCCACCCCCCGAATACTCGGGGGTTAGCAAAACTCCACTATTTTGCTAGTACAAGTATAAAGTACAAATACAAGCCATACATAACACATTCCGAGAATACAATAAAAGACTTCCCGAGATATTTTGATAATTAAAATAGCTCAAGTCTTGAAAGTAGAAACCAAAACAAGAAAGCACTTTGAAAACATTTTCAAATCTCGGGAGTTTTCGAAAACATTTGCGATAGTAAAGTTCTTAATTCTTCAAAAGCCTCTCAGGGTCACCGCCCCCAAAGTTCATTTTCCAAAAAATGCAAAACCGATTAATAAAACACGGGATTCACAACCCAATTCATTCCAGTCACAGAACACAGGGTCCACGACCCAACCATTTCGATCACCAACACAGGGTCCACGACCCGTTCATTCATTTCAATTCACTTCCAAAAATACATTACACATAACACATTATGTTTATGCCATTTTAGCCAAACACCAAGACTCGATATATAATGTCTCTCGACTCTGAGCAACAAGCATTGTGATACTCCGGACATATCAGAATTAATCAACAGTACAAACACTCTGGCAATTCTCGCGATCCGGTCCAGCCTCCGGTCCCGCCGTAAGGCCACCAAGTCCCTGTGCGCCCCGTCGAGCGACCCCAAGTGAGAATGCCCACTCGAAGTAACTCTCGCGACCAGGTCCAGCCGCTAAGCCACCAGGTCCCCGTGTGACCCCGTGGAGTCAATCCCCGAGTGAGAGTACCCGATAAAAACCTTACAACTCTCATCAATTCACATTTTCAAAACCACAATCCTCAGGAGTCAATCACAATATATATAGTCGAGGTATTTTGCTAGAATGGCCAAATATCCAACACATACTCACGACCCAGAATTAATACTATCCACAAAGAAACACACTTATGTCAACAACACCGAACGACACAACCAATATCACACAACTCATATATCCACCGATAACCACATGAATCACACAATTTATAACAAAAGGATTTAACTACAATTTACCGACGACATATTCACACCTAATGACATCATCCGAAGGTAGGGAGTTCTTATACTCAACACTAACACACATAGTCAAATAAGCACATTAAGTCTCGAACACAAGATTTGTCCTTTAAGAAAACCATAATTGTAAATATACCGATTCTTTAGAAAAATCGTTGTAAACAATTCGTTTAGCACGTATCGTCAACTTTCAACCATCATACTCACAAAACACGTAATGTATGGGCAAGATACTTGCCTCAGTAGTTGATACCGGACACTCCGACGAATGTGGCTTAACCGGAAAATCTCGAATGCCCACAACTCTCCGGCAGAAACGACGGCAACACCACCGATCGGAAAACGGCGAACGGAAGGGTTCCGGCTCGAGTTCTTCGCAAGGAACCTGACCCCAACATCATACCATGAATAAATTGACGATCGAACGAGGAAGAATAATCGTAGAACGCCCGAATCCCCTTTGAGACATTTTATCGAACACTTTCAAGGTGTCGATTAGAAACTCAATAAAACGATGAATCCTCGGTAATCCAACTATGGAAAAAGAAGAGATTCGATATAACACAACTTAATAATCATCAATCCATCACTATTCTAAGTTATAACAAATCAAACGGACGGAATCAACAAAATCCCCAATTTTTCCCAAAACTATGATTTTAGGAAAACTAACCTTGATTCGCTGGATTGAAGGATGTTATGGAGTGATTAGTCGATGATATGAGCTCCCAAACTTCGTGGATTAATTTCATAACAATATGCCTTCATGATCTCCAAGGATCCAGCCGCGGAAGAGAAGTAGAAAAATGGGAAAAATGACTGAAACTGGACTGCTCGGTCATATTTATACTGGTGAAGCCTAGCGTGCGCTAGACTGTCGAGCTAGCGTGCGCTAGCGGGCGGTCATGGTCGAGAATGTTCGGCCGGGCCCGCCATCATGCGCTGAACACGTGCGCTGTCGGCCCGGCCACAATCCAGAGACTTCCTGGCTCGGCCAGGTAGCGTGCGCTACCTGCCGGCCGTAGCGTCTTGATGTCAAAGCGATGGCGTGCGCTACTGCCGATCCTCGATCCGAGAACCTTTACGCCCCTCGCCTCGGCCGACTAGCGCGCACAGCCAACCGTCCGTAGCGTGCGCTGCCTCCCGACTGTAGCGTGCGCTACCTTCCGGCCATAGCGTGCTCTACGCCGGTTCCTGCCGCCCCTGCCCGGCCGGTGCCTGCACCTGTCCGGCCAGTGCCCGCAATCGTCCGGCCAGTGTCCGACCACCATGATTCGACGACTCAATTTTCCGAAATCGCATGGAGCGAACACAACAAAATACTCGGGGACAACATCATCGGTCCGAAATGAAAACAACGGATAACAAATCGTCACCTACAGTCATAAACACCAAAATCAGTTGTCGAGAAGATAATACCGGGACTCGACAACCGGGAAATATCCGGAAAAAAATCCAAAATAACCGGAACGAAAATCGTGGGTATTACATTCTACCCCCCTAAAAATAAGTTTCGTCCCGAAACTTAAAACAAAAGCAAGGCGACTCTCGACAACACACCAGAACTCCATGCAGTATAAAGCCACTACGATCCGATTCAATACGCAAGAATGCTTACGAAAAGCAACGAGCATGAATCGTCGCGGTTGATAAAACCGAGCAATACAAAATCAAATCACGATTCCAACGCTGAAAGGTATGAAATTCCAGTAACTCACAGATTTGGAAGATCAAATACGAAGACAATTTATCAACACTTATGGAAATTACGAAATGGCCCAGATGTTCAATAATCATGATTTCGAGATCAAACAATAATGATTGTACAACGACGAACAAATAGCAATGATCGAACAACAACGATCAACTATGACATTCACACCTCAAATCAAGACATCAATAAACTCGTAGGAATCACGAGGTGTTAATTTTGAACACGGTTCACAAGAAATCGATCCGAACTTGGAGAGATCACAACCATATACACATCAATTTGGAAAAATATCAGAACTCGCTCGAATGACAAGGGTGAGAACAACACAAAGTCAGAAGCATCAACGAACACAATCGAGTCAATACGGTCGAACGAAACGGAAGCAAAAAAAATATGGGTATTACATCATATCACCTTTAAAAGAGGTTTCGTCCCCGAAACCTAAATAACGAAAACGAAGTGCTTGAATATCAACCTTCCCGGCCATATCCTCTTGGTCCCGTATCTAATCTCCATAACCAACTGTACCACGGTCAAGGTCGCGTCCTTTGTTCCTCAGCATACTAAGCGGATTCTCACTCAATACGATTGCACCACTTCGCAAAAATAAATGTTAAAGTACCAACTTAGCATGACATATCACATAAGGTAACCAATAACAACTCGGAAAGAAAATCCACGAGGTATCCCTTTAAAGAAAATCTTTTGAAAATCATTGGATTTGTATGTTATTCAAAATAAACTTTATAATTACTTTTGGTACCTCGGGTTGTTTCATCAAAACTTATAAACAACATACTCTAACCGTCTCACTTGAAATCATTTGGCAAAATAATAATTCCTTGAAACTGGCGTTATCAAAATCATCATGCCTCTACGCATCATCATCACCGTTAACAACCAACAAGTCTGTAACACCCCCAAATCCTATTGGGTTATTACAGTGCCGTGGACCCCACGCCAGGAGATCCACCAGGCGAACAAGATTAAAATACATTAAATTAAACAACAAGGGAAAATCATAGTCCCTACCATGATATCCGACACAATATTCCGATAAGGAATTTCAACGACAAAAGTGGCCTACATGGCCAAAATGAAATCTGGCGGATCCACGAACATACATTGGGTAATACAACACGACAGAATCGACAAGACCGGAGTACACTCCAACCGATCGACCAACAAAGAACAACTCGGACTAGTATCGCTCGAATGCCTCGTCGCCATCGTCATGCCCCTGTGTCTCAACTCTCTTCTCGCAAGCACCTAAAACATGAAAACATGTTCCGCCCCCACGGGGTCAGTCATCCAGATAATAAACATCAAATACATGTATAACATGATATGTATCCAAAGGCAGAATGAAACGGTACAATGATAATAATAATACGAGATGCTCACAAACCAAGGTAAGAATCGAGCATTCGCGAAATACTATGCCCACGGCATACTATTAATACCTGTTCGACAGGTTAGAACATAAGTGCCCAACGGCGAATCATAATCACAGAATACCACAATGAATTACACGACATGAACCAAACCAGAACTGAATTAATTATGAATCACAATGCCCGAAGGCTCCAATGAAATTACCAGGACAATAATAAAGGCTTGAAAGCCACTCAGCCGAAGCTGTCAAATTATCACAATCACATGAAGCCAAAACAGCCCGCAGCTGTTATTGATTAGGGCCGAAGCCACGGCACGAAGTCGTATCACAATTAGGGCCGAAGCCACGGCATGAAGCCGTATCACAATTAGGGCCGAAGCCACGGCATGAAGCCGTATCACAATTAGGGCCGAAGCCACGGCATCCAGCCGTATCACAATTAGGGCCGAAGCCACGGCATCCAGCCGTATCACAATTAGGGCCGAAGCCACGGCATCCAGCCGTATCACAATTAGGGCCGAAGCCACGGCATGAAAGCCGTATCACAATTAGGGCCGAAGCCACGGCATCCAGCCGTATCACAATTAGGGCCGAAGCCACGGCATCCAGCCGTATCACAATTAGGGCCGAAGCCACGGCATCCAGCCGTATCACAATTAGGGCCGAAGCCACGGCATGAAAGCCGTATCACAATTAGGGCCGAAGCCACGGCATGAAAGCCGTATCACAATTAGGGCCGAAGCCACGGCATCCAGCCGTATCACAATTAGGGCCGAAGCCACGGCATGAAAGCCGTATCACAATTAGGGCCGAAGTCACGGCATGAAAGCCGTATCACAATTAGGGCCGAAGCCACGGCATCCGTAGTATCACAATTAGGGGCCAAGCCGGCATGAAAGCCGTATCACAATTAGGGCGAAGTCACGGCATGAAAGCCGTATCACAATTAGGGCGAAGCCACGGCATCCGGTAGTATCACAATTAGGGCGAAGCCACGGCATGAAAGCCGTATCACAATTAGGGCGAAGCCACGGCATGAAAGCCGTATCACAATTAGGGATGGTATCTTTGTCTTGAGTCGGCGGCACCATCCTCTCTGATCCCAACTCAACACCTCGATTGCCTTAGAACGGCTAACCGATGACAATGATACGGCGGATGATTCCATGAATGCTTGAGCGCTTCGATTTCCTTATAATGGCTAATCGATATGAGCGATATGATGAATGATTGAATACCTCGATTGCCTTAGAGCGGTCAATCGATACAATAATATAGTGAATGATTGAACATTTCGATTTGCTGCGACGGCAATTCGATAACAATGATATGAAGGATGCCTCGGTACCTTTAATCGGTTCTGACGGCGAAGGTGAGAAATGAATAAGCCAATGCCTTTAATCGGCGTGTATGCGGTTTTAATGACAATCCAAAAAGGAATAACAATAAATATTTGGCAAAATTGCGAAAGGTATCGTATCGAGCGATCTCTTAATATCAATGAATTCATGAAGAGACTAAGTCTCGGAATGATACAACACATTTATACACATATATGATGACATTAATCTCATTGACTAGTACAAGTATAAAACTTGCCTCAAACCGAAGGCGAGAAGGTACTTCCACGATCAACGTCCTTAATGAAATTATCGGCCGCTCGAACAACCTTGAACAACATAAATACCAACAATTCTCTTAATACACGAATCAAGCATGATCACAACCAACTCAAAAGTCGATACAACAATACCCGAAACTCATTGGGGCATTAAAGCGACGCGTTGTAAACAATCTCCAATTGTTTACAACCAAAACTCAATTACATCCGAAACCAACTTCCAATGAATGATTCAAACCCACAAAACCCCATGAATACTATCAATAATCCAAAATGAATATCCGAAAACGTGATTATAACGACAATTAATCGAAAACCCCCAATTTCAACTCGATATTCAAAGTGTTCTTGAATAATCCCTCAATAATCCAATGAATCCTTATATAAACTCATAATCATATACATGTCCCTTCATATAACGTGATTATAACGTCCAAAACATCATATCTCAACATAGAATCGAAATCCAAGGTGTTGAAGAATATTACCTTTGAAGATCCAAGTACTTTAATCCGAAGAACACGCGTTAAATTGATTATCCGGGCTTCACGATCGAAAGGAGATGAAGAAAATCAAACACCTAAATGATTTGTGAAGGAAAAACCTTCCCTCAAGCTTTCTCTCTCGGTTGAAGGTGATGAAAAGGGAGAAAAAATGGCTGAAATGCTGAAAAAAAACGAATTTAAGGGAGTTGACTGCCTGCCGGACACGGCCCGTGCCGATCGGCACGGTCGTGTCGCACATCCGGCGACGGTGGCCGACAGGACTCGACCGTGTCTTGCTTGACACGGTCGCGGCGCGAAGGGCCTTCCGATGACCCGTCCGACGGCGACTCGGCATGACTCGGCCGTGTCACGGGACACGGTCGGGCGTGTCAGCGATCGCTCGCTTAGGAAGAGTTCGACTCGGCCGTGCATAACAACGGTCGGGTCTGGCGAACGCCACGGCATTTTCCGGACGAAATGCGGCACGGGCCGTGTCGGACGACACGGCCGAGTTCGTTCGGCAGTGATCGGCCACTAACTGAAAAATGAGCGGTTGAGCTAAAACGACCATAACTCTCTCGTCCGGACTCCGATTGACTCACCGTTTAAACCATTGGAAAGCTAACTCGATGCTCTATAATATTGCAAAGATTTAAAATTTTTTGAGTTACCAAAAATTAATGGTGATCTAACAAAGTCGAACTCATATGAGGAAAGTTGAAACAATGAACAATAACGATACACCACTCGAAGTTTTTCCGAACGGTGAACACGGTGAATGAACATGATTGATGAATGATCATAATCGAGTGAAAATACACTGAGTGACAATTACAGACTGATAATTACTGAATGAAAATGAATGAATTACAACAGGGTATTACAAAGTTAACCATGCAAGACCATCAAACCATTCTTACATACTCTAACATTTCCAAATCCGAGTTTAAACTTTACATCGAGTGAAATTTTTCATCTTTCACTATATATTTTTGAAAAAGAAATCGTATTGGTTTTTTTTTTGAAAAAAAAATTTGTGTGAAAGATTTTTTAAAATCATGTACTCGAATTATTCGAAAATACAATAGTACGTTAAAAGTCATTTCCGAAAATTCTCCCAACACTACACAAGAATCAACGACGGTAACATTTTACAAAATATTCAAGGTACTTTAAAACAACTCTTTCAATACCGTCGAGGTTTTATTTGAGAATCCTAGGACAGCTCGCAAATTTCAAACAATTTCCAAAGTTCATACAAAGCCGCCGGCTTAATCGCAACGTCAAATTAGTTTCAAAAATTGATTTCCGCAACTTGCACAAACTTATGAAAGTTTCAGGAAAACATTTCGAACACACACACACATCAGACATAATTTATCAACTCACCGAACAAAATCAATTATCTCTTAGTGCGAATGAAAGGTCACAACACACGTCCACATAAAACGGTTGTCATCACTAGACAACGCACATAGAATACTGATCACAGGCATCGATTGCAGAAAGTTAGACCTAACGGCTAAAATGCGGTTCCACATCCTCTATCCCAGCTAACTAACGCACGCTACAACAATTATTTAGCGTGCGCTATTCATGCTGCATTAGCGCGCGCTAGCCTCGTACTTAGCGTGCGCTAACAGCTCAAATTCAGCAACGTGATTGCGAATATATATACGACATTACTAGAACCGATAGTTACAAAAAAACAACGACAGCATACGAATCTAAATGCCATCGATTCATATGCTTACAACACTTCGCGAGCAACCATCAAAGGACAACTGTTATTCAAAAACCGAAACCTCACCTCTTATTAAAGAGAGCTATCTCAATGTACACAAATCGAACGACTTCAGCATTCACATCATAATTTTAATTTAAAACTGGCACCACTGCACGAACAACAAGAACATCATCACGTATTTCTCGACTAACAACCATAAAACCGATAAGTTGAAAACGAGAGTCACGTCTTGTCTACATTTTGTAGACTTCACTTGAGTTCAAAAATCGTGTTTTGAAAACTTACAATACAAGATGAAAATAAAATATCGGTAGTTTGAATTCTTAAAATTTTTTTGGCCTTGAGGTCATAATACGAAAATCAAACTTTTTCCTCCCTTTGGAGGATGTTTTAAAACAAAATATACGTGACTCCTCAAAACATGTAAAGTTTTAAAATATCACATTGGTGAATTTTTCTTTGCGTAACCACACCAAGGCCATTACTCTTGTAAAAACGACTTATATCAGGATGTGTGTATATATACATATACATTGGTACCACTTTCATTCTAGCATCATACGAGGATCAAACAACATAGGCCACATGATCACAAATCACCTTTAAACTCCACTTCATAACACAAAATCATACAAGCTCGTATATCACAAGGCACAATATAGTAGGGAGACTTACATCCACAGGTCGCACGAAGATGATGGCTGCACCTCGATACTAATCACGGCCGACATCACAGACGACGCGTCGCGACACGACTTAGACAGACACAATCTGACAGAACAAGACATGAAAATACCCGACTGGACCCGATAGCCTAGGTTTCCGCAACCTAAGCTCCGATACCATAAATGTAACACCCCCAGAATCAACCAGGGAATATTACACGCCGCAGACCCTCTCCGTGAGGATCCACCAGGCTAGACATCTAAACAACACAACGACATGATAAAATACCAAATCAACGTACTAACTCGGTCTTTCATCACAAACATACAAGTCAAAATGCACATTTCTACCTCAACTCATACCCATGCAAGAGGAAAATACACTCTCAAACCAAAAATACGACAGAAGAAAGACCATACACAAACTCCGACTGACTGCATCCAACACTGGCCTTCGTGTGATTAGTATCATTCGCCTTCCATCATCCTTCGCGCCGATCCTGTGTTTTGCTCCCAAACCTGCATGTACCTGGGTGCAAAAACAGACATCCACCCCTCGAATACTCGGGGGTTAGCAAAACTCCACTATTTTGCTAGTACAAGTATAAAGTGCAAATACGAGCCATACATAACACATTCCGAGAATACAATAAAAGACTTCCCGAGATATTTTGATAATTAAAATAGCTCAAGTCTTGAAAGTAGAAACCAAAACAAGAAAGCACTTTGAAAACATTTTCAAATCTCGGGAGTTTTCGAAAACATTTGCGATAGTATAGTTCTTAATTCTTCAAAAGCCTCTTAGGGTCACCACCCCCAAAGTTCATTTTCCAAAAATGCAAAACCGATTAACAAAACACGGAATTCACAACCCAATTCATTCCAGTCACAGAACACAGGGTCCACGACCCAACCATTTCGATCACCAACACAGGGTCCACGACCCGTTCATTCATTTCAATTCACTTCCAAAAATACATTACACATAACACATTCTGTTTATGCCATTTTAGCGAAACACCAAGACTCGATATATAATGTCTCTCGACTCCGAGCAACAAGCATTGTGATACTCCGGACATATCACAATTAATCAACAGTACAAACACTCTGGCAATTCTCGCGACCCTGTCCAGCCTCCGGTCCCGACGTAAGGCCACCAAGTCCCTGTGCGCCCCGTCGAGCGACCCCAAGTGAGAATGCCCACTCGTAGTAACTCTCGCGACCCGGTCCAGCCGCTAAGCCACCAGATCCCCGTGTGACCCCGTCGAGTCAATCCCCGAGTGAGAGTACCCGAGAAAAACCTTACAACTCTCATCAATTCACATTTTCAAAACCACAATCATCAAGAGTCAATCACAATATATATAGTCGAGGCATTTTGCTAGAATGGCCAAATATCCAACACATACTCACGACCCAGAATTAATACTATCCACAAAGAAACACACTTATCTCAACAACACCGAACGACACAACCAATATCACACAACTCATATATCCACCGATAACCACATGAATCCACACACAATTTATAACAAACAGATTTAACTACAATTTACCGACATATTCACACCTAATGACATCATCCGAAGGTAGGGAGTTCTTATACTCAACACTAACACACATAGTCAAATAAGCACATTAAGTCTCGAACACAAGATTTGTCCTTTAAGAAAACCATAATTGTAAATATACCGATTCTATAGAAAAATGGTTGTAAACAATTCGTTTAGCACGTATCGTCAACTTTCAACCATCATATTCACAAAACACGTAATGTATGGGCAAGATACTTGCCTCAGTAGTTGATACCGGACACTCCGATGAACGTGGCTTAACCGGAAAACCTCGAATGCCCACAACTCTCCGGCGGAAACGACGGCAACACCACCGATCGGAAAACGGCGAACGGAAGGGTTCCGGATCGAGTTCTTCGCAAGGAACCTGACCCCAACATCATACCATGAATAAATTGACGATCAAACGAGGAAGAATAATCGTAGAACGACCAAATCCCCTTTGAGACATTTTATCGAACACTTTCAAGGTGTCGATTAGAAACTCAATAAAACGACGAATTTTCGGCAATCCAACCATGGAAAAAGAAGAGATTCGATATAACACAACTTAATAATCATCAATCCATCACTATTCTAAGTTATAACGAATCAAACGGACGAAATCAACAAAATCCCCAATTTTTCCCAAAACTATGATTTTAGGAAAACTAACCTTGATTCGCTGGATTGAAGGATGTTATGGAGTGATTAATCGATGATATGAGCTCCCAAACTTCGTGGATTAATTGCATAACAACATGCCTTCATGATCTCCAAGGATCCAGCCGCGGAAGAGAAGTAGAGAAATGGGAAAAATGACTGAAACTGGACTGCTCGGTCATATTTATACTGGTGCAGCCTAGCGTGTGCTAGCGGGCGGTCATGGTCGAGAATGTTCGACCGGGCCCGCCATCATGCGCTGAACACGTGCGCTGTCGGCCCGGCCACAATCCAGAGACTTCCTGGCTCGGCCATGTAGCGTGCGCAGCCTTCTGGCCGTAGCGTGCGCTACCTGCCGGTCGTAGCGTGAATGCTTATGAAAAGCAATGAGCATGAATCGCCGCGGTTGATAAAACCGAGCAATACAAAATCAAATCACGATTCCAACGCTGAAAGGTATGAAATTCCAGTAACTCACAGATTTGGAAGATCAAATACGAAGACAATTTCTCAACACTTATGGAAATTACGAAATGGCCCAGATGTTCAATAATCATGATTTCGAGATCAAACAATAATGATTGTACAACGACGAACAAATAGCAATGATCGAACAACAACGATCAACTATGACGTTCACACCTCAAATCAAGACATCAATAAACTCGTAGGAATCACGAGGTGTTAATTTTGAACACGGTTCACAAGAAATCGATCCGAACTTGGAGAGATCACAACGATATACACATCAATTTGGAACAATATCAGAACTCGCTCGAATGACAAGGGTGAGAACAACACAAGGTCAGAAGCATCAACGAACACAATCGAGTCAATACGGTCGAACGAAACGGAAGCGAAAAAAATATGGGTATTACAGAAAGTCATTGCCACAATCAACACCATCTAGAAGGTCATCAACAAAATCAACATCTAGAAGTCATCTACCTTTCAACAATTAGTTGGCAAGTTTGACAAGAAAAGGATGGAAAACTTCACAATACCCACCATGGTTGATCCATTCACAGTTTCACACCATGTTTACTACCTATAAATAAGACATGTTTGTAGCATTTGTAATTATCTCATCTCCAATAGTGAGTTCAAAGAGTGAATAACAATCCAAGTTGAGATTGAGTGAGTTTGAGAGTTTTTATTTTGTGGGTTTGTAATTCTATTCTTGAGTGATAATAGAATAAATATTTTTCTCTCAAATCATCGATAATTCACTATAATGATCCTTTGATATCCCAACATAAATTTGTCATATTATTCTTCCCAAAATAATTGTTGATCTTTTGTATTTTTTTATTAAATGTTCTTATTCACAAAAATCTACCATAACTCAATTGGGGTTAACACTGCTCTTGCATCTTTCGGGATAAATATTATTGTTTCCCAATACCTAGAAGAATTTTTGATAAATCGGAGGATTTCTACTTTGGGTGATTCTTAATAAATCTTCTCTAATATTTTTTTTAATTTCTTCTCAAAGACGGGACAGTTAAGATTTAGTCAAAAATAAATACTTATGTCCGATATCTTTTGTTCCCGATGGCCCCTTTTTTCACGATTCAACCAATCCATTTTCCAACTGGTGGCGCTTAAAAGTTTTTCCGACGTTCTTTATTTTTTGGTATATCTGTTTTTAGAGAAGAAAAATGTGAAATGTAATTTTTCCTCATCTATAAGTTACTATTATAAAGTTATATGTTCTTCATCTATCTCAATTGAACTTTTTGAAATCGCCACATTTTCTTGCCAAATTCATTGAATCATGTTTTAACCAATCCATTCTCCACAAAATATCTAAATTTCGCCAGATACTCAATATTTTCATTTTCAAATGATTTACTGTTTATGATTTGTTAAATAATCAATGTATGTTTAAAATTATTATTTTTTACTTTAAAAATAGAATTATATTGCTTATTATTTATTTTTTATATTGAATCTCTATTGTTAAATCACTGTTTTGTTTTTAATTTATTATTACTACTATTAACTTTAAAAACTTTGGATTGATTGCTTATATTAGATGTAAACATTGACAAATATTGAGGTTGTGACCATTTTTTGTTGCACTGTTGCTTTTTTCTATTTGTTTACTTATTTTAACCGTCATAATCAATCATGTAGTTAATGTTGGAAATATTTACTTGAATAAATAAACTTAAAACATGAATTAAGGGGGCTGTATTTAATGGAATTTGATAGATTTTAGAGTTTGATGGATTTGATAGATTTTAATGGAATTCAACAGACTTTCATAAATTCTCTTTGATTTGATGAACACATCATTGGGAATTACATGAAACTTTTATGGATTTTTATGAATTTCTATTGATTTTATTTTTCTCAAAAGATAGTAACTACATGAATTTCATTTATCAGCGTTCTATCTTAATAGATAGTTGTTCTATATGTGATTTTCAATCAATTGTTATGTATAATAGATTTTTTAATTAAAAATAAATATCTATTACAAATAGAAATTTTACAACAAATTGATATAATTTGACGAGAAAAACTAAAGAAGTATCTCATATTAAAAAGACTAAAACATATACAAGTTATTAAAACAATGAGCAGATATAAAATATTTAATTATAAACTGAATTTTTTTTACAAGTTTTTGTAAATAATTATTTTTTTTCATAAAAAATTGAAGAACATGAGATAAAAATATTATAAGAACTTCTTTACTGTTCTGGGATATGGTGGTAGGGCTGTCTAAATAGTTCTCGGTTAGAACCGGAACCGCGCGGTTTCAGTTAACCGAGAACCGTAATTTCAGTTATCGGTCCGGTCTTCGATTCCATTGTGTATCATTTGTTCGGTTTTCAGTCTAATCGATAACCGTTCGGTTCCGAACCGAAAATTGATTTTATAAAATATATTTATTAAATATTATTTTTATTTTATAATTATATTATATTATTTAAATTTTTGTAAATTAAAAGTGGAAATTAGACTGTTTTTATGAAACTATATTTGTAATTATATTATATAATTATAAGATAAAAATAATATTTAATAAATATATTTTATAAAGCGAACCGGAAGCAGATTTTATTATGAAATAATATTTTTATATTTTATAATTATATTATATTATTTCAAATTTTTTAAATTGAAATAAAAAACACTTTTTGTGGTTAACCGAACCGGAACCGAAAATAATTGGTCGGTTAAGTTAACAAAATTTATCTGATCCGGTTTTCGGTTCTTATTTTAGGACATTTATGGTTCGGTTAAGAAAAATTGATGCAGTTACTTAGGAACCGAACCGCTCGGCTTGACCTATATGGTGGTTGTGGCAACGGGGTGACAGCGAAAATGGTGTTGGTGGTGGGATGTGACAATGGCAATGGTGGTGGGGAGGCGGTTGTGGTGGAGGCAGTTGCGTCGGTGGTGGTGGGTGGTGGTGACGAATAAAAATCCATCAAAATCTTAGGGAGGAAAGATTTTAAAAGACAAATTATGTTTGTACTTTGTGCTTAAAGATGAGTACCTAGATGATTCCATTAAAATCCTTAAAATCCAAAATAAATTTGAATACCTCATAATTTTGCAAGATTATAAAAGTTTCCATTTAATACCTCATGACTTTAATGACTTTTAAGAACTCCATTAAATTCTATATTGAATACCACAAAAATTTAATTGACTTTTAAAAGTCTCAATTAAATACACCAAACTTTTTCAAATCCATCAAATTCTATAAAAGTCTTTAAAACTCATTTGAAGTCTCAATTGAAATACGCCACCCTAAAATATAATCCTGCAAAAGAAAGTTAATTTCGTAACTGGATAGAATTTAACGAAAAGAAAAGATATGCAATATGTCGATGTTGAGTCCAGAAGATCTATCTCCTTAAAACAAATTCGCCCTCACCACTTTATAGCGTCTGTCTCCCAGGATAAAATAACATCTCGATGCATTGATAGCATAATCACTACACCCCCAGCGTACTAGAACAAACATGCACTATCACCCCACAAGAACGAGAGAAACAAATATTTCCTGGAACCAGAGAAGGAATTTTATGAGCTTAAGAGTAGTAATAAAATCGGAACCCTCACGTCTGTTTTTATAAGGAAGACGAGAGGGAGGGAGGGAGGGAGGGAGGGAGAGGGAGGGAGGGAGGGAGGGAGGGAGGGAGGGAGGGAGGGAGGGAGAGAGAGAGAGAGAGAGAGAGAGAGAGAGAGAGAGAGAGAGAGAGAGAGAGAGAGAGAGAGAGAGAGAGAGAGAGAGAGAGAGAGAGAGAGAGAGAGAGAGAGAGAGAGAGAGAGAGAGAGAGAGAGAGAGAGAGAGAGAGAGAGAGAGAGAGAGAGAGAAGTGTGTTGGAGGAACTCTCCAATAATTAGGATTGGTATCATAATACTTATCCGAATGTTAATATGATTATTATTAATTAATTTCGGTACTTATCCGAATATTAACATATTATAATATAATAAATAAGTAAATAAATTTTATTCCATAATTTAATACTTAAATTTAAATATTCATAAAATTTGATTAAATTTAATAAATATGTTTTATAGTATAGGTACATATAATTTTTATGTAACATAATTATCGAATGAAAATATAGCTCAGTGGTAACATGCTACTGAATATATCACATAGGCGCGAGTTCGAATCCCGTGCCGGCCAGTGAGCTATTTTTTTTTACTTCCTTCTCCAATTAATAAGTATTGGCGTCACATAAGTGATGCCTTTATAGTTTGTTTTTTCCTACTTACAATGGCGTCACATGGCCGACGTTAATGTTCTAATTTTCTTAAATTATCGACAAAATTCTTTTCTCATTTCCCTCTTTCCTCTGTCCTCCTTCCTCTCCTTTGTTCAGCTGCGCCTCAAAACCTAATTCCCAAATCTAAAAACCCTCTTCAATCTCATCCAAATTATTAATTAAGGACTTATTCTCTATCATATCAATGACATATTGACCAAATCAAAATGTGTTTATCTTAAATTTTACTTTGAGTTTGTATAGTTTCTTGAATCGACATATTTCATTTTTATTTTTTGTATTTATTGAAGATTGTTGATTCAGTATTTATGTATCGATTTGATGAGAACATACTGATGTATGTGATTATAGTTTGATTGCTTGGTGTTCATGGACTGATTTATAAATATATTGATGCTTGTGATTATTGTTTGATTTTGGTGTTCATGGACTAATTGTTTTAAAAAAGTACATGGAATGCGTTGTTGAAATGCTTGTAATTATAGTTTGATCTGGTATTCATGGTCTGATTTTGGTGTTCATGGACTGATTTTTATGTTCGATTTTATTATATTTTGTATTTCAGATATTGAGACATAGTACCGACTAGCGTGCTGATGTTCCTTCTCATATCAGGGCACCTCGCCGGATGAGTATTAGTTTGAGCCCCTCTTCTTCTCCTAGTACTCTTGAGTCTTTGTCGTCGCATAGGAGTGTATTTGTCAGACGACCAGAGGTAGAAGATCTGACCCGATACATACCCTTTGGATAGCAGCTACAAAAGCAACATTTGTGTACTAACTCGGGTATCCATATGCCAGGATATCGTCCGTTTAGTGATGCTGAATTTACACGATACCTGAATTATGGTGCATTGTTATCTCATGGGAGCCAACATATTCCATTTATTGATGGCGGCAGCCCTTCGAGGATCGTGTCGCACGACCAGACACCATTGCAGCCACCTATTACTGATCCCCCATCAGGTGATCCATTAGCGAATCACGTTTCTATTCTAGAAGAGTCGATGTAGTTTGGGTACGACGAGGATCAAGAGGTTTTAGCACAACCATTGGGGAGAGGTCCTACTGAGATCTCCAAGGCGAAAGAGAAGTATGATGATCAAAAACTAATACGCCTTTTGCCAAAAATATTTAGGTTTAGTTCGAAGAAGGCTGAGAGAGATATAATCGGCTTACTTAAGATGTAATACTCCAGTGAAGAGCATTGTGGCCAGGTCTCTCAACGGACGAGGAACGCATTATGGCAGAAATTTGGGGTATATTCTTATAACAATTGTTACATTAGATTATTTTTGGATGTTCTGACAGTTGCTATATTTTTGCAGAAGCGTTATCTGTGGGGAATCAAATGAGGAGAAAATTACATCGTATTGATACAGATATAGCCACAGACGGTTTATTGATATGCTTATGCACGCCAAAAATAAAGCATATCAAAAATCAGTTGGCCAGCGGGAGAAGTGGTTGAAGGAAAAGGAGTTTAAGATCATATAGAAGCGTTGGGAGACGGAAGCGAAGAATAAGAAGAGGCCTTCTAGAAATCTAAAAACAGGGGTACTTTTTATGATGATAGTACCACTGTGATTATGCAAAAGGCATCGGGTACATATACCGGAGGTAGCATGAGCATGTACGATATTCTCATTTCATGGTACGTCTAAATTCTATCAACGTTTTATTATATAATATATATTGTCTTTAATTACGTGTCATCATCAATATTGTTAATGTTTTATGTTAATGCATAGGCGAGTGATGTTTTGCCTGAGATATACTAAAGACCAGCATGCGAGAGGGAGAAGCCGGTAGAGGACCCGATGTTTAATCCTTTGGCCTTCATGGAGACTCACATCACCAATGTGAAAGAAATGCAAAAGCATAAAAAAATGGTGAGTGCAGTAGTGAGGCTCAACTGGAGGAATGAGAAGTTGAGTCAGGAGTTTTTATTCCCAAATGGGTAGACGCCCACAGTGCAGAATAATACGTAAGTTGAGGTTTATATTTGTTCACGTTCTTGTATTATGAGTACGTCAGTAAATTGTAAATTGTGTAGCTCGTTCGCTCTTTGTATTATGAATACTTAAAATAGGACCGATACAATAAGCTTGTTGAGGCATTGCATACCCCAAATCACCCTTTGGAAGATGATTTTTACCCGAACTTGTGGGCTCATGCGGTTGGCAGAGTTAGACAGGGTGGAAGGGTGAGTTTCAATGGGGATAATCATAAATGAAGTCATCGACCAACCCATAAATATTCATCTTGTTGACTTATGAGCATCATTTGTTGGGATTCCAAAACAAAAACGAAATACGCAGCGGAAATAAAAACGAATCCCAAACAGGATCGATCAAGTAGCGTATATACGAAAAAAAATATGAAGATAAAGATCATACCCTTGAAGCCTTTGAAATAAATCTTCGTAAATATGGATGACGATCACGAACCCTGTCCCGAACACGAAATCCCTTCGTTCCAAGCACCGAAAATTCGAAGCCTCTACTTCACATGCGTTGGAAGTTGCCCGGAAAAATTCGACGAGACTCCGTTCTCCAAGAACACGGCTAGGGAACTCGTAGGAATTTTTCTCTCTCAATTTATCTCTTATTTTTCTCAACTCAAAGTGAAAGAAAATAAGTTGAAAATTTCTCCCTCACTCTCAAACTCTCTCACGGCAGCCACACACAAAATGAAGATGGAGTGTTGATTAAATAAGAGAGTTTGTCTTGTTATTTCTATTTAATAACCAAGTGATAATAATGTGATATTAAAAATATCATCAATCATCACTTAATTAAATGAAAAATGACAAGATAACATGCATGGTGATCATGCCATGTGAGGGGGGCAGCCCATGTAGGAATCTTCCTAGAAACGAGCCGAGCCACTCAGCTTGTGTACCGGACGTTCGTCAAACGACTCCGTTAAATACACTCCATTTATTTACCAATGTATTTATATAAATTAATTAATCCAATTAATTAATTATATCAAATACAAATATATTTCTCTAAGAAATATAATTTATGAATTAAATTAATTACCCGGTAACTTAATTTTAATTCATTAGACCGCTACTTGATTTATCTAATAAATCATAATTAGATATCCAATATCTAATATTAATAGAGAGATAATAAATTCACATTTATCCCGTCAACGCTCCTAATGCGCGACTCCGTAGGTCCGTCTCAGCCGGCATTGGGAGGAACCAATGAGTGCGGGCAGCACTTAGCCAGCCTAGCGGGCCGCACTGTAAACCCCAACTGAGAACGAATGAAGGGATCATTCCAGAACCATTATGTCGTGAATACTATATACGTATAGACCCTTCATCAGATATCCCGGTCAAGTCTTCGGGTCACGGTAAAGTCAAACCCTACTGTTGACTAAACTCTATACATGTGTTAATGCAAATCAAGACCAACTGATCAATAGTGTATCTAATACTACTATATCAGAATGCTTTGGCCAAAGACTTATGATCTTATTTGCCATTAACCGTATAGGACATTCGCCTGCTCACTAACAGGAGATAGAATCCTTTCTTGGCGTACAGTAAAGACTGCTACCTGCCCGTATAGTCCGCACTTCGAGGTCGACTCAGTAATTAAGCAAATGAGTCTGACTACTCTAGAAACAAACTAAACGTCACAGGCACATCTTCTACTGAACCCTCAAGTCAAAGGTCCACTTATACTATCACAACCTTTCAATTCGTCATCGACTCTCTAAGAGTGAATACCGTGTGACTGAATCGATTATGAGTCGTGTTCGAGTATACTGGTCCCACCAATATACTTATAACTATGCTATCAAGACATGCACATGTCCTAGCATTAGTTATACAAGTCTTATTAAAACTTAATGCCCATTTAAGTTTATTGACTTGCGAACGATTTACGTAAATAAACTTAAAACACTTCCAGTGCATTTTCTCTTATCCCATAACGAGAATGGAATGTTCGATTTATTTACATGGACTTTATTTCAATGTTTACCAAGTCAAGAATGCAATTGAAATACAATAAACAGTGAATGAATCGAATTGCCTTTTTATTATTTATTATTCCATAATTACAAGTACAATGCCCATACTCTCTCATCCCCTGAGTGGAATTCGAGGGCATATTCCTAACAATCTCCCACTTGCACTCAATGCCACATATCATGGTATCCAATACCCATGTTCTTTAGATGTCTTTCCAAGACAGCCTGAGATAATGGCTTAGTCAGCGGGTCAGAGACATTGTCTTCTGAGTCTACTCTTTGTAATGAAACATATCTATTTTCCACCATCTCTCGAACGATGTGGTACTTTCTCTCTATATGCTTGGTGTTGTGGTGATCCCTCGGCTCCTTAGCTTGAGCGACAACTCCATCATTATCACAGAATAGTGATATAGGCAACTCCGCATTAGGGACCACTTGAAGTTCTTGTATAAACTTCTGCATCCAAAATGCTTCTTTGCTAGCCTCTGAGGTAGCTTGATACTCTGCTTGGCAGGTGGAATCTGCAGTAGCAGTTTGCTTTGAGCTTCTCCAAGATACTGCTCCTCCATTGAGAGTAAACAAATACCCAGATGTCGACTTAAAGTCGTCATTGTCTCCTTGAAAATCAGAATCGGTGAATCCAATCACCTTCAGTTCTCCACCACCATAAGTAAGAACTAAATCTCTAGTTCTTCTTAAGTACTTAAGAATGTTCTTTACGATAGTCCAATGTTCCCTTCCCGGGTTTGCTTGAAATCGACTTACCATACTCACAGCGTAGGCTAAGTCTGGTCTCGTACACAACATAGCGTACATGAGGCTACCCCACTGCCGAGGCATAGGGTACCTTACTCATCTCTCTCTTGTCTTACTCACTTTGAGGATACATTTTCGTGGTGAGATGAATTCCATGTCGCATGGGAAGGAAACCTCTTTTAGATTCATCCATCTTGAATCTTCTCAGGATTTTATCTATATAGAGGGATTGGGAAAGTCCTATCATTCTTCGCGGTCTATCTCTGTAAAGACGGATCCCTAGAATATAGGAAGCTTCTCCCAAGTCTTTCATGGAGAACGTTTTAGAAAGCCAAGCTTTCACAGTGCTGAGCATTGCTATGTTATTTCCTATAAGTAGAATATCATCTACATATAGTACTAAGAATGCAATATTGCTCCCACTGATCTTTTTGTAAACACACGGTTCCTCCTCATTTAAATGCAAGTCAAAGTCCTTAATCGCCGTCAAATCGAAGGTTCCAACTCCGAGAAGCTTCCTTGGACCATAAATGGCTCGTTGCGGCTTACACACTTTATGAATATTAGCTTTGGACACAAAACCCTTAGTCGCTCCATATAGATTTCCTCCTCGAGGTATCCATTTAGAAAAGCCGTTTTGACGTCCATTTGCCATATTTCATAATCATAATAGGCAGCAATGGCAAGCATCATGCGAATCGACTTTATCATAGCTACGGGCGAGAAGGTATCATGATAATCGATTCCTTCCCTTTGGGTATAACCCTTTGCCACAAGCCTGGCCTTATAGGCATCAACCTTGCCATCCCCATCAGTCTTTCTCTTATAGATCCATTTATTTCCAATAGTCCTCATGCCAGTTGGAAGATCTACTAGAGTCCAGACCTGATTGGTATGCATCGAGTCTATCTCAGCTTCCATTGCTTCTTGCCATTTATCGGAGTCTACATCCACTATCGCTTGGTCATAGGTGACATGGTCGTTTTCACTGCTATCAGGTGTGTCGTGGAGACCCAGTTCCTCGACATGTGTATATCCATACCTCTCAGGCAAGTGAGATACCCTATCAGACCTTCGAAGTGGAGGATGTGTTACAATAGGTTCGGTTCTTGATCCCTGATCAGATGTCTCCTTAGGACTTTCATTATGCTCTTCCAAAGAGATATTTCTACCCGAGCCACCTTCCTGAATTAATTCATCCTCAAGGAAGTGCGCTTGTAATGCCACAACCACCCTATGGTCTTCTAGCATGTAGAATAGATAACCCATCGAGTCCTCTGGGTATCCTATGAAACGTCCTTTTATGGACCTCGCTTCTAGTTTGTCCACCTTAGCCTTTTTGACATAGGCTGGACATCCCCAAATCCTTATGTGATTAAGGCTTGGTTTCTTACCCTTCCACATCTCATGCGGAGTGATAGGAACATATTTGGAAGGACATCTATTAAGGATATAGGCAGCAGTTAGTAAGGCATACCCCCACAAGTAAATAGGTAAATCAGTGTAATTTAACATGGAGCGAACCATGTCCAACAAAGTCCCATTTCTCCTTTCTGAAACACCATTTAACTGTGGGGTTCCTGGAGGCGTGAATTGTGAAACTATTCCATGTTCCTTAAGGAACTCATCCAACTCAGTGCTCATATATTCGCCACCTCGGTCCGACCGAAGTGCTTTGATATGACATCCAGTTTGTTTTTCAACTAGGGCCTTAAATTCTTTGAATTTAGCAAAGGCTTCGGATTTATGTTTCATTAAGTACACAATCCCATACCTAGTATGATCATCTGTGAACGTTATGAAATATTGATATCCGTCTCGGGCTACTTCTAAAGCACCACAAACATCGGTATGCACCAATCCAAGTTTATCGGCAGCCCTTTCAAAAGTCCCTGTGAAGGGGAACTTAGTTATTTTGCCTCTAAGGCAAGATTCACAAGTTGGATAGGGTTCTACACCCAATGGACTTAAAAGTCCATCTTTCTCCATTTTCTGAACCTTTGTCTGACCAACATGACCAGGTCTAAGGTGCCATTTAAGAGCTTGATTAGTATCTTGCCTACCACGTTTCCTAGTTATAGTGTTCACTGCTGTTTTATTTTGCATGTTCAGATGATATAAACCATTCAACAATGTAGCTGTTCCAACCAATTTATTTCGAAAATAAATTTTACAACTGCCATTGCCAATGAAGAAACAAAATCCTTTCCGGTCCAAGACTGGAATGGATACAATGTTTTTATGCCCCTTGGGCAAAACAAGTACTTCATCTAATGTCAAAATAAAACCGGATTCTAAACCCAGAAGGATTGATCCAATATCGGTTGCCTCGACACTTCGTCCGCTTCCAACAGTGATCATTATTTCCCTATCTTCAAGTTTTCTACTCCGTTCCAGATCCTGATTCATAGTACAAATGTGAGAAGTGGCACCTGAATCCAGAATCCATGAAGCAGAATATACAGTAGCGGAACAATTAGTTTCAAAAACAAAAAGTTCCGTACCTGATGCACCATTAATCTTGGGACAAGTCCTTCGCCAGTGGCCCAGCTCACCGCATTCAAGGCATTTGTCCGTAGGTTTTGGACCGCCTACCTTTTGAACCTTTCGGGCCTTGCCCTTTCCTTTTTGGACCCCTTTCTTGGGTTTGTACTGCTTGTAGGTCTTTTTCTTCTTGTTCTTGGACCTCCTAGGCCCAGAAGAAATCACAAGAGCAGCCTCTCTCAGTTTAGTCTTCATGTTAGACTGCGTCGTCACCAGTTTATTCATTAGCCCAGCTAATGTGCATGTAATTTCATTACAGTTGAAATTCATTACAAACTGCGTGAAAGAGTCAGGGAGAGATTGAAGGATGAGATCAATTTGAAGGGATAAATCCATATTAAAGTTGAGCACCTCGAGCCTCTCAATCATAGAGATCATCTTGAGGACGTGGTCTCCCACTTTCTCCCCTTCTTTCATCCTAGCCTTTGAACAAGCTGCTTGATATCTCATATCTAGCGAGTCTCTCATGCTCTCCATAAAGTTCGGTCAAGTGTGCGAGAATCTGCCTAGCAGAAGTCATTTTCTCGTGCGCTCTCTGCAGCTCATTAGTCATTGAGCCCATCATAAAACCACGGACTAGCACGTCATCCTTGACCCATTTTTCATGGACGTCAATGTCTTCCTGATTACCCCTAGTCCGGATTGGAGTCGGTGGAATATCTGCCTCCAAGACGTATCCCAGAGACTCCAGACTGAGTACAATCATCAGATTCCGCAACCAGTCAACAAAGTTGGGGCCAGTTAGGAGATTCTTTTCAAGTAGTATTGCAAGTGGGTTTTTATCCATTTTAGAGAGATTCAATTTCGTTTTCTGCAAAGATTTAGACAAGATTAAATTAGTGACTTGTTTAATTATGACCGAGTATAGAATTTAAGGGCTTGTATAATTCTTGTCTCGGCTCCCACTAATTTTATCAGATTTATACACTCCCATGTTATAATCCGGAAATCATGGTTAGATCGACTTCTTAGTGGTGATCAAGTTCTTTACAAATTTTAACAGACGCAACCTATCAGGTTTCTTGCCAATTAATTTCTGTAAAGTGGTGTCTAACACCAACCCGTCTAACGGATGATTTGATCTTCTTTTACCCCTAGTCTTCATGCCCTCAACCTATCAGGTTTCTTGGCAATCCAGACTATCTAAGTTGTTGACCATCAACGTCTATCAGTTTGACTATTGAATCTCACCCGGCAACCTATCAGGTTTCTAGGGGCTATATTTATCACCAACCGAAGGCATCTAATGCTCTCAATAATTTTTCAACCTCTACCAAATGTACTACCCCAATAACTGGGAAGCATAGCACACCAGCTCGGGTATCAATTTTCTACGAGTTTGATGGAGGGTAGGAAACCTCGTAACCTTTTTCAAACTTAGTCTGTTTGTAGTCAGGAGAATTTCGCGATTAATGTTACACTTTGCACATTAATTCAATTATACGCGCGTTTGTTGGTCTGTCAATCATTCAAAATGAAAAACAAAAAACAGTAACCTAGTTACTACCAATGTAACACCCCGTATACGGCGGCCATTACAGTGCCGTGGACCCCACACTAGGATCCACCAGGCGATACCCAAAGTACAGATTAAATACACAATACATGTGATACCGAACCACAAAACATAGTACTTACTCCGATCTGGAGTTTACAGCAGTATGGCCTACGATCTTATTACACACAGGATCCAAAAACATAAGTGTAATCCATATGGAGATAAAATATACCTTAAATAACAATACATTTGTTCAAACTTAAAATAAAGCGGAAAGATAACGTTACACGGTACGAACATGACCGGACACGAAAGACTTGGGGGCCCCGAACTAGTATCCTTCGAACCCTTCGTCATCACCTTGATCTTCCCGTGCCTTGCCTTTTCCTCGACCTAAAATACAACACAAGTATTTCGTCCAACACAGGGTCAGATATACATGATAAATGATTCTCAAGATATTATACAATTCATGTATATAAGATTTCAATAATAACGCCCCGACTAACGAACATACCCCTCGGGCGTATGAACGCTCAGTCACAAAACGTCGGACACATCCAAGTATAAAAATGGACTGTGAACGATTAAGATAGTACGGCTCAAGAGGGACATCACAATATGCCCGATCCGAATATGTGTCAGTGCACATGTCCACCCCGTATACAGAATCCAGGATATACGTGGGACAATGTACCTAATTAGCCTCAACGAACTACGTCTCGTGTGCACAGCCCTTCACGGAAAATATTCACGCATGACTATATATGTGCCCGGCTAAAAATCTTACACAATATCCAATCGGAACGTAGATATGACTCCGGATATGTCACGATGCAACATGACAACGAATTCAATAATTCACAAATCCGATTAAGGATCGAGGACTCACCGAAATGACAACAAGATCGACAATATCAAGGGTCCAAAAGTAACGAACTTGGGAATACAATCCCACGATGAAAACGGGACATCATTAAGAACAACCTCAAGTCACAAGACACAAGTTTATAAGTGTTTCATATACACGAAATGCATAATCATCATAAGAATCCACACATCATTATAACCAAGCAAGATAACTTGCCTCAATACGGAGGCGAGTAAAGTCCTTCTTTGTCGAACGAACAGTCGGCCCTCGATTCAAAATCGGTTACTCGGACAATCAACCTTGAACGAAGTATATTTTATTCAATAATACATTCATATGATCATCTATACCAAACTTCAACGAGACAACATCCTAATTCTCATTTGAGTAGTTCAACTTTAAGATGTTGAGGGTTACTCCAAGAACCTTATTCAATACTATTCTATTCTTACAATTGATTACAAGATGTTTACCAAATGTTTGCTGGATTAAGACGTGTTAAACAATAATCTCCTACTCTTTAAACTTATCAAGAACATCTCAATTGATTAAAAGTAAAATCTGCACTTCAATCAATTACTTATGTTGAGTTAAGTAGTTATAATTCCACATTATGATCATGAAGGCTACTTCAAGTTCAACACCTTCCTTATAATCTTCTAGTTAACTTGGAGGTTCAAACATTACTCCTCTGGATTCACTTAGCTTAGGTTCAAGAAGGTGATTCCATGGTGTTATTAGTCCAGGAATAAGAGTTTGGTTTAACTAAACATGATCATCACCATTTAAAACACTAAGAACACATCATTACAAAAACCCTTAATCATTATATTCATCATTAAGTTTGTTGGAAGCTTAACTATAACCATGTTTAGCTTTATTAATTCATCACTAGGTGGAGTATACTTAATCACTATCATTATAACTATGAGATTATAGGGTTAAAACGTATGACATACCTTCAGAATTGAAGAGCAATACACCAAAACCACAAGAACACAATCTAAGCTTCAAAAATGACTCCAACTCCCAATCAACAAGCTCCAAAATCCAAATGTAAAGCTCAAACACAAGTTGGAAGAAGGTAATTTTGATCTAGGCATGAAGGGGGATGATTATATTGGTGAAAACTCAGAGTTTTGGTCGTGAAAAATGAAAGACACAAGTTGTCTTTTTATAACAGCACAGTTCGTTACGTACGTTATCACAAGAGGATAACGTACGTTAACAGCTTTACGTACGCTACACGGAAAGTGTTATGTACGTAAGCTAAGTCCAGAGGCTCTTTGGTGAAATACGAACATCGTCGTTAAATGCGTTACCTATCGAAGCATTACGTACGTAATGTAGGTCAACTAGATTGCCTCCAAAAGATCAGATATTCGAATCCTGTCCGGCCCCACACGCCGAAAGTTGAGATCGTATACGATTACACTGGTTACGTACGTAACAAGTACCCCTTTACGTACGTAAAGGACTTAAAATAACATACGTTATGCTTGAGGATTAGCGTACGTTAGACTCAGGTTTAGTAGCTCAAAAATGTATTAATCTATACGACGTTGAGAATCCAATTATGGTGCGAGTGATCGTTATTATTATGTCTATTTATGATATATTCCAACATCAATAAAAATACACAAATGCAACAAGACTACAACAGTATTTGAATTATCCGAAAGATACAACAGTAAGTAAGAATTTCCGTCGGATATTACATACTCCCCCCCTTAAAAGGGGTTTCGTCCTCGAAACTAAGGGGTAAACAATTCAGGATACCTCTCTTGAATGCTTCTCTCCGTCTCCCACGTGGATTCCTTGACCCCGTGTCGTGACCACTGAACCTTCAGTAGGGGAATCGTCTTATTACGCAGTTGTTTGATCCTCCTCTCAAGTATTCGTACGGGGCGCTCCTCATACGAATGATCCTCCGCTAAATCGATCTCATCAAACTAAAGTACATGACTCGGATCAGCAACGTATTTCCTTAACTGGGAGACATGGAACACGTTATGAATCCGGCTCAGGGCTGGTGGTAAAGCCAGGCGATAGGCTAAATCGCCTACTCGGTCCAAAACCTCAAACGGCCCGATATATCTCGGACTCAGCTTGCCTCTCTTCCCAAAACGAAAAACTCCTCGAGTCGGGGACACCTTCATTAGTACATGGTCGCCGACCTCGAACTCAAACGCCGGCGGTTGTCTGCGTAGGACTTCTGTCGGCTTTGAGCCATCAACAAATGACTCCTAATCAGGGCGATCTTCTCACGGGCTGCTAACAACATATCGGGTTCCGTATCCAGGGTTTCAGATGGATCGTCCCAACACAGAGGGGATCTACAACAACGGCCATACAATGCTTCATAAGGTGCCATCTGAATCGAAGTGTGCCAGCTATTATTATAAGTGAATTCCACCAAGGGTAGTTGGGCCTCCCAATCATCCTTCCAATCGAGAATGCACGCCCTCAGCATATCCTCTAAAGTTTGGATAGTTCTCTCAGTCTGACCATCCGTCTGCGGGTGAAATGCTGTGCTGAAGTTCAAATGCGTACCCATCGCATGATGAACTGCTTTCCAAAAATGTGACATGAATCGCCCGTCACGATCTGATACAATACTCTTAGGGGTACCATGTAACCTTACAATTTCTTTGATAAATAGTTGGGCCAATCTCTCGGGTCCCCAAGTATCTTAATCTCCATAAAGTGGGCTGATTTGGTCAAACGATCCACAATCACCGAAATCGTATTCATCCCTCGACGACTCGTCGGAAGGCTGGTAATAAAATCCGTCGATATGTCCTCCCATATCCACTCGGGGATCGGAAGCAGTTTCAGCAATCCTGCGGGTCGCTGGTGCTCAATCTTAACTTGTTGACAGGTTAAACACCTCAAGCAGTGCAACTTCACGTTTCATACTTCCCCACCAATAATATTGTTTCAAATCCTTATACATTTTGCTAGACCCCGGGTGGATAGAGTACGGGGTAGCATGAGCTTCTTTCAGGATAGAATTCCTTAACTCATCATCCGCGGGCACACAAACTTCGTTTCTGAAGCGTATTAATCTATCCTCGTGTATTACAAAGCCAGGAGCTTTCCCTTGAGTTATTTCATCACGAACTCGAGATAAGAATGGGTCCGTAACTTGCTTCGATCTAATTATATCCTCAAGGGACGATGAAATCTCAAGTGTACAGAGTTGCCCTTGAATACGCTGTAACCAGACTTCAATTTCCGGCCTCACCAATTCTAACTGCAATACCCTCTGAGTTGTTAGGCGGGCAAGCATCTGCTCCTGTACTGTTTTACGACTCAAAGCGTCAGCAACTACATTTGCTTTGCCCGGATGATAAAGGATCTCGATATCATAGTATTTGATGAGTTCTAGCCACCTTCTCTGCCTCATGTTTAACTCCTTCTGTGCAAAAATGTATTTCAAGCTCTTGTGATCCGTAAAAATCTGACAGGTAACTCCATACAGATAATGACGCCAGATTTTTAAAGCATATACCACGGCTGCGAGTTCTAAATCATGGTAGTTGACCTCGTAAGGTCGTAGCTGTCTCGATGCATAGGAGATCACCTTCCCGTTTTGCATTAGTACACACCCAAGGCCCTATTTAGATGCGTCACTATACACTACAAACCCTTCCGTTTTTTTCGGTAGGACTAAAATAGGTGCCGAAATCAACCGACTCTTAAGTTCATCAAAGCTCCGCTGACATGCCTCTGACCATAAATAATTCTTATCCTTCCTAAAAAAATTAGTCATTGGTTGGGTAATTTTGGAAAAACCCTCCACGAACCGTCGGTAATAACCTGCTAGTCCCAAGAAACTGCGTACTTCCTTAACGTTCTTTGTTGGTAACCAGTCTCGGATAGCTTCTGTCTTCTGTGAGTCTACTCACACCCCATCAGCTGATATCACATGTCCGAGAAAGATAACTTCATTCATCCAGAACTCACATTTAGAAAATTTTCCATAAAGCTGCTCTCGCCTTAACGCCTCGAGAACTAGATGGAGATGACGCTCGTGCTCTTCATGGTCACGAGAATAGATCAGAATGTCGTCAATAAAAATGACTACAAAGCGATCCAGATAATTAATAAAGACTCGATTCATCAGCTCCATGAATACTGCCGGTGCATTCGTCAGTCCAAAAGGCATCACTACGAATTCATAATGCCCATAGCGAGTACGAAAAGCGGTCTTCGAAATATCAGACTCACGAATCCTCAACTGATGGTAACCAGACCTCAGGTCGATCTTAGAAAACACAGCAGCCCCTTGAAGCTGATCCAATAAATCATCAATATGCGGCAATGGGTATTTGTTCTTAATGGTTACCCTGTTCAGCTCACGATAATCAATACACAGACGTAGGGATCCGTCCTTCTTCCGTACAAATAGTACTGGTGCTCCCCAAGGGGACGCGCTAGGTCTAATGTAGCCCTTCTCGGTCAAATCCTCAAGTTGTCTCTTCAGCTCCTGCATCTCAATCGGAGCCATACGATACGGTGCTTTTGAAAGCGGGGACGTACCAGGCTCTAACTCAATATTGAACTCTACATCACGATGCGGAGGTAAGCCTGGCAACTCATCTGGAAATACGTCTGGGTAGTCTCGGACTACCGGAATATCGATCAATTCAACTGGTCGATCCATTGTCTTGGTCATGTAACACCAATAGCCAATACATCCTTGATTAAGCAGTTTCACCATTTTCATAGCGCTGATGATTCTCCCGGAACGGCTGGGATTATCACCCTGGAAGGTACACTCAATACCATCGTCAGATGTGACGGTCACTGTTCGCTTGCGGACACTAATTATGGCATCATGACGGTCCATCCAATCGATACCTAAGATCACATCATCTTTAGGTAAATCGACCACAATTACATTTGACAACCACTCATGGTCGTTCATTCGAATCGAGCAGTCCTAAACTTCACGATTCCCAACAATTCTTCTACCATCGGGTAGACCAATTATATAAGGTTCACAATTGATAACATGCTCTAATTGTAAACGACTCAAACAAGAAGTAGATAAAAAGGAGTGTGAAGCACCAGTATCAAAAAGAACACAGACAGGCTGAGATTGGATCTCGAGAGTACCTGCAATCATGCTGGCTTCGGGATCTTCAGCCCTCTTCATCTCGTAAACTCTAGGTTTTGCAGCCCCTGCACCAGATGTACCAGCTTGAATTCCACGTCCCATCCCCTTGTTTGCCCCGGTAGTCTGATAAGAAGCGGATGGAGGTACTCGGTCTGAATCAAGATCTTTGGAGCATGAGGTCTTTGCGGGAATACGTCTTGGTCCACTCCTACAATAACGACCACGATGTCCGTTCTTCCCACAAGTATGGCATGACACGGTGGCTAGGACATTTCGAATTGATGTGCCTGGTCTCACAATTATAGCACACAATGATAAATTTGACCGCTCGAGGTTGCAATCTGGTTGGCTTCGATGCCGTAGGTTGCCGTTTAGAAGGATTTGGCACTGGTTGGGGTCTCTTGAATGTTCCTCGGTTGCTGTATGACTGGTTCTGGTTCCTGAATTTCTTGTTGTTAGACTGCGGTTGCTTCTTAGAAATTTCCTTTACGGTCAATTCGTACTCCAGATCTTTCTCGATGAACTCCGGTAGGGACACACAATGATGGTTCAACAGCTGCATCCTCATTCGGGGTTTAAGCCTTTTGAGAAAGTATTTGATCTTATCAGCTTCTGTGTGGACAATCATCGCGGCAAAAGGGAGAAGTGACTGGAATTTCTCGGCGATAGATAGTACGTCATCATCTTCGGACGGTTCCGGATTCAGCAATTCTGATAGTTTGGCCTCGCGGAGAGGACCTGGATAGTAACGATCTAGCATGAGATTTTTAAATTCTTCCCAAGTACATACGCCATCAGCTGGCCTCACCGAAAGCCACCAAGTGTGGGCGCCCTTGCCCAAGTAGTAAGCTGCTACGGAGACGCGATTCTCTACTGGACAGTCTACCATATCGAACAATTTCTCGAAGTGTTCGATCCAATGCACGATATCAGCCGGCTCAGAGGAACCTTCAAAAATCGGGGGTCGTTGGCACGAGATGTCGCTGATGATCCGATTCACCGGCCCGCCATGTACAGGAGGTGGCCCCTAATGCTGGTCGGTAGCAGCTCTCTGCATAGTTTCCATTAACTGACCCATGTGGGTCATCTGAGCCATCATGCCCTGCATTACAGTGTAAGGATCGACACGAGCATCCTCGCGTCCATTGTGGTGCGATTGGTCCCTAGAAGGCGAATCACTGCCTGCGGAACTATGCTCTGCGTTCGCACGTCTGTTGGCTCGCGGTATCGGGATTCGGCCCCTTCCGCGGCCTCGTCCCCCTCTGCCATGGCCTCTCAAATTTCTTTCCATACTGAAAGAATCAATTTGTAATGATAATCATAAGTACAGTTCATGATACCAATCAGAATTCATGCTAAGTTAATGGCAGTAAGAAATTACATATTCAAGAAAACAGTTCGTAATGAATTATCGTCACTACGAGAGTCACACAGAATATCATATCGACGTTTGAGTCGAATGATTTCAATCAAATAATCAATCCAGAATTTTATTTGAATCATCAATTAGATAATTCCTGCCACAAACCCTTAAAATGCCAAGATCAACAAGAAGATCTATTCAGAGATCAATATCATGTCAGTAATTTATTCATGGTTCATAAAGTACGTACCGCATTTGGCTCGTAGGATCAGGCGCTCGCACGGGTCACACGTGACACGAAGGTCTCTTGATACTAGTTCAATACACAAAGATTCAAAAGAAAGAAAACGACCTCTAGCAAATTTCTCCGATACCATCTTCTGTAACACCCCGTATACGGCGGCCATTACAGTGTCGTGGACCCTACACTGGGATCCACCAGGCGATACCCAAAGTACAGATTAAATACACAATACATGTGATACCGAACCACAAAACATAGTACTTACTCCGATCTGGAGTTTACAGCAGTATGGCCTACGGCCTTATTACACACAGGATCTAAAAACATAAGTATAATCCATATGGAGATGAAATATACCTTAAATAACAATACATTTGTTCAAACTTAAAATAAAGCGGAAAGATAACATTACACGGTACGAACATGACCGGACACGAAAGACTTGGGCCCCCCGAACTAGTATCCTTCGAACCCTTCGTCATCACCTTGATCTTCCCATGCCTTGCCTTTTCCTCGACCTAAAATACAACACAAGTATTTCGCCCAACACAGGGTCAGATATACATTATAAATGATTCTCAAGATATTATACAATTCACGTATATAAGATTTCAAGAATAACGCCCCGACTAACGAACATACCCCTCGGGCATATGAACGCTCAGTCACAAAACGTCGGACACATCCAAGTATAAAAATGGATTGTGAACGACTAAGATAGTACGGCTCAAGAGGGACATCACAGTACACCCGATCCGAATATTTGTCAGTGCACATGTCCACCCCGTATACGAAATCCAGGATATACGTGGGACAATGTACCTAATTAGCCTCAACGAACTACGTCTCGTGTGCACAGCCCTTCACGGAAAATATTCACGCATGACTATATATGTGCCCGGCTAAAAATCCTACACAATATCCAATCGGAACGTAGATATGACTCCGGATATGTCACGATGCAACATGACAACGAATTCAATAATTCACAAATCCGATTAAGGATCGAGGACTCACCTAAATGACAAAAAGATCGACAATATCAAGGGCCCAAAAGTAACGAACTTGGGAATACAATCCCACGATGAAAACGGGACATCATTAAGAACAACCTCAAGTCACAAGACACAAGTTTATAAGTGTTTCATACACACGAAATGCATAATCATCATAAGAATCCACACATCATTATAACCAAGCAAGATAACTTGCCTCAATACGGAGGCGAGTAAAGTCCTTCTTTGTCGAACGAACAGCTGGCCCTCGATTCAAAATCGGTTACTCGGACAATCAACCTTGAACGAAGTATATTTTACTCAATAATACGTTCATATGATCATCTATACCAAACTTCAACGAGACAACATCCTAATTCTCATTTGAGTAGTTCAACTTTAAGATGTTGAGGGTTACTCCAAGAACCTTATTCAATACTATTCTATTCTTACAATTGAGTACAAGATGTTTACCAAATGTTTGCTGGATTAAGATGTGTTAAACAATAATCTCCTACTCTTTAAACTTATCAAGAACATCTCAATTGATTAAAAGTAAAATCTGCACTTCAATGAATTACTTATGTTGAGTTAAGTAGTTATAATTCCACATTATGATCATGAAGGCTACTTCAAGTTCAACACCTTCCTTATAATCTTCTAGTTAACTTGGAGGTTCAAACATTACTCCTCTGGATTCACTTAGCTTAGGTTCAAGAAGGTGATTTCATTGGTGTTATTAGTCCAGGAATAAGAGTTTGGTTTAACTAAACATGATCATCACCATTTAAAACACTAAGAACACATCATTACAAAAACCCTTAATCATCATATTCATCATTAAGTTTGTTGGAAGCTTAACTATAACCATGTTTAGCTTGATTAATTCATCACTAGGTGGAGTATACTTAATCACTATCATTATAACTATGAGATTATAGGGTTAAAACGTATGACATACCTTCAGAATTGAAGAACAATACACCAAAACCACAGGAACACAATCTAAGCTTCAAAAATGACTCCAACTCCCAATCAACAAGCTCCAAAATCCAAATGTAAAGCTCAAACACAAGTTGGAAGAAGGTAATTTTGATCTAGGGATGAAGGGGGATGATTATATTGGTGAAAACTCAGAGTTTTGGTCGTGAAAAATGAAAGACACAAGTTGTCTTTTTATAACAGCACAGTTTGTTACGTACGTTATCACAAGAGGATAACGTAAGTTAACAGCTTTACGTACGCTACACGGAAAGTGTTACGTACGTAAGCTAAGTCCGAGCTCTTTGGACTGAAATACGAACATCGCTACGTACGTTACCTATCGAAGCATTACGTACGTAATGTAGGTCAACTAGATTGCCTCCAAAAGATCAGATATTCGAATCCTGTCCGGCTCCACACGCCGAAAGTTGAGATCGGATACGATTACACTGGTTACGTACGTAACAAGTACCCCTTTACGTACGTAAAGGACTTAAAATAACGTACGTTATGCTTGAGGATTAGCGTACGTTAGACTCAGGTTTAGTAGCTCAAAAATGTATTAATCTATGCGACGTTGAGAATCCAATTATAGTGCGAGTGATCGTTATTATTATGTCTATTTATGATATATTCCAACATCAATAACAATACACAAATGCAACAAGACTACAACAGTATTTGAATTATCCGAAAGATACAACAGTAAGTAAGAATTTCCGTCGGATATTACAACCAACATATAGCTCATGGACCTAATTCCTAAGTACTGGGCCAAGCGAATGACCCAATAAATAAAAAAAACAGTCTTCGATTCTTCGTCTTCTCGGTCGGTTGTCTTCGATCTTCTTCATACCCAAAATAATAATTACATCATTGAAAAATTGCATCCTATACAAGTTTTTCTAGTAAATATAAATAGGCTCAAAACGGCCTTTACAACCCAATCGAATCGAACAAATCAAAAACTAAGTCCACGAGCTATATCACCATCACATAAGGATTCCATACAACATGTAATGGCAACGAAATTAAACAATTAATATTAATATAAATTAATCTAATTAATCTATAAATAATCTATTCAATTTCTACTATATTAATCCAATTAATATAAAGTGGCATTAAAATTAAATAATCAATTAATATATTAATCCAATCAATATAAAATTAATCTATTCAATTTTAATGGTATTAATCCAATTAATACTAATAATCGTCATTTTAATTCGTTCGAAGTAATCCGGCCAAAATTGTATTCTCGTTTAATTTATTTCCCTTAACACAAAAATATTCCAAATATTAATTTAGTCAAATTAAAATCCAATTTAAATTTTGGGAAATAATTACAACGAAATATAAACTTAAAACGGAGTCCCGGACAATCCGGTTTTAGGCCCGGCCGCGGCGATTCAAAATCGGGCCAAAAACCCGAGGTTGCTGGCGAAGCCATGCTCGCGGCTGGCCGAGTCTGATCGGCCGAGGCATCGTGCCTCTCGGCAGTGCGGCGAGACATGACCGAGCATGGGACGAGCATGATCGCGGCTGGCGGCGGCCGAGCGATCTTTGCCGGCACCCATTGCCGTGACCCGATTCTCGGTTTTCATTTCGTTTCCAAAAACGTGATGCTACAACGAATAATTTAAAAATCTACGATTATACCAAATATGATTCTAAATCATAAAAATCATCCATAAGCATTCAAAATGCACAAATAATCATATATACGGTATCATTGACCTGGCTTCGATACCACTGTTGGGATTCCGAAACAAAAACGAAATACGCAGCGGAAATAAAAATGAATCCCAAACAGGATTGATCAAGTAGCGTATATACGAAAAAAATACGAAGATAAAGATCATACCCTTGAAGCCTTTGAAATAAATCTTCGTAAATATGGATGACGATAACGAACCCCGTCCCGAACACGAAATCCCTTCGTTCCAAGCACCGAAAATTCGAAGCCTCTACTTCACACGCGTTGGAAGTTGCCCGGAAAAATTCGATGAGACTCCGTTCTCCAAGAACACGGCTAGGGAACTCGTAGGAATTTTTCTCTCTCAATTTATCTCTTATTTTTCTCAATTCAAAGTGAAAGAAAATAAGTTGAAAATTTCTCCCTCACTCTCAAACTCTCTCACGGCAGCCACACACAAAATGAAGATGGAGTGTTGATTAAATAAGAGAGTTTGTCTTGTTATTTCTATTTAATAACCAAGTGATAATAATTTGATATTAAAAATATAATCAATCATCACTTAATTAAATAAAAAATGACAAGATAACATGCATGGTGATCATGCCATGTGAGGGGGGGCGGCCCATGTAGGAATCTTCCTAGAAACGAGCCGAGCCACTCGGCTCGTGTACCAGACGTTCGTCAAACGACTCCGTTAAATACACTCCATTTATTTACCAATGTATTTATATAAATTAATTAATCCAATTAATTAATTATATCAAATACAAATATATTTCTCTAAGAAATATAATTTATGAATTAAATTAATTACCTAACTTAATTTTAATTCATTAGACCGCTATTTGATTTATCGATAAATCATAATTAGATATCGATATCTAATATTAATAGAGAGATAATAAATTCACATTTATCCGTCAACGCTCCTAATGCGCGACTCAGTAGGTCCGTCTCACCGGCATTGGGAGGAACCAATGAGTGCGGCGGACTTAGCCGGCTAGCGGGCCGCATCAGTAAACCGGCGAGAACGAATGAAGGGATCATTCCAGAACCATTATGTCGTGAATACTATATACGTATAGACCCTTCATCAGATGTCCCGGTCAAGTCTTCGGGTCACGGTAAATTCAAACCCTACTGTTGACTAAACTCTATACATGTGTTAATGCAAATCAAGACCAACTGATCAATAGTGTATCTAATACTACTATATCAGAATGCTTTGGCCAAAGACTTATGATCTTATTTGCCATTAACCGTATAGGACATTCGCCTGCTCACTAACAGGAGATAGAATCCTTTCTTGGCGTACAGTAAAGACTGTTACCTGCCCGTATAGTCCGCACTTCAAGGTCGACTCAGCAATTAAGAAAATGAGCCTAACTACTCTAATGACAAACTAAACGTCACAGGAACATCTTCTACTGAACCCTCAAGTCAAAGGTCCACTTATACTATCACAACCTTTCGATTCGTCATCGACTCTCTGAGAGTGAATACCGTGTGACTGAATCGAGTATGAGTCGTGTTTGAGTATACTGGTCCCACCAATATACTTATAACTATGCTATCAAGACATGCACATGTCCTAACATTAGTTATACAAGTCTTATTAAAACTGAATGCCCATTTAAGTTTATTGACTTGCGAACGATTTATGTAAATAAACTTAAAACACTTCCAGTGCATTTTCTCTTATCCCATAACGAGAATGGAATGTTACATTTATTTACATGGACTTCATTTCAATGTTTACCAAGTCAAGAATGCAATTGAAATACAATAAACAGTGAATGAATCGAATTGCCTTTTTATTATTTATTATTCCATAATTACAAGTACAATGCCCATACTGTCTCATCCCCTGAGTGGTATTCGAGGGCATATTCCTAACATCATTAAGACCTATCGAGGTCCACCGATCTTTGGAGGCTGCCATCGAGGCGCTAAAATAAGATAATGAGGAGATGAAGAAGGATAGAGAAAAGATGGAGCTAAATTTTCAAAGAAGAGTAAACTCATATTGAAATTACTCAAAAGAAAGAAGAAGGTAGATACCTCATCACCTTGGGCGAACGATGAGGATGATGACTCTGACGACTTTGATGAGGATGAGTTGATGCGTTCAATATCTGACGAGTAGCATGTTAGATTTATATTTTGATGATCGTATTTGTTCTATTTTTATATGTTATATTTTGCATATATTGTGAATTTAATTTGTATGAAATGTTATATTTATTGTGCATGGTATTTTGCCTTGTTGGTTTGGTATAGAAAGTTATTTGTTGTTCTATTGCATTGTTGGTTCGGTTGTTGTTGTGTTGTGTCAAAATGGGTTGTTGTTTTGTTGGTGTCAAAACAGGACTGTTCTGGTTGCTGTAAAAAAAATGACATATAGCGTCACATATGTAACGCCGACAGGTACTTAAATGTGTCATATATGTGACGTTAATGATGGTAACTGGAAAAAAAACATAGCTCGGTGGATGGCGCGGGAATCAAATGTTGGGATTCCAGATACAAAATCGAGTATGCAGCGGAATAATGAAACTCAATATAAAGAATCCCAAACAGGATCGATCAAGTAACGCATATACGAAAAAAAACGAAGACAAAGGATCAAACTCCCATATCTTTGAAGCCTTTGATAATATCTTCGTAAGTTGATGATGATCACGAACCCGAGCACGAGCACGAAATCCCTTCGTCCCAAACACTGAAGGTACAATGTCTCTACTTCACAAGCATCGGATGTTGCCCGGAAAAATTCAATGAAACCCCATACTTCAAGAACATGGCTAGGAAGTTATCGTAGGAATTTTCTCTCTAATTTTTCTTGCTTATTTCTTGTCTCAAAGATGAAGAACAACATCAAGAAAATTATTATATCTCCCTCTCTCCTCTTTTGCTCTCGGCCGAATGGTAGTGTCAGTCCTTAGAAGGAGTGGTGTTGATATATATTATATTCATCACAAGACAAAATGATGAGATATTATAATAAAAATATCTACACCTAACACCATATATGGAATAAAGTGGAAAGTCTCCTCCACCAACAACAAAGAAAAAGATACCACATGTGGAGAGAGAGAAGGGGGGCGGCCTACTAGGAAGGTGCTAGAAAATGGGCCGAGTCACTCGACTCGTGTACTGGACGTTCGCCAAATGACTCCATTAAATACACTCCATTTAATCATCAATGTATTTATACTAATTAATTTAATCCTATTAATTAATTATATCAAATACAAATATATTTCTCTAAGAAATATAATTTATGAATTAAATTAATTAGCCAGTACCTTAATTTCAATTCATAAGACCACTATTTGATTTATCCAATAAATTATAATTAGATATCCAATATCTAATATTAGTAGGGAGATGATAAATTCATATTTATCCATCAACCATCCTGATGCGCGACTCTATAGGTCAATCTCAGCCGGCATTGGGAGGAACCAATGAGTGTGGGCAGCACTTAGCCAGCCTAGCAGGCCGCACTGTAAACCCCAACTGAGAATGAATGATGGGATCATTCCAGAACCATTATGTCATGAATACCATATACGTATCGACCCTTCATCAGATGTGTTTGTGTTGAGGCTGTAGCCTCTGGAGGATCTTTACATACATAACACTTATGTGTTAGCGTATGTAATTGTTCTTATGTACGTTATGCCTTGAGGATAATGGCCATAATGAACCGTGCAAATTATAAAGACATGATTCGTCTTTCATTTCCTCATGATCTAATTCCGATTTCTTTCCCTAAGAATCATTCCTCTACATCCCTTAGTGATTTCCAGCCACTTCCAACTTGTTTTGGAGCTTCCTCACTTGTATTGGAGCTTAGGAGCTTGATGTTTGAGTGGATTCTTGAGGGTTTGAGGTTGTTCTTCACTTCTTCAAGAGGTATGTGTTTAATCTTGTGTCAATCTCAAGATTATGATGTTGTTTTTGTTGATTACTTCGTGTGTTGATTGGTGGTTGGAGGATGGCATGATTCTTGATGAGTTTTTATAACTTATGATGAAGAACATGATGATTATGTCTTGAGGATGAGGAGTTGTTCTTAATGTTTTAAGAATACTTGGAGGTTATATTCATGTATCGGAAGAGTTATGTTAAGATTGTTATATGGCTAACATAGCTTTGAGATGATTATTGTTGTTGTTTGTGTTATTGGGAGATTTTAACCATTTTAGTATAGAATTATGATGAATTATGTGATGATTGTCATAATCTGGAAATGGTAGATTTAATCTTGTTGATTAATCCGAATTCATGATGAACTGGTGGTCGATTATTATTCAGACATCATGTTAGTAGAGTTGATGATGATCTTGAGGTGATAGTGGTGATATTGGTAATATTATCATTACAGGATGATTAATTTGATGTTGTTCTTGATAATCCTTGTTGAATTGTTTTTCATAAGTGTTAAGAACATCTTGATCATGTTGTTTGATCACTGAGATGATTGAAGGATGTTAGAATTCATAGTTGGGGACTATGATATTTTTTTGTATGGTTTGTTCGATTCGTGATTGAATCGGAGTTGTCTATTTTGTTTTTTCCGATCGATATTATGTTACTGAATGAATTTTATTTCATTCAAAGTTGTTTGAGTGCTTGTGATTGTCGGAGGACGCCGTTCGTCGTTTGTGGGAGGATTTCATCGCCTTCGGTTTGAGGCAAGTTTTATACTTGTACTGGTCAATGAGATAAATGTTATCATATATGTGTATGAATGTGTTGTATCATTTCGAGACGTAGTCTCTTCCTGATTTGTTGATATCAGGGAATTGTTCGAAACAATACCCTTCGGCAATTATGCCAAATGTTATTGTTGTTCGTTAATGGTCAGTTTAAGGCATTGAGATTCTTGTTGTAATTGTTGTTGTCGATAGCCGGTTTGTGGTATCGATGTATCGATTGGTATTGTTGATATTGATGTCCGATTAAGACATCGATAGGAATATTGTTATTGGTATGGTTTTTTGCCATTGATGTTGTATTGGCCGATTGAAGGCATTGACGTATTCGATTATCATCTTCATTGTCGGTAACCGATTAAAGGTACCGAGACATCCATTGTGCCATTCTTATCGATTGGCCGTTCTAAGGCAATCAAGGTATTGGATTTGGATTGTAGAGGACACTTCCCATCCGTGGTATTGTTGTTATCGATTAGCTGTTCTAACGTAATTGAGGTATTGAATTGGGACTGCGAGGATAGTTCCCATCCGGTTAGTCGTTATCAATTGGTCGTTTTAAGACAATCGAAGTATTGAATTGGGACTGTCGAGGATAATTCCCATCTGTTGAGTCGTTATCGATTGATTGTTCTAAGACAATCAAGGTATTGAATTGGGACTGTCGAGGACGGTTTCCATTCATTGTGTCGTTGTTACCGATTGACCATTCCAAGGCAATCGAAGTATTTGAATTGGGACCGCCGAGGACGGTGCCCATCCGTGGGTTATTATAGTCATGTTGGCCGTCTCAAGGCAACATACTATAATTCTTGTGAATTCAGTAATTTTGTGATTGTTGCCGTTTATGATTAATTGTGTTTGGGGGCTAGTCTCGGCTAGTGCTTAATGGGTAAGTTTGGGGCTTGAACCTTCGCAGTTGGTTTCCCAACACCTACAGTTCAGTAGGTAACGATCAGTGGGAGATCTCATTATGGGTAAGTCTGGGGCTTGAACTTATCGCAGTTGGTTTCCCAGCACCTGCAGTTCAACAGGTCACGGTCATTGGATGACCTCATTGTGATACAGCTTCATGTTGTGTGGCTTCGGCCCCTCATTGTGTTACAGCGTCGTGCTGTGTGGCTTCGGCCCCTCATTGTGATACAGCTTCGTGCTGTGTGGCATCGGCCCCTCATTTTGATACAGCTTCGTGCTGTGTGGATTCGACCCCTCATTGTGATACAGCTTCGTGTTGTGTAGCTTCGGCCCCTCAATGTGATACAGCTTCGGGCTATTTGGCTTTCAGGCCATTGTATAGATTGACAGCTTTGACTGAGTGGCTTTCAGGCTATTGTGATGATTTGCAGCTTCGGGCTGTTTGTCTTTTAGGCCATTGTGATGATTGGCATCTTCGGCTGAGGGCTTTCAGGCTATATTGATGTTTTGCAGCTTCGCCTGAGGGCTTTTTGACCATGTGCGATGTGTTGGTATTTCTGTTGGAGCCTTCGGGCATCATTGTTGTATCTGTTCAGCTTTGGTTTGGTTTACCTTCGGGTAACTTGTTGTTGTACCCTATATTGATGATTCGCCGTTCGACATTTGTATTCTGACCTGTTGAGCAGGGACTGTGTAATATCCTGGAATTTCAGTATAAATTTTTCGCATTATTTTAACCAAGTTATATTGCACAGTGCAGGATATTACAGTATGGATGATATAATTTAAGGACTGGGACAATTGTGTTGGAATAATTGTCGTACTTGGTTGACAATTACATTTGAGTATATTGTGTATTAGGTGTATCGTATGAGAATATTATTGGAACGAGTATATGTATTCAGTATGTCGCGTATACATATTCGGCATATTGAGACGACAGGCACGAGCAGTTGTAAATGGCTAAGTATAAAAACCATTACGTACGTTAAGCTTAGGAGCTTACGTACATAAATGTTAGGAGCATGCCCTCGAATGCCACTCAGAGGTTGTTGAGTGAGGGCATTGTACTTGTAATTATGTAAACCATTTATATAAGGCAAATGAATGTTTCTATATTTACTGGTAGTTACTGGCATTCCTAACTCGTAAATAAACATATAGAAACTAGTCCGGGTATTTGAGAGCAAAACGTTCCACTCCTTATTAGATAAGGGGGTCGGCACTGGAAAGGTTATAGCTCAAATACTTAATCGTTCGCAAGTCGATGAAACTTGACTGGGCGTTAAGTTTATGTGAAGACTTGTATGATGTGTTCTTTGACATGGAGAGTGCCTGTCGAACACTAATGGTTAGTGGGAGCACACGTTATAGGTATGCTAATTGAATTAGTATACTCGAACCGACTCACCCTCGATTCGTCACATGGATTTCACTCTGGGACAGTCAATGATGGAATCGAAAGGTTGTGATAGGTATTTGTGAACCTTCGACTTGAGGATTTAGTAGGGATGTGCTTGTGACGTCAAGATTTTCATTAGAGTAGTTCGACCCTGTAAACCGGAAGGTGGGGGTCAACCTCGACGTGCATCTTGACGGGCAAGTAGCAGGTCCTACTGAATACCAAGATAGAATTCTTTCTCCCGTTAGTGAGCGGGTTATATGTCCTATGCGGTTATTGGCATATGAGATCATAAGTCTTTGGCCAAAGCATTGGAGCTAGATGTATGTAATATCCTAGAATTTCACTATGAATTTTTCGCATTATTTTATCTGGGATGTACTGTACAGAGTGGGACCGACACGATATGAGCGGATAATTTTGGAAATCGTGACAGTTGTGCCAGTATGTCATCGAGGTTATTTTGATTCTAGGATATTACATGCTTGGTGTGTTTTTCGATGTCGGATATACCGTATGAGTATTTGTATGATTGCCTTACTTGGTCGACAGTGGTAATTGAGGATATCGTGCATCAGATGTATCGTATGGAAATGTTATCGGAACGAGTATATGTATTCGGTGTGTCGCGTGTATGTGTTCGGTTTATTGAGACGACAGACAGGGGCGGAAATGGCTAAGTATGGATTTGTTAACGTACGTTAAGACTTTGAGATAACGTACGCTAAGTGGTACGTGTTACGTACTTTAAGAGTAAGGTATTACGTACGTAACAAGAGGAATCGGATAGTTGGGCCCGGTGTCGGCAGCTTTCGACGGAGGATGTTGATAGGTGAGTCAACGTACGTGTTACGTACGTTATACAGGACGTGTTACGTATGTAACACGACCATTGTACTGTAGCAAGTCAACGTATGTATTACGTACGCAACGGATTAAGTGTTACGTACGTTACGGGCGGCGCCGAGTCGTGGCGAGATGACTGGATGGCGAGCATGGCGGTCGTGACTCGTTGGAATGGCCGAGCATGGTCGCGGTGACTCGTGGGGTGGCCGATCACGGTCGGCGGTGACTCGCGAGGATGGCTAGGGCGGCGATTACGTACGTAAGGCGGTGGCGATTCACGGCCGTAAGGGCGATTCGTCGTAAGCGGTGCGATTCGTACGTAAGGGTTCAGCCGGGCCGATGAAGGTAGGCCACTGCCGGTTACGTACGTAAGCCACGGCCGGTTACGTACGTAACTGGCCGGCAGGTCTCGGCCTATATAAGGCATGGATCGAGTCATCTGGTCATTTCTTCATTTTTCTTCGTTCCTTCCGTGATTTCTTCAGCAAATATGATGGTTTTGAGTAGAATCAACTTTTAACAACATGTTTTGGAAGTTGGAATCATGGATTAACATCATCCTCCACCCGGATCGAAGGTAAGAACACATGAACTTTTGGTTTTTGGATGTTCTTGAGGTTTCTTGGTGTTTTGGCCGATTTGCTTCGTTTTGATTCAGATTATTGATAGAACTTGATTGTATACTCGTAATCATTCAATACTCTTGAAGTTTTGTGGAACAAATTCGAGTATTTCTTCGTTAAAATGATTAAATTGGATTATGCCTTCAAAGTGTTCGATGAAATGCCTCAATGAGTAGAACTTGGAAAATTCTACACGTTTTCGTATGAATGATGGTTGAATTGATATGGTTGTGATGATTCTTGGTATTTACGAGAATTTTGTTAAGGGAAGATATTGAATTGGTGATCAAATGATTCGATTATGTTGTTATGATTATGGAATCATAATATTCTCGATGTTCTTGGTAGTTTGTTGCGATTCGTGATGTTATGAGAAGTATATATGTTGAAGACGTCGTTAGGACCATTGAACACCGAATTTCGGCTTGTGTTCGTATTGTTAAGAGTTGATACGGTTTGGTTTCGTATGATCGAGATGTCGTTGAACCATCGAGTTTGATTAGTTGGTCATTTCGGTTGATTGTTATTGAACGTATCGTTAACTAATTATTACATTAGGTTGCGTTTAGTGATCGTTGAAGTTAACCGTTGTCTTTGCCCGGACGGTGAAAGGCTGCGGAGCTTGTAGACGAAGACGGCGGGATTGATAGTGGCTTCGTCGAATTGGTATCAAGGCAAGTTATGCTTGCTCAGTTCATAATGTTAATAAATGATTTCGTTTTCATTTCATTTATGATTCATATAGCAATGGTATTATGGAATATATGAATTGTCGGAATGGTGGTATGTAAGATAAATCAAAATGTATATGATTTTAAGGATGTCTAGTGGAAATGGGAACGTGAATTATAATTTGGTCTATTGCATGAGAAGTTGGATATCAAGGTTAGTTATCGTGTCGATGTTGAACTCGGGATGGTGGTTTGGTATTAGTTATGGACTGTACTCATTTTGGATTGTCGGATAAACCGTGTATTCGTTCAGGGCGGTTGGTCGTGGAAAGGTTAGCGTCTCCAGCTTGAGGTAAATTAATATTGTTAGATTATGATAATCATCATGTTGCATTATTTCATGTGTGTGTTGATATTCCATGCGGTGAATGTGCACCATTGTTTGTTACGTTTTGTGAAGTGCTCTTTCTTGAGCCGTAATCTGTGGGGCCGATGTGTTGGGGATAAAACACATGCGGTGCCGAATGGAAATGTGTTAGGGGATAAGACCTAAATGGCACCTATGTCCGGAGTATTCGAGTAGATGCTTAGTGACCCTTGGGCATTGCCTTGGGAGTTTATGTGATATTGTCCGGAGTATTCCTGAGTAGATGCTTCCGTGACCCTTGGCTGCTGCCTTGGGAGTTTATATGCTATTATTATATGCATTGTTGAGCATGCTGTGGACTACTGTCTGACGGAATATGACATTGTGGTCGTGTCAGTCTTTCATGATCGAGTTATTGTTGCCCTCTTGGAAAATCTTCTGATCCTTATTGGATATGCGTTTCTTCGAGATCTGTTGTCATGTTGTATCGTGGCATATCTGGAGTCAGATACATTCTGATCGTTCATGTGTAGGATTTTCGGGACGGGCACGTGTAGCATATGTTGGTTTCGACCTCATATTGAACCGTGCACACGAGACGTACTTCGTGAGGCTGATTAGGTACGAGACCAGACGTGTATTGATCAATACCCGTGGTTGGCTTGTACACAGACACATGTCCGGATCGAGAGTATCGTGACGTCCATCTTGAGTCTTATTGATTGGTCGTTCACAGTCCATGTATAATTGGGTCTGTTCGATATTCGGGTTGTCTTTGAAACTCCGTATATATGAGTTGTATATGGTTGATGATTTTATTCTCTCGTGTATCTGTCGTCGTTGAACCTTTACTAATCTCGTTCGGAGTTACCATATCGATGGTCAACTCATTGATATCGATCCTTTATAAATCTCGTTTGGAGTTCACCCTGTCATTGGTAATCTCGTTCGTTATTGATCCTTATTGATTCCGTTTGGGAGTTGTCTCACCGTTGGTATTCTTGGTTATTAGTCCTTGATTGATGTTATTGGAGTTTACCGTGTCGTAAGTATTCTCGGTTGTCGATTCCTTATTGCTCTTGTTGGAGTTTACCGTATCGTTGGTATTCCCGGTTGTTGGTCCTTATTGATCTTGCTAGAGTTTACTGTGTCGTCAGTATTCTCGGTTATTGACCCTTTATTGTTCTCATTTGAGTTTATCATACCATTGGTAATTCTGGTTGTCGACTCTTATTGACCTTGTTAGAGTTTACCGTGTTGTCGGTATTCTCGGTTATTGACTCTTCATTGATCCTTACCGTGTCGTCGGTATTCTCGATTATTGATTCTTCGTTGATCCTTACTGTGTCGTCGGTATTCTCGGTTGTCGACCTTTTATTGACCTTCTTGGGATTTGCTGTATTGCCGGTATTCCCGGTTATTGATTCTTCATTGATCTTGTTGGAGTTGCCACATCATGGTACTCTCGTTCGTGGTTGATCCCTTTGTCGATCTTGTGTGGAACTATCATGTCATTGATATTTCTGGTGTGATCCATTGATTGTTATCATTATTGATTGTGTGAGCATTCATGCTTTGTATTGATATCCGGGACTTGCCATTGTTTCGGGACAGTTGATTTGCAGATGTATCATGTGATATCAGTTCCTATCAGTATTGGGTTCCGATTGTGCGACCAGCCGACAGAATCGAACTTGACCATATTATTCTATACTCGAGATATGTTTCTGTTTGGAAATCTTGGTAGTGTTTCGGATACAGTACATGTGATTACATTTGAATTCGTTCATTACTTAAGGACACGAGGCGTGGGATATGGTAAGATTTGATTGTTATGGTTGTGACAGGTTGGTAAGGTTACTTCGGTGAGATCATATTGGAATTATTCTTACCTTGTAATTACATTGATATGTATTGTTTTTGTGATGTGATCATTATCATTGTTGAGTATTATGGCTGACCCCGTCGTGGGCTTTATCTTTTAGGTACTCGGAGTTCGAGCTAGTAGCGGTCGTGAAGGGATGAGCTTTAGGTGATCGGCTATGGCGTAGTTGTTGGGATTATGTATTCTTTTCTGGTTTTCTAATTCCGCTGCAAATGTAATTAATTGTGTTGTTATCCGCTGCGTGTGTATATTTAAAATGGTTTTTGGTATTCTCTTGAACTGTGTTTTTATCCGCTGCGTGTGTGTGTACTTTCAAAGGGCCTTTTGGCATTTTTAAACGTTTGCGAAAATGATTTTAGCCTTGTGGGTTCCAATATGGGGCCCATGGCGCTGTAATATTCCCGGTCGGTTTGGGGGTGTTACAGAAAATGGTATCAGAGCTTGGGTTTCGTAAAACCCGGGCGTGTGTGTTATGTGGCTCTACCGGTGCGGTAGTAGCGTGACTTTTGAAAATGATTTTCTGACTTTTGAGTCAAACCGATTTTGGTGGTTTCAAAATTTTTCAAATATTTTCAAATTGTTGTATTTGCGATGCCAGTGTGTTGTTAGTATGTTGAGCTTTGTATGGGAGTCGTATGCTGGTATCACGGAAGATCGTCGACTTCACGGACCTGTAAGTATGTTCTTTCAGTTATTTCAATTTTGATGATGATTATTTGAGCATGGTGTCGTGATTTTGAGATATTTCGGGATTGAGATACTGATTATAACAGGTGTTGAGTTTCGAGGACGAAACTTATTTAAGTGGGTGTATATGTAATATCCTAGAATTTCACTATGAATTTTTCGCATTATTTTATCGGGATGTCTTTATGCAGTGGGACCGACACGATATGAGCGGATAATTTTGGAAACCGTGACAGTTGTGCCAGTATGTCATCGAGGTTATTTTGATTCTAGGATATTACATGCTTGGTGTGTTTTTCGATGTCGGATATACCGTATGAGTATTTGTATGATTGCCGTACTTGGTCGACAGTTGTAATTGAGGATATCGTGCATCAGATGTATCGTATGGAAATGTTATCGGAACGTGTATATGTATTCGGTGTGTCGCGTGTATGTGTTCGGTTTATTGAGACGACAGACAGGGGCGGAAATGGCTAAGTATGGATTTGTTAACGTACGTTAAGACTTTGAGATAACGTACGCTAAGTGGTACGTGTTACGTACGTTAAGAGTAAGGTATTACGTACGTAACAAGAGGAATCGAACAGTTGGGCCTGGTGTCGGCAGCTTTCGGCGGAGGATGTTGACAGGTGAGTCAACGTACGTGTTACATACGTTATACAGGACGTGTTACGTACGTAACACGACCATTGTAATGTAGCAAGTCAACGTACGTATTACGTACGCAACGGATTAAGTGTTACGTACGTTATGGGGCGGCTGGCCGAGTCGTGGCCGAGATGACCTGGATGGCCGAGCATGGCCGGTCGTGACTCGTTGGAATGGCCGAGCATGGTCGACAGTGACTCGTGGGGGTGGCCGATCACGGTCGGCAGTGACTCGCAGGGATGGCTAGGATCGGCGATTACGTCGTAAGGCGGTGGCGATTCTGGCCGTAAGGGCGATTACGTCGTAAGCGGTGCCGTTACGTCGTGCGTAAGGGTTCCGGCTAATCGGGCCGATGGGTAGGCCACTTCCGGTTACGTCGTAAGCCACGGCCGATTCGTCGTAAGCGGCGGCAGTCTCGGCTATATAAGGCCTGGACCGAGTCATCTGGTCATTTCTTCGTTTTTCTTCGTTCCTTCCGCGATTTCTTCAGCAAATATGATGGTTTTGAGTAGAATCAACTTATAACAACATGTTTTGGAAGTTGGAATCATGGATTAACATCATCCTCCACCCGGATCGAAGGTAAGAACACATGAACTTTTGGTTTTTGGATGTTCTTGAGGTTTCTTGGTGTTTTGGCCGATTTGCTTCGTTTTGATTCAGATTATTGATAGAACTTGATTGTATACTCGTAATCATTCAATACTCTTGAAGATTTATGGAACGAATTCGAGTATTTCTTTGTTAAAATGATTAAATTGGATTATGCCTTCAAAGTGTTCGATGAAATGCCTCAATGAGTAGAAATTTGAAAATTCTACACGTTTTCGTATGAATGATGGTTGAACTGATATTGTTGTGATGATTCTTGGTATTTACGAGAATTTTGTTAAGGGAAGATAATGAATTGGTGATCAAATGATTCGATTATGTTGTTATGATTATGGAATCGTAATATTCTCGATGTTCTTGGTAGTTTGTTGCGATTCGTGATGTTATGAGAAGTATATATGTTGAAGACGTCGTTAGGACCATTGAACACCGAATTTCGGCTTGTGTTCGTATTGGTAAGAGTTGATACGGTTTGGTTTCGTATGATCGAGATGTCGTTGAACCATCGAGTTTGATTAGTTGGTCATTTCGGTTGATTGTTATTGAACGTATCGTTAACTAATTATTGCATTAGGTTGCGTTTAGTGATCGTTGAAGTTAACCGTTGTGCTGCGGACGAGCTGGGGCTGCGGAGCTTGTAGACGAAGACGGCGGGATTGATAGTGGCTTCGTCGAATTGGTATCAAGGCAAGTTATGCTTGCTCAGTTCATAATGTTAATAAATGATTTCGTTTTCATTTCATTTATGATTCATATAGCAATGGTATTATGGAATATATGAATTGTCGGAATGGTGGTATGTAAGATAAATCATAATGTATATGATTTTAAGGATGTCTAGTGGAAATGGGAACGTGAATTATAATTTGGTCTATTGCATGAGAAGTTGGATATCAAGGTTAGTTATCGTGTCGATGTTGAACTCGGGATGGTGGTTTGGTATTAGTTATGGACTGTACTCATTTTGGATTGTCGGATAAACCGTGTATTCGTTCAGGGCGGTTGGTCGTGGAATGGTTAGCGTCTCCAGCTTGAGGTAAATTAATATTGTTAGATTATGATAATCATCATGTTGCATTATTGCATGTGTGTGTTGATATTCCATGCGGTGAATGTGCACCATTGTTTGTTACGTTTTGTGAAGTGCTCTTTCTTGAGCCGTAATGTAGGGGCCGATGTGTTGGGGATAAAACACATACGGTGCCCGAATGGAAATGTGTTAGGGATAAGACCTAAATGGCACCTATGTCCGAGTATTCTGAGTAGATGCTTCCGTGACCACTGAGCATTGCCTTGGGAGTTTATGTGTTATTGTCAGGAGTATTCCTGAGTAGATGCTTAGTGACCCTTGGCCGCTTTGCCTTGGGAGTTTATATGCTATTATTATATGCATTGTTGAGCATCTTTGTGGACTGCATCGACGGAATACGACATTGTGGTCGTGTCAGTCTTTCATGATCGAGTTATTGTTGCCCTCTTGGAAAATCTTCTGATCCTTGTTGGATATGCGTTTCTTCGAGATCTGTTGTCATGTTGTATCTTGGCATATCTGGAGTCAGATACATTCTGATCGTTCATGTGTAGGATTTTCGGGACGGGCACGTGTAGCATATGTTGGTTTCGACCTCATATTGAACTGTGCACACGAGACGTACTTCGTGAGGCTGATTAAGTACGAGACCAGACGTGTATTGATCAATACCCATGGTTGGCTTGTACACGAACACATGTCCGGATCGAGCGTATCGTGACGTCCATCTTGAGTCTTATTGATTGGTCGTTCACAGTCCATGTATAATTGGGTCTGTTCGATATTCGGGTTGTCTTTGAAACCCCGTATATATGAGTTGTATATGGTTGACGATTTTATTCTCTCGTGTATCTGTCGCCGTTGAACCTTTACTAATCTCGTCCGGAGTTACCATATCGATGGTCAACTCATTGATATCGATCCTTTATAAATCTCGTTTGGAGTTCACCCTGTCATTGGTAATCTCATTCGTTATTGATCCTTATTGATTCCGTTTGGGAGTTGTCTCACCGTTGGTATTCTTGGTTATTAGTCCTTGATTGATGTTATTGGAGTTTACCGTGTCGTAAGTATTATCGGTTGTCGATTCCTTATTGCTCTTCTTGGAGTTTACCGTATCGTTGGTATTCCCGGTTGTTGGTCCTTATTGATCTTGCTAGAGTTTACTGTGTCGTCAGTATTCTCGGTTATTGACCCTTTATTGTTCTCATTTGAGTTTATCGTACCATTGGTAATTCTGGTTGTCGACTCTTATTGACCTTGTTAGAGTTTACCATGTCGTCGGTATTCTCGGTTATTGACTCTTCATTGATCCTTACCGTGTCGTCGGTATTCTCGATTATTGATTCTTCGTTGATCCTTACTATGTCGTCGGTATTCTCGGTTTTCGACCTTTTATTAACCTTGTTGGGATTTGCCGTATTGCCGGTATTCCCGGTTATTGATTCTTCATTGATCTTGTTGGAGTTGCCACATCATGGTACTCTCGTTCGTGGTTGATCCCTTTGTCGATCTTGTGTGGAACTATCATGTCATTGATATTTCTGGTGTGATGCATTGATTGTTATCATTATTGATTGTGTGAGCATTCATGCTTTGTATTGATATCCGGGACTTGCCATTGTTTCGGGACAGTTGATTTGTAGATGTATCATGTGATATCAGTTCCTATCAGTATTGGGTTCCGATTGTGCGACGGTAATGAGAATCGAACTTGACAGTTATTCTATACTCGAGATATGTTTCGTTTGGAAATCTTGGTAGTGTTTCGGATACGATGCAAGTGATTACATTTGAATTCGTTCATTACTTAAGGACACGAGGCGTGGGATATGGTAAGATTTGATTGTTATGGTTGTGACAGGTTGGTAAGGTTACTTCGGTGAGATCATATTGTAATTATTCTTACCTTGTAATTACATTGATATGTATTGTTTTTGTGATGTGATCGTTATCATTGTTGAGTATTATGGCTGACCCCGTCGTGGGCTTTATCTTTTAGGTACTCGGAGTTCGAGCTAGTAGCGGTCGTGAAGGGATGAGCTTTCCGGTGATACTGGCTATGGCGTAGTTGTTGGGATTATGTATTCTTTTCTGGTTTTCTAATTCCGCTGCAAATGTAATTAATTGTGTTTTTATCCGCTGCGTGTGTATATTTAAAATGGTTTTTGGTATTCTCTTGAACTGTGTTTTTATTCGCTGCGTGTGTGTGTACTTTCAAAGGGCCTTTTGGCATTTTTAAACGTTTGCGAAAATGATTTTAGCCTTGTGGGTTCCAATATGGGGCCCACGGCGCTGTAATATTCCCGGTCGGTTTAGGGGTGTTACATTGTATTAGATACACGACAGCTCGATGATCTCGATTTGCATTAACGCATGCATAGCGTCAAGTACAGATAGGGTTTGACTGACCGTGACCCTATAACTTGATCGGGACATTTGAAAGAAGGGTTTATACGTATACTGGTATTCACGACAGAATGGTTCTTGAATGATCCCAATCATTCATTCTCAGTTGGGGTATAGTGTAGGCCGCCAGACTGGCTAGGTGCTGCTACTACTCTTTGGTTCCTCCCATTGCTGACTGAGACGGACCTACCGAGTCGCGCATTAGGATTGACGACGGAATGAATCAAGCTAATTCTCTCATTATGTGTATTAGATATTGGATATCTAAATTTGGGACATTAGATGTCTAAATTGATTTATTGGATAAATTGATTTACGGCCTAATGAATTAAATATATCACTGAGTGATTAATTTAATTCATGGATATAATTATTTCTTAGAGAAATTAATTATGTTGTAATGTATTTGATATGATGAAATTAATTGGATTAATTAAACTATACAAATACATCGTGGCGGAATTGGAGTTTATCTGTTTGGACTCTCGGGAGTCCGAAACGAACCGAACTCATCCGTTTTCTCCATGCCCCCCCATTTCTAGCCACCTTCCTTTTGGACTTATGTATTCATTCTTTAATGAATGATAATTGTGGTGGTGGGGTTAGATTCCCACATGCATGAGTTGTTGCAAGTGGTGGGGAGTTGAATAAGAATGGGAAGATGACTTTGATCTCACTTCACTCAACTTTTGGAAGCCTTCCAATGTGAGAGAGAGAGAGAGAGAGAGAGAGAGACCATTTTTCTCAATTGTCTTCTTCATCTTCTTCATTCACTTCTTCTTCATTTTTCTTGGAGAAAATTGAGAGAAATTATTGAGAGAGAGAGATATTCATACACTTAGAGTGATATTAATATCTATAACAAGCTTCATCACCTAGCTCTAGACGTATCCTCGGAGGATAGCAAGGTGTTGTCATTCCGTTCGTTTTTCCGGCGCGTGGCAAGTGTAATACCCCGATTTTTCGGATATATTTTTCGTTTATATGTTGGATATCATTGATGGATAATTGTGCTTGAGGATGTTGTGAACGTATTATAATGTTATTGAAATGTGTATATGTATTCATTGTGCCATATGATCGTTTGGTATGTCGAGATATTGGTCGAGGATAGCTGAATATGGCTAAGCACAGCCACTATAGCGCACGCTATGAGATATGCTTAGCGCACGCTACGTTGTGTAGTTAGCGTACGCTAATAGGTTCGCATTATGTACGCTGCGGAGGGTCCTTAACGTACGTAAGAATTTCTGGGAAAGATTCGGAAGGCGGCCAACATGTAGGCCCGGGTTGATGTTTATCGGCATTTAGCGCACGCTACTAAGGATGGTTAGCGCATGCTAATATCAGATCGTCCGACAAGGAATCTTGGCTTTCGGCGAGTGGACCCGGCCACTTGCGACGCGTGTCCAGATAAGGTCAGCGGGTGTTTGTCATGTAGGGCTAGCGCACGCTAAACCGTATGGTTAGCGCACGCTAATTCCAGATCGGTCAGAGGAATCCCGATAATCGCATTCGGCATGTGGGGTCACGGGTGGTAGGTGTGTACTGTATCAAGTCAACTTCGGATAGCGCACGCTAAGGTCAATGACTTGCGTACGCTAGGCATGATGTTTTACGTACGTTAATGCATGGGCATTACGTACGTAAGCTAGTTTACGAAGGAAGGCAGTAGCCTTTGGGCTGCGATAGTGCACGCTAACAAAGTCAGTTAGCGCACGCTAAGGCTGTAGCGCATGCTAAACACGAGATGTTAGCGCACGCTAATAATGAATATTATAAAAGGGGACAGACGAGTGCTGAGAGGCATTTCGTCCATTTTTCTTCCTTCAGTCGGGAGAGAGAGAGTTGGGATGTATTTGAGGTTCCCAAACACTGTATAATGATAATCTTTAACAACATTATATTGAGAGCATGGATTCAAGCCTTGTTCTTCAGGTTATTCATGATTCTTGGAATGGAGTTCAAGTGTTCTTCTTTTTGGTTCGTCTAATCCAGGTAAATTTGGTATCCCTTTTTGTTTATGGTTCGTTTTTAAGGATGATTACATGTGAGGAACATGTTGGATAATCATATAATGATATTATATGAGATTCAATGGAATTTTGATAAGAGTTTCGGATGTTTCTTCATATTATAAAGATGATGGTTCGTTTAAACCGTTTTGAGATATATTTCGATCATGATAATTTCGTGATCGATTTAGAGGAGTTAAATCATGATACGAGGTTGAATTCGAATTGAATATGTTATGATCATTGTTACCAAGTTAGTTCGATTATTGATATGGTTATTGTTCTAGGTTGATTAACCAATAGGTATAATCGTTTTGCCGCGATGAAAGGCCATAGATTCCGTCGATCAATTTGAAGAGCTCGTAGACGAGGGCAATAAGTTCGGTGTTGGTTTTGTCGTGTTGGTATCCAGGCAAGTGTTTACTTGTTCGGTTGTAATGTTTTGATGAGTAATTCCATTTACATTTCATAAGTATTTTATGTTGTATTGCATATTGACGAATGTTCAGTGATGTTCTAAAAGGATTTGAATGCACAGTTGATGATTGTTGAGATACTTGGACAATCTTGGGAAGATTGTAGTATTCGGATATTGTTGATGTCATTTTGGATATTCTTGGTCTGTGGTATGCATTCCGGAAGGAAGTCCGGATAGAGGTATGTTTTATGGTAATCGTAAATAGAGGATTATGTACGAGAAAGTATTCGGTATTGAGGTATTATACGGTATTGTTGTGATACTGGGATTTTTATGGTATTATCGTGATATTGGGATTTTGACGAGAATCGTTGGATTACCGGAAGTGGTAAGGTTATCGTTGAGGTTATTATTCTCATGATGCATGGCATGTGAATATTTATATTTATGTACTTGCGGTTATTTGTCGGGCATTATTGCTGACCCCGTTGTGGGACTTGTTTTTCAGGTATTGAGGACTTTGATGGTAGCGTTCGTGAGGCGAGGATTCCGGACGATACTGGATATGGCATATTGTTGGGGAATCGTGTATTTTGTTTGTGTATATCATTATTGATGTATATGTATCTTGGACTGTATTTCTATCCGCTGCGTGAGTTTTTTCAAATGGCTTTTGGCTTTTTGCCAACTGAGTTTCATTTCGAAAACCGATTCCCTTAACTGAGTTTTTGGCCTTGATATTTTTGACGGTAGTTGGTGGTTTCAAATGATTTTTGTGAGTTTGATAAATACTACCGTCATCGGCCTTTTTTGTCGTTCTTGTAATTGGTTTTTAGCCTGGTGGGTTCCGGCGCGGGGCCCACGGCATGTAATACTCCCGGTCGGTTTTGGGGCTGTTACAAATATGGTATCGGAGCCCATGTTTTTGTGATAACCGGGCATGTGTGTTATGTGGCTCTACCAGTGTGGTAGTTGCGTGATTTTTGTGTAGCTGGATTTCTGGCTATTTTGGACTGTATTGTTTTGGTTCTGTGTGATTTTTGAGTACTGTCGTAGTGATGTGTGGGTTCGGGGATTATTAGTGTTTCCGAGACCGACGAGGCAGGGAGTGAACGCCGGTGCCGTGGTCATGTGCAATGTGCGGCTCCAATCGGGAAGTGAACGCCGGTGCGAGGCACGTGCAATATGCGGATTTCGATGTGGAGTGGAACACCGGTGATACGTGCATGTGACAAGGAGCGGCTCATGCGCTTTAGGTGAGGAGACACAGCATCACAGATCCCACAAAACTCGACAGTGCTCTAAACTTGTTGTGGTCTTGGCAGAGACCAATCGTTTTCAAATTGTGATTATTCCTGTTTTGGCATTCTTGTTGTGTCGAGATTTTTGAAATGGTGTCATATGCTAGTATCACGGGAGATCTTCGTCTTCACTGACCTGTAAGTATGTTGTTCGGATTATTCGATAATTCTTGGTTATCTTGGTGATTTTGGATTTTCTGTTGAATTGTTGTTTGTGCGAGTGACTGCAAGTTTCGAGGACGAAACTTATTTTTAAGGGGGGTAGAGTGTAATACCCCGATTTTTCGGATATATTTTTTGTTTATATGTTGGATATCATTGATGGATAATTGTGCTTGAGGATGTTGTGAACGTATTATAATGTTATTGAAATGTGTATATGTATTCATTGTGCCGTATGATCGTTTGGTATGTCGAGATGTTGGTCGAGGATAGCTGAATATGGCTAAGCGCAGCCACGATAGCGCACGCTATGAGATATGCTTAGCGCACGCTACGTTGTGTAGTTAGCGTACGCTAATAGGTTCGCATTATGTACGCTGCGGAGGATCCTTAACGTACGTAAGAATTTCTGGTAAAGATTCGAAAGGCGGCCAACATGTAGGCCCGGGTTGATGTTTATCGGCATTTAGCGCACGCTACTAAGGATGGTTAGCGCATGCTAATATCAGATCGTCCGACAAGGAATCTTGGCTTTCGGCGAGTGGACCCGGCCACTTGCGACGCGTGTCCAGATAAGGTCAGCGGGTGTTTGTCATGTAGGGCTAGCGTACGCTAAACTGTATGGTTAGCGCACGCTAATTCCAGATCGGTCAGAGGAATCCCGATAAACGCATTCGGCATGTGGGGGCACGAGTGGTAGGTGTGTACTGTATCAAGTCAACTTCGGATAGCGCACGCTAAGGTCAATGACTTGCGTACGCTAGGCATGATGTTTTACGTACATTAATGCATGGGCATTACGTACGTAAGCTAGTTTACGAAGGAAGGCAGTAGCCTTTGGGCTGCGATAGCGCACGCTAACAAAGTCAGTTAGCGCACGCTAAGGCTGTAGCGCACGCTAAGGCTGTAGCACATGCTAAACACGAGATGTTAGCGCACGCTAATAATGAATATTATAAAAGGGGACAGACGAGTGCTGAGAGGCATTTCGTCCATTTTTCTTCCTTCAGTCGGGAGAGAGAGAGTTGGGATGTATTTGAGGTTCTCAAACACTGTATAATGATAATCTTTAACAACATTATATTGAGAGCATGGATTCAAGCCTTGTTCTTCAGGTTATTCATGATTCTTGGAATGGAGTTCAAGTGTTCTTATTTTTGGTTCGTCTAATCCAGGTAAATTTGGTATCCCTTTTTGTTTATGGTTCGTTTTTAAGGATGATTACATGTGAGGAACATGTTGGATAATCATATAACGATATTATATGAGATTCAATGGAATTTTGATAAGAGTTTCGGATGTTTCTTCATATTATAAAGATGATGGTTCGTTTAAACCGTTTTGAGATATATTTCTGGATCATGATAATTTCAGTGATCGATTTAGAGGAGTTAAATCATGATACGAGGTTGAATTCCGAATTGAATTTGTTATGATCATTGTTACCAAGTTAGTTCGATTATTGATATGGTTATTGTTTGTAGGTTGATTAACCAATAGGTATAATCGTTTTGCCGCAGTGAAAGGCCATAGATTCCGTCCAGTCAGGGCTGAAGAGCTCGTAGACGAGGGCGATAAGTTCGGTGTTGGTTTTGTCGTGTTGGTATCCAGGCAAGTGTTTTATTTGTTCGGTTGTAATGTTTTGATGAGTAATTCCATTTACATTTCATAAGTATTTTATGTTGTATTGCATATTGACGAATGTTCAGTGATGTTCTAAAAGGATTTGAATGCACATTTGATGATTGTTGAGATACTTGGACAATCTTGGGAAGATTGTAGTATTCGGATATTGTTGATGTCATTTTGGATATTCTTGGTCTGTGGTATGCATTCCGGAAGGAAGTCCGGATAGAGGTATGTTTTATGGTAATCGTACATAGAGGATTATGTACGAGAAAGTATTCGGTATTGAGGTATTATACGGTATTGTTGTGATACTGGGATTTTTATGGTATTATCGTGATATTGGGATTTTGACGAGAATCGTTGGATTATCGGAAGTGGTAAGGTTATCGTTGAGGTTATTATTCTCATGATGCATGGCATGTGAATATTTATATTTATGTACTTGCGGTTATCTGTCGGGCATTATTGCTGACCCCGTTGTGGGACTTGTTTTTCAGGTATTGAGGACTTTGATGGTAGCGTTCGTGAGGCGAGGATTCCGGACGATACTGGCTATGGCATATTGTTGGGGAATCGTGTATTTTGTTTGTGTATATCATTATTGATGTATATGTATCTTGGACTGTATTTCTATCCGCTGCGTGAGTTCTTTCAAATGGCTTTTGGCTTTTTGCCAACTGAGTTTCATTTCGAAAACCGATTCCCTTAACCGAGTTTTTGGCCTTGATATTTTTGACGGTAGTTGGTGGTTTCAAATGATTTTTGTGAGTTTGATAAATACTACCGTCATCAGCCTTTTTTGTCGTTCTTGTAATTGGTTTTTAGCCTGGTGGGTTCCGGCGTGGGGCCCACGGCATGTAATACTCCCAGTCGGTTTTGGGGGTGTTACAGAAAGTAGAGACGCGGTGCTTTCGGCGTTGGATCGTTCAAGGGCTTGAAGCGGAATAGATTCGTAGAGATCAAGCAAAGCTTGGGGAATAGCTCAAGAGAAGGTTATCCATTTAATCAATGGACTACGAGGGTATGTTTCTCGTATCTCTTGTATTTTGTTTTTGATATTCGTATATACGTAGCTCGATCGATCCTCATAGGAATTCGGATCGAATTAATTTTCATTTTACCGCTCATGGGCGCCCGTTTTAGGCACCGAATCCCAACAGTGGTATCGGAGCGTAGGTCTTGCGATCGTATATACGATATTGGCATTTGGAATGCTCGATTAGATGGTGAATGATTTGAAATCATTTTAGTCATAATCGTGGTATATGTTTTTACGTTCATTGTAGTTATATTTTTCGTAAGTTTATGTCTAAATATAAATATTAATTTCTTGGAAATATGATTTATATTGAAGATATGAATGTTGGAGAATATAGATATTGGATATCCGGTCGAAAAACTAGCCCCAAAATGCCGTTTGGCCAGTCGGGAGGGTCCGGAGCGAGGCCGCGGCCCGGGGCTCGAGGCCGCGGCCAGGCTGTTGCGGCCCGGCTGGCGATCCAGCATCATCTTGGGGGCCATGGCCCAGGCTCCAAGGGCCGCGGCCCAGGGCTGCTGGGCAGCCGGCCGGCAGCTGCCGAGCATGACTCGGCCATGGGAGGCCTTTTTCGCCCCGGCTCGATTTTTTCATGTATTCTTGAAAATTAATCTCCCTCATGTTAAATTGGATTTAATATGATTAAAATGATTTATGGTATTTCATTTTATAAGGGAAATTTGATTAATTGGAATATTTATGGTCAACCGAATTATTTTGAACGTTATCATATTACCGATTGTGTGAATCGATTGGATCGGTTCGTATTGTTGATTGGATCAATGTATCTCTACGCTTTTCATTTATATAGTATTTATTGGATGAATGTTTTTGAATGAGGATGTGGTTCGTGGACTTAGTTTTGAATCGTTCGTTTTATTCGATTGGGTTGTAAATGCCGTTTTGAGCCTATTTATTTTACTAGAAATGTTTGTATCTAGGATGCAATTTTCGATGTAAAATTTATATGTAATGACGAAGACCGGAGGAAGATCCATTTCGAGAAGACGAAGATTCAAGACGAAGACTTGTAATTAGATTACAGAGTTTTTGTTTTCTAGGAACGGTCCATAAACCACATGTTGGTAGCAACTAGGTTGTGAATGGTTGTTTCATATTGTATGAATGCCACAAACGCGCTTAAACGATTAATGTGCAAAGTGTAACGTTAATTGCGATAATTCTCCCACAACAAATTATTAAGTTTATAAGGTTTCAAGGTTTTCCTTCCCTCCATCGAGCTTTCGGGAAATTGAAATCCAAACTGGATGTGCTATGCTTCTGAGTTATCGGGGTAGTCGTTCGGGGAGGACGGATAAATTACCGGGAGCGCATTGGATGCCTTCGGTTGGAGCGAATTTTATCCCTAGAAACCTGATAGGTTGCCGGATAAGATTCAATTGTGAAACTGATTTGCGTTGATGGTATAAACTTAACTTGTTCACGAACCATAGAAACCGTATAGGTTGAGGGGAGTGAACAAGGGGAAAAAGAAGATCGAATCATCCATTAGATGGGTTGGTGTTGGACACCACTTTATGAAAATTAATAGACTAGAAACCTATTCGGTTGCCCTCTATTAAGATTTATAAAGAACTTGATCACCACTATGAAGTAGAGCGACGATACTTCCGGATATCACATAGGAGTGTGTTATTCCAATAAAAATAGTGGGAGCTGGGTAACAAGAATAGAAAATACCTTAATTCTATACTCAGATCATAATATAACTAGTCACTAATCAATCTGTTATACTTAATGCAGACAAATCTCAACATGACAGTGAATCCACTCGCAATTCTACTCGAAAAGAACACCTTAATGGGACCTAACTTTGTGGATTGGCTCCGCAATCTGATGATTGTCCTCAGTATAGAGGCACTGGGATACGTCTTGGAAACGGACATTCCGGCGCCTCCTGTGCGGACCCGAGCCAATCAGGAAGAGATTGAAAACCACGAAAAATGGGTTAAGGATGACGTGAAAGTCCGTGCTTATATGATGGCTTCCATGTCTAATGAGCTTCAGAGAGCTCATGAGAAAATGACTTCTACTAGGCAGATTCTATCTCACTTAACCGAACTTTATGGTGAGCACAGTAGAACTGCTAGATATGAGATATCCAAGCAGCTGTTCGGTGCAAGGATGAAGGAAGGTGAGAAGGTTGGGGAACCTGTCCTCAAAATGATATCCATGATCGAGAGATTGGAGGCTCTTGATTTTAAAATGGATACTTCTCTCCAAACCGACCTTATCCTACAGTCTCTCCCTGATTCCTTCTCACAGTTTGTTATGAACTTTAACTGCAATGAGATTGTATGTAACTTAGCTGGGCTAATGAACAAACTGGTGAGCGCTGAGTCTCAGATGAAGACTCCGCGAATGAAGGAGTCTGCCCTTGTGATTTCTTCTAGACTTCGGAAGTCTAAGAATAAGAAGAAAAAGACCGAGAAGCGGATTGGACCACAAGCTAAGGACCTTAAGGGAAAGGGCAAGGCCCCGATGGTTCCGAAGAACAAGAAGAAGAAGGATGCTTGTCTCAAGTGCGGTGAGCTGGGCCACTGGGCTAGAGACTGTCCGATTCTTCATGGCACTTCAGGTACAGAACTTTTAGTTTTGGAAACAAATTGTTACGCTCTTGTATTTTCTACTTCTGAATCTTGGATTCTGGTGCTAGTTCTCATATTTGTACCGTGAATCAGGATCTGGAACAAAGTAGGAAGCTTGGAGATGGAGAAGTTATGATCACAGTCGGAAGCGGGTATAGTGTCGAGGCGACCGACATAGGATCACTTCTTTTGGGTTTAGAATCCGGCTTTGTTTTGACTTTAGAAGATGTACTTGTTTTGCCCAAGGGGCACAAAAACATTGTATCCATTCCGGTCATGGACCAAAAACATTGTATCCAATTGGTGATGGTTCCTGCAAAATTTATTTTAGAAATAAACTAGTGGGTACTGCTACATTGTTAAATGGATTGTATCATCTAAATCTCAGCAACAAAGTAGTTGTGAATACTATGACTAGAAAACGTGGTAGAGATGAAACCAATCAAGTTTTGAAATAGCATCTTAGACTTGGTCATGTTGGTCAGACCAAGGTTTACAAGATGGAAAAGGATGGACTTATGGGTCCATTGGGATCGGATCCCTTTCCTACTTGTGAATCTTGCCTTAAAGGCAAAATGACTAAGTCCCCCTTCACAGGGACTTTTGAAAGAGCCGCTGATAAACTGGGATTAATCCATACCGACATATGTGGTGCTTTGGAAGCAGCACATGACGGATATCAATATTTCATTACGTTTATTGATGATCATACTAGGTATGGTTATGTATACTTAATGAAACATAAATCCAAGGCTTTTTAGAAATTCCAGGAATTCAAGGCCCTAGTCGAGAAACAAACTGGTAATCATATCAAAGCACTTCGGTCGGACCGAGGTGGCAAGTATATGAGTACGGAGTTTGACGAGTTCCTTAAGGAAAATGGAATAGTTTCACAACTAACACCTCCAGGTACTCCTCAGTTAAATGGTGTGTCAGAAAGAAGGAACCGAACCGTGTTGAACATGGTACATTCCATCTTTGAGCTATCTTGACTTGCCGATTTACCCGTGGGGTATGCACTCTGACCGCGTATATCTTGAATAGATGTCCTTCCAAATCCGTTCCTAAAACTCCACATGAGATGTGGGGGGGAAGGAAACCAAGTCTTAATCATATTAGGATTTGGGGATGTCCCGCCTATGTCAAGAAGACTAAGGTGGAAAAGTTGGAAGCTAGGTCTGCGAAGGGACGTTTCATTGGATTCCCGTCTGGGACGATGGGATATCTATTCTACATGCCCGAAGATCGAAGGATCGTTGTTGCTTTACAAGCACACTTCCTGGAAGATGAGTTCATTTAGGAAGGCGGAACAGGTAGAAGTATTTCTTTACAAGAATACAATGAAATTCCTCGAGGGACACCTGTGCAAGAAACTGGAACCGAACTTTCTGAAACACAAGTACAACCACCTCGTAGGTCTAGTATGGTGTCTCATTTACCTGAGAGGTATGGGCTTGTGTGTAATACCCGTAATTTCAATTTCCGGTAATTTCTTTTTTTCGGCGGAAGTCCGTTTTGACGACTTGATCATGACCGTTTCGTCATTCTGAGAATGATTAATTCTACACTTTTTGACATCCGAGTTTGTTTCGGTGCCGTTTTGTTGAGTTCCGTGCTTTTTAGCGACTTTTCCGCGCTTGAGTTCGATTCTTGCGGATCTCGTTCAAAACTGCTATTTCGAGTTTCCCGTAACTCCGTTTAACTTTTTTAGACGTGTTGTGAACTTCGGTTTGGTTATTTGATCACGTATCGTGATTTTCGGGCGTTTTGGGCCCTTTTCGTAATTTCCCAAAGTTTGGGGTAATTACTTTCCATTGTCGAATTTCGAGCCTTCGGGTGGTCGGAATCGTATGTTCTATTAGTGCTCAAATTCGTCTTTGCGAGTACTTCGTAACCGTATCTTTGATTCGTATTCAGGTTCGGGTTTCGGGGTCGTTCGGGCCGTCGGAGTTGGCCCCGGCCGAGTCATGGCCAGGCGATGCCTGTGCCAAGATCGCCGAGTTACGGCCGATAGTGCTCGGCAGTTACGTACGTAAGGCCGGTTACGTACGTAAGGCCCTGGCCGGTAACGTACGTAATGTTTCCGGCATTTCTAGGCAGCGAGTTCGGCCATGGCCGGTTACGTACGTAAGCCATGACCGATTACGTACGTAAGGCGGCCGGCAGGCTGCCTATATAAGGCCAACAGACATTTTCTTCAGCCATTTTCTCACTCGTTTTATTCCCTTCTGCGGCTGGAGCTTAGGTAATCATGGAGGCATGTTGTTATACAATGAATCCATGAAGTTTTGAGGTTCATATCATCAATCATCCGTCCTATAACATCTTTTGATCGAGCGAATCAGGTCAGATTTTCTAGAAATCTAATTTTGGGGATTTTAGGTATTTTGTTCGATTTCGTCCGTTTAATCCGATTTAACTTAGGATTGTGATGGATTGATGATTATTTAGATGTATTATATCATTTCCTTTATTATTCCATGGTTGGATCGTATCGATTCATTGTTTTGGTCGAGTTCTTGATCGACGCCTTGAAGGTGTCCGGTAAAATGTCATAGAGGGGTTTTCGGGCGTTCTACGATTATTCTTCCTCGTATGATCGATGATTTATTGATTATATGTTGTTAGGGTCGAGTTTCTTGCGAAGAAACCAAGTTGAACCTTTCCGTTCGGTGTCGTCTTTCTTTTCGATAGCATCGGGCGTTTCGAAGCTTTCCGGTTGAACCGCGTTCGTTGGAATACTTGCGTGCCGATATCGAGGCAAGTATCTTACTATACGACTTGTAACTTGCGACTAGTAATCACGTATGAGATTTATGATGATTTTGCTTGCCTTCGTAAATATGTTCCGTTTGAGTTGGTTGTGTTTTCTGCAATTTGAAGGCTTTGTGATAATAGTGTTATATTGGTATACGTGTTAAGCGTTGTGCCATTTCTGCAGGATTGCGATGTACATATGAGATGGTTTTACACGTGGTTGTGCAATGTATTGTGTACCGAACGTGTGTTATGTTGGTTAAGTGTCGTTGATTGATGATAGTTGTTGCGAGTGTTGAGGTTGTGTTATGTGCGTGCGATGTACGATTTTGTGGTGATCAATGTGATTGATTAACTGTGCTCATTGTTGTATGTAATGTGAATGTGAATGTGAATATGTGTGTGACCGCTAAGTTCACTCGTGTTGGTTCTACGGGACCTACGAGGATTCGTGGCAGTGGACTACGGGGTTAGAACTTAGTGAGGTACTAAGGTCCAATCGTGCTGGTCTGACGAGGCCTACGATAACGCATGGCAGTGGACCATGAGTTTCGGACACAGTGCGTCCAACTGGGTGAGCTCGACGGGTCTTACGATGACACGTGGCAGTAGACTACGGTGTCAGGACTGTGTGTGTGATTGTTGTGGTTGATATAGTCCGTGCGGGTTGTTATGCCTACGGAGACACGTGACAGTGGATCACGGTGTCGGAATTGGTTATGTCTGGTTAATAGTCCGTATGGGTTTTTGAACCTACATAGACATGTGACAGTGGATCACAGTGTCGGAATGGATTATGTTTGTTTAATTGTGCGTGATGTAGTCCGTGCGGGTTGTTGAACCTACGGAGACACGTGACAGTGGATCACGGTGTCATGAGCATGATACTTTTCAAATCAAAGATTTTAAAGGAAAAGTTTTATGAAAATGAATGTTGGACCGAGTCCTAAGCTTGAGTAAATGTTTCCCGTATTGTAAACTGTTGAGTTATGAAACAAGATATGGGTTAAGGCCCTTAAGTTTTTCAAAAGGTTTTGTGAATCAGGACTTGAGGTCTTAAGGTTTTGAAATTCTAAAAATTCCCGAGATGATAATCTTATTTTCGAATGTTTCATAGCTTATCTTTCCTTGTGAAAATCTCCCGGGGATATTTTGATACTTGATTGTTATATTTGATTCACGATTATTACTTGCTTGTTATATTTCGTATGATTTGATACTTGCACTAGTAAAATAGTGGGGTTTTACTAACCCCCGAGTAATCGGGGGTGGATGTCTGTTTTGCGTCCAGGTACATGCAGATTTAGGGGAGCAGTCATAGGATTGGCACAAGAGGATGACGAGCTGCGATACTAATCATGAGTCGAGAGTTGTTTGATTTTTGTTGTGTTGTCAGAGTTGATTTCAGTCTTCCGCTGTATTGTATTTCGACCCCTGTGTGGGTAATATCGTTTAAGTCAGTTTTGTTGATTGGGGTTGTGTGACCTTATCGGTCTGTGTATTCACGTGTAAGTGACCATAATGGTCTGTATTATTTTATTGTTTGACCCTGGTCGGGCAAGCATTTGGTTGTTTATGGATGTTTATCCTGGTAGATCCTTGTGGAAAGGGTCTACTGCGTGTAATATTCCCATATGGTTTTGGGGGTGTTACATTTATGGTATCGGAGCTTAGGTTGCGGAAACCTAGGCTGTCGGGTCGAGTCAAGTCGTGATTTGACGAGTAATGTGTTGTCTTGTCGTTCGAGTCGTCAGTGACAAATTGAGTTGTGCGTAGTTACAACGTGTCGGTTATGTTGTCGGACGAGATTAGTATCGTGGGCGACTGTCACCTCCGTGCGACCTGTGGATGTATGTCTCCTCTTTTATGTGAAGTACCTGTGTCTCTCGATTTTATCTTAGTGAGTTAATTGCGGTGCATGATTTTATTTACACAGTATTGTGTAATATAGATGTGTTTAGTACTTGTGGCATATAGTATGTGTATAGAACTGAGCACATTATTGTTTTATCTTTGAACCACCGGGTGGTGTGGTATGGTGTGAAAGTTGTAAACCTTGATGGATTTCGAAAAGGTATCGACGATTGAGTTCATGAGAAACTCCGAGGAATGGTTTTGTTATATGTTTAAACTAGATGATGTGAGATGTATTCAATTGGATTGTGCATGTTGGACTGTATTTTTTTTTATCCGCTGCGTGAGTTCTTTTGTAATGGTTTTCGGTATTTTACCGATTGAGTTTTATTTAGGAAATCGATTCCCTTAACCGAGTTTTTGGCATTATGGCCTTGATCGTTTTGGCGAAATTCTTATGACGGTATTTAGTATTTTGTAAATGGCTTTTGTGAGTTTTTGAAATATTACCGTCATTGGCCTTTTTGGCGTTTTTGTAAATGGTTTTTAGCCTGGTGGGTTTCGGCGTTGGACCCACGGCGCTATAATGTTCCGTGTAATTACCTGAAATTTTTGGGCATTCTAGCCCATTGAATTATCTTTGAAAACCTTGAGTATCTTGGAAAATAAATTTCGAGACGTACTTTTAAAATGAATTATTTTCTCGTGGTACATCCAAGGTGCCACAATATGTTTCAAAATTCTTCTACCTCGAGGACCAAAATATTTTGAGATATTTTCAATGTTTTAGAAACACTTTTACTTAGACCCGAGGGTCGAATATTCTGAAAGTTTTTCACTAAGAGAAAGTGTCCTCATTTTTATCAAATGCGAAATGGTTCTCAAAGTCTCGATAACGATGTTTCACGTTTGTGTTTTTTTTTTGAAATGTGATACTCAAGATCAACCGGTGTTTTTCTAAATTATTTTCAAAAGGAGGTTTTCGTTTTTAAAACCTATCCATTCCCGTTTGAGGGCTGGGTATGTATGTATGATGTTCGCGTTGACGTTATGATGTTTGCTCCCGAGTATGATCGAATTGGTGGCATGAACGTCGAGGCGTTGCCACGCATTTGTTGTACTAGCCCTCTGTGATAGGTGTGAACTGGTATTTACTATTTGTCGCCTCGTGGTGATTTGCGTGTTGTCGCACGAGTGTGAGCTGTTGAAGCTCGGATTTTTGTGCGTTTATGCACATGGGTGATTGTTCATGAGGTTTGTGATTGTATACTGGCTATCGTTCGGGCTGTTGTAATCGTCGTACAATGCCGTGGTTGTTGTGATTTTAGTATGTGTTGATATGTTATGCCAAGTTGGCATCTCCGGTTTGTTGTTTTGTGACATTATATTCCATTGTACCTAGCAGTTGTATTTTCGGTATGCCGAGCCGAGGTGTTTCAACCGTGGTGTGCCGGGGGCATGCACGTACCAATTATCTTTCTCGTCACAGGATCCAGTTTTGCGAGTTGGGTTCTGAGTTTTCAGGGCACGAACTTTAGCACAGATATCAGGATCGGCTCTGAGAGGCCCATGGGAGATTTTTCTGTCGGTTGCTTTTTGTGTTGTTACCTTGTTTCCGTTGTTGTGAGTTGCGGGGACGACATTTCTTTTATAAGAGGTCGAATGTAATACCCGTATTGTTTTTGGACTTCTGCATTTCCTCTTTCTCAGGTCTATCGACTCACTCGTGTTCGTTGATACTTTCTGGACTTGTTCTGTATTTCGGTTTCGTCGTTCGAACGAGCTGTGATCTTGTTTTGGGTCGATCTGGTTATCGTTGTGACTTTTCCGAGTCCGGTTCGATTCTTGTGAACCTTGTTCGGAAGTAACATCTTTTGGTTCTATTAGTTCTTTTATTCGAAGTGGATCGGAATTTGAACTTCTGTATTTTCGACTCTGTCGACTCGTTTATGTTCGTTGACATTTTCTGAGCTTGTACTGCCCCTTACTTTTGCTGATCGAACGAGTGTGGTATTGTTTCGGAATAACTCGTTTGTCGTTGTGACTTTTCAATTGCTATTTCCTTCACTGTGGATCTTATGTGAATACACATATTGTTGTTTTTCACCGGGTCATACATTGTCTCGAGTCGAGTTGTGAACCTTAGAGTTGTTGTTTGAATTTTATTGTTCTTCGCGATTCGAACATGTAACACCCCCAAACCGTTCGGGAATATTACAGCGCCGCAGACCCTCTCCGTGAGGATCTACCAGGCTAAATACAGAAAACACAACAACACAATACATGCCGACATGGCTAAATAACGAACCATTAGACCGATTTGGTCTTTTACCACAACATACACATCAACCATACATTACTCTTTCTCGCAACTCATACCCACGCAGGGGCTAACATAAATCAACATTCCCGTAAAACGGGAATAATAGACACAACAGAAGGACAAAACAACAAGGCATCGCCAAAAGACTCAACACCGGTCTTCATGTGATTAGTATCGCCGTCTTCCATCATCCTTCGTAACGATCCTGTGAATTGCTGCCCAGCAACCTGCAAGTACCTGGATGCAAAACAGACATCCACCCCCCGAATACTCGGGGGTTAGCAAAACTCCACTGTTTTGCTAGTGCAAGTAAAAATACAAAGACAAGCCATACATATCATACTCCAATAATATAGAAATCGTGAATATAATTCCCGAGATAATTCACTTCATCAAAACAGTTTGAATTATGAAAGATAGGAACAAAATCATTTTACATCTTACAAAACATTTTACGATCTCGGGAGTTTTGAAAGCATTTGGGGTTTAAGAATTTTCAAGCCTTTCGAAACACTTAGGGACATAGCCCAACAATCGTTTATTTCAAAATACAATTCCGATAGCAGATAACAGGGTCCACGACCCAATCATAACATTCCAATCACAAACACAGGGGTCCACGACCCAAATCATCCACATCACATACTCGCAAGAATAACCCGGTGGAAACTACACCGTGTCAAACATTACCATGACAACAGTCTCACAGAACGACATCAGAGAGCACCATTTTGCAACTTAACCAATACAGTCGCACTCAACATACCACAGAGCTACAATGCACAGAGCAACCACAGGACTCACGTACCCATACCAAATTATCACAACTAAGAGACGAATCATACACAACACATTTATTGGTGCCATTCCAGCTAAGTACCCTACCATTTGGACTGCCATTATAATCAGACGAAATATGCGCCAAAAATCACAGTTCTCCAACAAAACATTTCAAAGTTAACCTTGGTACGAGACTCACGGCCACCGTACCCCGCAGAGCCCCGTCGGACATCCCTGGGTGGTTAACCATAGTTCGCGATACGCAACTCACGGCAACGTACCCCTAGAGGCCTCGTCAGACCGTCCCTAGGTGAACATACAAATATCATCCACAACGCCACGGGAAGCCATAATTCGAATACTAGAATATGCATACAAATGCTAGGTACTTCGCTAGAATGACCACTTTAGTCGACGTACACTCACAACTAATGTCACAGAACCACAAGCAAATACCAATACCAAACAACACCAAGCGTCACAACCTTCCTATGAAGGAATAACAACTAATATCACACAACGTCACATATTCACCGAACAATTACACATATCACTACACAATCCTCGGAAAATAATTACGGTCTACTAAATTCACTAAATATTTTTAACATCTTCCAACATACGAAACTAACGCACATATTCCGAAAACAAATTAATCCCCGAAGCATACGAGTTATCTTTTGAAAGACAACAATTATCGAGAACATACCGATCTTTTTTAAAAGTTCATTAAAACATTCGGATTGCACATAAAATCATTTATCAATGAGTCCGTCTACGAAACATGAAAAGTATGGGCAAGATACTTGCCTCGATAGTCGGCACCCGAATATTCCTACGAATACGGCACAACCCGGAAAACCCCGAACACCTACAATCCTCCGTGAAATCCAACGGAAACACGGTTACTATGAGAATAACAATTGAAAACAAAGGAAAACACGGTCAAAAATTGAAGGGAACCCTTTGAGACATTTAATCGGATCCTAAATGTTCAAGGTTCCTTAGAAAACCAAAAATCCCGATTGGATTCCAACGAACTTGAAATACGGATATACAATCCGTAGAACACGTCCAAAACAACGTTTATACAACAACTAATTGATTAGAAACGGATTGGAATCGAAATCAAAAGGAAAATCCCTAAAATCTTCAAAAACAAGGGTTCAAGCCAAAATACCTCGATTTGGACAAAGAGCACGGATTAGATGATGATATAATCAACACAAGCCTTCCCAAAATGATGTTCCATGATGTTCCCGATCAAAAACCCTCAAATTCCGTCGAAGGGTCGCGAAAAACGAAGGAAAAATGGAAAATGGCCGAGAGATCCACGTCCAGGCCTTTAAATAGCCGACCATGGCCGATCACTTACGGCCCTAACCGGCGGGGCCTTACGGCCGTACCCGGCAGGTTCTTACGGCCGTAACCGGCATTCGTCCGGAAGCTGCCTGGCACCCGTACGGCCGTAACTCTCGGCCCTTACGGCCGTAACCGGCATTCGTCAGGCCATGCCTGCCGATCACATACGGCCGTAACTAGCACCTTACGGCCGTAACTCGGCCAGGCCAGTACCTGCTGCGGCCGTCTCGGTCGTGGCCACTCCGACGGTCCTAACGACCCCGAAATCCGAACCTGAATATGAATCGAAAATATGGTTAGGAAGTACTCACAAAGACGAATCCAAGCGCTAAGAGAACACACGATTCCGACCACCTGAAGGCTCGAAATTCGACAACGGAAAGTAATTACTCCAAACTTTGAGAAATTACGAAAATAGCCCAAAACGTCCGAAAATCACGATACATGATCGAATAACCAAACCGAAGTTCACAACACGTCTAACAAAGTTAAACGGACTTACGGAAACTCAAAGCAATGATTCCAACGAGATTCGCAAGAATCGAACTCAAGTGCGGAAAAATCGCCAAAAAGCACGGAACTCAACAAAACGACACTGAAACGAACTCGGATGACAAAAAGTGCAGAATTAATCATTCTCGGAATGACGAAACGGTCATGAGAGAGTCTTCAAAACGGACTTTCGCCGAATAAAAAGAAATTGCCGAAAATCGAAATTACGGGTATTACATTCTACCCTCCTTAAAAGAAGTTTCGTCCCGAAACTTAAAACAAGTAGGGAGAAGCAATATCCCCACTAGGAAAACTCGACGAGATACACAAAAACCGAAAACTCGCGCCCAACGGCGAAACGCTGCAAGAAACGCAAAGACACATATGGCGTGAAAACACGCTCCACGACGACCAACACAACGCCACCGATAGAGACATAATAAAACCAACAAGTGACAAGCGTCATCAAACTGATAATACAACCAAGTCGATTATCCGAACAATCACAAAACACAAAGCACCCATTACAAGGAAACACACACAATCAAGAAAACAGAAATAAACACACAAACGATCCACAAGGACAACCACAAACAATTCGGACTACGCCGAAGTCCTCAAAAACTACACTAGGCATTTCTGTGTCCTTTCGGAGCAGAGACGCAACCTCAATCCCGAAATCTCTCAACTACCATCTCAAAATGCACGGCTCGGTGACTCACTTGGCCACACTCGAAACAGTTGACTAATGGTGAACGATAATTCTTCGCAGTACGAGATCAGGCAACAACAGTCAGACAACCCCGATCGAAAAAAAATGATCGAACAACAACGACCGAACAACAATGATCGAACAACAACGATCAAACAACAATGATCGAATGACAACAGTCGAACAATGACTCCGAAGTCCCCACTTCAACTCCAGACATTAAAAGAACTGGTAGAAAGTGAAAGACGTTACTTCCAAACAAGGTTCACAAGAATCGAACCGAACTCGGAAGGGTCACGATCATAAACAGGTCGATCTGAAACAAGGTCATAACCAGTTCGAACGATGACAACTGAGACATCAAACAAGTTCAAAAAGTTTCGACGAACACGTGCAAGTCGATAGAATTTAGAAGGAGAAACTGCAGAAGTCAAATATAGTACGGGTATTACATCCGACCTCTTATAAAAGAAATGTCGTCTCCGCAACTCACAACAACAGAAACAAGGTCACAACACAAAAAGCATCCGACAGGAAAATCTCCCATGGGTCTCTCAGAGCCGATCCTGATATCTGTGCTGAAGCGCGAACTCCAAAAGTCTCAGTAGCCAATTCGAAAAACTGAATTCGGTGTTCCTCGAGTCCGCACTTGAAACGCGTTACTGACGAGAAGGACAATTTACACGTGCATGCCCCGACACATCACGGTTAAAACACCTCGGCTCGATACAATAGGGCATAACGTCGCAAAACAATATAGCGGAGATGCCAACTCAGCACAACAAAGAATCATAACACATATCATATAAAACGATTACCATCGTAAAGTAATACACACACAAACACTACAACAACGACGGTATCGTTCGGCGACCTCAACGGCCCGAACGATAACCAGCACATAATTACGAACATTATGAAACAATCACACATGTACACAAACGTACAAACCCAAGCTTCAACAGCTCACACTCGTGCGACAACACGTAAATCACCACGAGGCGATAAACAGTAAACACCAGTTCACACCTCTCACATAGGGCTAGTATAACAAATGCGTGGCAACGCCTCGACGTTCATGCCACCAATTCGATCATACTCGGGAGAAAACATCATAACGACAACGCGAACATCATACATACATACCCAACCCTCAAACGGGAATGGATAGGTTTTAAAAACGAAAACCACCTTTGAGAAAAAAATGACTTTGGAAACACTAGTTGATCTTGAGTATCACCTTTCAAAAAAAAGTTGAGCAAACATTATTGTCGAGACTTTGAAAACCATCATGCGTTTGATAAAAAGTGAGGACACCTTCTTTTAGCAAAAAAGTTTCAGAAATATTCGACCCTTGGGTCTAAGCAACTGCATTTGAAAATATCTCCAAATATTTTTTGGTCCTCAATTGGAAAATTTTTGAAATGTATTGCGGCATTAGAAAGCACCTTCAAAACACCGCAAGAAAATAATTCGTTTTAAAAGTACGTCTCGAAATTTAATTTTCTAAGATACTCAAGGTTTTCAAAAATTCAATAGGCCAGAATGCCCAAAACTCACAAAAATTCTTTATCAAACCGTCATAAAACATTCAAGCCCAAAATGCCAAAACTCGATTTAGGGAATCAGTTTTACGAATTAGAACTCAGTTTGCAAAATACTGAAAGTCATTTTGAAAGGACCACGCAGCGGATAAAATACAGTTCGAAAATACCTTAGCAGCGACACTGCTCCGCATATAAATAAAATATTAGAGTCGAATACTCACATATCACGAAATAAAAATCCACAGAAGGATTCAATCAATCAATGATATAATCATACAAGCAGCTCATGTCACACGAGGCACAACACAAAGAAGGGAGACTTACATCCACAGGTCGCACGAAGATGATGATCGCCCCACGATACTAATCACGACCAACAAACTCAGACGACGCGTCGCGACACGACTCAGTCAGACAAAATCTGACAAGACAAGACAAGACCCGACAATACAAAACTCGACCCGACAGCCTAGGTTTCCGCAACCTAAGCTCTGATACCATATTCTGTAACACCCCCAAACCGTACGGGAATATTACAGCGCCGCAGACCCTCTCCGTGAGGATCTACCAGGCTAAATACAGAAAACACAACAACACAATACATGCCGACATGGCTAAATAACGAACCATTAGACCGATTTGGTCTTTTACCACAACATACACATCAACCATACATTACTCTTTCTCGCAACTTGTACCCACGCAGGGGCTAACATAAATCAACATTCCCGTAAAACGGGAATAATAGACACAACGGAAGGACAAAACATCAAGGCATCGCCAAAAGACTCAACACCGGTCTTCTTGTGATTAGTATCGCCGTCTTCCATCATCCTTCGTAACGATCCTGTGAATTGCTCCCCAGCAACCTGCAAGTACCTGGATGCAAAACAGACATCCACCCCCCGAATACTCGGGGGTTAGCAAAACTCCACTGTTTTGCTAGTGCAAGTATAAATACAAAGACAAGCCATACATATAATACTCCAAGAACATAGAAATCGTGAATATAATTCCCGAGATAATTCACTTGATCAAAACAGTTTGAATTATGAAAGATAGGAACAAAATCATTTTACATCTTACAAAACATTTTACGATCTCGGGAGTTTTGAAAGCATTTGGGGTTTAAGAATTTTCAAGCCTTTCGAAACACTTAGGGACATAGCCCAACAATCGTTTATTTCAAAATACAATTCCGATAGCAGATAACAGGGTCCACGACCCAATCATAACATTCCAATCACAAACACAGGGGTCCACGACCCAAATCATCCACATCACATACTCGCAAGAATAACCCGGTGGAAACTACACCGTGTCAAACATTACCATGACAACAGTCTCACAGAACGACATCAGAGAGCACCACTTTGCAACTTAACCAATACAGTCGCACTCAACATACCACAGAGCTACAATGCACAGAGCAACCACAGGACTCACGTACCCATACCAAATTATCACAACCAAGAGACGAATCATACACAACACATTTATTGGTGCCATTCCAGCTAAGTACCCTACCATTTGGACTGCCATTCTAATCAGACGAAATATGCGCCAAAAATCACAGTTCTCCAACAAAACATTTCAAAGTTAACCTTGGTACGAGACTCACGGCCACCGTACCCCGCAGAGCCCCGTAGGACATCCCTGGGTGGTTAACCATAGTTCGCGATACGCAACTCACGACAACGTACCCCAAGAGGCCTCGTCAGACCGTCCCTAGGTGAACATACACATATCATCCACAACGCCACGGGAAGCCATAATTCGAATACTAGAATATGCATACAAATGCTAGGTACTTCGCTAGAATGACCACTTTAGTCGACGTACACTCACAACTAATGTCACACAACCACAAGCAAATACCAATACCAAACAACACCAAGCGTCACAACCTCCCTACGAAGGAATAACAACTAATATCACACAACGTCACATATTCACCGAACAATTACACATATCAATACACAATCCTCGGTAAATAATTACGGTCTACTAAATTCACTAAATATTTTTAACATCTTCCAACATACGAAACTAACGCACATATTCCGAAAACAAATTAATCCCCGAAGCATACGAGTTATCTTTTGAAAGACAACAATTATCGAGAACATACCGATCTTTTTTAAAAGTTCATTAAAACATTCGGATTGCACATAAAATCATTTATCAATGATTCCGTCTACGAAACATGAAAAGTATGGGCAAGATACTTGCCTCGATAGTCAGCACCCGAATATTCCTACGAATACGGCACAACCCGGAAAACCCCGAACACCTACAATCCTCTGTGAAATCCAACGGAAACACGGTTACTATGAGAATAACAATTGAAAACAAAGGAAAACACGGTCAAGAATTGAAGGGAACCCTTTGAGACATTTAATCGGATACTAAATGTTCAAGGTTCCTTAGAAAACCAAAAATCCCGATTGGATTCCAACGAACTCGAAATACGGATATACAATCCGTAGAACACGTCCAAAACAACATTTATACAACAACTAATTGATTAGAAACGGATTGGAATCGAAATCAAAAGGAAAATCCCTAAAATCTTCAAAAACAAGGGTTCAAGCCAAAATACCTCGATTTGGACGAAGAACACGGATTAGATGATGATATAATCAACACAAGCCTTCCAAAAATGATGTTCTATGATGTTCCCGATCAAAAACCCTCAAATTCCGTCGAAGGGTCGCGAAAAACGAAGGAAAAATGGAAAATGACCGAGAGATCCACGTCCAGGCCTTTAAATAGCCGACCATGGCCGATCACTTACGGCCGTAACCGGAGGGGCCTTACGGCCGTAACTTAGCACTTACGGCCGTACCCGGCAGGTTCTTTCGGCCGTAACCGGCATTCGTCCGGAAGCTGCCTGGCACCCGTACGGCCGTAACTCTCGGCCCTTACGGCCGTAACCGGCATTCGTCAGGCCATGCCTGCCGATCACTTACGGACGTAACCGGCACCTTACGGCCGTAACTCGGCCAGGCCAGTTCTGCTGCGGCCGTCTCGGTCGTGGCCACTCTGACGGTCCGAACGACCCCGAAACCCGAACCTAAATATGAATCGAAAATACGATTATGAAGTACTCACAAAGACGAACCCAAGCGCTAAGAGAACACACGATTCCGACCACCTGAAGGCTCGAAATTCGACAACGGAAAGTAATTACCCCAAACTTTGGGAAATTACGAAAATGGCGTAAAACGTCCGAAAATCACGATACGTGATCGAATAACCAAACTGAAGTTCACAACACGTCTAACAAAGTTAAAAGGACTTACGGGAAACTCGAAACAGCAGTTTCCAACGAGATTCGCAAGAATCGAACTCAAGTGCGGAAAACTCGCCAAAAAACACGGAACTCAACAAAATGACACCGAAACGAACTCGGATGACAAAAAGTGCAGAATTAATCATTCTCGGAATGACGAAACGGTCATGAGCGAGTCGACAAAACGAACTTTCGCCAAAAAAAAGAAATTACCAGAAATCAAAATTACGGGTGTTGTTGCCCAAAATATTTATCCGAAGATTAAATACTGCTGGAATGGACGGACAACAAACAAATTTTGCGGGAGAAATTCCGAGATAATATGAATAAACACAAGATTTTTCGGGTTTGTTAGGCCCGGGCTTGAATGCTCTCGCGAGATGTTATTAATACAAATATTCGTGGATACAAGTATTAATGTGAGAATCTAAGTACAATGAGTGTAAAAAGACTCTGTTAATCCAGCTCTTGAGCGAAGCCTGGTGTTCTTTGTCCCTGCCGATCGTCTTCAGTATGAGAGAGGCCGAGAGAAGAAAAACCGAGGGATAGCTGTTGCCAAGAGTAGGAGAAAGCCAAGTGATGAAGAATTCCAGTGAGTGCTGAATAATTTCCGTGTAAAAGTTCGGTGTAAAAATTCCGTCTTTTGACAAGTGCATGCTGCCTTGTATTTATAGGGGCTGAGGAGCCTTGTCTTCTGGCGGGCGATCGCCTTCCGGCCATTATAATAATGGGGTGATCGTCTGCCGGCTAATATTATAATGGGGCGATCGTCCTTATGTCACACGGGCTGTCGGCCTAAAGTCCAAGGCAGTTGCTGGCAGCCAGCTGTGCGGTCCAATGAGGAGACATAACGCGTCCGGAGTCACTGTCACATGCGGTCCTACTGACACCTTTCGGCGGGCCTATCGGCTGGTGGACGGATGCTGACAGGCTGTGGTCAACGATCCGTGATATGCGGATCTTGTCTCGCCTCTGCACGTGGGGTCTGTCCTGAGGCTCGGCCTTTGCCGACTGGATGACCATCGGCTTTGAGCGTCATGAGGCGGTCGTCAATGACCAGTCACCAAGGTTCGGCATCGGTTGGTCACCAAGGGTCGGTCGGCAGGTGCCGAGAGATGATCGTCTGGTCGTCGGCCACCAGGAGTCGATCGCCAAGTGCCGAAAGACGATCGTCTTAGATGTCGATCGCTCGGCACCAGGACTTGTCACAGGACCTTGATTGGCGATTTATCTTGATTTGCGGGCTAAGGTGGGCCGCTGGCGGCGGTGTGATTACGCCTCATTTGCTCGGCAATGGCTAGGTCGCCCGATCTCCGAGGCGATCGCCGGTCGGAGAATATAATTCTCAACACAACAATTGCCCCCCAACTTGCTCCGATGTTGAAGACATGGGGCGAGGTGGTTCTTGCTGGCGATCGTGTAAGATGAGGACGGGCAATCTTGTTGAGCTGACTTTGGATTCGGACTTGGGCGATCATAGTCGATTGGCTAGCTATCTTTCGGTCTTGTACCTACAAAAAACAAAATTGGCCGATCCCTTGTAGAAACTTGATTGTTTCGTCGCTGAGGAACCATGCATAGTCTCGGAGTTCGATGGACCGACTCCATGACCGTGTCTTGGTGCGCGAAGACATTGAGTGTCTCGTGACTCACTTTATTATGAGGGTCCTCTGTTAGGCTGCGCCTCGCCTCGTATTTAAACGAAGGGCGTGCGATCTTGGTCCAGAGGAGTCCTTGCGCGGGGCAGCGTCAGATGAATCAACTCCACCTCCGCGGCTTGTTAGCTCTGCTTCCACCTCGGCCCACCATGGAGATGGCGAACCTCGACGGTGTACGTTGAGACGGGGGTAGTGGCACGTGTCACTTTGTCCGGGTTCACCAAGTTAGATGATGGACCTTGAGGGCAGGCAATCGTGTCCACTGATTAATTTTGGAAAACCCTCAGACTACGCCGGACTCGTATTTAAACGAAGGGCGGGCGATCTTGGCCGAAAGGGACCTTGCATGGCCGAAGCAGCCGGTTCCATCGGCTACCAGGACCATGGCTTTATGATGTGCGGTGGAGGCGATCTCATGCCTTAGTCCGTCATGTTATATGCTGAACTGTAGATGGCGATCGAATCCTCCGGGTTTTGGTGATGTAGCTTGATGATCGGCGATCGGGCTGGAAGACTGGTGATCATCGCTCGGCTTCAGATCGCTTTATTCATAAGTTGATACGGGCGATCGAGCGGGAGATCGTCGTTCGGGCGCCGATCGCGCTGCTCAGAGGCTAAGAAGAAACCTTTGCCTGGCCAGAAAGTCGGCGGCTCTTGCTCGGAAGGTCGCGTAGGTCGTGGGTTGTCTCTTCGTAAGATGCTTGAACATAGGCGAAAGGCCATGGAATCCTCCTAGGACCAAGTGGAGGGCGATCTCATCGCTTACGGGCTCGCCGTTGAGGATGATCTCATCCACTCGGTCGATGTAGTCCGAGTCGGACTCTTCTTCTCCCTGCTTGATTTGCATCATGCGAAGGGGACCTTCCGGCCGAGTGACCCTGGTGGCGAAGTACTCTGTGAAGACGTTCACCAGCTGGTTAAAGGAGCCAATGGACCGAGGTGGCAATGAGGTGTACCACTTGTAGGCGAGGTCGTCCAGCGTCATAGGGAATATTCGGCACCTAGTCGCGTCAGATGCCCCACACCCGGTCATGTAGATGTTGAACTTGCTCAGGTGCACTTCGGGGTCCGATCGCCCCTCGTACAAGGGTGTTTGAGGAGGAGCGATCTTATGCTGCACGGGGGCGAGCTCGATGTCGATCACGAGCGGCTCGCTCGGCTCGGCGATCGTCTTCATGGCGCCTGCCCCGGATTCGAGGAGCGCCTTCATGTTGTCGAGATGACGTTGCATCGTGGCCATCGCCGTGGCTCGGTCGCTTGCGGATCGGCTTTGGGAGCGGGAGCTAAGGCGATCGTGTACCGATCTCCGGACTCCGCTGCTGCCGACCTCGGCTATTTGGCGAGGGGGAGCCAGACGGCTGGGCTACCTTCTGGGAGTCGGGTAGGCCGAGCTCCTGGTGACGAAATCAAACTCCGTCGTCTCGTAGCTGGGGCCGGACTGCCCCGGTCACCAAGACGGGTCACTGCCCAGGCGATTGAAGACAGAGGTGCCCCGGCTGGCGAGCGCCTCTCCTTGCGGATGAGAGCCTCCTGGCGATCGCTCGGCCAGTAACGCCTTGAGCTTCCTCTTGGACTTCTGGCGGACGGCCGAGGGGGTGATGGCGGGAGGCGCGTCGAGAGCACTCCGTCGCTCCTGTAGGACGGCCATGGCCTCGTCGATCTGTTCCTTGGTTCGGAGCTGATCGAGCGAGAGGCTTGGGCCGGACCTCAGGGGCGGGATCGAGCGTCTCGGACCGCGGCGGCTACCCTCCGCCATCGGCTGAAGCCGGGACTGAGACGGGACGAGGCATCTGGCGGGTTGGCCGGCGGCTTTCTTCGACGCGGAGGCAGAAGACATGATTTCTGAAAGATTTCTTTGAAGCGCAGTGAGTGTCACTTCAACTATATGCCCCGAGAACAGTGAGTGTTCTTCGAGACGGTAAGAATAAAAATTTGAGGGTTAGATGCCCTTCCTCTAGCGCCAATTTTTGTTGCCCAAAATATTTATCCGAAGATTAAATACTGCTGGAATGGACGGACAACAAACAAATTTTGCGGGAGCACTTCCGAGAGAATATGAATAAACACAAGATTTGCCGGGTTTGTTAGGCCCGAGCTTGAATGCTCTCGCGAGATGTTATTAATACAAATATTCGTGGATACAAGTATTAATGTGAGAATCTAAGTACAATGAGTATAAAAAGACTCTGTTAATCCAGCTCTTGAGCGAAGCCTGGTGTTCTTCGTCCCTACCGATCGTCTTCAGTATGAAAGAGGCCGAGAGAAGAAAAACCGAGGGATAGCTGTTGCCAAGAGTAGAAGAAAGCCAAGTGCTGAAGAATTCCGGTGAGTGCTGAATAATTTCCGTGTAAAAGTTCGGTGTAAAAATTCCGTCCTTTGACAAGTGCATGCTGCCTTGTATTTATAGGGGCTGAGGAGCCTTGTCTTCTGGCAGGAGATCGCCTTCCGGCCATTATAATAATGGGGCGATCGTCTGCCGGCCAATATTATAATGGGGCGATCGTCCTTAAGTCACACGGGATGTCGGCCTAAAGTCCAAGGCAGCTGCTGGCAGCCAGCTGTGTGGTCCAATGAGGAGACAGCACGCGTCCCGAGTCACTGTCACATGCGGTCCTACTGACACCTTTCGGCGGGCCTGTCGGCTGGTGGACGGATGCTGACAGGCTGTGGTCAACGATCCGTGATATGCGGATCTTGTCTCGGCTATGCACGTGGGGTCTGTCCTGAGGCTCGGCCTTTGCCGACTGGATGACCATCAGCTTTGAGCGGCATGAGGCGGTCGTCAATGATCGGTCACCAAGGGTCGGTCGACAGGTGCTGAGAGATGATCGTCTGGTCATCGGCCACCAGGAGTCGATCGCCAAGTGCCGAGAGACGATCGTCTTAGATGTCGATCGCTCGGCACCGGGACTTGTCCTGGGACCTTCGGTTGGCCGATTTATCTTGACTGCCGGGCTAAGGCTGGGTCGCCTGGCCGCTGGTCGGCAGTTCTGCCTCGGCTGCTCGGCTGCTCGGCAATGGCTACGTCGCCCGATCTCCGAGGCAATCGCCGGTCGGAGAGTATAATTCTCGACACAACAACGGGTATTACAGAACATGATGGTTCGATTTTTGTTGTCTCGATCGTTGTGGTTTGATCGTTTGATTGTTCGGTTTTTGTTGACCCCGTTTCGTGATTGTTGAGCATCCAGACTCCTTCCTAATTTTCTTATGTTCGGGAAATTAGTCTCGTTTCGATCTTCCAACCCTTGAGCGGTGGAATTCCGTATTTGTTGAGCGATTGACTCGCGTTTTGATTGATGTACCGTTGGGGTCAATCATATTAATTTTCGTTCGTTGTGTTTTGTGATTGTTCGGATAATCGACTTGGTTGTATTATCTGTTTGATGACGCTTGTCACTTGCTGGTTTTATTATGTCTCTATCGGTGGCGTTGTGTTGGTCGTCGTGGAGCGTGTTTTCACGCCGTATGTCTCCTTGCATTTCTTGCAGCATTTCGCTGTTGGGCGCGAGTTTTCGGTTTTTATGTATCTCGTCGAGTCTTCCTGATAGTGGATATTGCTTCTCCCTACTTTTTTTAAGTTTCGGGACTAAACTTCTTTCAAGGAGGGTAGAACGTAATACCCGTAATTTCGATTTCCTGTAATTTCTTTTTTTTCGGCGGAAGTCCGTTTTGACGACTCGCTCATGACCATTTCGTCATTCTGAGAATGATTAGTTCTACACTTTTTGACATCCGAGTTTGTTTCGGTGCCGTTTTGTTGAGTTCCGTGCTTTTTAGCGACTTTTCCGCGCTTGAGTTCGATTCTTGCGGATCTCATTCAAAACTGCTGTTTCGAGTTTCCCGTAAGTCCTTTTAACTTTGTTAGACATGTTGTGAACTTAGGTTTGGTTATTCGATCACGTATCGTGATTTTCGGGCGTTTTGGGCCATTTTCGTAATTTCCCAAAGTTTGGGGTAATTACTTTCCGTTGTCGAATTTCGAGCCTTCGGGTGGTCGGAATCGTATGTTCTATTAGTGCTCGAATTCGTCTTTGCGAGTACTTCGTAACCATATCTTCGATTCGTATTCAGGTTCGGGTTTCGGGGTCGTTCGGGCCGTCGGAGTTGGCCCGAGTCGTAGGGGGAGTGCAGGCCCGGTAAGCCTGGCCGAGTTACGGCCGGTAGTGCTCGGCAGTTACGTACGTAAGGCCCTGTCCGGTAACTTACGTAACGTTTCCGGCATTTCTAGGCAGCGAATTCGGCCATGGCCGGTTACGTACGTAAGCCATGGCCGATTACGTACGTAAGGCGGCCGGCAGGCTGCCTATATAAGGCCAACAGACGTTTTCTTCAGCCATTTTCTCACTCGTTTTATTCCCTTATGCGGCTGGATCTTGGGTAATCATGGAGGCATGTTGTTATACAATGAATCCATGAAGTTTTGAGGTTCATATCATCAATCATCCGTCCTATAACATCCTTTTATCGAGCGAATCAGGTCATATTTTCTAGAAATCTAATTTTGGGGATTTTGGGTATTTTGTTCGATTTCGTCCGTTTAATCCGATTTAACTTAGGATTGTGATGGATTGATGATTATTTAGACGTACTATATCATTTCCTTTATTATTCCATGGTTGGATCGTATCGATTCGTTGTTTTGGTCGAGTTCTTGATCGACGCCTTGAAGGTGTCCGGTAAAATGTCATAGAGGGGTTTTCGGGCGTTCTACGATTATTCTTCCTCGTATGATCGATGATTTATTGATTATATGTTGTTAGGGTCGAGTTTCTTGCGAAGAAACTAAGTTGTACCTTTCCATTCGTTGTCGTCTTTCTTTTCGATAGCATCGGGCGTTTCAAAGCTTTCCGGTTGAACCGCGTTCGTTGCAATACTTGCGTGCCGATATCTAGGCAAGTATCTTACTATACGACTTGTAACTTGCGACTAGTAATCACGTATGAGATTTATGATGATTTTGCTTGCCTTCGTAAATATGTTCCGTTTGAGTTGGTTGTGTTTTCCGCAATTTGAAGGCTTTGTGATAATAGTGTTATATTGGTATACGTGTTAGGCGTTGTGCCATTTGTGCAGGATTGCGATGTACATATGAGATGGTTTTACACACGGTTGTGCAATGTATTGTGTACCGAACGTGTGTCATGTTGGTTAAGTGTCGTTGATTGATGATAGTTGTTGCGAGTGTTGAGGTTGTGTTATGTGCGTGCGATGTACGATTTTGTGGTGATCAATGTGATTGATTAACTGTGCTCATTGTTGTATGTAATGTGAATGTGAATGTGAATATGTTTGTGACCGCTAAGTTCACTCGTGTTGGTTCGACGGGACCTACGAGGATTCGTGGCAGTGGACTACGGGGTCAGAACTTAGTGAGGTACTGAGGTCCAATCGTGCTGGTCTGACGAGGCCTACGATAACGCATGGCAGTGGACCATGAGTTTCGGACACAGTGCATCCAACCGGGTGAGCTCGACGGGTCTTACGGTGACACGTGGCAGTGGACTACGGTGTCAGGACTGTGTGTGTGATTGTTGTGGTTGATATAGTCCGTGCGGGTTGTTATGCCTACGGAGACACGTGACAGTGGATCACGGTGTCGGAATTGGTTATGTCTGGTTAATAGTCCGTGTGGGTTGTTGAACCTACGGAGACACGTGACATTGGATCACAGTGTCGGAATTGATTATGTTTGTTTAATTGTGCGTGATGTAGTCCGTGCGGGTTGTTGAACCTACGGAGACACGTGACAGTGGATCACGGTGTCATGAGCATGATACTTTTCAGATCAAAGTTTTTAAAGGAAAAGTTTTATGAAAGTGAATGTTGGACCGAGTCCTAAGCTTGAGTAAATGTTTCCCTTATTGTAAACTGTTGAGTTATGAAACAAGATTTGGGTTAAGGCCCTTAAGTTTTTCGAAAGGTTTTGTGAATCAGGACTTGAGGTCTTAAGGTTTTGAAATTCTAAAAATTCCCGAGATGATAATCTTATTTTCGAATGCTTCATAGCTTATCTTTCCTTGTGAAAACCTCCCGGGGATATTTTGATACTTGATTGTTATATTTGATTCACGATTATTACTTGCTTGTTATATTTCTTATGATTTGATATTTGCACTAGTAAAACAGTGGGGTTTTACTTGTAATACTCGAGATTTCTGATATGTATTTGGAACTTGTGATATTGTAATTGTTGCATTTTGATCTGAGTATTATTCTCCGTATTTCATAATCCGGTGTTGTTGAGCGCATGATTTCATGAATGTGATTTAAATTGTGATTCTGCGCATGTAGTGCACGCTATCGACTAAGTGTAGCGTACGCTAATTTGGATCCGTAGCGCACACTGTGCATGAACCTTAGCGCACGCTATACGTAGTCAGCATGATTAAGACAGGGTGGTAGGTGAGATCGGCTGAGGATTTCGGTCAGATCATGTCGGGATGAACCTGGAAGGCTTTCGGGAAAAGCCAAGTCAACGCGGTAGCGCACGCTAATGATATGAGGATAGCGCACGCTAAACGCTGAGTACAGTGAAGTCAGTAAGTTTCGTATGGCCGTTAGCGCATGCTATGGATAGGGACTAGCGCGCGCTAATAACCATTTCCTATATATAGGACAGCTTACTTTCTCATTATTCAGATATTTTCATTTCCCTAATCCGAATTTTTGAGCTTAGAGAGTTACTTCCTCCCTCCTCAACCTCTCATATCATACTCCTAGCACGAGTTTGAAGATTGTAGATCTTTGGAGATTGGTGTTCAAGCCCTCGGTGTTGGATTTCCTCAAGTTCCTTCGTGTTCTTCGCTACTTTCAGGTAGGTGATTCTTCACCAATTTTAGTAGTATTCTGAAGGACATTTTGATCATGTTTTGGGATTATCTAGTTAGTTAAATTCGTAAGTAGTCGAACCTCATGTGTTAGAAGAATATTTTCGATGTTTCGGTACTTATTCATCGTATAATCTATTGAACCTATTAGTGTTTGAACTCCTAGCATATTCATGTATCTTCAAAACCGATTATGACCAGTAGGTGGAGATTATCAAGTTCTTATGTTTTTCATGATGGAATCATGCGTTTTGGAACGTAGGATGAATGGAACTTAGGATACTTTCTCGAAGATCAAGATGAATTATGATATTGTGATGATTATACGTACCCTTGTATCTTGTAGTCATTTAATTCGTAGAGATCTTTCACAAACCGTATGAGCATGATAGGCACGGGGATGGCATGTATTAACATTGAGGATTTCATGAGATTCATCACCTTTAGCTCAAGTTTTCTGCCCAGTAGTAAACTGCCATGCACAGTTAGCGCACGCTAAGATAGGCATATTAACGTGCGCTATCGGGAATGAGTAACGTACGCTACGTTTGGTGCATGCGTATATGTCATCGTGCGGGGCAATGGCTGATCGAGAGGATGTCACTACACGGATAGCGTCGCTAGACTTGGTCATTTGCGTGCGTTAACGAGGCGAGCTTAGCGCCGCGTTACGTAGAGTACGTAGCGCACGCTAAGTAGTTCAGGCAGAATTCATTTTTAGAGCCTGCGGCCGTAAACCGGATTGTTAGACATTCGTACGACTTGAGAGGAATTCTTTGTTATTTCTTAGGTCCGAGCCTTGCATAGGGGACGATCAAGGAGAGGTGGCATACGGACGCGTGTCATTTGTTGGAGTATTTCATTCTTGCCATTTTCGAGGCAAGTATCATATGTTGAGTTTGATCTATATTGGAACTTTTATCATGCTTATGGTTTTGTTCATGTTGTCGAATATGAGATTTATTTCTTTAATTTCTCGTGGTATTCGTTGTAAATTGTTCGTATTGATGAATATATTGAAATGCATATATGTATGCATAATTGATTGGTTTATGGTATAAATGATCCGAGGGGGGTCATGAGGATCTATGCTGAGGGCGCTGGATCGAATGTCCACCATGCGTTGGTCCGACGGAATCATCATGGGGATCTATGCTGAGGGCGCTGGATCGCTGGACGGGTTTTCCACCATGCGTTGGTCCGACGGGATCATCATGGGGATCTATACCAAGGGCGCTGGATCGCTGGATTACCCTGTATTGTGTTGATGGAATCATGAGGATTCACATCGTTGGATTCCGATGACGGAAGTCCGTTTTGCATGTTTTATGATGCACTCATGATTTATGTATTACGATACTTGTACTAGCATTGTTTTGCTAACCCCTTCGGGGGTGGACATTGTTTTGATGTTCAGGTAGTCGAGGAGCGGGAAGGCAACCACAGTACCAACAGGACGATGAAATGGCTCAGTGATGTGGTTGATGTTTATTGTTATTGTGATTTATCTTCTTGGTTTTACTTTATTACTCGAGTACGTGTGTTTTAATAATGTCATTTTCGATATGGTTGTATAAGTTAACTCTTTGGATCAATTGAACCAGTTCTGTATTTTGAACTTCAGTTGTAGGGTTGAATTATATTTACATTTCTTTTATTTAGCCTTGTAAATCCTTACTTAAAGGGTTTATGGCGCTGTAATTATTCCGAATATCTCGGGGTGTTACAGATTATGGTATCGGAGCTAAGATTCATGGATATCTTGGCAGTCGGGTTAGTTGGGTCTGTTTACGTTATTTGATTATTGGTCGTTTGTAACATCACTGATGAGCCAGCATCGTCGTGTGGACCGTGGTTGTAAGTTTTCCTAATCTCAAATACTACCGTTTTATTTAATTCATGTTTTGTGAACATTGATGTACTTTCTTTTAGAAAGTTTGCCGTGGATATTGAGTAATTGTGTTTACAGTATGTTGAGAGGAGGTCGTGGACGCGGACGTGGTCATGGACGCGGACGTGGAAATGCGAGACAGGAAGATTCGGTGTCTACCCCAGAAATAACCGCTAGTCGAATGGATTCCCATTCCGGAGGACAACAGGGATCAACAAATAATAATGCAGATCCTAATGTGCCGGGAGTGCTTCAGCAGGTGGTTGCTCAGATAAACCAGTTTGCTCAAGTTGTTGATCGCATGCAGACGACGATGGGACAGTAGCATAACGTGGATAATCGGGGAGATAAATGGCTTACTGAGGTGATCAAATTGCATCCTCCGAAATTTGACGGTTCTGCTGAGACGCTTTCTTGGGATCACTGGCTGAAGGAGTTAGAGAAGATTTTTGCGGGGATTAACTGTCCCAACGACAGAAAGGTTCCGGTCGCCCAGTATCTTCTGACGGGGGAGGCTTTCGACTGGTGGGAGGCCATTCGACCTGAGGAGCATAATGTCGACTGGACGGAGTTCAAATTAATCATGGAAGCGCAATATTGTCCTCGCCCAGTTAGGGAGGCCCGAGTCCGGGAGTTTTTCTCACCACAAAATTCAGAAGCATCTGTAACAGACGTGATTAAGACTTTTAATCACCAGTTGACTTATGTGCGCCACTTGGTCAGGACCGAGGCAGAGAGAATTTTTCATTTTGACATGCGAATGAAGCCAGAAATTCAGCAGTATATGTCCGGATTTGAATGTACCACCTTGCGACAGTATTAGGACAAAGCACTGGCCTATGATATGAAAGAGGCGGCAGTAGAAAAGTCAACGGAAGCAAAGAAACAGAAGGTGTCTGGCAACTTCACGGAGAATAAGAGTAGTGGGCCTCGCGAGGCAGTCCTCTTTTCATTCATCCAGAGGCCTTCGCATCCTTCTCGAGGTGGAAAGAAGTTCCGGCAGCACCAACCGTTTGACGCGAGGAAGAAATGTTATAACTGTGGCAAAGCGGGGCATGTTCGACGTGACTGTTTCGCGCCTGCTGTGACCTGTTTTGAGTGTGGACAGGAAGGGCATCGCACAACATTTTGTGGAAATGCGACTTGATCTTTTGGTACTCGCACTCCTGTACCGGTTCTGAAGGACACTAGTGTAAACCGAGCGCGACAAAGCGGTTTCAATGAGAATGTTGGGAAAAGAGAGGCATCCAGCGCTGGGTCCGTTCCTCCGCGTATTTACGAGATAAAGAATTCAGACGATCAGAACACAGCTGTTGCATCAGGTACGATTCAGATCCTTTTGCAACCACTTAGTGTCTTATTCGATTCAGGAGCTACGCATTCTTTTATATCTTTGAACTGTGTTAATCGTTTGAAAATCTCGTGCTTGTATGATTGTGAACCTTATGTTGTGGGATTACCGAGCGGAGAGAAAATTGTGGGAACCCTAGAAACTAGAGATTTTCCAGTGTCTATAGGAGGGAGAGATTGGCCATCGAATCTTATTGTAGTTGACATCTATGGTGATGATTTAATTCTCGGAGACGATTGGCTCAACCGTTATGGGGCTATTCTGAATTACTGAAAGAGAGTCATTTCTATCATTGCTGATGACGGATCTGAACACTTATTCCGAGGATGGAGACCGGGAAGCTTGGGAAAATTGATCAAAGCGATGAAAGCCATGAAATTACTGAAGCAGGGATGTCATGGACTTTGGTGCTATGCCATGAGGAAAGAGGAAGGAGTAGAGCTCTCCTCTATTTCAGTTGTGAATGAGTTCTCAGATGTATTTCCTGACGAACTACCTGGGTTACCTCCGCAGAGAGAAGTGGAGTTCACTATCGAATTAGAGCCTGGAGCCGCTCCTATTTCCAGAGCACCATACTGCATGGCGCCAATCGAGATGTATGAACTAAAGAAGCAACTGGAGGAATTATTACAGAAGGGTTATATTCAACCTAGCGTTTCTCCTTGGGGAGCGCCCGTTCTCTTTGTCCGGAAGAAAGACGGATCCCTCCGACTGTGTATTGATTACCGGGAGCTCAACAAAGTGACGATCAAGAATAAGTATCCTATACCTCGGATCGATGACTTGTTTGATCAACTGCAAGGGGCAAGGGTATTCTCAAAGATTGATTTGCGATCAAGATACCATCAGTTGAGAATTAAGGAATCGGATATACCGAAATCTGCTTTCAGATCCCGGTACGGGCATTATGAATTTGTAGTGATGCCATTTGGACTTACTAATGCTCCTGCGGTATTCATGCAATTGATGAATCGGGTATTCTTAGAATACTTGGATAAATTTGTGGTCGTCTTCATCGATGACATCTTGATATATTCGAAAGACACAGAGGAGCATGTCGAGCATTTGCGTGTGGTTTTGAGCACATTGAGGAAGGAACAGCTCTATGCGAAGCTTTCTAAATGCGAGTTCTGGCATAGGCAAGTAACTTTTCTTGGGCATGTGATATCAGCTGACGGAGTTCAGGTGGACCCGAAGAAAGTTGAAGCAATCTTGGAATGGGAAGCTCCTAATAACGAGAAAGAAGTCCGGAGTTTCTTGGGACTTGCTGGATATTATCGCCGTTTTGTAGAGGGATTTTCCAAAATTGCTCGTCCGCTCACTCAGCTATTACAGAAAACTCAAAAGTTCACGTGGGATGAGAAATGCCAGGCTGGTTTTGATGAACTTAAGAGGAGACTGACGACAGCACCTATATTAGCGTTACCAGATGGAACTGATGGATTCATGGTATACAGCGACGCTTCAAATCAAGGTCTGGGATGTGTGTTGATGCAAAAGGATAAGGTGATTGCCTATGCTTCTCGGCAGTTGAAACCTTACGAGGTTAATTACCCGACTCATGATCTGGAGCTAGCAGTTGTGGTCTTTGCCTTGAAAATTTGGAGACATTATTTGTATGGCACTCACTGCCAGATCTTTACAGATCATAAGAGCCTCAAGTACATTTTCAGTCAGAAAGAATTAAACATGAGGCAGATAAGGTGGCTGGAATTGATCAAGGATTACGACTTGGAAATTCTCTATCATCCGGGTAAAGCAAATGTAGTAGCCGATGCATTGAGCCGTAAACCTGTTTCTCTTCGAGTGTTGGAAGCACTTACATCCCAAACCAGCATTCAACGGGAACTGATCCGCGAAGGGATTGAAGTATGGGCACCAGGAATCCAAGGGCAACTATATGTGATGGAACTGACTTCATCACTAGTCGAGGAGATCAAATCTAAGCAGTTGAACGATTCTCTGATCCTTCGGTTATGTGATGAAGTAAAGAAAGGAAAGGCCACAGGATTCATGATACAAGATGATGGAGTTCTGAGATTTCAGATTCGACTTTGCGTTCCCGATGCTGATGATTTGAGATGCACAATTCTGAAGGAAGCTCATAGCGCGCCTTATTCTATTCACCCGGGCAGCAGTAAGATGTATAAGGATCTAAAACAAAACTTTTGGTGGGGAAATATGAAGAAGGACGTAGCAGAATACGTTTCAAAGTGTTTGACTTGTCAACAGGTTAAGATTGAACATCAGCGACCTGCCGGAATGTTAAAGCCGCTTCCGATCCCTGAGTGGAAGTGGGAGGACATCTCGATGGATTTCATCACCAGTATGCCAAGGACCAAGACGGGAATGAACATGATTTGGGTTCTAGTTGATCGACTAACCAAGTCGGCTCATTTCCTAGGAATTAAAGATACTTGGGGACCCGAGAGATTGGCGCGAGTATTTATTGCAGAGATAGTCAAATTACATGGGACACCGAAGACCATTATTTCAGATCGAGATGGTCGTTTCGTGTCGCACTTCTGGAAGGAAGTTCACAGGGCTTTGGGGAACGAACTGAACTTTAGCACGGCTTATCATCCTCAGACAGACGGTCAGTCCGAAAGGACTATACAAACAGTAGAAGACATGCTTAGAGCTTGTGCTTTGGATTGGTCAACTGATTGGGAAGTTCATTTGCCGTTGATTGAATTCACCTACAACAATAGTTGGCATGCTTCTATTAAGATGGCACCATTTGAAGCTTTGTACGGGAGAAGATGTCAATCACCCCTGTGCTAGGATGATTCTTCGGACTTGATCGGGACGGAACCGGAATTGATAGTTCAGACTCAAGAGAAGATAGCTTTGATTCGAGAAAGATTGTTGACTGCCCAGAGTCGACAGAAGTCTTATGCAGACGTACGTCGTCGCCCTCTAGAGTTCGACATTGGGGACCACGTACTATTGAAGGTGTCTCCTACACGAGGAATTTTCCATTTTGGGAGGAAAGGCAAGCTAAGTCCGAGATATATCGGACCATTCGAGATGCTCGAGAGAATTGGAGATTTAGCATATAGGTTGGCCTTACCGCCATCGCTGAGTCACGTTCACAATGTGTTTCACGTATCCCAACTGCGGGGGTATGTACCGGATCCCAGTCATATCATTGAGTTCGATGAGATCGAGATAGAGAATGACGGCACCTTCGAAGAAAGACCAATCAAGATACTTGAGAGTCGGATCAAACAATTGAGGAATAAACCAATACACTTGGTTAAAGTACAATGGTCACGACACGGAGTTGAAGAGGCCACTTGGGAAACGGAGGACAGTATGAAGACTAGATATCCAGAGTTGTTTTCATCTTAAGTTTCGGGACGAAACTTCTTTTTAGGGAGGAAGGATGTAATACCCGAGATTTCTGATATGTATTTGGAACTTGTGATATTGTAATTGTTGCATTTTGATCTGAGTATTATTCTCCGTATTTCATAATCCGGTGTTGTTGAGCGCATGATTTCATGAATGAGATTTAAATTGTGATTCTGCGCATGTAGCGCACGCTATCGACTAAGTGTAGCGTACGCTAATTTGGATCCGTAGCGCACGCTGTGCATGAACCTTAGCGCACGCTATACGTAGTCAGCATGATTAAGACAGGGTGGTAGGTGAGATCGGCTGAGGATTTCGGTCGGATCATGTCGGGATGAACCTGGACGGCTTTCGGGAAAAGCCAAGTCAACGCGGTAGCGCACGCTAATGATATGAGGATAGCGCATGCTAAACGTTGAGTACAGTGAAGTCAGTAAGTTTCGTATGGCCGTTAGCGCACGCTAAGAGGGACTAGCGCGCGTTAATAACCATTTCCTATATATAGAACAACTTACTTTTTCATTATTCAGATATATTCACTTCCCTAATCCGAATTTTTGAGCTTAGAGAGTTACTTCCTCCCTCCTCAACCTCTCATATCATACTCCTAGCACGAGTTTGAAAATTGTAGATCTTTGGAGATTGGTGTTCATGCCCTCGGTGTTGGATTTCCTCAAGTTCCTTCGTGTTCTTCGCTACTTTGAGGTAGGTGATTCTTCACCAATTTTAGTAGTATTCTGAAGGATATTTTGATCATGTTTTGGGATTATCTAGTCAGTTAAATTCGTAAGTAGTCGAACCTCATGTGTTAGAAGAATATTTTCGATGTTTCGGTACTTATTCATCGTATAATCCATTGAACCTATTAGTGTTTGAACTCCTAGCATATTCATGTATCTTCAAAACCGATTATGACCAGTAGGTGGAGATTATCAAGTTCTTATGTTTTTCATGATGGAATCATGCGTTTTGGAACATAGGATGAATGGAACTTAGGATACTTTCTCGAAGATCAAGATGAATTATGATATTGTGATGATTATACGTACCCTTGTATCTTGTAGTCATTTAATCCGTAGAGATCTTTCACAAACCGTATGAGCATGATATGCACGGGGATGGCATGTATTAACACTGAAGATTTCATGAGTTTCATCACCTTTAGCTCAAGTTTTCTGCCCAGTAGTAAACTGCCATGCACAGTTAGCGCACGCTAAGATAGGCATATTAACGTGCGCTATCGGGAATGAGTAATGTACGCTACGTTTGGTACGTAACGTACGTTATGTCATTAGGCAGGACAGTCGGCTGATCAGAGAGGACTATCAGTACACAGATAGCGTACGCTAGACTTGATCATTTACATACGTTAACAGGCAGGCTTAGCACATGTTACGTAGAGTACGTAGCGCACGCTAAGTAGTTCAGGCAGAATTCATTTTTAGAGCCTGCGGCCGTAAACCGGATTGTTAGACATTCATACAACTTGAGAGGAATTCTTTATTATTTCTTAGGTCCGAGCCTTGCATAGGGGACGATCGAGGAGCGGTGGCATACGGACGCGTGTCATTTGTTGGAGTATTTCATTCTTGCCATTTTCGAGGCAAGTATCATATGTTGAGTTTGATTTATATTGGAACTTTGATCATGCTTATGGTTTTGTTCATGTTGTCGAATATGAGATTTATTTCTTTAATTTCTCGTGGTATTCATTGTAAATTGTTCGTATTGATGAACATATTGAAATGCATATATGTATGCATAATTGATTGGTTTATGGTATAAATGATCCGAGGGGGGTCATGAGGATCTATGCTGAGGGCGCTGGATCGAATGTCCACCATGCGTTGGTCAAGCGGGATCATCATGGGGATCTATCTTTGAGTATTTGGATCGCTGGACGGGTTTTCCACCATGCGTTGGTCCGACGGGATCATCATGGGGATCTATACCAAGGGCGCTGGATCGCTGGATTACCCTGTATTGTGTTGATGGAATCGTGAGGATTCACATCGTTGGATTCCGATGACGGAAGTCCGTTTTGCATGTTTTATGATGCACTGATGATTTATGTTTTACGATACTTGTACTAGCATTATTTTGCTAACCCCTTCGGGGGTGGACATTGTTTTGATGTTCAGGTAGCCGAGGAGCGGGGAGGCAACCACACTACCGACACGACGATGAAATGGCTCAGTGATGTGGTTGATGTTTATTGTTATTGTGATTTGTCTTCTTGGTTCACTTTAGTACTCGAGTACGTGTGTTTTAATAATGTCATTTTCGATATGGTTGTATAAGTTAACTCTTTGGATCAATTGAACCAGTTCTGTATTTTGAACTTCAGTTGTAAGGTTGAATTATATTTACATTTCTTTTATTTAGCCTTGTAAATCCTTACTTAAAGGGTTTACAGCGCTGTAATTATTCCGAATATCTCAGGGTGTCACATTAATAACCCCCGAGTAATCGGGGGGTGGATGTCTGTTTTGTGTCCAGGTACATGTAGATTTAGGGGAGCAGTCACAGGATTGGCACAAGAGGATGACGAGCTGCGATACTAATCATGAGTCGAGAGTTGTTTGATTTTTGTTGTGTTGTCAGAGTTGATTTCAGTCTTCCGCTGTATTGTATTTCGACCCCTGTGTGGGTAATGTCGTTTAAGTCAGTTTTGTTGATTGGGGTTGTGTGACCTCATCGGTCTGTGTATTCACGTGTAAATGACCATAACGGTCTGTATTATTTTATTGTTTGACCCTGGTCGGGCAAGCATTTGGTTGTTTATGGATGTTTAGCCTGGTAGATCCTTATGGAAAGGGTCTACCGCGTGTAATATTCCCATATGATTTTGGGAGTGTTACATTGTGCACTTGGAGGAGCTGGGTCTCCATGAGGTTCCAAGTGATAGCCAAGAGACCGAACCGACGACCTATGACCAAGCGATGGTGGACGTAGACTCCGCGAAATGGCGTGAAGCTATGGAAGCTGATATAGACTCGATGCATGTCAATCAGGTCTGGACTCTAGCAGACTGCCCCAAGGGCATAGTGCCTATTGGGAATAAGTGGATCTACAAGAGAAAGACTGATGGTGATGGCAAGGTTGACGCCTATAAGGCGAGGCTTGTGGCAAAGGGTTATACCCAGAAGGAAGGGATCGATTACCACGATACCTTCTCGCCCTTAGCCATGATCAAGTCTATTCGCATGATGCTTGCTATAGCTGCCTACCACGATTATGAGATATGGCAAATGGACGTAAAGACGGCTTTCCTTAATGGATTCCTCGAGGAGGAAATCTATATGGAGCAGCCTAAAGGCTTTGTGTCTGAAGTCGATATTCAAAAAGTGTGCAAGCTTCCGCGTTCCATTTATGGACTGAAGCAAGCGTCGCGTAGTTGGAACCTTCGTTTTGACGAGGCGATCAAAGAGTTTGACTTCGTGCAAAATGAAGAGGAACCTTGTGCATACAAGAGGGTTGGTGGGAGCAAGATCGCATTCTTAGTACTATATGTAGATGACATTCTACTAATAGGAAATAATGTGGGAATGCTCAGTTCTGTGAAACCTTGGCTTTCGAGTAATTTATCCATGAAAGACTTGGGAGAAGCTACTTATATTCTTGGTATTCGACTCTACCGGGATAGAGCGAAGAGAACAATAGGTCTTTCCCAAGACCTCTATATAGATAAAATCTTAAAGCAATTTAAGATGGATGATTCTAAAAGAGGGTTCCTAAGATGCGACATGGAATAAAACTCACCTTGAAGATGTGTCCTCAAAATGTGGAACAACGAAAGGAAATGAGTAATATACCATATGCTTCGGCCGTGGGTATCCTTATGTATGATATGTTGTGTACAAGACCTGACATCGCACATGCTGTAAGCGTGGTGAGTAGGTTTCAGGCAAACCCAGGTAGGGAACATTGGACTGCTGTAAAGAACGTTCTCAAGTACTTAAGAAGGACTAGAGATATGGTTCTTATGTATGGCGGTGGAGAATTGGATGTGGTGGGATTCACTGATTCGGACTTCCAGGCGAAGGGCGACTCGATGTCCACCACGGCTACATATTTACTCTTAATGGAGGAGCAGTATCTTGGCGTAGTGCCAAGCAAAGCGCGACTGCTGATTCCACCTGTCAGGCTGAGTATCAAGCAGCCTCGGAGGCTTCCAAGGAAGGGTTCTGGATTAAGAAGTTTCTGGGAGAACTTCAAGGGATACCATGTGTTGAGCTGCCTATTCCGCTGTACTGCGACAATGACGGAGTTGTAGCGCAGGCCAAGGAGCCTAGGTTTCACAACAGCACCAAACATATTGAGAGGAAGTATCATCTCGTAAGAGAATTTGTTCGCAAGGGATACATTGTGCTGCACAGAGTAGACTCGGCCGACAACGTCGCCAATCCACTGACCAAGCCACTTTCTCAGACTAGCTTGGAGCGTCATCTGGAGAACATGGGTATTAGATACCATAGTATGTGGCATTGAGTGCAAGTGGGAGATTGGTAGGAGTATGCCCTCGAATGCAACTCAGAGGTTGTTGAGTGAGGGCATTGTACTTGTAATTATGTAAACCATTTATATAAGGCAAATGAATGTTTCTTTATTTACTGGTAGTTACTGGCATTCCTAACTCGTAAATAAACATATAGAAACTAGTCCAGGTATTTGAGAGCAAAACGTTCCACTCCTTATTAGATAAGGGTGTCGGCACTGGAAAGGTTATAGCTCAAATACTTAATCGTTCGCAAGTCGATGAAACTTGACTGGGCGTTAAGTTTATGTGAAGACTTGTATGACGTGTTCTTTGACATGGAGAGTGCATGTCGAATACTAATGGTTAGTGGGAGCACACGTTATAGGTATGCTAATTGGATTAGTATACTCGAACCGACTCACCCTCGATTCGTCACATGGATTTCACTCCGGGACAGTCAATGACGGAATCAAAAGGTTGTGATAGGTATTCGTGAACCTTCGACTTGAGGATTTAGTAGGGATGTGCTTGTGACGTCAGGATTTTCATTAGAGTAGTTCGACCCTGTAAACCGGAAGGCGGGGGTCAACCTCGACGTGCATCTTGACGGGCAAGTAGCAGGTCCTACTGAATACCAAGATAGAATTCTTTCTCCCGTTAGTGAGCGGGTTATATGTCCTATGCGGTTATTGGCAGATGAGATCATAAGTCTTTGGCCAAATCATTGGAGCTAGTTGTATTAGATACACGACAGCTCGATGATCTCGATTTGCATTAACGCATGCATAGCGTCAAGTACAGATAGGGTTTGACTGACCGTGACCCTATAACTTGATCGGGACATTTAAAAGAAGGGTTTATACGTATACTGGTATTCACGACAGAATGGTTCTTGAATCCCAATCATTCGCTCTCAGTTGGGGTATAGTGTAGGCCGCCAGGCTGGCTAGGTGGTGCTACTACTCTTTGGTTCCTCCCATTGCTGACTGAGACGGACCTACCGAGTCGCGCATTAGGATTGACGACGGAAAGAATCAAGCTAATTCTCTCATTATGTGTATTAGATATTGGATATCTAAATTTAGGACATTAGATGTCTAAATCGATTTATTGGATAAATTGATTTACGGCCTAATGAATTAAATATATCACTGAGTGATTAATTTAATTCATGGATATAATTATTTCTTGGAGAAATTAATTATGTTGTAATGTATTTGATATGATGAAATTAATTGGATTAATTAAACTATACAAATACATCGGGACGGAATTGGAGTTTATCTGTTTGGACTCTCGGGAGTCCGAAACGGACCGAACTCATCCGTTTTCTCCATGGGCCTCCCCCCCATTTCTAGCCACCTTCCTTTTGGACTTATGTATTCATTCTTTAATGAATGATAATTGTGGAGGTGGGGTTAGATTCCCACATGCATGAGTTGTTGCAAGTGGTGGGGAGTTGAATAAGAATTGGAAGATGACTTTGATCTCACTTCACTCAACTTTTGGAAGCCTTCCAACGTGAGAGAGAGAGAGAGAGAGAAAAAAAACCATTTTTCTCAATTGTCTTCTTCATCTTCTTCATTCACTTCTTCTTCATTTTTCTTGGAGAAAATTGAGAGAAATTATTGAGAGAGATAGATATTCATACACTTAGAGTGATATTAATATCTATAACAAGCTTCATCACCTAGCTCTAGCCGTATCCTCGGAGGATAGCAAGGTGTTGTCATTCCGTTCATTTTTCCAGCGCGTGGCAAGTAGAGACGCGGTGCTTTCGGCGTTGGATCGTTCAAGGGCTTGAAGCGGAAGAGATTCGTAGAGATCAAGCAAAGCTTGGGGAATAGCTCAAGAGAAGGTTATCCATTTAATCAACGGACTACGAGGGTATGTTTCTCGTATCTCTTGTATTTCGTTTTTGATATTCGTATATACGTAGCTCGATCGATCCTCGTAGGGATTCGGATCGAATTAATTTTCGTTTTACCGCTTCCGCTGGGCCTTTGTTTTAGGCACCGAATCCCAACAGGATGCAAGCGTAACGTACGTTACGTAGAGTACATAATGTACGTTATAAAGAGAATCGGACAAGTCTGAGCTATGATCGACAAATGGGCCCGGTGTCGGCAACTTTCGGCGCATATGTGGACAGACGAGTCAATGTAAAGATTTACGTACGTTAAGGATAACCCATTACGTACGTTAAATGAGTATGTTACTATAGCAAGTCAACAGCTATATTACGTACGCTATGGCATGAACACTACGTACATAATACATGATATGGAATGAGGCAGTGAGCTCTGGATGCTGATTACATATGCTATGCAGGACATGTAGCATACATTAGGAGGTCTTATGTACATTAGTGGGGGGGTTTAACATATGTAATGACCTGTGCAGATTATAAAATAAGGATCGGTCTTTCATTTCTTCACAAGAAGAAACAAATATTTCCTCCAAACTTCGTCCCTCTTCACTTCTAAACTTATTCCAGATCCTTATACCTTGGTTAAGACCTTGACGGTTTGATTAAAAGCTCGAGGTTTGGAATCCTTGATGTTTCTTGAAGTGTTTGATCGTTGTGGTTCTTCTTCAAGAGGTATGTGGCTAACCTTGTATTTCTTGTTAAGTTTAAGATGTTGTTGATGATGATTACTTCGTATGATTATGGATGCTTGAAGTATTGATAAGGGTCTTGGTGTTTTGTGAAGTATGTGTTGAAGAAGATGATAATGATATTTCACTAATTGGTTTATGTGTTAAAGTTAAGGATTATATGATTAGATAACATATTGGACTATGTTGTCTTGATTATTAAGAGTATGTTGATATTACTTAAACGTGGTTATGGACTGATTCATGTTCTTGAGAATTCCTTGAAGTAAATATGGTGATATAGTTGTGATTCATGATGTTATGAGAAGTGTATGATGAGGAAGATGACATTGTAATAGTAATAGACCTTGTATGTTCTTGATGAAACACGAATCATAATATGAGATTGAATCCGGAAGGGTTATTACTAATCTTGGATTACGATTATTCTTGATATTGAGCTATTTGGATAGTTCAGATTAATGATAATAACCTGTAATTGTTTTCCTATGAATATACGAATATGAACAAGAAGGAACCTTGTTAATCCGTAATATGAGATTGAAGTTGGAATCGAGAATGTTGAGACAATTGTTAGAACTGATTGGTTATCGAATTGTGGCTTGTATTCGTAATTGTATGAGTGGAACGGTTTGGTTTTGTATATGATCGAGATATCATTGAACCGTTGAGTTTGATTGGTTGGTTATATTGGTTGTTGATTTCTATCGAGCGTGTTTTTAACTGATTGTTGCATTAGGATGTGATAAGTGATCATTGATGTTAACTGTTGTAGCGATTGAGATTGGAGAATTCATAGATTGCCTTGGTCAGGTCTGAAGAGGTTGTTGATGAAGACGATGGGATTGGTAACGGCTACGTCGTATCGGTATCGAGGCAAGTTATACTTTCTCAATTCATAATATTTAATAAATGGTTTTAAATTTATTTCATTTATGATTCATATAGCAATGATATTATTAATATGAATTGTCGGGATGATGGTATGTATATTATGCTTTGGATTGGGTTAAATCATAATTTATATGATTTAAAGCTGTCTTGTAAAAATGGAGATGTGAATTATCTTTGGTCTATAATATGAAATAATGGATATCGAGGATAGTTTATCGTGCCGACATTGATCTCGAGGTGTTGTTTTGTTGATAGTGATGAACTGTACTTCATTCTGGACTATTCGTATAATTGTGTACTCGTCCAGGGATTTTGGTCATGGAAAGGTTAGTGTCTCCGGCTTTGAGGTAATTTAGTATTGCTCAATTATGAGAATGATTATCCTGATGCATTGTTGTATATGTTGTATTTTGATGTTTCATGTAATGAGTGTGCATCGTTGTTTGGTGTATTTTTGTGTTGTTGTCTTTCTTAGAACTGTAATTCTAATGGGCCGATGTGCTCAGGGATAAAACCTGAATGGTACCCACGTCCGGAGTATTCCTGTGTAGATGCTTCCATGACCCTTGGTTGCGACCTTGGGAGTTTATGTGTTATTGGAACTGTGTTGAGGGATAAAATATGAATGGTACCCACATCTGGAGTATTATTGTGTAGATGCTTCTGTGACCCTTGGTTGCGACCTTGGGAGTTTATGTGTTAATATTATATACATTGTTGAGCATTCTGTGAACTGTTGTCCAATAAAAATACGATATTGTGGTCGTGTCGATCTTTAATTATCGAGCTATCGCTGTTCACTTGGCGAGTCTTATAATCCTTATTGGATATGTATTTCTTAGAGTTTTGTTATCATGTTGCATCGTGACAAATCTGGAGTCATATCTACGTACTGATCGGTCATGTGTAGGATTTTCAGGACGGGCACGTGTAGTCATGTGTTGGTTTCGACCAGTAATTGATACTCAGTAATTTCACTCATTAATGATCAATTGTCACTCATATTCAATCATGGTATTCATCATTCAGAGTAATTGTATCGTGTATCAATCGTCATTCGTCACTAATCTAATTGGAGTTTCGTGCCGTGTTTATCATCGTTGTCATTTTCGTTGTGGGCTGTGCGTGAGGAGTAGCGCACGCTACGTACTCTTTTTAGCGTACGCTAATTGAGTACAGGTAGCGCACGCTACCACTCAGCATTAGCGCACGCTAATGTTACCACAGTTGCGATCCGGAAGGTCTTGGGTGCAGTGAGTTATTTGTAGCGCACGCTACGAGTGGTAAGTAACGCGCTAGCGGTTGTAGTAGCGCACGCTAAATATGTGGAGTAGCGCGCTAGGGACGGATCGAGTTGAGTCCGGTGGCTCTTTGGGCGCCTTTGGATTAATTCATAGCGCCACGCTATGAGTGATATTTAGCGTCGCAATCGATATTATAGCGCACGCTAATCGTTGGTTGTAGCGCCACGCTATCGAGATCAGATCGAGAGGGCGAAGGTTTACGGATTCCGATCTTGGGCATCACATAATTCGTTAGCGCACGCTAACAATGGGTATTAACGCACGCTAATGGCATGACCGTAGCGCACACTACAAAAGGGTACGTAGTGCGTGCTACCGTGTTCGGACAGTGGGTACTGGACTACCCAAATTACCCGTTAGCGCACGCTACGCACAAGGGCTAGCGCACGCTAACCTGGAATGGCTATATATTGGACAGTTAGCCTGAGTTCGTCATTTTATCATCCTTTCTCATTCCCTCATCGGTTTCGGGCGATTTTGGGCATTTTGGAGAGTTCTCTTCGAGCTTCTATCATCCATCATCACCTTCAAGTCTTTGAGTTGGATTATCATCACTTCATCATCTCCTTAACATCGAATCAAAGGTATTAATCTCTTGGATCTAGAATTTCGGATTTTTGGGTTTTTTCCTTCCGATTTCTTCGTGTAAGCTTGGATTATCATTAGAATATGTTATATATGGATTATCTACCTTGGATAAGTATATTCTTACGGATTTAATGGTTATTTTCGGAATTATTTCAAGAACCCTTGGGGTTGACTTCGGTTATTTGGGGATTTTTCGATTGATGTAGTTGTAATCTCGAATTGTGGATTCCTAATGGATTATTGATATCATTGAAGTGTTTTGTTAGATCGATATACTCATTTTGGTGTTGATTTCGATATTTTCAGGATTGGATATTTTTGAAGTCGTGTGGTTGGTTACGTATTCGTTAGAATGCCCCTATGAGTTTGATTATCGTTGTTTTCGACCTTTGGGTTAGTCGTATTTAGTTGCTTGATACATGTATTGAACGGTTGTTGGTAATTATTGTTATTCAAGGTTGTTCGAGCGACCGGTATTTCACTTAGGACGTTGTTCGTGGACGGACATTCTTCATCGGTATTGTGTAAGTTAATTCTTACTCGGTTAAAAGGATATTCATTCCTTTTGATGTTGTTCATTCATAATCGTAACTCATTCATCATTGTATTAACCGTATCAAAACTTGTCATTGTCAATTAATCACCTCAGTCATAAGGAACGACGGTTCCAATCATTTCATTAAGCTGTCATTCATTTCACCATCATTTAACCTTGGTGAGTCATTATTCATTTTCGTTGTCACTTTTGTCATATTGTGGCATTCCGGGTCATACTGGCGTGCCGGTTGGTATGTGTAGGATTTTCATGTCGGGCACATTATAGTCGTGTGTTGGTTGGTGGCCTCACATTGGACTGTGCACACGAGTTGATGGCTTCGTGAGACTGATTAGGTACAAGACCACACGTGTATTCGATCGATACTCGTTGGTGGCTTGTACACGAACACATTTCCATCCCGGACGTAGTGTGGCGCCATTCCTTTGAGCCGTACTGATAGTTGATTCATATAGCATGATTGCGTATGTTTCGACAGGATAATTCATAACTTCAAATATATCATGATTGTGTATTTTCAACCCTTGAGGATTGTTGTTCTATGTAACTGACCCCGTTGGGGGATACTGTTTTTCATGTCATGGCAAGGCTAAAGCTCGGGGAGAGCACGGTGACGGCGAGGAGTCCCAGTGATACTAGTAGGGGGCCCCAGTCTTTTCAGTCATTTATGTTTTTTCATTTATTCCGCTGCAGACATTCCGTTTGAATATTCATTTCACTCAGTGTTGTATATTTTATCTCCATATAAAATATCTTGGTATTGATATCATCCAGGTGTGTTGTATGAAACTCCTTATCGGAGTAATTAATTGTGTAATGTGGTTCGGTACTACATTTACCCTGCGTAATTTACTCATTTTCATTAGCCTGGTGGGTCCCAGTCGGGGGTCCACGGCACTGTAATATCCGCCTAGTTTGGGGTGTTACAGCTTTCCCTTTTTCCCAAAACAAAATATTCCCCGAGTAGGAGAAACTTTTAAAAGCATGTGATCTCCAGTACTGAACTCTAATGGGCGACGGCGCACGTCTGCATAATATTTCTGTCGACTCTGGGCGGTCAACGGTCTTCCGCGAATCAAGGCTATCTTTTCTTGTGTCTATACTATCAATTATAGTTTCATCCCAATCAAGTCTGATGAATTATCCCAACACAGGGCGATCTGCATCTCCTCCTGTATAATGCCTCAAACGGTGCCATCTTAATGGAAGCATGCCAACTATTGTTGTAGGTGAATTCAATCAACGGTATATGAACTTCCTAATCAGTCGACCAATCTAAGGCACAAGCTCTTAGCATGTCTTCCACTATTTGAATAGTCCTCTCGGACTGTCCGTCTGTCTGCGGATGATAAGATGTGCTGAATTTAAATTCGTTTCCCAAGGCCTTATGCACCGCTTTCCAAAGATGTGACACGAAATGATTGTCTCGATCAAAAATAATGGTCTTCAGAGTACCATGCAATCGGACTATCTCTGCAATAAACACTCGTGCCAACTTCTCTGATCTCCAAGTGTCCTTAATGCCCAGAAAATGAGTCGATTTGGTTAAACGATCAACTATTACCCAAATCATGTTCATTCCTGTTCTGGACCTCGGCATACTAGTGATAAAGTCCATGGATATATCTTCCCATTTCCATTCAGGAATCGGGAGTGGCTTCAGCATTCCGGCGGGTCTTTGATGTTAGATCTTAACCCGCTGACAAATCAAACATTTCGAGACATAATCCGCTACATCTTTCTTCATGTTGCCCCACCAGAAATTCTACATCAGATCCTTATACATCTTATTGGTGCCCGGGTGGATAGAATAGGGCGTACTATTAGCTTCCTTCAGAATTGTCTGCTTCAAAACATCGACATCGGGAACACATAGTTGGCTCTGAAATCTCAAAACTCCATCATCATGAATTACAAATCCTGGGTCCTTTCCCTTACTCACTTCATCACGTAACCGAATCATCAGAGGATCATCTAATTACTTAGATTTGATACTTCGGTTAATAATGAAGTTAGTTCCATCACACATAGCTATCCTTAGACTCTTTGCAACCATATTTCAATTCCTTCGCGAATCAATTCTCGTTGAATGTTGGGCTGGGAGGTAAGAGTTTCCAACATTCGAATAAAAATGGGTTTGCGGCTTAGTGCATCAGCCACCATATTTGCTTTGCCTGGATGATAAAGAATCTCCAAGTCGTAATCTTTAATTAATTCCAGCCATCTCATCTGTTGCATGTTTAACTCATTATGACTGAAGATGTATTTGAGACTCTTATGATCTGTGAAGATCTGACAGTGAGTCCCGTACAGATAATGCCTCCAGATTTTCAAAGCAAAAACCACCGCTGCCAGCTCCAAATCATGCGTTGGATAATTTACTTCATAAGGCTTCAACTGTCGTGACGCATAGGCAATCACCTTCTCATTTTGCATCAATACACATCCGAGACCTTGGTTTGAAGCGTCACTGTAAACTGTGAATCCTCCAGTTCTCTATGGTAGTGATAAAATTGGTGCCGTCGTCAATCTCTTCTTCAGTTCATCAAAGCTGGCCTGGCACATCTCATTCCACTCAAACTTTTGGGTCTTCTGCAGTAATCGACTAAGTGGTCGGGTAATTTTGGAAAACCCTTCCACGAACCATCGATAGTATGCAGGAAGTCCTAGGAAACTTCTGACTTCCTTCACGTTCTTAGGCGGCTTCCAATCCAAAATTGCTTCGACTTTCTGGAGATTTACTCGGACTCCTTCTGTTGATACCACATGACCAAGGAACATCACTTATTTTAGCCAGAATTCACACTTAGAATGTTTGGCGTACAATTGCTCGCTTCTCAAAAGGTCTAAATCGATCCGCAATTGCTGCGCATGCTCTTCCGGGCTCTTGGAATAAACAAGAATTCATCAATAAACACAACTATGAATTTGTCCAAGTACTCTATGAATACTCAATTCATCAATTGCATGAACACAGCAGGGGCATTAGTGAGACCAAACGGCAACACTACAAACTCATTGTGTCCGTAGCGAGTTCTGAACGATGACTTTGGAACATCGGATTCCTTAATCCTCAAATGATGATATCCCAACCTCAGATCGATCTTAAAAAACACTATTGCTCCTTGTAACTGTTCAAACAAATCATCAATTCGTGGAAATGGATACTTGTTCTTGATCGTCATCTTGTTCAGCTCTCGATAGTCAATACACAATCGAAGCGATCCATCTTTCTTCCGGACAAAAAGAACTAGTGCACCTTAGGGCGAAACTCTTGGCTGAATATAGCCTTTGTCCAGTAACTCTTCCAGTTGCTTCTTCAATTCATATATCTCAGTAGGTGCCATACGATACGGCGCCTTAGAAATCTATGTACCTCCTAGTTCTAGCTCAATGGTGAATTATACATCTCATCGTGGAGGTAGTCCAGGTAATTCGTCCGGGAACACATCCGGAAACTCGTTCACAACCGGAATGGATGAAAGCTCTACTCTTCTGTTTCCCTTTTTCATTACATAGCACCAGTATCCGGTACAACCTTGTTTTAGTAGTTTAACAACTTTCATCACTTTGATCACCTTTCTGGAGCTTCCTGGTCTCCATACCATGAACAATATTTCGGAACCATCTTCAGCTATCATTGAAATATTCCTCTTCCGGTAGTTTACAATAGCTCCATATCGATTAAGCCAATCATCTCCTAGAATCAGGTCATCTCCTTGCATTTCTATTACAATCAGATTTGAGGGCCAGTCTCTGCCTCCAATTGATATGGGAAAATTTCTAGTTTCCAAGTTTCCCACAATTCTCTCCTCACTAGGTAAACCCACAACATAAGGCTCACAATAATAAAAACCAGAAATGTTCAAACGATTTACACAATACAATGATATAAATGAATGTGTAGCCCCTGTATCGAATAAAATGTTAACTGGTTGTGAAAGGATCTGAACTGTACCTGATGCGACAGCAGCATCCTGATCGTCTGCCCTCATCATCTCATATAGGCGTGGGGGAACGGATCTGGCACTCAATGTCCCTCTTTGGTCGAATTGTCCTCTGCCTCGTCCGCGACCAAAATTATGGGGTGGCTGGACACTCTGCTGCGTCTGTGGAGCACTCGTTTCACTCTAAACTGGATGTGATGCACGAGCTCTAAAAGACTTAGCAGCCTCATCACAGAACACCGCATGATGTCCCTATCGACCACAATCATAACACGTCACGGCGGGAAGTGAGCAATCTCGTCGATAGTGTCCTGTCCGACCACAGTTAAAGCACTTCCTGGTCACATCTGTCATGGCTGATACTGCTCCGGAGTTATTTCCACCCTTGGATGGATGCGTGGGTCTCTTGAAAGAATGAAAGGATGACTGGGCCTTTCGGGGCCCACTGCTTTTGTGCTCTGTGAAATTACCAAAGACTTTCTGCTTCTTGGACTCTGTAAACATTTCCATGGCTGCTTCTTTAATCTCATACGCCAATGCTTTGTCCTGATACTGATGGAGAGTGGTGCATTCAAAACCTGACATGTAGCTCTGTACCTCCGATTTCATCCTCATATCGAAGTAGATCATCATTTCCGCATCAGTTCTGACCAAGTGTCGAACAAACGCCAGCTGCTGATTCAATGTCTTAATCGCCTGAGATACTGGCACATTTGAAGGTTGTGCAGAGAAAAATTCCCAAAATTTAGCTTCCCTCACCGGACGGGGACAGTACTGAGCTTCCATTATCAATTTAAATTCTCCCCAGTCTGCATCATGATCTATGGGTCGGATGGCCTCCCAACACACAAACGCTTCCCCTATCAGAAAGTACTGAGCAATAGAGGCTCTCCGGTCGTCTGGGCATTTAATCCCAGCAAAAATTTTCTCCAGTTCCTTCAACCAATGATCCCATGTCGGTGTCTCAGAAAAGCCATTGAATTTGGGCGGTTGCATCTTCACCACCTCCTGTAGCCATCGGTCGCCGCGATTTCCCAAGTCCGGAATGCCTTGCTGTCTTTCTCCCTGTTGCAATCCTACTGCCACCTGCATTCGGTCCACAACCTGAGCAAACTGAGTCATCTGGTTAACCACTTCATGAAGGATGTCGGGAACGGCAGGTTCTGGTTCGTTGTTAATAGATTCTTGTGGCTCGCCTGAGCTATGGCTAGCCTGATTTGAAGGTGAAGCTTCTCTCTCAACATTCTTTCGTCCGCGTCCGCGACCGCGACCACGTCCACGTCCTCCTCTCAACATACTGTAAGCATAATTACTCAATATATAGGGAACAATATTGTTCTAATGTTCGCACGAAGACGTAGGCAGTACAGTGATGTTATGCACGGTCAGTTACCTCAAAAGACATAAATGACCCCTATTTTAACCCAATGGCCAAGATATCCATAATCTTAGCTCTTATACCATATTCTGTAACACCCCCGATATATTCAGAAATATTATAGCGCCGTAAATCTTTTACATAAGAATTTACAAGGCTGAGGAAAAGAAATGACAATGACAAACACCAATAAACGATGGCAACAGAAATAAAATACAATGAGTCTGAAACAACACCGACAGTACAAACATCCAATGGTGAATATTAATACATACCCAAATCAAATATAACAAAAGACAACACACTCAAGTGCTTTATTAAAAACAACATTGAAATCCAACAAATTATTCCGGTCGGAACATCACTCTGCACCTCCGTCGTCATGCGGCTCTAATGGTTGTTTCCCCGCTCTCCTGTATCCTGAACATAAACAAATGTTCACCCCCGAAGGAGTTAGCACAACGATTCTAGTACAAGTGCCACAACATATTATTCAACGTCTCACGAATAATAACATAAATATCAACAATACCAACAAGTCTCTTCCTACGAGAAGACTCACAAATATCATACACAAATGATAATCACAGCATGACATCACAACATACACATGGTAATTCCGATGATCCAGCGTTCACTGCCTAGATCCCAAGATGATCCCTTCAGACCAACACGAGGTGGAAAAATACAGCTCTAAAGAAAAGTGGAGTTGTAAATTATAAATGTAAACAAATATTACATGGATACAGATATCTAAAATGTAATACCCACGATTTTCATTCCGGTTATTTTGGATTTTTTCGGATATTTCCCGGTTGTCGAGTCCCGGTATTATCTTCTCGACAACTGATTTTGGCGTTTATGACCGTAGGTGACGATTTGTTATCCGTTGTTTTCATTTCGGACCGATGATGTTGTCGCCGAGTATTTTGTCGTGTTCGTTCCGTGCGATTTCGGAAAATCGAGTCGTCGAATCATGGTGGTCGGACACTGGCCGGACGATTGCGGGCACTGGCCGGACTGGTGCAGGCACCGGCCGGGCGGGTGCGGCAGGAACCGGCATAGCGCACGCTATGGCCGGAAGGTAGCGCACGCTATGGCCGGGAGGCAGCGCACACTACGACCGGTTGGCTGCACGCGCTAGTCGGCCGAAGCAGTAGAGGCAGAAAGGTTCTGGACTGGGAGGATCGGCAGGTAGCGCACGCTACTGTCGGACACTGCGTACGCTACGGTCAGCAGGTAGCGCACGCTACGGCCGGAAGGCTGCGCACGCTAACTGGCCGAGCCAGGAAGTCTCTAGATTGTGGCCGGGCCGACAGCGCACGTGTTCAACGCATGATGGTGGGCCCGGCCGAACATTCTCGACCATGACCGCCCGCTAGCGCACGCTAGGCTGTACCAGTATAAATATGACCGAGCAGTCCTGTTTGCACTCATTTTTCATTTTCTCCCTTTCTCTTCCGCGGCTGGATTCTTGGAGGTGATGAAGGCATGTTGTTATACAACTAATACACGAAGTTTGGGAGTTGATAACGTCGATCAATCACTCCATAACATCCTTCAATCCAGCGAATCAAGGTTAGTTTTCCTAAAATCCTAGTTTTGGGAAAATTGGGGGTTTTGGTTGATTTCGCCCGTTTGATCCGTGATAACTTATATTTGTGATGGATTGATGATTATTAAGTCATATTATACCAATTTCCTTGTTTATCCATGGTTCGATTATTAAAGATTCTCCGTTTTGTTGAGTTAGTAATCGGTGCCTTGAAGGTGTCCGGTGAAAATCCTTAGAGGGGGGTTTTGGGCGTTCTATGATTATTTTTCCTCGTACGATCGTTGATTATTGACGGAATGATGTTAAGGTCAGGTTCCTTGTGAAGAACTTGAGTCGGAACCCTTCCGTTCGCTGTTTTCCGATCGGTGGTGTTACCGTCGTTTCCGCCGCAGAGTTGTGGGCATTCGAGGTTTTCTGGTTAAGCCACATTCGTCGGAGTGTCTGGTTTCAACTATCGAGGCAAGTATCTTGCCCATACATTACATGTTTTGTGAATATGATGGTTGAAAATTGACGATACGTGCTAAACGAATTGTTTACAACCATTTTTCTAAAGAACTGGTATATCTATAATCATGGTTTTATTAAAAGAGGATTCTTGTGTTTGTGAATTAATGTGCTTAATTGACTATGCATATTGGTGTTGAGTATAGGATCACCTTATTTTCGAGTGATGCCATTATGTGTGATTTTGTTGTTGGTAAGTTAAAGTTCAATTATTTTGTTAAGATTTTGTGTGGTGTCATGCGGATGTGTGTGAATATGTGAACTTGTGTGATATTGGTTGTGTCGATTGGTGCAGTTTAGATGGTGTGTTTCTTTGTGAATAGTATTAATTTTGGGTCGTGAGTATGTGTTGGATAATATGGCCATTTTAGCAAAATACCTCGACTATGTATATTGTGATTGACTCTTGAGGATTGCCGTTTTGGAAATGAGAATTGATGAGAATTGTAAGGTTTTTTTCTCGGGTACTCTCACTCGGGGATTGACTCGACAGGGTCACACGGGGACCTGGTGGCTTAGCGGCTGGACCGGGTCGTGAGGGTTACTTCGAGTGGGCATTCTCACCTGGAGATTACTCGACGGGGCACACAGGGACTTGGTGGCTTGAGAGCCGGACCGGGTCGCGAGAATTGCCAGAATGTTTGTACTGTTGATTAATTGTGATATGTCCGGAGTATCACAATGCTTGTTGCTCGAAGTCGAGAGATATTATATATCGAGTCTTGGTGTTTGGCTAAAATGGCATAAACATAATGTGTTATGTGTAATGTATTTTTGGAAGTGAATTGAAGCGAATGAACGGGTTGTGGACCCTGTGTTGGTGATCGAAATGGTTGGGTCGTGGACCCTGTGGTTTGTGACTGGAATGAATTGGGTTGTGAACCCCGTGTTTTGTTAATCGGTTTTGCATTTTTGGAAAATGAACTTTGGGGTGGTGACCCTAAGAGGCTTTTAAAGAATTAAGAACTTTACTATCGCAAATGTTTTCGAAAACTCCCGAGATTTGAAAATGTTTTCAAAGTGCTTTCTTGTTTTGGTTTCTACTTTCAAGACTTGAACTATTTTAATTATCAAATATCTCGGGAAGTCTTTTGTTGTATTCTCGGAATGTGTTTTGTATGGCTCGTATTTGCACTTTATACTTGTACTAGCAAAACAGTGGAGTTTTGCTAACCCCCGAGTATTCGGGGGGTGGATGTCTGTTTTTGCATCCAGGTACATGCAGGTTTGGGAGCAAAACACAGGATTGGCGCGAAGGATGATGGAAGGCGAATGATACTAATCACACGAAGGCCAGTGTTGGATGCAGTCAGTCGGAGTTTGTGTATGGTCTTTCTTCTGTCGTATTTTTGGTTTGAGAGTGTATTTTACCCATGCATGGGTATGAGTCGAGGTAGAAATGTGCATTTTGACTTGTATGTTTGTGATGAAAGACCAAGTTGGTCTACGGATTGGGTATTTTATCATGTCGGTATGTAATTTATTGTGTGGTTTTGATGTCTAGCCTGGTGGATCCTCACGGAGAGGGTCTGCGGCGTGTAATATTCCCAATTTGAAATTGGGGGTGTTACATAAAACTCAAAAAAAAAATTAGCAGTTTAAAATAAATATCCGAATTAACACTTTGACCAAATGATTTTATTTATTTGTTAGGAAAACAAATATAACACAACACCCGAATTATTTTCGGCTAGACTGGTAAGAAGAAGAAAAAATGTACATTTTGTGAAAAAGAAGAGGCCTACTCAATTCAGTGGTTTAACACCTTCAATTATCCTTGAAATTATAAAGCATCAATAAGAGGGCATAATCTAGCTCAGAATCATATGCAGATATAATAAGGGTTTAGAGAGGCTATTGACATTTAGAAATACCTTTTTAAACCATAAGTAATGTTCCTGAGAGCCAAATATGAAAGGGACAGCAAAAAATATATCAATATGAAGAAGCGGAGAGCAGAAAATGTAATGGGGGGAGCAGGGCTTCTGTAATATCCGCACTTTCTAATTTTAGTAATTTCTATTTTTAGTGTATTTTTATTTCGAACGACTCGCTTGTTATTGTTTTGGAATTCTGAAATTATTTTGTTCTATATCCATGACCATCCGGATAGGTTTCAGAGTTGTTTTGATGAGATTTTTACTTATTGTGTAACTTTTCCGCATTGAGGCTTGATTCTCGTAAATCTCGTTCTATACTGACGTTTCATTACTTCTTCGAGTTCCTTTAATGATTCTGGATACGTTACGACTTCCTGAATTGTCGTTCAGGCCTCGAGTTTAGATTTCCGAATGTTTGGGTCATTTTTGTAAATTCTTATTATTTTGAGTGTTAATGTTAATACTCGTTTATTCCGACCTTCGGGTGGTCGGAGGCATGTGATGGTTGTTATGCTTAACTCGTCAGTAGGGAACTTTAGTATATCCGGTGGACTTATCCTTGTATTTTCATCTCCGGTGGTTGTCGAGCCGTTATTTTTCAGAATGCAGGGCTGACCAACTTTCTGGGCTAAGTTACGGCCGTAAGGTCACATGTATTACGGCCGTAAGTCTCCGTGTATTACGGCCGTAATGCCACCTTCGTAACGGCCATAATGATGGCATGTAATCGGTCCAGTCGGTTCTGGAGCATCATTACGGCCGTAATGGTGCACATGTTAGGGCCGTAACAGTGCCCGGTATATTAACCGTAATGGTGCACATGTTAGGGCCGTAACACTGCCCAGTATATTAAACTGGGCAGCGGTTTTCTCCTTCATTTTTCATCCTTTTGTTCTTCTTTTCACGACGGGGGCGATTTACAAGCATAGGGTTCATCCGATTTTCACCCAAACTCTGTTGGGGAAGTATATCCAGGTATCATATCATCATTCTAACATCAAATCATCCGTTGCTCATCTTCAAATCGAGGTATATTCTTAGAACCCTAGTATTTGGGGGATTTCAGGATTTTGGCATGATTTCAGACTTTGAAACCGATTTAGCTTCGATAAGTTGTTAGATTATGATTATGTAATTGTAATCCCTCACTTTCATTATAGTTTAACGGATTAAACTTCGAGGTTTTCACTCTTAATAGATTAGAATCGATTATGACTTCATAGTGACCGATGAATTGTCCCAACGGGTAGAACTAGGATGAATTCCTACGTTTCCGCAATATTGAGATTTTGTATATCGTTATTGTGTTAGGAGTGGATTTGTGAAGATTATCTGGACCAAAACCTTTCCTTTAGCCATTTCCTTCACGTCATTTTATTCAAGGCAAGTACATATATTACATTTCGTTATGTGGTTTACGGTTTCGATGCGATCATGAATTGTGATACCGTGTGTGTGTATTGATGTTCTTCCACACAGGGATGGTCCGATGGGGCCTATGGGGGCCGATACTAATTGGTACGGCTGCGGAAGAGGTTTCCCACATAGGGACGGTCCTACAGGGCCTTTGGGGGTCGATACTAATGGGTATGGCCGCGGGTTACCAAGTATGGATAATGTTGTGATGAAATGAGTTGATGTAATGTCATAAAAATGATGTTTGATGCAATAAGTGATATTCCGGAATATTGTTTTCAAATGTTTTCTAAATGAGTAACTGTGTTGGATCGTATCTGTATATATAATGTAGTGTAAATGTGTACTTGCACTAGCTATTCGAATGTTAACCCCTTTAAATGGGGGAAATGCGTCTTATGCATTTCAGGTACCGGGCGAGCTAAGGAGCCAGCATGGACACGCATGCAATGGATGGCCCAGCATGATGATGAGGCTCGAGTCCATGTTAGATGTTTTGGTATTGTATTTATTTGGGTGTTGGAGTTAGACTGGTTGTTTTAAAAATATGGTTAATGTAATATCCGATAGTAATTTCTTATCTACTGTTGTATTGTTCAGATAATTTAAATGTCGTTGTAATCATGTTACATTCAGTTAATATTTATTGATGTCGAGATTTATCAGAATAGACTTGATTATGACTATCATTCGCATCTTGGTTGAATTCTTGATGTTGTGTAGATTGTTATATTTTTTGGGCTAGAATTTCCGTGTTTAACGTACACTAAGTCTTTAACCTAACGTACGCTATTTCGTTGGCTTTATGTACGTAATGGTGTGCTGGTTACATACGTAATGCTTGGAATCTTATCTGATCTCACTTTCGGCGTGGGGGGCCGGACATGATCCGGATAGATGGCCTTTTCGAGGCAGCCAGGTTGACATACATTACGTACGTGATGTCGTGGCCAATAACGTACGTAATGATGTTAGTGTTTTGAAACAGTAACACCTGGAGGCATATTATGTACGTAACACTTTCAGGTGTAGCGTACGTAAGGGGTTAACGTACGTTATCTTCATGCGATAACGTACGTAATGATGCCGTGGCCTATAACGTACGTAATGATGTTAGTGTTTTGAAACAGTAACATCTGGAGGCATATTATGTACGTAACACTTTCAGGTGTAGCGTACGTAAGGGGTTAACGTACGTTATCTTCATGCGATAACGTACGTAATGAGCTGTGCAGTTTATAAAAAGACAACTTTTGTCTTTCATTTGCATGTCCAAACTCGGATTTTTCTCTCCGACAATCGTCCCTCTGCCTCACTAGACTGTTTTTACACCCTTCCAACTCGTGTTTGAGCTTTGCATCTTGGATTGGATCTTGTTGATTGGAAGTTTAGAGTTGTTCTTGTAGCTTGGTGTAATATCCGCGGATAATTTTTTTTTCGTGTTACTGTTGAGTTGTACATATTCATTTGGAATTGTACAAGTGTTGTTGTTTTGGACTGATACAATGTATATTGTATTGGAATATTTCGGGATCGAAATATTATACTAGTCCTCGGGTTAGTTTCGTCGTTTGAATGTTGGTTGGAGAATTTGGATTTTTGGCTAAGTACACTAGCCTTAACGTACGCTACATGGGTAGACTTACGTACGTTATGGGCTGAGTATTACGTACGTTATGCCTGTAAGGTTACGTACGTAATGCTTGGTAGGTGGAAGGAACCTTCCTCGTAGTCACTTTCGGCCGGTGGGTCCCGAGCATCTTCCGATCGGATCTCACTATTGCAGTCAACGGACCCTTACGTACGTTAAGAGGTGAGCTCTACGTACGTAATGTAGGTCTTGTTAACGTACGTAATAAATTCTTGTTTACGTACGTTAAGGGCTTCGTATTTTAGTCCAGTCAGTTCTGGATTTTTCATTACGTACGTTAATGTCTTAGCATAGCGTACGTAATGCCTCTTACGTACGTTAACCTTAGTGTATAACGTACGTAATGAATTGGTCAGTCTATTTATCTTGGTTTCGTCTTTCATTTCCTCACGAACCAAAACACATTTTCTCTCCCTAGAATCGTCCGTTTGGACTTGTTATTGATGTTTAGCCTCTTCCAACTCGATCTTGATCATCCTAGCTTGGATTGAAGCTTGAAGTTGGAAGCTTGTTGGTGCTCCTTTGGTGTTTTGAGGCTTCTTCTTGTTCTTCTTTGGTAAGTTCCCTCAATCTCTTGTTCTTCAAGTGATTTTCGAGTTGTTGTTGTTTTCTTCGGGTATTGTTTGATTAATGGAGTATATCATGATTCTTCATAGTTTGGATGAACTTTTGATGAAGAACATGTTGGTATAGCTTGAGTATGATTATGTTCTTGATGTTTTAGATTGTTTGGAGGTATTAATCATGTCTAGGAAAGATTATGTTAAGATTGTTATATGATTAACATAGTCTTGAGATGATTATTGTTGTTGGTGATGTTCTTGGGGTGATAATGATAATAGTGATAATATTATCATTGTAGGAGGATCAATTTGATGATATTGGTGATATTATCATCTTGAGATGATTGTTTTGATGATTGTTCTTAAGTGAATCTTCTTGAATGGATTTCACAAGTGTTAAGAACGTAATGATCATGTTAATTGATCATCGAGGTGTTGGAGGACGTTAGAATTCATAGTTGAGAACTATGATATTCGTTCGTGCGGTGTGATCGATTCGTGTTTGAATCGGACTTTGTCCTTGTCGTTATTTTCTATTGATTTTGTGTTTTTAAATGAATCGTTTTCATTCAAGGTTGTTCGAGTGTTTGTGATCGTCGGGGGGCGCCGTTCGTCGTTTCGTGCCAGGACGTTGATCGTGGAAGGACTTGTTCGCCTTCGGTTTGAGGCAAGTTTTATACTTGTACTGGTCAATGAGATTAATGTTATCATATATGTGTATGAATGTGTTGTATCATTTCGAGACATAGTCTCTTCGTGATTTATTGATATTTGGGGATTGTTTGATACAATACCCTTCGGTGATTATGCCAGTTGTGATTGTTATTCGTTAACGGCCGGTTTAAGGCATTGAGATTCTTGTTGTCGATAGCCGGTTCGCGGCATCGATGTATCTATTATTATTGTTGACGTGAATGTCGTTCTGAGGCATCGTTGAATCGTTATTATTGAATTGGAACTGTCACTATGATGTTGCATGGGCCGACTGAAGGCGTTTGATATATTCGTTTATTATATCTGTTTCGGTGGTCAGTTAAGACGCCGGGACATCCACTCTACCGTATCATTGTGTATCGATTGACCATTCTAAGGTAATCGATGTATTTAATTGGGATTATCGAAGATAATTCCCATCCGTTGTATCATTGTGTATCGATTGACCATTCTAAGGTAATCGATATATTTAATTGGGATTATCGAAGATAATTCCCATCCGTTGTATCATTGTGTATCGATTGACCGTTCTAAGGTAATCGATGTATTTAATTGGGATTATCGAAGATAATTCCCATCCGATGTATCATTGTGTGTCGATTGACTGTTCTAAGGTAATCGATGTATTTAATTGGGATTATCGAAGATAATTCCCATCCGATGTATCATTGTGTATCGATTGACCGTTCTAAGGTAATCGATGTATTTAATTGGGATTATCGAAGTTAATTCCCATCTGTTGTGTCATCGTTATCGATTAACCGTTCTAAGGTAATCGACGTATTGAATTGGGACTGTCAAGGATAGTTTCCATCCATTAAGTTGTTGTGATCGATTGGCCATTCCAAGACAGTCGAGGTATTTGAATTGGGACTGCCGTGGACGGTGCCCATCCATGAGTTGTTGTCGTCGTGTTGGCCGACTCAAGGCAGCACGTTATAATTCTTGTGAATTTGGTAATCTTGGGATTGTTATTGTTGTGATTAATTATGTTTTGTAGGCTAGTCTCGGCTAGTGCTCGATGGGTAAGCTTGGGGCTTGAACCTTCGCGGTTGGTTTCCCAACACCTACAGTTCAGTAGGTCACGGTCATGTTAATGATCTCATTATGGGTAAGCTTGGGGCTTGAACCTTCGCGGTTGGTTTCCCAACACCTACTGATTCGATGAGTCACGGTCACTGGGTGATCTCATTATGGGTAAGTCTGGGGCTTGAACCCTCGCGGTTGGTTTCCCAGCACCTGCAATTCAGCAGGTCACGGTCATTGGATGATCTCATTGTGATAGGGCTTCGTGCCGTGGCTTCAGCCCTCATTGATACAGCTTCGGGCTGTTTTGGCTTCGGGCCATTGTGGTGATTGACAGCTTTGGCTGAATGACATTCAGGGTATTATGATGATAAACAGCTTGAGTACATTGGTCATTAAGGCCATTGTGATGTATCGGTATTCCTGTCGGGGCCTTCGGGCATTGTGATTCGTATCTATTTCAGTGTTTGGCTTGGGTTACCTTCGGGTGATGTATTATTGTGTTATGTATTGATGATTCGCCGTTGGGCACTTGTGTTCTAACCTGTTGAGCAGGTATTGATCGGATGCCGTGTGCATAGTATTCCACGAATGCTCGATTCTTACTTTGGTTTGTGAGCATCTCGTATTACCATTACTATACTATTCATTCTGCCCTTTGGATGCATATCATGTTGTACATGTATTTGATAATCATTATGCGGATGGACTCCGTGGGGCGGAACATGTTTTCATGTTTTAGGTGTTTGCGAGGAGAGAGTTGAGACACAGGGGCATGACGGTGGCGACGAGGCATTCAAGCGATACTAGTCCGAGATGTTTTGGTGTTCATGTCAGTCAGGCAGTTGGAGTACTCCAGTTTTGTCAGTTATTGTCATTTTGTATTATCCGAGCAAGGCTCGTGGATGTCGTTGTATTTCATTTGGGCCATGTAGGCCCACTGTTGTCATTGAAATTCCATATCGGAATATTATGTTGGATGTCAGTGTAGGGATTGTGATTCCCCTTTTGGTCAGTTAGTTGTATTTTTGGTCGTGTTAGCCTGGTGGATCTCCTGGTGTGGGGTCTACGGCACTGTAATAACCCAATAGGATTTGGGGGTGTTACAGAAGATGGTATCAGAGAATTGGGTTGTGAGATACCCTGATATGTGAGTTATGTGGCTCTACCGACGCGGAGTAGTGGGGCTGTCAGGTTATGACAATCTGGACAGTCGGGTTTTGTGAGTCGTGATAGTTGAGCGACTGTATGAGTCTTTCTTTCATCGAGTCATCGTCAGTGAAGACTAGTATCGCAAGACCTCGAAGATTCGTATGACCTGTGTAAGGACTCGATTCTTTTGTATGCTCATACATTCATTATGCCATTGATTATACATGTTTTGTTGAAACATGTATGTAACATTATGTTACGACCCATTCATGATTAATTGCTTTGGAGCGTGTCGGCTCAGTATTGGCTATAATTAGCATGTTTGAAGCGATTGTTTATTTGTTGAGTATATATACTCGTGTTTGGCTATTGATTTAGCATTGGGGATTAGCCGTTGAGGCATATTTGAGCTTTGTTCATGATCGAGCGTTATTCTTTCAGTATGGAAAGAAGAAACCGAGGATGTGGCAGAGGAGGTAAAGTTTGCGGAGCAGGCCGAAACCCAGAACCTCGTGATTATGCGCGTGCGGATGCCGAGAGGGATCAGAATTCAGCCGGAGATGTGACTTATGCGACCGGTTCCCCTTCGGAACGTCATACTCGAGGAGTCGACCAGACTGAGAGTGATCACATCGACCCTTACTTGCTTATGAGGGGCATGATGACCCAGATGACTCAGATGACGCAGATAATGGAAACCATACAGACCTCAGTGGTTCGTGGTCCACCGCAGCAGGGATCCCAGGTGCCGTTTTATGGACAGTCCAGGAGAGTGAGTCAGATTATCGGCGACATCTCTCGTCAGAGGCCGCCTATTTTTGAGGGTTCGTCGGAACCAGCTGATATTGTTCATTGGCTTGAACATTTTGATAAACTCTTCGACATGGTTCAGTGTCCGGAAGAGAGTAAGGTGGCAGTAGCGGCTTACCATTTGAGTAAAGGCGCTTATTCTTGGTGGCTTTCCGTGAAACCCACCGATCGTGCTTGTGCTTGGAGTGAGTTTAAGACTCTCATGTTAGAGAGGTATTATCCGGCTCCACTTCGTGAAGCCAAACTGTCAGAGGTTTTGAACCCCGAATCCGTCGAGGACGAGGGTGTTATTGTTATCGCTGAGAAGTTTCAGGGACTCCTTCAGTTTGCTTCATCTGTTATCCGCACTGAGGCGGATAAGATCAAGTATTTTAGCAAGAGACTGAACCCGCAGTTGAGGATGCAGTTGTTCAACCATAATTGCAATTCACTTGGTGAATTCATCGAGAAGGCTCTTGGAGCAGAGATTTTGATCAAGGAGCTTGCTCGGAAGAACCCTTCAGTTTCTTCCGGTGAGAGGACTAGGATGCAGGTTCATTCAGAGGGATATCGGGCTCCGACGTCCAAGAAGTCATCTTCTAGTCATCTTCGTGCTGGGAAAGCATCTTCTTCTCAGGCGACGGGTTCGACCGTTGTTTTCTTTAACTGTGATACAATAGGACATCGCAGTACTCGGTGCTCGATGCAGTCTATTGCTTGTTTTCTGTGTGGGAGGCAGGGACACCTTCAGAAATACTGCAGGGGTTCTAGTGCTAGTAGATCTCAAGGAAGCTCACGGGCCTCGAGAGATTTTGTTGCTTCAGTCTATACTCCATCCAAAGGGTCATATCGGGCTTCGGGAGCCAGAGGTATGGACACTCGAGGAGGAGCGGCGAGCTCAGATTTGGGTCTTCCTCGAGTCGATGAGATCGATGAGTTCGATGACCCGGAGGGTGTTGATTTCGGATACATTTAAGATGTGGCCTTGATTTGTATTTTCCTTGTTTTTCGGACTGATGTTTTGACTCAGTCTGTATTGTAGTATTGTGGTTGTGAACCATTTATTATTGATCTATCTTGTTATGATAGCTTTTGAGAATCTTGAGATTTGACGTCAATCGATGCGATATTCGTTTCCTTTCGGTATTATACCCAATATTTTTGTGGTGATCTGGGTAAACGTTCATTGTGATTCGAGATGTCAAGTTGCGAGGACTTGAGTGTGCATTTGATATGGTCCTGAGGACAATTTGTGCGTTGTTATTTTCTTTTGTGTCGTAAGTCAGTGATTGCATTGGCGTCCGATGCTGATGAGAACGGGGGAGTGTACACCGATGATTGTAGACATGTACAATGGGCGTCACCCGCGGGGTGTGTACGCCGGTGTTACTAGTCATGCGATTGGTACGACTTCCTGGCTGGTCTCTAGCGGGAGAGTTATGTTTCGGCTGATCTCGCAGTTGGTTGAGTGTTTTTATCCCTTGTTTTTCGCCGTGTTCGGGCAGAGGAGACGCGGGAACCCGTGGGGTTGGCCCGATTACTCAGGCGAAGTGGTTCACAGTGAGGAGTATTCCTGGAGATGTTGTTTTCTTATCCTGATGGATAGTTCATACCCCGTGTTTTTGCACCCTGAGTTTCGGGGACGAAACTCTTTTTAAGGGGGGGAGTATGTAATACCCGGGGATAATTTTTTTTTCGTGTTACTGTTGAGTTGTACATATTCATTTGGAATTGTACAAGTGTTGTTGTTTTGGACTGATACAATGTATATTGTATTGGAATATTTCGGGATCGAAATATTATACTTGTCGTCGGGTTAGTTTCGTCGTTTGAATGTTGGTTGGAGAATTTGGATTTTTGGCTAAGTACACTAGCCTTAACGTACGCTACATGGGTAGACTTACGTACGTTATGGGCTGAGTATTACGTACGTTATGCCTGTAAGGTTACGTACGTAATGCTTGGTAGGTGGCAGGAACCTTCCTCGTAGTCACTTTCGGCCGGTGGGTCCCGAGCATCTTCCGATCGGATCTCACTATTACAGTCAACGGACCCTTACATACGTTAAGAGGTGAGCTCTACGTACGTAATGTAGGTCTTGTTAACGTACGTAATAAATTCTTGTTTACGTACGTTAAGGCCTTCGTATTTTAGTCCAGTCAGTTCTGGATTTTTCATTACGCACGTTAATGTCTTAGCATAGAGTACGTAATGCCTCTTACGTACGTTAACCTTAGTGTATAACGTACGTAATGAATTGGTCAGTCTATTTATCTTGGTTTCGTCTTTCATTTCCTCACGAACCAAAACACATTTTCTCTCCCTTGAATCGTCCGTTTGGACTTGTTATTGATGTTTAGCCTCTTCCAACTCGATCTTGATCATCGTAGCTTGGATTGAAGCTTGAAGTTGGAAGGTTGTTGGTGCTCCTTTGGTGTTTGGAGGCTTCTTCTTGTTCTTCTTTGGTAAGTTCCCTCAATCTCTTGTTCTTCAAGTGATTTTCGAGTTGCTGTTGTTGTTTTCTTCGGGTATTGTTTGATTAATGGAGTATATCATGATTCTTCATAGTTTGGATGAACTTTTGATGAAGAACATGTTGGTATAGCTTGAGTATGATTATGTTCTTGATGTTTTAGATTGTTTGGAGGTTTTAATCATGTCTATGAAAGATTATGTTAAGATTGTTATATGATTAACATAGTCTTGAGATGATTATTGTTGTTGGTGATGTTCTTGGGGTGATAATGATAATAGTGATAATATTATCATTGTAGGAGGATCAATTTGATGATATTGGTGATATTATCATCTTGAGATGATTGTTTTGATGATTGTTCTTAAGTGAATCTTGTTGAATGGATTTCACAAGTGTTAAGAACGTAATGATCATGTTAATTGATCATGGAGGTGTTAGAGGACGTTAGAATTCATAGTTGAGAACTATGATATTCGTTCGTGCGGTGTGATCTATTCGTGTTTGAATCGGACTTTGTCCTTGTCGTTATTTTCTATTGATTTTGTGTTTTTAAATGAATCGTTTTCATTCAAGGTTGTTCGAGTGTTTGTGATCGACGAGGGGCGCCGTTCGTCGTTTCGTGCCAGGACGTTGATCGTGGAAGGACTTGTTCGCCTTCGGTTTGAGGCAAGTTTTATACTTGTACTGGTCAATGAGATTAATGTTATCATATATGTGTATGAATGTGTTGTATCATTTCGAGACATAGTCTCTTCGTGATTTATTGATATTTGGGGATTGTTTGATACAATACCCTTCGGTGATTATGCCAGTTGTGATTGTTATTCGTTAACGGCCGGTTTAAGGCATTGAGATTCTTGTTGTCGATAGCCGGTTCGTGGCATCGATGTATCTATTATTATTGTTGTTGACGTGAATGTCGTTCTGAGGCATCATTGAATCGTTATTATTGAATTAGAACTGTCACTATGATGTTGCATGGGCCGACTGAAGGCGTTTGATATATTCGTTTATTATATCTATTTCGGTGGTCAGTTAAGACGCTGGGACATCCACTCTACCGTATCATTGTGTATCGATTGACCATTCTAAGGTAATCGATGTATTTAATTGGGATTATCGAAGATAATTCCCATCCGTTGTATCATTGTGTATCGATTGACCATTCTAAGGTAATCGATGTATTTAATTGGGATTATCGAAGATAATTCCCATCCGTTGTATCATTGTGTATCGATTGACCGTTCTAAGGTAATCGATGTATTTAATTGGGATTATCGAAGATAATTCCCATCCGATGTATCATTGTGTGTCGATTGACCGTTCTAAGGTAATCGATGTATTTAATTGGGATTATCGAAGATAATTCCCATCCAATGTATCATTGTGTATCGATTGACCGTTCTAAGGTAATCGATGTATTTAATTGGGATTATCGAAGTAAATTCCCATCCGTTGTGTCATCGTTATCGATTAACTGTTCTAAGGTAATCGACGTATTGAATTGGGACTGTCAAGGATAGTTTCCATCCGTTAAGTTGTTGTGATCGATTGGCCATTCCAAGGCAGTCTAGGTATTTGAATTGGGACCGCCGTGGACGGTGCCCATCCATGAGTTGTTGTCGTCGTGTTGGCCGACTCAAGGCAGCACGCTATTATTCTTGTGAATTTGGTAATCTTGGGATTGTTACTGTTGTGATTAATTATGTTTTGGAGGCTAGTCTCGGCTAGTGCTCGATGGGTAAGCTTGGGGCTTGAACCTTCGCGGTTGGTTTCCCAACACCTACGATTCGATGAGTCACGGTCATGTTAATGATCTCATTATGGGTAAGCTTGGGGCTTGAACCTTCGCGGTTGGTTTCCCAACACCTACGATTCGATGAGTCACGGTCATGTTAATGATCTCATTATGGGTAAGCTTGGGGCTTGAACCTTCGCGGTTGGTTTCCCAACACCTCTGATTCGATGGAGTCACGGTCATGTTAATGATCTCATTATGGGTAAGCTTGGGGCTTGAACCTTCGTGGTTAGTTTCCCAACACCTACGATTCGGTAGGTCACGGTCATGTTAATGATCTCATTATGGGTAAGCTTGGGGCTTGAACCTTCGCGGTTGGTTTCCCAACACCTACGATTCGATGGGTCACGGTCACCGGGTGATCTCATTATGGGTAAGTCTGGGGCTTGAACCCTCGCGGTTGGTTTCCCAGACCTGCAATTCAGCAGTCACGGTCATTGGGTGATCTCATTGTGATACGGCCGTGCCGTGGCTTCACCCTCATTGATACTGACTTGGCTGTTTTGGCTTCGGGCCATTGTGGTGATTGATGACTTTGGTGAATGACATTCGGTATTATGATGATAAATGACTTGGGTACATTGGCCATTAAGGCCATTGTGATGTATTGGTATTCCTGTCGGGGCCTTCGGGCATTGTGATTCGTATCTATTTCAGTGTTTGTCTTGGGTTACCTTCGGGTGATGTATTGTTGTGTTCTGTATTGATGATTCGCCGTTGGGCACTTGTGTTCTAACCTGTTGAGCAGGTATTGATCGGATGCCGTGGGCATAGTATTCCACGAATGCTCGATTCTTACTTTGGTTTGTGAGCATCTCGTATTACCATTACTATACTATTCATTCTGCCCTTTGGATGCATATCATGTTGTACATGTATTTGATAATCAATGTCTGGATGACTGACCCCGTGGGGGCGGAACATGTTTTCATGTTTTAGGTGTTTGCGAGGAGAGAGTTGAGACACAGGGGCATGACGGTGGCGACGAGGCATTCAAGCGATACTAGTCCGAGATGTTTTGGTGTTCATGTCAGTCAGGCAGTTGGAGTACTCCAGTTTTGTCAGTTATTGTCATTTTGTATTATCCGAGAAAGGCTCGTGGATGTCGTTGTATTTCATTTGGGCCTTGTAGGCCCACTGTTGTCATTGAAATTCCATATCGGAATATTATGTTGGATGTCAGTGTAGGGATTGTGATTCCCCTTTTGGTCAGTTAGTTGTATTTTTGGTCGTGTTAGCCTGGTGGATCTCCTGGTGTGGGGTCTACGGCACTGTAATAACCCAATAGGATTTGGGGGTGTTACACTTGGAGTGTGTTCTTGTGTTTTTGGTGGTTGTTCTTCATTTCTGAAGGCGTGTTGTACGATTCTACTCTACATTTTCGTAGTTATGATGTTAGTGATATAGTATACTACACCTAATGTTGAATTAATCAAGTAAAACATGTTTGTAGTTAAGCTTTTTAACACTTATTGATGAATATGGTAACTAAGGATTTGGAATGAGGTGTTCTTGATGTTTTGATGGTAATGGTCATGTTTAATAGAATCAAACTCTTCCTGCTAGATTGTTAACATCATTAAGACAATAATAATCCTTAGTTTCATCATAGTTAAGTATAATCAATGAGATTGTTGGCATAAAATGTATCAGAACACCTTGATGAATGTTAGAAATTAGAGTGTTGTTCTTGAACCTAAACTTCAACTTCATTACTATTTTTGGCTTAGCCAAGCCTTTCTAAAATGATAAAAGATATTGTTAAAGACAACCAAGCTCTTATATGTTCATGATAATCGGTCGTATTAATGCCTTATGAAAATATTGAACATCATAATAAGTTGATAATATTCTTAGGAAGATATTGTTGATCTTTGATGATGTTCTTGTAAGGTTAAACAATATAATATGATATGAACGAATATAAATGATTTTTTAACATGTTCTTGATAAATTCTTGTTCATAAAGAATCATGCGAGTATTTGAGAATATTGTGTAAACCGATCATAAGAATGAATTGAGGTGAGTAGAGTTCTTGGAATAGAATTTTGATATCTTGAGATTGTTGTTCGGTATCATAACATAATACTTATTTAATCTGTATTTTTGGTATCGCCTGGTGGGTCCCAGTGTGGGGTCCATGGCACTGTAATAGTCGCCCTTTTGGGGTGTTACAGAAAATGGTATCGGAGAGCCATTTTCTCTTTAAGAGTCGTTGTGAAATGAAATAGTATCAAGATACCTTCGTGTCAAGTGTGACCTATGCAAGCGCCTGACCCTACGAGCCAAATACGGTATGTCTTTACGAGCCATGACTTAATTACTGGCATGATATTGATAACGAAATGGATCTCTTTGGTGCTCTTGATATTTCGAGGATCTGTGGCAGGATTTATCTGATTGATAATTCGAGGTAAATTCTGAATTGATTATGTGATTGAAATTATTCCACTCGACGTTGATATGATATTTTGTGTGGCACTAGTAGTGTCGATAATTCATTATGAACGGTTTTCTTATGTAGTTCCTTGTTGCTATTAACTTAGCATGACTTTTGATTAGTCAAAGACGGTCATGAACTGTGCTTATAGTTATTATTATTTGATTCTTTCAGTATGGAAAGAAATCTGAGAGGTCGTGGCAGAGGGGGACGAGGCTGCAGTAGGGGCCGAATCCCGATACCACGAGCCAACACACGCTCTAATGTGGAGCAGAGTTCCGCAGGCAGTGATTCGCCTTCTAGGGACCAATCGCACCACACTGGATGCGAGGATGCGCGTGTCGATCCTTACATTGTTATGCAGGGCATGATGGCTCAGATGACCCAGATGGGTCAATTAATAGTGCTATGTAGAGAGCTACTACTGGCCAGCAACAGGGGCCTCACCCTCCACCTCCTGTACATGGCGGACCCGTGAGTCGGATCATCAGAGACATCTCTCGCCAGCGACCCCCGACTTTTGAAGGCTCATCTAAGCCTGCTGATATCGTACATTGGATTGAACACTTTGAGAAATTATTCGTGATGGTGGACTGCCCTGAAGATAATCGCATCTCTGTAGCAGCTTACTATCTTAGCAAGGGCGCCCACACCTGGTGGATTTCAGTGAGGCCAGCTGATGGTGTATATACTTAGGAGGAATTTAAAAACCTCATGTTAGACCGTTACTATACAGGGCCACTCTGTGAGGCCAAGCTGTCAGAATTGCTGAACCCGGACCCGTCTGAAGATGATGATGTACTATCTGTTGCCGAGAAATTTCAGGCACTTCTTCCTTTCGCCTTGTCGATTGTCCAAACGGAGGCTGATAAGATCAAATATTTTCTTAAGAAGCTTAAGCCCTGAATGAGAATGCAGCTGTTGAACCACCACTATACGACCCTAACAGAATTCATCGAGAAAGCTCTGGAATACGAACTCACCGCGAAGGAGATTTCCAAGAAGCAACCACAGTCCAACAACAAAAGATCCAGGAACCAGAACCAGACTGATAGTAACCGGGGGACATTCAGGAAGCCTCAGTCATTGCCAAACCCTTCTGATAGACCACCCATGGCATCGAAGTCAGCCGAATCGCACTCTCGAGTGGTCAACTCATCTGTTGTGTGCTATAACAGTGGGGACCAGGGGTACATCAGCTCCAAATGCCCGAAGCCGGCCATCGCATGCCATACTTGTGGGAAGAATGGGCATCGTGCTCATTATTGCAGGAATGGACCGGGACGTGATCCAGTAGCATCTCATGCTCCAGTTTAATCTTCTGTCCAGGACCGAGTACCTCCATCCGCTTCTTATCAGACTACCGGGGCGAACAGAGGGATGAACCGTGGAAACCAAGGTGGTACATCTAGTGCCGGAACTGCAAAACCTAGGATTTACAAGATGCAGAGGGTCGACGATCCCAGCCAGCATGATTGTAGGTACTCTCGAGATCCGATCTCAGCCCGTCTGTGTTCTTTTTGGTACTGGTGCTTCACATTCTTTTTATCTGCTTCTTGTTTGAGTCGTTTGCAATTAGATCATGTTACCAATTGTGAACCTTATGTAATTGGTCTACCCGATGGTAGAAAAATTGTTGGGAATCATGAAGTGCAGAACTGTCTGATTCGCATGAACGACCGTGGTTGTCAAACTTAATTGTGGTCGATTTACCTAAAGATGATGTAATCTTGGGTATCTATTGGATGGGCCGTCATGATGCCATACATAGCGTCTGCAAGCGGATAGTCACCATCACATATGACGATGGTGTTGAGTATATTTTTCACGGTGACAATCCTAGCCGGTCTGGGAGAGTCATCAGCGCTATGAAATCAGTGAAACTGCTTAATCAAGGGTGTATTGGTTATTGATGTTACATGACCAAAACAGCGGACCGACCAGTTGAATTAGCCAATATTCCGGTAATCCGAGACTACCCAAATGTATTTCCGGATGAGTTGCCAAGCTTACCTCCACATCGTGATGTAGAGTTTACTGTTGAGCTAGAGCCAGGTACGTCCCCACTTTTGAAAGCACCGTATCATATGGCTCCGCCCAAGATGCAGGAGTTGAAGGACCAGCTTGAGGAGTTGACTGAGAAAGTCTATATTTGACCTAGTTCATCCCCTTGGGGAGCTCCAGTGCTATTTGTACAGAAGAAAGACGGATCTCTGCGTTTGTGTATTGATTATCGTGAGCTGAACAGGGTAACCATCAAGAACAAATATCCATTGCCTTGTATTGATGATTTATTGGATCAACTTTAGGGAGCTGCTGTGTTTTCTAAGATCGACTTGAGGTCCGGGTATCATCAGTTGAGGATTCGAACGTGACATTTCTAAGACCGCTTTTCGTACTCGCTATGGGCATTATGAGTTCGTAGTGATGCCTTTTAGACTGACTAATGCACCGGAGGTATTCATGAAGTTGATGAATTGGGTTTTTATTAATTATCTGGATCGATTTGTAGTCATTTTTATTGACGACATTCTGATTTACTCTCGTGACCATGAAGAGCATGAACGTCATCTCCATCAAGTTCTCGATGCGTTGAGGCGGGAGCAGCTTTATGGGAAGTTTTCTAAATGTGAATTCTGGATGCCTGAGGTTATCTTTCTTGGGCATATGATATCAGCCGAAGGGGTGAGAGTAGACCCACAGAAGACAGAAGCTATCCGAGACTGGCTACCTCCGAAGAACGTGAAGGAAGTACACAATTTCCTGGGTCTAGCAGGTTATTATCGATGGTTCATGGAAGGTTTTTCCAGATTGTGCAACCGATGACTAACTTATTGAGGAAGGATAAGAATTATTTGTGGTCAGAGGCATGTCAGCAAAGTTTTGATGAACTCAAGAGTCGATTGATTTCAGCACCTGTTTTGGTTCTACCAAAAAGAACGGAAGGATTCGTGGTATATAGTGACGCGTCGAGACAGGGCCTTGGATGTGTGCTGATGCAGGAAGGGAAAGTGATTACCTATGCATCGAGACAATTGCAACCTTATGAAGTTAACTATCCGACCCATGATTTAGAGCTAGCAGCCGTGGTGTTTGCTTTGAAAATCTGGCATCACTATCTGTATGGAGTTACCTGTCAGATCCTTACTGATCACAAGAGCCTGGAGTACATTTTTACTCAGAAAGAGTTGAACATGAGGCATAGAAGGTGGCTAGAACTAATGAAAGACTATGATATCGAGATCCTTTATCATCCAGGCAAAGCAAATGTGGTTGCCGACGCCTTGAGTCGTAAGACAGTACAGGAGCAGATGCTTGCCCGTTTGACAGTTCAGAGAGAATTGCAGTTGGAGTTCGTTAGGCCGGAAATTGAAGTCTGGTTACAGTATATTCCGGGACTGTACACTTGAGATTTCCTCATCCCTTGATGATATAATCAGATCGAAGCAAGTTACGGACCCATTCTTATCTCGAGTTCGGGATGAAATAACTCAAAGGAAAGCCCCTGGATTTGTGATCTACGAGGATGGATTGATACGCTTTAGGAATCGAGTTTGTGTACCCGCAGACGAAGAGTTGAAGAACTCTATTCTGAAAGAGGCTCATGCTACCCCGTACTCCATTCACCCGAGATCTAGCAAAATGTATAAGGATTTGAAGCAATGTTATTGGTGGGGGAATATGAAACGTGAAGTTGCAGAGTTAGTTTCGAGATGTTTAACCTGTCAGCATGTTAAGATTGAGCATCAGCGACGCGCAGGAATGCTGAAACCGCTCCCGATTCCCGAGTGGAAATGGGAGGACATATCGATAGATTTTATCACTAGCTTGCCGACGAGTCATCGAGGGATGAATACGATTTGGGTGATTGTGGACCATCTAACCAAATCAGCCCACTTTTTGGAGATTAAAGATACATGGGGCCCTGAGAGATTGGCCCAGCTGTTTATTAAAGAGATTGTAAGGTTACATTATACCCCCAAGAGTATTATATCGGATCGTGACGGGCGATTCGTGTCTCACTTCTGGAAAGCAGTACATCGTGCGATTGGTACGCAGTTGAACTTCAGTACGGAATTTCATCCGCAGAATGATGGTCAGTCTGAAAGGACTATCTAAACTCTAGAGGATATGTTGAGAGCGTGCGCTCTTGATTGGAAGGATGATTGGGAAGCCCAACTTTCGTTGGTGGAATTCACAAACAATAATAGTTGGCACGCTTCGATTCAGATGTCACCTTATGAAGCATTGTATGGCCATCATTGTAGGTCTCCTTTGTGTTGGGACGACCTGTCTGAATCTCTGGGTACGGAACCTGATATGTTGTTAGCAGCCCGTGAGAAGATTGCCCTGATTAGGAGTCGTTTGTTAACGGCTCAAAGCCGACAAAAGTCTTACACAGACAACCGTTGATGACCGGTTGAGTTTGAGGTTGGCGGCCATGTGCTCATCAAGGTGTCCCCTACTCGAGGTGTTTTTCGTTTTGGGAATAGAGGCAAGCTGAGTCCGAGGTATATCGGTCCGTTTGAGGTTTTGGAACGAGTAGGCGATTTGGCCTATCGTCTGGCTCTACCACCATCTCTGAGTCGGATTCACAACGTGCCTCATGTCTCCCAGTTGAGGAAATATGTTGCTGATACGAGTCATACACTTCAGTTCGACGAGATCGAGATAGCATAGGATCATTCGTACGAGGAGCATCCCGTACAGATACTCGAGAGGAGGATCAAACAGTTTTGGAACAAGACGATTCCCCTACTGAAGGTTCAGTGGTCACGACATGAAGTCGGGGAGGCTACATGGGAGAAGGAGAGCAGCATGCGAGAGAGGTATCCCGAGTTGTTTACCCCTTAGTTTCGAGGATGAAACTCCTTTGAAGGGGGAGTATGTAATATCTGACAGTAATTTCTTATCTACTGTTGTATTGTTCGGATAATTTAAGTGTCGTCGTAATCATGTTACATTCGGTTAATGTTTATTGATGTCGAGATATATCAGAATAGACTTGATTATGACTATCATTCGCATCTTGGTTGAATTCTTGACGTTGTGTAGATTGTTACATTTTTTGGGCTAGAATTTATGTGTTTAACGTACACTAAGTCTTTAACCTAACGTACGCTATTTCGTTGGCTTTATGTATGTAATGGTGTGTTGGTTACGTACGTAATGCTTGGAATCTTATCTGATCTCACTTTCGGCGTGGGGGGGCCGGACATGATCCGGATAGATGGCCTTTTTGAGGCAGCAGGTTGACATACATTACGTACGTAATGTCGTGGCCCATAACGTACATAATGATGTTAGTGTTTTGAGACAGTAACATCTGGAGGCATATTACGTACGTAACACTTTCAGGTGTAGCGTGCGTAAAGGGGTTAACGTACGTTATCTTCATGCGATAACATACATAACGAGCTGTGCAGTTTATAAAACGACAACTTGTGTCTTTCATTTACACGTCCAAACTTCAATTTTTCTCTCCAACAATCGTCCCTCTGCCTCACTATACTATTTACACCCTTCCAACTCGTGTTTGAGCTTTGCATCTTAGCTTGGAGTGTGTTCTTGTGTTCTTGGTGGTTGTTCTTCATTTTTGAAGGTATGTTGTATGATTCTACTTTACATTTTCGTAGTTATGATGTTAGTAATATAGTATACTACACCTAATGTTGAATTAATCAAGTAAAACATGTTTGTAGTTAAGCTATTTAACACTTATTGATGAATATGGTAACTAAGGGTTTGGAATGAGGTGTTCTTGATGTTTTGATGGTAATGGTCATGTTTAATAGAATCAAACTCTTCCTGCTAGATTGTTAACATCATTAAGACAATAATAATCCTTAGTTTCATCATAGTTAAGTGTAATCAATGAGATTGTTGGCATAAAATGTATTAGAACACCTTGATGAATGTTAGAAATTAGAGTGTTGTTCTTGAACCTAAACTTCAACTTCATTTCTGTTTTTGGCTAGCCAAGACTTTGTAAAATGATAAAAGATATTGTTAAAGACAACCAAGCTCTTATATGTTCATGATAATAGTTCGTATTATTGAACATCATAATCAGTTGATAATATTCTTAGGAAGATATTGTTGATCTTTGATGATGTTCTTGGAAAGTTAAACGATATAATATGATATGAACGAACATAAATGATTTTTTAATATGTTCTTGATAAATTCTTGTTCATAAATAATCATGGGAGTATTTGAGAATATAGTGTAAACCGATCATAAGAATGAATTGAGGTAAGTAGAGTTCTTGGAATAGAATTTTGATATCTTGAGATAGTTGAATATTTCAAATTGAATTTAGGGTGTCGTCCTACTGAATTCTATATCAATGATTATATGGATGTGTTATTGAGTGAAATATATTTCATTCAAGGTCGATTGTTCGAGTAACCGATATTAGTCGAGGATCGTCCGTTCGTTCAATAAGGGAGGATTATTCTCATCTCCATATTGAGGCAAGTTATCTTGCTTGGTTATAATGATGATTAGATTCCTGTGATGGTTATACGTTTCATGTATATGAAACACTTATTGAATATGTGATTCGTAGTTTGATATCATTCTTGATGATGTTCCGTTTCTCATCATGGGATTACATTCCCAAATTCATCACTTTGAATCGTTGATCTCGTTGATCCTTATTGTCACTTTGGTGAGTTTCTTGATCCTTAATCGGGTATGTGATTTGTTGAATTCATTGTCATGTTGTATCCTGACATATCTGGAATCATATCTGCGTGCCGATTGGTTATTATGTAGGATTTTTAGCCAGACACATATATAGTCATACGTGGATGTTTCCGTATTAGACTGTGCACACGAGGCGTAGTTCGTGAGGCTAATTAGGTACATTGTCACATGTATATTCTGGATTCCGTATATGGGGTGGACATGTACATGGACATGTTTCCGGATCGGGCGTACTGTGATGTCCATCTTGAGCCATATTATTTGATCGTTCATAGTCCATGTATGATTGGATATGTTCGACGGTTTGTGACTGATTGTTCATACGCCCGAGGGGTATGTTCAATAGTCGGGATGTTTTCTTTGAGATCTAATATATGTAAATTGTATAATGTCGGGAGAATCACTTATCATGTATATATGACCCTGTGTTTTGGGTCAAATACTGTGTTGTATTTTAGGTCGAGGCAAAGGCAAGGCACAAGAAGAGCATGGTGATGGCGAAGGGTTCGTAGGATACTAGTTCGGGGGGCAAGTCTTTTGTTGTCCAGTTATGTTCAAACCGTGTAATGTTACTTTATTACGCCTCATGTAAGCTATTGTCCTATTGTATTGTTATTTGAAGTATATTCCATCTCCATATGGTTTATACTTGTATTTCGGATCTTGTGTATAATAAGGCCGTTGGCCATACTATTAATAAACTCCTAATCGGAGTAATGACTATTGATTGTGGTTCGGTATCACAAGGTAATACATATTTAATCTGTATTTTTGGTATCGCCTGGTGGGTCCCAGTGTGGGGTCCACGGCACTGTAATAGCCGCCCTTTTGGGGTATTATAGTTAAAGTCCCCTGCGTTGGCACTGAATACTTTTCGCTCCTTGTTTTGTTGGTATTGAACTAAAATGTTTTGGCCGAGGCCACGACCCTACTTATTATGATAAATGTGTTTTGTGGGATTCTTTTGTGGATTTGGTGTCTTTTGTTAGCCTGGTAGACCTTGTGAAGGTTCTACGGCGTGTTACGTCCCTTATGAGATTTGGGGTGTTACAGCTTCCACCGATAACAAAAAGAAGCACCTCAGGAATCTATTCGAAGTTCGTCTGACTACCGCTGCTAGGTCGTATGTAAATTGCACCACCATTATATACCAGATGAAAAAAGACACTAACTCTAAATCCGTAAGAGCGGATCCTTCCGAGAACAAGCTGTAACTCAATTATATGTAAACAAACATACATATATATATATATATTATCTAATAAAGTATTTGTTTATCAATATATATTAAAGAAGAGTAAGAAGGAAGTGAACCACGAAAGGGGGGTTCATAACATAGGCAACCCAGTTGTTGGAAGTGCATTTCTAAGCTCTTTATATGTGGTAAACAGTTTTTTACTTGTACAAACTTGTAATAGAAGTCTGAATATAAAAATAGACATCAGAGCTGATTCAGTCGAGTTTTTTCGTCTTCAATGTTCGTCCGTGGGATAATGTGTTGACGTGTTGTAAGAACGGTCGAGCAGTAATATACAACAGAAGTGTAGCTAGAGAAGAAGTAAAATTTGAAAACCGTACCGGCCAAGTTTAGGTAAGTGTGAAACTAAACTACACCCGAATACACAAATATATAAATAAATAAATAAACACGCACATCTATACGAACTTAGAGGTACGTGACCTTGTTATACCTATCAGACCAGTCCTTCTAAGGAGTCGTAATCGTCCTCAGAAGAGTCCTCTCGGTCGCAAGGTTGTCGGCCTATATACCTCTAATCATAAGAAAGATTACATTGGGTGAGTTACAACATGTTTCAAGGAATCATGAGTACTCTGATAGATATTGATTGGTTAGTATTTGCTATATCACCAAGTACACGTCTTCCCTCATGACATATCGCTAAACAGTCAGGAGTACCTATAAACAAACACATGTATAACAGAAAATTGGTGTATATATAAAATGTAACCTACAAAAAAATATATTATGCATACCTGTTGTAGTATGTGTATGAGGCTGCCATCCAGATGGAAGTAAATCAATTCCCGTATCATGACCTTTTACCTTTAAACAAAAGCATACAAAATGTAACAAAGCAAGGTTTACCTAAACGTCCTAACTATTGTTGCAAATTCACTTAAAGAATAGAATACGATTCATTACTATTGCTAGACCGACGACGCCCCTTAATATGTTTGGTAATATCACGGTATGGAATATCTGTATGTTTCATGGGAGGAGTTTCATACACACTCATAATATTTTGCCTATCTTGTATGGCAATAGTATTACCTAACATGTTGTTATCCATACCTGCTTTCCTCTTGTTTATTGAATGAATCAATGGTGCCACTGGAACACTTTAACAAATTACAATGAATGAACTCCACATGATGAACAATCAATAAAAGTACATATCAATTTATAAAACATTCACATATGCGTACCTCATGTTGTAATATGGTTTGGATGTAATTCAGAATGACATACGTTTCACTTGATCTTGTAGGACAAATAGTTTTAGCTTTCTTCTTGTTGTTTCTTCATTGTACTGTTGCCAAGGAAAACAAAAACAATGTAATTAAACTCAAATCGCTAATGTTTAGGGATATCATTGAATCTGTTTGCTGACATGTTAAAAGTATGGATGATTTTATAATTAACTTTACTTTGTATCACGGAAAGATATAAGAAAATAGATAAAAAAAAAAGCATTTTTAAAAGTTACCACTAACCAAAAACGTTTTCAAAATAACCTTTGTTTTAACAATTGTTTAAAGTAATTACATTACCTACAAATTATTTTAATAATAAAAAAAATTAAATGATATAGGCGGCTCAATAAAATCACAAATCTCTTCACAAATAATTTTGAAAAAGAGTTTAAATTTTGTCCGAGAAACCTCAGCAAAAACCAGAAAAATGAAAAACCATATTCTTAGAGTTTTCTCACAAAAATAAATAAAATATTCTCCTTTCACTGATCAAGTGGCTCGAGCTGATACCTTCCTGCCAATATTCATAACACAAACTGTCGTTGAACATATCTCCTCACACATGGCAATCCACAATCTTTCCCACACAAAAAGCACACAAAAAATGAATGTAAGAGAACGACAAGAAAGAACATTCCCAATAATAGAAATAGGAGAAGATATCACCTGCCCACAATGAAAAATAGTGTTGGTAGCTGCTCTTCAGAAATCTATCCACGAATACAAGCAAAAAAACACATTGTTATTAAGCACTTCTATGTATTGAATCAATTGCTGCTCTTTGTGCTGTTCTTTGAGGAGAGTAAGCATATCAAAATAACAAACAAAAAAAAAACATAACTGAGATAGCTATTAGCTACTACCTTATGATCAATGTGGGAAACATAAACAGTCCTTCGAATAATTTCTTTGTATTTGAGCCATGATTATCCTGCTATTCACCCTTCCCTTGCCCTGAGCACAACCATTCTCTTTTTACACACACGCAACCCAAGAAAATAAAAAATAAAGAACCAACACTCGAAACAGAGAATGAAGATAAAACATAAAAAATATTCAAAATAGATATCGAGAAAGCATAACATGCATAAGATCATTTAAAAGATTGTATTATCACTAAAACAAACACTTACAAAAGTTTCAGGATCATAAGCAGACTTGTATATGCGTTTCTCATCTCGTTTGCTTGTTTTAAGAAACATTTCATCCCTTGATGGTGGCTTGTTATCTGGATTTCCATGTTGCTTGCAAAAATAAAGCACAGTATGTCACAGGGCAACACACAAGTAGAACATACAAGTGGCTTTAAATTTAAGATTCAAACCACCTCTAGCAAAATTTATCTCGACACTCAAGTAATTTATCAAACCAGAGATACTATAAAAAGTTATTATATGTTTAATCAACAATACACACACAAAGAAATAACACAGCTACTTGCTTCCTCTGAATACATATTCCGTATATCACTTCCATACATTTTAGCAACAACAAAGATAAAACAAAACCTAAAGGCTAAAACATACATGTGCATTGGCATGTTAGCATGCTAGCAGCAAACAACACAAATAAATCACCCATACCTATGTAGTCAATTAGTTTTTCTAATGTGTTTAGGTAACAAGCTTCGTGATTGTATCCAAAAATGTAACCATGTATATTTTATGGTGCAGTTCTAACCACCTATATTTTTTTTACAAACAGCAAAATTGCCTGACATCTTGTTGTTTTAATCAAAGCTGCAAGTGCCTAGTGCTCACATGATTAAATATTATCATCTTTCTCTTTTGTTATGACAAAACCCTAAACTTCTAAGACAAAGTATTACTCATGATTCAATTATTATTTATATACTGATTTGGACATCATAAACATACATTCCCACACAAGTTTTGTAAAGTAGTTACAGACTCTAGAAGTAAAAGGTGTATCACACCAACTTGCTGGAAATTCGAGCAAAACTCTTGGGGCGAGTAGTGTGGAGGTCCTTCATCAGCTCTCTATTTGTCGAACTTTTTTCGGCTGCGAACGAAGAAAGTATGAAAAGTGAAATACATAAAGGCAACAAGTTCTAGTAATTCAAGGTATGCATTCGGATCATAATGTGGTCAGAAAGATAAGGTCAAAAGCACACTGGTATGGTTAGAAATTTTGCAAAGTTGAGAGAAGAGAAATTGAAGATGTAAAATAATCACAAAAGTGGAGTATATATTGAGTATATGGTTAGTACTAAACAAAGATTCATTTCATTGTATAGCTAAATTAAAAAGAAAATATTACCTCGGGTAGTTTATCAATAAATTTAGCAGAGTTAGCCATCTCACTGGCTGGTCTAATCTGTTGGTCATTCGCATCGTCATTATCCCTGATGTTGCCTATGAAAAGTACGGGTTCCTGTCTGACCAGACCGATTTTGGACATGATCTACTTGAGTTGGAATTCCTTGAGATTGACACAGTCTATGAGAACCTAACCGGCCTGGGGATCGTAAAATCTCTCGACCAAACTAATCACAGTTGACTTGTCACGCCACTGTCCTACTAATGCAAAGGCTCGTGCCAGGATGAAGAGTGAGAAGCCACTGAATATTTCCTCAGTAGGTCTGGCCGGATAGCTGAAGCGAACATCTCTGAGTTCGATATCCCCACAAATGTCGCTCAGCACCTTTCTAGTGTTGTCAAATGGATCTATCTCCGGCTTCCTCTTTATAGTTTCAAACATCTTGTAGGCTGCAGCTCGGCCTGCCGCAAACACCGTCAGGCAGGGCGATGCTTGTCCTAGAGACCTGAAATAATTAATTATATAGTGTTACTTTTGATCAAAAACAGTACGTACGACATACCATAACTAAATATCATGCATGTTTTATTTCTTTAAAGAAGAAGTAGAAATGGCAAATATATACTACTAACAAAAATTAATTACTTGGATAATTAATAAATATTATTGGAAGAAAATTTATATATATACTCACAGTGAACCACAAAAAACTACAGCAATAACGGAGAATGCCTCACCCCCAGAATGACCCTCTTCCAAGATCATATTGTTGGAAGTAAAACGCAGCGGAAGTGAAGTTTGGGAACGTTTGACAATCGCGTTTTACGCATCCACGAGCATAAGATCTATTTAGGCATGCTAATTAATTAATTACTAAGACTAATAAGCAATTGAAACATTATTTATTATTTATTAAATAAATATGTTGGTTATTAAAATATCCTAATCTAGATGTAAAAGATCATAGGATATTACCTTTGAAGCGAATTGATTGCTTTCGTCTTGATCACCTTGTATTTCTACCTTTAGACCTTCTAGAGTATGATCCGCCTTAACCCGAACGTTGTGTGGGCAACGAGCTACCGTATCTTGCTTGGACACTAATGGGATCGGCCGAAATTCTCTTGTATGTGGTCACACAATTTTTCTCTACTTCCTAGTATTTTACGAACACTCTTAGCAAATTAATGTGTTATTTAAATTGTAGAATCAAATACACAAGTCTAGATCTATAATTAAACACAAGAGGAAAAATTTGATCTCACAACCTCACCAAGACATGTAAAAATCGACCTCCCCCCATAAGTCCTATATATATGCTCTTGGACGACTACTAGGGATCTTAAGGAGCATTATGGAAGGACTCCCAATAAGTTCATCTTACCTTATTAGGACTCTTCCTAATAGAATGAATCTATTAATATCAACTTATTCCACTAAAAGGTTGATATTACACTTCCTACCAAAATCTCAAATTATGAAATTGGGCTCCTTATTAAATATATTATTTTCCGTGTTTAAGATATCGAATGTCCATTAATTAATTATAAGCTACTGACAGCTTTAATTAATTAATATCTTATCCAAGAGTAGTACCACTCGAACCTTATTATTATATCGGAATTAAATCCACCTGCAGGGTTTAATATAATAATCATTGTCGAGCTCCTCAATGGGACATCATCAACCCGCACGAGTCGGGACATGATTTCTAGTAATAATAATAACTGTCGTATAAATAATATTATTGCCCAAGATACGAGGCTTATTGAGTCGATCATTTTGACTCTCACCCATGGTAAATCAAAGCAATAAGTATTATAAATACACAATTAAATATTGTATACTTAGAATTAAGAAATAATAATTATCTGAGATTTACGTTCTTCTTATAGTCAGTACAGAAGACACTATCTCACCTTGATCGAGTTCAACGTATGCAAATATGCTAATGTATGCTAATAGTCAAGATCAACTAATCTCAAGCATACACTACAACCTTTTAAATACTTTGTCTAATAATTATATAGGTTGTGAACTATTATATTATTTTATAAGGCACCGATAATGTGATCTTCTGTGTGACACCAACACCCACATTATCTACAATATAAAATAATTAGACATTTCATTTGCATAACCATAACGTGAATAAATATGCAAAACATGTGATTAAATGTAATTAATATTCTCATAGGTAGTTACAGAAAAATAAGGTAATATAAGCATAAAGTATGCTTTGCAGTATACAACCCTAACAATCTCCCACTTATACTCAAAGCATGCGTTTAAGTATACTACTCTATTACATATCATTTCTCCCACTTATACTCAAAGCAATGCTGCCATACACCGTAATCCCATTCCTTCCACATGCCTTTCAAAAAAATTTGAGGGTAGGCCTTTCATGAAAGGATCAGCAAGATTATCTTTAGATGCAACCTTAGCTACAACTACGTATCCTTCCTTTACGAAGTGTCGTATGATGTGGTATTTGAGGTTGATATGTTTACTTGCCTTTTGGGATCGTGGTTCCCTCGAATTTGCGACTGCACCAGTATTATCACAATAAAGTGTAATACCCTTTAGCAAATCGGGAATCACATCTAAGTCCTGCAGGAAGTACTTGAACCACACCGCCTCCTTGGATGCCTCAGAGGCTGCCACGTACCCGGCTTCCATGGTAGAGTCCGATATGCATTTCTACTTCACACTCCTCCAACTAATGGCTCCACCTCCCAGGCTAAACACATAACCGAACTAGACTTGGACTTTTCTTTGTCCGATGAAAAATCTGAGTTAGTATAACCCAACTGACATAGGTCGTCTAACTGATATACAAGCATGTACTCCCTAGTCCTTCTCAGGTACTTGAGTATGTGCTTGACAGCAATTCAGTGTCCTGGTCCTGGGTTTGACTGATATCTAGCAGTCATGCCTAAGGCATGACAGATATCTGGTCTAGTGCAAAGCATAGCATACATGAGGCTTCCCACAGCTGACGCATAAGGGACCATCTTCATGTCATCTATCTCCTTTTGTGTCTTGGGACACATATATTTAGATAGTTGAATTCCATGTCGGTAAGGTAGAAAACCTTTCTTGGAATTCTCCATGCTAAACCGCTTTAGCACTGTATCAATATAGGGTGCCTGGGATAAGCACAACATCCTTTTCTTCCGATCACGAAAGATCTTAATTCCAAGGATGTGTCCTGCTTCTCCTAGATCCTTCATATCGAACTGCTCAGATAGCCATACCCGTACATCTGACAATTCCTTCACGTTGTTTCCAATCAGAAGGATATCGTCAACATACAGTACAAGAAACAACAACACGTTTCCATCGCATTTCTTATACACACAACTCTCACTCGGACATTAGACGTATCCATATGACTGGACAACTTCATCAAAATGAGTGTTCCAAGATCTAGATGCTTGCTTAAGTCCATAAATGGATCTCGTAAGCTTGCACACCAAGTGCTCTTCTCCTTCAGCAATGAATCCCTCTGGTTGGTGCATATAGATTTCCTTGTCTAGACTCCCATTCAAGAATGCAGTCTTGACATCCATTTGCCAAATTTCTAGATCCAAATGCGCAACTATAGCTAAAAGAATCCGGATTGACTTAAGCATGGCTACTGGCGAAAAGGTTTCATTATTATCGATACCCTCTTTCTGAGTGCAACCTTTTGCAACAAGCCTCGCTTTGAAGATTTCAACCTTCCCGTCACCTCCTTTCTTTCGCTTGTAGACTCATTTACTCCCAATGGCTTGTATACCATCAGGTATCTCTACTAGCTCCCACACTTGATTTGAATCCATAGATCCCATTTTTGATTCCATTGCTACTTGCCAGGAGTCAGCATCTTTATCTTGGATTGCCACCTTATAGGTCCACGGATCTGATTCATCTTCGCCTGGGATTGAGTTCGAAGACTTTCCCATGCCTATGAATCATTCCAGCTGACGAACAACCCTTCCACTACGACGAGGCAAATCTTGAGTTGGTGTAAAATTCTCAGAATCGATACGTGGTGCAGTGTTAGTTGGCGCTTGTACGATTGGAATAGATCGAGTCTCGCCCCTCAGCTCTTCTAGAATTATCTCGATCATGGTATTGTGATTAATCATATAATCCTCTTCCAGGAATCGGGCATTGGTGCTAACAATGACCTTCTAATCCTGGGGGACTATTGAACAAGACACCCTTCGTTCCATTAGGATATCCTACAAACACTCGCACTTCTGTACGAGATGCCAACTTATCAGCTTCCTTATTCAGCACATGTGCTGGAGTACCCCAAATCCGAACATGTCCTAGACTGGGCTTACGCCCACTCCACAGTTCTGTGGGTGTTTTTGGAACTGATTTCGAAGGCACCAGGTTTAGAATGTACGCCGCTGTTTCTAAGGCGTATCCCAAAAATGAAATAGGTAAATCTGAATAACTCATCATTGACCTAACTATTTCTAAAAGAGTTCTATTCCTTCTTTCAGCCACAACATTTTGTTGTGGAGTTTCCGGCGCGGTGAGCTGGGACAAAATTCCCTCATTTTCCAAGAAATCCAAAAATTCTCCACTAAGGTATTCGCCACCACGATCAGATCGTAGTGACTTGATACTCTTTCCATGATGCTTCTCCGTTTCAGCCTTGAAGTCTCTGAACTTGTCAAAGGCTTCAAACTTACGTCGCATCAAATAAATGTATCCATATCTCAAATAATCATCTATAAATGTGATGAAGTATTCGAAACCACCCCTAGCCTGGATATTCATTGGACCACATACATCCGTATGAATCAATTCTAACACATTCTAAGCACGGCTTCCCTTGGTTTTAAAAATCCTTTTGGTCATCTTACCTTCCAGACAGGATTCACAAATTGAAATGACTCAACTTGGTGATCATCCAATGGGCCATCATCTACCAATCTTTGAATCTTCCCAAGGTTTACATGCCCTAACCGTAAATGCCACAGATATGTTTGGTTTATGCTTGAAGGTTCTTTTCTCTTTTTAAGTTTAGACAAAGAGTAAAGTGATTTATGCATAGGAGTTTGTGCAGTATTAACGACATATAGTCCATCATTAAAAATACATTTGCAAATATATTCACCGTTTCTTTTTCCTAATAATGGCATCATCATCAAAATAAACTGAATAACCATCGCATTTTAATTAAGAAATCGAAATTAAATTCATTCTAAAATCCGGTAATAATAATACATTATTGAGGACTAATAATTTATCATTAATCTTCAACTGTACGACTCCCACTGCAACAGCCATAAGCGTGGAATAATCGCCCCAGTTGATGGTAATCTCACCCGCACTAAGCTGCTTGGTTACCTGAAAACCATGCGAGTCAAAGAAAACATGATCAGTGGAGCCTGAATCAACTATCCACGAAGTGGAAGAACAGGCTGTCAAACATGTTTTGACTACTAGTGCATGAGACATACCTTTCTTAAGAGCAGGGCAGTCCACTTTAAAATGTCCTTTCTGACCGCACTTGTAGCACTTTCCTTTTGGCTTTCTGTTCGCCTTGGGGTGAGGAGCCTTGCTTTTCACCTTGAGGGTTGCCACTTTCTTCTGGCCAACCTACTTTTTCTTCTTTCCCCATTTGGGTTTGGAAGAAGTAGCACCGTTTTCCGCAAGAATCTGATGATAACCTTGTTTGAAGAGACCTTCAACAGATTGAAGCTCTGTCAGCATTTTCGCCAAAGTATATGTCCTACGGTTCATATTGTAGTTAAGGCGGAAGTGCTCAAAGTTTCTTGGTAAGCTGCCTAAGATAATATCGACCTGCATTTCCGCATCGATAGTAGCCCCCAGTATGCTCAGTTCATTCAAATGAGACATCATTTTTAGAACATGATCTCTTACTGGGTCCCTTCAGACATTTGGGTTGTCATCAACACCCTCATTTCATTTTGTCTAGCCGCCCGGTTCTGATGACCAAACATCTCGGTGAGCTTTTCATCATTTCCGCGGCCGAGCCCATCGTCGGATGCTAATGCTGCAATACATTTGTCAGTGAAGCCAAAATGTAACAACGAGCCATCTCATCAGACTTCTTCCATTTTCGGAAATCTTCCAACTCTCCAGGAGTGGCATCCGGTTCTGGATCCAGAGGGCTCTCCTCAGTTAAGACAAATTTATGCCCCTCAGCAGTCAGGACAATGTCAAGATTTCTTTTCCAATCGGCAAAGTTAGTGCCATCAAGTTTATTTTCTTTGAGAATAACAGCTACTGGATTGAAAGAAACAGCTACTGGATTGAAAGACATCTGAGATAAAAATTAAAAAAATCCATCACATAATGTATAGCACAATATATCAAAAAACCGCAAAACACAATATATATGCTAGCAACCAACACCTCGAAAAATCCGCATATGCAAGCCACGATCGTGTGGACGTTTACACACACATTTTTCAAGTAGAGTTTTACGTCTTTAATTTTACTATCTAGTCAACTTACGTTATGACAAGTAAAATTAATAGTTGGTTCCTCTTGTCCATGTATTAATTAACATAGATTCTGATGGGGAGCTTATTGTTAGGGTTGTATACATCAAAGCATACTTTATTCTTGTATTACCTAATTTTCTGGTCTTTATCTATGAGAATATTTAATTCATTTATCACATGTTTTGCATATTTATTCACGCTATGGTTATGAAATGTTGTCTAAATTACTTTATATTGTAGATAATGTGGTGTGTCGAGTCACATAGAAGATCACATTATCGGTTCCTTATATAGTAATAATTAGTTCACAACCTATATAACATTAGACCGTTATGTGAGAGGTTGTAATTGTAATACCCGGTTGTAATTCAGTCATTATCATTCAATAATTTTATTCGGTAATTGTCTCTATGTAATTTTTCACTTGTTAATAACCGTTCATCATCCACATTCATTCATCCATGTTCACCGTTCGGAATAACTTCGAGTTGTGTATCGATATTGTTCATTGTTTCAACTTTGCACGTATGAGTTAGACTTTGTAAAATCACCATTAATTTTTGGAAAATCCAAAAATTTTGAATCTTTTTAATATTATAGAGCATCAAGTTAGCTTTCCAATGGTTCAAACGGTGAGTCAATCGGAGTCCATACGAGGGAGTTACAGTCGAAATAGCTAAGACACACATATTTTCCAGTTTTGGCCGAGCAGCCTGTACCGGGGGTCGCGGCTCATGCCGGCAGGGCCGCGGCACACTACCGAGTCACTGCCGCGGCACACCCGTCTGGGCCGCGGCACACTCATGTTGCAATTTTTCGGCCAACCGTCTGTACCGTGGGCCGCGGCTCATGCTGACAGTGCCGCGGCACACTGCCGCGGCACACTCGTCCGGGCCGCGGCACGCTGCCGATCACTGGGGGCAGATTTTGGCCCTGTGCCGCGGCACACTTCGGCCGGGCCGTGGCACACAGTGCAGTCAGCACTATAATTGCAGTTTTTGAGCGAGATCAACCCATTTTTTCATTTCATCCACCTTGTTCCGAGAGAGAAGGCTTGAGGGAGAGAATTTTCATCATCTATCACTTGAGTGTTTGATTTTCTTCATCTCCTTTCGATCGTGAAGCTCGGATTGTGGATCTAACACGATTTCATCGGATTAAAGTACTTGGATCTTCAAAGGTAATATCCATCAAACCTCTTGGATTTCGATTTTGTATTGAGATATGATGTTTTGGATGTTAAGATCGTGTTGTATGAAGTGATATACGCATGATTATGGACATGTTTGATTATTCATTGGATTATTGAAGGATTATTCAAGAACACTTTGAATATTGTGTTGGATTTGGGGGTTTTCGATTAATTGTTGTTGAAATCACGATTTTGGATATTCATAATGGATTATTGATCGTATTGAAGATGTTTTGTTGGTCTGAAACACTTCTTGGGGATTTGATGTTGGTATTATTGAGGTTTGGTTATAAACAATCGAAGTTTGGCCACAAAGTGTTCGATATAATGCCCCAATGAACTTGGTTTAATCGTATCGACATTTTGAGTTCGTTATATTCATGTTTGATTCGTATATTGAACGGATTGTTGGTAATTGTATTATTCAAGGTTGTTCGAGCGACCAATATCTCAATTAGGACGTTGTTCGTGGAAGGATAATTGTCACCGGTGTTGAGTAAGTTAATTCTTACTCAGTTAAAAGGATATTCAGTCCTTTTGTTGTTGTTCATTCATAATCGTAATTCATTCATAAGGTACTAACCGTTTTAAAACTTATAATTGTCACCTAATTACTTCATTCACGAGGAACGGCGGTTCCAATCATTTCATTGAGCTGTCATTCATTTCACCATCATTTCATCTTAGTGAGTCATTATTCATTTTCGATGTCACTTTTGTTATATCGTGGCATTCCGGGTCATACTAGCGTGCCGGTTGGTATGTGTGGGATTTTCATGTCAGGCACATTTAAGTCGTGTGTTGGTTGGTGGCCTCACATTGGACTGTGCACATGAGTTGATGGCTTCGTGAGACTGATTAGGTACAAGACCACACGTGTATTCGATCGATACTCATTGGTGGCTTGTGCACGGACACATTTCCATCCTGGACGTAGTGTGGCGCCATTCCTTCGAGCCGTACTTAGTTGATTCATATAGCATGTTTGATTGCGTGTGTTTCGACAAGATTATGTGTATTCAACTCTTGAGGATTGTTGTTCTGTGTAACTGACCCAGTTGGGTGATATTGTTTTTCAGGTCATGGTAAGGCGAAAGCATGGGGAGAGAACATTGACGGCGAGGAGTCCCAATGATACTAGAAGGGGGGCCCAGTCTTTTCAGTCATTTATGTTTCCTTCATTTATTCCGCTGGAGACATTCCGTTTGAATACTCATTTCACTCAGCGTTGTATATTTTCTCTCCATATAAAATACATATGTATTCTGTATTATCCTGGGTGTGTTGTATAAAACTCCTCATCGGAGTAATTATTGTTGTAATGTGGTTCGGTACTACATTTACCCTGCGTAATTCATTCATTTTCATTCGCCTAGTGGGTCCCAGTGGGGGGTCCACGGCACTGTGATATCCACCTAGTTTTGGGGTGTTACAGAGTTGGTATCGGAGCGTGGTTTTGAATACTACCTTCCGAGTCATGTTTCATTTGAAATCATCATTCATCAGACTAGTATCATTGGACTTCTGCGTCACGTGTGACCCGTGCAAGAGCCGAGCCCTTCAGACCAAAGAACAGTAAGATTTCCTCATTTATCATTTTCATTTGTGATCAAGTCGATCATGTTAATTCATTAATCACTCAGTTCATTTCATTGTTCGGTTGTTGATCTTGAAGATCATATCATTAATCTTGTTAACTTGTTCAAATTAATCATTTCAAGAATTTCATCGGATAATCACGTCACTTCAGTTGATCATTCATGTAATCATTGTGTTTGGGCGCGTATGCTCATTTTCATCATTTCATAACGTAATCATAATATGATATTCATGCGAGATAAATAATCATTTCGTGACTTTCCCACTTCAGTATGGAAAGAGCTGGCAGAGGACGCGGGGGAATAGGCCGCGGTGCGGGCCGAAACCCGAGAGCTCGTGTGAATACACGTGCGTATGCTAGGAATAATGCTAATTCATCGAGCAGTGATGCTGCCACTCATTCACCTGGGCATAATCATTCACTATCAGGGAGTCGTACCCGAGTCACAGCTCAGTCAGAAGGTGTTTGGGTTGATCCACTCGCTTTTATGCAGGGCATGATGGCCCAAATGACTCAGATGACACAACTGATGGAAACGATGCATAACTCAGCCACTCAGAATCAACAGGCTCCTCCGCCGCCACCTCAGAGGCAAGAGAGGGGTGTGAGCAGTATCATTGGCGACATCTCTCGCCAAAGACCACCTACTTTTGAGGGTTCATCTGAACCGGCAGATATCATTCACTGGCTTGAGCATTTCGAGAAACTGTTTGCTATGGTGGACTGTCCTGAGTGACACAAAGTTTCAGTCGCGGCTTACTATCTAGGTAAGAGTGCTCATTCATGGTGGTTATTGTTGAAGCCCACCGACGGATTTTGTACTTGGGAACAATTCAAGACTCTCATGATGGAGAGGTATTATCCGGCCCCACTCAGAGAGGCCAAGTTATCAGAATTACTCACTCCCGACCCATCAGCAGACGATGATGTTCTCACCATCGCCGAGAAATTTTAGGAGCTACTTCCTTTCGCCTCGTCCATTATTCATTCTGAGGCGGACAAGATCAAATATTTCAGCAAGAGGTTGAAACCTCGTATGCGACTACAGTTGCTTAATCATCATTGCACCACCCTGGCCGAATTCATCGAGAAAGCTCTTACTTATGAGCTTACTGCTAAGGAGATTGTGAAGCAACAACTTTCATCTACTGGCAAGAAGTCAAAGAATCGTAATCAGTCTGACGGCAGTCAGGCCACTTTCAAGAAACCTCGTGCAGGCTCTACTTTTTCCGAGCGACCTCCTATGACGCCTAAACCCGCGGAATCTCAGTCCCGAGCGGCCAGTTCTGCCATCACCTATTTCAACTGTGAAGAACAGGGTCATTTCAGTACCAAGTGTCCGAGGCAGACTGTCACATGCCATAACTGTGGAATTGCGGGGCATAGGGCCCGTTTTTGCCGAAGGGACTCCAAACCCACTCCGGCGACATCTTAGGCCCCAAAACAGTCAGCGGTTCCAAATCAGGACATTCAGTCCGTGTCGTTTAAGATGATAGAAGCTAACAAAGGCGGAGCCAAGAGCTATCAGACGGGAGCGTCTGGTTCGGAGGCCGGCAAGCCCCGAATTTACGAGATGAAGAAGACCGACGATCCAGAGGCTCGGATGATCTCAGGTACACTCGATATTCTATCTCAACCTGTGTGTACCCTTTTTGATACTGGTGCATCGCATTCTTTTATTTCCGAATCATGTTTGAGTAGACTACGTCTAGGTAGCACTACTAGTTGTGAGCCTTATGTCATCGGTCTACATGATGGTAGAAGAATTATCGAGAATCGTGAGATTAAGGATTGTCCGATTCAGATTCATGGCCGTGATTGGTTAGCAGACCTAATCGTGGTAGATTTGCCGAGAGACGACGTCATTCTGGGTATTGATTGGATGGATCGTAACGATGCCATCATCAGCATCCGTAAGTGTTTGGTTACTATCATTTCAGACGATGGGGTCGAATGTGTTTTTCAGGGAGGTAATCCCAACTGTTTCGGGAGAGTCATCAACTTGATGAAAGCAGTGAAATTACTCAAACAGGGGTGTGTCGGTTATTGGTGCTATATGACTAAGACCGAGAAATCATCAATAATGTTGGCGGATATTCCGGTAGTGAGAGAATATGCCGACGTATTTCCAGACGAGTTACCTGGTTTGCCTCCACAGAGAGATGTGGAATTCAAGATTGAGTTGGAGCCTGGTACATCTCCAATATCGAAGGCACCGTATCGGATGGCCCCGACCGAAATGCTGGAACTAAAGAATCAATTGGAGGATTTGACCGAGAAGGGTTATATCCGGCCAAGTGCGTCTCCGTGGGGAGCACCGGTATTATTTGTCAAGAAAAAGAACAGTTCTTTCCATTTGTGTATTGATTACCGAGAGCTGAACAGGGTGACGATCAAGAATAAATATCCCCTACCCCGTATTGATGATCTTTTGGATCAACTTCAGGGAGCTTCAGTATTTTCCAAGATCGATTTAAGATCTGGGTATCATCAGTTGCGAATACGAGAGTCGGATATTGCTAGGACGGCGTTCCGAACACGCTATGGTCATTATGAGTTTGTGGTAATGCCGTTTGGGTTAACTAATGCACCTGCGGTATTCATGGAGTTAATGAATCAGGTTTTCATCGACTATTTAGATCGGTTCGTGGTTGTCTTCTTGATGACATTTTGATTTATTCTCGTGACCGAGAGGAACACGAGGTTCATCTTCATCAGGTTCTCGACGTGTTGAGACGAGAGCAACTTTATGGGAAGTTTTCCAAATGTGAATTCTGGATGTCCGAAGTGACGTTTCTCGGACATGTAATTTCATCAGAAGGAGTTAGTTTTGACCCTCAGAAGATGGAGGCTATCCGAGATTGGCAACCTCCGAAGAATGTTAAGGAAATCCGAAGTTTCCTCGGATTAGCTGGTTATTATCGGAAATTTGTGAAAGGATTTTCTAAAATCGCTCAACCCATGACGAACCTTTTAAGGAAAGATAAGAAATACACGTGGTCCGACGCGTGTCAACAGAGTTTTGAGGAACTCAAGAGCCGGTTAATTTCAGCACCTGTCCTTTCTTTACTGCAAGGGACGGAAGGATTTGTGGTCTATAGTGATGCGTCCGGACAGGGTCTCGGATGTGTACTCATGCAGAACGGGAAGGTTATTGCTTATGCTTCACGGCAATTATGACCTTACGAGGTAAATTATCCAACCCACGACCTGGAGCTAGCAGCCGTGGTATTCGCATTGAAGATTTGGCGTCATTATCTTTATGGCGTTACCTGCCAGATATTCACTGATCATAAGAGATTAAAATATATATTTACTCAGAAGGAGTTAAATATGCGACAGAGACGGCGATTGGAACTAATCAAACATTATGATATTGAGATACTTTACCACCCGGGCAAGGCGAACGTTGTCTCCGACGCCTTGAGTCGTAAGTCCATTCAGGAGCAGATGCTTGCTCGATTAACAGTTCAGAAGGAACTTCAGCAAGAATTACTTAGGCATAAGATCGAGGTTTGGTTACAGCGTGTTCAGGGACAACTTTGTATGATGGAGATTTCATCGCCACTCGAAGAAGCGATCAGAGTGAATCAGGGTTCGGACCCATTTTTGTTGCGCATCTGCAAGGATGTGGCACAGGGGAAAGCCCCTGGCTTTGTGGTCCATGAGGATGGACTCTTGATATTTAAGAATTGGTTATGTGTACCGGCGAATGACGAGTTGAAAAACTCGATTTTGAGAGAAGCCCATGCTACCCCTTATTTTATTCATCTGGGGTCCAGCAAGATGTACAAGGACTTGAAACAAAATTACTGGTGGAGTAATATGAAGCGTGAAGTCGCCGAGTTTGTTTCGAGATGTCTCACCTGTCAACAAGTCAAGATAGAACATCAGCGGCCGTGGGTATCTTTGGCCTCCTATTCCAGAGTGAAAATGGGAGGATATTTCAATGGATTTCATCACGAGTTTGCCGATGAGTCGCCGTGGCATGAATACAATCTGGGTAATTGTGGATCGTCTAACTAAGTCAGCTCATTTTCTCGAGATCAAGTATACTTGGGGTCCCGAGAGACTTGCCCAGTTGTTCATCAAAGAAATAGTGAGATTGCACAGTACTCCTAAGAGTATCATTTCTGATCGTGACGGGCGATTCGTATCTCATTTATGGAAATAAGTTCATCGTGCCATGGGAACTCAGCTTAATTTCAGCACATCTTTTCATCCTCAGTCCGACGGACAATCAGAGAGGACTATTCAGACATTGGAGGACATGTTGAGGGCATGCGTCCTCGATTGGAAAGACGATTGGGAAGCCCAACTACCATTGATCGAGTTCACGTATGATAATAGTTGGCATGCTTCGATTAAGATGGCACCTTACGAGGCCTTGTACGGTCGTCATTGTCGATTTCCTTTGTGTTGGGATGACTTATCAGAATCAATCGGCACCGAGCCCGATATACTTATAGCCGCCCGTGAGAAGGTAGCTTTGATCAAGAGTCGTTTGTTGACCGCTCAGAGTCGATAGAAATCTTATGCAGACAATCGTCGCCGACCATTAGAGTTCGAGACAAGTGACCACGTGTTGGTCAAGGTATCCCCGAGTCGAGGTATCTTCCGTTTCGGGAAGCGGGGAAAGTTGAGTCCAAGATTTATTGGACCGTTTGAGATTTTGGAACGAGTAGGCGAGCTAGCTTATCGATTGGCCTTACCTCCGGCGTTTAGCCGAATTCATAATGTGTTTCACGTCTCTCAGCTATGGAAGTATGTTGCCGACCCGAGTCACATACTTCAGTTCGACGAAATCGAGATCGCAGATGATCATTCGTATGAGGAGCGTCCCATACGAGTCTTAGAGCGGCGAATCAAACAGTTGAGGAATAAGGCGATTCCTTTGGTTAAAATTCAGTGGTCTAGACACGGAGTCGAAGAGGCTACTTGGGAAACCAAGTATAGTATGCGGGAGAGTTATCCCGAGTTGTTTGACCCTTAGTTTCGGGGACGAAAGTCTTTTAAGGGGGGGTGTATGTAATACCCAGTTGTAATTCAGTCATTATCAATCAATAATTTCATTCGGTAATTGTCTCTATGTAATTTTCACTTGTTAATAACCGTTCATCATCCACATTCATTCATCCATGTTCACCGTTCGGAATAACTTCGAGTTGTGTATCGATATTGTTCATTGTTTCAACTTTCCACGTATGAGTTCGACTTTGTAAAATCACCATTAATATTTTGAAACTCCAAAAATTTTGAATCTTTTCAATATTATATATCATCAAGTTAGCTTTCCAATGGTTCAAACGGTGAGTCAATAGGAGTCCGTACGAGGGAGTTACAGTCGAAATAGCTAAGACACACACATTTTCCAATTTTGGCCGAGCAGCCTATACCGGGGGCCGCGGCTCATGCCGGCAGGGCCGCGGCACACTGCCGAGTCACTGCCGCGGCACACCCGTCCGGGACGCGGCACACTCTTGTTGCAATTTTTCGGCCAACCGTCTGTACCGTGGGCCGCGACTCATGCCGACAAGGCCGCGGCACATGCTGAAATCCTTTGCCGCGGCACACTCATCGGGCGCGGCACGCCGATCAGGGGGCCAGATTTGCCCTGTGCGCACACACCGGCCGGGCGGCACGCACACAAAGGCACTATAATTGCTTTTTTGAGCGAGATCAACCCATTCTTTCATTTCATCCGCCTTGTTCCGAGAGAGAAGGCTTGAGGGAGAGAATTTTCGTCATCTATCACTTGAGTGTTTGATTTTCTTCATCTTCTTTTGATCGTGAAGCTCGGATTGTGGATCTAACACGATTTCATCGGATTAAAGTACTTGGATCTTCAAAGGTAATATTCATCAAACCTCTTGGATTTCGATTTTGTATTGAGATATGATGTTTTGGATGTTAAGATCGTGTTGTATGAAGTGATATACGCATGATTACAGACATGTTTGATTATTCATTGGATTATTGAAGGATTATTCAAGAACACTTTGAATATTGTGTTGGATTTGGGGGTTTTCGATTAATTGTTGTTGAAATCACGATTTTGGATATTCATAATGGATTATTGATCGTATTGAAGATGTTTTGTTGGTCTGAAACACTTCTTGGGGATTTGATGTTGGTATTATTGAGGTTTGGTTATAAACAATCGAAGTTTGGCCACAAAGTATTCGATATAATGCCCCAATGAACTTGGTTTAATCGTATCGACATTTTGAGTTCGTTATATTCGTGTTTGATTCGTATATTGAACGGGTTGTTAATAATTATAGTATTTAAGGTTGTTCGAGCGACCGATATCTCAATTAGGACGTTGTTCGTGGAAGGATAATTGTCACCGGTGTTGAGTAAGTTAATTCTTACTCAGTTAAAAGGATATTCATTCCTTTTGTTGTTGTTCATTCATAATCGTAATTCATTCATAAGGTACTAACCGTTTTAAAACTTATAATTGTCACCTAATTACTTCATTCACAAGGAACGACGGTTCCAATCATTTCATTGAGTTGTCATTCATGTCACCATCATTTCATCTTGGTGAGTCATTATTCATTTTCGATGTCACTTTTGTTATATCGTGGCATTCCGGGTCATACTGGCGTGCCGGTTGGTATGTGTAGGATTTTCATGTCGGGCACATTTAAGTCGTCTGTTGGTTGGTGGCCTCACATTGGACTATGCACACGAGTTGATGGCTTCGTGAGACTGATTAGGTACAAAACCACACGTATATTCGATCGATACTCGTTGGTGGCTTGTGCACGGACACATTTCCATCCCGGACGTAGTGTGGCGCCATTCCTTCGAGCCGTACTGTTAGTTGATTCATATAGCATGTTTGATTGCGTGTGTTTTGACAGGATTATGTGTATTCAACTCTTGAGGATTGTTGTTCGTATGGCCCGGCCCGTTGGGGATATTGTTATTCGTGTCATGGTAAGGCGAAAGCACGGGAGAGCACGTTGACGGCGAGAGTCCCAATGATACTAGAAGGGCCCCAGTCTTTTCAGTCATTTATGTTTCCTTCATTTATTCCGCTGCAGACATTCCGTTTGAATACTCATTTCACTCAGTGTTGTATATTTTATCTCCATATAAAATATACATGTATTCTGTATTATCCTGGGTGTGTTGTATGAAACTCCTCATCGGAGTAATTATTGTTGTAATGTGGTTCGGTACTACATTTACCCTGCGTAATTCATTCATTTTCATTCGCCTAGTGGGTCCCAATCGGGAGTCCACGGAACTGTGATATCCGCCTAGTTTTGGGGTGTTACAGTAATACATGTTTGAGATTGGTTGGTCTTGACCATTAGCATATATTAGCGTATTCGGTATACGTTGAACAGGATCGAGGTGAGATAGATTCTTCTGTACTGACTATAAGAAGAACGTACATCTCGGACAATTATTATTTCTTAATTCTAGTGATTAATATTTAATTATATATATTTAATATTTATTATTTTGATTTATCATGGGTGAGAGCCAAAATCATTGACTCAATATGCTCGATATTTTGGGCAATATTATTATTTATATAATAATTAATATTATAGCTAGAAATCGTGTCCCGACCAGTCGGGTTGATCATGTACCTTGAGTCACTCAAAAAGATTATTATATTAAACCCTGCAGGTGGAATTAATTTTCCGATATAATAATAAAAGTCCATTGCTATACTCATGTATAACACATTAATTAATTAAAAGTTGTCAGTAGCTTAAATTAATTAATGGACATGGAATATCTTAAATACGTAAAATAATTAATTCAAAACGGAGCCCAATTTCGTAATTTGAGATTTTGGTAGGAAGTGCAATATCAACCTTTTAGTGGACTAAGTTGATATTAATAGTGTCATCATATTAGGAAGAGTCTTAATATTGGAAAGATGATCTCTATTGGGAGTCCTTACCTTATACTCCTTAAGGTCCCTAGAGTAGCTCAAAACACCTAAAAATTGGACACATATAGGGGCCGATTTTTATAACCTTGTTGGCACAAGAATTCCGATTTTTTTCTCTAATTTTGTGTTTAATTGTGGATCTTGACTTGTGTCTTGGATTCCACAATTTAGCTAACATAATATTTTTCTAAATACATAAATATTCAAGAAAAATAGAGAGAGAAAATTGTGAGGTATTTCTTGAAGAATTTTCGGCCTATCCCATACTGTAAGTCCAAGTTTGATCCGGTAGATTATTGCCCATACGATATCCGGATCTTAGGCGGGATATACCCTAGAAGATATTGAGGTAGAAATACAAGAATATCAAAGAGGAGTACGAAGGGGATTTCAATCGACCCAGAAAGAATTTTTCTATCACTTCGCTTCAAAGGTATGAATTACCAATTTCTACTGCGTAAATACATATATTTAAATTGTTAATTAATCTGTTTAATTCATTAATGACAAGCCTAAATAGATCCGCTATTTATGTTGGTTAGTTTATAAAACCTAATATTCCATCTCGCTTTCGCTGCGTTTTATACTCCAACAATTGGTATCGGAGACGGTCTTTAGGTTCTGTTCAATTTAATTAATTTGTGATTAATTTGCTAGCAATTTAAATATTCATATGGTATGATGTTTGGAATATTTTTGCTAGAAATTGTCTTGCAGGTGAATATGGTCCAATTATCATGGCTATGTGATTTTTTTATTTATTTAGGCATTTTGGTAATTTGGCCCGGTTTTGAGGCATGTATAAAGTTTTTCTCGTGAGAAAATCCACGGGTAGAATAGGATTTATTTTTCCTTATAATTTTTGTGGTAAATTCAATGTATTTTATTTGGTGTAAAAGTTGTAATCGAATTGGAATACACAAAGTACTGAAGAAAAAGAAGTCCAGCGCGAAAAGGAGTCCTGATCGGAGGAACCGACCGAGATGAGCCTGCTTTCGATCGGGACTCGGCCAGCTTGCTGTCTCGGCCGAATCTGGCCTTCCGCGCTCGGCCAGCAGCAGGGTGCCGGGCCGTGGGTCGAGTCGGGCACCGGGTGGGGTTTTTGTCCGGGCAGGTTCGTTCGGTGTATGGTCCTATTCATTTATCCACCGTTCGTTGCGTCCGTTGGAGCACAATAATTTTAATTTGGAATATTTCTTGTGCAATTAATTTTGCATTGAAGAAAGTTTCTAAATTTGGCAATATTTGTGCCCCAACTGGGAGAAGGTGACGAGATGCTTGAAGCAGTGGGAGCAAAAGAGCCAAGGATTTTCTCGTTACTCAAAACGAGGAATAAAAGCCATGATAATTGGATTTTATTATCCAATTTATTTTTATTATGTTGGTTTTTACTATGTTGATGAATGACATGTATGGATGTATGCGTGATATGTTTCTTGCATGTTAGGACGAGAATATTAAAAACCTTAATTTTTCAAAATAACTAAGTGATTTTAATAATTGATTTTTTCAAAATCAAGTTGGCCTCCATAATTGGTTTAAATCGTGAAATAATTAACATGCGCATTGACATTAGAGTCTTTCTCCACATCGGATGTGCTGATTATTGGCTCACTAGTTTTAAACTTCAATTAGATAACAAACGGTGAATATTATTTTTTATGATAGGACATCTCCATCTGTAGGACTATTATCATTAAATAATATTCTAAGGTTTGTTAAATTATGGTGTTCACTTAGGTGTATTAATTAATAAGCTCTCCATCGGAGTCTATGTTAATTTAATACATGGCCAAGAGGAACCAACTATTAATTTTACTTGTCAAAATGCATCTTGACTAGATAGTAAAATTAAAGACGTTAAAATCTACTTGAAAAATGTATATGTAAACGTCAACACTAACGTGGCTTGCATGTGCGGTTTTTTGAGGTGTTGGTTGACTGCATATATATTGTGTTTTAAGGTTTTTCAATATATTTTGCGTCGAATTATGTGATGAATGGTGTTTCAATTTTATTCTTAGATGTCTTTCAATCCACTAGCTGTTATTCTCAAAGAAAATAAACTTGATGGCACTAACTTTGCCGACTGGAAAAGAAATCTTGATATTGTCCTGACTGTCGAGGGGCATAAATTTGTTTTAACTGAGGAAAGCCCTCTGGAACCAGAACCGGATGCCACTCCTGAAGAGTTGGCTGAATTCCGAAAATGAAAAAAGTCTGATGAGATGGCTCGCTGTTACATTTTGGCTTCATTGACAGATGTATTGCAGCATCAGCATCATACGATGGCCTCAGCCGCGGAAATGATGAAAAATCTCACCGAGATGTTTGGTCATCAGAACCGGGCGACTAGGCAAAATGCAATGAGGGTGTTGATGACAACCCAGATGTTTGAATGGACTCCAGTAAGGGATCATGTTCTGGAAATGATGTCTCATTTGAACGAACTGAGCATACTGGGGGCCACTATCGATGCCGAGTCGCAGGTCAATATTATCTTTGTAACACCCCCGAGATATTCGGAGAATATTACAGCGCCGTGGACCCGTACATGGGACCCACCAGTCTAAAACAAGGAAAACACCACTCGACTAACCATCTCGGTTAGCAAAGACACACATTTAAATAATTCAACATATAAAGATATGCCCGAAGCAACCGGCATAATAAACATCAACCGACAATATAGCAATTTGAGTTAATACAAAACGAAGTTTGAAATGAAAATCCTAAGTACTCGCGAGTACAATCCATAAGTTTATAAATGTGGGAAACAACCATATCGAATTAGACAAGAGAAATAAGAAGACTCGAATGCACATGTCAACGACCCTGGCCAACATCCTCGTACTGTCCCAGCACCCGCTCGTCCGGCAGAACATAACCTGAAATCCATAACAAGAATTTCCCCAAGATGGGTCCCCAAAGGGGTTAGCAATTACGCTAGTACAAGTAATCAAGGCAAACCAATCGCTTACACGTTTTATAGTACAATGCACCAAATCATTTCGAAAACCAAAACCAGACATGTCTTTTCCGAAAAACAAACAGTCAATCAAATTTGCCTAGGACCGGGACGAAGCCACGAATCCCACCCGAGGCCTCTAAGGACCCTCTCGAGCTGGCCACATTCATAAAACAAATCAAGCACCAAACGTCACCTAGGACCGGGACGAAGCCACGAATCCCACCTGAGGCCTCTAAGGACCCTCCCAGGCTGGCCGCGAAACAAACTCATGAATCCAGGATGAAATCATAGATTCCCCCGAGGCCCCGTCGGACCCTCCTGAGGTGAGTAAAGCACACACAATATACATTACCATTTCACGTTAAGCATAAAGGTTTCCAAAGATAGTTGCCTTGAATAATTGACGACGCAACGAACGGAAAGGAAAATCACCGACGAACGCTATGAACCAACGGAACCGAACCTAACGATTCGAAGAACATAATCACAACCAACTCTAGACGAATACGGAAATGGAATACACCCGAAAACCCACCTACGATTCATGTATATTCGTACAAAAATAACAACGAGGGCGGATCACAACCAAACCCTCTCGATTACGTAAAACCATGAAAATATACCATGAGTCCGTAGGAAAACTAATGATATCAACAAGATTAATCATATACATCATGGATTAACCAACAAAACGGGACGAATCGGACGAAAATCCCAAAACCCCCAAATCTCCCCTAAAATAGGGTTTTAGAAGATTTACCTTGATTCAAGAGGTAGAAGATGATTAAATGATGATAAATTGGTGTTAGAGACTCAAAATCTTGGATGGATGATGATACACGATCCAACTTCAGCGTCCAAATCGCCAAGTCTCCTAACCCTCGAAGAAGAAGAAGGAGGAATGAAAAATGACGCTGAAAAATGTGACTGTCCTCTTAAATACCTCAGAGACGCACGACCACCACGCACGACCAAGTGCTCGTGCGTCTGGTCGTGCGCCAGGCCACTGCCTAACTCCTGTCCTCACGCACGAGCACAGCGCACGAGCACTAGCTCGTGCTTCCTGCTCGTGCGTCCCTATGAGTTACTTCCGAGCATTGATTGCGCACGAGCAGTGGGCACGACCAATTGTTCGGGTGCTTGGTCGTGTGGTAGGCCACTGCCCAGCTCCTGTCGTCACGTACGAGCACAATGCACGAGCACTAGCTCATACTTCCTGCTCGTGCGTCCCTGGAGTCCTCTGCCTAGCATACGACTACGCACGAGCGCCAAACACAAACGACAACTCGTGTGGCCTGCTCGAGTGTAAGAACTAAAGGCTAACATCTAGCCCGACACGACTCCGAAAACATCCAGAACGTAACCAACTCAAAATGGAAAGACATCGAGAGTTCACGACGCTCTCTAAGGGACAATACGATAACATAATACAATATGCCATCGAATCACCAAGCAAAAACTCATAACGTCCATAAGGACATAAGACGGACTTGCAGCAACCCTGAAACGGCAGTTCTGAAAGACGATTTACGAGAATACATGAAATAGCGACGAAAATGACATAAAACACCAAACCGAGTAAAACGAATCCGAAACAAGCTCGGGCAACAAGAAGTCCAATATTAAATATCCTCGAAATATCAATACGGTTACGAGCGAGTTGCTAAAAAGAAAACGAAAGAATACACCAAAATGAGGATACCGGAAAAAGAAAAAATTACGGATATTACATTCTACCCCTCTAAAAATAAGTTTCGTCCTGAAACTTAAGAAACAAACAACTCGGGGTACCTAGCACGCATGCTATCCTCTGTTTCCCAAGTTGCCTCCTTGACACCATGTCTCGACCACTGCACCTTGACCAAAGGGATGGTTTTATGCCTCAGTCGCTTCTCACGATGCTCCAAAATCTTCAAAGGACGCTCCTCAAAAGTAATATCCTCGGCGACATCAATCTCACCATAATCGATGATGTGACTAGGATCCGGAACATATTTCCTCAGCTGGGAAACATGAAAAACGCTATGATCATGACTCAAGGCCAGGGGTAACACCAAACGGACACCAACTCGCTCGAGAATCTCGAAGGGTCCGATAAATCTCGGACTCAACTTCCCTTTCTTCCCAAAATGAAAAACTCTTCTCGTCGGCGACACCTTTAGCAAAACGTGGTCTCCCACCTCAAATTCTAAAGGTCGACGATGGACATCGGCATACGACTTCTGTCGACTCTGGGCGGTCAACATCCATTCTCGAATCAAAACCACCTTCCGCCTCGTTTCTAAAACAATATCCGGTTCGGTCCCGACCATATCAGACGCCTCATTCCAACAAATCGGTGATCGACAACGCCGCCCATAAAGTGCCTCATACGGTGCCATCCGAATCGATGCGTGACGACTATTGTTGTACGTGAATTCGATCAATGCAAATGCTCCTCCCAGTCACTGCTCCAATCGAGAGCACAAGCATGCAACATATCCTCGAACGTCTGGATAGTGCGTTCCGACTGTCCATCTAATTGTGGATGAAAAGAGGTACTCAAACGCAAACGAGTACCCAATGCTTTATGCACCGCCTGCCAAAAGTGCGATACAAAACGGCCATCACGATCCGAAACAATAGACTTCGGAGTACCGTGAAGCCTCACAATATGCGTGATAAATACACGGGCCAACTTCTCCGGGCCCCAAGTGTCCTTGACGCCCAGAAAATGTGCCGACTTGGTCAGACGATCAACAATCACCGAGACCATATTCATGCCCGACCTCGATCTCGGCAAACTCGTAATGAAATCCATCGATATATCTTCCCATTTCCATTCCGGAATGGGAAGTGACTGCAATAACCCGGACGGTCACTGATGCTCAATTTTAACCTGTTGACAAGTCAAACATCTCGCTACAAACTGTGTGATCTCCTCCTTCATATCATTCCACCAGAAATTCCTTCTCAGGTCCTTGTACATCTTACTCAAACCAGGATGAACGGAGTAAGGTGTAGCATGGGCCTCACGCAAAATACTCTGTCTCAACTCTGAGTCGTTCGGTACACAAAGCCGACTCTGGAATCTCAAAACACCATCCTCGTGAATCACAAACCCAGGAGACTTTCCCTTAAGAACGTTCTCTCGGATTTGAGTAATCATCGGATCCTCCAACTGCTTCAGCTTAATTTCGTCGATCAAAGACGACGAAATCTCTAAAGCACAAAGCTGCCCGACAGCTCCAGGTAACAAAACCTCAACATCCAACTCGATCAAAACCCGCCGAAGTTCAGACTGAGACGTAAGGATCTCAAGCGTTCGCAACGCAACCGGTTTCCAACTCAAGGCGTAGGCCACGACGTTTGCCATGCTCGGATGATAAAGAATTTCGAGGTCATAATCCTTAATCAACTCTAACCACCTCCTCTGCCTCATATTCAACTCCCGCTGAGTAAATATGTACTTCAGACTTTTATGATCGGTAAAAATCTGACAGGCAGAGCCGAAAAGATAGTGACGCCAAATTTTGAGCGCAAAAACAACTGCCGCTAGCTCCAAATCATGAGTAGGGTAGTTAAGCTCATACGGCCTCAACTGTCTCGACGCATAGGCAATGGTCTTGCCGTGCTGCATCAATACGCACCCAAGACCCTGACCCGAAGCATCATTATACACAGCAAAACCTTCGTTACCACACGGTAATGCTAAAACCGGGGCTGAAGTCAAACGCCTCTTCAGTTCCTCAAAATTCGACTGTCTCTCGTCATTCCAGACGAACTTCTCGGATTTTTGGAGCAACTGTGTAAGTGGCCGAGCTAGTTTCGAGAAACCCTCGACGAACCTACGATAGTAGCCAGCCAAACCCAAGAAACTACGAACTTCCTTCACGTTCTTGGGCGGTGCCCAATCCAACACTGCCTCAATCTTCTGCGGATCCACTCGAACTCCCTCGGCTGAAATCACGTGACCCAAAAACATCACTTCCTTCAGCCAGAACTCACATTTCGAGAACTTCGCATAGAGTTGCTCGGTCCTCAAAATGTCTAACACTATCCGCAAATGATGGGCATGCTCTTCCTCGTTCCTCGAATAAATAAGAATATCGTCAATGAAGACGACGACACACTTATCCAAATACTCGATAAAGACTTTGTTCATCAACTGCATGAACACCGTCGGCGCATTAGTTAACCCAAAAGGCATAACTACAAACTCATAATGTCTGTATCTCATCCGAAAAGCTGTTTTCGGCACATAGGACTCCCTCACCCGGAGCTGATAGTACCCCGATCTCAAATCAATTTTCGAGAACACCGCCGCTCCCTTCTTGATGGTCACCTTGTTAAGTTCGCGATAGTCAATACACAAATGCAGTGAACCATCATTCTTCTGCACAAACAGGACTGGTGCGCCCCAAGGCGAGGCGCTCGGTCGGACATACCCCGACTCAAGAAGCTCGCTCAAATGTTTCTTCAATTCAGACATCTCTGAAGGTGCCATGCGATACGGTGCCTTCGAAATCGGAGCCGCGCCGGGCTCTAACTCTATAGCAAACTCGACCTCACGATCCGGTGGCAAACCCGGTAACTCGTCAGGAAATACATCAGGAAACTCACTAACGACTGGAATCGACGAAAATTCGACTCCACCATCCTCCGCCTTTAAGGCATAGCACCAATAACCAGTACACCCCTTTCGCAGGAGCCTCATCGCCTTCAAGGCGTTAATAACAAACTTCTGGTTTCCCCTCTTTCGCCCCGCGAAAGAGTGTTCGGTGCCGTCCTTGGCTAACATAGTGATGATTCTCGTGCGGTAGTTCATGATTGCGCCATGCCGCTCGAGCTAATCATCCCCGAGAATCAAATCCTCACCCTCGATACCCACAACAATAAGATTAGAGGGCCAAGCCCTCTCACAAATAAACACAGAGCAGTCCCGGACCTCTCGATCACCGACAATTCTATCGCCGCTAGGAAGTTTAACGATGAAAGGCTCGCAAGGTGATAAGCAGTCGAGACTCAAACGGCGTACGCACTCTAGAGAAATGAATGAATGCGTAGCACCCGAATCAAAAAGCACACTGACAGGATGGGAATGGATATGAACGGTACCTGTCGCCACAGTGGCTGCTGGATCATCGGCCCTCCTCATCTCATAGATACGCGGCTAGGCAGAGCCGACACTGGAAGCTCCTCCTCTAGCGGGCTGACCCCGACCTCTACCTCGACCGGCATTCGGCGGAGGCTACGGAGCAAACGAGCCCTAGTTCACACTCGGCTCCATAGGTGCTGGGTGACAAGAACGGGCGCCGCGAATCTGTCTGATCTGCTCACAAAAAGAAGCCTTGTGGCCCGACCGACCACAAGTATGACAAGTCAAAGGCGAACGAGGACACTTTCGGTTCCTATGGCCCGGCTGGCCACAGTTAAAGCATGAGGGATCACGAACGGGGGTTCCGGCGGCACCACAAAAATTCCCAGAGAAACGAGTCGAACCGCCCGTAGAAACGTTTGCAGAGTGAGATTTCTGCTGACTTCCACCCCTGTAACCCGAAAAATTCCCAGCGGATTTCTGCTTCTTACTCTCTCGGACCGCCGCACTGGCTATTACCGACATATCATAGGCAAGAGCTCGACTCTCATAATCCTTCAAAGTAGTACAGACGAGCCTAGACATGTAGTCCCGAATTAACAGTTTCATCCTCCTAGAAAAATGGAAAATTTTGTCGCTCTCTTCAACAACCTGGGTCTTCACATAACCCAACTCCTTGTTAAAATCGGCAATAGCTTGGGATACGGTAATGTCCCGTGGTTGAGCATCATAGAAAGCATGGACTCGAGCCTGTCTAACCGGCCACGGGCAATATTCAGTCTCCATCAATTCTTGAAATTCGGCCCACGAAGCAACATGGTCTTTGGGCCCAACGGCCTCCCACCAATTCGTAGCGTCCCTAGTGAGAAAGTACTGGGCAATAGGGACCTTACGGTCCTCGGGACAGTTGGTGGCGATGAAGACTTTAGATATCTCCTTGATCCACCCCTCCCAGCCGATCGGGTCTGATGCTCCCGAAAACTGAGGAGGATGCATATTAATGACATCTTGGAGCCAACGGTCTGCTCCGCCCCGATTAGCATGGGCATGATCCGGGTTCTGAACCACCTGAGCTATCGCCGCCATTTGGTTTACCATTTGCTGCATAACGGCTGCAATACCAAGGTCCGCGCGCTCCTGAGAAGAAGCATGACTGTGACGGTCGCCGGTACGGCCGGCTCCTGAAGAATGCGATGTGGCCGCCCCACCAGCTGCCCCACGTCCCCGGACGCGTCCACAGCCACGACCATGGTTTCCTCCGGCATCCATACTGGTGTTAAGAGATAACAGAAGTATATTGATGATGAGTAAGGGAGGAAAAAGCAACTACGATTCAAGAAGCGGAAATACAATGCACGAAAACAAAGGACTGAATAAGAAAACTTACGAGCACTGGAAGTACCGAGATGCTGGCAGCGGTGTGACAATGTGCAAAACGAAACACAACTAGACCCAAATAACCGACAAGCCTAGGTATCCATAAACCTAGAGCTCCGATACCATTTTCTGTAACACCCCCGAGATATTCGGAGTATATTACAGTGCCGTGGACCCCTACATGGGACCCACCAGGCTAAAACAAGGAAAACACCACTCGACTAACCATCTCAGTTAGCAAAGACACACATTTAAATAATACAACATATAAAGATACGCCCGGAGCAACCGGTGTAATAAACATCAACCGACAATATAGCAATTTGAGTTAATACAAAACGAAGTTTGAAATGAAAAGCCTAAGTACTCGCGAGTACAATCTATAAGTTTATAAATGTGGGAAACAACCATATTGAATTAGACAAGAGAAATAAGAAGACTCGAATGCACATGTCAACGACCCTGGCCAACATCCTCGTACTATCCCAGCACCCGCTCGTCCGGCAGAACATAACCTGAAATCCATAACAAGAATTTCCCCAAGACGGGTCCCCAAAGGGGTTAGCAATTACGCTAGTACAAGTAATCAAGGCAAACCAATCACTTACACGTTTCATAGTACAATGCACCAAATCATTTCGAAAACCAAAACCAGACATGTCTTTTCCGAAAAACAAACAGTCCATCAAATTTGCCTAAGACCGGGACGAAGCCACGAATCCCACCCGAGGCCTCTAAGGACCCTCCCGAGCTGGCCACATTCATAAAACAAATCAAGAACCACACGTCACCTATGACCGGGATGAAGCCACGAATCCCACCCGAGGCCTCTAAGGACCCTCCCGGGCTGGCCGCGAAACAAACTCATGAATCCAGGACGAAGCCATAGATTCCCCCGAGGCCCCGTCGGACCCTCCCGAGGTGAGTAAAGCACACACAATATACATTACCATTTCACGTTTAGCATAAAGGTTTCCAAAGATACTTGCCTTGAGTAATTGACGACGCAATGAACGGAAAGGAAAATCACCGACGAATGCTATGAACCACCGGAACCGAACCTAACGATTCGAAGAACATAATCACAACCAACTCTAGACGAATACGGAAATGGAATACACCCGAAAACCCACCTACGATTCATGTATATTCGTATAAAAATAACAACGAGGGCGGATCACAACCAAACCCTCTCGATTACGTAAAACCATGAAAATATACCATGAATCCGTAGGAAAACTAATGATATCAACAATATTAATCATATACATCATGGATTAACCAACAAAACGGGACGAATCGGACAAAAATCCCAAAACCCCCAAATCTCCCCTAAAATAAGGTTTTAGAAGATTTACCTTGATTCAAGAGGTAGAAGATGATTAAATGATGATAACTTGGTGTTAGAGACTCAAAATCTTGGATGGATGATGATACACGATCCAACTTCAGCCTCCAAATCGTCCAAGTCACCTAACCCTCGAAGAAGAAGAAGGAGGAATGAAAAATGACGCTGAAAAATGCGACTGTCCTCTTAAATGCCTCAGAGACGCATGACCACCACGCATGACCAAGTGCTCGTGCATCTGGTCGTGCGCCAGGCCACTGCCTAACTCCTGTCCTCATGCACGAGCACAGTACACGAGCACTAGCTTGTGCTTCCTGCTCGTGCGTCCCTGGGAGTTACTTCCGAGCATTGATTGCACACGAGCAGCGGGCACGACCAATTGTTCGGGTGCTTGGTTTTGTGCTAGGCCACTGCCCAGCTCTTGTCGTCGCGCACGAGCACAGCGCACGAGCTCTAGCTCGTGCTTCTTGCTCATACGTCCCTGGAGTCCTATGCCTAGCATACGACTATGCACGAGCGCCAAACACAAACGACAACTTGTGTGGCCTGCTCGAGTGCAAGAACTAAAGGCTTACATCTAGCCAGACACGACTCCGAAAACATCCAGAACATAACCAACTCAAAAGGGAAAGACATCGAGAGTTCACGACGCTCTCTAAGGGACAATACGACAACATAATACAATACGCCATTGAATCACCAAGCAAAAACTCACAATGTCCATAAGGACATAAGACGGACTTGCGGCAACCCCGAAACGGCAGTTACGAAAGACGATTTATGAGAATACATGAAATAGCGATGAAAATGACATAAAACACCAAACCGAGTAAAACGAGTCCGAAACAAGCTCGGTCAACAAGAAGTCCAATATTAAATATCCTCGAAATGTCAATATGGTTACGAGCGAGTTGCTAAAAAGAAAACGAAAGAATACACCAAAATGAGGATACCGGAAAAAGAAAAAATTACGGATATTACAATCTTGGGCAGCTTGTCAGGAAGCTTTGAGAAGTTCCGCCTCAACTACAATATGAATTGTTGGACCTACACTTTGGCGGAACTTCTGACAGAGCTTCAATCTGCTGAAGGTCTCTTCAAACAAGGTTATCATCAAATTCTTGCGGCAATCAGTGCTAGTTCTTCAAAACCCAAATGGAGAAAGAAGAAAAAGCAGGTTGGCCAGAAGCAAGTGGCAAACTTCAAAGCTAAGGGCAAGGCTCCTCAGCCCGAGGCAAACAAAAAGCCGAAGGGCAAATGCTATAAGTACGGTCTGAAGGGGCATTTGAAGAGTGCTTATCCTAAGAAAGGTACGTCTCTTGCACTAGTAGTCAAAACATGTTTGGATGCGTGTTCTATTACTTCATGGATAGTAGATTCGGGATCCACTGATCATGTTTTTTATGACTCGCAGGGGTTCCACGTAACCAAGGGACTTAGTGAGGATGAGATTACTATTAGCTGTGGCGACTATTCCAGGCTGAAGGTTGTTGCAGTGGAAGTTGTGCGGTTAAAAGTTAATGATAGGATTCTAGTCCTAAATAATATATTATTACTACCTGATTTTAGAATGAATTTAATTTCAGTTTTTAAATTGCATTGTGATGGATATTCAGTTTCTTTTGAAGATAATGCAGTTATTAAAAGAAATGGTGAATATATTTGCACGGAATGAAGGACTTTATATCATTAATGCTGCACCAGCTCCCTTACATAATTATAAATTACTTAATTCTTCGACTAATACTAATAAAAGAAAAGAACCTTCGATCATAAATCAAACATATATGTGGCATTTATAATTGGGTCATATTAACCTTAGAAGGATTCAAAGATTGGTGAGCGATGGCCCACTGAATTTGCTCCAAGTTAACTCATTTCCAATATGTGAATCCTATCTATAAGGGAAAATGACTAAAAGGGCTTTCCAAAGCAAAGGAAATCGTGCACAAAATGTATTGGAATTAGTACACACCAATGTATGTGGTCCAATGAACATCCAGGCAAAGGGTGGTTTCGAATACTTCATCACGTTTATAGATGATTATTCGAGATATTGATACAACTATTTGATGCGACGTAAGTCTGAATCTTTTGATAAATTCAAAGAATTCAAGGCTGAAACGGAGAAGCGTCATGGACAGAGTATCAAGTCACTACGATCTGATCGTGGTGGCGAGTATCTTAGTGGAGAGTTTTTGGATTTCTTGGCACATGAGGGGATGACTTCCCAGCTCACTGCGCCTCGTACACCACAACAAAATGGTGTTGCTGAATGAAAGAATCGTACTTTATTAGAGATGGTTAGGTTAATGATGAGTTATTCTGATTTGCCTATTTCGTTTTGGGGATACGCCTTGGAAACAGCGGCATACATTCTAAACTTGGTGCCTTCGAAATCAGTTCCAATAACACCCACAGAACTGTGGAATGGGCGCAAGCCCAGTTTAGGACATGTTCGGATTTGGGGTTCACCAGCACACGTGCTGAATAAGGAAGCTGATAAGTTGGCATCTCGTACAGAAGTACGAGTGTTTGTAGGATATCCGAAGGGAACGAAGGGTGGCTTATTCTACAGTCCTAAAGATCAGAAGGTCATTGTTAGCACCAATGCCCGATTCTTAGAGGAGGACTATGTAATAAGCCACAAGCCTGGGAGTGAGGTCATTATAGAAGAACTTAGGGGCGAGATTTCGACAATACTAATGTACAAACACCTAGTGTACCATGTATCGACAATATTGTGGATACGCAAACCAAGTTTACGCCTCGTCGTAGTGGGAGGGTTGTTCGTCAACCTGAATGTTTCATCAGCGTGGGAGCGTCCTCGGACCATTCCCAGGACCAGGATGAAACGGATCCATGTACGTACAAGCAGGCAGTTCAAGACAAGGATGCTGAATCCTGGCAAACAGCAATGGAATCCAAAATGAGATCTATGGATTCTAATCAAGTGTGGGAGCTAGTAGAGCTACCCAATGGGGTAAAACACATTGGAAGTAAGTGGGTCTACAAGTGTAAGAGAGGATCGAAAGGGAAGGTTGAAACCTTCAAAGCAAGGCTTGATGCGAAAGGTTACACTTAGAAGGAGGGCATCGACTACGATGAGACCTTTTCACCAGTAGCCATGCTTAAATCGATCCGAATTCTCTTAGCTATAGCTGCGCATTTGGATATGGAGATTTGGCAGATGGATGTCAAGACTGCGTTCTTGAACGCGAGTCTTGATAAGGAAATCTATATGCGCCAACCTGAGGGATTCATTGCTGAAGTAGAGGAGCACTTAGTGTGCAAGCTTAAGAGAGCCATTTATGGTCTCAAGCAAGCATCAAGGTCTTGGAACATGCGATTTTATGAGGTCATTCAATCGTGTGGTTTTGAACAGTGTCCTAGTGAGGTTTGTGTATACAAAAAGTGCGATGGAAACGTACTAGTGTTTCTTGTACTGTACGTAGATGATATACTTCTAATTGGAAACAATGTGGAGGTATTATCAGACGTAAGGGTATGGCTGTCTGCGCAGTTCGATATGAAGGATTTGGGAGAAGCCAGGCACATCCTTGGTATTAAGATCTTTCGAGATCGAAAGAAAAGGATGTTGTGCTTATCTCAGGCATCCTATATCAATACGGTGCTAAAGCGGTTTAGTATGGAGAATTCCAAGAAAGGTTTCTTACCTTACAAACATGGAATTCAGCTATCTAAGGCTATGAGTCCTAAGACACAGAAGGAGATAGATGACATGAAGCTGGTCCCTTATGCTTCGGCAGTGGGAAGCCTCATGTATGCTATTCTTTGCAGTAGGCCTGATATCTATCATGTTGTAGGCATGGTGGCGAGATATCAGTCGAACCCAAGACCGGGACATTGGATTGCTGTCAAGCATATACTCAAGTACCTGCGAAGGACTAGGGAGCATATGCTTGTATATCAATCGGATACACTTTGTCCTTTGGGTTACACTGACTCAGACTTCAGTGCAGACAAAGAAAAGTCGAAATCAATTTCCAGATATATTTTCACTTTGGGAGGTGGAGGTATCAGTTGGAGGAGTGTGAAGCAGAAATGCATAGTGGACTCTACCATGGAAGCTGAGCATGTATCAGCCTCAGAGGCAGTTAAAGAGGCGGTATGGCTCAAGTACTTCCTAAAGGATTTGGGTGTGATTCCTAATTTGCCTAGGATTATTACACTTTATTGTGATAATACCGGTGCTGTTGCAAATTCGAAGAAACCACGGGCCTACAAAGCAAGCAAACATATCAAGCGCAAATATCATATCATTCGAGATTTTGTGAAGAGGGGGAAGATTATTGTCTCCAAAATAGCATCTGAAGATAAACTAGCTGATCCTTTCACGTAAGGGTTGCCCTCAAAGTCATTTGAAGGGTATGTGGAAGGAATGGGGTTGAGATGTATGGCAGCATTGCTTTGAGTATAAGTGTGAGATAGATAGACATAGTCTAGATAGTATACTTCAAAAGCATGCTTTGAGTATAAGTGGGAGATTGTTAGGGTTGTATACATCAAAGCATACTTTATGCTTGTATTACCTAATTTCCCGGTCTTTATCTATGAGAATATTTAATTCATTTATAACATGTTTTGCATATTTATTCACGCTATGGTTATGCAAATGTTGTCTAAATTACATTATATTGTAGATAATGTGGTGTGTCGAGTCACACAGAAGATCACCTTATTGGTTCCTTATAAAGTAATAATTAGTTCACAACCTATATAATATTAGACCGTTATGTGAGAGGTTGTAATACATGATTGAGATTGGTTGGTCTTGACCATTAGCATATATTAGCGTATTCGGTATACGCTAAATAGGATCGAGGTGAGATAGATTCTTCAGTACTGACTATAAGAAGAATGTACATCTCGAAAAAAAATATTATTTCTTGATTCTAATGATTAATATTTAATTATATATATTAAATATTTATTGCTTTGATTTATCATGGGTGAGAGCCAAAATGATTGACTCAATATGCTCGATATTTTGGGCAATATTATTATTTATATAATAATTAATATTATAGCTAGAAATCGTGTCCCGACCAGTTTGGTTGATCATGTCCTTGGAGGCACTCGAAAGGATTATTATATTAAACCCTGCAGGTGGAATTAATTTTCCGATATAATATATAAAGTCGAGTGGTATGCTCATGTATAACACATTAATTAATTAAAAGTTGTCAGTAGCTTAAATTAATTAATGGACATGGAATATCTTAAACACGAGAAATAATTAATTCAAAAAGGAGCCCAATTTTGTAATTTGGGATTTTTGTAGGAAGTGCAATATCAACCTTTTAGTGGACTAAGTTGATATTAATAGAGTTATCATATTAGGAAGAGTCTTAATATTGGAAAGATGATCTCTATTGGGAGTCCTTACCTTATCCTCCTTGAGGTCCCTAGAGTAGCCCAAAACACATATAAATGGAACACATATGTGGGCCGATTTTTATAACCTTGTTGGCACAAGAATTCCAATTTTTTCCCTCTAATTTTGTGTTTAATTGTGGATCTTGACTTGTGTCTTGGATTCCACAATTTAGCTAACACAATATTTTTCTAAATACATAAATATTCAAGAAAAATAGAGAGAAAAATTTGTGAGGTATTTCTTGAAAAATTTTCGGCCTATCCCATACTGCAAGTCCAAGTTTGATCTGGTAGACTATTGCCCACACGCTATCTGGATCTTAGGCGGGATATACTCTAGAATATATTGAGGTAGAAATACAAGAATATCAAGGAGGAGTACGAAGGGGAATTCAATCGACCCAGAAAGAATTTTTCCACCACTTCGCTTCAAAGGTATGAATTACAATTTTCTACTGCGTAAATACATATAATTAAATTGTTAATTAATCTGTTTAATTAATTAATTGGCAAGCCTAAATAGATCCGCTATTTATGTTGGTTAGTCTATAAAACCTAATATTCCATCTCGCTTCCGCTGTGTTTTATACTCCAACACTTATTAATTAATACACCTAAGTGAACACCATAATTTAACATCCTTAAAATATTATCTTTTAAATAATAGTCCTTCAGATGGAGAGGTCCTATCATAAAAAAAATACTCCCTCCATTTTCCTTTAGATGTCGTTTGACTTTTTGACACACATTTTTAGGTGCTTTGACCGGGTAGTTAAATTTATCATTTTTTAAATTTTATTTTTTGAATAAAAATATACAATCTAAATTTTAATTCACAAAAAAATTATTTAAAGATAATAATTTTAACTATACGGTCAAAGCACCTAAAAATGTGTGTCAAAAGGTCAAACGACATCTAAAGAAAAATGGAGGGAGTATTTACCTTATGTTATCATTTTGAAATTTAAAGCTAGTGAACCTATAATTAACACATCCGATATGGAGGAAGATCCTAATGTCAACGCGCATGCTAATTACTTCACAATTTAAATATGGTGGCCAAATTGATTTTATTTAAATAAATCAATTTAATCACTTAGTTATTTTAGCCTTGAGGTTTTTAGTTTTCTCGTCCTAACATGCAGAAAACATATCACGCATACATTCATACATGCCATACATCAAGACAATAAAAACCAAAAATAAAGCATGGATAATTAAATTATCCAATTATCATGGTCTTCTTCCTTGAGTTGAATCCGAGAAAATCTTCGACTCGATCTCTCCCACTGAATCAAGCATGTTGTCGCTCCTCCCCGACCGGGCCGTGGATTTCCAATATTAAAATTTCACTTTTATGCAAAATTAATTACATAAAAAAATTAATTTTTATACCCCGACTCTCCAGCGGACACAACGAACGGCGGCGAAACGGACCGGACTAAAATCGATTTACCCGCCCGAACCAAATAACTGCCCGACCAGCCGCCCGCTCCTCGGCAACTACTCGCGCTGCTCAGCGGCAGTGTCTTCAGCGGCGCTTTGCTCGCTTCTCATTGCCGGCCGCAATGCCAAGAGTCCTGCTCGCTCTATTTCTTCGTGATCCCGTCTCTTCCGAATTCAATTATAATTTTATACAAAATAAAATACATCGAAATTACAGCAAGATTACATGAAAAATAAAACACCTAGAACTACCCGCGGATTTTCTCACGGGAAAACCATTACATGCCTCAAAATCGGGCCAAACCAACAATTGCATAAATTATAAAATTAAATAAATAAATAAACCATTCACATAAACCATAATAATTGGATCATATCACCTGCAAGAACACATCTAGCAAAATATTCCAACATCAAATTATATATGAATATTTAAATTGCTATCAATTAATCACCAAAATTAATTAAAATAGCAAAAAGCCTAAAAATCCGGCTCCGATACCAATTGTTGGAAGCAAAACGCAGCGGAAGCAAAGTTTGGGAAAGTTTGATAATCGCGTTTTACGCATCCACGAGCATAAGATCTATTTAGGCATGCTAATTAATTAATTACTAAGATTAATAAGCAATTTAAATATTATTTATTCTTTATTAAATAAATATGTTGGTTATTAAAATATCCTAATCTAGATCTAAAAGATCATAGGATATTACCTTTGAAGCAAATTGATCGCTTTCGTCTTGATTGTAATATCCGCAATTTCGATTTTCGGTAATTTTCTTTATTTGCGGAAGTCCATCTTAGCGACTCTCTTGTGACTGGGTCGTCCTTCTGAGAATGATTAATTCTGCACTTTTTGTCATCCGAGTTCATTTCGTGTCGTTTTGATGAGTTCCGTGTTTCTTAGCGGCTTTTCCGCACTCGAGTTCGATTCTTGCAAATCTCGTTCGAAACTGTTATTTCGAGTTTCTCGTAAGTTCATTAACATTGTTATACGTGTTGGGAGCTTCGTTTTGATTATCCGTTGTCATATCGTGATGTTTCGGGTGTTTGGGCCATTTTGTAATTTCCCAAAGTTTTGGGGTGTTTGCCTTCGTATCGTCCTTTCAAACTTCGGGTAGTCAGAACCATGTGTCTGTTTAGTGCTTAACTCGTGTTTTGAATGTTATACTATTTGTCGTGTTTGTTCCGTACGTTTTCGGGAATTTGAGTCGTCGAGTCATAGCAGCAGGGACCGGCCAGGCACGCACGAGCATGGCCCACGAGCTGGGCGCACGATCCGGCACTCGTGCGGCCCTGACTGCACGCGCACGAGCGAGTGCTCGTGCATCTCGGCAGACGCCTGGCAGTGGCGCGCACGACCCGACGCACGACCGGTCGCTCGTGCGTGTCTGCTCGTGCATCGCTGGGCAATATTAAATGGTCGGGCAGGTCATTTCTTCACTCGTTTTTCTCACCCATTTCATCTCCTCCGTGTCCGAGACTTCTAACATCGATCTATGAAGTTCTTGAGTTTCAAACATCGATTAATCATCCCATAACCTCCTCCGATCGACCGGATCAAGGTTAGATTTCCTACAAATCTAGTTTTGGGGAAATTAGGGATTTTGAAAGATTTCGTCCGTTTAATCCGATTTAAAGTAGTATGGATTATTGATTATTAAGTTGTATTATACCAATTTCCTTGTTGTTCCATGGTTTGATTGCCAAGGATTCGTTGTTTTGTTGAGTTCCTAATCGACGCCTTGAAGGTGTCCGGTAGAATGTCATAGAGGGGATTTCGTGCGTTCTATGATTATTCTTCCTTGTACGATCGTTGATTTATTGATTATATGATGTTAGGGTCGAGTTCCTTGCGAAGACCTCGTGTTGAACCCTTCTATTCGTCGTCGTCTTCATTTTCTATAACATCGAGGGTTTTGAAGTTTCCCGGTCGAGCCGTGTTCGACGGAGTACTTGCGTGCCGATTTCGAGGGAACTGGCTAAAGGAAGTAATGTTTCTCGGGCATGTGGTATCAGCAGAAGGAGTCCGAGTAGACCCCCAGAAAATCGAAGCAGTTATGTTTAACTCTTTCTGACTTAATATATATTTGAGACTAGGGGTGGACACGAACCGAACGAACCGAGCTTTTGGTGTTATTGACCGTTCGTTCGTTCGGTTCGTGTAGTGTTCGGTTCATGTTCGTGTTCGACGGAAATTACAAATTAGTGTTTGAGTTTGGTTCGACATATTTTTTATTGTTCGTGTTTGGTTCGTTTGTGTTCAATTGTTCTGTTCGTACGCTTTGTTCGTTTGCGTTCAATTGTTCTGTTCGTTCGTTCGGTTCATTTGTGTTCAATTGTTTTTGTTCGTGCCATATTATTTATATATATAATATATAATATATATCATATTATATATATATATTAATGTTCGCGAACAGTTCGCGAACACCCGATCAAAATATAAAATATTCGATGTTCGGTTCGAAAATACTCAAACATGTTCGGTTCGGTCAAACCGAACTCGAACTGATTGTTGACCGAGCCTTTTCACGAATAGTTCGCGAACGTTCGGTTCCTGGTCCACCCCTATTTGAGACTCTTGTGATCCGTAAAGATTTGACAGTGAGTCCCGTACAGGTAATGTCTCCAGATTTTCAAAGCAAAAACTACCGCTGCCAACTCCAAATCATGCGTTGGGTAATTTAATTCATAAGGCTTCAGCTGTCGTGACGCATAGGCGATCACCTTCTCAGTTTGCATCAATACACACCCGAGACCTTGGTTTGAAGCGTCACTATAAACCGTGAATCCTTCGGTTCCATGTGGGAGTGCTAAATAGGTGCCGTCATCAGTCCCTTCTTCAATTCATCAAAGCTGGTCTCGCACATCTCATTCCACTCAAATTTTTGGGTCTTCTGAAGTAATCGAGTAAGTAGGCGGGAAATTTTGAAAAACCCTTCCACGAACCAACGATAATACCCAGCAAGTCCTAAGAAACCCCTTACTTCATTCACGTTCTTAGGAGATTTCCGATCCATAACCGACTGAGTCGCGCAATAGGATTGACGACAGAATGAATCAAGCTTATTCACTCATTATGAATATTAGATATTGGATATCTAATTAATTGGGACATTGGATGTCTAAATTGATTTATTGGATCAATTAATTTACGGCCTAATGAATTAAATAAATTACTGGGTGATTAATTTAATTCATGAATATAATTATTTCTTGGAGAAATTATTTATGTTATTATGTATTTGATATGATTAATTAATTGGATTAATTAATTGATATAAATACATCAGAATGGAATCTGAGTCTATCTGTTTGGACTCACGGGAGTCTGAAACGGACCGAACTCATCCGGCACCTTCTAGATGCCCCCCCCCCCCCCTCACCAACTCCCTTTTAGTCTTTGTCTCCATTTTAATAATGGAAGATCAAGACTTGAGGGGACAAGATATCAAAGTGATATCTCATGTTGGTTATTTGATTGAATAAGAAGTGGAAGACTATCTCATTTGCACCAACCCTAGGAAACTTACGGTTTTGAGCAAGAGAGAAAGTGAAAAATATTTCTCCAAGTCTTCTACTTCTTTTTCACTTGTTCTTGATTATTCTTGGAGATAAATTGAGAGACAATTGAGAGTTTGTGAGTATATACACTTAGAGTGTTATAATTACATAGAAAGCTTCCATCACTTGGTTCTAGCCGTAACCTTAGAGGTTAATTGGGTGATCATCATTCTGTTCGTTTCTCCGGCGCATGGCAAGTAGAGATGCGGTGTTTTTGGCGTTGGATCATCCAAGAGCTTGGAGCGGATTGGATCGTAGGGAAATCAACTAAAGCTTGGGGAATAGCTCAAGAGAAGGACACCATTTAATCAACGGACTACAAGGGTATGTTTCTCGCATTGTGTTTCGTTTTATATATTCATATATACGTAGCTCGATCGATCCTCGTAGGGATTCAGATCGAATTAATTTTCGTTTTACCGCTTCCGCTGGGCCTTCGTTTTAGGCACCGAATCCCAACAGTGGTATCAGAGCGTAGGTCTTGCAATCGTATATACGATATTGGCATTTAGAATGCTTGATTAGATGGTAAATGATTTGGAATCATTTATAGTCATAATCGTGGTATATGTTTTTCGTTCGTTGTAGTTGTATTTTTCGTAAGTTTATGTCTAAATACAAATCTTTAATTTCTGGGAAATGTGATTTATATTGAAGATATGAAAGTCGAAAAATATTGATATTGGATATCTGGTCGAAAATCTAGCCCTGAATCGTTGTTGGACGACTTTTCGGACGACGGGCAGGAAGCTGTCGGGCTGACCCGACCGTGTCAGGCGACACGGGCTATGCCAACCGGCCAGTCTTGGCAGACTGTCGAGATGACCCGAGCGTGCCATTCGGCACGGGCCGTGTCTGGCCGGCAGGTTGTCGGGACAACCCGACCGTGTCATTTGACACGGCTAAGTCTGGTAGGCCAGCTTTGGAAGCTCTCGGGGTAACCCGACCGTGCCATGTGGCACGGGCCTTGTCTGGCCGGCAGACTGCCGAAGGTGACTCGGCCGTGGCAGGCCAGTTTCGCCCCGACTCAATTTTTTCGTGTATTCCCGAAAATTAATCTCCCGCATGTTAAATTGGATTTAATATGATTAAAATAATTTATGGTATTTCATTTTATAAGGGAAATTTGATTAATTGGAATATTTGTGGGTGATCGAATACTTTGAACATTTTTTTCCATATTACCAATTATGCGAATTGATTGGATCGATTCTATTTATTGTTTGTATGTTGATTGGATCAATGTATCTCTACGCAATCCGTTCATATAGTATTTATTAGATGAATGCCTTTGAATGGGGATGTGGTTCATGGACTTAGTTTTGAATCGTTCGGTTTTATTCGATTGGGTTGTAAAGGCCGTTTTGAGCCTATTTATTTTACTAGAAATATTTGTGTCTAGGATGCAATTTTTCAATGTAAAATTTATATGTAATGACGAAGACCAGAGGAAGATCCGTTCGAGAAGACGAAGATTCAAGACCGAAGACTTGTAATTAGATTACTAAGTTTTTTATTCTAGGAACGGTCCATGAACTACATGTTGGTAGCAACTAGGTTGTGAATGGTTGTTCATATTGTATGAATGCACAAACGCGCTTAAATGGATTAATGTGCAAAGTGTAACATTAATCGCGAAAATTCTCCCATGACAAATTATTAAGTTTATAAGGTTTCAAGTTTTTCCTTCCCTCCATCGAGCTTTCGGGAAATTGAAATCCAAACTGGATGTGCTATGCTTCTGAGTTATCGGGGTAGTCGTTCGGGGAGGATGGATAAATTACCGGGAGCACATTGGATGCCTTCGGTTGGAGCAAATTTTATCCCTAGAAACCTGATAGGTTTCCGAATAAGATTCAATTGTGAAACTGATTTGCGTCGATGGTATAAACTTAACTTGTTCACGAACCATAGAAACCGTATAGGTTGAGGGGAGTGAACAAGGGGAAAAAGAAGATCGAATCACCCATTAGATGGGTTCGTCTTGGACACAACTTTATGAAAATTAATAGACTAGAAACCTGTTTGGTTGCCCTCTATTAAGATTTATAAAGAACTCAATTGCCACTATGAAGTAGAGCGAATGATACTTCCGAATTTCACATGGGAGTGTGTTATTCCGATAAAAATAGTGGGAGCTGGGTAATAAGAATAGAAAAGACCTTAATTCTATACTCAGATCATAATTGAACGAGTCACTAATTAATCTGTCGTACTTAAATGCAGACATAACTCTCAATATGACAATGAACCCACTCGCAATTCTACTCGAAAAGAACACCTTGATCGGACCTAACTTTGTGGATTGTCTCCGCAATCTGATGATAGTCCTCATTATAGAGGCATTGGGATACATCTTGGAGACGGACATTTCGGCGCCTCCGGTGCGGACAAGAGCCAATCAAGAAAAGATTAAAAACCACAAAAAGTGGGTTAAGGATGACGTAAAAGTCCGTGCTTACATGATGGCTTCTATGTCTAATGAGCTTCAGAGAGCTCATGAGAAAATGACTTCTGCTAGGCAGATTCTATCTCACTTAACCAAGCTTTATGGTGAGCACAGTCGAACTGCTAGATATGAGATATCCAAGCAACTGTTCGGTGCAAGGATGAAGGAAGGTGAGAAGGTTGGGGGCACGTACTCAAAATGATATCCATGATCGAGAGATTGGAGGCTCTTGATTTTAAAATGGATGCTTCTCTTATCCTACAGTATGTCCCTGATTCCTTCTCACAGTTTGTTATGAACTTCAACTGCAATGAGATTGCATGTAATTTAGCTGGGCTAATGAACAAACTAATGACCACTCAGTCTCAGATGAAGACTCCGCAGATGAAGGAGTCCGCCCTTGTGATTTCTTCTGGATCTTATAGGTCCAAGAATAAGAAGAAAAAGACCAATAAGCGAACAGGACCACAAGTCAAGGACCTTAAGGGTAATGGTTCTGAAGAGCTAGAAGAAGGACGCTTGTCTCAAGTGCGGTGAGCTGTGCCACTGGGCAAGAGACTGTCCGATTCTTCATGGCGCTTCAGGTATAGAACTTTTAGTTTTGGAAACAAATTGTTCGGCTACTGTATTTTCTACTTTTTGGATACTGGATTCTGGTACTAGTTCTCATGTTTGTACCGTGAATCAGGATCTGGAACAAAGTAGGAAGCTTGGAGCTAGGGAAGTGATGATCACTGTCGGAAGCAGGCATAGTGTCGAGGCAACCGACATAGGATCACTTCTTTTGGTTTTAGAATCCGACTCTGTTTTAACTTTAGAATATGTACTTGTTTTACCCAAGGGGCATAAAAACATTGTATCCATTCCGGTCATGGATCGAAAAGGCTTTTCATTTTTCATTGGTGATGGTTCCTGCAAAATTTATTTCAGAAATAAACTCGTGGGCACTGCTACATTGTCAAATTGACTGTATCATCTAAAGCTCAGTAACAAAGTCGTTGTGAATACTATGACTATGAAGCGTGGTAGGGATGAAACTAATCAAGTTTTGAAATGGCATCTTAGACTTGGTCATGTTGGTTAGACCAAGGTTTACAAAATGGAAAAAGATGGACTTATGGGTCCATTGGGATCGGATTCTTTTACCTACTTGTGAATCTTGCCGTAAAGGCAAAATGACTAAGTCCCCCTTCACAGGGACTTTTGAAAGAACAGCTGATAAACTAGGATTAATCCATACCGACGTATGTGGTGCTTTGGAAGCAGCACATGATGGATATCACTACTTCATTACATTTACAGATGATCATACTAGGTATGGTTATGTATACTTAATGAAACATAATCCGAGGCCTTTGTGAAATTCCAGGAATTTAAGGCCCTAGTCGAGAAACAAACTGGAAATCATATCAAAGTACTTCGGTCGGACCGAGATGGCAAGTATATGAGTACAAAGTTTGACGATTTCCTTAAGGAACATTGGAATAGTATCACAAATAAACACCTCCAGACACTCCTCAGTTAATTGGTGTGTTAGAAAGAAGGAACCAGACCTTGTTGGACATGGTCCGTTCCATGTTGCGCTATACTGAATTACTGATTTACCTGTGGGTTATGCAATCTTGACTGCTGCATATATCTTGAACAGATGTCCTTCGAAATCTATTCTTAAAACTCCACATAAGATGTGGGAGGGCAGGAAACCAAGTCTTAATCACATTAGGATTTGGGGATGTCGCGCCTATGTCAAGAAGACTAAGGTGGACAAAATGGAAGCGAGGTACATGAGGAGACGTTCCATTGGATTCCCATCTAAGATGATGGGTTATCTATTCTACATGCCCAAAGATCAAAAGATCATTATTGCTTTGCATGTACACTTCCTGGAAGATGAGTTCATTCAGGAAGGCGGAGCAGGTAGAAATATTTCTTTGGAAGAATACAATGAAACTCCTCAGGAGACACCTGTGCAAGAAATTGGAACTGAACCTTCTGTAACACAAGTACAACCACCTCATAGGTCTAGTAGGGTGTCTCAATTACCTAAGAGGTATAGTTTTATGCCTTTGGAGGAATTGGGTTTCCACGAGGTTCCAGGTGATAAACAAGAGACCGACCCACGACCAATGACGTAGCAATGGTGGATGTAGACTCCATGAAATGGACTGTAACAGTCTTCATGTAGTTGGGACCTTCGTTTTGACGAGACAGTCAAAGAGTTTGACTTCGTGCAAAATGAAGAGGAACCTTGTGTATACAAGAGGGTTAGTGGGAGGAAAATCACATTCTTAATACTATATATAGATGACATTCTACTAATATGAAATGATGTGGGAATGCTGAGTTCTGTGAGAGCTTGGTTTTCGAGTAATTTCTCCATGAAAGACTTGGGAGAAGAAACCTATATTCTTGAGATTCGACTCTACTGGGATAGATCGAAGAGAATGATAAGTTTTTCCTAAGCCCTCTATATAGATAAAATCTTAAAGCGATTTAAGATGGATTATTCTAAAAGAGAGTTCCTATCGATGCGACATGTAATAAAACTCACATTGAAGATGTGTCCTCATAGTGAGGAACAATGAAAGGAAATGAGTAATATACCATATGCTTCGGAAATGGGTAGCCTAATATATACTTTATTGTGTACGATACCTGACATTGCGCATGCTGGGAGCGTGGTAAGTAGGTTTCGGGCTAACCCAGTTAGGGAACATTAGACCGCTGTAAAGAACGTTCTCAAGTACTTTAGAAGGACTAGAGATCTCGTTCTTAAATATGGTGGTGGAGAACTGAATGTGGTGGGATTCACTGAATTGGACTTCCAAGGACAGAAAGACGACTCGATGTCTACTTCTAGCTACATATTTACTCTTAATGGAGGAACAGTATCTTGGCATAGTGCCAAGTATAGCGCGACTGCTAATTCCACCTATTAGGCTGAGTATAAAGCGGCCTCGGAGGCCTCCAAAGGAAGGATTTAGAAGTTACTGGGTAAACTTCACGTGACACCTTGTGCAGCGCTGCCAGAGCGATAGCACAGGCCTAGGAGCCGAGGTTTCACAACAGTACCAAACATATTGACAGAGAGTATCATATCGTGAGAGAATTTGTTCGCAACGGGATACATTGTGCTGCATAGAGTAGAGTCGGCCGACAACATCGCTGATCCACTAACCAAGCCAGTTTCTCAGATTTGCTTAGAGCGTCATCTGGAGAACATGGGTATTAGATACCATAGTGTGTGGCATTAAGTGCAAGTGGGAGATTGCTAGGAGTATGCCCTCGAATACCACTCAGAGGATATTGAATGAGGGAATTGTACTTGTTATTATGTAAATCATTAATATAAGGCAATGAATGTTTCTTTATTTACTGGTAGTTACTGGCATTCCTAACTCATAAATATACATATAGAAACTAGTCCGTGTATTTGAGAGAAAATGTTCCACTCCTTATTGGATAAGGGGGTTGGCACTGGAAAGGTCTATAGCTCAAATACTTAATCGTTTGCAAGTCGATGAAACTTGACTGGGCGTTAAGTTTATGTGAAGACTTATATGACGTATTCTTTGATGTGGAGAGTGCATGTCGAACACTAATGGTTAGTGGGAGCACATGTTATAGGTATGCTAATTGGATTAGTATACTCGAACCGACTCACCCTCGATTCGTCACATAGATTTCACTCCGGGATAGTCAATGACGAAATCGAAACGTTGTGATAGGTATTTGAGAACCTTCGACTTGAGAATTTGGTAGGGATGTGCTTGTGATGTTAAGATTTTCATTAGAGTAGTTTGACCCTGTAAACTGGAAGGCGGGTGTCAACCTCGACGTGCATCTTGACGGGCAAGTAGGAGGTCCTACTGAATACCAAGATAGAATTCTTTCTCCTATTAGTGAACGGGTTATATGTCATATGAGGTTATTGGCAGATGAGATCATAAATCTTTGGCCAAAGCATTGGAGCTAGTTGTATTGGATACACGAGAGCTCGATGATCTCGATTTGCGTTAACACATGCATAGCGTCAAGTACAGATAGGGGTTGACTGGCCGTGACCCTATAACTTGATCGGGACATTTGAAAGAAGGGTTTATACGTGTACTGGTATTCACGACAGAATGGTTCTTGAGTGATCCAATCATTCGTTCTCAGTTGGGGTAGAGTGCAGGCCGCCAGGCTGGCTAGGTGGTGCTACTACTCTTTGGCTCCTCCTAACGCTGACTGAGACGGACCTACCGAGTCGCACAATAAGATTGATGACGGAATGAATCAAGCTTATTCTCTCATTATGAATATTAGATATTGGATATCTAATTAATTGGGACATTGGATGTCTAAATTTATTTATTGGATAAATTAATTTACGGCATAATGAATTAAATAAATTACTGGGTGATTAATTTAATTCATGAATATAATTATTTCTTGGAGAAATTAATTATGTTATTATGTATCTGATATGATTAATTAATTGGATTAATTAATTGATATAAATATATCGGAATAGAATCAGATTTTATCTGTTTGGACTCACAGGAGTCCGAAACGGACCAAACTCATCCGGCACCTTCTAGATGGCCGCCCCCCTTCACCAACTCCCTATTGGTCTTTGTCTCTATTTTAATAATGGGAGATCAAGACTTGAGGGGACAAGATATCAAAGTGATATCTCATGTTGGTGATTTGAGTTGAATAAGAAGTAGAAGACTATCTCATTTGCACCAACCCTTAGAAACTTACGGCTTTGAGCAAGAGAGAAAGAGAAAAATATTTCTCCAAGTCTTCTTCTTCTTCTTCACTTGTTCTTGATTATTCTTGGAGATAAATTGATAGACAATTGAGAGTTTGTGAGTATATACACTTAGAGTGTCATAATCACATAGAAAGCTTCAATCACTTGGTTCTAGCCATAACCTTAGAGGTTAATCGGGTGATCGTCGTTCCGTTCGTTTCTCTGACGCATGGCAAGTAGAGGCGCGGTGTTTTCGGCATTCGATCATCCAAGAGCTTGGAGCGGATTGGATCGTAGGGAACACTACTACAAATCTGGACCTGCATAGCGCTTTTTTTTGGACTACAATAGCGCTTTTAGGTGCTATGTAAGGTGCCGCTATGCAAGTGCCTGACGCAAGCACAGCACTTTTTTAGGCGCTTTGTAATTGCAATAGTAAGACATCGTTTTTTTATGTGCTATGGAAGTATGTGCTACCTAAGTACACGTTCTACAATATCGGTTTAGAAAACGCTATGTAAGTATTTTCCCTGTCTAGTTAATTCGTGTAATACCCGTAATTTCGATTTCCGGTAATTTCTTTTTTCAGAAGAAGTCCATTTTGACGACTCGCTCATGACTGTTTCGTCATTCCGAGAATGATTAATTCTGCACTTTTTGACATCCGAGTGCGTTTCGGTGTCGTTTTGTTGAGTTTTGTGCTTCTTAGCGACTTTTCCGCACTTGAGTTCGATTCTTGCGAATCTCATCCGAAACTATTGTTTCGAGTTTCTCATAAGTTCATTTAATGTTATTATTCATGTTGCGAGCTTTGGTTTGGTGTTTCGATCGTGTATTGTGTATTTCGGACATTTTGGGCCATTTTTGTAATTTCCCAAAGTTTGGGGTAATTACTTCCATTGTCGAATTCCGACACTTCGGGTGGTCGGAATCGTGTGTTCTCTTAGCGCTTGGATTCGTATTTGCGAGTAATTCTTAACCGTATCTCCAATTTTTACTCAGGTTCGGGTTTCGGGGTCGTCCGGGCCGTCGGAGTGGCCACGGCCGAGTCACGGCCGGAGCAGGGCCTGGCCTGGCCGAGTTACAGCCGTAAGGTGCCGGTTACGGCCGTAATGTGTGCCAGTTACGGCCGTAAGGCGTGATCGGGTACGGTCGTACGGGCGCTGGGCATCTCCCAGACGAAAGCCGGTTACGGCCATAATGTGTGCCAGTTACGGCCGTAAGTGTCCGACATGTGCTGGGCAGATTTTTTGACGAATGCCGGTTACGGCCGTAAGGCCTGCCGAGTACGGCCGTAAGGGGCCGAGTTACGTCCGTAAGGCACTGCCGGTTATGGCCGTAACCCTGTCGGCTATATATAGCCTGGGCTCGGCCAGACTTCATTTTTACGCGTTTTTCTTCCTTTTTCGGCGGCTGGCGACGGGAGGCTCGGGAAATCGAGTTCTTGGCTGATTCTAATCAATTCCAAGGCGTTTTGGAAGATTCTTGTTGATTATATCAACATCTAATCCGTGTGTTTCGTCGAATCAAGGTATATTTCTTGATTTTCCTTCAAGTTGACTTTTTGGAAAATTTGTTCTTGATTTCGATTCTAGTCCGATTTTGATACATCGGTTGGTGTAGTATGATGTTATTAATCGTGTTCTATGGATTGTATATCCATATATCGAGTTTGTTTAACTCGATTGACGATTCGAGTGTTCTTGGGAATTATTGAACATTTAGTGTTCGATTAAATGCCCCAATGAGTTCCTTTCGATAGTTTGTTGGGATTTCCGTCGTTTTTGCCTTGATTATCGTCGTAATCATCTTTTATTGTTCCTTCCTGAGGATTATAGGTGCTCGAGGATTTCCGATGTTGAATCCCGTTTGGTGATTGATGACTCGTGTGGTGTTATTCTCGTAGTACTCGTGGTGCTATTGCGTTCTTGATATTGTTCGGGGATTCGGGGCTATTCGACCGTATTTCATCCGTCGTCTTGTTGCGGTCGTGATTTCGAGGCAAGTATATTGCCCATACATTACGTGTTTTGTGGATATAATGGTTGCTACGTGTCGATATGTGCTAAATAAATATTTATAACCATTTTTCAAAAGAATCGGTATATTTACCATCATGCTTTTCGTAAAGGTGAACCGTGTGTGTCGGGAATTAATATGCTTAGTTGGATATGTGTGTTAGTGATGAGTATAGGATCACCTTACTTTCGTGTGACGTCATTATGTATGATTATGGCGTCGGTAAATGTACAGTGTAATTCTCTTGGGAAATTATGTGCTTGGAGCCACGTGGTTATGGATGAATATGAGAGTTCGTGTGATATTGGTTGTGTCGTTCGGTGCTGTTGAGATATTGTACTCCCTTGTGAATTGTTATAGTTCTGGGTCATGAGTACGTGTTGGATAATGTGGCCATTCTAGCAAGGTACCTCGACTATATATATTTTGTGTGTTTGACCTTTGAGAGTTGTGGTTTTGTAATCTGTGAGTTGTTACTCTTCCACCTGGGGATGGCATGTGGCCTCTGGGGGCCGATACTAATGGGTACGGCCACTAAGTGGACTTGGGTGCGTGTGTTGATGTTCTTCCACCTGGGGACGGTTCGACGGGACCTCTGGGGGTCGATACTAATGGGTACGGCCGTGGAAGTGGTTTCCCACCTGGGGACGGTCCGACGGGGCCTCTAGGGGCCGATACTAATGGGTACGGCCACGGGTTACCAAGTGTGGTTTCTGTGATATTGATGTTGATGTTTTGATGATTAATTGTGATATGTCCGGAGTATCACAATGCTTTGCGCTCGAGGTCGAGATACATTATATATTGAGTCTTGGTGTTTAGCTAGAATGGCATAAGAATAATGTGTTATGTGTAATGTGTCCTTGTAAGTGAATTGCAGTGGATGATCGGGTCGTGGGTCCTGTGTTTTGTGATCGAAATGATTGGGCCGTGGACCCCGTGTCTTGTTAATGGATTTGCATTTTGGAAAAATGAACTTTGGGGCTGTGATCCTAAGTGGCTTTCGAGGAATTCAGAACTTTTCTATTTCAAATGTTTTCAAAACTCCCGAGATTTGGAAGTATTTTCAAAGTGCTTACTTGTTTCTTTTCTAGTTTCAAGACTTGAACTATTTTTAACCAAATAACATATCTCGGGAAGTCTTTCGTTATATTCTCGGAATGTGTTGTGTATGGCTCGTATTTGCACTTTATACTTGCACTAGCGAAACAGTGGAGTTTTGCTAACCCCTGAGTAATCGGGGGGTGGATATATGTATTGTGTCCAGGTACATGCAGGTTTTCGGGAGCAAGACACAGGATCGGTACGAGGAATGATGAAAGACGAATGATACTAATCACACGAAGGCCAATTTTGGGTTTAGTTAGTCAGAGTCCATTATATTGACTTTTTCGCTGTCGTATTGTCTATGTTATGAAGTATTTTACCCTTGCGTGGGTACGAGTTGTAACACCCCCAAGACATTCAGGGCATATTACAGTGCCGTGGACCCCACACTGTGGAATCCACCAGGCTAACGTACCAAACATGACATACGACAACGACAAACCATCATAAACAAAACGACAAGCTAAATAAAAGACTATAACCGACAAATAAAATTCTGTCATCAAATCCATTTCCCCAAACGGGGACACCACAGTAATAAGTTTAAATAGGAAGTACTCGAGTACTTAAACAAATTTTATAATACATAATCCCAAAATCAGACATCAATAATAACCGATGGACATAACTCCGGAAATCAAATACTGGACAATATCATGCTTGCCCATCATCCTCATACAGCTCGGGTGCTCGCTTATCCCCACGATCGCACTAAATACAAAAAGTATTTCCCCCATTTAAGGGGTTAGCAACAACTGCTAGTGCAAGTACAATCTATTTGAACTACATTCTAATCAGATGAATATATGCGCCAAAAAGTCATTTTAGAAAACATTTTATATTCCGGAATATTTATGATGTACAAACACAAAACACATTATCTCCAACAAATCATAATTCAAAGTTAACCGTTGGCACGGGACTCACGGCCACCGTACCCCGCAGAGCCCCGTCGGACATCCCTGGGTGGCTAACCACAGTTCACGATACGCACACTCACGGCGATACGTATCCCTAGAGGCCTCGTCGGACCATCCCTAGGAGAACATACACATAACCATCCACAACAACCACGATACCGCCATAATTCAAATACTAGAACATGTAAACAAATGTAAAGTACTTGCCTTTGAGACATTCTTGAAGAAACGGAAGTGAAACGCGACTACGAACGGTCCGGGTGGAAAGCGACGGTTCCTAAACGAAGGATCAACACAGTTCAGTCCCAACGGACAACAATACTCTAGTGGAAAACACCCATAACCCCGATTACATAATACGACAATGGACGATCAATTGATACGGGCGAGGGTTTACGCAAAATCTCCCCGTATTGATAATTCGTGGATTAAAATCAAGGAAATTGGATTTGGAATCACTCAATAATCACAATCGGTGAAGAATATCATAACATACTGGAATAACTCGAGTCCAATTAGCAAAACCCGGAAAAACCCCCAAATTTGACGAGTTAGGGTTCTAGACGAAATACCTTGATTTCGGATGATGGATGACGATTATGCTGATGATAGTCTGTTAGCACGACTCTACGGTGATGGAATTTGAAGAGAACTCCGAGTAGAACCGGTGGAAATCGTCTCTGAGGTCGCACGTCGAAGAAACGAAGGGAAAAGAATGAAACTGCCCGCTGGGCTTATATAATATGTGAAGTTAGCGCACGCTAACTGCCATATGTAGCGTGCGCTAACGGGTCCGCGATAGGTCCAGTGGCTACTGCCACCATTCGTTAGAGTACGCTAACAATAGGGGGTTAGCGTACGCTAACTGCTTATCGGTAGCGCACGCAAGGGAAACAAGGGTAGCGTGCGCTACCTACACAGCAGTCAAAGATCGCCGATGTCACATCGCCAGAAGTCAGCCGCCGAGGGTATAAAATACGAAACGCACGACGAGACCAGAATCCAGGAACATAGACGCGAAGCATACAAGACAACGGAGCTAAGCGCTGAAAGAAAATACAATTCCGACCACCGGAGGGTCCGTAATACGACAACGAAACTAAGATTCCCTAAACTATTAGGAAATTATAAAATTGGCCCAAGTGCCCGAAAATCACGAAACGACGTCGGATTTACAAACCGAAAGTCTCTACACGACCAACTCAACCATACGAACTTGTACAAACCAAGAAACAACGAAAACGAATGAGTTTTACAAGAATCGAATGTTCATACGGCAAAACATGCCATAAAATGAAATTACGTGAAAATATCGTCAAAACTCATCCAAATGGAAAAACTCCAAGAACAAAATAGATTCAAAATGTCGAAACGGTTACAAGCGAGTCGATAAAAATAGACATACACCAAAAATGGAAACTGCTAAAAATGGAAAAATTACGGATATTACATTCTCCCCCTCTAAAATAAAGTTTCGTCCCGAAACTTAAGAATCAAAAAGCTCGGGGTATCTCGAACGCATATCCTCCTCTAGCTCCCACGTTGCTTCTTCTACTCCGTGCCTCGACCATTGCACCTTAACCAAAGTAATGGTTTTGTGCCTTAACTGCTTGTCACGACGCTCCAAAATTCTGACGGGCCTCTCTTCAAACGTAATATCCTTCTCGATCTCCACGTCCCCAAAGTCAATAATGTGGGACGGGTCTGGAACGTACTTCCTCAACTGGGAAACGTGAAATACGCTATGAACATGACTCAGCGACGGAGGTAACGCCAAACGGTACGCTAACTCACTGACTCTCTCCAATACCTCGAAAGGTCCAATATATCTCGGGCTGAGTTTTCCCTTCTTCCCAAAACGGAAAACTCCTTTCGTCGGAGACACTCTCAACAGAACATGATCTCCCACTTCAAACTCCAAGGGTCTACGCCTAACATCCGCATAAGACTTTTGTCGACTCTGAGCAGCCAACATCCTCTTTCTAATCAATTCAACTTTCTCCCTCGTCTCCAACACAAGGTCTGGATCGGTGCCAACCAAATCGGACGGCTCATCCCAACATATCGGTGATCGGCAACATCGGCCATAAAGTGCCTCATACGGTGCCATCTTAATCGATGCGTGCCAGCTATTATTATAAGTAAACTCAATTAAAGCCAAATGATCCTCCCATTCACTACTCCAATCTAACGCACACGCACGCAACAAATCCTCGAACGCCTGAATGGTACGTTCGGACTGCCCATCGGTCTGGGGATGGAACGAAGTGCTCAAACGCAACTGTGTCCCCAATGCCTTATGTACCGCCTGCCAAAAATGCGATACAAATCGGCCATCTCTGTCTGAAATAATGGTCCTCGGCGTTCCATGAAGCCTCACTATCTGAGCGATAAAAATACGAGCCAACTTTTCTGGACCCCAAGTATCCTTGATGCCCAGAAAATGTGCCGACTTAGTCAGTCGGTCTACAATCACCCACACCATATTCATACCAGTCTTCGTCCTCGGCAAACTCGTGACAAAATCCATAGAGATGTCCTCCCACTTCCATTCCGGAACGGGAAGTGGTTTCAATAATCCTACCGGCACGATGCTCAATCTTGACTTGCTCACAAGTCAAACACTTAGCCACAAACCGAACTACCTCCTTCTTCATATCGTTCCACCGTAAATTTTTCCTCAGATCTTTATACATTTTACTCGAGCCCGGATGGACTGAGTAAGGTGATGCATGAGCCTCTCGCATAATACTCTGTCTCAATTCCGAGTCGTTCGGAACACACAACCGACCTCGGAATCTCAACACTCCGTCCTCATGAATAACAAATCCTGGGGTTTTCTTTTTCTCTACACTCTCACGAAGCTGAATAAACATCGGGTCCTCCAACTGTCCCGATTTAATGTCCTCGACCAGAGATGAAGAAATCTCAAGAGTACGCAACTGTCCGGAACTCTCTGGCAGTACAATCTCAATGCTCAACCTCATAAACTCTCGCTGAAGTCCCGACTGGGCCGTGAGTAACTCAAGCGCCCGAAGCGATATCGATTTCCGGCTCAAGGCATCTGCTACCACATTAGCCTTGCCCGGATGATAAAGGATCTCGAGATCGTAATCCTTAATCAATTCCAGCCACCTCCTCTGCCTCATATTAAGCTCTTTCTGGGTGAAGATGTACTTTAGGCTCTTGTGATCGGTGAAAATTTGACACGACGAGCCATACAAGTAATGACGCCAGATCTTCAACGCAAAAACAACTGCGGCCAACTCAAGATCATGCGTAGGGTAATTCAATTTATACGGTTTCAACTGACGGGAAGCATAGGCAATCGTCCTCCCGTGCTGCATAAGTACGCATCCGAGCCCTTGGCCCGAAGCATCACTATAAACGGAGAAACCCTCATTACCACTTGGTAAAGCCAAAACGGGAGCGGTCGTCAACCGCTTCTTCAACTCCTCAAAACTATTCTGCCTCTCATCGGTCCACACAAACTTCTCTAACTTCTGTAACAACTGAGTCAGCGGTCGAGCGAGCTTAGAGAACCCCTCGACGAATCTGCGGTAATACCCGGCTAATCCCAGAAAACTGCGGACCTCTTTCACGTTCTTGGGCGGCGCCCAATCCAACACCGCCTCTACTTTATGCGGGTCCACACGAACAACCTCGGCCGAGATCACATGACCGAGAAACATAACCTCCCGTAACCAAAACTCACACTTTGAGAACTTCGCAAAAAGATGCTGAGTTCTCAAAATGTCTAACACAATATGTAAATGACGGGCATGCTCCTCCTCGTTCCTCGAGTAAATCAGAATATCGTCGATAAAGACGACTACACATTTATCGAGGTACTCGATAAAGACTTTGTTCATAAGCTGCATGAACACGGCTGGGGCGTTGGTTAGTCCAAAAGGCATAACCACAAACTCGTAGTGACCGTATCTCGTCCGAAAGGCCGTCTTCGGAATGTCGGTATCCTTCACTCAGAGCTGATAATACCCCGATCTCAAATCAATCTTCGAAAATACAGTTGCCCCTTGCAACTAATCAAACAAATCATCAATCCTCGGGAGCGGATACTTGTTTTTGATGGTCACTTTGTTCAAATCTCGGTAGTCGATACACAAACGAAGTGACCCATCCTTATTCTTTACAAATAGGACCGGTGCGCCCCAAGGTGAAGCACTCGGTCGAATATACCCCATGTCTAGCAACTCTCCCAACTGTTTCTTCAACTCAAGCATCTCGGCAGGCGCCATACGGTATAGCGTCTTAGAAATCGGTGCTGCACCCGGCTCTAAATCGACGGTAAACTCAACTTCTCGATCCGGCGGCAAACCCGGCAACTCGTCTGGAAAAACGTCAGGATACTCACATACTACCGGAATAGACGAGAGCTCGACTCCCCCTTCTTCCAATCTCAAAGCGTAACACCAATAGCCCATGCAACCTCCTCGAAGGAGTCTCACCGCCCTCAAGGCGCTGATCAGTAATCTCTGGCTACTCCGCTTACGCCCCACAAACGAATGCTCAGTACCATCAGAGGCTAACATCGAAACAGTCCTCGTTCTATAATTCATGATCGCTCCATGACGGTCTAGCCAATCCTCACCTAGAATCAAATCCTCATCTCTAATATCCACCGCAATCAGATTAGAAGGCCAAACCCTCCCCGCGATACTTACTGGAAAATCCCTAATCTCACGATCCCCCACGATGCTATCCCCACTAGGAAGTTTAACAACAAAAGGCTCACAAGCAACAAGGCAATCAACATGCAGACGATGCACACAATCCATAGACATAAAAGAATGCGTAGCACCAGAATCGAACAATACGGAAACAGGATGATCAAGGATGTGGACGGTACCTGTAGCCACCGTCGCGTCAGGATCTCCTGCTCGTCTCATCTCATACACTCGGGCGAATGCACTTCGCACTAGAAGCTCCCCCTCTAGAAGGCTGACCACGACCTCGACCTCTACCAAAACTCTGCTGCGGCTGAGGAACTATCGGTGCCTGATTCACACTCGGCTCTCCCGCAGCTGGGGCTGATATCTGAGTAACGGGATCCCGAGCTGCATCCGTACAAAACTTAGCACGATGACCCATACGACCACAAGCAAGACACTGAATCGGAGGCCTATCACACTCACTCATCATGTGGCCCGGATGACTGCAGTTGAAACACTTAGGACCGCGAAAGGATCCAGCAGGAGCAGACCTAGAACCGTTTCCTCGACCCACTGATGGCGACTGACTCCCGAAGACTCGCGAACCAGACTGAGCCTTTGGATACCCTCCTGACTTGCCTCCCGAAAACTGACCGGAGGTCTTCTGCTTCTTTCCTTCAATCGCTGCCTCAAGTAAAAACGACATCTCGTAAGCCATCGCTTTATTCGATATTCCTTCAAAGTCGTGCACCCTGCACTGCGGACATGTAGTGGCGCACCCTGGTTTCATCCGCATATCAAAGTGGCGGATCTTATCAAGCTCGTCGCGACTTGATTTCTCACATAATGTAATCATGATTGTAGTCTTTGATAGCTTGAGATATAGGAACATCTTGGGGTTTAGCCTCAAAGAAGGCTCGGATCCTCCTCTTTCATTGGCCAAGGACAATCTGTCTTCCATCAGATCCCGAAACTCTGCCCACGTAGCTGCTCGGTCACGCGGTTTCACCGCTTGCCACCACGTTGCTGCCTCCTTGGCGAGGAAGTACTGAGCAATGGGTGCTTTCCTCTCCTCGGAACAACTAGCAGCCTCAAACACTTTCTCCATCTCGAATAGCCAATTCTCCCAACCAGAAGGGTCGGAAGCACCATCAAACTGCGGAGGACGCATACGAATCACGTCCTGAAGTAGCTTATCATTACCGGATCCAATAGGCGGAACCGGGTTGGCATTAGCTTGGCCGACTAGAACGGCCTGAGTCAGTAGCGTCATCTGGTTCGCTACCTGCTGTAAAATGTTGGCCACTCCAACATTCTCATGTGCATTACCGGAGCTAGCAGACTGGTCCTGCTGACCTCCGGAACTAGGGGGAATACTGTTCGACAAGAAAGGCATCGCCGAATCAGTTCCCAAGTGATCGGAAATCCGCCCCACCGGCTGCGCCACGTCCCCTACCGCATCCGCGACCGCGTCTGCGTCCTCTACCAGCGGGAATTCTGAAGAAGCAACGGGTAAGTACAATTCAAACGCAAAACGCAATAAGATACCAAGATAGGAATAGAACATAACGATGAAATGAGTCAAGTTAGGAAAACTTACGAGCACTGGCGTACTGAGATGATGGCATAGCAGTAATACTGTCCCAAAAACGACACTTAACTAGACACAAATAACCGACAGCCTAGGTATCCATAAACCTAAGCTATGATACCATATTCTGTAACACCCCCAAGACATTCAGGGCATATTACAGTGCCGTGGACCCCACACTGTGGAATCCACCAGGCTAACGTACCAAACATGACATACGACAACGACAAACCATCATAAACAAAACGACAAGCTAAATAAAAGACTATAACCGACAAATAAAATTCTGTCATCAAATCCATTTCCCCAAACGGGGACACCACAGTAATAAGTTTAAATAGGAAGTACTCGAGTACTTAAACAAATTTTATAATACATAATCCCAAAATTAGACATCAATAATAACCGACGGACATAACTCCGGAAATCAAATACTGGACAATATCATGCTTTCCCATCATCCTCATACAGCTCGGGTGCTCGCTTATCCCCACGATCGCACTAAATACAAAAAGTATTTCCCCCATTTAAGGGGTTAGCGACAACTGCTAGTGCAAGTACAATCCATTTGAACTACATTCTAATCAGATGAATATATACGCCAAAAAGTCAATTTAGAAAACATTTTATATTCCGGAATATTTATGATGTACAAACACAAAACACATTATCTCCAACAAATCATAATTCAAAGTTAACCGTTGGCACGGGACTCACGGCCACCGTACCCCGCAGAGCCCCGTCGGACATCCCTGGGTGGCTAACCACAGTTCACGATACGCACACTCACGGCAATACGTATCCCTAGAGGCCCCGTCGGACCATCCCTAGGTGAATATACACATAACCATCCACAACAACCACGATACCGCCATAATTCAAATACTAGAACATGTAAACAAATGTAAAGTACTTGCCTTTGAGACATTCTTGAAGAAACGGAAGTGAAACGCGACTACGAACGGTCCAGGTGGAAAGCGACGGTTCCTAAACGAAGGATCAACACAGTTCAGTCCCAACGGACAACAATACTCTAGTGGAAAACACCCATAACCCCGATTACATAATACGACAATGGATGATCAATTGATACGGGCGAGGGTTTACGCAAAATCTCCCCGTATTGATAATTCGTGGATTAAAATCAAGGAAATTGGATTTGGAATCACTCAATAATCACAATCGGTGAAGAATATCATAACATACTGGAATAACTAGAGTCCAATTAGCAAAACCCGGAAAAACCCCCAAATTTGACGAGTTAGGGTTCTAAACGAAATACCTTGATTTCGGATGATGGATGACGATTATGCTGATGATAGTCTGTTAGCACGACTCTACGGTGATGGAATTTGAAGAGAACTCCAAGTAGAACCAGTGGAAATCGTCTCTGAGGTCGCACGTCGAAGAAACGAAGGGAAAAGAATGAAACTGCTGCTCTGAAACTGCCCGCTGGGCTTATATAATCTGTGAAGTTAGCGCACGCTAACTGCCATATGTAGCGTGCGCTAACGGGGCCGCGATAGGTCCAGTGGCTACTGCCACCATTCGTTAGCGTACGCTAACAATAGGGGGTTAGCGTACGCTAACTGCTTATCGGTAGCGCACGCAAGGGAAACAGGGGTAGCGTGCGCTACCTACACAGCAGTTCAGCACTGCTGATGTCACATCAGCAGTAAGCTGCTGTCGAGGGTATAAAATACGAAACGCACGACGAGACCAGAATCCAGGAACATAGACGCGAAGCATACAAGACAACGGAGCTAAGCGCTGAAAGAAAATACAATTCCGACCACCGTAGGGTCCGTAATACGACAACGAAACTAAGATTCCCTAAACTATTAGGAAATTACAAAATTGGCCCAAGTGCCCGAAAATCACGAAACGACGTCGGATTTACAAACCGAAAGTCTCCACACGACCAACTCAACCATACGAACTTGGACAAACCAAGAAACAACAAAAACGAATGAGTTTTACAAGAATCGAACGTTCATACGGCAAAACATGCCATAAAATGAAATTACATGAAAATATCGTCAAAACTCATCCAAATGGAAAAACTCCAAGAACAAAATAGATTCAAAATGTCGAAACGGTTACAAGCGAGTCGATAAAAATAGACATACACCAAAAATGGAAACTGCTAAAAATGGAAAAATTACGGATATTACACGAGTCTGGATAGAGTTATGTATTTTTTATTTTTAAGATAGTGACAAAAGACCAAATCGGTCTAATGGTTCGTGATTTTGCCGTGTCATCATGTGAAGTATTATGTTGTTTCGATGTTTAGCCTGGCGGATCCTCACGGAGAGGGTCTGCGGCGTGTAATATTCTCGGTTAGATTCTGGGGGTGTTACATTTATGGTATCAGAGCTTAGGTTGTGGAAACCTAGGTTGTCGGGTCAAGTAGGGTCTGTTGAGTTTTGTCTCGTCGGATTTTGTCTGACTGAGTCGTGTCGCGACGCGTCGTCTGAGTTGGTTGGTCGTGATTAGTATCGTGGGGCGATCATCATCTTCGTGCGACTTGTGGATGTAAGTCTCCCTTATTTGTATTGCGCCTCGTGTAACACGAGCTATTTGTTTGATTTTGTATTAAGTGATGGAACCTTTATGTAGATTCTCGGTTTCGTGATGCAGTTATGTGACTCATGTTTCATTTATATGAGGAGTATTGTCATTATTTACGTCCTTTTGACTGTGATATTTAACTGTCGTTTCCGGTAAAGGACAGGTGTTGTCTTGATTTTGAGCGAGTTGTTGCGTGTATTATGATTGTATGTAAGCGAATATTGTTACGTGTGAGTTTTTAGGCATTCTAGCCTAATAGATTTTTCGAAAACCTTGAGTATCTTAGAAAATAAAATTCGAGACGTACTTTTAAATTGATTGTATTTTCAAGGCGCCTACTAGCGCAACTATTTGTTTCAAAATTCTTCTACCTCGAGGACCAAAATGTTTTGAGATATTTTCATTGTTTTAGAAACACTTTTACTTAGACCCGAGGGTCGAATATTTTGAAAGTTTTCACTAAAAGAAAAGTGTCCTCATTTTTGTTCAAACACAAGATGATTTTCAAAGTCTCGACAATGATGTTTGTTCGACTTTTTGTAAAATGATGCTCAAGATCAACTGGTGTTTCCAAACTGTTTTCAAAAGGTGGTTTTCGTTTTTTTTAAAACCCATCATTTCCTGCTTGTGGTCGGAGAAGGTGTGTATGATGTTGGTATTGTTGTTAGGGTGTTACCCTCCGAATTGTGATTGAATTGGTGGTGTGAACGTTGAGTCGTTCGCCATTCATATGTTTTGTTAGCCCTCTGTGGAAGGTGTGATGACGATCTTTAATGTTGTCATTTCGTGATGGCTTGGGTGTTATCGCACCTGTGTGAGTTGTTAAAGCTTGGGTTTGTACGTTTGTGTACATGAGTGATTGTTTCATGATTTTTGTAATTATGTGCTGGTTATTGTTCGGGCCGTTGAGGTCGCCGAACGATACCGTCGTTGCTGTAAGTGTTTGTGTGTGTATTACTTTACAATGGTAATCGTTGTATATGATATGTGTTATGATTCTTTGTTGTGCTAAGTTGGCATCTCCGGTTTGTTGTTTTGCGATGTTATATTCCATTGTACCTAGCAGCCGTATATTCGGTATGCCGAGCCGAGGTGTTTCAACCGTGGTGTGCCGGGGGCATGCACGTACCAATTGTCCTTCTCGTCAGTAATGCATTTCAAGTGTGGACCCGAGAGACACAGGATCCAGTGTTGCGAGTTGGGTTCCGAGTCTTTCGGGGCACGAACTTCGGTACAGATATCAGGATCGGCTCTAAGAGGCCCATGGGAAATGTTTCCATCGACTGCTTTTGGGTCGTTGCCTTGTTTCAGTTATTGTGAGTTGCGGGGACGACCTTCTTTTATAAGAGGTCAAATGTAATACCCGTATTATTTTTGGCTTCTGCATTTTTCTCTTTCTCAATTCTATCGACTCGTCCGTGTTCGTTTATACTTTCTGAACATGTTCTGTATTTCGGTTTCATCGTTCGAACGAGCTGTGATCTTGTTTTGGGTCGATCTGGTTATCGCTGTGACTTTTTTGAGTTCGATTCTTGTGAACCTTGTTCGGAAGTAACACCTCTTGGTTTTACTAGTTCTTTTATTCGAAGTGGATCGGATTTTGAACTTCTGTATTTTCAACTTTGTCGACTCGTTTGTGTTCGTTGACATTTTCTGAGCTTGTCCTGCCCCTTGCTTTTGTTGATCGAACGAGTGCGGTATTGTTTCGGAATAACTCGTTTTTCGTTGTGATTTTTTTCTATTGCTATTCCCTTTCCTGTGGATCTTATGTGAATGCACATCTTGTTGTTTTCACCGGATCATATATTGTCTCGAGTCGAGATGTGAACCTTGGAGTTTTTGTTTGAATTTTATTGTTCTTCGTGATTCGAACATGATTGTTCGATTTTTGTTGTCTCGATCGTTGAGTTCGATCGTTTGATTGTTCGGTTTTTGTTGATCTTGTTTCGTGATTGTTGAACATTCAGACTCCTTCGTAATTCCCTTAAGTTCGGGAAATTAGTCTCGTTTTCGATCTTCCAACCCTTGGGTGGTGGAATTTCGTAATTGTTCAACGATTGGCTCGCGTTTTGATTGATGTACCGTTGGGTTGGTCAATCGTATTGATTTTCATTCGTTGTGTTTTGGTGATTGTTCGGATAATCGACTTGATTGTATTATCTATTTGATGACACTTGTCACTTGTTGGTTTTATTATGTCTATACCGGTGGCGTTGTGTTGGTCGTCGTGGAGTGTGTATTCGCGCCATATATTCCTTTGCGCTGCTTGTAACGTTTCGCCGTTGGGCGTAAGTTACGCGTTTCTTGTGTATCTCGTTGAGTTCTCCTGGCGGAGATATTGCTTCTCCCTACTTGTTTTAAGTTTCGGGACGAAACTTCTTTTAAGGAGGGTACAATATAATACCCGTAATTTCGATTTCCGGTAATTTTTTTTTTTCGGCAGAAGTCCGTTTTGACGACTCGCTAATGACTGTTTCGTCATTCCGAGAATGATTAATTCTGCACTTTTTGACATCCGAGTTCGTTTCGGTGTCGTTTTATTGAGTTCTGTGCTTCTTAGCGACTTTTCCGCACTTGAGTTCGATTCTTGCGAATCTCATCCGAAACTATTGTTTCGAGTTTCTCATAAGTTCATTTAATGTTATTATTCATGTTGCGAGCTTTGGTTTGGTGTTTCGATCGTGTATTGTGTATTTCGGACGTTTTGGGCCGTTTTTGTAATTTTCCAAAGTTTGGGGTAATTACTTCCGTTGTCGAATTCCGACACTTCGGGTGGTCGGAATCGTGTGTTCTCTTAGCGCTTGGATTCGTCTTTGCGAGTACTTCGTGACCGTATCTCCGATTTTTACTCAGGTTCGGGTTTCGGGGTCGTCCGGGCCGTCGGAGTGGCCACGGCTGTCACTACGGAGGCACTGCCTCGCCGAGTTACGGCCGTAAGGTGCCGGTTACGGCCGTAATGTGTGCCAGTTACGGCCGTAAGGCGTGATCGGGTATGTCCGTACGGGCGCTGGGCATCTTCCGGACAAAAGCCGGTTACGGCCGTAATGTGTGCCAGTTACGGCCGTAAGTGTCTGACACGTGCTGGGCAGATTTTTTGACGAATGCCGGTTACGGCCGTAAGGCCTGCCGAGTACGGCCGTAAGGGGCCGAGTTACGGCCGTAAGGCACTGCCGGTTACGGCCGTAACCCTGCCGACTATATATAGCCTCGACTCGGCCAGACTTCATTTTTACGCGTTTTTCTTCCTTTTTCGGCGGCTGGCGACGGGAGGCTCGGGAAATCGAGTTATTGGCCGATTCTAATCAATTCCAAGGCGTTTTGGAAGATTCTTGTTGACTATATCAACATCTAATCCGTGTGTTTCGTCGAATCAAGGTATATTTCTTGATTTTCCTTCAAGTTGACTTTTTGGAGAATTTATTCTTGATTTCGATTCTAGTCCGATTTTGATACATCGGTTGGTGTAGTATGATGTTATTAATCGTGTTCTATGGATTGTATATCCATATATCGAGTTTGTTGAACTCGATTGACGATTCGAGTGTTCTTGGGAATTATTGAACATTTAGTGTTCGATTAAATGCCCCAATGAGTTCCTTTCGATAGTTTGTTGGGATTTCCGTCGTTTTTGCCTTGATTATCGTCGTAATCATCTTTTATTGTTCCTTCCTGAGGATTATAGGTGCTCGAGGATTTCCGATGTTGAATCCCGTTTGGTGATTGATGACTCGTGTGGTGTTATTCTCGTAGTACTCGTGGTGCTATTGCGTTCTTGATATTGTTCGGGGATTCGGGGCTATTCGACCGTATTTCATCCGTCGTCTTGTTGCGGTCGTGATTTCGAGGCAAGTATATTGCCCATACATTACGTGTTTTGTGGATATAATGGTTGCTACGTGTCGATATGTGCTAAATAAATATTTATAACCATTTTTCAAAAGAATCGGTATATTTACCATCATGCTTTTCGTAAAGGTGAACCGTGTGTGTCGGGAATTAATATGCTTAGTTGGATATGTGTGTTAGTGATGAGTATAGGATCACCTTACTTTCGTGTGACGTCATTATGTATGATTATGGCGTCGGTAAATGTACAGTGTAATTCTCTTGGGAAATTATGTGCTTGGAGCCACGTGGTTATGGATGAATATGAGAGTTCGTGTGATATTGGTTGTGTCGTTCGGTGCTGTTGAGATATTGTACTCCCTTGTGAATTGTTATAGTTCTGGGTCATGAGTACGTGTTGGATAATGTGGCCATTCTAGCAAGGTACCTCGACTATATATATTTTGTGTGTTTGACCTTTGAGAGTTGTGGTTTTGTAATCTGTGAGTTGTTACTCTTCCACCTGGGGATGGCATGTGGCCTCTGGGGGCCGATACTAATGGGTACGGCCACGGAAGTGGACTTGGGTGCGTGTGTTGATGTTCTTCCACCTGGGGACGGTTCGACGGGACCTCTGGGGGTCGATACTAATGGGTACGGCCGTGGAAGTGGTTTCCCACCTGGGGACGGTCCGACGGGGCCTCTAGGGGCCGATACTAATGGGTACGGCCACGGGTTACCAAGTGTGGTTTCTGTGATATTGATGTTGATGTTTTGATGATTAATTGTGATATGTCCGGAGTATCACAATGCTTTGCGCTCGAGGTCGAGATACATTATATATTGAGTCTTGGTGTTTAGCTAGAATGGCATAAGAATAATGTGTTATGTGTAATGTGTCCTTGTAAGTGAATTGCAGTGGATGATCGGGTCGTGGGTCCTGTGTTTTGTGATCGAAATGATTGGGCCGTGGACCCCGTGTCTTGTTAATGGATTTGCATTTTGGAAAAATGAACTTTGGGGCTGTGATCCTAAGTGGCTTTCGAGGAATTCAGAACTTTTCTATTTCAAATGTTTTCAAAACTCCCGAGATTTGGAAGTATTTTCAAAGTGCTTACTTGTTTCTTTTCTAGTTTCAAGACTTGAACTATTTTTAACCAAATAACATATCTCGGGAAGTCTTTCGTTATATTCTCGGAATGTGTTGTGTATGGCTCGTATTTGCACTTTATACTTGCACTAGCGAAACAGTGGAGTTTTGCTAACCCCCGAGTAATCGGGGGGTGGATATCTGTATTGTGTCCAGGTACATGCAGGTTTTCGGGAGCAAGACACAGGATCAGTACGAGGAATGATGAAAGACGAATGATACTAATCACATGAAAGCCAATTTTGGATTCAGTTAGTCGGAGTCCATTGTATTGACTTTTTCGCTGTCGTATTGTCTATGTTATGAAGTATCTTACCCTTGCGTGGGTACGAGTCTGGATAGAGTTATGTATTTTTGATTTTTAAGATAGTGACAAAAGACCAAATCGGTCTAATGGTTCGTGATTTTGTCGTGTCGTCATGTGAAGTATTATGTTGTTTCGATGTTTAGCCTGGCGGATCCTCACGGAGAGGGTCTGCGGCATGTAATATTCCCGATTAGATTCTGGGGGTGTTACAATTCGTAAGATATCGTTTCTAAAAGCACTGTCCAAGTAGCATACATTTACTTCAATAGCGCTTCAAGAGCGATATGTAAGTATTTTTTTTTTTTTGCTTTTTTTAGCTGAACATTCATAAAATTTTATAAATAGAAAATTTTACAAACTCCAAATCTAAAATGGTAATGCAACCCAAGCATCTCAAGCAACAGTATAATACAGATCAAATAACTTTAATATGCCTAAAATAAATCCCAAATATATCAACTTCCATGAAACTTGAAAAAATTAATAATACGTACAAGAGTCAAATTATCCAGAACTATTTTATACATTAATAGATAATAAAAACAACTATAGATTAAACTAAAATGATCAAAGACTACTTCAACAATTTGCCCTTGAGAAATCTGTTGTACAAGTACCCTGCCCAATTTTTCTAGAAGCGAAACATTTTGTCAGGAGAGTAGAACTTCAGCTTATGGGAACGAGTGAACTGTACACCAAAGCAAATACATATATAACTATTCAGATCGTATGAAAAGATATACACTTTTTTAGGAAATATTAACATATCCATACATTTACGCCAATACTTGTTTCAGCAGAACGCAATAAATCCTCAATATAGCATCCAACATAATAGCCGCAAGAGATGCCATCACTTGTAAGTTGCTTGGGGCACTGTAAATAACAATTTATAAATATATCAACATTTCGCCTTGCACTATGCTTGAAATATAGCAGGTAGTTAATTAATATAACTTAAAGAAAATCAATCACCTGTATAGTTGTCCATTTAAAAGTGTTAAACGCAGTCATAGTGCAACTCCTCCCACAATTAGTACGAAAACACCTCATAGCACTGTCAAAAGAAAACATTTCTTCCACATCAACATCATATGTAGTTTCTATTTTCAATAATTGATCAGTTTTATTTAATCTTTCAATTACGTAGAAGAAACTCTACGTTGTTTCATAGTCATAACTAATTGTGTTCTTAATTATTACAGTCCATGTCCTAGAAACAAACAATAGAACATCTTCGAAATAGAGCCAAATAACAGCCATAAAATTCCCAGATGCGGCAAAAAAATTCAGTTAATATCATAAGAAGCACTTACATTAACGGAAATGAAATCACACAATGAAAAATGGTCCCATTAGATATGGACCAGTTTTAACCTCTACTCAACGGTTAGAATCAAGTATTAAGATAAAGATACAGTTTCAATCATAAGCAACCTTTGAATAGAAAAATTTGAGACAAATAAGAAAAATGGAATCTACCAACAGATGTTTATCATTACGTTAACAGTTTCCCAGTGAATAGAGTCAATCATTAAGAACATAGATAAAATTTGTCACAAGCAGCATTATAAATCAGATGATCCCATCAGATATATCATTCTATCTACAGCATCCTCAAGCTTAAACTACATATTAATAATAAATATCTGATTTTTAGAAACAGCACCACATTTGTTTGAGACCACGCATATATATAACATCACCAACAAGTTAAAATACCGAGTCATCACTGAGCATCCATCAGATCTAAACAGTAGGATCATGCTCATAGCCAAAAATATAAATATACAGATATCAAGCAGTGCGTGCTTGCTGTGTGCGTGTGTGTGTGTGTGCGTATATTGCAATGGAAAACGGTGGGTCTATGATTGAAAGGCAAAAATAGAGATTGCAAAAATAGAGATTGCAACATGATATTTAAAATATAAACTTACTTTTCTACAAGCGCTTTTAAACTCTTGTACTTTGCAATGGTTGTCATAGGAGCTGGATCCATAAAGTAGATACTCTCTGTTGTGGTGTTAATAGCAATCAAAACCCAATGTTTTCTACATTTTATTTATTATATAGTTAGAAGCAATTAAATAAATTCAATGAATTATAGGTTTAAAAAGTAAAACTTACGAAACATTGTAAGGCACCAAAAGTAGGTGGTCTTTGTCAACATATCTAAGCATACACTTTGCCAAATGAGTGGATGCCTCAGAACTATCCACCAAGGGAGACACGATATGATGAGGTGATGCGAAAGAGACCTTGGTTACCAAGTCCAGATTTCTGGATAAATAGACCTCACATAAATACCTTTAGTTCACAAAAAGAAAACATGATTAGAACTTGGACCGGGTGTTGTGAAATTTATTAAGTGTTCATATTACCTGATGTAAAAGACGAGGCTCGAAGCACTTAACCATTGGGTATCCAATACCTCTAAAACATTCTCCTTATTAATATGTTCAATCCAAGGATCCGCATTCCAGAAAGGTCCCGTATCAACCTCATTATCAGTAACACGATCGAACATAACAACAAGACGAACTACCTCTAAAACTCCATCATGACTAACATCTTCTGGAAGAGGATAACCTAGTTGTCTCGACGACACACCAGCAATTGATTTTACTGTTTTCTCCTTCTCTGGATCCTTAACATTCTCATGGACCATAGAATGCTTGCTTTTTTCCTTGTTCATGGTTTTGGGCCGTGTCTAGGATATAACAAAATATATACAACTGAGACAAGATGATCATTGAATCATTAAATTTCTAGAAGTCTAGAATTATATCCACAACATGCTTGTTTTACAATTATACATGTAACAGAAAAATTAGAATATATACCAGACCTCTACTTTCATGGAGACCAATTTGCGTGGCCATGCAAGAAAATATCCGGGAGCTTCACCAACAAGGTTGTCCTCGTCACAAGGTCTAGGTAGCTTACTTTTTAACTCTGATTTTCTACCACTTCAAATTGCACCCTCACATATCCTTCTTCGAGTGGAACATCGTGAAGGATTCCATCATTGAGGTCATTATGCAAGATCCCTTGCCCAACATATCTACGACTGGGATCCAAATACAAATAACAAGGATTTTTTCCATATATTTTGAAATATTTGGAAATATTATCAATGATGACATATAGGTAAACAGAATGGTAATAAATTTTCTAATGTTCTACAAATAAAAATAGCACTACTAATTCTGCCAAAAGTATACACTCTTACGTCATCAAGTATCATTTTGGTTTCAAATTTCATGTGTTGTTTATTCATTGTTCAGAAACTTGTATATGTTACGAGGCAGCTGGGGTTTTACAGATATTAATGCAACTTTTGTATATAAATTATGATTGCATATTGTCCCGATGTAAAAGTCTACCGCATAAGCAAAATTCAAAAAAGGTACGTAAAATAATAAATATAACTCGGAGAAGAAAGAATACCTCTGGAAGGGCTTCACCTAAACTAACATCAATATGGCCATCATAACCTTCATCAACATGATTATCTATGTCAAAATTATCCATATGGCTAGAACCTCCAGATTGCACCCCCTGTGTTTTACAGCCCTTGCTTTTCAGCTCCTTAATTTCATTTTTCATATAGGAAATATCATTTTTCAACTGTGATAGCTCGCTGACAGACGATATTATCTGCAATGTGGTCTTAGTTACACCCCATATGACAGCTCTCAATCGTCCGGAATACTCTAATGGTATTAAGCGAGCAAGCAAATCATCAGTTCCAATATTAATAAGCTCATTTTCTGGGAACTGATCTGAAATGGCAACCTAACAAATGATACAATTTCAAACATAATGTTAACGAGTATCAGTTCACTACAAGTCATAGATAAATTAGTGAAATGGAAAGATTAATTGTTACCACATCCTCAAGGACTTGAATTGCACCAGGATCGTCGACTACACCCTCTGCATTACGTCTAGCATACTCCCACGCATCTAGTCGAATCACAATAGGGATTTGTTCACCTTTTTTAATTTTTTTATTAATCTGTACAGAAATCAATTTTCCTAATTATATTCATATAAACTTTACTATAAACCACCCAAAACTTGCAGCCTGAAAAAAACACAAACCATGCACAAGATTTTACAAAATTACTTGAGCATACCATTTAGCATATGTTGATACAATGATTCAATGAATCATAAAGTTCAGAATCACTTACTACCTTTAAACGATTTTTTATTAGAAAGAAAAAGGCAAAGAAATACACCCACTGTGCAACATACAACTCACTTACAATTATCTCTCTAAGGCGCGCATAGCCAACACATGCTTTCGTGTATCGAGCCTCCATTGCTTTTGCTCGCTCTTTATTCTTATTACTTTTTTCCTATATTTGAATTTCAACTATCAAATACAATATCCAATGAAGTAAATTGCTTTTAAATATAACACCTCACTAGTTAAGGAATAAGCTTACTAGAAAATATACTTTCATCGACTTCTGCACAAACTCCTTCCAGCAAGGGGTCACGGTGGAAAAGTGTGCATACAGAGGAGGTGGATATGTAGAGTAGTTACCATTTTCATCTCTAGCAAGAGTCCTCAATCTAGTTCTAAATTGTCGATGAAGGTTCCCGGCACGAGAAATTATTTTTTTCCTATGTTCTTCTTCAACCCCATTGAAGGTTTCCTACATATTTGTTTTACAAAAAGATTCAATAAATCAGATCTGACCCCAAGCAACAAAATAACATAATGAATACATAGAATTAATTAGATTTTATTAATCTCTACAAGTCAGGTTCTGTCTGATTAGGATTAATCAGATTTAATCAGGTTCTGCCCTGCCCTGGAATATTTCTGCTCCAAAAACAAAATGTGGTTTCTGCCCTGGAACTATTTTTTAATAAAGAATTTTTTAATAAAGAAGAATATAAAAATAATCACAAATAAATAAATCTGTTAATGGAAAATTATTAAGGAAATATGATACCTTGATTTCATCCCACAAAGCTTGTTTCACATTGAGCAAATCCTTGTTACGCCAATTATCACATGTGATTGGGACATGCCTTCTTACATAAGAGCCGATAAAATGTGCTAGAGTCATAGACTCTTTACCAATCCGTTGTCCCATCTCATTCCAATTCACCTAAAAATATATAATATAAATGATACATGGTATTTAAAAAACTGGTAGTGCTTAATATAAATAAATAAATAAATATATATACTTATATATATAAGTACTGTTAATCATAATATTAGTTTTTGCTACCTTTTGCACTATGCCTTTAGTCCTAGCTTTCTTGACCTTCAACATATTTACTATACCTCGCTTCGCACTTTTATCCGTGACACTACTAGTTCCATTGGTGCCACTAGTGCCGGTTGTGTCGTGAGATCCACCAGTCATGATCCTAAACAAAAAAACACAAAAAAAAAAAAAACAATAACACCATTTAATAAAAAGATTAAGATATTTCATGTGACAAGTTCATCATACAAGATATATGCAAGTTTATACCAAAAAAAAAAACACAACAGCAGTTAAGTTATGATAACAAAGCAAACATACATTTCTTGGATTTACTTTTTCTTTTAGGCTTCTTGATAGGTTTTGATCTTTTATGCCCATGCACATTTTGAAATTCTGGATTAACATATTCTCCCTCATCATGGTCATTTCTAGAATAAAAACATTCATATTCATCATCGTCATTCATGATCGTGGAAAAATTCACTCCAGAAAAGGGATCATCTATATTATCGACTTCTTCGTCTACACCATCAGTGACTTGATAACTATTATTGAATTTATTTGACAACACAACAATTGACCACTTCTTATCAATTGGATCAGTAACATATAACACTTGTTGAGCTTGAGTTGCCATAATGAACGAATCATCTTTGTACCCAACCCTCTCAAGATCAACCCTTATGAATCCCGAGTCTTCAACATGTACACCACTGACATTGTTAACCCAACTGCAATCAAACACTGGCACCCTAAAGCCAACATAATCGAGCTCCCAAATATTTTCAATTCTGCCAAAGTATGTCGTATCAGCCAAAACAGGATCAGTGTCACTGGATGATTGGTGTAGTGCCGTCGCAGTAATTGAAACTCCACTATTCTGCATTGTGCTTGTTGCATCATGTTCTCTCGTGTAAAAAGTGTATCCATTTATAAGGTAACATTTGTAAGAATACATAAATGAACCAGGCCCTCTTGACAACCATTTAACTCTATCTGATATTGATTCATTATTTTGATTTAACTCGTTTGTGACATGATTCTTGAACCAATCAATAAATGTACAATTGTGATCCACTTCTATCCAACTAGCACCTCTGCCTGGATGTTCTAAGCTGAGAGTTTGTTTATGTAAATCTACGAAGGGAACAACATCAACACTGTTATGTAGAACACAAAGGTGCACCTGATGCCATTGTGCACTATCGATCTCTACTTGTTGACCTCCGGTTACACCTTCACCATCAACCCTACCATTATGACGAGCACTAGGCAAACCAATTGCTTCCACATTTTGGATAAATTCTGGCCAAAACTCTATTGCTTCTTCTATCAGATAGGGTTCTGCTATACAACCCTCTGGCCGGGATCTATTCATCACATAATCTTTTAATATTTTTAAATAACGCTCGACTGGGTACATCCACCGCATACGAGCAGGGCCACACATCCTAGTCTCATAGATAAGGTGAACAGTTAAATGAACCATGATGTCGAAAAAATATGGTGGGAAATACATCTCAACCTCACAAAGTGTCTCAACAATTTGTCGTTGCAGATACGACAACCTTCTCGGATCAATGACTTGGCTACTCATTGACTTAAAGAACCAACACAATTTTGTGACGGTTACCCGCACCTTTTCGGGCAATAGGGAACGTATAGCAATTGGAAGCAAATTCTCCATTATGACATGACAATCATGTGATTTTAAACTTTTTAATTTCAAGTCAGTCAGAGAAACAAGACTCTTGATGTTGGATGAGTATCCTTCTAGAACCTTGACAGAATGGAGTGTTTGTAACAACACTCTCTTCTCATCCTTAGATAGAGTATGGGCTGCAGGAGGTAAATAGTGTTTTTTTCCTGGTTTCTCCACAGTAATTAGTTCGTCTCTTATTCCCATTTCCTTCATATCCATTCTCGCATTGTAGCCATCTTTATTAGTTTTACCTGGGACACCCAGCAATGTACCAATTAGGCTCTCAAAAACATTTTTCTGCACATGTATGAGATCAATGAAATGTCTGACATAAAGGTCCTTCCAATAACTCAATTCAAAGAAGATTGAACGCTTCTTCCAACCTTTAGTAGGGACATCCTTTGCAAATTTCTTACCAAGCTGTACATTTAGGTTTTCAACCTCTTTCAACACATCGGCACCTCTTATTTTAGGAGGTGCACCCCGTTCTTCAACTTCACCATTGAATATTGATGGCATATTTCTAAACCGATGTTTCGAGTCCAACCACCGCCTATGCCCCATATATACACACTTCTTGCAATGTTTCAAATATAGTTGATCAGTCTCCTCACCACACCAAGGACATGCATCATAACCTTTCACACTGTATCCTGAAAGATTGCCATAAGCGGGGAAATCACTTATCGTTCCGAACAACATGGCCTTCAACCTAAATTGGTCTTTCTTATATTCATCATGCACTTCAATGCCCTCTTCCCACAATAGCTTCAAGTCCTCAATTAAAGGTGCCAAGTATACATCAATATCATTACCAGGTTGTGTGGGACCAGATATCAAAATATACATCATCATATTACGCTTCATGCACAACCATGGTGCCAAATTGTAGATTATCAGAATCACAGGCCAGGTACTATGAGAATTATTTTGAAGCTTGTAAGGGTTCATTCCGTCTGTTGAAAGTGCTAGGCGAAGATTCCTCGGTTCTTTCCCAAAATCCTGATATGTATTATCAAATGTCTTCCATTGAGGTGAATCGGCTGGGTGTCTCAACATCCCATCTTTAATTCTCCCATCGTGATGCCATGTCAAACAGTTAGCATCTTCTGCACTAGCATACAACCGTCTAAGTCTGGGTAGTAACGGAAAGTACCACATGATTTTGGTCGGATAATTACCATCCTTATAACGTTTTGTCACTTCGGACATTCATTAAGCTCTGCATAATCTTTTCGATTAAGAATATAGTCATTTGGACAAGCATGAATTCTATCATGTATTAACCCGATAGATTTGAGCATTTGTTTAGCCTCATATGTTCTGCGAGGGAGGACATTGCCATCTGGCAAGAGTTCACTAATAGTTGTGAGCAACTCTGTGAAGAACACATCAGAAACTTGATGTCCAACCTATAGGTTATACAAAGTCAACACAACCGACAATTTAGAAGCCTTGGTGCACTCTGGCCACAAAGGTAATGCAGCATCATGCTTTAACTTCTCATGCATGTCGGGATGATCATGTAACTCTTCATTTATCACATTGGGAATATCCTTTTCATCACTAGAATTTCTACCCTCAGTGTCTGTCATAACATTGGTATCTGTATCTACAAATTGATAATTTGAATTCCAATTACTTGAGCTATGTTCCCCTTTATCTTCACCATGAAATTTCCAAAATGTATAAGTTCTATCAATACCATGACATATTAAGTGTTCATACAACTCGGACTGACCATTAACTTCCACAACATTTAAACACTTCTGACACGGGCATAAGATAAAACGAATGTCCTTTGCACGTTGAGTTGCATATTTACAGAACTCTGTCACACCATTCTTATATTCTTTTGACAATCGGGGTGCATTTATCCAATTGCGATCCATCAAAACACTAACAAAAATATAAAACCTGAAGAGCACAATTAATTAGTAAACAGTAAACAAGGCAGTGACATTTTAAGATATGGGCAACACAATCTCTATACTCAAGTACTTGAAGATATGGGGTATGAAGCACAAGTAGACATTTTGACCATTGAACTTGTGTCTGCAAATGGCTGAGATCATTGCGCCACTGTGTTACTTGTGTTCAATACTTCAAACTAAATTTCATCTTTCCCACCAAGTAATCCAAGTGTAGCGAGAAAATCATAAAAATACCAGTTAACACTAAGAGTAGATATCCAGTTTAGAATTATTTTCGTTCCAACTTCAAAATCAGTCTCAATTTTTTAAATTTAACAAAAACATAATCTTTAAATCTTTCTTTTTAAACCTTAACATGGATGAGCGGAGAAATTTCAGTGAATTTACCTTGGTTGTTGGGTTGACTGATTTACGCAAAACCCTAAAAATAACCCGCTCTATTTGTTGGATTTCGATTGAATATTGATGCTGATGTTGATCGATTGAACTTGATTGAAGACTTGATTGGATTCTTCAATTGCTGGGTTTCTCTCTTTGCCAGAAGTGCTGCGCATACAGTTTCTTCCTTCCCGATGGAGCAAAAAAAAAAAAGAAGATGTTATGTAGGTTTTTTCCTGGTTTTCCCCCCTCTTCGATCGACTCATCAGCTGTAAAAGATAATAAAAAACAAACATGTAACATGTAAAAGAAAATAAAGAATAAAAATAATTATTACTTTAACACAGAAAACGCTTTCTAAAACGCTAACGTACTATAAAAAAATTCAAAATTAAAAAATAATTACTTAAAAACTGCTAACTACAGTAGCGCTACTAAAAGCGCTATCGTAGATAAACGCTACAACAACGCTCCTTAAAAAAACGCTATTGAAGTATTTTCTTTTATTTTTCATTTATTTTTATAATTTCTCACAATAACTTGTAACGCACTTGAAGCGTTGTCCAAGTGTAATGCTTGCATAGCGTTTATGAAGAAGCGCTATTGAAGCAGTGTCTCCTAAGCCCAGATTTGTAGTAGTGGAAATCAACTAAAGCTTGGGGAATAGCTCAAGAGAAGGACACCATTTAATCAATGGACTACAAGGGTATGTTTCTCGCATCATCTTGTGTTTCGTTTTATATATTCGTATATACGTAGCTCGATCGATCCTCGTAGGGATTCGGATCGAATTAATTTTCGTTTTACCACTTCCACTGGGCCTTCGTTTTAGGCACCGAATCCCAACAGTAGACACATATATATGATCATACGTAGGTATAAATTTACTATTACTAACTAATTAAAAACTTGGTACGTGCATATATATTGAGGATCGGAATTAAGAAGATGATTATAATTGTGAACTAATTAATTATTTAGGAGCTAGCTAGGGAGGGAGGGTCGGACCTTCTCGCCCATTGCGTCCTGAATAAGAACAGTATCGCCAGACATTCTTCCAATGACTTCACCAGTATGAACTTCCTTATCGAAGAAGGCAATATCCCGCTGCAGTATAGTTGTCAGGTCACTACTACAAAACAGACATTTAACATCGATTTTTTTGGACATTTAACATCGGTTTTGGAACCGATGCAAAATGTCGCGATGTTTAACATCGGTTCTTATAACAACCGATGTTGTAATATCCGCAATTTCGAATTTCGGTAATTTTCTTTTTTCGGCAGAAGTCCGTTTTGACGACTCTCTCATGACCGTTTCGTCATTCCGAGAATGATTAATTCTGCACTTTTTGTCATCCGAGTTCATTTCGGTGTCGTTTTGTTGAGTTCTGTGCTTTTTAGCGACTTTTTCACACTTGAGCTCGATTCTTGCGAATCTCGTCCGAAACTGTTGTTTCGAGTTTCTCGCAAGTTCATTTAATGTTATTATTCATGTTTTGAGCTTTGGTTCGGTGTTTCGATCACGTATCGTGATTTTCGGACATTTTGGGCCATTTTTGTAATTTCCCAAAGTTTGGGGTAATTACTTCCGTTGTCGAATTCCGACACTTCGGGTGGTCGGAATCGTATGTTCTCTTAGCGCTTGGATTCGTCTTTACGAGTACTTCGTAACCGTATCTTCGATTTTTACTCAGGTTCGGGTTTCGGGGTCGTCTGGGCCGTCGGAGTGGCCACGGCCGAGTCACGGCCGGAACAGGGCTGCTTTGGCGAGTTACGGCCGTAAGGTGCCGGATTACGGCCGTGCGTGTGCGATTACGGCCATAAGACGTGATCGGGTACGGCCGTATGGCGCCCGCAACTTCTGGCGAAGGCGATTCTGGCCGTAATGTGTGCGAGTTACAGCCGTAAGTGTCCAGCTGGTGCTGGGCAGATTTTTGACGAATGCCGGTTACGGCCGTAAGGCATGCCGAGTACGGCCGTAAGGGACCGAGTTATGGCCGTAAGGCACTGCCGGTTACGGCCGTAACCCTGCCGGCTATATATAGCCTGGCTCGGCCAAATTTCATTTTCTACGCGATTTTCTTCCTTTTTCGGTGGCTGGCGACGGGAGGCTCGGGAAATCGAGTTCTTGGCCGATTCTAATCATTTCCAAGGCATTTTGGAAGATTCTTGTTGATTATATCATCATCCAATCCGTGTTCTTCGTCAAATCAAGGTATATTCTTGATTTTCCTTCAAGTTGACTTTTTGGAGAAATTGTTCTTGATTTCGTTTCTAATCCAATTTTGATACATCGATTGGTGTAGTATGATGTTATTAATCGTGTTCTATGGGTTGTATATACATATATCAAGTTTGTTTAACTCGATTGACGATTCGAGTGTTCTTGGGAATTATTGAACATTTAGTGTTCGATTAAATGTCCCAATGAGTTTCCCTTCGATAGTTTGTTGGGATTTCCGTTGTTTTGGCCTTGATTCTCGTCGTAACCATGTGTTATTGTTCCTTCCGGAGGTTTATAGGTGTTCGAGGATTCCGATGTTGAATCCCGTTTGGTGATTGATGATTCGTGTGGTGTTATTCTCGTAGTACTCGTGGTGCTATCGCGTTCTTGATATTGTTCGGGGGTTCGGGGCTATTCGACCGCGTCCCATCCGTCGTCTCGTTGCGATCGTTATTTCGAGGCAAGTACCTTGTCCATACTATTCTTGTTTTGTGGATATGATAATTGGTGATCGTCTTGGTGTGTTTGTTTATTTGTTGGAGACGAGTTTTTCAAAAGATTTGGTTAGCCTTGTTAAAGGCCCTCTTTCAAAATCGTGTGTGTTTTGTGATTGGTGTGTTCTCGAACGAGTATGTGAATCTTATGGACATGTTTGGTGTTGATGATACACTTGGTATTTGTGTGTGGACGTATACTGTTTCATTTCGGTGCATTGTGGTTGACGTGTCGTTTTACTAAGTGTTTGATGCCTCTGGGTGAATTGTTTGGATATCCTCGGTGTGATATGTTACTCGTGCTTGAGTTTGATTCGGTAGCCAGCTCGGGAGGGTCCTTCGAGGCCTCGAGTGGGATTCGTGGCTTCGTCCCGGTCCTAGGTGACGTGTGGTGCTTGAGTATTTCGCTAGCCAGCTCGGGAGGGTCCGACGGGATCACGGAGTGGGATTTGTGGCTTCGACCCGGTCCTAGGCGATGTGAGTACTGTGTTTTGTGAATGTTTTTGCTCACCTCGGGAGGGTTCGACGGGACCACGGAGGGAATTCCAATGGCTTCGACCTGGGTTCACGAGTGAAACTTCACCGCTACGTGTATATATTTTGTGATTGTTTTTCGCTCACCTCGGGAGGGTCCGATGGGATCACAGAGGGAGTCCAATGGTATAGCCCTGGATTCACGAGTGCGGTTGCTTATGTTTTGTGAATGTGTTTGCTCACCTCGGGAGGGTTCGACGGGGCCACGGAGGGAATTCCATTGGCTTCGACCTGGATTCACGAGTGAAACTTCACGGGTGCGTGTGTACTTTATGTCCGTCGAGGACGCATGACGTGGGCTTTTAACCTTGTGTATTATGGTTGGTTTTATTTGCGAAAACAAAACCTTTGGGTTGTGACCCTGTTGATTTTTGGAAAGAGAAGGATTCGAAAATCCTAAATTATTTTCTATTAAAACTCTCGATGGCATTTTAAACTGTTTTATAAATTGTTCCCCTGATTTGTGATCTTTCGGTTTTGTAATGTTTTACCAAACTCATGCCTCGGGAAGTACTTTTCGTTACTTTTGGACTTTTGAGGATTCCTGATTATTATTGTTCTTGGAACTTGTATTGTATGGCTCGTATTTTTGCACTTGTACTTGCACTAGGAAAACAGTGGAGTTTTGCTAACCCCCGAGTATTCGGGGGGTGGATGTCTATTTTTGCATTCAGGTTTTGGAGCATAGCACAGGGTCGGCACTAAGAATGATGAAAGATGAACGATACTAATCACACGAGGATCTGTTGATGTCGTTTTGGTCTAGTCGTATTTTCTTTTCCACGGCAGTATCTTTTCCCCATTGTACGGGAGTTTATTGTATTTTGACCCCTGCGTGGGTATGTGTTTGGAATTGAGTTGTATGTTATTATTGAAAGACCAAGTCGGTCTACTGAGTCATTTTAGCCTTAAAGGCGAGGTTTAGATGTTTGAATTTAGTTATCAGCCTGGTAGATCCTCGAGGAGAGGGTCTACGGCGTGTAATATCCCTGAGCGGATTGGGGGTGTTACATAAATGGTATCAGAGCTTTAGGTTGTGGAAACCTAGGCTGTCGGGTCAGTGGTGTCTGTTGAGTTTTGTCTTGTCGGATTATGTCTGACTAAGTCGTGTCGCGACGCGTCGTCTGAGTTTGTTGGTCGTGATTAGTATCGTGGGCGATCATCATCTTCGTGCGACTTGTGGCTGTAAGTCTCCCTTCTTTGTGTTGTGCCTCGTGTGTCACGAGCTATTTTATGATTATTTGATTAGTGACGGAATCCTCTTATGGATTTTGATTTCTTGATATGTGGTTATTTGACTCTCATATTTCGTTCATATGAGGAGTAGTGTTGCTCGATTGTGTATGTTGAACCGTATTTCTTTTATCCGCTGCGTGAGTTCTTTTGTAATGACTTTCGGTATTTTATCGACTGAGTTTTATTTCGAAAACCGATTCCCTTAACCGAGTTTTTGGCATTATGGCCTTGATCGTTTTGGCGAAATTCTTATGACGGTATTTAGCATTTTGTAAATGGCTTCTGTGAGTTTTTGAAATATTACCGTCATCGGCCTTTTTGGCATTTTTGTAAATGGTTTTATCCTGGTGGGTTCGTAGCGGGACCCACGGAGCTATAAAGTTTTGTGTATTTACCTGAAATTTTTGGGCATTCTAGCCTTTTTGGCGTCGTCCTTTTTCTTTGGCATTGAATTATTTTCGAAAACTTGAGTATCTTAGAAATAAATTTCGAGACGTACGTTTAAAATGAATTATTTTCTCGCGGTACTTCCAGGGTGCCACAATATGTTTCAAAATTCTTCTACCTCGAGGACCAAAATGTTTTGAGATATTTTCAATGTTTTATAAACACTTTTACTTAGACCCGAGGGTCGAATATTCTGAAAGCTTTTCACTAAAAGAAAGTGTCCTCATTTTTATCAAATGCGAAATGGTTTTCCAAAGTCTCGATAATGATGTTTCACGTTTTTATTTTTTTGGAAATGTGATACTCAAGATCGACCGGTGTTTTTCTAAATTATTTTCCAAATGAGGTTTTCGTTTTTAAAACCTATCCATTCCCGTTTGAGGGCTGGGTATGTATGTATGATGTTGGCTTTGTCGCTATGATGTTAACTCCCGAATATGATCGAGTTGGTGGCATGAACGTTGAGGCGTTGCCACGTATTTGTTGTACTAGCCCTCTGTGAGAGGTGTGAACTGGTACTTAATGGTTGTCGTATCGTGGTGGATTGTGTGTCCCACACGAGTGTGAGATGTTGAAGCTTGGGTTTGTACGTTGGTGTACATATGTGATTGTTTCATGATGTTTGTATTACGTGCTGGTTATCGTTCGGGCCATTGAGGTCGCCAAACGGTATCGTCGTTGTTGTAGTGTTTGTGTGTGTATTACCTTACGATGGTAATCGTTGTATATGATATGTGTTATGATTTCCTGTTGTGCTGAGTTGGCATCTCCGGTATGTTGTTTTGCGGTGTTATGTTTCATTGTATCTAGCATTTGTATTTTCGGTATGCCGAGCCGAGGCATTTCAACCGTGATGTGCCGGGGGAATGTACGTGCAATTTGTCCTTCTCGTCAGTAACATATTTCGAGAGTGACTCGAGGGTCACCGAATTCAGTTTTGCGAATTGGCTACCGAGACTTTCGGAGTTCGCGCTTCAGCACAGATATCAGAATCGGCTTTGAGAGGCCTTTGAAGGATGTTTCTGTCGATTGCCTGTTGTGTCGTCTCCTTAATTTCGTTGTTGTGAGTTTCGGGGACGACACTTCTTTTAGAAGAGGTCGAATATAATACCCGTATTATTTTTGGCTTCTATATTTTTTCTTTCTCCAGTCTATCGATACACTCATGTTCGTTGATACTTTCTGAACTTGTTCTGTATTTCGGTTTCATCGTTCGAACGAGCTGTGATCTTGTTTTGGGTCGATCTGGTTATCGCTGTAACTTTTCCGAGTTCGGTTCGATTCTTGTGAACCTTGTTCGGAAGTAGCATCTTTTGATTCTGCTAATTCTTTTATTCGAAGTGGATCGGATTTGGAACTTCTGTATTTTTGACTCTGTCGACTCGTTTATGTTCATTGACATTTTCTGAGCTTGTCCTGCCCCTTGCTTTTGTTGATCGAATGAGGGTGGTATTATTTCGGAATTACTCGTTCGTCGTTGTGACTTTTCAATTGTTATTCCCTTTCGTGTGGATCTTATGCGAGTGTGCATCTTGTTGTCTTCACCGGATCATGTTTTGTCTCGAGTCGAGATGTGAACCTCGGAGTTGTCGGTTGAACCTTATTGTTCTTCGTGATCCGAACATGATCGTTCGATTTTTGTTGTCTCGATCTTTGTGGTTCGATCGTTTGATTGTTCAGTTTTTGTTGATCTCGTTTCGTGATTGTTGAACATTCAGACTCCTTCGAAATTCCCTTAAGTTCGGGAAATTAGTCTCATTTTCGATCTTCCAACCCTTGGGCGGTGGAATTCCGTATTTGTTCAGCGTGTGGCTCATGTTTTGATTGATATACCGTTGGGTTGGTCAATCGTATTGATTTTCGTTGGTTGTGTTTTGTGATTGTTCGGATAATCGACTTGATTGTATTATCTGTTTGATGACACTTGTCACTTGTTGATTTTATTATGTCTCTACCGGTGGCATTGTGTTGGTCGTCCTGGAGCGTGTTTTCACGCCGTATATTCCTTTGCGTTGCTTGTAACGTTTCGCCGATGGGCGTAAGTTACGCATTTCTTGTGTATCTCGTTGAGTTTTCCTGGCGGGGATATTGGTTCTCCCTACTTGTTTTAAGTTTCGGGACGAAACTTCTTTTAAGGAGGGTAGAATGTAATATCCGCAATTTCGAATTTCGGTAATTTTCTTTTTTCGGCGGAAGTCCGTTTTGACGACTCGCTCATGACCGTTTCGTCATTCCGAGAATGATTAATTCTGCACTTTTTGTCATTCGAGTTCATTTCGGTGTCGTTTTGTTGAGTTCTGTGCTTTTTAGCGACTTTTCCACACTTGAGCTCGATTCTTGCGAATCTCGTCCGAAACTGTTGTTTCGAGTTTCTCGCAAGTTCATTTAATGTTATTATTCATGTTACGAGCTTTGGTTCGGTGTTTCGATCACGTATCGTGATTTTCGGACATTTTGGGCCATTTTTGTAATTTCCCAAAGTTTGGGGTAATTACTTCCGTTGTCGAATTCCGACACTTCGGGTGGTCGGAATCGTGTGTTCTCTTAGCGCTTGGATTCGTCTTTACGAGTACTTCGTAACCGTATCTTCGATTTTTACTCAGGTTCGGGTTTCGGGGTCGTCCGGGCCGTCGGAGTGGCCACGGCCGAGTCACGGCCGGAGCAGGGCCTAGCCTGGCCGAGTTACGGCCGTAAGGTGCCGGTTACGGCCGTAACGTGTGCCAGTTACGGCCGTAACGTGTGCCAGTTACGGCCGTAAGGCGTGATCGGGTACGGCCGTATGGCGCCTGGCAGCTTCCTGACGAAGGCCGGTTACGGCCGTAATGTGTGCGAGTTACGGCCGTAAGTGAACCGGTCTTGGCGGATTTTTGACGAATGCCGGTTACGGCCGTAAGGGCTGCCGAGTACGGCCGTAAGGGACCGAGTTACGCCGTAAGGCACCGCTGTTACGGCCAGTAACCTGCCGGCTATATATAGCTCGCTCGCCAAATTTCATTTTCTACGCGATTTTCTTCCTTTTTCAAGTAATTTGTGACGGAGGCTCGGGAAATCGAGTTCTTGGCCAATTCTAATCATTTCCAAGGCATTTTGGAAGATTCTTGTTGATTATATCATCATCCAATCCGTGTTCTTCGTCAAATCAAGGTATATTCTTGATTTTCCTTCAAGTTGACTTTTTGGAGAAATTGTTCTTGATTTCGTTTCTAATCCGATTTTGATACATCGATTGGTGTAATATGATGTTATTAACCGTGTTCTATGGGTTGTATATCCATATATCAAGTTTGTTTAACTCGATTGACGATTCGAGTGTTCTTGGGAATTATTGAACATTTAGTGTTCGATTAAATGTCCCAATGAGTTTCCCTTCGATAGTTTGTTGGGATTTCCGTTGTTTTGGCCTTGATTTTCGTCGTAACCATGTGTTATTGTTCCTTCCGGAGGTTTATAGGTTTTCGAGGATTCCGATGTTGAATCCCGTTTGGTGATTGATGATTCGTGTGGTGTTATTCTCGTAGTACTCGTGGTGCTATCGCGTTCTTGATATTGTTCGGGGGTTCGGGGCTATTCGACTGCGTCCCATCCGTCGTCTCGTTGCGATCGTTATTTCGAGGCAAGTACCTTGTCCATACTATTCTTGTTTTGTGGATATGATAATTGGTGATCGTCTTGGTGTGTTTGTTTATTTGTTGGAGACGAGTTTTTCAAAAGATTTTGTTAGCCTTGTTAAAGGCCCTCTTTCAAAATCGTGTGTGTTTTGTGATTGGTGTGTTCTCGAACGAGTATGTGAATCTTATGGACATGTTTGGTGTTGATGATAAACTTGGTATTTGTGTGTGGACGTATACTGTTTCATTTCGGTGCATTGTGGTTGACGTGTCGTTTTACTAAGTGTTTGATGCCTCTGGGTGAATTGTTTGGATATCCTCGGTGTGATATGTTACTCGTGCTTGATTTTGATTCGCTAGCTAGCTCGGGAGGGTCCTTCGAGGCCTCGAGTGGGATTCGTGGCTTCGTCCCGGTCCTAGGTGACGTGTGGTGCTTGAGTATTTCGCTAGCCAGCTCGGGAGGGTCCGACGGGATCACGGAGTGGGATTTGTGGCTTCGACCCGGTCTGGCGATGTGAGTCGTGTTTTGTGAATGTGTTTGCTCACCTCGGGAGGGTTCGACGGGACCACGGAGGGAATTCCAATGGCTTCGACCTGGGTTCACGAGTGAAACTTCACCGCTACGTGTATATATTTTGTGATTGTTTTTCGCTCACCTCGGGAGGGTCCGATGGGATCACAGAGGGAGTTCAATGGTATAGCCCTGGATTCACGAGTGCGGTTGTTTATGTTTTGTGAATGTGTTTGCTCACCTCGGGAGGGTTCGACGGGGCCACGGAGGGAATTCCATTGGCTTCGACCTGGATTCACGAGTGAAACTTCACGGGTGCGTGTGTACTTTATGTCCGTCGAGGACGCATGACGTGGGCTTTTAACCTTGTGTATTATGGTTGGTTTTATTTGCGAAAACAAAACCTTTGGGTTGTGACCCTGTTGATTTTTGGAAAGAGGAGGATTCGAAAATCCTAAATTATTTTCTATTAAAACTCTCGATGGCATTTTAAACTGTTTTATAAATTGTTCCCCTGATTTGTGATCTTTCGGTTTTGGAATGTTTTACCAAACTCATGCCTCGGGAAGTACTTTTCGTTACTTTTGGACTTTTGAGGATTCCTGATTATTATTGTTCTTGGAACTTGTATTGTATGGCTCGTATTTTTGCACTTGTACTTGCACTAGCAAAACAGTGGAGTTTTGCTAACCCCCGAGTATTCGGGGGGTGGATGTCTATTTTTGCATTCAGGTTTTGGAGCATAGCACAGGGTCGGCACTAAGGATGATGAAAGATGAACGATACTAATCACACGAGGATCTGTTGATGTCGTTTTGGTCTAGTCGTATTTTCTTTTCCGCGGCAGTATCTTTTCCCCGTTGTACGGGAGTTTATTGTATTTTGACCCCTGCGTGGGTATGTGTTTGGAATTGAGTTGTATGTTATTATTGAAAGACCAAGTCGGTCTACTGAGTCATTTTAGCCTTAAAGGCGAGGTTTAGATGTTTGATTTTAGTTATCAGCCTGGTAGATCCTCGAGGAGAGGGTCTACGGCGTGTAATATCCCTGAGCGGATTGGGGGTGTTACAAATGTTAATTTTAATATCGCAATATTTAACATCGGTTCTCGGACAACCGATGTTAAATTTCGCGATTTTAAAATTTTATCGGACCACGGCTAACCCAGCTAGCCCAACTCAGCCCCAACCCAGACACTCGCCCCAACCACCCACACCAGCCCCCCGCACCAAGCCCCACCAACCTACAACAAATACCATTAAATTTTGTTGTTGGTGGGTTTCGAACTCACCACCTCTTGCTTGTGGAAGTGTGATATTACCACTCCGCCAGATGAACTTCTTGTATATTTTTTGCTATGTGTTATATTTATATACTATATACATTTATAAATTTATATAAATATAAGATAATTTAATATATATATATATTAACAAATCGAAAATTTATTTTTTTAAAAAATTTAGAATATAATATTAAAAGTCGGATGTTTTTATTTAAAGCTCGGAAATAAAAAATAAAAAATTAAAAAATCTGGATCTGATTTATAATTAATATTTAATATGTTTTTTTTATTTTTAGATTTTTGTAAAAATATAAAATAGTTTTTTTATGAAAAGTAAAAAAAAATTACAAAAACAAAAACTAGCAGGTTTTTAAAAATATATATAATAATTCAATTTTTATTTATTTATGGAAAATAATATTCCATTTTTTTTCAAAACTTTAAATAAAAACATCCGATTTTTATTTTCTATTTTCGAACTTTAAATAAAAACATCCGATTTTTATTTTTTAATTTCGAACTAATGTTTATTTTTTATTTTCTAACTTTAAATAAAAACTTCCAATGTTTACCTTTTATTTTTGAACAATAAATATAAACATCCAATTTTTATTATTAATATTTCGAATTTTTAAAAAAAAAAAAAAGTTTCTATTTTTTTAAAAAAATCCAGATTTTTTAAAAATTTAACATCGATTATACAAAAAATCAATGTTAAATTAAAAATTAACATCGTTTTTTCTAAAAACCGATGTTAAATTAAAATTTAACATTGTTTAACATCGGGTTTTTTAAAAACCGATGTTAATTTTTAATTTAACATCGATTTTAGTATAACCGATGTTAAATTTTTTAAAAAATCTGGAACTTTTTTTAAAAAATCGAAACTTTATTTAAAAATTAACATCGGTTTTTCTAAAAACCGATGTTAAATTAAAAATTAACATCGATTTTTCTAAACCGGTGTGAAATGGATTAATTTAACATCGGTTTTTAGCAGAACCGATGTTAATTTGTTTTAAAATTTTCAATTATGCCACCGCGTCTTTTTTAACATCGGTTTTTACAAAACGGATGTTAAACGAGCGATGTTGAATGTCTCTTTTGTAGTAGTGGGTGCAGTGTCCTAATTCGTGCCGCCTGTCTCTCTCCCGTGATCATTCAACATGCCACCTCTGCCAATCATTAATATTTATTCTATTAAGATTGTACATTGTAATTCTACTTTCATATGTATGTATGTACGTATGTATGTATGTCTGTACATGATCTACACACACACATATATATATTGTATATATTGAGATACCATGCAGCTGGGATATATACGGTACACTTACGAAGGAACGCTGCTGCACCGCACCCCAAAGCCAGATACACAAACTTTAGTGATACCTGTAGAATTAAGTATTACCAAAGATTATTATCAATTGCACTTAATGAAATATTAAATTGTGTTTCAAACTAATATATATTCATACTATAATATACACTTTCTCCTCTCTTCATGTATTATTGTAACATTTGAATTTTTATATTTTTCATGCTATCTTTTTTCAATCTTTTGTGTGATTTATATGTAAAGAAAAAAAAAAAAGTCATGTTCAGAATAAATGTTGACACCAAAAAATTAAAAAGGAAATAAAGAAAGAAAAAAACGAGAGAAAACAAAAAAAAGGAAAAGGAAACATAGAAAATGGAAAATAAAGCTATACAAAGCAAAGAGGCAAGTAAAAGGCTTTTTAGGTAGAAACCGTGTATCTTTTCTACATAAGAAATGGTAGTAAAATGTGTATGTTTTAGTTTCGGAATTTCACAAAGCAAGTTGGGAAAAATGATTTAATAAACTTCTAGATGCTGCACTTAGGGTCTCTTTATGCACTGAAACAGCTAATAAGGATAAAATAGATTCACGCATATTCATGTACGGAAATTCAACATAGAAAGTTTAATCTCACACAAACCTTGGTATTACATGCTAATATCAGGAATATAAATATAGTGACTATATCAATCAATTTCCAAATACAAGCTTTTAATTCAGAAACCACTACTTTAAACAGTACAATTTCATAAGATTTTCGATTTAATTCTATAGGTAAGCAGCACAGAAAAAACAGGCAAAACATTTATAGATTCTTGTCAGGAACTCCAAAAAATAAGGCCTTATTTAGTCTCCACATACAACTCAACTGATAAAGAAAGAACTAAGTTAATCAACAACACATATTGAACAGCTTGCATAGTCTAATTCTGCTCTAGTCATCGTCAAATATTATATAGACTACTAAGATCAGGAAAATCAATCCTAACTTTGTCGGTGGATGCCGCTGGCCAACCCCACTCAAATGGCCATCCACAGTCTAGGGCTGAACCACGGACAGTTGCCAAAAACAAAAGAGGTTGAGTTCTCGCAACCTTCTTGCTAAAAGTATAACAAATAACTCAATCCGTAGAACACAGAAATGTCACCAGCAGCAAAATTGAGCAACTCTGCAATTCTCAATGAGTCGATCGGACTCGGAGAAAAAAGAAAGAAAGAAAGAGATCAGGCTTCTTGGAGTACAACTTAAAGCAGAGCTAATTAATCAAACAAGAGTCATTTAGTTAGAAGTTCTAACATAAACTTGGGACAAAAGATTCATACCTGAAAAAACTTGATGCTGAATGAAGGAAAGAATGTGAAAGTGAGGAATAATTCATATAATATAGACTATATAGCTAACTATATATATGCACAAGGAAATTGAAGAATGGGCGATGGCCAAAATTAATATGAGAATTTATAGTAAAGTGAAGCTCATTTTCTGAAATAGTTGCAAATAGACACGGTTGAGACGCAACCTACACGCATGTAGGTACATACAGGAAAACCCACAAATCACCTATTATACATAACCACATCTCCTATATATAAAACAAAGACACGCACATAGTACACAAACAGACAACAACTGATCCTACACAAAATTTAGACGCACGTCAGTGATAATAAATAAATTGGCAAAATAACAACAATCGAAGAGCACAAACGTTTCAACGGACCGCTCTACCTTACGAGCTGAAGTGGCCAAAAAAAAGGAAAGCCTTCTGTCTAAATCAAATTTCTGAAGGCTGGTATCTGTGTGGGCGATGAACAAAAGAAATAACTGAACTGAACATGGCAACACCTAATTGCATTACGGAGATAAAAAATAATAGGAAACAAAAAGTACACAATAATAAGATAATACTAGCTTAATTCGCAGGCAACCCTAATTCCAGAAGGTCATAACCTCACAAAAGGCTGAAGAAGCAAACAGGCAAAAAACAGCCAAGAGAACGCCCAAAATGAGAACCTGAAAACCTCATAAAATACAAACATGCAGAAGGCAGTAAAATTAGAAAAGGGGCGATGATATGAAATTGAAATGAGGAGTAGGCGCGGTGCAGAGTCCTTGGTTAAAAAATCAAGAGGGAGAGCCCGGAGCACGAGGTGTTTATCGAGGGCATCCCCATCAGCAAGAGCACCCGAAGCAGACGGGTAGGTCGAAAAAAGAAAAGTAAAATAAAAAATAAAAGAAGAGTGAAGCACGAGGCGGTCGACGGACGATAGCTTCTTAGATATGGTGAAATCAGAAAAACACTCAAAATTCAAAACCAAGTTTAGAAATAAGAAGGGCGGCACAAAAATAACATTACCTGAAGAAGCAATTGACATCCAGAAAAATAACATACATTTGTGAATAAAGATGAACACTGATATAACAGACACACACAATAACATACACACAAACATAGAACACCACACACATGCATATACACACACACCCATAACCACACATTATCATTCACATACACACAATACATCACATATATAAACATTAAACACAACATAAATCTGAAACTGCAACAGACCAAAAAAATATTGCAAGTGAGCTTTTTCGACCAGTTGGACGAAGCCTCATTCCCCGTGTCAATGCAAACCACGATTAGTAGACGGACTAACAGATAGTAGGTGTAAACTGTAGGTTCAAGTTCGTAATAACACCAAATCGTGTTCTTATAATATTTAACTCAGTCAAGAAGCAGTGCATGATGTATCATCTAAGAAATGTTTATCGACCTTCATAAAAGCATGATACAGATGCCCTGCGTTTGTTAAAGGAGATCTATAGTAATAGTAATAATTACATAAGAGATTCTGAAAGCATAAAATTTAAATACTCACCTAGAAAGGACCATCAATATCATAGGAAAACCCCTGTAGCCATGGCACTACTATAATAGAAAACTAAGGATTTATTGAGCACAGAGGCCGAACTCATTAACACTATTCCAAAAACAAGGAAGAATATTCTGTACAAAAAGAATTCTGCAAAAGGACAAGCTATAGTGAGTGCTTGCAAAAAAAAAGTATCCCTGTCAGGAAATTGATAATGCATATAGTCAGATGGTAGCAGTTGCTTTATAGTAGAAATGAGGATTGTGCAATCAATATCAATTGCAGAACCAACAGTAGGGCCAAGCACCGAGAAATCACAGAACCAAAGAAAATCCAGGATCGAAGCTGAATAGGCCAGGTACCAAAAATTGGGAAGGGAAAAAAATATAGGGAAGGAAATCAATTACCTGAATGAGAAGTACGTATAGCCAAAAAAACAGGCGCATAAGTACCTATTTAGCACCTGCAAGAACATACAACCTAGAACCACAAAATAAGAAACGAGCAGAAGTTCAAGATAACAAATCCAAACAAACCTGACCACCAACTCAAAACCTCACCAGAAACACCTGCAGCCATGGCACTACTATAATAGAAAACTAAGGACCTGTTGAGCACGGAGGAACTCATTAACACTATTCCAAACACAGGGAAGAATATCATGTACAAAAAGAATTATGCAAAAGGACAAACTATAATGAGTGCTTGCAAAAAAAAGTATCCTTGTCATGAAATTGATAATGCATATAGTCAGATGGTAGCAGTTGCTTCATAGTATAAATGAGGAGTGTGCAGACAATACCAAATGCAGAACCAACAGTTGGGCCAGGCACCGAGAAAGCACTGAACCAAAGAAAATCCAGGATCGAAGCTGAAGAGGCCAGGTACAAGAAACTGGGAAGGAAAAAAAATTATAGGCAAGGAAACCAATTACCTGAATGAGAAGTACGTGTAGCCAAAAAAATCCAGGTGCGTCGGTACGAATCTAGCACCTGCAAGAACATACAACCCAACAACAACAACATCTAAGCCTTAGTCCCAAAATGATTTGGGGTCGGCTAACATGAATCAAACTTTGAAACCGTCAATAATCGTTACATAAATAACATAAAAGGAAAAAAGAGGGAAAAAGTAGAGAAAAAAGCAAATAAAAAAAGAGAGTGAAAAAAAAAAAAAAGAAAAAAAAAAAATAACATGAAATAAAAGAAAATAGGAATTAAAAAAAAAAAAAAAAAAGAATCAGACTCCATCCACCATCCGTATTCTTTCCCGCCACATTTGCCTCTCCATCGCCATACTTTCTCCAATTCCAAGAAACCGCATATCATTTTCAATCATCTTTATCCAAGTTTTCTTGGGTCTTCCTCTACCTTTCACAACATTACTTGCTCCCCAACTTTCTAGCCTCCTCACTGGGGCATCAATAGGTCTTCTTCTCACATGACCAAACCATCGTAATCGATTCTCCATCATCTTGTCTTCTATAGACGCAACTCTTACCTTCTCTCTGATCACCTCATTTCTGAGCCGATCCTTTTTTGTATGACCACACATCCATCGTAGCATACGCATCTCTGCCACATTCATCTTTTGAACGTGACACTGTTTTACAGCCCAACACTCGGTGTCATATAACAACAGCCTAATTACCGTGCGGTAAAATTTACCCTTTAATCTATGAGGCATGCCGATCACATAAAACCCCGTGGCACTCTTCCACTTCAACCACCCTGCCTTTATTCTCGAGCCACATCGCCATCTAGCTCTCCATCCTTTTGGATAATAGATCCAAGATACCGAAAGAAAGTGGATCCATGAACAACTTTCCCATCAAATGTGATCATCCCCGCCTCTCTATCACTTGTTTTCGCTAAACCTACACTCCATATATTCGGTCTTATAACTTCGGCTAAAGCCTCGAGCTTCCAAAGTATCCCTCCAAAGTTCCAATTTCATTGCACTCCAACCTTCGTTTCATCAATCAACACAATATCATCTGCGAACATCATACACCACGGAACGTCATTTTGAATTTCTCTTGTCAATTCGTCCATGACTATGGCAAGAGAAAAGGACTAAGAGCAGATCCTTGATGCACCCCAATCGTAATAGGAATTCTTCCGTCCTCCCAACATTAGTACGTACACTTGTACTAGCTCCTCATACATGTCCTTTATAATGTCAATATATTTCCGCGATACACCCTTCTTTGCTAAGGCCCACCAAAGTACTTCTCTTGGTACTTTATCATATGCCTTCTCTAAATCAATAAAAACCATATGCAGATCTTTCTTTTATCTCGATAATGTTCCATCAACTCACGGATAAGATAAATTGCTTCCATGGTCGATCTTCCGGCATAAATCAAACCGATTTTCTGTTATCTTCACACATTTCCCGATCCTTTGTTCAATCACTCGTTCCCACAACTTCATGGTATGACTCATTAGTTTAATTCCGCGATAATTAGAACAATCTTGAACATCACCTTTGTTCTTATACAAAGGGACGAGAATACTTTTCCTCCATGTGGCATCTTATTGCTTCTCAAATCTTATTGAAAAGCATAGTTACCCATTCGATCCCTCTCTCCCCCAAACACCTCCAAACTTGATAGGTATACCATCCGGTCCTTCTTTCTTTGACCCCATCTTCTTCAATACGATTGTCACTTCACCCTTTTGGATTCTTCTCTTAAACTCTCGATTAACCATACTTGAGGGATGTTTAAATTCCCAATATCTAGTTCTTGATGGCCATTGAATAGGGTATCAAAGTATGACCTCCATCTCTCTTTTATCTCTTTATCTTGAACCAAAACTTTTTGGTCAAGATCTTTTACACATTTAACTTTTCCAATATCTCGCGTCTTCTTCTCTCTCATTCGAGCAAGTTTATAGATATCTTTTTCCCCTTCTTTAGTATCTAATCTTGCATATAATTCTTGATTGACCTTTGATCGGGCATTTCGCACTGCCTTTTTAGCTTCGTTCGAGCTTTCTTGTACTTCTCATAATTCTCATCGCTCGAGCATTTACCCAGTACCTTATAACATTCACGTTTGGTCTTTATCGCTTGCTTAACTTCATCATTCCACCAAGATGTGTCCTTACTTGATGGTCTGTTTCCTTTAGATTCTCCTAGGACTTCTTTTGCAACTTCCTTTATGTTGTGTTCCAACAAGTTCCACATCGAATCTATATCCATCTCCGTGCAATCAGACCAAATACCACTATCGAATCTTAGCCACAAAAGTATGTCGACTCTCCCTTGGAGCTTCCACCACTTAATTCGAGGTCAACTTGTGGTCTTCTCTTTCTTAAGTGCCTCTTACCTCGAAAGTCAAGCACCACAACCTATCTTGTGTTGCGGCACTCTCACCGGTATTACCTTGCAATTAGTAAAACTTTTCCTCCAAACATTCCTTACTAAAAAGAAATCAATCTGACTTGCATTACCTCCGTTTCTATATGTCACCAAATGAGAGTCCCTTTTCTCGAACCAAGTGTTCATAATACCCAAGTCATGAGCTAATGCGAAATCCAATATATCATTTCCTGCTTCATTCCTGTCCCCAAAACCAAAGCCACCATGAATGCTCTCAAAGCCATCTCTGCTAACACCGACATGCCCATTGAGGTCACCAGATCAATTTCTCACCCATAGGAATTCGTTCGACAACCTCTTCCAAATCTTCCCAAAATTCTTGTTTGAACATACAACCTGCAAGAACATACAACCCAGAACATACAAAATAAGAAATGAGCAGAACCCCAAGATAACAAATCCAAACCCGAAACGAAATAAAAAAAGCAGTATATGTAAACGAGCCATGCTAATTTTTCCTTCTTGAAAACACACACACAACACAGACAACACAGAAACGCACACAGCCACCCATACACACAAACACACAGAGAGGAAAAATACAAATCCAGCACCTGCAAGAACGTACAATCTAAAACAAATAACAGAAGAAATCGAAGAACGCAGCCACATAAATGAAGAGGACTTAGATGCCCACATAATAGTTATGAAAATACATGTCCGAGAGGCACATAAAACCAGGGAACGTGCATGGCATTCAAAAACACCACAGACAATAGAAAATATAAATAAACGACACACAATAAAAAACAACACAACATAAAAACAGCCATTTCAAACAAACCTGACCACCAACTCAAAACCTCACAAGCCAGCAACAAAAGACAAACACCTTCCAGCAATTACAAAGACCACACTGCATAATGTGATGCACTACTAACACAATACAGAAGTAAAAATGCATCTCCAATGTCTGGGTTAAATAGAACACACACCTATCTGACCAAGACGCTCAACCTTAAATCCATTGTGTTCCACCTTCTTCCCTGAAACTGATTCTACAGAAATCTGGGATAGAGGGAGAGACATAAAATAGACATGTCAGTAATCCTGGGTTCCAAATTGGCTAACAAACCTAAGTAACGAAATATAGCTTCCCAGTTATGTGTTCCTGACCATTTTTAGGATTTAAAAGGCTGTCGTTACCAACAAAAATATCAATAGATGAAACAACTCAACTTCATAGTCAAAATTGGAATAGTTAGGTATGACATGAATTTCAAATCGAGAGCAACAAACTACAGTCCAACCTCATGAACGAAAACTATGTATATATCCTTACAAATTAATCGAAACATAACCATAAACCTTTCCTACAAGGAATCTGAAATTCAGGAAAAGAAAAAGAAAATCTCAAACACAAGAACATTAGAGCCAACCAAAAATAACCAAACAAACATAATTGAAACATTAGGTAGTAGGCGAACAAATCTCTTACAAAACTAATGGAAAGAAAATAGATGAGGAAATTGGCTGAGAAAATCGAAACAAAAACTTGAAATAAGAAGAAGGGTGAGAGGGCGTAGGGCACGGTGGAAAATTGACAAACGTAAGATTGAAAAAGGAGCGAGCGAGCACGAAAGAAAGAGAGAGCGTACGGCACGGTGAAAAGGAAAGTCAGTAAACGAAAATAACAAAGAGAAAAAAATTACCTACGTAGAGATAGGGACCAACCTCCGACACCGAGAAGGAAAGAAAGGAAAAGAGAACCTAATTTTGAAGCAGAACGAACGAAAATAGAGAAGAAGCGAATGGAATATGAAGCCAAAAACAAAGAAGGAGGTGTCAGCCGTGAGCGAAGGAAGAAGCGAGGCAGGCAGGTCGCGGAGAGAGGAGTGAAGAAGACAGGAGAAGCAAGAGACGGCCGACGAAGAAATATGGCAAAAAAGAAGAAGGCAGGAGGCGGGCGACGAAAGAAGGCTATTAGGCAGGACGGAGTGGGCAGCGGGCACCCAATCGAGTTATTGAGCTCGCGCGGGTACACCGCCCCGCCTAGCTCGGGTATCTTCCTCGAGTAAGAAAAATCGAGCTTGGAACCCGCATGTTAACGTTAGAAATGTATCCGTTGGGGGAGGCGTGTGAAACGGCTAGGAAGAAGAAGAAGAAGAAGAAGAACGAAATTAAAAAAAAAAAAAAAAATTCTCCTGTAAAACCAAATAACATACACTCATTTCTTTCAAAAAACATACACTAGTCTCTCCCAAAAAAAAATAATTACCCTCACCTTTCAAAAAAAAAAACACTAATCTCCCCAAAAAAAAATGTCTTCCGATTCTTCCGATTACGTTATTCCTTCTTCATCCGACGAGCTATCCACGGGTAGCTCGTTGCAAAATATGCTTCAACTAGAGGCTCAGTATTATGAAGACACGGCAAGCTCTAGCCGAACTAGCGTAAATCGTCATCGGGAAATAGGTCTTGAAACTTTAGAGAATGATTGGTTCGTTGAAACACCAAAGTACAACGACAATTACTTTAAAAAAAATTCGAATGGAGAAAAGCATGTTTTTGCAAATAGTGGGTGACATTGAAGCGAGATACCCATATTTTCAAGAAGGCTATGACGCGAGATTGAAAAAAAGTTTCACGCCGAAACAAAAAATCACATCGGCCGTTAGGCAACTCGCAACCGGCAATCCGCCCGATGAGTATGATGAATATTTATGCATGTCTCAAAGAACGTCACGTGAAAGTCTTGATTATTTTTGTGAGGCCATCATTGAGTTGTACGGTCGAGAGTACCTACGTAGGCCGACAGCACACGACCTTGCTCTCCATGACCGTCTTCGATATGATCTCACGGAGCACGTAGCACGTGAAGACTTGCCGCATCTCGATGATTAATGGATTTTTTTTATTTTAATCTAGTTATTTTTAAGTATTATGTTATGTTTTTTTTAAGTATTATGTAATGTTTTTTATTTTTAATGAAATGGTATGTTTTTATTATAAATATTGTATGTGATTTTATGTATTTAAAAAATAAAAAAAATGAATTCGGATATTAGGGTACCACTCCCACTAGTTAGGGTAGTGTTAGGGTCGTATTGGGGTAGTTTTGAGTTGGAAGGTTTTATTGAATAGAGGTGATGTGGCACCCCAGGGTATTAGGGTATTAGGGTTCCATTCCTCCCTCCCTTATAACGTGTGCTACAATATATATATATATATATATATATATAATATTTATATAGGATTCGTTAGAAATATATCATTATAATAACAACGTATGACTAAAACACAGTCGTTGATGAATAAAAATGAACGATCAAGATTAATCATTAATAAATTAATTTAGGAAACTAAATTAATGTTCTTAATATTGTTAATTTTAGGAAATTAAATATTATTTAGGAACTAACCTCTAACTGTGTAATTTCAACCACCGACGATTGTGGTTTGGCCCTACGTTCTTATTTTGAAATAGATTTTCAACGTGTTCCATCCTTTTATATATATATATATATATATATATAAATGGAAAGTTAATAGTTTAATGGCTTTAGTGGGGGCTATAAAATCTCCACTATATATCTTAATCTGAGAATCTGGCGCTAAGTGGCAACTTAAATGCTTCACATGTCTTACATTGGTGCTTCGTGTGATTATGTGTCAGCCTCTCATGCTTCAGCTGACACATAATCAAATTGGCCTAATCATCATTGCATTAATTACATTATAATTATACCTCAAATAACTCCTACCTACCTTATTATGCCTTATTAATTTTATGAATTAAGGAATGTGAATTACGAATAAATCAGAATTGATTATATTTACAGAAATATTTGATATTTTCGTTAAAAAAAATATAAATTCCAAACAAAGAGAAATTTAATATAATAGTGTGCACTATATATTAAAAACTTAAACCTAAAATCTCGCGAAAATATTATATATTTCCACTAATTAATTAGTTTATGTTAGTTATCCACTATAATTAGGCATATCAATAAAAGAAATATCAACTCAAATGAAAGATGCTTGGAAGTATTGCAAAAGAAGTGTTGAATATATATAATTAAAAAGGTATCCGAAGTCCTAATTAAATAAATAAATCAAAATAATCTTATTAAAATATTATTAAAAGGGTATAAATAATGGTTTTAATTAATATTTATAAATAAATCAAAGAAACTGTGAAATTAATCAATTAGTCTATTTTAGTTTTAAATCTTATTTAATTAATATAAAATAACAAAATAAATAAAAAACTCATTTTTACTAAATTAAATAATTAAGATTTTATGAATTTTCAAAGAGATATTTTTAAATATATAAGAAATTAAATTTAATAATAATATACTAATCCGTAGATTTATCTTTGTACAAAGAGAATTTCAGAAAATAAAAATTGACCGTTTTAAGTTATTTTTAAGTGATTTTTTAAGTTTTTTTATTTTTAAAGGATTTGTTAATTTATCTACTTTTGAAACCAAGTATATATTTTTGAAATTTTTGTATTTGCCTTTGTATTTTAAATTATATCCAAATAATTCATGTAAAGTTTTTTTAAAATAAAAGGATTAAATTATATCCTCTTTCGTTATTTAAGAGAAACGGTTAATACTTAACGATTTAAACTATTTTGGCAAAAAAAAAATGGACTAACTATTTATGTGTTCTCTTGAACGTAAATGTGCCAACTTTAATACTTCTATATATTAAGTTACTTTTTGAAAATAATATCATATAAAAATGATATAAAGTTTCAATTGAATCAAATGTCACTTAAATTTTTTGTAATACAAGTTTCACAAATTATTAAAAATATTCTAATTATTTCTCTTCTTTTGATGCAAAATTTCTTGAATTTAGTATTTTTAAACATGAAGTTCAATATCTGAAAAGTACCCTATTATTTTTTCCCGGCGCATCTTATATTACAAATAAAATTGGGCATTTTTTACTCTTAAAAAATGGGGATAATTTTAATTAGGCTGGGATGTGGATGTAGTTTTTTTAGTTAACCCCGCGATTGGTATAGTTACAATAAGTCATACAAGTAATTCACTTATATATATACTACGAAGATGCCGCTTTTTTTTTGGCAAATTGAGAAGTACTTAATTTTAAGTTATAAGTCATAATCTCCTTACTTTGTAATTCCAAAACCTATTTTAAAATGAATATACATATAGTTTCACTTCAACCAAATGCCGTCAAATTTTTTGTAATACAAGTTTCAGAAATTACTAAAAGTACTTCAACTCTTTTTCTATTTTTTAATAAAATGGGTAGACTTTAATACTCTTAAATATGAAGCTAAATATTTGAAAAATATCATATAACCATAAATGTGCCGTTTCACTTCAATTAAATTAATTGAGTTTTTTCTTTTGTAATTTTCTAAAATTTTAAGGCCATTTATTATTAGGATAAAATTCTGAGGTATATTTTTTAACTTATCCAAAATATTCTTATATTAGAATCTAAATTGGTAAATTTAAGTCTTGGACTTGGATGTAGTTTTCTAAAGTAACATGTATATTTATAATAGGTCATACAAGTAGTTAAATTATATACTACTATTATATTTTTTATTGCAATTTGAGAAATGCTTAATTTTAAGTTATAAATCAAACTCTCTTATGTATTTCCAAAAGTTTTTTAATTCAAATATTACTAAAACTACCCTTGCCACAATTATTTAGTATAATTCTACATATGAAGTTGTACAAAAAGACAATGCATATATCGTTTATTCAAATATAAGCTCTTCTTCACTTTGGCATCATTGCAAACTCATAAGACTGACCAAGAATATGAGATTAATTGTTGGACAGACAATGTCATCTCACCATCTACAAGAAATTAAGGACTTCTCTGAATGAATCCTCGAAACTGTAGATGGTGAGCTGGGTGAAGAAGTCGATAGAGAAATCTTGATTGATATTCTTGATATTTACTAATTTGGAATGCCGGAAATTATATTGCAGCCATTGTTGAAAACACTATCATTCGCTTATAAGTAACTTTCCATAAAGTAATTTTTTGAAGAAAGAGCAAACCTGGCGCCAACAAACGACGTTGCGGAGATAGTAAACACTATAATTTCAAAAGACAGACAGATATATCTCAGTTCTGATGGTATATACAAAATCTCCGCGACCTCTAAAAGTCAAAATCGAGTATATCCAATGGATTTTGTTTGAATAGCATAAGTGTTCTAGAATTCAAAATCACATCTTGAAATCATAAGTTGGAGTTTCAATTATGCTAATTCAAAATATGGATCAATTATCAGGATTATGCAATGTCACATCATTAATAATTATCCAAATCCGTAACCATATTATTGAACAAAAAAAATTGGGGAATAATTTTGAGAGTAAAGTATTTATTCCACAATTGATATTAAGCCCGTTAAATAGCAGATTATCATTTAAATTTCAAATACGTCAGTTTCCACTTATTATGAACTTTGTCATGACTATATTTAAGAGTCAAGATTCCAAGACCCGTATTCGGTCTTGGTTAGCTTTATATAGCCATATCAGGAGTGAAGATCGGGAAAGACTAGAAATCTTTTGTTGCGAGAAGAATGGTGTAATCACAAACAGAACAAATTGTGTAGTTTATAAAGAATTATTATGAAATTTATAATGAACGATTTACATATTAAATATTTACATAAGAGGTCTTTTGCATTCCCGTGAATTACACGGGTGTTATACTAGTCGCATCTATTGAAAAAATTTATTTCTTCTCATTTCTCCTTTCTCATTATATATTATATATTGTATATAATGATCGCATAGATTAATGTAAGGTTATATATTTTATATCAAACTTTTATTCATTATAGTACAATATTTTATATACTTTTCATTAATATACATATTTATTTTTATATTTTCATAGTAATTTATTAAAAAATCTGGCTAATGCATTGCACAAGTCGAAATTAGTAATAAATAGTAAAAAAGTGATGAAAAATCTTTTTATGGACAAAAGAAGGGAATACTTGAAATAAATAGTAATAACATATTTATTTATTTATTTTTGGAAAAATATCAAATCTTTCAATAAAGTATAGACCTGGCAAATAGGCATGGCAACGGGGCGGGGATGGGGCGGGGATCGCCATTCCCGGTCCCGGCCCCGGTTTGTAAAACACTCCCCCGTTCCCAGCCCGCCCCGGTTTGTGATACCCTCCCCCGGCCCCGGTCAAATCCCGGTCAACCCCGGTCAACGCTTGATTTAATATAAAATATATAATTTTTTTAATATATATATATATATATTTAATAAATATATAGTTTTTTTAATATATATATATATATATATATATATATATATATATATATATAGTAAAATATATAATTCGGGTCCGGGGCGGGTCGGGGACCCCATCCCCGGCCCCGGATCAGTTCCCGATTTTTTGAAATGGAGAATCCCCGACCTCGGCCCCAGTACCCGATTTGGCGGGGAATTCCCGGCCCCGGTCGGGTCGGGTGGAGCGGGTTTCGGGGTGGGGCAGATTAAATTGTCATGCCTATTGACAAACGAGCAGCCACGGCCAAAAAAATTGAGATAAAATAAATGGGCTTTTTGGATGGGCCGAAAATGCTTGTTTTTCTGGCCTAAAAACGGGGCCGTGACCGATCCACGGGACTTGTTATTTTTTTAAATATTAGAATAGAAATTGGGCCGGCCAAAATAACCGTTTATTTTTGGGCCACAAAAGTAGAACCCAATATCAGGTCTAGTAAAGTATCCCACCTTTAGGGTTGGCAAAAAAATTCGAAAAATCCGATATCCGTCCGAAATATCTGTATTCGTATCCGAAAAAAACGAATATTATCCGTATCCGAAAAAAGCGAATACGGATATTATTCGTATTCGAAAATTCCGGATACGGATATGGATATAGACGCATCCGTATCCAAAAATATCCGTATCCGAGATAAATTATATATAATATATAATTTTAATATATTTTTAATATATAATTACAAAATATAACACATTTTATATTTATAATAATATAAATTTTTATAAATATAATTTAGTTTTAGATCTTAGTAGATCACTACTATAATTTAGTGATATTCCCAAATTTTCAAAAAATAAAAAAGTAATTTGGTTGGAGATCTTAGTAGATCTTTAATTAAGTGATATGTTTATATTAAGTTATCTATAATTATTTATATCTTTAATACAACAATCAAGTAGCCCAAGTGGTTGGAGTGTGGTTTTAAAAATCCACAAAAAGAGGAGTTGTGGGTTCAAATCCCTTTGCACCCATTTATTTTTAAAAATAAACCAGGAATTGCAGATTCGGATTCGGATATTATCCGTATCCGGATAATATTCGCCGGATTTGGATACGGATAAAGTTTTTCCGGATATTCCCGGATTCGAATACGGATTTCTGGTTCCGGATTCGAATACGGATATAGCCATATTCGTATCCGTATTATCTGCCACCCCTACCCACCTTATATATTTCCTATAAATTCCCCTTTCCGGCAAATTCTAGCCTTTGTTCAGAAACTTTTTTTTCCCAACGTCTTTGTATACGTCTCTGGTTTCCACCTTCTTCTTCCTCTTCCCGCCTCACGTTTGTTCAGCTTTTAATTTCAGAAACAAGTATGCGAAAAGTGCATTTCGATCCACATTTTGATAGGTGGGGATCCAGGTGGGCAATGCTTGCTGGGAGCTGTACTGCGTCGAACATGGCATTAAGGTTTGTGCCCGTCGTTTATCTCTCTATAGCGTTTGATCTCTCAAAAACAGTGATGTTCTGTTTCGATATATGTAATTATATCCGATCTAAGGATATTTATGCTTCCGTTCTTCATTTCCTTTGGTTTGGTTTCGATTTTTACACTTTCTTCATCTGATTGTCTCATTTCATTTGTTTACATCGTGGAAACCATCATGAATTTGTATCGATTTGTTGTAAATGAGGATGTCGATTCTGTTTTTGTATAGTTATCTGTATTTTTACCAGATCTAGTGAATTTATTATTGAAATCTGTTCATATATGCAGTAGTTTTGTGCGAGTCCGGCTCATTGGAATGATTTCTAAGGAGCTCATTAAAAAGGGCAATATAGAACACTTATTCCAATATAAACAAAACTGTCATAATAATTAGAAGCAAAAAAATAGAAAATTTTTGACCATATTACTTATTTGAATCTTAGACGCAATCAATATCTCCGTAAATAATTGTCATCCCATATTAATCCCTTTCTTTATTCATTCTTAATGTCTTCATTTCTTTCTTCGTCACAAAATTCGAATTCTTCTCAAATTTATGCAAAAAAATTGAACAATATCAATTCGGGTTATGACAATAACTTCTGCTACAAAATTTGAATTGCAGAAAGTGTCACCAACTCAATACATATTTGTGAAAGCACTTTCATACATAAATGAGACTTACTATTGACACCATTATACACTTACCATCTGGTGATAGAACAATTACAACCCTTACCATCTAAGGTACAACATTTGGAAAGAAACATACTGCGACTGAATATATTCGAAAATAATAAATGTCGAAAATATTTGCACAAAATGTTACCACATGCAAACATAATAACGGAAATGTTTGAACAAAATGTCACTAGAACAATGCATATATGTGTTGAAACATTAATATGATAAAATACTACTACCACCATTAGGGATGACAATTTTTGCGAGACCCCCACTGCCCTCCCTGACTCGTGACGTATGGATCGCCCCCGCCCGCAACCCGCATTGGGCGGGAAGGTCTGGGTACCAATCTTGCCTCGTGGGTACCCACCCCATCTTGCCCCGCACAGTTTTCTTATTTTTTAATATATTTAATATAAATTTTTTATATATAGTTTATATATTTATTTACTTTTTCATATACTTATTATTAGATTTTACATATTTATGTTAATAATGACAAGTTTTATAAATATGTATTATATAAATGAAATTAAAAACTCATAAAAAGATTTATTTTATTAATTCTAAAGTAACATTTTTCCTATGCGAATTGACCCGCCCTGCGATCTGCGGTGGGTCGACCTGCCCCGCCCCGTTCACCTTATGGGGCGGGTCTGGATCTTCAAGTACCCGCCCTGACCCGCCCCATTACCATCCCTAATCACCATTGTATACTAACACTCTGGCAAGGTTGTCACGGCGGCCTGTCAAGTCGCGGCGCCACCAGACCGCCTGGACGCCTTGGCGACGTCCAAGCGACCAATTTCATATAAAATATATATTATTTTATAATATATAATATATGAATTATTTTAAAATCATGATGAGTTAGATAATAAATAACATTCATCCCACTCAAAACACACCATAAACAATATAAATATATAATAAATAACAACTAGAGTTTCATATCAAATTCCTCCTCTCTAATAACTCTCAAATATCATCAAACAAGTTATCAATAAACCCCTCATTTTCACGAGCATGATCATCAGTAGTAGTCACATCCTCTTGTCCTTCAAACTCGTCGTCATCCTCGATATCTTCATCATCATGTGAAAAAGGTTCAACCGCTTCATCCTCGTCAATCAACCTAGACGCAGTTGCATTTGTTGGGAGTATGCCCTCGAATGCCACTCAGAGGATGATGAGTGAGGGCATTGTACTTGTAATTATGTAAATCATTAAATATAAGGCAATGGATGTTTCTTTATTTACTGGCAATTACTGGCATTCTTAACTCGTAAATATACATATAGAAACTCGTCCGTGTATTTGAGAGCAAAACGTTCCACTCCTTATTGGGTAAGGGGGTCGGCACTGAAAATGTTTATAGCTCAAATACTTAATCGTTCGCAAGTCGATGAAACTTGACTAGGCGTTAAGTTTATGTGAAGACTTGTATGACGTGTTCTTTGACATGGAGTGTGCCTGTCGAACACTAATGGTTAGTGGGAGCACACGTTATATGTATGCTAATTGGATTAGTATACTCGAACCGACTCACCCTCGATTCGTCACACGGATTTCACTCTGGGACAGTCAATGACGGAATCGAAAGGTTATGATAGATTTTCGTGAACCTTCGACTTGAGGATTTAGTAGGGATGTGCTTGTGACGTCAAGATTTTCATTAGAGTAGTTCGACCCTGTAAACCGGGAGGCGGGGGTCAACCTCGACGTGCATCTTGACGGGCAAGTAGCAAGTCCTACTGATTACCAAGATAGAATTATTTCTCCCATTAGTGAGCGGGTTATATGTCCTGTGCGGTCATTGACAGATGAGATCGTAAATCTTTGGTCAAAGCATTGGAGCTAGTTGTATTGGATGTAATATCCGCCATTTTTCGATTTTTGGTAAATTTCTTTTTTGGCCGGAGTCCGTTTTGACGGCTCGTTCATGACCGTTTCGTCATTCTGAGAATGATTAATTCTACACTTTTTGTCATCCGAGTTCGTTTGGGTGTTGTTTTGTTGAGTTCTGTGCTTTTTAGCGACTTTTTCGCACTTGAGTTCGATTCTTGCGAATCTCGTCCAAATCGCTGTTTGAATTTCCCGCAAGTCCGTTTAACTTTGTTAGACGTGTTATGAACTTCGGTTTGGTTATTCGATCACGTATCGTGATTTCCGCTTTGGGCCATTTTGTAATTTCTTGAAAGTTACGGGTATCCATATCTGTATTTGTCATCTTGACCCTTTTCTTGGTCGCGTATGATTAATTATTGCATTACGTTTTCATCTCTAGTCGTTGATGTCGTCCGCGAACTTTTCGTCGTGTTCGTTAAAATGCGTTTTGGAAATAAAGGCATCGGGTCGTGTGGTGGCGGTGGCCGGACCGGTGCGGCTTATCGGAAATCTTTGGCAGCAGCGAGCCCAGTGTAATATGTCGAACAAATCATCTTGTGTGCGCGGCACACCCATCCGGTCTTGCGGCACGGTGCGAGCAGATCTTGCGGCACACTCGTGTGTCATCCGCGACCAAAAACCAAGCTGTCGTGTCTGCGCGGCACACGCGTATCTTGCACAATGCCAAAACACAGGAGTAAATTTTCGGCTGTGTCTTGCACACAGCGGTTGTGCGGCTCGCCTTTATTAGGCGAAATCGACCGATTTCTCCCCATTTCCACCGCATCGCGAGAGGAGTGAGAGAGGGGAAGGGTTCTTCATCTATATCCATTGGGGGGTTGATTTTCACCATCTTTCTTCGGTAGTAGAGCCCGGGCAATCAATCTAACGCGTGTTCTACGGATCTTGATACTTGAATCTCCTAAGGTAATATTCTAAAACCCTATTTTCGATTAATTTGGGGGTTTTGGGATTTTCTTCCGATTAGTTCCGTTTTGTTGGTGGATTCATGATGTATACGATTAATATTATTAGTATCTTTAGTTTTCCTACGGATTCATGGATATTTTGTGGATTTTTACGGAATCGAGAGGGTTTGGTTGTGGTCCGCCCTCGTTGTTATTTTGGTATGAATATACATGAATCGTAGGCGGGGTTCTGGGTGTATTCCATTTCCGTAATCGTCTAGAGTTGGTTGTAATTGTGTTATCTGAATCGTTAGGTTCATTCCGCCGGTTCCTTGCGGTCGTGTTCAACTCTTCCGTTCCGTTCGTGTCGTCGTCTATTTAATCGAGGCAAGTATCCTTATGAACTTACAATCTTGACATAGTAGTTTTGTATGAGAAATTGTGTGTGTGTGTATGCTCACTGCGGGTTAGACTCGACGGGGTCTCGGTAGGGTTCCACGAAGCTGTGGGACCGCGAGCTTGCTTTTAACCACTATGGGTTAGATCCGACGGGGTCTCGGCAGGGATCCACGAAGCTGTGGGTCCGCGGTTAATTGTGGTGCATTTTTACAAATGTGGTTTGATCATTGGCATTTCCGGAAATGAGTATTTTGGAACTATGTTTTCTTTATTGCATGCATTACTATATGTGTAAGATGTAAGTTGTTCATCTGGTTACTTGTACTAGCGTAATTGCTAACCCCTCTGGGGACCCATTGTCGGGGAAATTCTTGTTATGGATTTCGGGTTATGTTCGATCAGGGCAATGGTATTTGGGATGGTACGAGGATGTCGGCAAGGTTGTTGACATGTGCAATTGAGTCTTGTTATTTCCTCTTGTCTCTTTTGATGTGGGTGTTTTCCAAATTGTAAACTTATAGATTGTACTCGCGAGTACTTAGGCTTTTCCTTTGATTGTGTTTGGACTTCGTTGGAGTTCTTTGTATTTGTCGGTTGATGTTTATTATGCCGGTTGTATGGACGTGTTGTTTATGTTCTTGTTGTTAATAATTGCTTCCTTGCTAACCGAGATGGTTAGTCGAGTGGTGTTTTCTTGTGTTAGCCTGGTGGGTCCCATGTAGGGGTCCACGGCGCTGTAATACACCTCGAATATCTTGGGGGTGTTACAGAAAATGGTATCAGAGCTCTAGGTTTATGGATACCTAGGCTTGTTGGTTATTTGGGTCTAGTTGTGTTTTGTTTTGCACATTGTCACACCGCCAGGCATCTCAAGACATCCAGTGCTCGTAAGTTTTCCTTACTCGATTCTCTTGTTTTCTCGTATTGAAATTCCACTTCTTGAACTGTGATTGCCTCTCTCGTACTTATCGTCGAGTTGTTTCTCGACCCATCCGGTTTGTGTACTTTTGATTTTTGTATTGCGCCGTCCTTTATCTCTCTGGAATATGTGCGCCGTTAAGGCTTGACCGTTTGTCGTTTTGCGAGCCATCCATCGCTAAACTTCCTAGCATTGGTGGGATCGTGGGTGATCGAAAGATCCGAGTTTTGCTCTGTGGTATATTGTGAGAGGGCTTGACTCTCTAGTCTTTTGTTGTATGATGGAATCTGTGTTTGGTAATTGCGATATACTAAGTGTATGTTGAGCCGAATGTACCGATGAGTTGGACAGAAAGGGTGCGGTATAAGGTAGAAGTTTTGAACATTGATATGTTCCGTATAGGTATTGATGGCGAGTTGTTGAGAAACTCACATAGTGGTTTCGACATACGTCCAAATCGGTGATCTTTGGTTACGTTGTTAAACTTGAAGAGATAGTTTGACATATGCTTGGAATTGGTATTTAGAGTTGCGCTTTTGAATCGGTGATTTTGAATGTCGTATATGAGTGTGTTCGGGAATTGTTGGTACTTGGCTAATTATTGTTATTTACAACCAATGTGTTTCTATTAATAATAATACATGCGGCGTGCATGCTTGAAAATTTCATAGACTTGATCGTATTGTGGGTTTTTGAAAAGTGACATGAATTTGGGCGAGCCAGCCTTGTATTTTCAAATAAAACCTTGTGTCGGTATTTAAAGGTTGTGTTTAAAAGTGTTTTAGGACATTTTATAAAATGCTACCGCTGTTAAGCCCTTGTCGTGTTTGAAAGGGTCTTGAAAACGATTTTTAACTTATTGGTTTTATTTTCGAATAACTAGAGTATACGATTTTAAAATCAGATTAGCCTGGGGAAACCTAGGTTGTCGAGTCAAGTTGTGTTTGTTGAGTTTTGTCTTGTCGGATTTTGTCTGACTTAGTCACATCGCGACGCGTCGTTTGAGATCATTGGTCGTGATTAGTAAGTGGTGGTCGTCACTTACGTGCGACCTATGGGTGTTGAACTCCCTTCCTTGTGTTGTGCCTCGCGTGACACGAGTTAATTGTATGATTAGTCGTTGAATGATGGAATCCTTCTGTGGATTTTGATTTCACGAAATGTGTTTATTAGACTCTCGTATTTGGTTTATACGAGGAGTGTAAATCCTTCTTGATGTATTTTCGCACCGTATTTTATCCGCTGCGTGAGTTCTTTCAAACGGCTTTCGGTACTTTGCAAACTGAGTTTTATTTCGTAAAACCGATTCCTTGAATCAAGTTTTGGCATTTTGGCCTTGAATATTTCATGATGGTTTGACAAATGATTTTGTGAGCTTTGGGAAAATATTACCGTCATTGGTCTTTTTAGCATTTTCGAAATGACATGGGGAAATTGTGCTTAGCCTGGTAAATCCTTGTGAGAAAGGTTTACGGCCTGTAATTTTTCTGATGAGTTACATTGTTGTCTGTGGGTCGTTAGCGCACGCTACGCTTGCGGCTAAGCGCGCAAGAGTGCGTTGGTGGCACGCTAAGGGAGGATAGCGCACGCTACAGTAGTTCGAGGCGATCCGGGAGCTACCGGACTGGGCACGAAGTTCTCGTTAGCGCCACGCTAATTGTGTCGATATAAATCTGGACACCGATCTAAGTTGCATTTTCTTCATTTCTTCTCCTTCCTCCATGAGTTTGAGACGTAGCGACTCGGTTTCGCATCTGGCTGATTTTTCTTCCATCCAAAGGTGTTTTGGAGTATCCTAGATGATTTTTAACATCATCTAATCCATTGTTCTTCGCGAATCTAGGTATTTTCTTGAATCTCTAGAGTTGACTTTTTGGAGTTTTGTTCTTGATATCGTTTTCCATCCAGCTTTGATAAACCGATTGTTGTTTTAACGATGTTGTTAAACATATCCCGAGGATTGTATATTACATCGTGATTTTGAGCGATTTGATGCGTGTGATATGATGTGTTTAAGTGAATGTTGATACGTGCGAATTTTGGGCATTTCGCCTATCAGATTTCGAAAAACCTTGAGTATCTTAGAAAATAAAACTCGAGACGTACTTTTAAAATGAATTATTTCCTCACAGTGCTCTCAAGATGCCTACTAGTGCTACGCTATGTTTCAAAATTATTCTACTTTGAGGATCAAAATATTTTGAGATATTTCTAATGATTTAGAAACGCATTCGTTTAGACCCGAAGGTCGAAATAGCTGAAAAGTTTTAATTTAACGAAAGGTGTCTTCATTTTTTATTTATTTATTAAACGCAAGATAACTTCTTTTAAAAATCTCGATGACGATGTTTGTACTACTTTTTGATATATGATACTCAAGATCAACTGATGCTTGCAAGTTATTTTCAAAAGATGGTTTTCGTTTTTAAAACCTATCATTCCTATTTGTGGTCCGGGAATATATGTGTAATGTTCGTGCTATCGTTAGGGTGTTAACCCCCGAGTTGTTGTTGAATTGGCGGTGTGAGCGTTGAGTAGTTCGCCACACAGTCGTCGTGGTAGCCTCTGTGAGGGGTGTGATATTCGTATTGGATGTTGTCGCCTCGTAGCGGTTTATGCGTTATCGCACATATGCGAGCTGTTAGAGCTCGGGTTGGTATGATTGTGTGCATCGGTGATTGTTCCGCGTCGTGTCGATTGCTTGTTATATTGTTACCTTGGTTCCGTTGTTGTGAGTTTCGGGAGCGAGGTCAAAGGTAATACCCGTACTATTTTGACTTCTATATCTTCTCTTTCTCCAGTCTATCGATTCGCTCGTGTTCATTGATACCTTCTGAACTCGATCTATACCTTGGTTTCACCATTCGAACGAGCTGTAATCTGGTTTTGAGTCGATCTGGTTATCGCTGTGACTTTTCCGAATCCGGTTCGACTATTGTGAATCTTGTTCGGAGGTAACATCTTTTGGTTCTAATAGTTCTTTTATTCAAATGGATCGGATTTTGAACTTCTGTATTTTCGGCTCTATCAACTCGTTTATGCTCGTTAACATTTCTGAACTTTCCCTATCCCTTGCTTTTGTTGATCGAACGAGGGTGGTATTGTTTCGGAATGACTCGTTTGTCGTTGTGACTTTTCAATCGCTATTCCCTTTCCTGTGGATCTTATGGGAATGCACGTCTTGCTGTTCTCACCAGGTTATCCTGGGAGTTGTTGTTTGAATTTTATTACCCTACGTGTTTCGGACATGATCGTTCGATTTTTTTTTTGTCTAAATCGTTTGATTGTTCAGTTTTTGTTCTCGTTCGTGATTGTTGAGCGTTTAGGCTCCTTCGTAATTCCCTTAAGCTCGGGAAATTAGTCTCGTTTTCGATCTTCCAATCTTTAGGCGGTGGAATTCCGTACTTGTTCAGCGTTTGGCTCGCATTTTGTTTGATGAACCGTTGGGTTGGTCAATCATATTGATTTTCGTTCGTTGTGTTTTGTGATTGCTCGGATAATTGACTTGATTGTATTATCCGTTTAATGACGCTTGTCACTCGTTGATTTTATTACGTCTCTACCGGTGACGTCGTGTTAGTCGCCCTAGAGCGTATTTTCTCGCCGTATGTCTCTTTGCGTTCCTTGCAGCGTTTCACCGTCGGGCGCGAGTCTTCGGTTTTTTGTATCTCGTCGAGTTTTCTTGGCAAGAGATATTGCTTCTCCCTACTTATTTTAAGTTTCGGGACGAAACTTCTTTTAAGGAGGGTAGAATGTAATATCCGCCATTTTTCGATTTTTGGTAAATTTCTTTTTTGGCCGGAGTCCGTTTTGACGGCTCGCTCATGACCGTTTCGTCATTCTGAGAATGATTAATTCTACACTTTTTGTCATCTGAGTTCGTTTGGGTGTTGTTTTGTTGAGTTCTGTGCTTTTTAGCGACTTTTTCGCACTTGAGTTCGATTCTTGCGAATCTCGTCCAAATTGTTTCAATTTCCCGCAAGTCCGTTTAACTTTGTTAGACGTGTTATGAACTTCGGTTTGGTTATTCGATCACGTATCGTGATTTCCGGGCGTTTTGGGCCATTTTGTAATTTCTTGAAAGTTACGGGTATCCATATCTGTATTTGTCATCTTGACCCTTTTCTTGGTCGCGTATGATTAATTATTGCATTACGTTTTCATCTCGAGTCGTTGATGTCGTCCGCGAACTTTTCGTCGTGTTCGTTCCGTGCGTTTCGAAATCAAGGCATCGGGTCGTGGCGTACCGAGCAATTGCCGGACCGGTCGGCAAGTGCCGGGCACTTGGGCCGAGCAGCCCAGTGTAATATGTCGAACAAATCAGATCTTGTGCCGCGCACACCATCCGGTGCCGCGGCACACAGTGCCAAGGCTTGCAGCACACTGTCTGCAGCCGCGCACACTCGTGTGTCATCCGCGACCAAAACCAATCAGACTGTGCCGCTGCAGACATAGTCGTGCGCGGCACAATGCCAAAACACGAGTAAATTTTTCTACGGCTGTGCGGCACTTCTCGGCCAGGCTGCGACACGAAGCGGTCAACTGCGGGCAGCCTTTATTAGACGAAATCGGCATTTCTCCCCATTTCCACCTGCATCGCGAGAGGGAGTGAGAGAGAGGGGAAGGGTTCTTCATCTATATCCATTGGGGGGTTGATTTTCACCATCTTTCTTCGGTAGTAGAGCCCGGGCAATCAATCTAACGCGTGTTCTACGGATCTTGATACTTGAATCTCCTAAGGTAATATTCTAAAACCCTATTTTCGATTAATTTGGGGGTTTTGGGATTTTCTTCCGATTAGTTCCGTTTTGTTGGTGGATTCATGATGTATACGATTAATATTGTTAGTATCTTTAGTTTTCCTACGGATTCATGGATATTTTGTGGATTTTTACGGAATCGAGAGGGTTTGGTTGTGGTCCGCCCTCGTTGTTATTTTGGTATGAATATACATGAATCGTAGGCGGGGTCTGGTGTATTCCATTTCCGTAATCGTCTAGAGTTGGTTGTGATTGTGTTATCCGAATCGTTAGGTTCATTCCACGGTTCCTTGCGGTCGTGTTCAACTCTTCCGCTCCGTTCGTGTCGTCGTCTATTTAATCGAGGCAAGTATCCTTATGAACTTACAATCTTGACATAGTAGTTTTGTATGAGAAATTGTGTGTGTGTGTATGCTCATCGGGTTAGACTCGACGGGGTCTCGGTAGGGTTCCACGAAGGCCGTGGGACCGCGAGCTTGCTTTTAACCACTATGGGTTAGATCCGACGGGTCTCGGCGGGGATCCACGAAGGCTGTGGTCCGCGGTTAATTGTGGTGCATTTTTACAAATGTGGTTTGATCATTGGCATTTAGGAAATGAGTATTTTGGAACTATGTTTTCTTTATTGCATGCATTACTATATGTGTAAGATGTAAGTTGTTCATCCAGTTACTTGTACTAGCGTAATTGCTAACCCCTCCGGGGACCCATTGTCGGGAAATTCTTGTTATGGATTTCGTTATGTTCAATCAGAGCTGCTACTGGGATGGTACGAGGATGTCGGCCAAGGTTGTTGACATGTGCAATTGAGTCTTGTTATTTCCTACTGTCTCTTTTGATGTGGGTGTTTTCCAAATTGTAAACTTATAGATTGTACTCGCGAGTACTTAGGCTTTTTCTTTCAGATTGTGTTTGGACTTCGTTGGAGTTGCTGTATTTGTCGGTTGATGTTTATTATGCCGGTTGTACCGGACGTGTTGTTTTATGTTCTTGTTGTTAATAATTGCTTCCTTGCTAACCGAGATGGTTAGTCGAGTGGTGTTTTCTTGTGTTAGCCTGGTGGGTCCCATGTAGGGGTCCACGGCGCTGTAATACACCTCGAATATCTTGGGGGTGTTACATTGGATACACGAGAGCTCGATGATCTCTATTTGCATTAACGCATGCATAGCGTCAAGTACATATAGTGTTTGACTGACCGTGACCCTGTAACTTGATCGGGACATGTGAAAGAAGGGTTTATACGTATACTGGTATTCACGACAGAATGGTTCTTTAATGATCCCATCATTCGTTTTCAGTTGGGGTACAGTGTAGGCCGCTAGGCTGGCTAGGTGGTGCTACTACTCTTTGGTTCCTCCCATTGCTGACTGAGACGGACCTACCGAGTCGCGCATTAGGATTGACGACGGAATGAATCAAGCTTAATTCTCTCATTAAGAATATTAGATATTGGATATATAATTTGGGACATTGGATGTCTAAATTGATTTATTGGATAAACTAATTTACGGCCTAATTAATTAAATAAATTACCGGGTGATTAATTTAATTCATGAATATAATTATTTCTTGAGAAATTAATTATGTTATTATTTATTTAATATGATTAATTAATTGGATTAATTAATCGATATAAATACATCGGAACGGAATCAGAGTTTATCTGTTTGGACTCACGGGAGTCCGAAACAAGAACTCGTCCGGTTTCTACATGGGCCGCCCCCCATTTCAAGCCACCTTCCTTTTGGACTCTTGTCTCCATTCTTTAATGGATGATAATTGTATATGTGGGGTTGATTCTCATTAGCATGAGTTGTTACATGTGGGGAGTTGAATAAAAAGGAAAAAGAAGACAATCACTCACCACCCATTTTGATTCCAACGAGAAAGAGAGAGTGAGGGAGAGAGAGAAAACTTTTCTCAAAGTCTTCATCATCTTCTCCAAGTCTTCTTCCATTTTTCTTCACAAATTCTTGATTTTTCTTGGAGGAAAATTGAGAAATAAAAGAGAGATTGTGAGTTATACACTTAGAGTGTTATAATTTCATATTGGAAGCTTCATCACTTAGCTCTAGCCGTATCCTCGGAGGATAGCAAGGTGATCGTCGTTCCGGTCGTTTCTCCAGCGCGTGGCAAGTAGAGACGCGGTGCTTTCGACGTTGGATCATTCAAGAGCTTGGAGCGGATTGAATTGCAGGGAGATCGCCTAAAGCTTGGGGAATAGCTCAAGAGAAGGAATCCATCTAATCAACGGAGTACAATGGTGAGTTTCTATATCTCTTGTGAATTCGTTTTGATATTCGTATATACGTTGCTCGATCGATCCTCGTAGGGATTCGGATCGAATTAATTTTCATTTTACCTCTTCCGCTGGGCCTTCGTTTTAGGCACCGAATCCCAACAGCATTACGGCGTCGAGAATAACTCAAGATCGATGAGCTCGGAACTTGACCAACATTAGCTCTCCTAGAAAGACTATGACCCTCAAGATTGCTCGATGCACCAATTGCTTCATCAACAAGATGCTAGGAAAGATCTTCACTGGCATGAACAACATCATCACCACTATCAACCCATTCATTATCCCATTGAAAATCTTCTATGATCAAAGGGTTAAAGTTAGGCCCTTCTTCACGCCTCTTTTGAAATCTCGTTGCAATTTTTCGATTATATTGAATGTAAACCAAATCATTCAATCTCTTATGCTCTAACCGATTTATTTTCTTCGTGTGGATCTAAAAATCAAACTAAAAATAAAATCACTTATAGTTTCGAAAGTTTAATATTTTACTTATTGATGATAATAATAATAATTTAATACTTACAAATTCAAATGTGCTCCAATTGCGCTCACAACCCGAAGATGAACAACAAAGACTAATGATGCGCATAGCAAGTGATTGGAGCTCGATATGTAGGCCACCAAAAGCATTCCATTAATCAACTAAAATGTCAAAAGCAATAGTGAATACTAAGTTCAAAGAAGGTTCAAAAAGCGTTCCAAAAAAAAAATATAGATTATATGAATAATATAATACTTGGTTTAACTAATGTAAAAAGGCTCACGAGGATTATTTGTCTTTTGTTGCTTGAATTGCTTTCCAAAGCTTCCTCGCATGTTGTCATAATCATCCACTTGATCACTTATCTTGACTTGCAAATCATTATCAGTGATCATTTTTTCAAGCACATCATTGAACATAGCTCGTTGTGCACGAGCATATGCATTATCACTTACTTTAAGAACAAAATATTTGGAAGGATTTAAGAATAATGCGGCCCCATATAATTACACTTCCATTTGATCCGTCCATCGGGTCTCAACAATTTCTGTCAATTTTTTCAACAATCTTGGATTATGCACAAATGACTCCTCGATTTTGTTCTTGGCAACAATCATAGCCATGGAAACCTCGGGCATAGCTGGAGTTTCATCACCATCAACTATCCTCAATACAATAAGTAGCGGGTGTGATGCTCTTATACAATCTTTAACTGAACTCCAAAACCTAGAAGAAAGTACAGTGTCACACACCCTTTTTCCCGCTTCCGTGTTGGCCAATTTTGAACTGTACCAATCTTCACTAACAAATAGACTTCTCAACGCATCTTTATGCTTGTACAAACTTTGCAAAGTAACGAAAGCAGTGGCAAATCGAGTAGCCCCGGGTCGCACTAGATCCTTACCACCCGTTTTCTCCCTCATAGCATAATGAATCCTCCCATGTCTATAGATAAATGTAGTGACACGCCTAGCACTTTTGATCTTAGACTTGAATTCATTCAATTTTCCAATGTCTTCCAACATAAGGTTAAGGCAATGCGCAACACTGGGAGTCCAATAAAGTGTAGGTATTCTCTGCTCCAGTTGTTTGCCGGCCGCCTTATAATTGGCACCATTATCCGTCACTACTTGAACAATAAGGTCCTTGCCGATTTCTTCAATTTTCTTCTCAAGCAAGTCCGCTAACATTTTTGCATCATGTGATTGTCCGGATGCATCAACGGACTCCAAGAAAAAGTCCCTTCTGGACTATTGACAAGAAAATTAATCAAGTGTCGATTCCTTCTATCTGTCCATCCATCCGACATAAGTGTGCACCCATATTGCTTCCAAGCTACTTTATGCTTCTCTTTCACCAAGTCTGTCTCTTTTTTGGCTTTCTCAAGTAGAGTTCCCCGCAACTCATGATAACTAGGCGGTTTTACCCCAGGTCCCATTTGGGCAATCGACTCAACCATTATTTCATAGCTCCTTGAATTTTCCGCGTTGAATGATATGTCGTTCTCATAGAAGAAATTGGCGATGTGCATATGCATTCTCTTTCTCTTCCGGGCTCTTCGTGCAACCTTCAATTGTCGTCTGGATACTACCCTTAGTATGTCTCTCTTCGACAACCTCTTCAGGAGTTTTTCGAACCATTGCAGAAATCGACATATTTTGTTTTCCTACTCTTGGTTGCAGTCTTGCAAAATTTAAAGCCGAATGCTTTCTTTTAACGGCTATTTCGGAACTTGGTTGAGTAATAGAGCCACGAGACGATGGTTGAGTATTAATGTCACTATCACTATTATCACCATCATCCAAAATGACTTGTTTATTCCGTGTAGTCTTAGATATGTACTGTTGCATCTCCCTCATTATTTCTGTGGTTGTTTGGGAACATTTAACAACATCTCCATAACCGGCAGTTAGGTGTTGCTTCAATCTCTTTATTCACGAGTGCATTTGTTTGTGACAAAGCGAACATTCAACCAAATCTTTGTTGTTCAAGTCTGGCCAAAAACGTATTTCCATCCTGGATCATTCGATTTGGCCTTTCGTTTAGGATCTTTGGACATATCGTAATTTTCGGTAGAATTACTTTTAGCCATGATGTTTGGGCCTGTAAATAAATACATTAAAAAATAATTAGACAAAGAAAATTATAGAAACAGAAAATAGGAAAGAAAGGAAACAGAAAAAAAAACAGAAAAGAAAGAAAGAAAAAAGCACAGACCAGGGCACATTAATCAAGACAGAAATAAAAACAAAGAAAGAATCGACACGAAAGAAAAGAACAAAGAAAGAAAAAGAACAGAAGCGAAAAAACGAGAAAAAAGCACAGAGCGAGAAGCGAAAAAAGAAAAAGCAGAAAATAACATTAATCGACAGAAGCGAGAAAGAAAAAACAGAAAAAACAAAGAATGAAAAATAACAGGAAACAGAAAAAAAAAACAGAAAAAAGAGCACCAGAAAAAAAGAAAAAACAGAAAAGAACATTAATCAAAACAGAAAAGAACAAAGAAAGAAAAATAACAGGAAACAGAAAAAAAAAAAACAGAAAAAAAAGCACGGAAACAAAAAAAAAAACAGAAAAGAACATTAGACAGAAAAGAAAAAATGGAAAAGAACAAAGAAAGAAAAAGAAAAAAAAAAACAGAACAAAGAAGTATAATGAAGAAGAGTACCTAGCGGGCGGCGGGCGGCGAGAGGCGGCGAGAGGCGATCGACGGCAGGCGGCGAGGTGCGGCGACGGGCGAGCGGTTGGAGTTGGAGTTGGCTAAACTCTGAAGCGGGAGGTACTGGAGTTCTTATAGAGTGCGCTAGGGCTAGGTTAAGAACTTAACTTAAGTAATATAACATTTTTTTTTATTTCGGTTTATCCAGGCGTCCCAGACGAACAAGGCATCGACTTTTACGCCTGGGCGACGCCTGGGCGGTGACTTGAATCTCCTGGCGGGGCGCACCATCCAGGCGAACCACGGAAATCACCTGGACGCCTAGGCGGCGACTAGGCGTCGCCTAGGCGATGCCTTAACAACAATGCACTCTGGTGACAAATAATTCTAAATGTTACCATCTTTGGAATAACATGTGAAAACAATACACTACAACTAAATAAATCTATAAATGGAATTGTCACCATATTCAAATAGATGTAGGGAAATACTTGCTCAAAAATATCATCTCTATGCTAAATGTGGAAACAAATACAATGCACGTGAATGCATTAAAACATAATATGTGTCACCATATTCACACATTGTAATGAGAACAATTGAAAAAATGTCACCCAAATTATGCAGGACTTGAAAAAATAAAAAACAACAATATTCAGATGACAAAATGTAAATGTCACCAAATATATGCAAAAAGGTGAAAGCAAAAAACACATAAAACAAAGGACAACATTCATCTTCAGACGTGCGCCCTTTCCACCAGTGTGGACCGAACCAGCTATTTTCGTCAGTTTTCTCACATTTATCTATGCGAGCTGTGAAGTAGAGCATGTATGGACACCTGCATGCATTCATCAATGATATCCATTAAGTTAAAATGATAATTCGTGGTTCATGATTATGATAAAAAATATGGAACGTAAAAAATAAACCGCAGCAGAAAAATAATGAACAAGAGGCCCTTGAGATCTTGTTTTTATTTGTTTATGGCTGTGAAAATCAACAATCTTTGGCGGCTTGATTGTAGTGGATGGAGATGAAGATGGATAGTAATCCAGATTTGAAATGAAGGAAAAAATGAAAATAGATGGAATGTTAAATTCAAAATTCAAAAGAAGCAAAAAAAGGAAACAGAATCAAACCTCTAAATCGGAATTCATGGGCTATATTTTAGGAAATTGACAACTGTTTTCCAATTTAGAATAATTTGAAAACAATTAAATTGATTAGATACCGACTACTTTGCCATTTTTAAGAAAAAAAACAATAAGAATCGTAGATTGTAATATCCATATTGTACAATTGAGATCTTCTTAAGAAGGCTCTTTGGACAATTTAACCAAGAAGCAAAGTCAAATTCGTTTTCTGTAAAATGAAAATGACTTATGGTTATTGTTTGGTTTCAACTATTATTATCGGACCTGGCGGTATTTTCGCATTATTCACTTCCGAGATGCAAATATCCGAGTGTGTTTATATTCTCTACTTAAATTCTATAAGCGAAAAATTGATTAGTAAATGTCGTTTGCTTTCCCTAATTTGACCAAATCTAGTTATATGATGATATTCCACCGTATTTCTTGATCTGTAACTTTATCACAGCAATTTTTAAATACTTTCGTGATCTGTAATAAAAAATGGAAATGACATATGAATGTTTTGATTTTTCGAAGCAGCCTCCAAGGACCTCCGACGATCACTTTTTCCTTTTTCTGCCACCTGCTGTCCTATTATCCAGTGGGCCGCTCGCGGGCTATCGGCGGACCTTCAGTGATCGTTCATTTTTTTTCTTGTTGGCACCTGCCGAGTGGATTGCCTGCTGGCCGTCGGCAGACCTCTGTCGACTGGGTATTTTTTTGTTTTACTGATCTCCTAGATCGACCGTTTTTTTTCTTGCAGCCAATTGTTACGTAATTTGGTGAATGCAAGTGTACGTTGTCGTAAACAAGTAATAAAGTGATAAGTAAGATATTGTTCCCACGAGGACTGACTTACTAACTACCAATTTATGTGTATTCTAATTTTATCTGAACGATCGAATATGGTGGTGCAAGGATTATTAAAGAAAATTAATATAATGATAAACTAAGAACAATTAATAAAATCGATTATTAGAAGAAAGAAGATCAATTAGGAGAATAATCTAGGATTGAGAATCCGCCTCGAATTATCCGAATTACTCTTGATTTATATGAATTAAATGATTTTACAATTTATTGAAGGCGAAGATTGCTAAGATACTCTAATGCCTCTCCCGAGGTCAGTAGAATTTTCTAAGGCGAATAAAACACTCTATTCCTAGGTGAATTAATCCGACAATAGTAAAAAAAGTACAAAATCTTCAGACAGGCCACGTAATTCCTATGAGTATATTCCTATCTCACAAGATAAAACGTTTCTCACCAATTTTTCCTACTAACTCTCCTCTCCCGATTCGAGTTGCATAATCAAAACAATTCAATCATAGGCCACATAATTGAACGCATTAAAATCAATTGGGGAAAACTCAATAAGAAAGGGAGACATATATTAATAATGCAAAATCAAAAGTTAATTCATCAAAATCTCGGTTTCATCACAATCCTAAAATAGGGTTCTAGCTCGACATGCTAGAAGATAATACACAAAGAATTAACGAAAGCATAATAGAAATCAAACGCAGTTGAAGAACTTGAATTCCTCCGTTCTCTAGCTTCTGCTTTCTGCTCCTCGGTGTTTTCTCCTTCTCCTCGATGATGTTATCTTCTGACCTTCAATGCCTATTTATAATTTTTCATCAGCCTCAAAACCGCGTCCGGAAATTAGGTCATAAACGGGCTTCCAAACTGCCGAAATCGCGAGCTGCGAGTAGGGAACCAGCGCGGCGGGCCGCATCCTGGCATTAGTATGCTGCCGCCCCTGTCTTCATGCGGCCAGACCTGGGCGCGATTTTTCTTTACGGGCCGCGGCTCAGTTCTTGCGTCTGTGCCCCGTCTGATTTGTGCCGGCGCCTCTGTCTTTGTGGCCCCTCATCCGTGTGCCGCGGTCCCTAAGCAAAAAATGTCGTTTTGGCCTGTTTTTCTTCGTTTAAGCTCCCGGGCTCGAATTTCCTTCAAAACATATACAGATAATGCATTAAAAGCTCATTTACGCCGATTTAAACTAAAAATGGGTATAAAATAATGATGAATAAGCGCATAAAAATACAACTAACAAATACCCCCAAACTTAAGCCTTTGCTAGTCCTCAAGCAAAAATTAATTTCAAATGAGATGACAAGTATCGTGGGTAAACGTGCAATATCCATAGTGTTCAACTGATTAATACTACCCTGAAAATCTTAAAGAAAAATACACGTATCGTTTTAGTGAGTCACATCACGGATAATGATTCCATAAAGTAATCATTTTTAGTGTTGATCTATCGGTCATGAAGAAAATCAAAGCTCAAAGATTAACAAGCGTGAATTTAGCCGACCGCCAATATGAAGGGTTAGATTAAACAAGCCAACTCGCCCAGTCCCACAGTCTCGTGGCAAAAATGCAAGAGTTTCATCGTAAATAAAAATTCTCGGACAGCATTCCCTTATGTATAATCATTATAATTGTTCGAGTTAACCACTAGGTTCCGACTCTCGGTATGTTCCAAGAAATAACCCTAGGGTGGAAATCTATTCTCATGTATTGGGAAACCGTTTGACGCAAAAGACACTCATGGGGCTCATGAGTGCTTCTAGTTACTAAGTCTCCTTCTACAGTGGAGAAAAAACTCGAATGGTTATTCCCGCATGTCCGATTCAAAGTTGCTATTTTACGCGAATGTAAACGACGGGTCACGTGAATACATCCGGTTACTTGGCTTCTTTTCATCATCATGTGATTTTTCTGAACCATTAGTCTATTCAGGGTTGTCGTTTTACGCGAGAGTAAACAACGGATCGCGTGAATACCCCCGGTTACTAGACTTCCCATCATAGAACATGTATAATTTCTCGCATTTGGGAAAGACTGTCCGACTCTAAACTCAAATTAAATGCCAAGAAGACTCATGTTACTGGACGACTAGCTACGTGAAAAGTGTAACCAAACGTATAGACGGTGGTTCGTAAACACGGATGTCTCATTTCTTATATGCTAAGATTTCTACAATAACGCAAAAAATTTCAGACCTAAATGAATACTCAAAGGAAAAAAATATCACATACTGCAAACTCGACCAAAACTCAACCGTTTCTTCAAAAAGAAATCAGTATCATATTATCAATTTTACATAAGGCTGCACGAAAAATCCACGAATACAGATAAAGTCAAGAGAAGCAAGGCTAGAGTAAATAACAACGAATAAGTAAATAACAACTAAAAGTAACCCCCAAACTTAAGACGTATATTGACCTCAATGGACACAAATAGTAATATGCAATATGAGAAAAAGTCAAGTACTCCCCTAATATCAGCTCAAGAACTGGTGTCGGCCTCGTCCGGCGAGGAGGGTGGTGTAGATGGCCTGACTGGTGGAATGAAGGGTCTGTCCGGATGGAGTATATGGCTCGTCCACGCAGCTAGATAGTCCTGATGATAAGAATCCCTCGCCGCCAAGCGCCTCTCCTCACGTCGATTGGCCCGGCAGGCCTGCTCTCTCATCTTCTCCCGAACAGCTACGAGGAGGCTGTCTCTCTCAGCCCGCATCTCCTCTCGAACAGCTGCTAGATGGCTCTCTCTCTCTCTCTCTCTCTCTCTCTCTCTCTCTCTCTCCGCATCTCCTCCCTCAGGCTGTCAAACATCGCCTGAAGGTGCTCTCTCGCTGGCGGTGGAGTGGACTCAGTCCGATCATCAGCATCCGCCGTCGGCTCATATGTCAGGAGTAGTGGCTCAGGAGAGTGCTCGTGTGGCTCATCGATAAGAAATCATCACCCCTGCTCGTGTGCCCTCGTGCCACCCCACTGGTCAAAATGGGAGATAATACGGTGGTCGATCGGACACTGGGGTGCAATAGACGGCTCGTCATCGGACCACTTCACACCCGACTGGCGGCATAGAGCATGTATCAGCGAGGGATGTTTTAATCCCGTCTTTGCCCCTCCCTGAATACACTGAAATATAGAACGGACAAACGTGGGGCCACATCAAATCGGAGTCCCGTCGTGATAGCATACAGTAATCGGGCACGAGGAAGTAAGACCGAGCGGATCTGTGATGTAGGCTCGACTCGTGCACAGAGGAAGTAGAGCCTGGCTCGCCCGAGCCGACTGAGGCGAGAACTCTTGAAATAGAAAGCTGTGGAACCCGGGATGCACGTCTCCCAGACGGAACCGGGCTAAGCAAGTGCCTCCAGCAGAGCCTCCCTCGTGAGGCTACTCATAATCCGTGTGTACTCCGACTCGTCCACCTCCGGTAGCTCGTACAGCCTCCGAATCGCGGCCACCGAAAAGTCCACAGTTTGGCCTCGGACGACGACCTCAGTCCGTGTGTCTGGTCTCCCCATCACCTGTCCCGCCTGGATTTGTCGCAATAGAGGACTGGCGTAGAACTCCTGGACAATAGAAATCACCACCGGCTCGGGTGGCGCAGTGAATCGAGTCCATCCCATCTCGTTGATCATAGCCAATAGCACGTCGTCCTGGGGGGCGGGAGTGAAGCCTCGCTCAGAAATTATTGGACGAGGACGGATTCTCTCATTGAATATTCTATGAATGTCAGGATCAGAAAATTGGTGGGATTCCATATCTGCTCGGTTTTGTGACGTCTCCCCTCTTGTGAGGGATGATCACGTCCTAGCCCTCGTACTCAACTTCCTTTTCCTAGCCATGACAAAGTTCCTGAAAAATAAACGCCGGAAATTACACAACTTTAAAGATAACTACACCACTCTCGACTTAAGACGTGCGGAAAATGAATTTAGAGTCGAATGAACTCGAACTATTGTATGAGGGAAATAAGGCCGAGATTTAAGCTTAAACATGATGTAAGGGTTGGGGGCACAATTTAATCCGATAATCGAATTCGTTGCATACAATTTGAAAATGTTCGGCTCAAAAAATTTCATTGGTGCATTTTGTCAAACACCTTACATGCGTTGTTTAAATGAAGAACAAATACAATAACATACTCAAATCAATCCTCAAAAACAATAATTGAATCAAAAATTCACAACAATTCATGACACAATAACAAAACACCATCAATTAATCAAAAATCTTAGCATACTTCGATATAAAGTTGGATAGGAATTTAGGAACTAAACACAAGTTCATCAAAGATTATTACCCAATCATCAATCCATGTTGCAATGAAGTTTTAGGGATGAGAGTTATCTTGTGTTGGATTGAAGAAGGTAAGAAGGAGAATAAACTTGAAGGGAGACTATCCGTGCGCCGCGCGAAGAAGAGTGTAAACTTACCTTGTGTCTCGGCCGACTGAGGTTATAAGGCTGCCCTGGACGTTTGAAATTCGCAACAGGGGCCGCGGCACATATCAAGTAAGCCGCGGCCCGTAGTACAGTAGGTTCTGAGCGCTGGGTATCTTCGGCGTGTGCCGCGGCTCATTGAACAGTTGCCGCGGCTCAGAGAGTTAGTGTGCCGCGGCTCAGAGAGTGCATGGCGCGGCGCAGAGTACAGTCTCCTGGGCACAAATTTTGGGTCTCGACGTGCCGCGGCTCAGCTTCAACGTGCCGCGGCACTTTAGCTTAGTGTGCCGCGGCTCAGCCTCTTCGTGCCGCGGAACATAGTACATAAGGTTCTCCTCTATTTTGGACTTGTACGTGCTGCGGCCCGCCATGTATGTGTCGTGGCCCCTTGCCTGGACTGCTCCTTCACAACAAAATTTTTGACCAAAAACACATAGAACGTGAGAGAGAAACATATCAAAGCAAAAATGACGAAAAATTAGACACTAAGAATGAATGAAAACAACGAAAATTAACATCTACAACTAATACTCGGGTTACCTCCTGAGAAGCGCTAAGTTTATAGTCTTCAGCCGGACCTTTTTAAGATCAATTTGCTTTCGCAAACGCCATTTGGGCTCCGCCCCATCTATCGAACCGTTAATATGTGTTTTAAAATTTTGACCATCAGTTTTTAACAGTTCGATTTTTGGTTTGGACATCCAATGTCCTTTGCGAAAAGATTTGAATAATAGTAATTTTCCAAAACACCCAAATTTCACATGACTTGGCAACCGTTTCACTTCCGGCTTGATTTTCTTTTTCACGAACAAATTTTTGACGACCTGAGAATTTTTAGATGGTGAGTGAACGGATGATGAAGAAGACATGTCCAAATGCCTAAGATATGCGACTCGCTCTACATTTTTCTCAGATGTCGGAACAACTACAACAGATGGTGAACATTTCGACTAACAGCTTTCCCGGTGTGTGTCTTTTGCCAAAATATCTAAGCTTTCGAATTGAGAACCCTTCTCGACATTGCTTGGACATGGGAGAGATCGAAACACTTGGAATGTGACTTGCTCATCTTGAACCCGTAAAGTGAGTTTCCCTTTCTCCACATCAATGAGAGTTCGGCCAGTAGCTAAAAATGGTCTCCCCAAGATAATTGGGATGTCATGGTCCTCCTCCATATCGAGCATAATGAAATCAGCCGGAAATATGAATTTATCGACCTTAACCAAAACGTCTTCTATTACTCCCCTCGGGTACTTGATAGATCTGTTAGCTAATTGCAAAGAGATTGTTGTCGGCTTGGCTTCCCCAATACCTAGCTTCTTAAAAATGGAAAGGGGTATAAGATTAATACTGGTGCCGAGATCACATAACGCTCTATCAAAAGACATGTTTCCTATAGTGCACGGTATATTGAAGCTTCCTGGATCCTTCAATTTAGGCGGGATCTTTTCTGCAAGATGGCGCTGCACTCTTCCGTCAATGCCACTGTCTTATACTCTTAGAGCTTCCTTTTGTTCGATAAGATCTCCTTCATGAACTTCACATAGCTCGGCATTTGTTCCAAGGCATCAGCAAATGGAATGTTGATATGTAGTTTCTTGAAGACGTCAAGAAACTTGGAGAATTGCTTGTCCAATTTTTGCTTTTGCAATCGCTGCGGAAACGGGACGGGTGGGACATAGGCTATCGGATTGTTAGGAAACAGTTTCGAGATTTTAGATTTGTGATTCTTCATATGCCGAATTTTTCTTCTCCTCATCTTCACCTCTCTTTTTGTTCCTCCCGGACTGCTCACACACTTCCCTCCCGCTTCTCAAGCCAATGGCATTAATACTCTGTCTGGGGTTCGTCTCAGTTGTGCTTGGCAAAGTACCCTCAGGTCGGGCTGTTAACACATTCGCTATTTGACCCAATTGGACCTCCAAATTGCGAATAGAGGCGGAATGGTTTTGCAAGGTTGTTTCTGTACGGGTCATGAACTAACTCGTATTTGCTGCTAATTTCGCCATTGCCTCATCTAAAGAGATTTTTGGAGCGGGAGGAGGTTGCTGTTGGTGTTGATCAAACTGAGGTTGGTTTAAATTTTGTCTGTTTTTCCACGAAAAGTTAGGGTGATTTCTCCACCCCGGATTATATGTGTTGGAATACGGATTGTTCTGCCGATTTTTGTTCCCCACAAACTGAGCTTGTTCCATCGGAGATTGCTCGAAAGGATTTCCAACTTGGCATTCCGCACTAGGGTGAGACCCGTTGCACCAATTACATGATTCCGTGGTAACGGTAGAAGGAGTGCGTGATAAAGCTTGAAGTTGTTGAGTCAAGGCAGCAACTTGGGCCGATAGTGTAGATATTGGATCATTATCGGAAATTTCCATAACTCGTTTCGGATTCAGATGCTCTGAAGGCCATTGATACGCATTTGCCGCCATATCTTCCAATAGAGAATGAGCTTTAGCCATCATTTTGCCCATTAAAGCTCCTCCAGCGGCAGCATCAACAAGACTGTGTGTAGAAGCACTTAGTCCGTTATAGAAGGTCTGAATTTGTAGCCAATCCGGTAGGCCATGGTGTGGGCATCTCCTTAGTAAATCCTTGTATCGCTCCCAAGCTTCATGAAGCGATTCCATCTCAAATTGCCCGAACGTCGTTATTTCGTTCCGAAGTCTCGCTGTCTTTGCCGGCGGAAAGAACTTAGCCAAAAAGGCTTGTGCTAACTCCGCCCAAGTCGTGATAGAGCCCGACGGAAGTGAATTCAACCAAAACTTGGCTTTATCCCTCAAAGAAAAAGGGAAAAGCCGTAGATGAATGGCGTCGTTAGAAACTCCATTATTTTTTAACGTATCATATATCTCGAGAAAAGATGCAATATGAGCATTAAGGTCGTCATTCACCAATCCACAGAATTGGCTTGCTTGTACCATCTGGATTATGGCCGGCTTTATCTCGAAATTGTTTGCTTGGACAGTTAGGCGCCGAATCCCTGAAAAATTCGCGTTGATTTGAGCCAATGCATAATCTCGGAGTGCCAATGCCGGTTGTCCACTCCGTGATTTTCTGCGTTATCGACCATGGTATCTTTTGTTGACAGTTCACGCCTTTCCTTCTTGTTTTTCCGCGAAGTGCGCTCGAGTTCAGTATCCAAAGGTAATAGGCTTTCATTACCGAATTTTCTCATGCACTAAACGAAACTCCTGAAAGGAAAACAAATAATAATAAAAATTACATAAAAATAAAATAATGTTCAAATTAAGACTAGAAATACTGAAATTGATATTAGTAAAAAAAATCAGTCCCCGGCAACGGCGCCAAAAACTTGTTACGTAATTTGGTGAACGCAAGTGCACGTTGTCGTAAGCAAGTACTAAAGTGATAAGTAAGATATCGTTCCCACGAGGACTGACTTACTAACTACCAATTTATGTGTATTTTAATTTTATCTGAACGATCGAATATGGTGGTGCAAGGATTATTAAAGAAAATTAATATAATGATAAACTAAGAACAATTAATAAAATCGATTATTAGAAGAAAGAAGATCAATTAGGAGAATAATCTAGGATTGAGAATCCACCTCGAATTATCCGAATTACTCTTGATTTATATGAATTAAATGATTTCCCAATTTATTGAAGGCGAAGATTGCTAAGATACTCTAATGCCTCTCCGAGGTCAGTAGAATTTTCTAAGGCGAATAAAAATCTTCAGACATGACACGTAATTCCTATGAGTATATTCTTATCTCACAAGATAAAACGTTTCTCACCAATTTTTCCTACTAACTCTCCTCTCCCGATTCGAGTTGCGTAATCAAAACAATTCAATCATAGGCCACATAATTGAACGCATTAAAATCAATTGGGGAAAACTCAATAAGAAAGGGAGACATATATTAATAATGCAAAATCAAAAGTTAATTCATCAAAACCTCGGTTTCATAACAATCCTAGAATAGGGTTCTAGCTCGACATGCTAGAAGATAATACACAAAGAATTAACGAAAGCATAATAGAAATCAAACGCAGTTGAAGAACTTGAATTCCTCCGTTCTCTAGCTTCTTCTTTCTGCACCTCGGTGTTTTCTCCTTCTCCTCGATGATGTTATCTTCTGACCTTCAATGCCTATTTATAATTTTTCATCAGCCTCAAAACCGCATCCGGAAATTAGGTCAGAAACGGGCTTCCAAACTGCCGAAATCGCGAGCTGCGAGTAGGGAACCAGCACGGCGGGCCGCAGCCTGGCCTTAGTGTGCGGCCAGACCTGGGCGCGATTTTTCTTTACGGGTCGCGGCTCAGTTCTTGCGTGCCGCGGCCCCCGGTACAGTTTGTACCGGGCGCCTCATGTGCCGCGGTCCCTCGTCCGTGTGCCGCGGTCCCTGACAAAAAAATGTCGTTTTGGCCCGTTTTTCTTCGTTTAAGCTCCCGGGCTCGAATTTCCTTCAAAACATATACAGATAATGCATTAAAATCTCATTTACGCCGATTTAAACTAAAAATAGGTATAAAATAATGATGAATAAGCGCATAAAAATACAACTAACACCAATATATTTTTATCTAGCAAGATAATCTAGTATTTGATAATTTTAATCTAATTATTGCACCAACACCATACAATTTTATGTTTATAACACGAGTTATCGACTTGTATACATATACACCACAACACAATCAAACATATACAACCACAGCACAACATATAACTTTACAAGCTCAATATTAAGAACCTTATAAACACAAATGTAATTTATTAGAAAATACATTGACATATCGACTCTAAAGCACGGACTCGCCTGGAGAGGGAGAGTGTCCGAGTCCAGTGCGTTTTGGACTCGGACTCGCTGCAGACGCGGCTCGGGTGCGTGTCCGACGCGGTCGGACCGCGTTATGCTGACGTAGCATTTTGGATGCGTTTGGGACGCGCGGTTGTATTTTTTAGCGTTACAAAAGGGGATGGGCAGGACAGGAATAAAATTAAAGAAAAGAAAAAAGAAAACGGGAAACAGAAGAGAAAAAGAAAACAGAGAAAGAAGAGGGCGACAGCACCCGAACCCTAGGCCAACCGCGACAGCAGTCCGACGCGAACCCTAGGTCCGACGCCAACCCTAGGTCCGACGCGACGAACTGACGCCACTCACCTCCATCTCGTCGCGGGCCGCGGCTTTCCAGCAGGTTAGTCTTCTTATCTTTTATTTCTCATTTTTTTTCCCGTTGATTTCTTGCTTCTGCACTGCACCGTAAAAAAGAAAGTGTTGATGCTTATCAAGACCAAACAAATCGAAAGCAAATTTTTTTAATTGGTTTGTATGCATTCGATGTGTGCACTGAAGGAGTCAAGATGTAAAAGTGTCGATTTTTTTAATTCCAGCAAGTTTGAAAGCTAATTAATTTTTTTAATTAATTTTTAGAATGAGTCAAGATGAAGGAACAACAAATAAACCGCCCCTATGGAAGTATTATTTGTTCTACTATTATATATATACTAGTACTAACCCGTGGCGTTGCCACGGCATGATTTTCTTTAAATCAGTAATACGTGAAATAAAATAGAATCAAAGGTTCAGTACATCGAAAAATATGAAAGAGAATGCAAAGTCAACGTGTACAATCACAGTAGACATCTGAATAATTGCCAACTGCAAAACGATATCTGCACAAACCAGTAAGCAATAAAAAAATCAAATAAATATATATTGCTACTTTAGACATAAAGTGTATTAGTATGATAAAAACATACCTCAAAATTTTGAAAACACCTCCTTGTATACAATGTTGGTGATCGTGTCGGTGGGATTGCCTTCCTCATCCAATGCTAAAACCTTGAGCCCCTTTCTGCTTGTTACTCTGGAAAATGCAACATAGAGCTGGCCATGGCTAAAAACAGACTTTGGGAGGTAGAGCCCAACATGAGATAAAGACTGTCCCTGACTCTTATTGATAGTCATTGCATAACAAACTGATATAGGAAATTGCCTTCGTTGAAATCTAATAGGAAACTTGGTAATATCAGAAGGTGAAAGTACCATCCTTGGTATGAAAACCTTCACTCCAGCGTTCTTTCCATGTATCGTCTTAGCCTCAATAACGTGCTTGCCAATCGCAGTAACAAGTTCCATTACAAAGTTCGGCAGACTGGTCAATATTTCTAAGAAGCATTATAGGACAACCGACCTTAAGTCGAATTATATGATTTGGTATCCCAGAAGTCCTTATAGTGTTCAGGAACTCGACAGAATAGACATCTTCTCTATTGACGGTATCATCTTCATCAGGGCATATGCTATCTGAACTCATGAATTCTGTGGCATCTCCAGGTAAAAGAGACATTATATAATCATTTACTTCCTGGACGATCTCATTAGTGGGAGCAAGAATAGCCCTATCCTGAAAGTACCGACCATCACCGACATGGTCTAATATGCTCGGATATGTGCTCTTAACTATTGCAACAATTGGTTCATCAATAGACCGAATCAGAATATCATCAGGCAGTTTGAATTCTACCTCACCATCATTATCAACACCAATTTCACCATCTCCAACCTTCAGCAGCCACTCAGCAAACTCCCTGATGCTCTCGGTCTCATCATATGAGCCGCCAGACTGTAATTTAATAGCACAAAGTCAACAATTTATATACATTTAAAATAAGTTATTTATATAAAAAGTAATTATCTAGCATCAAAATTTTAGAAAAGTACCTGCAGACGCATGTTCTTCGTAAGCTTCAGGACACGACATGAACTTCAAATTGTCTTAGATGAGCAAAGGGATGCGTGAACTATATCCTGCATACTACCCTTTGGTATGACGGGCAATATCTGTCTGTAATCACCACCAAAGACAACGACCAATCCACCAAACGGCTTGTTAGATTCCACACCATGATGATCTTTCATCATATCCCTTAGACTGCGATCCAATGCCTCAAAGCAAAACTTATTAGTCATGGGTGCCTCATCCCATATAATTAGCTTTGTACTCTTCAAAAGTCCTGTCAGATCGCTATTGGGAGTTATCCTACTACACATGGTTGTTTCATCGACCTGCAAAGGAATACTAAACCTAGAGTGAGCAGTGCGGCCTCCAGGAAGAAGTAGAGAAGCTATACCACTCGATACAACTGGGAGAACAATATCACGTCTACCACGTAATGCAGAACACAGTGTCTTCCACAAAAATGTCTTTCCTGTGCCACCGTAACCATATAGAAAGAAAACTCCACCATTACCGGAATCGACTGCATCCATAATGGTATCGTACACACTTCTTTGCTCGTCCGTGAGACATGGATACAAACGGCTATGCAACTCATTCATCTCATCAATATCGTACGACATTTCTTCGGCAATCAAATTATTCATACCATTATCTATGACGACATTGTCGGGAACGGGCATACCTTCAATCTGAGTCAAGCTAAATCCATTCTTAGAAAGAAACTCTTCTATCTCAGCAAGAGTAAAATTCTTCAACTGTTCTTCATTCAGCTCCAGTCCTATATTGAAATATTTAGATATAAAGTTAGCATAGTAAATAACAAATAAATGTTCATATAAAATTTCCGACATAAGAAAGTTCCTTAAATTTATACCAGGATTATTCAATTTCCATCGCATAAAGTATTGGATGTCGTCCGATAGATACTCCCATGTACTTTCCCAAACATGAACGGGTCTGGACATACTGTCAGACTGTATAAGCATGGAGAACAAATGTCGAAGGAAACGACCGGAACCCTAAAAACTGGCTTCCTTTATAGTATGAATATACTCTTTGTCGTCATCGAGCAATCCCAAAGAGTAACATGCATCACGGTATGTAGGGTGAACAACACCATTCAGTGTCCGCAAATCTTCAAAGCAAGTGGCGCCCCTAATGTGATTCAACATAATTCGCATGAAGTATAATGGACCAGTCTCAATTGGAACATGGCAAATTCTTCCAACTTTGTTGTTGAAGTTCTTCCCGTCTCTCCACACTTTACCTCTAGGATCCCACACGTAATATCTAGGGAACTCAGCGTATAGATACTTACGTGCTTCGGGATGATGCTTGTTGAATTACATCCATTTAAGGAACTTTGTCTCTGCAACAGTATGCTTCTCCAATAAATCCATAATCAAGTCACCATCTTTGAATGTAACGGACTGTTCACCCTCCATGTGAAATTATAAACGCTCTACGGGTGGATCTCTGTAGTGTATATCATATCCCATAATACGCCACACAGCCTCACATGCTGATATGTACCGACAGTCAACATAATCCTTCACCTCGTTCTCCACAGTTATTTTTGCGCCTATCCTATCAACCCCCTTGTTGACGTACTTGAACAGATATTTTATAGAATTTGTCTTATTGCACCATTCAACGTTTATATGTGCCTGATACTTCATCAATAGGAAAGGATTGTACGGAACAATAAACCTATAAATAAAAAGTAAAACTTCATATTAGTTTGAATATCAATGACAATTAATTTATATCATGGTGAGTGAAATATAATGCGACAATGAACATTAAAAAAATGATTTTAAATTGTACCTGTTATCAATGAGATTGCCATTCTTGTCGACAGTGTCACCAGTGTCACGCCTTTTGTACACCGGGTAGCCATTTCCATCGAAAATAGTACGCTCATTAAAGGACTTTGGAAATTTCTTAGAACATTTCTTGCCATCGTGCATGCAAGGTGAAGTCGGATTCAATGGTCCGCATGGACCATGCACCATATACTCGAGAGATGACCTTGTACAACTCCGGATTGAGTTCCTTATTTGGTATCTCAGCACTGATGAAATCATCTATAGAATTTGCAGACATATTTCTATCTGCTCGATCAATCCACAGCAATATATGTGCGTGAGGAAGTCCGCGTTTTTGAAATTCAATAATGTACACAACTACAAAGAAAATAGAATAAAAATCAATCAACTCGAAGTGAAGTTAATAATGAAGCAATCAGCTGAAATAACAAAGGAACTGAGACTTATAATGTGGTACCTCCAATTGCCTTGCCAAAAATATTTTCCGTCTTCAAGTATTTTATAAGTTGGTCCAACTTCATCTTGAAAATGCGACTCATAACATCAGGTCTATCCTCGGGTCGTAAACCCTTGGACTCAACAAAACGTGTTATCTCAGGCCACTTGGGGTTGCACGTGAATGTGATGAATAGTTCCGGATATCCTATGCTCTTGCATATGGCCATAGTGTCTTGGAAGATCTGGACCATATATCGAGGACCTCCGACAAAAGAAGACGGCAAAACAAAGCGTTTACCAATGTTTTCTGTTGGGTCAGATGGATCAATATCACCTGTTCGAATAGCATCATCAAGTGACTTATACTTATCAGACCTCAATAATGGTTGGTTCCTCATTATAAAAGCAAGCCTCTGTGCTTCTATCATCATATAGCCATCTACTATAAACTATTGGAATAACTTTCTACTCAGTAATATTGTCTGGGCCTCACCAATACGGTCAAAAATTCTAAAAGCCAAAAACTCCTTAATTGTAAGTGTGTGCCTGACACCTCTAGACTTATCTGAGTGCGAAATCTCTGGATAGTATCCATCCTCACCATATGGGAAAAGTAGGGGATATTGCATTGGAAGGTAACTTGGATGTAATTCTGAAATTCTTTGGAAATCGCCATTTTTTCGTTCCAATACAATATCGCGGGGATCCATCTCGTACTCATCATCTCCTGATTATTGAGAAATAAAATCATTTAGAATATATTAAACTACTTATGGAATATATATTTATCATGGATAAATAATAGTGATATCCCAACATACCAACAATTAATGCAGCGACTTCTGAACATGTAGGTAGATTATACATGCGTCCATCGCGTGACCTACTTCCCATGAGACATAACTTTACATCCATATCGGCGCTCTCCTTGAATCGTTCAGCAGCCATTCGAAAATTTTGGGCAATTGGATTTTCGACATCTATCATGTTCTTTAGATCATTCACAATTGATGAATCAATCGCAGCAGGACTTTTTGATCTACAAAATAAAATAAAAAATATAATGAGAATCAACAATATATTTATATAGAATATTTTTAAAAACTATACATATGTAGTGGAATTAATATGGATCCAAGAGAATGAATACCGGACAACATCGATTCTGTCTTGAGTTTCATCCTCGCCACAATACATATATAGCTGTGAAAACTTAAGCGAATCACCTTCTTTAGGTAACAAACTACCGAGTAAATGATAGTTATTTCCACCAAGCCTATATGTATACGGACCATGTCCATTGTTGACTATTTTATCTTGGATCCCACCCATCGAAGTAAAAGCGTACATCATATTATAAGCACATATGTTCTCAATGTAATTACGACTCTTAATATGCCTATTTTGTAAAAGATCACGTAGCAGCCGTGGAGGTTCTTTCAGAAGAGGAAGTTGTATTTTACCACGACTACAACACAAACCAAATTCCGGACTACTCAACGGGATTTTTTTTAACCTCTCATCAAACCACATAAGCGCACCGCAAAATCCACACGCATATGTAGGATCACCCATATCTTCGTAAGCTGCTCCATGAAAGTGTATAAATGTCAATTATTATAATATATTTGAATAGTAATTTTAGTGTGTGTTGGATTTAGTGGTAATCAACATTACCTACTGACGATATCCCATTATTTCTCCGCGCAGTAATATCCTTCTTTTCATGTAGTTTTTTCATAGATCTCTTTCGTGATTCCTTAAGCATGTCCACACGTGATGACTCTTCACTCATAACTCTTATCACATTAAGAGTATATTTATCTAGCAATTGCTGTATACGCTCTTCCGCAAGAGGCATGCACTCTTCAACATACGGAGGTACCATTATTCTGTAATATCCGCAATTTCGAATTTCGGTAATTTTCTTTTTTCGGCTGAAGTTCGTTTTGACGACTCTATCATAACCGTTTCGTCATTCCGAGAATGATTATTTCTGCACTTTTTGTCATCCGAGTTCGTTTCGGTGTCGTTTTGTTGAGTTCCGTGTCCTTAATCGACTTTTTCACGTGGGAGTTTGACTTTGTAAAGTCACCATTAATTCTTGGAAACTCCAAAAATTCTGAATCTTCGCAATATTATATATCATCAAGTTATCTTTCCAATGGTTCAAACGGTGAGTCAATCGGAGTCCAGACGAAGGAGTTATGGTCGAAATAGCTAAGACTGCATGATGTGCCTTTTTGGTGATGGAGTGGACTGTACCGTGTGCCGCGGCACACTTCGGCTGGGCCACGGCACTAAGCTGATTTCTGGGCGTTTTTTTTGGCCCTGGGCCACGGCACACGTGTCCTGTGCCGCGGCACACGGGCTTTTTCTACACTTTTTAGCAGATTTTCGAGGAGAAACATTCATTTTCTCCTCTCTTCTTCCTCCTACCATTCTAGGCGATTCTAAGGGCGATTTTGGGCGATTTGAGTGCTCCCAAACTTGTAGAGATCATCCACCTCAAGTCTTGTTGTAGATTTTCGACATCTACTTGAATCCTTCATCCAAATCAAGGTATTTTGGCTTGAACCCTTGTTTTTGTAGATTTGGGGATTTTCCTTTTTGATTTCAATTCCAATCCGTTTTTGATCAATTAATTGTTGTATAAACGTTGTTTTGAACTTATTCTACGTATTGGATACTCATATCTTTGGTTCGTTCGACCCGAGGGGTGATTTCTTTGTTCTTGAAGGGTCTTGAACATTTAATGTTCGATTAAATGTTCGAATGAGTTCCCTTTGATAGTTTGTTGGGATTTCTGTTGTTTTCGGCCTTGATTCTCGTCGTAATCATGTTTTATTATTCCTTACGGAGGATTATAGGTGCTCGATGATTCCGATGTTGAATTTCGTTGGTGATTGATGATTCATGTGGTGTTTTCCCGTAGTAATTTCGGTGCTATCGCGTTCTAGATACTCTTCGGGAATTTGAGGGCTACTCGGCCGTATCCGTTCATTTTTCCATTGCTCGTGATATCGAGGCAAGTACCTTGTCCATACTATTCTTGTTTTGTGGATATGATAATTGGTGATCATCTTGGTGTGTTTGTTTATTTGTTTGAAATGAGTTTTCTAAGGATTCGGCTAGCCTCGTTAAAGGTTCACTTTCAAAACGCGTGTGTTTTGTAAATTGTGTGGGTTGTAAGTGACTACGTGAATCCTTTGGATATATTTGGTGTTGATGTTGCGCTTGATAATGCGTGCGTACGTATATTGCTTATTTCCGTCGCGTTATGGTTAACGTGCGTGTTGTTATTTATTCGTGTGGTCGTGGACTGACGGATGAATTATGTGAATTGGTGTATTGATTTGATAATTGTTACGACGATGACTGTGTACATGATGTTTGTGACAATGTGAATATTTGTTGTGAGAGACGTCATATCCGGGAGCCTCTGAGGGCGGGGCGTGCGATCTCGATGCGTGTACGCTGCAATGTGCGGCTTCATATGGTTGGTGAACGCCGGTGTTTACCTGATGCGCGTGCAAGGGGCGGCTCTTATGGGAGTGACGCCGGCGCGGTAGACACGGACAAGGTGCGGCTGACATGTGGAGTGAACTCCGGTGCACAGGCGTTTCAGTGGAGGCGCCTGGCAGGCTTATTGGTAACGGATATTGAGTATTTAGCTAAGACCCCGTTACCGAACGATTATCGTATTTCAAATTCTTTCGACCCTTTTCAAATGCTAGTCTCGATATAGACCGTGATTCTTGTTTTCTGAAAGTGTGTTTCAACTCGTTTTTAAAGTGTTGGTATCAGGGTTAATTAACCAAGGACATTTGACGAGATCTCTGAGGGTTAATTAATCAGGGGTCTTGAGCAGTTTTTGGGCGGACGAAAGGCTGTGTCCTTGATTATTACTGTGTTGTCATTTTGTGTTTTAGGTCGAGGACCCCGTGTGATGTTGTGATGTTTGATCTCATGTTGATATTATTTTGATTGGGTCGAGGACCCCGTGTGATGTTGTGATGTTTGATCTCATGTTGATATTATTTGGATTGGGTCGAGGACCCCGTGTGATGTTGAGACGTTGTAATTTGTTTAGCTAGCCAGCTCGGGAGGGTCCTTCGAGGCCTCGAGTGGGATTTGTGGCTTCGTCCCGGTCCTAGGCGATGCGCGTGCGCGATTATGTTTTGTTGATTTTTATGTCCGTCGAGGATACATGATATTGGGCTCTGGCCCTGTGTATTGTTGTCGGTTTTCTATTTGCGAAAACAAAACCTTTGGGCTGTGACCCCTGTTGATTTTGGAAAGAGAAGGATTCGGAAATCCTAAATTGTTTTCTATTAAAACTCTCGATGGCATTTTAAACTGTTTTATAAATTGTTTCCCTTGATTTGTGATCTTTCGGTTTTGGAATGTTTTACCAAACTTATGCCTCGGGAAGTGCTTTTCGTTACGTTTGGAACTTTGAGGATTCCTGGTTATTGTTATTCGTGGAATGTGAATTGTATGGCTCGTATTTTTGCACTTGTATTTGCACTAACAAAACAGTGGAGTTTTGCTAACCCCCGAGTATTCGAGGGGTGGATGTCTATTTTTGCATTCAGGTTTTGGAGCATAACACAGGGTCGGCACGAAGGATGATGAAAGATGAACAATACTAATCACACGAGGACCCGTTGATGTCGTATTGGTCTAGTTGTATTTTCTTTTCCGCTGCAGTATCTTTTCCCCATTGTACGGGAGTTTATTGTATTTCGACCCCTGCGTGGGCTGGTATTGTAATCGAGTTGTATGCTTTATTGAAAGGCCAAATCGGTCTACTGAGTCATTTTAGCCTTAAAGGCATTGTCGATATGTTTAATGATGTTACTAGCCTGGTAGATCCTTGAGGAAAGGTTCTACGGCGTGTAATATCCCTGAGCGGATTGGGGGTGTTACATAAATAGTATCAGAGCTTAGGTTGTGGAAACCTAGGTTGTCGGGTCAGTGGTGTCTATTGAGTTTTGTCTCGTCGGATTTTGTCTGACTGAGTCGTGTCGCGACGCGTCGTCTGAGTTTGTTGGTCGTGATTAGTATCGTGGGGCGATCATCATCTTCGTGCGACCTGTGGCTGTAAGTCTCCCTTCTTTGTGTTGTGCCTCGTGTGACACGAGCTATTTTTATGATTGTTTGTTCAGTGACGGAATCCTCTTATGGATTTTGATTTCGTGGTATGTGGTTATTTGACTCTAATATTTCGTTCATATGAGGAATAGTGTTGCTGGATTGTGCATGTTGAACTGTATTTCTTTTATCCGCTGCGTGAGTTCTTTTGTAATGCCTTTCGGTATTTTACCGAATGAGTTTTATTTCGAAAACCGATTCCCTTAACCGAGTTTTTGGCATTATGGCCTTGATCATTTTGGCGAAATTCTTATGACGGTATTTAGTATTTTGTAAATGGCTTTTGTGAGTTTTTGAAATATTACCGTCATCGACCTTTTTGGCGTTTTTGTAAATGGTTTTTATCCTGGTGAGTTCCGGCGCGGGACCCACGACGCTATAAAGTTTTGTGTAATTACCTGAAATTTTTGGGCATTCTAGCCCATTGAATTATCTTTGAAAACCTTGAGTATCTTAGAAAATAAATTTCGAGACGTACTTTTAAAATGAATCGTTTTCTCGTGGTACTTCCAAGGTGCCACAATATGTTTCCAAATTCTTCTACCTCGAGGACCAAAATGTTTTGAGATATTTTCAATGTTTTAGAAACACTTATACTTAGACCCAAGGGTCGGATATTCTGAAAGTTTTTCACTAAAAGAAAGGTGTCCTCATTTTTGTTCAAACGCAAGATGATTTTCAAAGTCTCGAAAATGATGTTTGTTCAACTTTTTGTAAAATGATACTCAAGATCAACTGTTGTTTCCAAACTATTTTCAAAAGGTGGTTTTCGTTTTTAAAAACCTATCATTCCTGTTTGCGGACTGGAAATGCATGTATGGTTTTCGAACTTTCGTTACGGTGTTAATCCCGATTTGTGATTGAATTGGTGGTGTGAGCGTTGAGTCGTTTTCCACACACTTGTTGTGTTAGCCCTCTGTGAGAGGTGGGGTGTTGGTACTGAATATTGTCGCCTAGTGGTGATTTCTGCGTTGTCGCGCATGTGCGAGCTGTTAGAGCTTGGTTTGGTATGGCCGTGTGCATCGGTGATCGTTCTGTTATGTGACGGTTGTTTAATGTCTTGTTACCTTGCTCCTGTTTTTGTGAATTTCGTGGATGAGGTCGGGGGTAATACATGTACTATTTTGACTTCTGTATTTTCTCTTTCTCCAGTTCATCGATTCGCTCATGTTCGTTGACACTTTATGAACTTGTTCTGTATTTCGGTTTCATCGTCCAAACGAGCTGTGATCTTGTTGTGGGTCGATCTAGTTATCGCTTTGACTTTTTCGAGTTCGGTTCGATTCTTGTGAACCTTGTTCGGAAGTGACATCTTTTGGTTCTACTAATTCTTTTATTCGAAGTGGATCGGATTTAGAAGTCCTGTGTTTTCGACTCTGTCGACTCGTTTATGCTCGTTAACATTTTCTGAACTTTCCCTATCCCTTGCTTTTGTTGATCGAACGAGTGTGGTATTATTTCGGAATAACTCGTTTGTCACTTGTTGGTTTTATTGTGTTTCTAACGGCGACGTTGTGTTGGTCGTCGTGGAGCGTGTTTTCACGCCGTATATTCCTTTGCATTGCTTGTAACGTTTCGCCGATGGGTGCAAGTTACGCACTTCTTGTGTATCTCATTGAGTTTTTCCTGACGGGATATTTCTCCTCCCTACTTGTTTTAAGTTTCGGGACGAAACTTCTTTTAAGGAGGGTAGAATGTAATATCCGCAATTTCGAATTTCGGTAATTTTATTTTTTCGGAGGAAGTTCGTTTTGACGACTCGCTCATGACCGTATCGTCATTCCGAGAATGATTAATTCTGCATTTTTTGTCATCCGAGTTCGTTTCGGTGTCGTTTTGTTGAGTTCCGTGTCCTTAATGGACTTTTTCACGTGGGAGTTCGACTTTGTAAAGTCACCATTAATTCTTGGAAACACCAAAAATTCTGAATCTTTGCAATATTATAGATCATCAAGTTAGCTTTCCAATGGTTCAAACGGTGAGTCAATCGGAGTCCAGACGAAGGAGTTATGGTCGAAATAGCTAAGACTGCACGATGTGCCTTTTTGGTGATGGAGTGGACTGTACCGTGTGCCGCGGCACACTTCGGCTGGGCCGCGGCACTAAGCTGATTTCTGGGCGTTTTTTTTGGCCCTGGGCCGCGGCACACTTGTCCTGTGCCGCGGCACACGGGCTTTTTCTGCACTTTTTAGCAGATTTTCGAGGAGAAACATTCATTTTCTCCTCTCTTCTTCCTCTTACCATTCTAGGCGATTCTAAGGGCGATTTTGGGCGATTTGAGTACTCCCAAACTTGTAGATATCATCCACCTCAAGTTTTGTTGTAGATTTTCGACCTCTACTTGAATCCTTCATCCAAATCAAGGTATTTTGGCTTGAACCCTTGTTTTTGTAGATTTGGGGATTTTCCTTTTTGATTTCGATTCCAATCCGTTTTTGATCAATTAACTATTGTATAAATGTTGTTTTGAACTTGTTCTACAGATTGGATACTCGGATCTTTGGTTCGTTCGACCCGAGTGTAATATCCGCAATTTTCGATTTCCGGTAATTCTTTTTTTTTTCGGTCGGAGTCCGTTTTGACGACTCGCTCATGACCGTTTCGTCATTCTGAGAATGATTAATTCTACACTTTTTGACATCCGAGTTCGTTTCGGTGTCGTTTCGTTGAGTTCTGTGCTTTTTAGCGACTTTTCCGCACTTGAGTTCGATTCTTGCGAATCTCGACCAAAGCTATTGTTTGAGTTTCCCGCAAGTCCGTTTAACTTTGTTAGACGTGTTGTGAACTTCGGTTTGGTTATTCGATCACGTATGGTGATTTTCGGGCATTTGGGCCATTTTCGTAATTTCCCAAAGTTTGGGGTAATTACCTTCCGTTGTCGAATCTCGAGCCTTCGGGTGGTCGGAATTGTGTGTTCTACTAGCTCTTAGATTCGTCTTTGTGAGTACTTCGTAACCGTATCTTCGGTTCGTATTCGAGTTCGGGTTTCGGTGTCGTTTTGTTGAATTCGGGATTACTAAACGACTTTTCTAAGTATGAGTTCGCCTTTGTTAGATCATCATTAATTTTTGGTAACTCCAAAAATTATAAATCTTGCAATATTATAGAACATCGAGTTAGCTTTCCAATGGTTCAAAGCGGTGAGTCAATGGTCGGACGAGAGAGAGTTATGGTCGTTTTAGTGGAAGGCTGTCATTTGTCGGGCACCGTCCGAGAGCCTTTCGGCCGATAGGGGGCGATAGACTCTCTTGCCCGGCATTTTGTATAGGGTATCGGTTGGGCCTATCGTAGATAGGCGGCCGATAGGTTCTCATGTGTTGCACTATAAATGTGGTTTTGAGCGTGAAACGGCTCATTCTTTCCCATTTTCCACCGAGTCGCGAGAGAGAGTTAGAGAGGAGAGAGTTCTTCATCCGGGGTCGATTTTCATCATTTCTTTTCGGTTGTGAGGCTCGGATAATCAATCTAACGCGTTCTACGGATCTTAGTACTCGAATCTTCCAAGGTAATGCTCTAAAACCCTATTTCGATCAATTTGGGGTTTTGGGTTTTCTTAGATTCGTTAGTTTCGTTGGTGGAATCATGGTGTATACGATTGATATTGTTAGTATATTTAGTTTTACTAAGGATTCAAGGATATTTAGTGGATTTTTATGTAATATAGAGTGTTTGGTTGTGGTCGCCCTCGTTGTTATTTTTGTATGAATATACATGAATCGTAGGCGGGTTTCCGGGTGTATTCCTTTTCCGTAATCGTTTAGAAGTGGTTGTGATTGTGCTATTCGAATCGTTAGGTTCATTTTCGTCGATTCCTCGCGGTCGTGCTTGATTCTTCCGTTCCGTTCGTTGTCGTATTCCTTTTCGTTAGCATCGGGCGTTCCGAAGCTTCCCGGTTGAGCCGTATCCGTTCGTGGTTCCGTGCTCGTGGTATCGAGGCAAGTACCTTGCCCATACTTTGCTTATTTTGTGGATATGATGATCGGTGATCGTATTAGTGTGTTGTTTGGTTATTTGAAATGAAGTTTCAAAAGGATTTCGGTTTGGCCTCGTTAAAGGCTTTCTTTCAAAACGCGTGAGTTTTGTGAACGGTGTTTTGAGAATTGATTGTGATTTGATTATTTTGAACGTTGAAGGATTTTATGAGGATACTCCTCTTGTTTAAAGTTATGGAATCGTGTATTCCGTATTTAAGCTTGTTATTGTATTTTTGAAGAGTTTGGTAATGGTGTCGAGTTAATGGCCATCTCTAGTGGGTATTCTTAATGAACTTACATTCTTAGCATGTTAGTATTGCATGAGTAACGTGTTTTGTGTGTAACTCACCTCGTGTTAGCCCGACGGGGTCAAGGCTGCCGCCCTGGATTTCACGAGTTTCGTACCGCTAGCCAACTCGTTAGGGTCCTTGCAAGGCCTCGAGTGAGAATGTATGCTGCCGCCCTGTTCTCACGGCTTAGCGTGTGCGTGGTTTGTTTTTCTGTAATTGTAGCCAACTCGGTAGGGTCCCTATGAGGCCTCGAGCGAGAATGTATCTTTGCCGCCTGTTCTCGAGGCTAATTGTGGACTGTTCATTTCAGGTAATGAGTGCTTTCGAACGGTTTTAATGTTTGCATGAATTGACTAAGGGTGTAAGAGGTATGTGTTAGTTTGGCTTACTTGTCAAGGATGGCAGAGTATTTTGTTGTTTGTTTTAAATCCTTTATTTGTGGACTTTGATGTTGGGATACGAACCTCACAGTCGTTCTTGTGTACCGTGAGTTGATGAGATTTGGGGCTAAAATCCCAATGGTTTTGTAAAAGTCGTTTCACGGATTTGGGGCTAAAATCCCAACGGTTGGTTAATGTCATTTTCGAAAGTAAACCTTTGGGGCGGTGACCCCTTTTGTCTTTTGGTTTTCAAAAGTAGGATTTGATAATCCTAAATTGTTTTCTATTAAAACTCTCGATGGCATTCTAAAGCGTGTTATAAATTACTTCCATTGATTTATGATATTTCGTTTTTGAAATGTTTTCTCAAACCCTTGCCTCGGGAAGTACTTTTCGTTTCGTTTGGATCTTTGAGGATCCTCGGTTATTGTTATTCGTGGAATGTGAATTGTATGGCTCGTATTTGCACTTTGTATTTGCACTAGCAAAACGGTGGAGTTTGCTAACCCCAGTATTCGGGGTGGATGTCTGTTTTGCATTCGGGTTTTGGAGCATAACACGAATTCGGCACGAAGGATGATGAAAGATGATCGATACTAATCACACGAGGAACCGTACATCGTGTGTTGGTTCGATTGTACTTTATTTTCATTTCTTTGTATTGTTCCGTTATGCAGGTGTAGTTGTATTTTGTCCCTGCGTGGGCATGAGTTGTATTTGGGTTGTATGTATTTGTGGAAAGACCAAATCGGTCTCTTGAGTCATTGTAGCCTCGAAGGCATTGTCGAGATGTTAAATGTCGTTACCGGCTGGTAGATCCTTGAGGAAAGGTTCTACGGCGTGTAATATCCTGAGCGGATTGGGGTGTTACATAAATGGTATCGGAGCTTAGGTTGTGAAAACCTGGGTGTCGGATCGATGGTGTCTATTGAGTTTTGTCTCGTCGGATTTAGTCAGTGAGTCGTGTCGCGATGCGTCGTTTGAGTTTGTTGGTCGTGATTAGTATCGTGGGCGATCATCATCTTCGTGCGACTGTGGAAGTAAGTCTCCCTTCTTTGTGTTGTGCCTCGTGTGACACGAGCTATTTTTATGATTATTTGTTAAGTGGTGGAATCCTTATGTGAATTGATTTCACGATATGTATTTAGTCGACTCTCGTATTTGATTTATACGAGGAGTGTAAATCGTTTGTGATGTCTTTTATTGTTGTTTTTCTCCGTTGTTGATGATTTTCGAATCGATTTGCACGTTTTACAAGTCTCTTGTGGAAGCTTTGTGCTTATACACGTTCGACTTGTTCACTAGCCGATCTTGGGAGGGTATTTTATCGGTTTTTTCCGAATGTGGTATTTTATCGTTTATTTTCGTTTAAAGACATGTATTGTCTTGATTTTAAACGTTTTGATGCGTGTGCTAGGAGTTGTTTCATTGAACGTCGGTATGTGTGAGTTTTGGGCATTACGCCTATTGGATTTTTGAAAACCTTGAGTATCTTAGAAAAATAAATTTGAGACATACTTTTCAAATGAGTTATTTCTTGTGGTACATCCTAGATGCCTGATGTATTTCAAAAATTTTCTACCTCGAGGACCAAAATGTTTTGAGATATTTTCAACACTTTTATTTAGACAGGGTCGAATAATTTGAAAGTTTTCACTAAGAGAAAGTGTCTTCATTTTTATCAAATGCGAAATGGTTCTCCAAAGTCTCGATAATGATGTTTCACGTTTGTACTTTTTGAAAGGTGATACTCAAGATCAACCAAGATTCTTCAAATTATTTTCAAAATGAAGTTTTCGTTTTAAAACCTATCCATTCCGTTTGAGGTGGTATGAATGTATGATGTTCGCGTTGTCATTTTGATACTTTCTCCCGAGTATGATCGAATTGGCGGTGTGAGCGTTGAGTCGCTTTCCACACATGGGTTGTGCTAGCCCCTGTGAAAGGCGGAGTGTTGGTATTGAATGTTGTCGCCTCATGGCAATTTCTGCGTTGTCGCGCATGTGCGAGCTGTTAGAGCTTGGTTTGGTATGACCGTGTGCATCGGTGATGGTTCCGTTATGCGTCGATTGTTTAATGTCTTGTTACCTTGCTCCCGTTTTGTGAATTTCGTGGGACGAGGTCGGGGTAATGCCGTACTATTTTGACTTCGTATTTTCTCTTCCTCCGATCTATCGATTCGCTCATGTTCGTTGGCACTTTATGAACTTGTTCTGTATTTCGATTTCATCGTCCGAACGAGCTGTGGTCTTGTTGTGGGTCGATCTGGTTATCGATGTTACTTTTTCGGGTTCAGTTCGATTCTTGTGAACCTTGTTTGGGAGTGACATCATCTGGTTCTACTAGTTCTTTTATTCGAAGTGGATCGGATTTGGAACTCTTATGTTTTCGACTCTGTCGACTCATTTATGTTTGTTGACATTTACGAGATTGTCGCCCCTTGTTTTTGTTTATCGAGAGTGTGGTATCGTTTCGGAATAACTCGTTCGTCGTTGTGACTTTTCAATTGCTATTCCCTTTCCTGTGGATCTTATGTGAATGCACATCCTGTTGTTTTCACCGGATCATATATTGTCTCGAGTCGAGATGTGAACCTTGGAGTTGTAGTTTGAATTTTATTATCCTTCGTGTTTCGGACATGATTGTTCGATTTTTGTTGTCTCGATCGTTTGTTTGTTCGGTTTTTGTTCTCGTTTCGTGATTATTGAGCATTCAGACTCCTTCGTAATTCCCTTCAGTTCGGGAAATTAGTTTCGTTTTCGATCTTCCATCCCTTAGGCGATGGGATTCCGTGTTTGTTCAGCGGTTGACTCGCGTTTTGATTGATGTACCGTTGGGTTGGTCAATCATATTGATTTTCGTTCGTTGTGTTTTGTGATTATCAGATAATTGAATTGACTATAGTATCCGTTTGATGACGCTTGTCACTTGTCGGTTTTATTATATCCCTAACGGCGACGTTGTGTTGGTCACCGTGGAGCGTGTTTACACGCCGTATATTCCTTTGCATTGTTTGTAACATTTCGCCGTTGGGCATTAGTTACGCATTCTTGTGTGTCTCGTTGAGTTTTTCCTGGCGGAATATTTCTTCTCCCTACTTGTTTTAAGTTTCGGGACGAAACTTCTTTTAAGGAGGGTAGAATGTAATATCCGCAATTTTCGATTTCGGTAATTCTTTTTTTTGGTCGAGTCCGTTTTGACGACTTCGCTCATGACCGTTTCGTCATTCGAGAATGATTAATTCTACACTTTTGACATCGAGTTCGTTTGGTGTCGTTTCGTTGAGTTACGTGCTTTTAGCGACTTTTCCGCACTTGAGTTCGATTCTTGCGAATCTCGACCAGCTACTTGTTTGAGTTTCCCGCAAGTCCGTTTAACTTTGTTAGACGTGTTGTGAACTTCGGTTTGGTTATTCGATCACGTATGGTGATTTTCGGGCATTTGGGCCATTTTCGTAATTTCCCAAAGTTTGGGGTAATTACCTTCCGTTGTCGAATCTCGAGCCTTCGGGTGGTCGGAATTGTGTGTTCTACTAGCTCTTAGATTCGTCTTTGTGAGTACTTCGTAACCGTATCTTCGGTTCGTATTCGAGTTCGGGTTTCGGTGTCGTTTTGTTGAATTCGGGATTACTAAACGACTTTTCTAAGTATGAGTTCGCCTTTGTTAGATCATCATTAATTTTTGGTAACTCCAAAAATTATAAATCTTTGCAATATTATAGAACATCGAGTTAGCTTTCCAATGGTTCAAACGGTGAGTCAATCGAGTCCGGACGAGAGAGTTATGGTCGTTTAGTGGAAGGCCATCGGTGTCGGGCACCGTCCGAGCCTTTCGGCCGATAGGGGGCCGATAGACTCTCTTGCCCGGCATTTTGTATAGGGTATCGGTTGGGCCTATCGGTAGATAGGCCGGCCGATAGGTTCTGTGTGTTGCACTATAAATGTGGTTTTGAGCGTGAGCGGCTCATTCTTTCCCATTTTTCCACCGAGTCGCGAGAGAGAGTTAGAGAGGGAGAGAGTTCTTCATCAGGTCGATTTTCATCATTTCTTTTCGGTTGTGAGGCTCGGATAATCAATCTAACGCGCGTTCTACGGATCTTAGTACTCGAATCTTCCAAGGTAATGCTCTAAAACCCTATTTCGATCAATTTGGGGGTTTTGGGTTTTCTTAGGTCGTTAGTTTCGTTGGTGGATTCATGGTGTATACGATTGATATTGTTAGTATCTTTAGTTTTCCTACGGATTCATGGATATTTTGTGGATTTTTATGGAATCGAGAGGGTTTGGTTGTGGTCCGCCCTCGTTGTTATTTTTGTATGAATATACATGAATCGTAGGCGGGTTTAGGGTGTATTCCTTTTCCGTAATCGTTTAGAAGTGGTTGTGATTGTGCTATTCGAATCGTTAGGTTCATTTTAAATCGATTCCTCGCGGTCGTGCTTGATTCTTCCGTTCCGTTCGTTGTCGTATTCCTTTTCGTTAGCATCGGGCGTTAGAAGCTTCCGGTTGAGCCGTATCCGTTCGTGGTTCCGTGCTCGTGGTATCGAGGCAAGTACCTTGCCCATACTTTGCTTATTTTGTGGATATGATGATCGGTGATCGTATTAGTGTGTTGTTTGGTTATTTGAAATGAAGTTTCAAAAGGATTTCGGTTTGGCCTCGTTAAAGGCTTTCTTTCAAAACGCGTGAGTTTTGTGAACGGTGTTTTGAGAATTGATTGTGATTTGATTATTTTGAACGTTGAAGGATTTTATGAGGATACTCCTCTTGTTTAAAGTTATGGAATCGTGTATTCCGTATTTAAGCTTGTTATTGTATTTTTGAAGAGTTTGGTAATGGTGTCGAGTTAATGGCCATCTCTAGTGGGTATTCTTAATGAACTTACATTCTTAGCATGTTAGTATTGCATGAGTAACGTGTTTTGTGTGTAACTCACCTCGTGTTAGCCCGACGGGGTCAAGGAGGGAAATCTATGCTGCCGCCCTGGATTTCACGAGTTTCGTACCGCTAGCCAACTCGTTAGGGTCCTTGCAAGGCCTCGAGTGAGAATGTATCTTTGCCGCCTGTTCTCACGGCTTAGCGTGTGCGTGGTTTGTTTTTACGTAATTGTAGCCAACTCGGTAGGGTCCCTATGAGGCCTCGGCGAGAATGTATCTTTGCCGCCTGTTCTCGAGGCTAATTGTGGGACTGCTCATTTCCTAAATGAGTGCTTTGAACGGTTTTCATGTTTGCATGCATTGACTAAGTGTGTAAGAGGTAAGTGTTCGTTTGGCTTACTTGGCTAGGATGGCCTTTGGAGTATTTTGTTGTTTGTTTTAAATCCTTTATTTGTGGACTTTGATGTTGGGATACGAACCTCCCAGTCGTTCTTGTGTACCGTGAGTTGATGAGATTTGGGGCTAAAATCCCAATGGTTTTGTAAAAGTCGTTTCTGGATTTGGGGCTAAAATCCCAACGGTTGGTTAATGTCATTTTTCGAAAGTAAACCTTTGGGCGGTGACCCCTTTTGTCTTTTGGTTTTGAAAAGTAGGATTTGATAATCCTAAATTGTTTTCTATTAAAACTCTCGATGGCATTCTAAAGCGTGTTATAAATTACTTCCATTGATTTATGATATTTCGTTTTTGAAATGTTTTCTCAAACCCTTGCCTCGGGAAGTACTTTTCGTTTCGTTTGGATCTTTGAGGATCCTCGGTTATTGTTACTCGTGGAATGTGAATTGTATGGCTCGTATTTGCACTTTGTATTTGCACTAGCAAAACGGTGGAGTTTGCTAACCCCAGTATTCGGGGTGGATGTCTGTTTTGCATTCGGGTTTTGGAGCATAACACGGGGTCGGCACGAAGGATGATGAAAGATGATCGATACTAATCACATGAGGAACCGTACATCGTGTGTTGGTTCGATTGTACTTTATTTTCATTCTTTGTATTGTTCCCGTTGTACGGGTGTAGTTGTATTTTGTCCCCTGCGTGGGCATGAGTTGTATTTGGGTTGTATGTATTTGTGGAAAGACCAAATCGGTCTACTGAGTCATTGTAGCCTCGAAGGCATTGTCGAGATGTTAAATGTCGTTACCAGCCTGGTAGATCCTTGAGGAAAGGTTCTACGGCGTGTAATATCCCTGAGCGGATTGGGGGTGTTACACCGAGGGGTGATTTCTTTGTTCTTGAAGGGTCTTGAACATTTAATATTCGATTAAATGTTCGAATGAGTTCCCTTTGATAGTTTGTTGGGATTTCTGTTGTTTTCGGCCTTGATTCTCGTCGTAATCATGTTTTATTATTCCTTACGGAGGATTATAGGTGCTCGATGATTCCGATGTTGAATTCCGTTGGTGATTGATGATTCATGTGGTGTTTTCCCGTAGTAATTTCGGTGCTATCGCGTTCTAGATAGTGTTCGGGAATTTGAGGGCTACCCGGCCGTATCCGTTCATTTTTCCATTGCTCGTGATATCGAGGCAAGTACCTTGTCCATACTATTCTTGTTTTGTAGATATGATAATTGGTGATCATCTTGGTGTGTTTGTTTATTTGTTTGAAATGAGTTTTCTAAGGATTCGGCTAGCCTCGTTAAAGGCTCACTTTCAAAACGCGTGTGTTTTGTAAATTATGTGGGTTGTAAGTGACTACGTGAATCCTTTGGATAGATTTGGTGTTGATGTTGCGCTTGATAATGCGTGCGTACGTATATTGCTTATTTCCGTCGCGTTATGGTTAACGTGCATGTTGTTATTTATTCGTGTGGTCGTGGACTGACGGATGAATTATGTGAATTGGTGTATTCATTTGATAATTGTTACGACGATGACTGTGTACTTGATGTTTGTGACCATGTGAATATTTGTTGTGAGAGACGTCATATCCGGGAGCCTCTGAGGGCGGGGCGTGCGATCTCCGGTCTGGTGTACGCTGCAATGTGCGGCTCCATATGGTTGGTGAACGCGGGTGTTTACCTGATGCGCGTGCAAGGTGCGGCTCTTATGGGAGTGACGCCGGCGCGGTAGACACGGACAAGGTGCGGCTGACATGTGGAGTGAACGCCGGTGCACAGGCGTTTCAGTGGAGGCGCCTGGCAGGCTTATTGGTAACGGATATTGAGTGTTTAGCTAAGACCCCGTTACCGAACGATTATCGTATTTCAAATTCTTTCGACCCTTTTCAAATGCTGGTCTCGATATAGACCGTGATTCTTGTTTTCTGAAAGTGTGTTTCAACTCGTTTTTAAAGTGTTGGTATCAGGGTTAATTAACCAAGGACATTTGACGAGATCTCCGAGGGTTAATTAATCAGGGGTCTTGAGCAGTTTTTGGGCGGACGAAAGGCTGTGTCCTTGATTATTACTGTGTTGTCATTTTGTGTTTTGGGTCGAGGACCCCGTGTGATGTTGTGATGTTTGATCTCATGTTGATATTATTTGGATTGGGTCGAGGACCCCGTGTGATGTTGTGATGTTTGATCTCATGTTGATATTATTTGGATTGGGTCGAGGACCCCGTGTGATGTTGAGACGTTGTAATTTGTTTAGCTAGCCAGCTCGGGAGGGTCCTTCGAGGCCTCGAGTGGGATTTGTGGCTTCGTCCCGGTCCTAGGCGATGCGCGTGCGCGATTATGTTTTGTTGATTTTTATGTCCGTCGAGGATACATGATATTGGGCTCTGGCCCTGTGTATTGTTGTCGGTTTTCTATTTGCGAAAACAAAACCTTTGGGCTGTGACCCCTGTTGATTTTGGAAAGAGAAGGATTCGGAAATCCTAAATTGTTTTCTATTAAAACTCTCGATGGCATTTTAAACTGTTTTATAAATTGTTTCCCTTGATTTGTGATCTTTCGGTTTTGGAATGTTTTACCAAACTTATGCCTCGGGAAGTGCTTTTCGTTACGTTTGGAACTTTGAGAATTCCTGGTTATTGTTATTCGTGGAATGTGAATTGTATGGCTCTTATTTTTGCACTTGTATTTGCACTAGCAAAACAGTGGAGTTTTGCTAACCCCCGAGTATTCGGGGGGTGGATGTCTATTTTTGCATTCAGGTTTTGGAGCATAACACAGGGTCGGCACGAAGGATGATGAAAGATGAACGATACTAATCACACGAGGACCCGTTGATGTCGTATTGGTCTAGTTGTATTTTTTTTCCGCTGCAGTATCTTTTCCCCGTTGTACGGAAGTTTATTGTATTTCGACCCCTGCGTGGGCTGGTATTGTAATCGAGTTGTATGCTTTATTGAAAGGCCAAATCGGTCTACTGAGTCATTTTAGCCTTAAAGGCATTGTCGATATGTTTAATGATGTTACTAGCCTGGTAGATCCTTGAGGAAAGGTTCTACGGCATGTAATATCCCTGAGCGGATTGGGGGTGTTACATATTCCTATATAAAGATGAAAATATATATAACTGATGATGAATTATACTTTTTTTTTTAAATTTTATCCGGATTAATGTAATACAAATGTTCTAAATTAGTGAATATTTATATAACACCATTACACTTACTGTATCCTCTAGGATCTTCATGATACATAGAGTAATCAAACGGATGTGACTTGAGATGTCTTCTCATTGATAGTGTGAATCTCCGGTTAATTCTGTTGAATCTTGACACTACTTTGTAATCTTTATCCATATTCCCTACATATGCAAGATGATAAAATGTCAAATATAAATATTTTAATGTGAGAAACAACATATTTAACTACTTACATCTTCAATTATAAATATCTTACTGGAGTAAATGAATTGAACATTTATAATTGGTATCATATAAATTATAATATGAAATATATAGAAGTATTTACCATCAGTCACAACTAAACGGATATGAACTTGGGGTGAGCCTATTGCTTTGCGTATACACATGTTTCGCACTACCGACGTTTGGTGTAATTGTCTCTGCACGATCAAAATGTATCGGTGACAAAACTAATAAAAAAATATCATAGAAATAAAGATTAGTAATATCTTAAACAATTACTAATTTGATACGTAACATATACCATTCGTAATGTCACTCCAAGGTGATATTCCGGCCCCACATCCTTGAGTATTTCTTTTAAAAGTTTGAGCTGTCGTTCCTCCTATATTTTATGAAAATTGATAAACATACAACAATTATTATCTGTTAACGTCACAATATTTGAAGTTGCAATAACAAAACAATTAATATATATATATATATATATATATATAAATAATAATAAATTATTACCATTCTCAATGTTAAGCTGCGGGAGATCGAATACTAAAAATGTTACCATTAGTTATAACATTCAACGGTAATTCGCCACTCAGATTGTTGGAAACTCTACTCCTTTTTCTAGTAGAACTCGGCCCCTCGTTATACAATGGAGCGCGATTCCTTAATTTCAAAGACTTACGACGTCCTGTATCCATTAAATAACTACACAAATATAATAAATTAATCATCTATCCATACAAATTTGCAATAAATCATTTTACACGCATTTTATATTTTTAGTATACAAATTTCATATTGTAAAATAAATTAATAATATCCAGCAAGAAGAAGAAGATACTGCGCACAATCAGGGGAAAAGATTACACTTAAAATCATTTATTGAATAGTGAGTCGTTATTTTTTTTTCTAACTCAGTGATTATTAATTATGAATTAAATAATTTTTATTTTATTGTACGAATAATAAAAGAAATATAGAGATATTTTTATTAGAATATACATATAATATAATATAAGAAACCAAAAATAAAAATGGGATAGAAAAAGTGGTGGTGGGCACGTGGCGTGCTTATCCGATCGCCGATTCATTTTCATTCATTGATTCAGCAGATAAAGAACGCTCACCGATTCATTTTCATTTGTACAAACGCTTGTCTTAAAAAAACGCTTTCATGTTTGCATTCCGTCCGAAAAACCCTACCTATATAATCACTATTCCTACTTCATCAGCCGTCACTTTATCCTCCTCCGAAAAACACGACCCACACTCTCGTCTATTCCTCTTCCACCGCCTCATTTTTCTCTCTGATTCTTAGCCCTTACTCAGGCATCTGTCCAAATATTTTTTCATTTCAGTTTTCCACATAATTTCTTACGGTTGATTTCTACTGCGTGCTCGATCTACTGAAATCCGATGATGTATAAAATTTTTGTTTGTTTGAACATATTCGATTTTTCATTCCCGTTCGGTAAAGTGTAATCACGGTTTATTTTCACGGTGCCGTTCTTCCACCACGGTAAGATCCTCCCCAGGTTCTTCATTTTCTAATTTTTATTTCACGATCTATTTTATTTTTCCTTCTCAAACTGATGATTTATATAATTTTTGTTTATTTCAACATGCTCAATTTTTCATTTCAATTCGGTTATAAGAGCGTACGGTTGATATTTACGGCGCCGTTCGTCAACGACGGTAAGATCATGCGCTTCATTCATCTCCTAAATTTTATTTTTCTATCTAAATTATTATTTAAATGATTTATAATAGTATTGTTTATTTATGGATCCAGATCTGGTGATTGTCCAGCAGATCTGAGTATGTGAGCAATGAATTGATAAATTATTAGGTAATATCTGTCAAAATACTTCTCAATTTAGTATATTATTTGCTTAATAATTTTTTATTTATAAAATTTTTATTTATATCTTGACCAGATCTGGCAGAAATAATGATGGAAATTTCATTTTAAAGTTGTATTTTTAATTTAAGCAGATTAGTATATTATTTGCTTAATAATTTTTTATTTACAAAATTTTTATTCATATCTTGACCAGATCTGGGAGAAATAATGATGGAAATTGGATTTTTATGAAGGTGTATTCTTAATTTAAGCGGAAGAGTACAGTTCATTTTTAATAAAAATTCTCCAAAAATTTTGATGAACAATACTCTATTTTGCATTTATAAAATTTTTATTCACATCTTGACCTGATCTGGATAAATAATGATGGAAATTAGATTTTCAGAAGTTAAATTTTTAATTTAAGCAGAAGAGCACTGTTGGTTTTTAATAAAATTCTTCCAAAAATATTGATGAACAGTATTCTATTTATTTATGATGAAAATATTGAACGGAAATATAATAAAAAAATTTGTAAACGAAAATATTGAATTTTTTAATTTAAGCAGTAGATATATAAATTATAAACACTTGGTGAATACTGTTACTTGGTGAAGAGTACTGCTGATTTTTAATTTGTGCATCAAAGGTAAACTAATATTCGAACAAATAATTACAACAAATAATTATAAATTACGTACCTTTGATGACAACTAACTCTTTGAGACTCGTGTCTTGATTTTTTGTTCTAAACTTTGATATAATCTGTGATAGACAGTAAAATAGAAGTAAAAGTTAAACATTTAATAATCAAACCATATATAAGATAAGATAGAAATGCTTATAACAATTCATTACCTTTGCTGTTCTTTCATGAATAATATTAGTCTGCCTATGACGATGATTGGCAGATGATGAATAGAATTTGAAAGATCAGTTGAATGATCAGTAGTGGGACATCAAATTCGTAGGATATATGTATAATGGATGCGTTCTTGATATATTTTTAACTGGCTGTCTGGTTATTATTTATACTGAATATGGTATGCTTTATAGGATAAACCCAAATCTCTGGATTTCTAAAATCATCGGATTAATAGTTATCCAATCTGTTTACAATTCTTGTTTGTTAAGATAATTATGTAGATTACTATTATCCGATGAAAATACATATTTGCACTCATATTTAATAAATCGATTTTCAAGATTATTCCATAATTTTAGCTAACAAATCAATATCTAAATTCACAAATTGATTATCTGTTTATTATTTATATTGAATATATTATGCTAGATAGGATAAACTCAAATATGTGGATTTGCAAAATCTTAAGAATAATAGATATCCAACTCGTATTAAATTCTAGATTTGTTAAGATAATTATAAAAATTATTATTACCTGATCAAAATATACCACTAAATTGTCTCCTGAAAATGTCAGCAATTAAATCACGTCCAACAATACAGGACTTGGAGTTGTTCATATCATGCTGAAAAGTTGGATATGCTGGACTCGAATTCGTTACAAACTTTATTCCAATATGTATTATTCAAATCTAGAATGTAATTTGGCAGGCTGTGATTGTAAATAAATATTTATATATAATTTATTTATCATAACGAATTCGAGTCTAGAAATCGCTCAAGCCGTATGCATGAGGTCCTGAAATCGCCAAATCCGTATGCGTGAGGTATATCTCTTTCTAACTCTAATTATTTCTTATGTTCAGTTTGCTAATCATGGTTGACATCTAACTCTTTAAACACTTGTATGGATTGTATGTATATAATTGTTAAGTTATAGTTCTCACTTGAAAAATAGATTTGATTAGGCTCCTTAACTTGAATATTACAAAATAAAATTATAGAGTTATGGATAAGTTTGTATTTAAGGCAATCACAGAAAATAAAGTGCAATTGATCATTATATGAAGACAATCGAAGAAAACAAAATGCAATTAATCATTAAGAACTACTAAAGGTCCCAAATATCAAAATAGTGTGATGAACGGAATCAAAGCATAAAACAAAACAAAAGATATCTAAAAAAATAAACTATACTGTTCCAAAACGCCCCAAATTATGGAATATTTTTCTCCTTCTTTACCACCACTTTAGTTGAAGAACTTTGCGATCTATGTCCGACTTCTTCATCAATTTCAATCTCTCTGCCACGCTTAGCAGGAGTAAGCGTTGTCTCGGAAATATCGTTAGAGCCCTGATCATTAAATTCACTGTCAACTTTTTCTTTTCCCTTTCCAACATATTTCTCTTTGGCACCTTCAATCAACCTCTTGGAATCCGATGCAACCTCCTAAAATAGTTAATTATAATATGTTAATGGTCTGATAAATAATGGTATTAATTTTAAATTTAAAAATATAAGAGGTACAGTAATCTCACGTTCATTGCTAGACCACACTATTCACCAATGATTTTTTCATCAGTTGTTAGACGTTCTACACTGTAGTCATTATAACCCTTTACAATGTTATATTCTCTTGACACACGGATTCTTATCAAATAATATTTGAAAAGTATTGGTTGAAAGTCCATGGGCAGTGCTTCTTCATCTCCTTCCTGTAGTGAGGAAAAAAACATTGTCAGAATAGTAATCTCTTAGAAGTTTATATATAATGAAACTTATTGAAACAGAAAATACCTCAATGAGGGAAGCAAGAACGGCAACAGCTGATTTGCCTATAAGGTTTGCAACCATATCCTCAAATAAAACAACGGTAATTTCATCGTTTGATTTTGAATCCGTTGCTATAACCTTGAGCCTGAACCTGTTTTATCAATCGCTAAGAAATGTATTTAATATCAAGTATAAATGACTTAAATTGACCTGATTACCTAGGTACAATCGAGTCCATTTTACGTCCACACTTTATATTTGGACAGATGTCTTTAGCCTTTTTGTCTCCGGTCTTTGTCTTGCAATGCACGCACGAATTGTAGTACCATGTATCTCCAATGTCGGTGAACTTGACAAAGAGAGTATAGGACCTAGGCTGGAAAATATTAAATATACATTAATTAAATTGAATCAAAGATATTATAAATCAAATAAAGTAGATTTATTTACCTCGCTTTCTTTCTTGATCTGAGAAGTTGTCCTGTGTTTGTCCATGTTCAACCATTCCTCTGATTTCAGTGAACAAATTTCACTCCGTAATGTGATTGATCTACTAATTGAATCATTTCCGGACATCTTCTTCATATAAAATGCCGAGCTGAATTAAAAAAATAATGTTTTGTCTATAAAAAACATAAAACGATAATTAAAAAACACTTTTATAATAGATTGCTCTGCAGTAGTTCATATTGAAGTCCTCAAACTCCAGTAAATCTCCATTTATGAGCATCTTGGTGGCATGGTGTAATATCCGCAATTTCGGATTTCCGGTAATTTTCTTTTTTCGGCGGAGGTCCGTTTCGACGACTCGCTTGGGACCGTCTCGTCATTCTGAGAATGATTAATTCTGCACTTTTTGTCATCTGAGTTCGTTTCGGTATTGATTTGTTGAGTTCCGTGTTTCTTAACGACTTTTCCGCACTCGAGTTCGATTCTTGTGAATCTCGTCCGAAATTACTGTTTCGAGTTTCCCGTAAGTCCGTTTAACTTTGATAGACGTGTTGTGAACTTCGGTTTGGTTATTCGATCACGTATCGTGATTTTCGGACGTTTTGGGCCATTTTCGTAATTTCCCAAAGTTTAGGGTAATTACTTTCCATTGTCGAATTTCGAGCCTTTGGGTGGTCGGAATCATGTGTTCTCTCAGTGTTCGGATTCGTCTTTATGAGTACTTCGTAACCGTGCTTTCGGTTTACGTTCAGGTATGAGTTTCGGGATTTTTCGGACCGTCGGATCGACCGAGTCCTGGCTGGCCGGACCTGTGCGAAACGGCCCTGGAAACAGCGCTGCCCAGCACCGTGTCTTGCGCCGGGTCGGCCAGGACCAGCAGCCTGCCGAGACACGGCCGAGACACCCAGCGCTGGTCTGGGCCGTTTGCTGCGCCGTGTCCGGCAGGGGTATAAATATGGCAGAGCAGTCGGGTTCACATCCACCGGTAAATCCGCATCTAGCTTTTTCTTCATTTTTCTCACTCGTTTCATCCTCTTCCGCGGCTGGAGCTTTGATGATCATGGAGGGATGTTGTTAGGTGTTAAATACATGTAGTTTTGGATTTCATAACATCGATTAATCCTTCCATAACTTGCTCCGATCGACCGAATCAAGGCAAGTTTTCTTAAAATCTAGTTTTGGGGATTATGTTCGATTTGTCCGTTTAATCCGAAATAACTTAGATTATTGATGGTTTATTGATTATTTAGATGTATTATATCGAATTCCTTGTTATTCCATGGTTGGATCGTATCAATTCGTTGTTTTGATCGAGTTCTTAGTCGACGCCTTGAAGGTGTCCGACAAAAGGTCTTAGAGGGGGGATTGGGCGTTGTATGATTATTATCCATTGTACGATTGTTGATTTATCATTGGTATGACTTAGGAACGAAATTCTTGTGAAGAACTCGAGTCGGAACCCGTCCGTTCGTTGTCTTCTTCGGGGTCCGAGCTTCCCAGTCGAATCGTGTTCTTCGGAGTATTCGGTAGCGGTTATTAAGGCAAGTATTTTACTATACAAATTGTATCTTGTGAATAGGTACGTCGTGTTATGGTTGTGATGAATTTGGTTTACTTTCGTGAATATGCTTCGTAAGAATTAATTATTATAAATGATTGATGGTAGCGATAATACCCTCACTTAGCTAACGTCGTGAAATTATGTTGGTCGTGTTGATCATCTAAGTTTGTGCCGGGTATGGTTGGTCATTGTTGAGTTGTTGTGATGATTATGATAATTGTATTGTTTTGGTTTACATACTTGATTATACATTTCGGTGTAATGTGGAATGGCTTGATATTTGATGATTATGAGTTGTGTCGTGTCGATGTGTGTGTGTGTGTTCCAGGTAGGGTCTTACGAGGCCTCTGGAGTTCGGTACATGATGTGTACGAACAAGGTGTGTGATCCAGGTAGGGTCTGACGAGGCCTCTGGAGTTCGGTACATGATGTGTACGAACAAGGTGTGTGATCCAGGTAGGGTCTGACGAGACCTCTGGAGTTCGGTACATGATGTGTACGAACGATGTTTGTGGCCGGGTAGGGTCCGTTGAGGCCTCCGGAGTTCGGTACATGATGTGTACGAACAGTGTGTGTGGTCCGGGTAAGGTCCGTCGAGGCCTCCGGAGTTCGGTACATGATGTGTACGAACAGTGTGTGTGGTCCGAGTAAGGTCCGTCGAGGCCTCCGGAGTTCGGTACATGATGTGTACGAACAATGATCGTGTAGCAGTGATTGTTTGCGTGACATTTTAAATATGGGTCTCGGACTCATAATGATATATTATCTAGTGTGCTTTGAAACGAGAATCGGGCTAAGGCCCTAATGTTTACGAAAAGGTTTTGTAAATTGGGACTCGAGGTCCAAAAGAATTTCTGCTTTAAAAATCCCCGAGATGATATGTTCCTTTTCAAAAATATCTTACTTGAGTTCGAAATTCTAAAACTTCTCGGGAACATTTTGATAATTGTTTTCCGTATTAAATTCGTAGTTGCTATTTACTTGTTACATTTCGTATCGTTTTCTACTTGCACTAGTAAAACAGTGGAGTTTTACTAACCCCCGAGTAATCGGGGGGTGGATGTCTGTTCTGCGTCCAGGTACATGCAGGTTCAGGGGAGATGTCACAGGATTGGCACAAGGGGATGACGAGCTGCGATACTAATCAAGAGTCGAGAGTTGGTAGAGTTTGGTTGTATTGTTAGAGTTGATTCAGTCTTCCACTGTATTGTGTTTCGACCCCTGTGTGGGTAATGTTGTTAGTCAGTTCTGGTGATAGAGTTGTGTGACCTCATCGGTCTGTGTGTTTATGTGTAAGTGACCTTAACGGTCTGTATTATTATATTGTTTGACCCTGGCCGGGCAAGCATTTGGTTGTTTATGGATGTTTAGCCTGGTAGATCCTTGTGGAAAGGGTCTACGGCGTGTAATATTCCCATACGGTTTTGGGGGTGTTACATTTATGGTATCAGAGCTTAGGTTGCGGAAACCTAGGCTGTCGGGTCGAGTCGAGTCGTGGTTTGTCGAGTAATGTGTTGTCTTGTCGTTCAAGTCGTCAGGTGACAAGTTGAGTTGTGCGTAGTCACAACGTGTCGGATATGTTGTCGGATGAGATTAGTATCGTGGGCGATCGTCATCTCCGTACAGCCTATGGACGTAAGTCTCCTCTTTTATGCGAAGTACCTGTGTATCATGATTTTATCTAAATGAGTTAATTACGGTGCATAATTTTATTTGCACGGTGTTGTGAATATAGTTGTATTTAATACGTGTGACATATAGTATATGTCTAAAACTGGGCCTATTGTTGTTTTACCTTTGAACCACTGTGAGGGGTGGTATGGTGTGAAAATTGAGAACCTTGTTGGGTTTCGAATAAGGTATCGATGATTGAGTTCGTGAGAAACTCCGAGGAATGGTTTTGTTGTATGTTTAAACTAGATGCTGTGAGATGTATTCAATTGGATTGTATATATTGGACTGTATTCCTTTTTCCGCTGCGTGAGTTCTTTTGTAATGGCTTTTCGTATTTTACCGGCTGAGTTTTATTTCGAAAACCGATTCCCTTAACCGAGTTTTTGGCATTATGGCCTTGATCGTTTTGGCGAAATTCTTATGACAGTATTTAGTATTTTGTAAATGGCCTTTGTGAGTTTTTGAAATATTACCGTCATCGGCCTTTTTGGCGTTTTTGTAAATGGTTTTTAGCCTGGTGGGTTCCAGCGCGGGACCCACAGCGCTATAATGTTCCGTGTAATTATCTGAAATTTTTGGGAGAGCCCATTGAATTATCTTTGAAAACCTTGAGTATCTTAGAAAATAAATTTCGAGACGTACTTTTAAAATGAATTATTTTCTCGTGGTACATCCAAGGTGCCACAATATGTTTCAAAATTCTTCTACCTCGAGGACCAAAATGTTTTGAGATATTTCCAATATTTTAGAAACACTTTTACTTAGACTCGAGGGTCGAATATTTCCGAAAGTTGTTCACGAAAAGAAAGTGTCCTCATTTTTATCGAATGCGAAATAGTTTTCCAAAGTCTCGATAACGATGTTTCACGATTGTATTTTTTTTTTGAAGGGTGATACTCAAGATCAATCGGTGTTTCCAAAATTATTTTCAAAATGAGGTTTTCGTTTTTAAAACCTATCCATTCCCGTTTGAGGGCTGGGTATGTATGTATGATGTTCGCGTTGTCGTTATGATGTTTGCTCCCGAGTATGATCGAATTGGTGGCATGAACGTCGAGGTGTTGCCACGCATTTGTTGTACTAGCCCTCTGTGAGAGGTGTGAACTGGTGTTTACTGTTTATCACCTCGTGGTGATTTGCGTGTTGTCGAAGCTTGGGTTTGTACGTTTGTGTACATGTGTGATTGTTTCATAATGTTTGTAATTATGTGCTGGTTATCGTTCGGGCCGTTGAGGTCGCCGAACGATACCGTCGTTGTTGTAGTGTTTGTGTGTGTATTACTTTACGATGGTAATCGTTGTATATGATATGTGTTATGATTCTTTGTTGTGCTGAGTTGGCATCTCCGCTATATTGTTTTGCGACGTTATACCCCATTGTATCTAGCATTTGTATTTTCGGTATGCCGAGCTGAGGTGTTTCAACTGTGATGTGCCGGGGCATGCACGTGTAAATTGTCCTTCTCTCGTCAGTAATGCGTTTCAAGTGAGGACTCGAGGAACACCGAATTCAGCTTTGCGAATTGGCTACCGAGACTTTCGGAGTTCGTTCAGCACAGATATTAGGATCGGCTCTGAGAGGCCCATGGGAGATTTTTCTGTCGGTTGCTTTTTGTGTTGTTACCTTGTTTCCGTTGTTGTGAGTTGCGGGGACGACATTTCTTTTATAAGAGGTCGGGTGTAATACCCATACTATATTTGACTTCTGCAGTTTCTCCTTCTAAATTCTATCGACTTGCACGTGTTCGTCGATATTTTTTGAACTTGTTTGATGTCTCAGTTGTCATCATTCGAACTGGTTGTGACCTTGTTTTAGATCGACCTGTTTGTCATCGTGACCTTTCCGAGTTCGGTTCGATTCTTGTGAACCTTGTTTGGAAGTAACATCTTTCACTTTCTACCAGTTCTTTTAATGTCTGGAGTTGAAGTGGGGACTTCGGAGTCATTGTTCGACTGTTGTCATTCGATCATTGTTATTTGATCATTGTTGTTCGATCATTGTTATTTGATCGTTGTCGTTCGATCGTTGTTGTTCGAACGGGGTTGTCTGACTGTTGTTGCCTGATCTCGTACTGCGAAGAATTGTCGTTCACCGTTAGTCAACTGTTTCGAGTGTGGCCAAGTAGGTCACCGAGCGGTGCATTGTGAAACCGTTGCCAAGACGTTCGGGAATTGGGTTTTCGTTCCTACTCGGAGAGTGCCTGGTGGTGTCCCGTTATGTAGTTGTGTATCTTACTTCGTGCTGTAATTCGTGTAGAAATTGATATTTGTTGCGTGGACTTTTTGGTTTTGCTTGGATTCTACCTGTAATATCCGCAATTTCGGATTTCCGGTAATTTTTATTTTTCGGCGGAGGTCCGTTTCGACGACTCGCTTTTGACCGTTTCGTCATTCTGAGAATATTTAATTCTACACTTTTTGTCATCCGAGTTCGTTTCGGTATCGTTTTGTTGAGTTTCGTGTTCTTAAATGACTTTTCCGCACATGAGTTCGATTCTCGCGAATCTCGTCCGAAACTGTTGTTCGAGTTTCTCGGAAGTCCATTTAATGTTATTATTTATGTTGCAAGCTTCGGTTTGGTTATTCGATCATGTATCGTGATTTTGGGGCGTTTTGGGCCATTTTCGTAATTTCCCAAAGTTTGGGGTAATTACTTTCCGTTGTCGAATTTCGAGCCTTCGGGTAGTCGGAATCGTGTGTTCTATTAGTGCTCGGATTTGTATTTTTGAGTACTTCGTAACCGTATCTTCGATTCGTACTCAGGTTCGGGTTTCGGGGTCGTTCGGGCCGTCGGAGTGGTCCCGGCCGAGTCATGGCCGGGCATGTCAGGGCCAGCACGGCCGAGTAACGCACGGTAGTGACCGGCACTACGACGTAAGGCCGGTTACGCACGTAAGGCCCTTGCCGTTACGTACGTAACGATGCCGCATTTCGGCGAGACTTCGCCATGGCCTTCGCACGTAAGGGCCCGGCGGTTACGTACGTAAGCGTCCGGCAGTGTCCGACTATTTAAGGCCTGGACCGAGTCATATCCGCATTTTCCACTTTTCTTCGTTCCTTCCGCGATTTTCACCATAGATCGATGGTTTTGAGTAGAATCAACTTATATAAACATGTTACGGAAGTTGGAATCATGGATTAACATCATCTTCCACCCGGATCGAAGGTAAGAACACCTAAACTTTTGGTTTTGGATGTTCTTGGGGTTTCTTGGTGTTTTGGCCGATTTTCTTTGTTTTGATTCAGATTTGATGAAACTTGATTGTAAACTCGTAATCATTCAATACCCTTGAAGTTTTGTGGAACGGATTTGAGTATTTCTTTGAATAATCGATTGAATTGGACTACGCCTTCAAAGTGTCCGATAAAATGCTTCAATGGGTAGAACTTGGGAAGTTCCATACGTTTTCGTAGAATTGTGATTGAATTGATATCGTTGTGACTTAGGAACAAATTCTTGTGAAGAACTCGAGTCGGAACCCTTCCGTTGCCTTCTTTGGGGTTCGAGCTTCCTGGCCGAACCGTGTTCTTCGGAGCGTTTGGTAGCGGTTATTAAGGCAAGTATCTTATTATACGACTTGTATCTTGTGACTAGTAATTACGTATGATATGTATGACGATTTTGCTTGCCTCCGTAAATATGTTCCGTTGGAGTTGGTTGTGTTTTCCGAAATTTGAAGGCTTGGTGATGATAGTGATATATTGGTATACGTGTTGGGCGTTGTGCCATTTGTGCAGGATTGAGATGTACATATGAGATGGTTGTACACATGGTTGTTCAATGTATTGTGTACCGAATGTGTGTTATGTTGGTTAAGAGTCGTTGTGATGATCGTGATGTTTGTGTTGTTTTGGTTTACATACTTGATTGTACATTTCGGTGTAATGTGGAATGGCTTGACATTTAATGATTATGAATTGTGTCGTGTCGATGTGTGTGTGTGTTCCAGGTAGGGTCTGACGAGGCCTCTGGAGTTCGGTACATGATGTGTACGAACAAAGTGTGTGATCCAGGTAGGGTCTGACGAGGCCTCTGGAGTCCGGTACATGACGTGTACGGACAAGGTGTGTGATCCGTAGGGTCAGACGAGGCCTCCGGAGTTCGGTACATGATGTGTACGAACGATGTTGTGGCCGGGTAGGGTCCGTTGAGGCCTCCGGAGTTCGGTACATGATGTGTACGAGCGGTGTGTGTGGCCTGGTAGGGTCCGTAGAGGCCTCCGGAGTTCGGTACATGATGTGTACGAACGGTGTGTGTGTGGCCGGGGAGGGTCCGTTGCGGCCTCCGTAGTCCGGAACATGATGTTTTCGAACAGTATGTGTGGTCCGGGTAAGGTCCGTCGAGGCCTCCGGAGTTCGGTACATGATGTGTACGAACAATGATCGTGTAGCGATGATTGTTCGGGTAACATTTTAAATATGGATCTCGGACTCATAATGATATATTATTTAGTATGCTTTGAAACGAGAATCGGGCTAAGGCCCTAATGTTTACGAAAAGGTTTTGTAAATTGGGACTCGAGGTCCAAAAGAATTTACCTTTAAAAATCCCCGAGATGATGTGTTCCTTTTCAAATATCTCTTACTTGAGTTCGAAATTCTAAAACTTCTGGAACATTTTGATAATTGATTTGCGTATTAAATTCGTAGTTGCTATTTGCTTGTTACATTTCGTATGGTTTGATACTTGCACTAGTAAAGCAGTGGAGTTTACTAACCCCGAGTATTCGGGGTGGATGTCTGCGTCGGTGTACATGCGGAGTTCGGGGAGCATCACGGGATTGGCACAAGGGGATGACGAGTGCGATACTAATCAAGAGTTGAGAGTTGGTAGAGTTTAGTTGTATTGTTAGAGTTGATTCAGTCTTCCGCTGTATTGTATTTCGACCCCTGTATGGGTAATGTTGTTAGTCAGTCCTGTTGATAGAGTTGTGTGACCTCATCGGTCTGTGTGTTTATGTGTAAGTGACCTTAACGGTCTGTATTATTATATTGTTTGACCCTGGCCGGGCAAGCATTTGGTTGTTTATGGATGTTTAGCCTGGTAGATCCTTGCGGAAAGGGTTTACGGCGTGTAATATTCCCATACGGTTTTGGGGGTGTTACATTTATGGTATCGGAGCTTAGGTTGCGGAAACCTAGGCTGTCGGGTCGAGTCGAGTTGTGATTTGTTGAGTAATGTGTTGTCTTGTCGTTCGAGTCGTCAGGTGACAAGTTGAGTTGTGCGTAGTCACAACGCGTTGGATATGTTGTCGGATGAGATTAGTATCGTGGGCGACCGTCGTCTCCGTGCGGCCTGTGGACGTAAGTCTCCTCTTTTATGCATAATATCTGTGTTCATGATTTCATTTAGGTGTGATATTTGTGGTGCATAATTTTATTTACACGGTGTTGTGTAATGAAGTTTTATTCGATACTTGGATATGTTGTACGTGTATAGAACTAGATGTATTGATGTTTGGCCCTTGAACCACCATGTGGGTTGGTATGGTGTGAAAGTTGTGAACCTTGATGGGTTTTACGGTAGAGTTTGTGGGAAACTCCAATGAATGATTTTGTTGTGTGTTTAAACTTGATGCCATGAGATGTATGTGATTGAATTGGCGACCCTGTTTGCCATTTGGGCATGTGGTTTAATATCGACTATTTTGGATTGTTGTAATTATACCCGCTACGGGTAGCTTTGAAAACGTTTTTCCTTAAAGACTACTGATTTGAGCATTTTTGTGGAAATCAAAATTTTTGGAAAAATCTTGTTTTGCATAACGACCCTAATTTTCGGAATTTAAATGTTATGTGTTTGTGTGTTGGGGGCTACTATGACAATTCTGCAGTCCTGCAGCTAGATGTTACGGCCGTAAGATGTTTTCCATTACGGCCGTAAGCTCAGAGTTGTTACGGCCGTAAACGCATGTTGTTACTGTAGTAAACTTTTGACCGAATCGAAATTTGTTATTACGGTTGTACCGTGCCCCTTGATTATTTAATCTCTGTTGATATATCAGTGATGGATGGCGTGGTAACATGTTGTTACCCCGTATAACGCTAGCAAAGATAATGATATATTGATAAGGTCATTTTGACGATATCGTCTAGCGAAAAGATTGAAGCCTCGATGTGTTGTTTTGCAAATAGCTTCAATCAAAACAGTTTGATAATGAGGTACATGGTTTTAATTAAACGACCGAGGTATTATAAGTGTTTTCAAAAATTTCATTTCACCAATCCCTTTTTCAAACTTGAGAATTTAAAATTTTATCATTTGAATAATACCCCGGAAACATTTTATTTTTGTTGTTAGTGTTTGATCCCTGCGATACGTGTGTGGTTTTGACCGTGTTTGATTTTGTAAAATCCAAACATCTCTGTTGATGTGACTGTGTGGATTATTTTTTTTAATGAAGTTCTAAAATTACAGTGTTAGTTCGTCACTTGTGTGATGACTTGGAGTTGATGTTTTAACGTGCTGCTATTTATTGTCTTATCTTGACGTTGTGATATTTGTTTGGATGTGTTATTCTTATTGGTCGTCCATCCAGTATGCCGAGAGGCCGTGGCCGAGGACGTGGTCGCGATCGTGGTCGTGATCGCAGCAATCATCCGGAGGTAATGTTGATATTGACGCCGCCACCATCCTTCGTCAGGTGACTGACCGGTTGGCGCATATGAATCAGACCGTACACCGAGACGGGATTCCGGATGAAGATAACGGAGCTGATAAGTGGTTACGAGATGTGATGAGAATGCACCCGCCCTGTTTTGTAGGTTCTTCGGACTCGTAGTCGGGAGAATTGGCTCTTCCAAATGGGATGTAACATTTGATCAGTAGCTTGCCCCGATGAGAGAAGAGTGCCTATTGCTCAATACCTACTCGGCAGGAAGCTGCAGAGTGGTGGGAGGCCGTAGCGCCTAGTGATCGTATCGCTACTTGGACTGAATTCAAAACTGCCATGGAGGCCGAGTATTGTCCGCCGCCTGTTAAAGAGCGTAGGATTGTCGAGTTTTTCTCGGCTACGCCCCGAGACGTGTCGATATCCCAGGCGATAGTCGATTATAATCGACAGCTGTGTTATGTTCGGGATCAGGTGAAAAGTGAGGCAGATAAGGTTCGTTATTTCGATATGCGTATGAAACCTCAGATTCGGCAGTGTATGGCTCCTTTTATGTGTACAATCCTGAAGGACTATCAGGATCGAGCCTTGGCGTTTGAGATGGCTATAATGTCTACCGAGTCCGTATCGGTAGCGAAAAAGCAGAAGATTTCCGATGACGCATCGGGAAGTAAGGGAATTGGGATTCCCACATGTAATATCCGCAATTTTCGATTTCCGGTAATTTCTTTTTTTCGGCGGAAGTCTGTTTTGACGACTCGCTCATGGCCGTTTCGTCATTCTGAGAATGATTAATTCTACACTTTTTGACATCCGAGTTCGTTTCGGTGTCGTTTTGTTGAGTTCCGTGTTTTTTCGCGACTTTTCCGCACTTGAGTTCGATTCTTGCGAATCTCGTCCGAAACTGTTGTTTCGAGTCTCCCGCAAGTCCGTTTAACTTTGTTGGACGTGTTGTGAACTTCGGTTTGGTTATTCGATCACGTATCGTGATTTCCGGGCGTTTTGGGCCATTTTGTAATTTCTCGAAAGTTACGGGTATCCGTATCTGTAATTGTTGTCTCGACCCGTTTCTTGGTCGCGTATGACTAATTATGGTATTACGCTTTCACTTCGAGTCGTTTATGTTGTCCGCGAACTTTTCGCCGTGTTCGCTCCGCACGCTTTCGAAATCGGGTCGCCGAGCCACAGCGGTTGCGGCGGATCGCCGACGGCTATGGATCGCCGGACAATTGCGGGCACCGGCCGGACGGGTGCGCAGAACCGGCGTAGCGCACGCCACGGCCGGAAATCGCCGCGCTAACCGGCAGTGTAGCGCCGCCGCCGTGGTGGCGACGCATCTGGCCCGGGCACATGGGGTTTCGAGGTTACGACTCGGTCGGGATCGGCAGTAGCGCACGCTACGCCGGCGTAGCGCGCTAGTCGGCAGCGTAGCGCACGCTGTCGGCCGGCTAGCGTCGTTACTGCCGGGCGGTCGATCCGGTGGCTACTGGATGCAGCCAAGCGCGCAGCATCCGGCCGTAGCGCACGCTAGCGGAAGTTGGGTCGGCTGTGTTCGGTCGGCAGGGTTGGTCGGTGATGCCGGGTCGTGTGGGCCCTGGCCGAGGGTACTCGGCCGATACCGGCCGATAGCGCACGCTAGTCCGGGAAGGCTAGCGCACGCTAGGCTGGCCCGGTATAAATATGGCTGAGCAGTCACATTTCACTTCGTTTTTCATTTCCTTCCTTCTCCTTCCGCGAGTGGCGATTCATGGGAGACGAAGCCATGTTGTTTAACAACAAATCCATGAAGTCCTTGAGTTCATAACATCAATCGATCGTCCGTTATCAACCTTTGATCCAGCGAATCAAGGTAATCTTCCTTAGAACCCTAATTTCGTGAATTTGGGGATTTTTGCATTTTCATCCGATTCGTTCCGTGTTGTTGATTAATTCATGATGGGTATGATTAATCTTGATAGTATTCTTGTGTTTAACATCATTTAATCCATTGTTCTTCGTCGAATCGAAGTATATTTCTTGATTTCCTTCGAATTGACTTTTTGGGGGATTTGTCCCGATCTCGCTTTTTCATCCGCTGATGGATCGATTATGGTTAAATGATGTTGTTAAACATATTCTATGGATTGTATATCCATATTTCAACTTGGAATTCCGTTTTCGGGTTTTGACGGAACGAATCGTGTTCGTGGCCGTTTTGGGGGAAATTCGTGAACTTTCGTCATTCGTTCTTTGAATTCAACGGCTTTGGGTCGTGTTATGGAATTCATTTCATTGTTATTATTTGTCCTTCGTAGTTTATGAACGTGAGTTGGCGTTCGGTGGAGTCGGCGGGTACGTAGTCGGTTCGGGCCAACCTACTTCGGTCGATTCTCCGCGTTGTTCTTATTCGAGGCAAGTACCTTGCCCATACTTTTCTCGTTTTATGGATATGATGATCGGTGGTCGTCTTAATGTGTTTGTTTGGTTATTTGAAATGAAGTTCCAAAGGATTTCGGTTTGGCCTCGTTAAAGGCTTTCTTTCAAAACGAGTGTGATTTGTGAACGGTGTTTTGAGAATTGATTATGATTTGGTTATTTTGAACATTGAAGGATTTTATGATGATACTCCTATTGTTTCAGTTATGGAATCGTGTATTCCTTATTTAAACTTGTTATTGTATTTTTGAAGGGTTTGATAATGGTGTCGAGTTAATGGCCATCTCTAGTGAGTATTCTTAATGAACTTACATTCTTAGCATGTTAGTATTGCATGAGTAACGTGTGTGTGTGTATGCTCACTACGGGTTAGATCCGACGGGGTCTCGGTAGGGGTCCACGGAGGTGTGGATCGACGAGCTTTGCTTTTAACCACTACGGGTTAGATCCGACGGGGTCTCGGTAGGGGTCCACGGAGGTGTGGATCGACGGTTAATTGTGGTGCATTTTTGCAAATGTGATTTGATATTGGCATTTCCGGAAATGAGTACTTTTGAACGGTTTTCATTTGCATGCATTGACTAAATGTGTAAGAGGTAAGTTGTTCGTTTGGCCTACTTGGCTAGGATGGCTCTAGAGTATTTTGTTGTTTGTTTTAAATCATTTATTTGTGGATTTTGACGTTGGAAGACGAACCTTGTTGACGTTCTCGTGTACTGTGAGTTGATGAGATTTGGGGCTAAAATCCCAATGGTTTTATAAAAGTCGTTTTACGGATTTGGGGCTAAAATCCCAATGGTTTGAGTAATGTCATTTTTCAGAAGGTAAACCTTTGGGGCGGTGACCCCTTTTGTCTTTTGGTTTTCGAAAGTAGGATTTGATAATCCTAAATTGTCTTCTATTAAAACTCTCGATGGCATTCTAAACTGTTTTATAAATTATTTCCATTGATTTATGATATTTCGTTTTTGAAATGTTTTCTCAAACCCTTGCCTCGGGAAGTACTTTTCGTTTTCATTCGGATCTTTGAGGATCCTCGGTTATTGTTATTCGTGGAATGTGAATTGTATGGCTCGTATTTGCACTTTGTATTTGCACTAGCAAAACAGTGGAGTTTTGCTAACCCCCGAGCGTTCGGGGGGTGGATGTCTGTTTTTGCATTCAGGTTTTGGAGCATAACACAGGGTCGGCACGAAGGATGATGAAAGATGATCGATACTAATCACATGAGGAACCGTACATCGTGTGTTGGTTCAGTTGTACTTTATTTTCCGCTGCTGTATTGTTCCTGTTGTACGGGTGTAGTTGTATTTTGTCCCCTGCGTGGGCATAAGTTGTTGGGATTCGGTGCCTAAAACGAAGGCCCAGCGGAAGCGGTAAAACGAAAATTAATTCGATCCGAATCCCTACGAGGATCGATCGAGCTACGTATATACGAATATATAAACGAAAAGCAAGAGTCGTAAAAAAAACTAACCCTCGAAGTCCGTTGATTAAATGGTAACCTTCTCTTGAGCTATTCCCCAAGCTCTTGAACGATCCAACGCCGAAAGCACCGCGTCTCTACTTGCCACGCGCCGGAGAAACGAACGGAATGACAACACCTTGCTATCCTCCGAGGATACGGCTAGAGCTAGGTGATGAAGCTATATATGTAAAGATTACTACACTCTAAGTGTTTTAATCTTACTCTCTCTTTATGTCTTGATATTTTTCTCTAAGAAAAACAAGAACAAGGTTGAAGAAGAAGATGACTAAAGAGAAAACAATTTTCTCTCTCTCTCAAACTCAATGATACGTAAATGCCAAGAAGTATTGTCAGGATGAGAGATCAAAGTCTTGTATATATTCTTATTCAACCCACATGAAAACAAATACATATATCATGATTTGATTCCCCATATAATGTATATGATACTTGTCCCCTCAATCACATGAGATTCCAAAACCATGATGGGGACAAGTCAATACACACACATGGTAATAAGTGGGGTTGGCCCATGCTAGAAAACGGTCGAGTTCGGTTCGTTTGGACTCCGTGAGTCCAAACAGATAAACTCCTATTCCGTTCCGATGTATTTATGTCGTTTAATTAATCCAATTAATTAAACATACCAAATACAAAATAACATAATTAATTTCTCCAAGAAATAATTATATTCATGAATTAAATTAATCACCCAATAATTTATTTAATTCATTAGGCCGTAAATCAATTTATCCAATAAATCGATTTAAACATCCAATGTTCCAAAATTAGATATCCAATATCTAATATTCATAATGAGATAATTAGCTCGATTCATTCCGTTGTCAATCCTAATGCGCGACTCGGTAGGTCCGTCTCAGTCAGCAATGGGAGGAACCAAAGAGTAGTAGCACCACCTAGCCAGCCTGGTGGCCTACACTGTACCCGACTGAGAACGAATGATTGGGATCATTCAAGAACCATTCTGTCGTGAATACCAGTATACGTATAAACCCTTCTTTCAAATGTCCCGATCAAGTTATAGGGTCACGGTCAGTCAAACCATATCTGTACTTGACGCTATGCATGCGTTAATGCAAATCGAGATCATCGAAATGCCGTATCTAATACAACTAGCTCCAATGCTTTGGCCAAAGACTTATGATCTCATTTGCCAATAACCGCATAGGACATATAACCCGCTCACTAACGGGAGAAAAATTCTATCTTGGTATTCGCAGGACTCGCTACTTGCCCGTCAAGATGCACGCCGAGGTTGACCCCGCCTTCCGGTTTACGGTGGTCGAACTACTCTAATGAAAATCTTGACGTCACAAGCACATCCCTACTAAATCCTCAAGTCGAAGGTTCACGAATACCTATCACAACCTTTCGATTCCGTCATTGACATTCCGTGAGTGAAATCCATGTGACGAATCGAGGGTGAGTCGGTTCGAGTATACTAATCCAATTAGCATACCTATAACGTGTGCTCCCACTAACCATTAGTGTTCGACGTGCACTCTCCATGTCAAAGAACACGTCATACAAGTCTTCACATAAACATAACGCCTCCAAGTTTCATCGACTTGCGAGCGATTAAGTATTTGAGCTATAACCTTTCCAAAGGCCGACCCCTTATCCAATAAGGAGTGGAACGCTTTGCTCTCAAATACATGGACTAGTTTCTATATGTTTATTTACGAGTTAGGAATGCCAAGAACTACCAAGAATAAAGAAACATTCATTTGCCTTATATAAATGGTTTACATAATTACAAGTACAATGCCCTCACTCAACAACCTCGAGTGGCATTCGAGGGCATACTCCTAACAATCTCCCACTTGCACTCAATGCCACACACTATGGTATCTAATACCCATGTTCTCCGATGACGCTCCAAGCTAGTCCGAGATAGTGGCTTGGTCGGTGGATCGGCGACGTTGTCGGCCGAGTCTACTCTATGCGGACAATGTATCCCTTGCGAACAAATTCTCTTACGAGATGATACTTCCTCTCAATATGTTTGGTCTGTTGTGAAACCTCGGCTCCTTGGCTCATGCTGACTCCGTCGTTGTCGCAGATGGAACAGCGGCTTTCAAAGACATGGTATCATTTGAAGTTCTCCTAGAAACTTCTTAATCCGTAACCCTTCCTTGAAGCCTCCGAGGCCGCTTGATACTCACCTGACAGTGGAATCGCGGTCGCGCTTTGCTTGGCACTACGCCAAGATATCGCTCCTCCATTAAGAGTAAATATGTAGCCGAAGTGGACATCGAGTCGCCCTTCGCCCTTGGAAGTCCGAATCGGTGAATCCCACCACATCCAATTCTCCACCGCCATACATTAGAACCATATCTCTAGTCCTTCTTAAGTACTTGAGAACGTTCTTTACTGGCGATCAATGTTCCCTACCCGGGTTTGCTCAAACCTACTCACCACGCTTACAAAGATGCGCGATGTCGTCTTGTACACAACATAGCATACATAAGGCTACCCACGGCCGAAGCATATGGTATATTACTCATTTCCTTTCGTTGTTCCTCACTTTGAGGACACATCTTCAAGGTGAGTTTTATTCCATGTCGCATCGGTAGGAACCCTCTTTTAGAATCATCCATCTTAAATCGCTTTAAGATTTTATCTATATAGAGGGCTTGGGAAAGACCTATTGTTCTCTTCGCTCTATCCGGTAGAGTCGAATACCAAGAATATAGGTAGCTTCTCCCAAGTCTTTCATGGAGAAATTACTCAAAGCCAAGCTTTCACGTAATCGAGCATTCCCACATCATTTCCTATTAGTAGAATGTCATCTACATATAGTACTAAGAATGCGATCTTGCTCCCACTAACCCTCTTGTATACACAAGGTTCCTCTTCATTTTGCACGAAGTCAAACTCTTTGACCGCCTCAAAACGAAGGTTCCAACTACGCGACGCTTGCTTCACCATAAATGGAACGAAGCTTGCACACTTTCTCGAATATCGACTTCGGACACAAAGCCTTTGGTGCTCCATATAGATTTCCTCCTCGAGGAATCCATTAAGGAAAGCCGTCTTTACATCCATTTGCCATATTTCATAATCGTGGTAGGCACTATAGCAAGCATCATGCGAATAGACTTGATCATGGCTACGGGCGAGAAGGTATCGTGTGTCGATCCCTTCCTTTTGGGTATAACCCTTTGCCACAAGCCCGGCCTTATAGGCGTCAACCTTGCCATCACCATCGGTCTTTCTCTTGTAGATCCACTTGTTCCCAATAGGCACTATGCCCTTGGGGCGGTCTACTAGAGTCCAGACCTGATTGACATGCATCGAGTCTATCTCGGCTTCCATAGCTTCACGCCATTTCGCGGAGTCTACATCCACCATCGCTTGGTCATAGGTCGTCGGGTCGGTCTCTTGGCTATCACTTGGAACCTCATGGAGACCCGGTTCCTCCAAGTGCACAAGCCCATACCTCTCGGGTAAATGAGACACCCTACTAGACCTACGAGGTGGTTGTACTTGTGTTTCGAAAGTTCGGTTCGATTTCTTGCCAGTGTCTCCCGAGGAGTTTCATTGTATTCTTCTAAAGAAATACTTCTACTCGCTCCGCCTTCTGAATGAACTCATCTTCCAGAAGTGTGCTTGTAAAGCAACAATGATCCTTCGATCTCCGGCATGTAGAATAGATATCCCATCGTCCCAGACGGGAATCCAATGAAACGTCCCTTCGCACCTAGCTTCCAACTTTTCCACCTTAGTCTTCTTGACATAAGCGGGACATCCCCAAATCCTAATATGATTAAGACTTGGTTTCCTTCCTTCCCACATCTCATGTGGAGTTTTAGGAATGGATTTGGAAGGACATCTGCTCAAGATATACGCGGCGATCAGAGTGAATACCCCACGGGTAAATCGGCAAGTCAAGATAGCCCAAGATGGAACGGACCATGTTCAACAGGTCCGGTTCCTTCTTTCGACACACCATTTAACCGAGGAGTACTGGAGGTGTTAGTTGTGAAACTATTCCATGTTCCTTAAGGAACTCGTCAAACTCCGTACTCATATATTCGCCACCTCGGTCCGACCGAAGTGCTTTGATATGATTACCGGTTTGTTTCGACTAGGCCTTGAATTCTGGAATTTCTCAAAGGCCTCGGATTTATGTTTCATTAAGTATACATAACCATACCTAGTATGATCATCTGTAAACGTAATGAAATATTGATATCCGTCACGTCTTGCTTCAAAGCACCACAAACGTCGGTATGGATTAATCCGAGTTTATCGGCTCTTTCAAAAGTCCTGTGAAGGGGACTTAGTCATTTTGCCTTTAAGGCAAGATTCACAATTAGGAAATGGATCCGATCCCAATGGACCCATAAGTCCATCTTTTCCATCTTGTAAACCTTGGTCGACCAACATGACCAAGTCTTAGATGCCATTTCAAAACTTGATTGGTTTCATCCCTACCACGTTTTCTAGTCATAGTATTCACAACTACTTTGTTCTTGAGATTTAGATGATACAATCCATTCAACAATGTAGCGGTACCCACTAGTTTATTTCTAAAATAAATTTTGGGAACCATCACCAATGAAAAATGAAAAGCCTTTTCGGTCCATGACCGGAATGGATACAATGTTTTTGTGCCTTGGGCAAAACAAGTACATCTTCTAAAGTCAAAACAAAGCGGATTCTAAACCCAAAAGAAGAGAACCTATGTCTGTCGCCTCGACACTATGCCCGCTTCCATTGTGATCATAACTTCTCCGGCTCCAAGCTTCCTACTTTGTTCCAGATCCCGATTCACGGTACAAATATGAGAACTAGCACGAGAATCCGGATCCAGAAGTAGAAAATACGATAGCGAGAACAATTTGTTTCCAAAACTAAAAGTTACAGACGAAGTGCCATGAAGAATCGGACAGTCTCTAGCCCAGTGGCCCACTCACCGCACTTGAGACAAGCATCCTTCTTCTTTTTGTTCTTCTGAACCATCGGGGCCTTGCCCTTACCCTTAAGGTCCTTAGCTTGTGGTCGGTTGCTTCTTGGTCCTTTTCTTCTTGTTCTTAGACCTCAGAGGTCCGTAAGAAATCACAAGAGCGAGACTCCTTCATCCGCGGAGTCTTCATCGAGGCGAGCGGTCACAAGTTTGTTCATTAGCCCGGCTAAGTTACATGCAATCTCATTGCGGTTGAAGTTCATAACAAAGCGTGAGAAGGAATCGGGGAGGCGTAGGATAAGGTCGGTTTGGAGAGAAGTATCCATTTTAAAATCAAGAGCCTCCAATCTCTCGATCATGGATATCATTTTGAGGACGTGTTCCCCAACCTTCTCACCTTCCTTCATCCTTGCACCGAGCGATTGCTTGGATATCTCATATCTAGCGATTCGCCGTGCTCACCATAAAGCTCGGTTAAGTGAGACAGAATGCCTAGCAGTCATTTTCTCATGAGCTCTCAAGCTCATTAGACATGGAAGCCATCATATAAGCACGGACTTTCACGTCATCCTTAACCCACTTTTCGTGGTTTCAATCTCTTCTGATTGGCTCGGGTCCGCACAGAGGCGCCGGAATGTCCGTCTCAAGACGTATCCCGGTGCCTCTATGCGAGGACAATCATCGGTTGCGGAGCCAATCCACAAAGTTAGGTCCCATTAAGGTGTTCTTTTCGAGTAGAATTGCGAGTGGATTCATTGTCATATTGAGATTTGTCTCGCATTAAGTATAGCAGTTAATTAGTGACTCGTTCAATTATGTTTTGAGTGTAGAATTAAGGTCTTTTCTATTCTTGTTACCGCTCCCACTAATTTTATCGGAATAACACACTCCCATGTGAAATCCAAGTATCGTCGCTCTACTTCATAGTGGTGATCGAGTTCTTTATAAATCTTAATAGAGGGCACCGAATGTGTTTCTAGTCTATTAATTTTCATAAAGTGGTGTCAAACACCAACCCATCTAATGGATGATTCGATCTTCTTTTTCCACTTGTTCACTCCCCACAACCTAAACGGATTATAAGGTTCGAGAGCAAGTTAAGTTTATACCATCGACGCAAATCGCCACAATTGAATCTTATCCGGCAACCTATCAGGTTTCTAGGGATAAAATTTGCTCCAATCGAAGGCATCTAATGCGCTCCCGGTAATTTATCCGTCCTCCCCGAACGACTACCCCGATAACTCGGAAGCATAGCACATCCGGTTTGGATTTCAATTTCCCGAAAACTCGATGGAGGGAAGGAAAAACTTTGAAACCTTATAAACTTAATTATTTGTTGTGGGAGAATTATCGCGATTAACGTTACACTTTGCACATTAATCGTTTAAGCGCGTTTGTGGCATTCATACAATATGAAACAACCAATCACAACCTAGTTGCTACCAACATGTGGTTCATGGACCGTTCTAGAAAACAAAAACTCGTAATCTAATTACAAGTCTTCGTCTTGAATCTTCGTCTTCTCGAAATGGATCTTCCTCCGGTCTTCGTCATTACATATAAATTTTACATTGAAAATTGCATCCTAGATACAAATTTTTCTAGTAAAATAAATAGGCTCAAAACGGCCTTTACAACCCAATCGAATAAAACGAACGATTCAAAAACTAAGTCCACGAACCACATCCCCATTCAAAAGCATTCATTCAAAATACTAAATAAATGGAAAGCGTAGAGATACATTGATCCAATCAACAATACGAACCGATCCAATCGATTCACACAATCGGTAATATAATAACGTTCAAAATAATTGATTCGACCATAAATATTCCAATTAATCAAATTTCCCTTATAAAATGAAATACCATAAATCATTTTAATCATATTAAATCCAATTTAACATGCGGAGATTAATTTTCAAGAATACGGAAAAATCGAGCCGGGCGAAAATGGCTTGCCATGGCCGAGTCATCTGCCGTGACCTTAGGCCCGGCTGGCATGGCGAGTCACGCTCGGCGGCCGAGCACGGCCCGTGTCTCGACACGGTCGGGTGCGCTGGCGATGGCTGAAGGTCGCTCGACACGGCCCGTGTCACCGGACACGGCCGAGTCACCTGGCGACTTCACGCCTTTGTCCGAAAAGTCGTCAAATGACGATTGAGCTCGATTTTCGATACCGGATATCGATATCAATATTTTTCAACATTCATATCTTCAATATAAATCATATTTCCAAGAAATTAAGATTTATATTTAGACATAAACTTACGAAAAATATAACTACAACGAACGTAAAAATATATACCACGATTATGACTAAAATGATTCCAAATCATTCACCATCTAATCAAGCATTCCAAATGCCAATATCGTATATACGATCGCAAGACCTACGCTCCGATACCACTGTTGGGATTCGGTGCCTAAAACGAAGGCCCAGCGGAAGCGGTAAAACGAAAATTAATTCGATCCGAATCCCTACGAGGATCGATCGAGCTACGTATATACGAATATATAAACGAAAAGCAAGAGTCGTAAAAAAAACTAACCCTCGAAGTCCGTTGATTAAATGGTAACCTTCTCTTGAGCTACTCCCCAAGCTCTTGAAAGATCCAACGCCGAAAGCACCGCGTCTCTACTTGCCACGCGCCGGAGAAACGAACGGAATGACAACACCTTGCTATCCTCCGAGGATACGGCTAGAGCTAGGTGATGAAGCTATATATGTAAAGATTACTACACTCTAAGTGTTTTAATCTTACTCTCTCTTTATGTCTTGATATTTTTCTCTAAGAAAAACAAGAACAAGGTTGAAGAAGAAGATGACTAAAGAGAAAATAATTTTCTCTCTCTCTCTCTCAAACTCAATGATACGTAAATGCCAAGAAGTATTGTCAGGATGAGAGATCAAAGTCTTGTATATATTCTTATTCAACCCACATGAAAACAAATACATATATCATGATTTGATTCCCCATATAATGTATATGATACTTGTCCCCTCAATCACATGAGATTCCAAAACCATGATGGGGACAAGTCAATACACACACATGGTAATAAGTGGGGGGTTGGCCCATGCTAGAAAACGGTCGAGTTCGGTTCGTTTGACTCCGTGAGTCCAAACAGATAAACTCCTATTCCGCTCCGATGTATTTATGTCGTTTAATTAATCCAATTAATTAAACATATCAAATACAAAATAACATAATTAATTTCTCCAAGAAATAATTATATTCATGAATTAAATTAATCACCCAAGAATTTATTTAATTCATTAGGCCGTAAATCAATTTATCCAATAAATCGATTTAAACATCCAATGTTCCAAAATTAGATATCCAATATCTAATATTCATAATGAGATAATTAGCTCGATTCATTCCGTTGTCAATCCTAATGCGCGACTCGGTAGGTCCGTCTCGATCAAGAATGGGAGGAACCAAAGAGTAGTAGCACCACCTAGCCAGCCTGGTGGCCTACACTGTACCCCGACTGAGAACGAATGATTGGGATCATTCAAGAACCATTCTGTCGTGAATACCAGTATACGTATAAACCCTTCTTTCAAATGTCCCGATCAAGTTATAGGGTCACGGTCAGTCAAACCATATCTGTACTTGACGCTATGCATGCGTTAATGCAAATCGAGATCATCGAGCTGTCGTGTATCTAATACAACTAGCTCCAATGCTTTGGCCAAAGACTTATGATCTCATTTGCCAATAACCGCATAGGACATATAACCCGCTCACTAACGGGAGAAAAAATTCTATCTTGGTATTCAGTAGGACCTGCTACTTGCCCGTCAAGATGCACGTCGAGGTTGACCCCCGCCTTCCGGTTTACAGGGTCTAACTACTCTAATGAAAATCTTGTCGTCACAAGCACATCCCTACTAAATCCTCAAGTCGAAGGTTCACGAATACCTATCACAACCTTTCGATTCCGTCATTGTGATCCGGAGTGAAATCCATGTGACGAATCGAGGGTGAGTCGGTTCGAGTATACTAATCCAATTAGCATACCTATAACGTGTGCTCCCACTAACCATTAGTGTTCGACAGGCACTCTCCATGTCAAAGAACACGTCATACAAGTCTTCACATAAACATAACGCCCAGTCAAGTTTCATCGACTTGCGAACGATTAAGTATTTGAGCTATAACCTTTCCAGTGCCGACCCCCTTATCCAATAAGGAGTGGAACGCTTTGCTCTCAAATACATGGACTAGTTTCTATATGTTTATTTACGAGTTAGGAATGCCAGTAACTACCAGTAAATAAAGAAACATTCATTTGCCTTATATAAATGGTTTACATAATTACAAGTACAATGCCCTCACTCAACAACCTCTGAGTGGCATTCGAGGGCATACTCCTAACATAAGTTGTATTTGAGTTGTGTGTATTTGTGGAAAGACCAAATCGGTCTACTGAGTCATTGTAGCCTTGAAGGCATTGTCGAGATGTTAAATGTTGTTACCAGCCTGGTAGATCCTCGAGGAGAGGGTCTACGGCGTGTAATATCCCTGAGTGGATTGGGGGTGTTACATAAATGGTATCAGAGCTTAGGTTGAGGAAAACCTAGGCTGTCGGGTCAAGTCGTGTTGTTTGAGTCTTGTTTCGTCGGATTTTATCTGACTGAGTCGTGTCGCGACGCGTCGTTTGAGTTTGTTGGTCGTGATTAGTATCGTGGGGCGATCATCATCTTCGTGCGACCTGTGGAAGTAAGTCTCCCTTCTTTGTGTTGTGCCTCGTGTGACACGAGCTATTTTTATGATTATTTGTTAAGTGGTGGAATTTTATGTGAATTTTGATTTCACGATATGTATTTAGTCGACTCTCGTATTTGATTTATACGAGGAGTGTAAATCGTTGTGATGTCTTTTTATTGTTGTTTTTCTCCGTTGTTGATGATTTTCGAATCGATTTGCACGTTTTACAAGTCTCTTGTGGAAGCTTTGTGCTTATACGCGTTCGACTTGTTCACTAGCCAGTGCGGGAGGGTATTTTATCAGTGGTTTTGTTCTGAATGTGGTATTTTATCGTTTATTTTCGTTTAAAGACATGTATTGTCTTGATTTTAAACGTTTTGATGCGTGTGCTAGGAGTTGTTTTAGTGAACGTCGGTATGTGTGAGTTTTGGGCATTCTGGCCTATTGGATTTTTGAAAACCTTGAGTATCTTAGAAAAATAAACTTCGAGACATACTTTTCAAATGACTTATTTTTTTGTGGTACATCCTAGGTGCCACAATGTATTTCAAAAAAATTTTCTACCTCGAGGACCAAAATGTTTTGAGATATTTTCAACACTTTTATTTAGACCCGAGGGTCGAATATTTTGAAAGTTTTCACTAAGATAAAATGTCCTCATTTTTATCAAATGCAAAATGGTTCTCCAATGTCTCGATAACGATGTTTCACGTTTGTACTTTTTTTTTTAAAGATGATACTCAAGATCAATCGGTGTTCTTCTAAATTATTTTCAAAATGAGGTTTTCGTTTTTAAAACCTATCCATTCCCGTTTGAGGACTGGGTATGTATGTGTGATGTTCGCGTTGTCATTTTGATACTTTCTCCCGAGTATGACCGAATTGGCGGTGTGAGCGTTGAGTCGCTTTCCACACATTTGTTGTGTTAGCCCCCTGTGAGAGGCGGGATGTTGGTGTTGAATATTATCGCCTCGTAGTGATTCCTGCGTTGTCGCGCATGTGCGAGCTGTTAGAGCTTGGTTTGGTATGACCGTGTGCATCGGTGATGGTTCCGTTATGTGTCGATTGTTTAAAGTCTTGTTATCTTGCTTCCGTTTTTGTGAATTTCGTGGACGAGGTCGGAGGTAATGCCCGTACTATTTTGACTTCTGTATTTTCTCTTTCCCCAGTCTATCGATTCGTTCATGATCGTTGGTACTTTATGAACTTGTTCTATATTTCGGTTTCATCGTCCGAGCAGTGTGATCTTGTTGTGGGTCGATCTGGTTATCGATGTTACTTTTTCGGGTTCAGTTCGATTCTTGTGAACCTTGTTTGGGAGTGACATCATCTGGTTCTACTAGTTCTTTTATTCGAAGTGGATCGGCTTTGGAACTCTTGTGTTTTCGACTCTGTCGACTCATTTATGTTTGTTGACATTTCTGAGCTTGTCCTGCCCTTTGCTTTTGTTTATCGAACGAGTGTGGTATTGTTTCGGAATAACTCGTTTGTCGTTGTGACTTTTTAATTGCTATTCCCTTTCCTGTGGATCTTATGGGAATGCACATCCTGTTGTTTTCACCAGATCATATATTGTCTCGAGTCGAGATGTGAACCTTGGAGTCGTTGTTTGAATTTTATTATCCTTCGTGATTCGAACATGATTCTTCGATTTTGTTGTCTCGATCGTTGTGGTTCGACCGTTTGATTGTTCGGTTTTTATTGATCTCGTTCCGTGATTGGTGAACGTTCAGGCTCCTTCGTAATTCCCTTTAGTTCGGGAAATTAGTTTCGTTTTCAATCTTCCATCCCTTAGGCGATGGGATTCCGTGTTTGTTCAGCGGTTGACTCGCGTTTTGATTGATGTACCGTTGGGTTGGTCAATCATATTGATTTTCGTTCGTTGTGTTTTGTGATTATCGGATAATTGACTTGGCTATAGTATCCGTTTGATGACGCTTGTCACTTGTCGGTTTTATTATATCCCTAACGGCGACGTTGTGTTGGTCACCGTGGAGCGTGTTTACACGCCGTATATTCCTTTGCGTTGTTTGTAACATTTCGCCGTTGGGCGTTAGTTACGCATTCTTGTGTGTCTCGTTGAGTTTTTCCTGGCGGAATATTTCTTCTCCCTACTTGTTTTAAGTTTCGGGACGAAACTTCTTTTAAGGAGGGTAGAATGTAATATCCGCAATTTTCGATTTCCGGTAATTTCTTTTTTTCGGCGGAAGTCTGTTTTGACGACTCGCTCATGGCCGTTTCGTCATTCTGAGAATGATTAATTCTACACTTTTTGACATCCGAGTTCGTTTCGGTGTCGTTTTGTTGAGTTCCGTGTTTTTTCGCGACTTTTCCGCACTTGAGTTCGATTCTTGCGAATCTCGTCCGAAACTGTTGTTTCGAGTCTCCCGCAAGTCCGTTTAACTTTGTTGGACGTGTTGTGAACTTCGGTTTGGTTATTCGATCACGTATCGTGATTTCCGGGCGTTTTGGGCCATTTTGTAATTTCTCGAAAGTTACGGGTATCCGTATCTGTAATTGTTGTCTCGACCCGTTTCTTGGTCGCGTATGACTAATTATGGTATTACGCTTTCACTTCGAGTCGTTTATGTTGTCCGCGAACTTTTCGTCGTGTTCGTTCCGTACGTTTTCGGAAATCGGGTCGTCGAGCCCTGGCGGTTGCGGGACTGGCCGGACGGTTGCGGGACTGGCCGGACAATTGCGGGCACCGGCCGGACGGGTGCGGCAGGAACCGGCGTAGCGCACGCTACGGCCGGAAGGCTGCGCGCGCTAACCGGCAGGTGTAGCGCACGCTGCCGGGTGGCCTAGCACGTCTGTGCTCGGGCACAGGCGATGGGGTTTCGAGGTTCGGACTCGGTCGGGATCGGCGAGTAGCGCACGCTACGCCGAGCGTAAGCGCGCTAGTCGGCAGCGTAGCGCCGCGTCGGCCGGCTAGCGTCGTTACTGGCCGGCGATTCGATCCGGTGGCTACTGGGCCAGTCGGCTAGCGCGAGTATCCGGCCGTAGCGCACGCTAGCGGAAGTTGGAGTCGGCAGGTTCGGTCGGCGGGGTTGGTCGGTGATCTTGGTCGTGTGGGCCACGGCGAGTACTCGGCCGATCTGCGCCGATAAGCGCCGCTAGTCCGGGAAGGCTAGCGACGCTAAGTGGCCGATATAAATATGGTGGCAGATCACATTTCACTTCATTTTTCATTTCCTTCCTTCTCCTTCCGCGAGTGGCGATTCATGGGCGACGAAGCCATGTTGTTTAACAACAAATCCATGAAGTCCTTGAGTTCATAACATCAATCGATCGTCTGTTATCAACCTTTGATCCAAATAATCAAGGTAATCTTCCTTAGAACCCTAATTTCGTGAATTTGGGGATTTTTGCATTTTCATCCGATTCGTTCCGTGTTGTTGATTAATTCATGATGGGTATGATTAATCTTGATAGTATTCTTGTGTTTAACATCATTTAATCCATTGTTCTTCGTCGAATCAAGTATATTTCTTGATTTCCTTGAATTGACTTTTTGGGGATTTGTCCCGATCTCGTTTTCATCCGTTTTCGATGGATCGATTATGGTTAAATGATGTTGTTAAACATATTCTATGGATTGTATATCCATATTTCAACTTGGAATTCCGTTTTCGGGTTTGTGGAACGAATCGTGTTCGTGGCCGTTTTGGGGGAAATTCGTGAACTTTCGTCATTCGTTCTTTGAATTCAACGGCTTTGGGTCGTGTTATGGAATTCATTTCATTGTTATTATTTGTCCTTCGTAGTTTATGAACGTGAGTTGGCGTTCGGTGGAGTCGGCGGGTACGTAGTCGGTTCGGGCCAACCTACTTCGGTCGATTCTCCGCGTTGTTCTTATTCGAGGCAAGTACCTTGCCCATACTTTTCTCGTTTTATGGATATGATGATCGGTGGTCGTCTTAATGTGTTTGTTTGGTTATTTGAAATGAAGTTCCAAAGGATTTCGGTTTGGCCTCGTTAAAGGCTTTCTTTCAAAACGAGTGTGATTTGTGAACGGTGTTTTGAGAATTGATTATGATTTGGTTATTTTGAACATTGAAGGATTTTATGATGATACTCCTATTGTTTCAGTTATGGAATCGTGTATTCCTTATTTAAACTTGTTATTGTATTTTTGAAGGGTTTGATAATGGTGTCGAGTTAATGGCCATCTCTAGTGAGTATTCTTAATGAACTTACATTCTTAGCATGTTAGTATTGCATGAGTAACGTGTGTGTGTGTATGCTCACTACGGGTTAGATCCGACGGGGTCTCGGTAGGGGTCCACGGAGGTGTGGATCGACGAGCTTTGCTTTTAACCACTACGGGTTAGATCCGACGGGGTCTCGGTAGGGGTCCACGGAGGTGTGGATCGATGGTTAATTGTGGTGCATTTTTGCAAATGTGATTTGATATTGGCATTTCCGGAAATGAGTACTTTTGAACGGTTTTCATTTGCATGCATTGACTAAATGTGTAAGAGGTAAGTTGTTCGTTTGGCCTACTTGGCTAGGATGGCTCTAGAGTATTTTGTTGTTTGTTTTAAATCATTTATTTGTGGATTTTGACGTTGGAAGACGAACCTTGTTGACGTTCTCGTGTACTGTGAGTTGATGAGATTTGGGGCTAAAATCCCAATGGTTTTATAAAAGTCGTTTTACGGATTTGGGGCTAAAATCCCAATGGTTTGAGTAATGTCATTTTTCAGAAGGTAAACCTTTGGGGCGGTGACCCCTTTTGTCTTTTGGTTTTCGAAAGTAGGATTTGATAATCCTAAATTGTCTTCTATTAAAACTCTCGATGGCATTCTAAACTGTTTTATAAATTATTTCCATTGATTTATGATATTTCGTTTTTGAAATGTTTTCTCAAACCCTTGCCTCGGGAAGTACTTTTCGTTTTCATTCGGATCTTTGAGGATCCTCGGTTATTGTTATTCGTGGAATGTGAATTGTATGGCTCGTATTTGCACTTTGTATTTGCACTAGCAAAACAGTGGAGTTTTGCTAACCCCCGAGCATTCGGGGGGTGGATGTCTGTTTTTGCATTCAGGTTTTGGAGCATAACATAGGGTCGGCACGAAGGATGATGAAAGATGATCGATACTAATCACATGAGGAACCGTACATCGTGTGTTGGTTCAGTTGTACTTTATTTTCCGCTGCTGTATTGTTCCCGTTGTACGGGTGTAGTTGTATTTTGTCCCCTGCGTGGGCATAAGTTGTATTTGAGTTGTGTGTATTTGTGGAAAGACCAAATCGGTCTACTGAGTCATTGTAGCCTTGAAGGCATTGTCGAGATGTTAAATGTTGTTACCAGCCTGGTAGATCCTCGAGGAGAGGGTCTACGGCGTGTAATATCCCTGAGTGGATTGGGGGTGTTACACCTCAACCCTCGTATCAGCCGTGTATGGGACCTTCTCGGTCAGTTAGAGAACCCAAAAGACCCAAGTCGGTGTCTTTGAGTTCTGGTAATGCTCCTAGGTGTTTCAACTGTAACGTTCTAGGCCATGAACACGCGCATTGTAAGAAACCGCCAGTGACTTGTTATAATTGTGGACACGAGGGGCATCGAGTTCAGTACTGCGATATTATTGCCGAGATGATAAGGGACCGGAATTCTATTCCTACTTCCGGAGGGCCCAGTGATGTCTAGTGATGGTGTTTTTGGTACTCGCTACACGGATTGTTTCGCGTGTAGAGATGTTTTTGTGACACTTTTACATTTGGAACTTGTTTAATGATATTTATTTTTGTGTAAGTTCCGTTTAGTTGTTGAACCTACGGAGGCGTGTCGGTGGACCACGAGGTCATGAGCATGGTATTTTATTTTGTGTCGTTATATTTTGTTTCGTATCACCGTGATAACCTTAGTTTAAGTTTGGGACGAAACTTATTTTTTGTATGATAGAATGTAATATCCGGTATTCTCATTTTCTGTTATCTTGAATTGTTTGTGTTATGACGTCGGACATTTTCTTGTTGATGAGAATCGGAATGATTTCTATCGTAATACTCTATTTGTTTCTATTGCATAGCCGTTTTAATCGGGTGCGACTTGTTGTCGCGTACATTTCCTTGATTAAATGTGTGCATATGATGTGGTATGTGATGCGTCGTTAATTGATCGTTATTGTTTTGAATCATTACCGGTGGCGTTGTTATGGTCGTCGTGTGGCGTGTTGTCACGCTGTATATTCTTTCGCGTTGCTTGTAACGTTTCGCCAATGGACGAAAGTTACGCGTTTCTTGTGTATCTTGTTGAGTTTTCCTGTCGGGATATTGCCTCTCCCTACTTGTTTTAAGTTTCGGGACGAAACTTCTTTTAAGGAGGGTAGAATGTAATATCCGCAATTTCGGATTTCCGGTAATTTTCATTTTTCGGCGGAGGTCCGTTTCGACGACTCGCTTTTGACCGTTTCGTCATTCTTAGAATATTTAATTCTACACTTTTTGTCATCCGAGTTCGTTTCGGTATCGTTTTGTTGAGTTTCGTGTTCTTAAATGACTTTTCCGCACATGAGTTCGATTCTCGCGAATCTCGTCCGAAACTGTTGTTCGAGTTTCTCGGAAGTCCATTTAATGTTATTATTCATGTTGCAAGCTTCGGTTTGGTTATTCGATCATGTATCGTGATTTTTGGGCGTTTTGGGCCATTTTCGTAATTTCCCAAAGTTTGGGGTAATTACTTTCCGTTGTCGAATTTCGAGCCTTCGGGTAGTCGGAATCGTGTGTTCTATTAGTGCTCGGATTCGTATTTTCGAGTACTTCGTAACCGTATCTTCGATTCGTACTCAGGTTCGGGTTTCGGGGTCGTTCGGGCCGTCGGAGTGGTCCGGCGAGTCATGGCCGGGCATCTTTGAGGCTGTGCCACCAGCCGAGTAACGTCTGGTAGTGGCCGGCGACTACGTGCGTAAGGCGATTCGTCGTAAGGCCCTTGCCGATTCGTGCGTAACGATCTGCGGCATTACGGCGAGACTTCGCCATGGCGATTACGTGCGTAAGGGCCGGCCCGATTCGTACGTAAGCGTCCGTGATGTCCGACTATTTAAGGCCTGGACCGAGTCATATCCGGCATTTTCCACTTTTCTTCGTTCCTTGCGATTTTCACCATAGATCGATGGTTTTGAGTAGAATCAACTTATATAAACATGTTTTGGAAGTTGGAATCATGGATTAACATCATCTTCCACCGGATCGAAGGTAAGAACACCTAAACTTTTGGTTTTGGATGTTCTTGGGGTTTCTTGGTGTTTTGGCGATTTTCTTTGTTTTGATTGATTTACGATGAAACTTGATTGTAAACTCGTAATCATTCAATACCCTTGAAGTTTTGTGGAACGGATTTGAGTATTTCTTTGAATAATCGATTGAATTGGACTACGCCTTCAAAGTGTCCGATAAAATGCTTCAATGGGTAGAACTTGGGAAGTTCCATACGTTTTCGTAGAATTGTGATTGAATTGATATCGTTGTGACTTAGGAACAAATTCTTGTGAAGAACTCGAGTCGGAACCCTTCCGTTCGTTGCCTTCTTTGGGGTTCGAGCTTCCCGGTCGAACCGTGTTCTTCGGAGCGTTTGGTAGCGGTTATTAAGGCAAGTATCTTATTATACGACTTGTATCTTGTGACTAGTAATTACGTATGATATGTATGACGATTTTGCTTGCCTCCGTAAATATGTTCCGTTGGAGTTGGTTGTGTTTTCCAAATTTGAAGGCTTGGTGATGATAGTGATATATTGGTATACGTGTTGGGCGTTGTGCCATTTGTGCGGGATTGAGATGTACATATGAGATGGTTGTACACATGGTTGTTCAATGTATTGTGTCGAATGTGTGTTATGTTGGTTAAGAGTCGTTGTGATGATCGTGATGTTTGTGTTGTTTTGGTTTACATACTTGATTGTACATTTCGGTGTAATGTGGAATGGCTTGACATTTAATGATTATGAATTGTGTCGTGTCGATGTGTGTGTGTTCCGTAGGGTCGACGAGGCCTCGGAGTTCGGTACATGATGTGTACGAACAAAGTGTGTGATCCGGGTAGGGTCGACGAGGCCTCGGAGTCGGTACATGACGTGTACGGACAAGGTGTGTGATCCGTAGGGTCCGACGAGGCCTCTGGAGTTCGGTACATGATGTGTACGAACGATGTTGTGGCCGGGTAGGGTCCGTTGAGGCCTCGGAGTTCGGTACATGATGTGTACGAACGGTGTGTGTGTGTGGCGGGTAGGGTCGTTGAGGCCTCGGAGTTCGGTACATGATGTGTACGAGCAGTGTGTGTGTGTGGCGGGTAGGGTCCGTTGAGGCCTCGGAGTTCGGTACATGATGTGTACGAGCAGTATGTGTGGTCGGGTAAGGTCCGTCGAGGCCTCGGAGTTCGGTACATGATGTGTACGAACAATGATCGTGTAGCAAGATTGTTCGGGTAACATTTTAAATATGGATCTCGGACTCATAATGATATATTATTTAGTATACTTTGAAACGAGAATCGGGCTAAGGCCCTAATGTTTACGAAAAGGTTTTGTAAATTGGGACTCGAGGTCAAAAGAATTTACGCTTTAAAAATCCGAGATGATGTGTTCCTTTTCAAATATCTCTTACTTGAGTTCGAAATTCTAAAACTTCTCGGGAACATTTTGATAATTGATTTGCGTATTAAATTCGTAGTTGCTATTTGCTTGTTACATTTCGTATGGTTTGATACTTGCACTAGTAAAACAGTGGAGTTTTACTAACCCCCGAGTATTCGGGGGGTGGATGTCTGTTCTGCGTCCAGGTACATGCAGGTTCAGGGGAGCAGTCACAGGATTGGCACAAGGGGATGACGAGCTGCGATACTAATCAAGAGTTGAGAGTTGGTAGAGTTTAGTTGTATTGTTAGAGTTGATTCAGTCTTCCGCTGTATTGTATTTCGACCCCTGTATGGGTAATGTTGTTAGTCAGTCCTGTTGATAGAGTTGTGTGACCTCATCGGTCTGTGTGTTTATGTGTAAGTGACCTTAACGGTCTTTATTATTATATTGTTTGACCCTGGCCGGGCAAGCGTTTGGTTGTTTATGGATGTTTAGCCTGGTAGATCCTTGCGGAAAGGGTTTACGGCGTGTAATATTCCCATACGGTTTTGGGGGTGTTACACTACCATGATGTTTTATTTTAAGTTTCGGGACGAAACTTATTTTTAATAGGATAGAATGTAATGTCCAGTATTCTCATTTTCTGTTATCTTGAATTGTTTGTGTCTTGACGTCGGACATTTTCTTGTTTACGAGAATCGGAGTGAATTCTATCATAATACTCTATTTGTTTCTATCGCATAGCCGTTTTAGTCGGGTGCGACTTGTTGTAGCGTACGTTTCTTCGATTATATGTGTGCATGTGATGCGTCGTTAATTGCTCGTTATTGTTTTGAATCATTGCCGGTGGCGTTGTTATGGTCGTCGTGGGGCGTGTTTTCACGCTGTATGTTCTTTCGCGTTGCATGTAACGTTTCGCCGTTGGGCCCGATTTTTTTTCGGTTCTTGTGTATCTCGTTGAGTTTTCCTGGTGGGATATTGCTTATCCCTACTTGATTTAAGTTTCGGGACGAAACTTCTTTTAAGGAGGGTAGAATGTAATATCCGCAATTTTGGATTTCTGGTAATTTTCTTTTTTCGACGGAGGTCCGTTTCGACGACTCGCTTTGGACCGTCTCATCATTCTGAGAATGATTAATTCTGCACTTTTTGTCATCCGAGTTCGTTTCGGTATTGTTTTGTTGAGTTCCGTGTTTCTTAACGACTTTTCCGCACTCGAGTTCGATTCCTGTGAATCTCGTCCGAAATTACTGTTTCGAGTTTCCCGTAAGTCCGTTTAACTTTGATAGATGTGTTGTGAATTTCGGTTTGGTTATTCGATCACGTATCGTGATTTTCGGACGTTTTGGGCCATTTTCGTAATTTCCCAAAGTTTAGGGTAATTACTTTCCATTGTCGAATTTCGAGCCTTCGGGTGGTCGGAATCATGTGTTCTCTCAGTGTTCGGATTCGTCTTTATGAGTACTTTGTAACCGTGCTTTCGGTTTACGTTCAGGTCTGAGTTTCGGGATTTTTCGGACCGTCGAATCGACCGAGTCTGGTGGCCGGACCATGCGAACGCCACAGAAGCAGCGGCCCGGCCCCGTGTCTTGCGCCGGGTCGGCGGGACCAGCACTGCCGAGACACGGCCGAGACACCGGCCCAGTGCAGGCGTTTCTTTGCGCCGTGTCCGGCAGGGGTATAAATATGGCAGAGCAGTCGGGTTTTTCTTCATTTTTCTCACTCGTTTCATCCTCTTCCGCGTCTGGAGCTTTGATGATCATGGAGGGATGTTGTTAGGTGTTAAATACATGTAGTTTTGGAGTTCATAACATCGATTAATCCTTCCATAACTTGCTCCGATCGACCGAATCAAGGCAAGTTTTCTTAAAATCTAGTTTTGGGGATTTTGTTCGATTTGTCCGTTTAATCCGAAATAACTTAGATTATTGATGGTTTATTGATTATTTAGATGTATTATATCGAATTCCTTGTTATTCCATGGTTGGATCGTATCAATTCGTTGTTTTGGTCGAGTTCTTAGTCGACGCCTTGAAGGTGTCCGACAAAAGGTCTTAGAGGGAGGATTGGGCGTTGTATGATTATTACCCATTGTACGATTGTTGATTTATCATTGGTATGACTTAGGAACGAAATTCTTGTGAAGAACTCGAGTCGGAACCCGTCCGTTCGTTGTCTTCTTTGGGGTCCGAGCTTCCCAGTCGAATCGTGTTCTTCGGAGTATTCGGTAGCGGTTATTAAGGCAAGTATTTTACTATACGAATTGTATCTTGTGAATAGGTACGTCGTGTTATGGTTGTGATGAATTTGGTTTACTTTCGTGAATATGCTTCGTAAGAATTAATTATTATAAATGATTGATGGTAGCGATAATACCCTCACTTAGCTAACGTCGTGAAATTATGTTGGTCGTGTTGATCATCTAAGTTTGTGCCGGGTATGGTTGGTCATTGTTGAGTTGTTGTGGTGATTATGATAATTGTGTTGTTTTGGTTTATATACTTGATTATACATTTCGGTGTAATGTGGAATGGCTTGATATTTGATGATTATGAGTTGTGTCGTGTCGATGTGTGTGTGTGTATTCCAAGTAGGGTCTGACGAGGCCTCTGGAGTTCGGTACATGATGTGTACGAACAATGTGTGTGATCCAGGTAGGGTCTGACGAGGCCTCTGGAGTTCGGTACATGATGTGTACGAACAAGGTGTGTGATCCAGGTAGGGTCTGACGAGACCTCTGGAGTTCGGTACATGATGTGTACGAACGATGTTTGTGGCCGGGTAGGGTCCGTTGAGGCCTCCGGAGTTCGGTACATGATGTGTACGAACAGTGTGTGTGGTCCGGGTAAGGTCCGTCGAGGCCTCCGGAGTTCGGTACATGATGTGTACGAACAGTGTGTGTGGTCCGGGTAAGGTCCGTCGAGGCCTCCGGAGTTCGGTACATGATGTGTACGAACAATGATCGTGTAGCAGTGATTGTTTGCGTGACATTTTAAATATGGGTCTCGGACTCATAATGATATATTATCTAGTGTGCTTTGAAACGAGAATCGGGCTAAGGCCCTAATGTTTACGAAAAGGTTCTGTAAATTGGGACTCGAGGTCCAAAAGAATTTCTGCTTTAAAAATCCCCGAGATGATGTGTTCCTTTTCAAAAATATCTTACTTGAGTTCGAAATTCTAAAACTTTTCGGGAACATTTTGATAATTGTTTTCCGTATTAAATTCGTAGTTGCTATTTACTTGTTGCATTTCGTATCGTTTTCTACTTGCACTAGTAAAACAGTGGAGTTTTACTAACCCCCGAGTAATCGGGGGGTGGATGTCTGATGCGTCCGGTACATGCGGAGTTCGGGAGCCGCCAGGATCGCACAAGGGGATGACGAGTCGCGATACTAATCAAGAGTCGAGAGTTGGTAGAGTTTGGTTGTATTGTTAGAGTTGATTCAGTCTTCCACCGTATTGTGTTTCGACCCCTGTGTGGGTAATGTTGTTAGTCGATTACATTGATAGAGTTGTGTGACCTCATCGGTCTGTGTGTTTATGTGTAAGTGACCTTAACGGTCTGTATTATTATATTGTTTGACCCTGGCCGGGCAAGCATTTGGTTATTTATGGATGTTTAGCCTGGTAGATCCTTGTGGAAAGGGTCTACGGCGTGTAATATTCCCATACGGTTTTGGGCGTGTTACATTTATGGTATCGGAGCTTAGGTTGCGGAAACCTAGGCTGTCGGGTCGAGTCGAGTCGTGGTTTGTCGAGTAATGTGTTGTCTTGTCGTTCAAGTCGTCAGGTGACAAGTTGAGTTGTGCGTAGTCACAACGTGTCGGATATGTTGTCAGATGAGATTAGTATCGTGGGCGACCGTCATCTCCGTGCACCCTGTGGACGTAAGTCTCCTCTTTTATGCGAAGTACCTGTGTATCATGATTTTATCTAAATGAGTTAATTGCGGTGCATAATTTTTTTTTGCACGGTGTTGTGAATATAGTTATATTTAATACGTGTGACATATAGTATATGTATAAAATTGGGCCTATTGTTGTTTTACCTTTGAACCACTGTGAGGGGTGGTATGGTGTGAAAATTGAGAACCTTGTTGGGTTTCGAATAAGGTATCGACGATTGAGTTCGTGAGAAACTCCGAGGAATGGTTTTGTTGTATGTTTAAACTAGATGCTGTGAGATGTATTCAATTGGATTGTGCATGTTGGACTGTATTCCTTTTTCTGCTGCGTGAGTTCTTTTGTAATGGCTTTTGGTATTTTACCGGCTGAGTTTTATTTCGAAAACCGATTCCCTTAACCGAGTTTTTGGCATTATGGCCTTGATCGTTTTGGCGAAATTCTTATGACAGTATTTAGTATTTTGTAAATGGCCTTTGTGAGTTTTTGAAATATTACCGTCATCGGCCTTTTTGGCGTTTTTGTAAATGGTTTTTAGCACAGTGGGTTCAGTAGCAGGACCCACAGCTATAATGTTCCGTGTAATTATCTGAAATTTTTGGGAGAGCCCATTGGATTATCTTTGAAAACCTTGAGTATCTTAGAAAATAAATTTCGAGACGTACTTTTAAAATGAATTATTTTCTCGTGGTACATCTAAGGTGCCACAATATGTTTCAAAATTCTTCTACCTCGAGGACCAAAATGTTTTGAGATATTTCCAATGTTTTAGAAACACTTTTACTTAGACTCGAGGGTCGAATATTTCCGAAAGTTGTTCACGAAAAGAAAGTGTCCTCATTTTTATCGAATGCGAAATAGTTTTCCAAAGTCTCGATAATGATGTTTCACGATTATATTTTTTTTTGAAGGGTGATACTCAAGATCAATCGGTGTTTCCAAAATTATTTTCAAAATGAGGTTTTCGTTTTTAAAACCTATCCATTCCCGTTTGAGGGCTGGGTATGTATGTATGATGTTCGCGTTGTCGTTATGATGTTTGCTCCCGAGTATGATCGAATTGGTGGCATGAACGTCGAGACGTTGCCACGCATTTGTTGTACTAGCCCTCTGTGAGAGGTGTGAACTGGTGTTTACTGTTTATCGCCTCGTGGTGATTTGCGTGTTGTCGAAGCTTGGGTTTGTACGTTTGTGTACATGTGTGAGTGTTTCATAATGTTTGTAATTATGTGCTGGTTATCGTTCGGGCCGTTGAGGTCGCCGAACGATACCGTCGTTGTTGTAGTGTTTGTGTGTGTATTACTTTACGATGGTAATCGTTGTATATGATATGTGTTATGATTCTTTGTTGTGCTGAGTTGGCATCTCCGCTATATTGTTTTGCGACGTTATACCCCATTGTATCTAGCATTTGTATTTTCGGTATGCCGAGCCGAGGTGTTTCAACCGTGATGTGCCGGGGCATGCACGTGTAAATTGTCCTTCTCTCGTCAGTAATGCGTTTCAAGTGAGGACTCGAGGAACACCGAATTCAGCTTTGCGAATTGGCTACTGAGACTTTCGGAGTTCGTTCAGCACAGATATTAGGATCGGCTCTGAGAGGCCCATGGGAGATTTTTCTGTCGGTTGCTTTTTGTGTTGTTACCTTGTTTCCGTTGTTGTGAGTTGCGGGGACGACATTTCTTTTATAAGAGGTCGGATGTAATACCCGTACTATATTTGACTTCTGCAGTTTCTCCTTCTAAATTCTATCGACTTGCACGTGTTCGTCGATACTTTTTGAACTTGTTTGATGTCTCAGTTGTCATCGTTAACTGGTTGTGACCTTGTTTTAGATCGACCTGTTTGTCATCGTGACCTTTCCGAGTTCGGTTCGATTCTTGTGAACCTTGTTTGGAAGTAACATCTTTCACTTTCTACCAGTTCTTTTAATGTCTGGAGTTGAAGTGGGGACTTCGGAGTCATTGTTCGACTGTTGTCATTCGATCATTGTTATTTGATCATTGTTGTTCGATCATTGTTATTTGATCGTTGTCGTTCGATCGTTGTTGTTCGAACGGGGTTGTCTGACTGTTGTTGCCTGATCTTGTACTGCGAAGAATTGTCGTTCACCGTTAGTCAACTGTTTCGAGTGTGGCCAAGTGGGTCACCGAGCGGTGCATTGTGAGACCGTTGCCAAGACGTTCGGGAATTGGGTTTCCGTTCCTACTCGGGGAGTGCCTGGTGGTGTCCCGTGATGTAGTTGTGTATCGTACTTCGTGCTGTAATTCGTGTAGAAATTGATATTTGTTGCGTGGACTTTTTGGTTTTGTTTGTATTCTACCATGATGTTTTATTTTAAGTTTCGGGACGAAACTTATTTTTAATAGGATATAATGTAATGTCCAGTATTCTCGTTTTCTGTTATCTTGAATTGTTTGTGTCTTGACTTCGGACATTTTCTTGTTGACGAGAATCGGAGTGAATTCTATCATAATACTCTATTTGTTTCTATCGCATAGCCGTTTTAGTCGGGTGCGACTTGTTGTAGCGTACGTTTCTTCGATTAAATGTGTGCATGTGATGCGTCGTTAATTGCTCGTTATTGTTTTGAATCATTGCCGGTGGCGTTGTTATGGTCGTCGTGGGGCGTGTTTTCATGCTGTATGTTCTTTCGCGTTGCTTGTAACGTTTCGCCGTTGGGCCCGATTTTTTTTCGGTTCTTGTGTATCTCGTTGAGTTTTCCTGGTGGGATATTGCTTCTCCCTACTTGATTTAAGTTTCGGGACGAAACTTCTTTTAAGGAGGGTAGAATGTAATATCCGCAATTTCGGATTTCCGGTAATTTTCTTTTTTCGGCGGAGGTCCGTTTCGACGACTCGCTTTGGACCGTCTCGTCATTCTGCACTTTTTGTCATCCGAGTTCGTTTCGGTATTGTTTTGTTGAGTTCCGTGTTTCTTAACGACTTTTCCGCACTCGAGTTCGATTCTTGTGAATCTCGTCCGAAATTACTGTTTCGAGTTTCTCGTAAGTCCGTTTAACTTTGATAGACATGTTGTGAACTTCGGTTTGGTTATTCGATCACGTATCGTGATTTTCGGACGTTTTGGGCCATTTTCGTAATTTCCCAAAGTTTAGAGTAATTACTTTCCATTGTCGAATTTCGAGCCTTCGGGTGGTCGGAATCATGTGTTCTCTTAGTGTTCGGATTCGTCTTTATGAGTACTTCGTAACCGTTCTTTCGATTTACGTTCGTGTCGAGTTTGGGATTTTGGTTGTCGGATCGTAGAGTCTGGCTGGCCGGACACATGCGAAACGGCCACTGAAACGGCGCGCCTAACGCCGTGTCTTGCGCCGGTCGTCCCAGACCAGCACTGCCGAGACACGGCCGAGACACGGCGCCAGTGCGGGCGTTTCTTTGCGCCGTGTCCGGCAGGGGTATAAATATGGCAGAGCAGTCGGGTTTTTCTTCATTTTTCTCACTCGTTTCATCCTCTTCCGCGGCTGGAGCTTTGATGATCATGGAGGGATGTTGTTAGGTGTTAAATACATGTAGTTTTGGAATTCATAACATCGATTAATCCTTCCATAACTTGCTCTGATCGACCGAATCAAGGCAAGTTTTCTTAAAATCTAGTTTGGGGGATTTTGTTCGATTTGTCCGTTTAATCCGAAATAACTTAGATTATTGATGGTTTATTGATTATTTAGATGTATTATATCGAATTCCTTGTTATTCCATGGTTGGATCGTATCAATTCGTTGTTTTGGTCAAGTTCTTAGTCGACGCCTTGAAGGTGTCCGACAAAAGGTCTTAGAGGGGGGATTGGGCGTTGTATGATTATTATCCATTGTACGATTGTTGATTTATCATTGGTATGACTTAGGAACGAAATTCTTGTGAAGAACTCGAGTCGGAACCCGTCCGTTCGTTGTCTTCTTCGGGGTCCGAGCTTCCCAGTCGAATCGTGTTCTTCGGAGTATTCGGTAGCGGTTATTAAGGCAAGTATTTTACTATACGAATTGTATCTTGTGAATAGGTACGTCGTGTTATGGTTGTGATGAATTTGGTTTACTTTCGTGAATATGCTTCGTAAGAATTAATTATTATAAATGATTGATGGTAGCGATAATACCCTCACTTAGCTAACGTCGTGAAATTATGTTGGTCGTGTTGATCATCTAAGTTTGTGCCGGGTATGGTTGGTCATTGTTGAGTTGTTGTGATGATTATGATAATTGTGTTGTTTTGGTTTACATACTTGATTATACATTTCGGTGTAATGTGGAATGGCTTGATATTTGATGATTATGAGTTGTGTCGTGTCGATGTGTGTGTGTGTGTGTTCCAGGTAGGGTCTGACGAGGCCTCTGGAGTTCGGTACATGATGTGTACGAACAAGGTGTGTGATCCAGGTAGGGTCTGACGAGGCCTCTGGAGTTCGGTACATGATGTGTACGAACAAGGTGTGTGATCCGGTAGGGTCCGACGAGACCTGGAGTTCGGTACATGATGTGTACGAACGATGTTTGTGGCCGGGTAGGGTCGTTGAGGCCTCGGAGTTCGATTACATGATGTGTACGAACAGTGTGTGTGGTCCGGGTAAGGTCCGTCGAGGCCTCCGGAGTTCGGTACATGATGTGTACGAACAGTGTGTGTGGTCCGGGTAAGGTCCGTCGAGGCCTCCGGAGTTCGGTACATGATGTGTACGAACAATGATCGTGTAGCAGTGATTGTTTGCGTGACATTTTAAATATGGGTCTCGGACTCATAATGATATATTATCTAGTGTGCTTTGAAACGAGAATCGGGCTAAGGCCCTAATGTTTACGAAAAGGTTTTGTAAATTGGGACTCGAGGTCCAAAAGAATTTCTGCTTTAAAAATCCCCGAGATGATGTGTTCCTTTTCAAAAATATCTTACTTGAGTTCGAAATTCTAAAACTTCTCGGGAACATTTTGATAATTGTTTTTCGTATTAAATCCGTAGTTGCTATTTACTTGTTGCATTTCGTATCGTTTTCTACTTGCACTAGTAAAACAGTGGAGTTTTACTAACCCCCGAGTAATCGGGGGGTGGATGTCTTTTCTGCGTCCAGGTACATGAAGGTTCAGGGGAGCTGTCACAGGATTGGCACAAGGGGATGACGAGCTGCGATACTAATCAAGAGTCGACAGTTGGTAGAGTTTGGTTGTATTGTTAGAGTTGATTCAGTCTTCCACTGTATTGTGTTTCGACCCCTGTGTGGGTAATGTTGTTAGTCAGTTCTGTTGATAGAGTTGTGTGACCTCATCGGTCTGTGTGTTTATGTGTAAGTGACCTTAACGGTCTGTATTATTATATTGTTTGACCCTGGCCGGGCAAGCATTTGGTTGTTTATGGATGTTTAGCCTGGTAGATACTTGTGGAAAGGGTCTACGACGTGTAATATTCCCATACGGTTTTGGGGGTGTTACACATGCATAGTAGTTTGCACACGTAGCTCTTCTGTTAAAATATGCGTGATTTCATTAGTATGTGTTTAAAATAATGAAATGTACTTTAAAATTAGTATGAAATGTTGATGACCTTGCCAAATGGACTTGTGTGCAAACTGCAGTGCTATAGTAAGCCCGTCTTCAAGCTTATCGTTGGTAGGTGCTATTTCTAGCAGCTTGTCCGCGTACGACTCCCATAGCACTACCTTTAGGCTAATATTCCTACATTAATGTCATATAGTCTAAGGTAAAATGCAATACTAAAAATAACTATTCAAATTAGAAAAAACATCGAAATTAAGTCACCTTTCATCTTGAATTTCGATGTCTAACTTTCGAGCATGTGCCTTATCGACATAAATAATGTTGCCAATTCGTATAACGCGTCCTATTACGTCTGAAAAATATTGATAATATATCAGCATAATAATATTTATCAAGAGATCATGAAAATACAATAACATACAACCTACCAATAAAATATTCTCCATTAAAGGAAGGAATGTCATCAATAGGAATCAGTTCGAGTCCATTTGACTGAATCCACATGTCGGGCTTATACTTGGCCACTTTTGTAATATAGTTGAATATCAATTTTACTGAGCATTCAACTCTGGCCTTGTTCCATTTCATGGTTCTAAAAAACGCTAGGCGCTAGGCGTTCGGATTGCTAACGCCTAGCACCCAGAGGATTATTCGGAGATTAATCGGGGATTAATCGGATTAGGCGAATTTATTTTTTATTATTATTTTAATCATTTTTATATATAAAAAATTATATATATGTAAAATAATTAAAAATAATTAAAATTTAATCATTTAAACAGATCTATAATCAATTATATATTAAATTTGAATATTTATATAGATATCAAGGAGTCCATAATATCCATAATATCTCAATTTAGGAATTTATAGTACTATTAGAACAAAAAAAAAGTATAACCGCCTAGACATCCGCCTAGTCGCCCACGTAGTTAGGAAATTTGAAACATTGATATAGGTACAAAGTAGTATATAGTATCAATAGTATCTTAACTTGCCTTCATAGGCCTCCGCCAGCTAGCCTAGACGACCGATTAATCACCCAAACGCTCAGTACAAGCGCCTAGGCTATAATCGGAACGGTATAGGACCTTCTAGGGATTAATCGGAGGATTAATCGGCCTAGGCGGGGATTTTTAGAACACTGTTCCATTTGCTTTGGTGGTTGTCCTCAACACCAAAAGCAGAAATACTCACTGTATCTCCTTCGGTTAATTGCTTTTTAGAATTTGATAGTAAACCTCTTTTCACGTAAGCTGGTATTTTGGATCCCTATGATATATAGCGGTTTAGTTTATGATGAAAATATTGAATGGAAATAATAAAAAATTTGTGGAGTCCTTATACCTCGTTGTCCATAAGAATTGCCTCGATCGAAACTGGTTTCTTTTGTTGGTCACTTGGAATCCATAAACGCAAGATCTTCACTGTGATGGTCCTGTTGCTGGTATCCTTGTTAATTCCTCGAACAAATATATTTGACATGTTTATAAGATCTGTAATATTTTCTTTGTAGTGTGTTATTAAAACCTAGATGTACTATGTTGTTTATAGTGTAGTACAGGTCCTTGCCTCGAGTGACTGTATTTTGTAGGAGTCTTAATTTGGAACAGATCTTAATTTACGTCTATTAAAACGACGACCCATTGAACTATTTGTCGTTATCCGAAATTATCAAAACAGTCCATCTTTTTCAAAAGACTTGATTATCTCTACATTAAATAAAATAAAATCGGATTGATGATAGATATTTTATTATCTAAGTCATTATAATCGAGTGGTTTAAACTTGTAGGGTTTTTATAAGATTATCGTTTTAAATGATTTAGATTACCCGAATTTTTAGGTCTCTAGAAAGTTGATTCGGTGGAAGACTTTAGGAAATGGTTTTCAATTATTGTTGTGATTATCCCAATTTTACTTATTTAATTTTCAATTTGATGTGGTCTTTTAAATTATCATAAAACAGTGTGTTTTAACTTTCTAGAGTTTTCAGGATCTTGGTCTCAATTGTTAAGATTATCCGAATTTTAGTTATCTAAATAAAATAAAATCGGATTGATTATAGATATTTTATTATCTAAGTCATTATAATCGAGTGGTTTAAACTTGTAGGGTTTTTATAAGATTATTGTTTTAAATGATTTAGATTACCCGAATTTTTAGTTCTCGGAACACTTTAGGAAATGGTTTTCAATTATTGTTGTGATTATCCGAATTTTAGTTATTTAATTTTTAATTTGATGTGGTCTTTTAAATTATCATAAAACAGTGTGTTTTAACTTTCTGGAGTTTTCAGGATCTAGGTCTCAATTGTTAAGATTATCCGAATTTTAGTTATTTAAATAAAATATTTAAATAAAATATTTTTTCCGTAAAATAACTTTCTGTCGTTATCCGAAATTATCAAAACAGTCCATCTTTTTTAAAAGACTTGATTATCTCTATATTAAATAAAATAAAATCGGATTGATGATAGATATTTTATTATCCTAAGTCATTATAATCAAGTGGTTTAAACTTGTAGGGTTTTTATAAGATTATTGTTTTAAATGATTTAGATTACCCGAATTTTTAGTTCTCTAGAAAGTTGATTCGGTGGAAGACTTTAGGAAATGGTTTTCAATTATTGTTGTGATTATCCCAATTTTACTTATTTAATTTTCAATTTGATGTGGTATTTTAAATTATCATAAAACAGTGTATTTTAACTTTCTAGAGTTTTCAGGATCTAGGTCTCAATTGTTAAGATTATCCGAATTTTAGTTATTTAAATAAAATAAAATCAGATTGATGATAGATATTTTATTATATACGTCATTTTAATCGAAATAAAATCATATTGATGATAGATATTTTATTATATACGTCATTTTAATCGAGTGGTTTAAACTTGTAGGGTTATTAGGATATGGTTTTCAATGACTTGATATCCCGAATTTTTAGTTCTCTAGAAAGTTGATTCGGTGGAAGACTTTAGGATATGGTTTTCAATTATTGTTGTGATTATCCGAATTTTAGTTATTTAATTTTCAATTTTATGTGGTCTTTTAAATTATCATAAAAAAGTGTGTTTTAACTTTCTAGAGTTTTCAGGATCTTGGTCTCAATTGTTAATATCATCCAAATTTTAGTTATTTAAATAAAATAAAATCGGATTGATGATACAGGTATCAGTTGTTAAGATTACGCGAATTTTAGTTATTTGAGTATCAATTTGATCTGCTTTTCGAAAATATAAAAAAATAGTCGGAAGTGGTTCAACTTTCTAGAGTTTTCAGGATCTAGGTCTCAGTTAAGATTATCCGAATTTTAGTTATTTAAATATTAATTTGATATGATCTTTGACAATATTATAAATCAGTCCTTCTATGCGCGTAAAAAGATCCAAATTAGAATTAAACGAACATTGTTTTGATTATATAGTAAATATCTTATTAGCTAAAAAGCTTATTTATAACCTTTTATTAATGTAAGGTGTTTATTTTTGTAGAGTTGTTAGTATGTCAGTTTCTATTAAATATTAAGACAGTCCTTATCATTTGAAAGACTGTTAATAATTTTGATCAGATTAATTTACAATTTGATTCGAGCATTTAAAATTTTCAAGTCATTATCTATTAAAATAATTGGTTAACATGTTTGAAATAATAGAAACATGCATGAAATGAAAAGTGAGAATTTGAAACCTAAGATAAGTGAATATGATTCACAAATATAAGTTGTTTCAGTAATGTGAATCGAGACAATTACAACGATATTGAAATACTCCTAGGTTTTGACGCCGTGCTCGCATGTACTTATTGCATTCATATAGACCATTTCAATATCAGCAACACATCTAGGGCACTGCGGAAGTTGCATTTCTAGATGCGATAGAAATTCTTCGTCACTTGAATTACAGAACAGTGGAACACCAAGGTAGTTAGGAAGCTTAAATTTCATTTTTGAAAGTCTTTTTTTCAGTTGCCATCTGCATGATGTCACATAGCATGCGCTCTTAGAATTATCCTCCAACATCGACAACCCATGAATTCCCTCTTCTCTGTGTTTTTCATCACCACTAAACAACTTCATGAAGTTTAAACAGTATGAGGCTTCATGGTGATTGAGGTTTAGGGCGATAATCATTAATTCAAATGCTTCGTCTTCATTTTCTTCGACGAAGAACTTTAACTACAAAAAAATTAGATGGTAATAAAATTAGGAGAAGATGAGATAAAAATAATTAGTAACTAATTAGATATTAATGTACCAATGATTTTCTGAATAGTGCTTCAGCATTTTTGGAAGCCACCAGTTTATCGAACATTTAAGGTGAAATATCATGTTGCATATCAAAACTAAGCTGCTGCAAAATGCTTGTTGTGTTACCCAACTCATAGAAGAGCCGACAGCTGGGAAACATAGTATTGTTTGTGGTTAGAAAATAATAATTTTATATATATACACAATAACGCGCAGTGAATGAAGAGCCTAAGAAACCTGCAAATTACCTGGCGATAGCGTTTGCCCAGTCGTTGGCTGATTGACGTGCAAGCTTTTCCATAATGCACATGATTAAATCATGTGGCAGATTTGTAATTGCGTAGTTATGGATAATCATCCTCCTTTTCGAATCAAACATTTTGAGATAATCAAACATTTCGAATCGTTTATATAGCACCCTGTTTTTCTTGTGATAAATGTAATATCCGCATTTTTTCTTTCCCTTGTATCTTCATTTTTCGGTGTATTTCTCAGTTGTAGTAACCCTCGGGTATCTTTCAGTATATCTTTCCCGTCATCTATTGATCTGATTCTCGTTATTGTTGTACGAAACCGCTATTCGGGTTGCCGTGGATCCATTCTATGTTTCGATGCGTCTTGAGATGTTCCGTTTAACGTTTCGTTCATATTCCGGTGTTTTTGACCGTTTATATCTCGTACCTAGCGCACGCTATATTTTCTGCATAGCGCACGCTAGGGGTCACTTGGTAGCGCACGCTACGACTGTTTCGTAGCGCGCGCTAGAGGGCAAGCCCTGGGAGTGGCAGTGCTGATTCCAGTCCTCTGAACTGGTGGATTAGCGTACGCTACGGAGCCTAGCGCACGCTAATGTTGGGAGTTAGCGCACGCTGAGACGCCCGGTAGCGTGCGCTAGTGTGGATGTCCAGTACTGGACAGTTTGCCACTGGACTCTACTGATGCCCAGGTAGCACACGCTATTGGTCGATAGCGCGCTCTGGATACACTTTAGCGCACGCTATGTTTGGTCGATAGCGCGCTAACCGATCAGTGTGTGTACCGACAGCTGCTTCGACTCCGATGTCCGTAGCGCACGCTATTGGTCGATAGCGCGCGCTACCGAGAGGTTATTAGCGCACGCTACGTTTGGAGTAGCGCACGCTAACGGCCAAAAATCTGGCTACTGGACTGTAGTCTGTTTCGTTAGCGCACGCTAACCTTGAGGATTAGCGCGCGCTAACACTCCCTGGGTATATAAACCAGGGAGTTGACCGAGATGAGCGTATTATTTCCATTTCCTCCTCCTTTCCGCGGCTGTGGCGATTTCGGGCGATTCTTGGCGATTTCTTCCTCCAATTATCTCATCCAACATCTTCCTTAAGTTCTTGGTGTATTATATCAACATCAACACGATTGTTTCATCCTAATCCAAGGTAAATCTCTTAGAACCCTACTTTTGGGCGATTTGGGGGTTTTGGGATTTTCTTCTGATCCGTTCCATTTTGTTGGTGGATTCATGATGAATATGATTAATCTTGTTGGTATAATTAGTTTTCCTACGGATTCATGGTATATTTTCATGGTTTTGCGGAATCGAGAGGGTTTGGTTGTGGTCCGCCCTCGTTGTTATTTTTGTACGATTATACATGAATCGTAGGCGGGTTTTCGGGTGTATTCCATTTCCGTAATCGTTTAGGAGTGGTTGTGATTGTGTTATTCGAATCGTTAGGTTCATTCGTCGGTTCCTCGCGGTCGTGCTTGATTCTTCCGTTCCGTTCGTGTCACCGTCTATTAATCGAGGCAAGTATCCTTATGAACCTACAATATTAACGTAGTAGTATTGCATGAGACTTGTGTGTGTGTGTATGCTCACTATGGGTTCGATCCGACGGGGTCTCGGTAGGGGTCCACGGAGGGGTGGATCCGCGAGCTTGCTTTTAACCACTATGGGTTAGATCCGACGGGGTCTCGGTAGGGGTCCATGGAGGGGTGGATCCACGGTTAATTGTGGTGCATTTTTACAATGTGATTTGGATTATTGGCATTTCCGGAAATGAGTGTTTTGGAACTATGTTTTCTTGATTGCATGCATTTACTATATGTGTAAGATGTAAGTTGTTCATTTGGTTACTTGTACTAGCGTAATTGCTAACCCCTTTGGGGACTCGTTTTGGGGAAATTCGTTTTATGAATTTCAGGTCAGGTTCATCGAGACGAGCGGGCGTTGGACCAGTACACGGATGATGGCCGTGCGTGATGATTGTGCATGAGTGTCGCCTTAGTGTCTTTTATCTTTTCATCTTTTGTGGTTTTTGAACTAATAGTAGTACTCGAGTACTTGAGAGTTCTTATTCGTCCGGATTGTATTGTTGCCTATTATGTTTGTGTTGGATGATGATGTTATGTTTGGCCATTGGCCAACCGTGGATTATTCTGTTTTGCGTCTTTATGACGAGGTGTTATTTTGTCGTTTCTGTGAGTCGATGGGTATGATGCTGTTCAGCCTGGTGGGTCCCATATAGGGATTCACGGCGCTGTAATATACCTCGAATATCTTGGGGGTGTTACAATAAATATTCTGCTCCCAAGAAATCTCATAAATCTAACTGAAAATGGAAAATATGTTAGTAATTTTCTGCTTTCGCCCCAAGATATATATTCATAGTTACGATGACAAATGCACAGTGTTGGGGAGAGTATTTAAAGACCCAGAGAGATAAGCAGGTCAACAAATGATAATTTCGGTAGTGTTTTGAAAGATATACATATCAATAGTCCATCTTTTTCACGTAAGCTTTTGAAAACAGTCCATCTTTTTCACGTAAGCTTTTGCCTAAAAATATGGAAAACTCAACAAACTATTTTGAATGGCAAAATATAATTGAAATTATTTTAAATTATTTATTTTTTGCTGAAATTCGCCACCTAGGATTTTGTCTCATGTGGCATGTCTCTCCTTTCATTTTCATCACCACTTTTCATATATATATAGATTTTTTATATTATTTAATTTGTCGAGTCCTATGCCGTGTCCGAGTCCTATTTTTTGGAGTTTTTCCGTGTCCCCGTGTCCGTGTCCGTGCTACATAGCATATCGATTGAATAAAAATATTAATTAGATATATAAATAATACATAAAATTACTTTATATATTTATCAAATTTTAATTTAATGTTATTTACACCCGCAGGCTTAGCAGTTTGAAGGTGGAATGGTTCTTGAGCTAAAGATGTTCGCTACAGTGTCTAAAAGACAAATTGCAGCATTTTTTTTCATCTGGCACTTCAGTGTAGGGTTCAACATGGCGGGTATATCATTAATCTTCTCAGTGGTGGTCCTCTTGTTTGTTTCTCTGTGCAAAGTTCTTCATGGATCTTCCTCCACCATGAAAGCAGCATTCCCATTTGAAGGTAATTTACCCTGTCGAACTATAGCATTAGAGGTGTGCTTCTTTCCGATTGTTTTGTTTCCCTAATTTCCCGTCTATAAAATATTCTGCTTTTGTAATGTTTTCTGCCACCTGTAAGTTTCTCGTTGGTTTGATTGTTGCCAGATGGGAGTTCTCGGAGGAGAAACGTGATTCTGGTTATTGCGCATCCCGACGATGAGTCTATGTATGGTTGAAATTTCCATTGCTGCAATTGGATTTCAACCAAAGATGCAACCCTATGAATTTATACCTTAAACTCCAGAGTCTGGAGCGTGGTTACGCTTTCGATATTTTGATTTGTGTTTTTTGGTAGTGCATTATAGCGTCTAATCATATGGTTTTATTGATCACACTATTATGAGAAGAACTTACTATTCTTTATTAATTCACAGTTTCAATGAATTCTTGATGCTAGAGATATATGGGCTTATTATTTAAATTAGAGTAATTACATGAAAAATGGATTCTAGTTATGTAACATGAAATGAGATGATAGGACAAAGCATTCCAAAACTTTCTTATTCAAATGTCACTTTTGAACTTAAAATTACAAGAATAGTAACATAGTGGACTGATTCGGGCTAAATGATAGTCTTCTATTATATCATCATCAACTGCACCTTATTAATCCCAATTATGTTGGGTCGATGACATGACAATTATACTGTCTATGTGTCTAAAATTAATTAATTGATGCATTCATAGGGCGCCACTATTATTGTGAAAAGCGCAAGAATCAGGCTGAATCACTGACAACAATATAAGGGATTAGATTGATCCACTTTCCTATTTTATTACTAATTAGTATCTCTTTAATTTTGATACTTATTTATTTCTATAAAATCAGCATTGTAGTCCCATTAAATAGAGAACCCTGTGTAATGGAAAAGCAAGTTGGATTTGAATAAAAAGTATTCTGGAAGATTTCTTCCTCCAACTATCACGTTCTCTTTTTTCTCAGTTTTGATATCCATTCTTCACCATAGGGAAGAATAGGTCTTCTTCCTCTTCGATATCCCATAGGCCCGTAAGGCGTAGTCAGATTCGTGAACATATCATTAACACTATAAATTCATGCAAAAAGCAAAATAGCAAAATTTTATGTTTGATGTCTTTCCTGTCGCAACTTTCATAAGGAGGAATGAGATGAAACTCCAAGACAGTCGTCATCATAAGTTTTACCACTTGAATGGAAAACATCATGACACGGCGATGGATTGAGATAATTGTTATAGGCATTGTCCCATTACAAGATTGATATTGGAAAATCAACATGTACAGCATGGAACATGATGAAGATAATCTCCTATCACACACACACACACACACACACACACAAACTCAACCCATCTTCTCTTAATTTGTGTTCTGTTCGACCCAATTATTGGCAATGTCAAAGTTGGAAATATATATTTTGCTTTGTCTTTGCAGGTTCTTTGCTCCTGTTATTAGGCACCTGATCTCAATGGGCCATAATATGCACATATTGTGCATATCAATTGGTAATGCTGCTCGCGCCGCATGATTTTTCTTCCTTCCTCATCTTAACTGTGTGCATTTCCTTTGGTATTTGCTAATGGAATGGTCCCTGTGTATCAATCTAGATGGCATCTGAATTTTAATGTTTATGGGTGCGTGTTTAATCAAGAATTATATGCAAGATTAGATACTAAAGAAGGGGAAAAAGATATCTATAAACTTGTTCGAATGAGAGAGAAGAAGTCGCGAGATATTGGAAAAGTTAAATGTGTAAAAGATACTGACCAAAAAGTTTTGGTTCAAGATAATGAGATAAAAGAGAGATGGAGGTCATACTTTGATACCCTATTCAATGGCCATCAAGAACAAGATATTGGGAATTTAAACATCCCCTCAAGTATGGTTAACCGAGAGTTTAAGAGAAGAATCCAAAAGGGTGAAGTGACAATTGCATTGAAGAAGATGGGGTCAAAGAAAGCAGAAGGACCAGATGGTATACCTATTGAAGTTTGGAGGTGTTTGGGGGAGAGAGGGATCGAATGGGTAACTATGCTTTTCAATAAGATTTGGAGAAGCAATAAGATGCCGTCAACATGGAGGAAAAGTATTCTCGTCCCTTTGTATAAGAACAAAGGTGATGTTCAAGATTGTTCTAATTATCGCGGAATTAAACTAATGAGTCATACCATGAAGTTGTGGGAACGAGTGATTGAACAAAGGATCGTGAAATGTGTGAAGATAATGAAAATCGGTTTGATTTATGCCTGGAAGATCGACCATGGAAGCAATTTATCTTATCCGTGATTGATGGAACATTATCGAGATAAAAGAAAGATCTCGCATATGGTTTTTATTGATTTAGAGAAGGCGTATGATAAAGTACCAAGAGAAGTACTTTGGTGGGCCTTAGCAAAGAAGGGTGTATCGCGGAAATATATTGACATTATAAAGGACATGTATGAGGGAGCTAGTACAAGTGTACGTACTAATGTTGGGAGGACAAGAATTCCCTATTACGATTGGGTGCATCAAGGATCTGCTCTTAGTCCTTTTCTCTTTGCCATAGTCATGGACGAATTGACAAGAGAAATTCAAATTGACGTTCCGTGGTGTATGATGTTCGCAGATGATATTGTGTTGATTGATGAAACGAAGGTTGGAGTGCAGAAATTGGAACTTTGGAGGATACTTTGGAAGCTCGAGGCTTTAGCCGAAAGGTATAAGATCAATATATGGAGTGTAGGTTTAGCGAAAACAGTGATAGAGAGGCGGGGATGATCACATTTGATGGGAAAGTTGTTCATGGATCCACTTTCTTTCGGTATCTTGGATCTATTATCCAAAAGGATGGAGAGCTAGATGGCGATGTGGCTCACAGAATAAAGGCAGGGTGGTTGAAGTGGAAGAGTGCCACAGGGGTTTTATGTGATCCCGGCATGCCTCATAGATTAAAGGGTAAATTTTACCGTACGGCAATTAGGCCTGCGCTGTTATATGGCACCGAGTGTTGGGCTGTAAAACAGTGTCACGTTCAAAAGATGAATGTGGCAGAGATGCGTATGCTACGATGGATGTGTGGTCATACAAAAAAGGATCGACTCAGAAATGAGGTGATCAGAGAGAAGGTAAGAGTTGCGTCTATAGAAGACAAGATGATGGAGAATCAATTACGATGGTTTGGTCATGTGAGAAGAAGACCTATTGATGTCCCAGTGAGGAGTTGGGGAGCAAGTAATGTTGTGAAAGGTAGAGGAAGACCCAAGAAAACTTGGATAAAGATGATTGAAAATGATATGCGGTTTCTTGGAATTGGAGAAAGTATGGCGATGGAGAGGCAAATGTGGCGGGAAAGAATACGGATGGTGGATAGAGTCTGATTTTTTTTTTTTTTTTTTTTTTTTTTAATTCCTATTTTCTTTTATTTCATGTTATCTTTTTTTCTTTTTTTTTTTTTTCTTTTTTTTCTTTTTTTTTTTTCATTCATTCTCTTTTTTTTTATTTGCTTTTTTCTCTACTTTTTCCCTCTTTTTTCCTTTTATGTTATTTATGTAACGATTATTGACGGTTTCAAAGTTTGATTCATGTTAGCCGACCCCAAATCATTTTGGGACTAAGGCTTAGATGTTGTTGTTGTATGGGTGCGTGTTTAATTTAAACGAAAAAAGGAGGGGAGGGGGTAGAGAATATAAATCAGTTTTGGCTTTCAGAAAGTTGTCATTATGCTTTCAAATTTCCAAAAACAAAAAAATGTTGTCCAACTATATACTATGTTTTTTGTCATGGGAGATTTAACCTGTTTTTTTCTTCTGAAGATTTGGATCAACTTAAACCTCTTGGAATTTTAAGATACTCGTTGCTATTGCAGGCAATGCAGATGGCATGGGAAGTACTAGAAAAGAAGAGCTTTACATGGCTTCTACCGTTCTCAAGGTTAACTCTTCCCGTTTCAGTTTCAGTTTGACGGGGGTTTTGAAATGTTTTTTTTAGCCTATGAAGTGGGTTAATGTATTTTGGATCATCCGGAAACAACCTCTTTGTGTTAAGATAGGGGTAAGTCTGCGTACATCCGATTCCCCCTTACCCCGCTTTTTGCGGGAGCCGTTGAGGCATTGGGGTGATGTTGTTGAAGTGGGTTAATGTAAGATAAATTAATTTTTTAGGGGTATTTCTGTATTTTTGGAAGGTGGCTGCTTTTTTGGTAATTAGGTGAAACCCGATGGGTACTTTTTGTAATTTTAGACCTCATTTGTATGCAAAGCACTATTCATGTTCTCTGTTGAAGTTTTTACTGCAGGCACACCAGATGATTGCAGATTGTTGGGTTTCAAAAAATGACATCAATTTCATTAAATGCAGATTCCAACACAGCAAGTGAACATTCTGGACCATCCAGATTTACAGGTTCTTCTTCCGAGCTGACTCAATAAGTTAACACATGTTTACTTACACTACATATATGTCCCAATGGCAGATGCTAATAATATGATATGAATGTTATGAGTAGGATGGTTTTGGCAAAGCATGGGACTGGAATATATTGTCTAGAATAATTGATAATGAAACGCGTGCCTATTCAATTGATTTGGTAAGACTTGTTATAATTGTCAAATAATCCTTATAGCTTATTCTCCAACGACCAATTGATGGTATACAACAATATATTGTTGTGTGCATCAATGTTCATAGCTTAAATATGATATATTCTTGCATTTCTTTCTTCTAGATCATTACCTTTGATGATTATGGTATCTCTGGACATTGTAACCACCGCGACGTACATCAAGCAGTAAGGTAAGTTTGTATGTTTAGCTGGGGAATATAACTTCCTAGACTGTGGCCTGTTTCACAGTGAGACATATGCATCAATTTGCCTTTTTACTTTTGGTGATTTGTAAAAACTACTCTGATGGTTTATCTTAATTACCAAAAGAAAAAAAGGAAAAAAAAGGAAACAGTTATCTTACAAAATTAAATTACCTCCTGACATGGGGTATTTGCAACACGTTAAAGATGTATTGTAAAAACTGGGAAGTTAACTGGAGTTTTTGTAATTAGGCGAAATATCATGGGTAGTTTTCATAATTATCCCTATTATCTTCCGAGAGCATTGAAATGCATGATTTGTATGTTTATTCAAGCATTTAATCTTTTTAACTTGATGCATTGTGACTTTACCTGTAATAATAATAATGTCCAGAAAGTACCTGAAAGTGATTTAGGTTCTTTTTACTACTCAGAAAGTTACTATATGATGAGTCTGGAAGAAATCTTGAAGCTTGGGAGCTTGTAAGTCACTTCTAATCTACATTCTGGCTTTAGATGTTTGTCAGCTCAACCTTTGTAGTTTGATAATGTATTATGTAGCACGGATACTCCATATTTTTATCCCATAATATCGGATATGGATGCTGGTATGTCCCACAATATCGGATATGGATGCTGGTGTGGATACACGTGTTAGATACGACAAAATTCATACCGTTATCTCTTTATAACTTTGACTATTCGGATATGGCTTGGATAGGCTTTTTTATTCGACTGGGGTAAATATATTCTAAAACAGAATGTGAAAAGTAAATTAAATAGGGAAACTACCAAAATACACTTAGAATTGAGGAATATTATGAAAAACATTTTTTATGCATATAAAGATATTAGTACATTTTTTGTTATTATTATTATTATTATTATTATTAATTATGTAATTATAAACAATTCAAATTAAATATGTGAAAAGTAGAAAACAAAATATGGAAAAAGATCAAATTTGCATTTATAATTTCATTAAAATTTAGGGAAAGCCTTTAAGTTTGTAAGATATTTTATTTTTGATAAAATAAATAATTAATAATATATTAAATTCAAAAATACTTGAAGAATGTAAACAAAAAATAAACATCAATACATTTGAAAATCGAGGAAATTACTGAAAAATCTTTGTGTTTATAAGATATTATAGATCTATACAACAACAACATCTAAGCCTTAGTCCCAAAATGATTTGGGGTCGGCTAACATGAATCAAACATTGAAACCGTCAATGATCGTTACATAAATAACATAAAAGGAGAAAAAGAGGGAAAAAGTAGAGAAAAAAGCAAATAAAAAAAGAGAATGAATGTAAAAAAAAATGAAAAAATAAAAAATCCTGAAAAATAAATTAAAAGATAACATGGATTAAAAAAAAAAGGAATCAGATTCCATCCACCATCCGTATTCTTTTCCGCCACATTTGCCTCTCTATCGCCATACTTTCTCCAATTTCAAGAAACCGCATATCATTTTCAATCATATTTATCCAAGTTTTCTTGGGTCTTCCTCTACCTTTCACAACGTTACTTGTTCCCCAACTTTCTAGCCTCCTCACTGGGGCATCAACAGGTCAGACCATCGTAATCGATTCTCCATCATCTTGTCTTCTATAGTCGCAACTCTTGCCTTCTCTCTAATCACCTCATTTCTGAGCCGATCTTTTTTTGTATGACCACACATCCATCGTAGCATACGCATTTCCGCCACATTCATCTTTTGAACGTGACACTGTTTTACAGCCCAACACTCGGTGCCATATAACAGCGCAGGCCTAATTGCCGTGCGGTAAAATTTACCCTTTAATCTATGAGGCATGTCAGGATCACATAAAACCCCTGTGGCACTCTTCCACTTCAACCACCCGATCTTTATTCTGTGAGCCACATCGCCATCTAGCTCTCCATCCTTTTGGATAATAAATCCAAGATACCGAAAGAAAGTGGTTCCATGAACAACTCTCCCATCAAATGTGATCATCCCCGCCTCTCTATCACTGTTTTCGCTAAACCTACACTCCATATATTCGGCCTTTACTCGATCTAAAGCCTCGAGCTTCCAAAGTATCCCTCCAAAGTTCCAATTTCTGTTGCACTCCAACCTTCGTTTCATCAATCAACACAATATCATCTGCAAACATCATACACCACGGAACGTCATTTTGAATTTCTCTTGTCAATTCGTCCACGACTATGGCAAAGAGAAAAGGACTAAGAGCAGATCCTTGATGCACCCCAATCGTGATAGGGAATTCTTCTGTCCTCCCAACATTAGTACGTACTAGCTCCCTCATACATAATCCTTTATAATGTCAATATATTCCCGCGATACATGCCCTTTATAGATCTATCTGCATAAATAATTATCATAAACTTCAAAAGCAGATCTGAAAAATAGAAACAAAAGTAATATAACTGCATTTAGAAATTTAGGATAACACACAAGATACGGCTTCATGTTTCATTACCCAAACAATTTTGAAACACATTGTTATGATAATTTATTCATATTTTCAGGTAAGCACCAACTTAATACGGAAATATGTCGGACCAGTCGATATTTGGTTTTCTATCTTACTTGCCAGATGCCAAGGAAATGGACGATCACACTGCTTTGTCAATTTTGATCCAGAACAAGTTATCTTTGCAATGGCTCGAGATTACAGCCGATGGGTTTGGTCCGTCTTTTTAACATTTAATCGTTTCAAATTTCTATTCTTTGGGTTAAGTGCATTACTTCAACTCTCGGTGCGAGGTTTGAAACTTTTTGTTGCATTTTCAAGCTATACCTATGTCAACATGCTTAAGAAAATCAATTAGGTAGCTTTCAGGTATCAGGCAATTCCGAATTCTAGTTGCTTCTTGTTGAGTATTGGTCCGAATTGGGTGGCAAATTATTACAATAATTATAACAAATATAACTATTACACAAATCTACTCGGGATAGGGATTAGGGATTACACAACTTCTATTTAAATGAATCAAACGAAAATACTGAAAATAAAAACGGTGAGTGAAGAAAAATCTGAACCAAACGGCGTAGCCGATCGGAAGTGATGTCACTCGGAAAATAGCCGCTCGATCCTCCGTCTCGTAGCCACGCGTCAAGACTCAAATGACCGCGGCGGCACTGAACGGAACCCACCACCGGACCGGAAGCAACCACCGGAGGAATCGAAGCACTCAGCAAGATTCAACCGAAACCCCCCCAGAAAACTCAGATCCCGAATTATCTCACAAGCCTCACCCACAAGTCACTCAATTTATTTCACAGAGAAAAAATCGAGGTAAACAAAAGATCACTTGCTCTCAATTCGTTTTTGTTGTGCTTTCATCTCACACGGAAAAGATATTTATAGGAGAATCGGAATAACAAACGAAGAGAGAAGATCGGACCTGATTTAGTTTCCATATCGGAAGAACAGGGTCAACCGAGGAGAAAGAGGAAAGAAGATCGGGAGAGATAAGGGAGGGGTGGAGGCGGAATACAGCAAGGGAGAAATGAGGGTAGGGTTAGCTGGGGGTAGGGTTAGCTGGGGGTAGGGTTTTATATTAGGGTAAAATATAAAACCAACGGCCGGGATTAAAAGGTGCCAAATAAATGGCCAGGATTAATCCGGTCATAATGGGCTGCTACCAAGGTTCCGGGCCGGGTCAGTTTTTGAGGTGGGTTGCAGGAGAATTAATTTGGGTCCTCATAATTTTAATCATTTGGGCCAAATAAACCCAACAATTCTCCACCTGGGCCAAATGAGTCATCGGGGTACATAAGGAGACAGAGGTCATCATCGCCGTAGGACACCACCTGCACACAAAACACAAAGTAAGTACAGGTAATCACAAAGAAAGGTAGCAATCACTAAGACAGCAGGGCTATCACAAAGATAGCAAGATAATTCACTAAGAACGCAAAGCCATCACAAAGAAGGCAAAGACTAAGAGTTAGTCTTGAGTTCCCAAGTTCAGCAGGTCGGTGCAGGACACAAACTTCTCCAAAGGCAAGCATTTGGTGCCCATATCTGCAGGATTGAATTTTGAAGGAATTTTTCCAAGCTCAAGTTCACCTTTTTCAACAATATCACGAATAAAATGAAATTTAACATCAATATGTTTAGTGCGGTCATGAAAGACAGGATTTTTGCATAGCTGAATTCCAGATTGACTATCCGAAAATACCACGACTTTTTCTTTCAGAAAACCGATTTCTGATAAAAGACCCTTTAGCCATATGGCTTCTTTAAATGCCTCAGTTGTAGCAACATATTCAGATTCAGTCGTAGATAAAGCAACAACATTCTGTAACTGAGATTTCCAACTAATGCAAGAGCCACAAAGGGTAAACACATAAGAGGTCGTGGATTTTCGATTGTCACGATCATTAGCAAAGTTAGAATCTACATATCCAACAAGTTTAACACCATCACCAGATTTAGAAAACTTAATACCAACATCTACAGAGGATTTCAGATAACGGAGAAGCCACTTCAAGGCTTCCCAATGTGGCATACCAGGATTAGACATGTATCTACTCAAACAACTAACAGAATAGGCTATATCGGGTCTGGTACTAACCATGAGATACATGACTGATCCTATAGCATTAGCGTAGGGAACTTTTTCCATTGATTTTTCTTCTTCACTAGTTTTAGGAGATTGATCTTTGCATAATAAAAAATGAGCAAAGAAGAGGCATGTATGTGTTTTACGTGATTATAGAAAATTTTTCAAGTATTTTCTCAATGTAGGAAGACTGATTTAGAAACAAAGAACAGTTTTTCCTATCTCTAACAATATTCATGCCTAAAATTTTTTGGGCATCTCCAAGGTATTTCATGTCAAATTGCTCACTAAGGCACGATCTAACATGATCAATCAATTTCATGCACGGACTCACAAGTAACATGTCATCCACATAGATAAGCAAGAAGATAGGAACAATGGAGTTTTCTTTAAAATAGAGGCAAGAGTCATACGAACTACGTTTGAATTTTAAAGAAAGCATGTAAGAGTCAAATTTCTTGTTCCATTGCCTTGGAGATCAAGCTTGTGCCATAAAGAGCCTTTTTAAGAAGGCAAACGTGATCAGGTTTCTTAGAGTCGACAAAACCTTCTGGCTGCCTCATATAAATTTTCTCATTTAATTCACCATGAAGAAAGGCTGTTTTAACATCCATTTGTTTTAATTCCCAATTGAAGTGAGCAACTAAAGCAAGCATGATACGCACGGTGGTGAATTTCACAACAGGAGCAAATATCTCAGTATAATCAATTCCTTCCTTTTGAGTGAAACCTTTAGCAACCAACCTAGCTTTAAATCTGATATTTTCTACTTCATTCTTAACCTTAAATAACCACTTACAGTCCACAAGAGAACAACGATCAGGTTTTGGAACAAGAGTCGAGGTTTGGTTAACATGCAGGGAATTCATTTCATCATTCATAGCATTTAACCAATCAGAAGCATTTTCTGATTTTAAAGCATCTTTGTAGCTATTAGGTTCGTTATTATCTAATGATTCAAACACATTGCAAGCATGAGACATCATATGAAAATCATCAAAGTGATGAGGCCTCCTAACAATCTCTCTTCTACGCCTATCTCTAGTTAATTAATAGTTGGACAGATCAGCACTTTCATCAACATTCTCAATTATTTCATCACTAGAATTTTCGGAATGATTTTCATTTTCAGCATGCAAAGTTTCATCATTTTCAGGCTCCACCTCACTCAAGGTAGGGTAGTTAGAAACAAATTCTGGATTAGGCATGTGCACGGGTGCGGGTGCAGGATGTTCAAGACAAGGAAATTCATCTTCATTAAATATAACATCCCTACTAATTAGCACCTTAAACCCTGGTTCGCCCTTAAGCCATAACCTAAATCCTTTAACTCCCTCCGGGTAGCCTAAGAACACACATCTTATCGATCTAGGTTCTAGCTTATCATGTTTATGATGAACATATGCAGCACACCCAAATACACGAAGATTTGAGAAATCAATATTACTACCAGTCCACACAGATTCTGGATAGTTTCGATTCAAAGGGACAGATGGAGATCTGTTTATAATATAGGCAGCTGTAGATAAAGCCTCACCCCAGCGTTTTGACAATCCGAGCCGACGAGCATAGACCTTACCCTATCAAGGAGGGTTCGGTTCATGCGCTCGCCGATTCCGTTTTGTTGGGGGTGTAGGGTGTCATCTATGCCTTTGAATACCACTTTCCGCACACAAAGTATCAAACAAATTATTGCAAAATTCCAGGTCGTTGTCAGTTCTCAAAATTTTAATTTTCTTACCGGTTTGATTTTCAATTAAAATTTTCCACGTTTTGAACGTGTCAAACACATCAGATTTGTTCTTAAGGAGAAACACAAAGACTTTCCTGGAATAATCATCAATCACAGACAAAAAATATCGGTTTCCGCCATGTGTCGGAACACTGGCAGGCCCCCACACATCAGCATGCAGACACTCAAACACATTTGAACTCTTAGGGGGGTTTGGGGAAGGTTGAATGAGGAAAGTTCGCACGATGTTGCTTACCATACACACAGTTATCACAAAATGGCAAGTCAGATATTTTATCATTCCCAAAACAACCATTTTTGTGCAGTATTTCAAGACCTTTACCACTAATGTGACCCAACCGTTTATGCCAGATTTCAGTTTTATCTCCATGGACTGCATTAACGGAAAAGTTACTAACAGTTGAGCAAATATATAAGTTCAGTTTACAAATGGCGACAAAAAAGGTTTTGGGACCTCTCGTAACTTTCATTGCACCCTTACCCCATGTACCTTCAAAATCATCTTCAAGACATGCACACGACATTAAATTATGAGCTAAGTGAGGAACATGCCTAACGTTTTCCAAAGTTATCGAATTTCCAGATTCGAATTTAAGGCACACAGTTCCTATTCCAGTAACATCTCGTTTTACATGATCAGGCATAGACACATATCGATTTTTCAAATCACGATAGCTAGAAAAAAGTTGTTTGTGCGGAGTCATGTGAAATGTGCATCCAGAATCAACCAGCCAATCATTTTCACCAAGGTCAGCTAACATAGAGTTCACAGAAGCATGCATAGCATCAGAAATCATAAACACATCACCTAGATTTTCACCGACAGCTAAGTTAGCCTGTTCAGATTGTTGGTTCTTCTTAGGTTTAGTGCAGTCTTGAATGTAGTGACCGTATTCACCACAATTGTAACATTTACGATTAGTAGGTCTAGGTTTAAACCGAAATTTTTCATTGCCCTTTTTCTTGTTGGCTTGGTTATTTTGACTGTTGGAAGACTTTTTATTTTGAAAATGTTTTTGTGGTCTTCCTTTGACAAAATTAACCTCGCCAAGATTTCTAAGGGCGACACCTTTATTGTTTTTCAAATCTAATTCTTTGCTTTTCAAGCCGTTTACAACAATATCCAAGGTCACTTGATCTCTACCATATTTAATGGCAGATTTTACATCACTGTAAGAATCAGGAATAGCATTCAAAAGAACAATCGGAGTGTAATCATCGATGTTTTTATCTCCAGTTAGCTTTATATCTTGAACCAGTTTTGTAAACACGTCTAAATTAGCATCGATGTCTTTATTTAGATCAAGCTTGTAGCGGAAAATTTTTTCAAGAAGAAACAGTTTATTGGGCAATGAAGTTTCAGTATACATTTCTTCTAATTTTTCCCACAATTCTTTAGCCGAACCGTGTTTACCTAATTTTCTTATCACAGAGTCAGATATGTTCAAGATAATTGCAGAATAAGCAAACATCAAGTTCAGCCTTTTTATCCGCAGTCACATTAGAAGCGAAAGAATTATCAATAGTTTTGAAACATTTTTGTTGAATGAGTATGCTTTTCATTTTCTGTTGCCAAATGGCAAAATCACCTTTTCCATCAAATGGGGCCACAGAGAAGGCAGAGATCGTTCCCATTTTAATTTTCAAAATGAACAAAGTTTTTGAAAATTTGTGAAAAAACACAAACAAGGAGGAAACGGTTAATTTTATCAAAAACTCAGAAACACAAAGTAATCAATAAAATCACACAGATAAATAAAATTAAATAAATCCAAAAAATTCAATACCAGGCCCCTACAAGATCCGAGGACACTTAAGCGGTCTAGGCAGGAGGGTTTTAATGCCCGATTATGAAAAATTCCAGATTCAAAATAAACACGAAGTAATATCGCAGTAATAATCACACAGAATATCACCAACAATGCGTTGAATAGCATACGCAGCAGAAGCAATAACAACAGGGCCGAGACAGTCAACCCCCAAATATCACGAAGAACAGTGGGTCGCAATATATCACGAAGGACAGCCAGTCCAACAAATATCACAAAGAACAGTGACCCCCCAAAAATATCACCAAGAACAACGATCGGGAAAAAATATCACAAAGAACAACGAGCAAGGAAAAACAAACAGTAAAGGAGAGGGGTAAAGCCGATATACCTGAGCGATCCGGGTTAACCCGATTCAGACAGATCCGAACCAAAGCTCCGGTACCAATGTTGAGTGTTGGTCCGAATCGGGTGGCAAATTATTACAATAATTATAACAAATATAACTATTACACAAATCTACTCGGGATAGGGATTAGGGATCACACAACTTCTATTTAAATGAATCAAACGAAAATACTGAAAATAAAAACGGTGAGTGAAGAAAAAATGCAAACCAAACGGCCGTAGCCGATCGGAAGTGATGTCACTGTCGGAAAACAGCCCGGCTCAGTCCTCCGTCTCCGTAGCCACGTCCAGGACTCAAATGACCCGCAGCCAGCACCAGAAAACGGAACCCACCACCAGACCGGAAGCAACCACCGAAGGAATCGAAGCACTCAGCAAGATTCAACCGAAAACTCCCCAGAAAACTCAGATCCCGAATTATCTCACAAGCCTCACCCACAAGTCACTCAATTTATTTCACAGAGAAAAAATCGAGGTAAACAAAAGATCACTTGCTCTCAATTCGTTTTTGTTGTGCTTTCATCTCACACGGAAAAGATATTTATAGGAGAATTGGAACAACAAACGAAGAGAGAAGATCGGACCTGATTTAGTTTCCATATCGGAAGAACAGGGTCAACCGAGGAGAAAGAGGAAAGAAGATCGGGAGAGATAAGGGAGGGGTGGAGGCGGAATACAACAAGGGAGAAATGAGGGTAGGGTTAGCTGGGGGTAGGGTTTTATATTAGGGTAAAATATAAAACCAACGGCCGGGATTAAAAGGTGCCAAATAAATGGCCAGGATTATTCCGGTCATAATGGGCTGCTACCAAGGTTCCGGGCCGGGACAGTTTTTGAGGTGGGCTGCAGGAGAATTAATTTGGGTCCTCATAATTTTAATCATTTGGGTCAAATAAACCCAACACTTCTGATGTTAGAAGATGGAACTGGGGCCGCAAACAAAAAGCTCGTGTTCGAGCTTGGTAATTAGTGCTTGTTTATATTTGTTTGTGAATGTTCGTTTATTTTTGTTCATTACCTGAACATAGATGAACAACTAAATTTGTTCATTTATATTCATGAACATATTTGGGGACATGCTCATTTAGTGCTTGTTGATTGTTCGTTAATTTATTTTTTAACAGTTAATTTTTTGACTATTCATTATTCACCCATCATTGTAAAAAGGTGAGTTTATTCCAGTTCTAATTTATTTTAGTACAACTTAATTATATTTGAATTTATTACCATACGTATTTATTTTTACTCGAACGTGATGAATAAATATATTTTTTTGATGAACATAATTTTAAGTTTATTCAAGAACTATTAAATGGACGTGTCCGCGGGCCGTTCCTTGATGTTTGTGAATATGCTCCAATAAACAAACATGAATAAACGAACACAAATACATTGAAGCTCGGCTCTGCTCAAATTTATTTACCGCCCTGGGTGGAAATTAGGTCGTGGTTATATAGGGTTATCCATACTTGACAATAATACCCAGCCTCTTCAAAACAACAAAACAGGATTACGGGTGTGGGTGCTGGGCTCTTTCAAACAGCAGTTTGTTCATTTTGCAGTTTAAATGTTATAACTTGATGAATATTTAACTAATATTATTTCCGTTCTTTGATAGTTATAATATTTGGACTCGTACACTTGCTGATATGCAACTTTAATCATTAATATTTTTTATTATTTATTAATAAAATTAGAAAGTTAATATTTTGAAAGTACATATCTAGGTAAGTCCAACAAGATCATACATGATCATATAAGAAAATGTTTCCTCTCGCCTTGGTACAAGGACAAATTGTCGTTTACAACACATAATACGGTTTGTTTTAAGACTCAAAATTTAAATACTCAGTCAACAGTTTCTTACGTACTTTATATCTACTTATGTCACATTATCTTCCTCGCTTGTCTTTTTATGTTTAAAAAATAAAACAAATGTTCCATCTCGTATTAATATTTAGAATAATACAACAAATTTTCCCTCTCCTCTCTATATCTTTAAAAAATATAACTATCTCATCCTTCTCCTCTTTTTATTTTTAATAATATAATTAAATATTATAAAATAGTAATAGTATCATCAATTTTCATACATGATTTGACAGTTATAAAAAGGTAGGATTATCAATTGTAACAAAGAAGTATCCTTATTAATTATTATTCACAACATTAAAAATATCTAAATTTGTGAATATCAGAATTCTAATCCTAATGAACCCTAGAACAAATGGCTTGGTTTTGTACGGTTGTACGAAGAACGCGTTCTTTTACACCTTCTTCATTTTTTTTCTTATCCTTCACACACCTGAGAAATATCTAAAATTATTCTCTCTCTCTCTCCCCTCCTTACTATCACCGAGAAGTAAAGAATGCGAGATTCTCTGGGTTTGTTCGACTAGACTAGCGGTAGAGATTGGTTGTTAGTTATTACGGTAGCTTTCAAGTGTTGAATAACTATTAAGTGTCTGCTAGTGGGTGCTAAAGGTAACTGTTTGACATATGTGTTCCGCGTAAAATAGCTGTTGAAATAATAAAATAATAAATTAATAATTTTTTAAAGCAAACAACTTATGTCTTATTTTCAAAGCTAGTTTTATTAGTTTTGTGAAGTACTACTACAAAAGTTAAAAGCTATCGTAGTGCACTAGATTACTAGTATGACGGGACGGGAGTCCTCAAGCTCGTGCGGCATCCTGGGGCCCCTCACATCCCGAGACCAGCATATCCCATATATACATGCTAACTGGTCTTGCCCTGCCATGGGCTCATCAAGGAGACAGAAATAGCCCCCGACCAGTTGTTCCCCACCAGCAACGATTCCCTTCATGGTCAAGTCCTTGACTAACGACAAGCTCCCGGAACTAAATCGGATCGGCATGCCTAACTCGGCCAGAGCAAAGCATCCGGCCTAACAACGCATTAACACTAGTATCGCCCCATTTACCCCTCTTGTTTGTAAGCTAACCAGAAAGCACGCCTCGTCTGATCGGTCGACCCAGTCATGACATTCGGGTCGTGACATCTCCCCACCCAAATTACAACACACAATTGTGCTGTAACCTTCGCTATGAAACATGGTATCCCGTTTCCTGCAGGTATCCAATCAGTACATGTTCCCTGATCGGGTTCATATAAGGGTGATCTCCTTGATCCTTATTTTCTCTACCCTCCAGTTGCCTTTTAAGAATTTTAATGAGAACATATTGTCAAAGAATTGGCTAACAATAAGTAGATTATACTATAGTCCTTTTATGTATGCTACGTCAATGACCTTGATTTTTTCTACAATCAAGGTTCATTTCGCCCTTGTCCTTCCTTCGGACTATCACCAAATTGAACTTTTAGGGCCTCGACATTCAACTTAATCATTTAGCTTATTTCTACTTCATGTCATACGCCGAGAACATCCACTGTCAGAGTACCAGATGTACTCCTTCTTGATATCCTGTAGAATAAATCAAGTAGATTTAGGTACCCATTTTTAGTGGGTCCTGTGTTAGTCGTGCCTTTTGGGATAATTGTTTTGTTTTAGGTTCTTTTGGTCTATTTCTGTGTGATTTACGTGTGGCAGCTTATGAGTGTTATAATTCCTATATGATCAATGTCTTCGTAAGGAACCATATGCTAGTTTTTTATGGAATGGCCTTTATGGTCTCTAGTTGGCTCCCTAGAGCTGGGCTTCATCATAAGGTACATAATGTTTGCATGGGGTGTCTTGGACTCTGTGCTCTTGTTTGGGGTGTATTCCGACCCTGTTGATGTTGCCATGTATTGTGAGGTATAACTTTCTTCTGGGGCTGTCTACGTTACTGTATGTTTGTAGGTGGAGCATGATGCTTTCACGCTCTTTGATAAGGTACAACCTATCTCTGATATTGTATCCTTTCTCTTGGTGAATCAAATCTTTGATGCTCAGCTACAACATTTATCCCTACTGGCATCTTTGTGGTCTACCTGGCTATGCCGTACGATGTTGATGATGTATTCTTGGTGGGGTTACAACAACTTTAGTATCCTGTTCCGAAGGTAAATCTACAACCTTGCCTTTGTCCTTTGTGTCGGGGAGAACCTTCAGTATTCCTTCAGACTGTATGCTCGTTTTAGGCTCAACCACTACCCTCGTTTGACAAAAATCATACTGGGTTGGCCACGTGAGGCAGAGAACAAGGAATATCCTAAGCCTCTTTTTTATAAACATGTTGACATCTACTTAAGATACCTTCCATTCTTTTCGAGGAGTTTTTAAAAGATTTAACAATGGCCTGAAGTTCTCTTCCCGTAGTCAAGATGCTCGATCTTGTTTTCAAGCTAAGATGTATAATCATTTGGCTTGTTCCGATCCTAAGATTTGATCTCATTCATCTCGATGGTAAGCTGTAGATTGCTCTCCCCGAGTTTATCAATTTCTGACCTTGATATTTTCAAAATCTAAGGATTAGTTTTCAAAAGTTTCCTTCAACAAGTCATTGCCAATTCTAAGCTCGACATTGGGAATCTTGAGCTATATGTTTCCATTTTTAATTGTCATCTGCTATATAAATGGATATGAACTCATTCAACATTTTACCAACGGTCGACGACATGTTTGTGAAATGATTTCACTATATATGAAGAGGCAGTTACCTCATCATCACTACGATCTTCTTCTTTCTTGGCCATCATAAAGAAGTATGCTTATTCCTCGCTATCGGATGTATATCTATCCAAACATCTTGTTTTAAAGCTTCTGTATCTTTTGTTAGGAAATGATGAGGAGCTGCTGCAAGATGATATGTCTCGCTTGATGCACAAGTTCCATAAGTTCATGAAGAACAACTCCGCAAAGACTCCATACGGGCCCAAGGCACCAAATTCGAGCAAGGTGAGCAATGAAGTATCACCTATAGTTGACTCTAACCTTTGTTACAACTGTAGGAAACTATGATACTATGCAAACAAGTGACCCTACCCAGAGGTATATAAGTACTCGAAAAGAGAAATAAACGAGGGAGATGAAAAATTCAAGTGCAGCATGAGAAGCTGCGAGCACTGATAACGGATCCTATAGTGGTGTTTCTTGTCGGATCATACAACATCCAGCGCTGTAGTCCTTGCAGGTGATTCCTCTGCCTGTTTCTCTCCCGTCGATGTCATATAACATATTTTGAAGTCAGAAAACAAGTCAAAAGTAGATATCTGATTAAGCTTACAGGAAACATGCATGGCTGTGGTCTTTATATCCATACGGGCAAGGAGTGCTCTAAAAATTTTCTATCTTTTTTCTTCCTGGGTATACACTTCGTCTAATGCGCCAAGTTTGAGAATACTAGTGAATTTGAGATCGAGTTCCTCAAGGACCTCACTTGATTTCATTTTAAATGTATCGAACTCTTGAGTTATTTAAGAAAATTTCTTTTCTTTTCAAAGCTAAGTGCCTTTACAGATTATCTTAACTTTATCCCTAATTTCTTTGGCTATTTTATAGCCCTTTAACCTAGAGAATGTATCTTTGTCAAGAGTGACATAAAGCGCATTCTTAGCAACATTATCGAGGTATCTCTCTTCCTAACATTTTTCGTCCATTGTTCTCTCAGGTCTTCCAGCATCTCCCCATAAGTCTGTCCTTCTACTCGTACAGCTGTATTGACCTTCAACATTTGATAGGTCCTTCATATATGACAAAAATCAATTCCTCATGCATGACATCAAAGTATGCTCCCATTCTAATCATGTAGTCATCAAACTCATTTATGGAGAATATAGGAACTTTATTACTCATAAAAGAAACGATAATGAATGTATATATGGTTCTTAAATGATGAAAACACGCAAGTTTTTGAAACTTGTGATTTGGATATAGTTCAAGTTAAAAGTAAAATAGATTCATTCTTGGTAGAACCAATGTCTTAATACCACTTGTTGGACAATTTTTACTTAAAGGACAACTTGTAGGGAGGGTAAATAAGTTCTACCCAAATTTTCAAATTTATTTGCATTATCTAAGTCTTTTAATTTTGATGTTGGTGACAAAATACAACGTGATAGCAAGAATATTGCAGGCCTGTAGGTTTGGTGTTAAGACAATTTGCTTACATGACATTTTCCATAGTAAGTATATCAATTAAATCATAAGTAAATACGAGATCAATTTCAACTCTTCAAAAATAACAGGGTTTTAGAGTGGTTCGAATCGATATCTTCTATATCCACTTGCCCCATATATGAGATATTCAACGGAAATATGTTAGTTCACAACAATCCTGAAATCTAAGAATATGCCACAAGCTGTATTGTTCATATAGATTGATACACAATTTGAAATATACCGCAACACCATTCACGCAGATCGGTGTTCAGTTGGATTTGAATCTTCTCCTTTTTCCACACAGGTCTGAAGTTTGATTTCTTCAAGCACCTTATTTCCACACAGGTCTGAAGCTTGCCTGCTGCTTTAATCTACACAAGATTGAATCTTCTCAACTGGGTACTGTAAAATTTTGTCAGAACAGCACTTGTGGTCTTTGAAGTGTATAGTTCTAGTGTGCTATTATCAATTTGAGGTCTTCTCTAACTTTGTTGTATGATGATATGATGTAGGTTGGAAAAAAGCATGAATGTTCACAAACTTTATGCATTTGCTCGAGTCATCCTCATGGCTATTTATAGTCTTGGTAATTTAGTCATTCATAAATATGTATTGCTAGCAGGTGGGATATTGACAGCTCTGAATGACAGCTTCTGAATTTTAAATTAAAATTGTACCTCTTGTCCAAACACTAAATGTTGCTCAGAAACTTTAGTTGTCAATAAATATTATGTTCGTTCTCTAATCAGTGGGGTAATAAATGCAGTCATCCTTCTTTATTAAATTGTTCAAACCATGAATGATTAGATTAAATAAATCTCTTAGTCACATCGGTAAGACGATACACTTCTGAAACTCTATGCTGTAGGGAATACATGAATTATTCATCATGTGGAACCGACAACAATAAGTGTTGTATCTTTGAGGGATCTCTACTATATAATGTGTCTCTTCTGTTGTGGCTTTCGGTCGCCGTAGTTCTTCACTGTGAGATGCTGCTGTAGGTTTTGCATTTATCAAAATCTAATGGCAATTATTCCAACATATTGCCTATTTGATTGGTGAATTATGTTGGGTTAGTTGTTTATTATCTATGGTGATTTTCAGAGTGTCGGTGTTGTAATATGGATTTATGTGTACTGTGTTCAACCAGTTAGGGTTTGACGAGACCTCTAGGATTCATGACCTGGGAGTACGGATCAGAACTCAGTTGTGTCAGGTTGGGTTTAACCAAATAAGATCTGACAGGACCTCTGGGACTCACATCTTGTGAGTATGGATTGAAACTGATGAGTGAATGCCAATGTGTAGGATCTGACAAGGCCTCTATGATTATCACTTACGAGAATAAATCGGGATTGACCATTAGTTGTCCGACCAAATATGATCTAATGAGGTCTCTGGTGTGCTCAACGTGGGAGTGCAGGATTAGAATAATTTATGAGCATATGTTTTAATGTGTGATGATGGGTTGTGGAACTAATGGATGAATTTTGGATTATGCTGAGACCCTAAATGGTTTCGAGAATAAGAATTGGTGATCTTAAAAGCTTTTCACTTTGACATTTCCCGAGATTTTCTAAAAATGTTTTAAACTCATTTATTTATAGTTTGAGGTTTCTTAAGTTTTGAGTTTGTTGCCAAAATCGAAGGCGCATCAGAAGAATTAAATTTATCCAATCGATAATATGAACCCCTTAACAAGATCGATCAAGCATCGTATATAAAAAAATAAATACAATGTATGAATTTAAAAATTATATCCTTGAAGACCTTTGCTGAATGTTGATGAAGAACTTGAATTCGATTCGAAAAGTTTTTTAGAAATCCAACACTGAAATTATGATGTCTCTACGTAACAAGCTTTAAAAAGATGACCCGAAAAAATCTCCACCACTACGGCCGATGGCTAATCATGGGAGGGAAGGAGTGTTTTCTTCTCTTCATTATGTCTCTCTAAGAGTATAAGTTTTAGGATTGTATTTGTATATTGAAATGTATTACAAAGTGTAACCCCCCAGACCACATGCGCTCTCTTTAATACTCTTCAAAATAAGCTAAGAGGATCGTGCTTTTACAAAAGTCACTTGTCTTCTTCAATCCCATTATTTTATCAAAGATAAGGAATGATATATCTAATATCCCATACACCATGTGAAAAGCTCTCTCACTAAATTGAAAAAACAAAGTGAGGGAGAGCATGTGGGGGAATGGACCACCAAGGGGGACCAGGTGGTCGTTAACCCAACCCTCGAGTGGCTAGTCCAATTAATATGTATTTATACTAATTAATTAACCCAATTAATTATTTTTCTTAGAAATAATATATTATGAATAAAAGTAATTACCGAAAAAATTATTTTAATTCATTAGATCGTATTACTTTATTTAATAATTTGATTCGACATCCCATGTCTTATAATAAAGAAGAGTGAATAAATTTAATCTAATCCTTCTTTATCCTGTGTGCACGACTCTGTAGGTTCGCCTCACTCAGCAATGTTTTAATATACTAGATTTTCAGTATAAATTTTTCGCGTTATTTTATCTAAAATATACAGGATAGCGTGGTATATATACAATATGGATAAAATAAATTGAGAACTGAGACAGTTGTATTGGTACAATTGTTGTACTTAGTCGACAATTGCATTTGAGGATCTTGTGTATCAGGTGTATCGTATGAGAATATTATTGGAACGAGTATATGTATTTAGTATGTCGCTTATACGTATTCAATATGTTGAGACGACAGGCATGAGTAGTTATATTTGGCTAAGTGAATAAGCCATTACGTACGTTAAGCTGAGGAGTATGTTAAGTTGGTAAGCATAACGTCCGTTACGTAGCATGTGTTACGTACGTTATGAGAGAATCGGGCAGGTCTGAGATATGATCTACGAGTGGGCCCGGTGTCGGCAACTTTCGGCATGGATGAGGAAAGGTGAGTCAACGAATGATTTAACGTACGCTATGATGCTAGTGTTACGTACGTTAAAGGAGCAAGATGTTTAGTACATTATGCGGGTTGTGTTACGTACGTAATGATATCAGTTGATAAGAGCCGTAGCTTCTGGATTGAGGATAACGCACGTTATTGTTATGTTATTACGTACGTTAATGGTGTGTTGCGTACGTAAGTAGTTGGACATTACGTACGTAACTGAGTTACTATTGCAAGTCAACCCCTATATTACGTACGCTATGGCATGGGCCTTACGTATGTAATAATGGAATGGAAATGAGGCAGTGACCTCTGGATCAGTATTACATACGCTATCAAGAAGGGGTAACATACATAAAGGATGTTACGTACGTTAAGTGTGTTGTCTAACGTACGTAATGATTGGAAGTCTATATATGTGAGATGCCCGTCGTTTCGATATTTTCAGATCTTCACTTTGTTTTTTTGTCCTTCAACCCTCCAAGATAGATTTTGGCCCTTCTAACTTGATCATGGGCTTTAGGGCATGGATTTGGAGCTCGAGATATGAAGATGTTATTGATTCTTGAGATGTTGGATGGTGTTGTTCATGTTATTGAGGTATGTTGGTTAATCCTCTCTTTATTTTGGGTTTTGATGATTGTTGTTGATGATTAATCCGTGTGCTGATATATTATGGGAGTGTTGTGATGATTTTTGAAGTTTCATAGGGTTTGAGTTGAGGAAGATGATGATATGATGATATGCGTGTATACACACACACACACACACACACACATATATATATATATATATATATATGAGTGAGTTCTGGTGAGAATGATATTTATGTTAAGAAATAAGAATGAATTTGATCCATAGATCTTGATTAAATGGATGACCTAGATTTATTCTCACAAAAACGTATGCATATAATGTAATATTCTAGTGCATCGATATTTTGATGCATATAATGCAGAGTTTTTATGCATTGCAGGTTTGATGCACGAAATGCATATATTGCATGCATAAGTCAATCTGGACCGTACATCACACAGATCAATGATTCAGATTTATTCTCAATTCACAACATAAAAACCATTCTCATATGATCCCAATTATATATATAACTACTACAAAAACAAGTAAATAGACCCTTAATAATAGACCAGTTGGTTAAGACAACGCGTCTCTTTAATATAAGAGACTCAATATTAAAAATAACAGATCTCTAATGTATTAAAGGAGTCCGATTTCTTTTTGTGAGATAAATTAAAGACCAATTATTTAAGATAACGGGTCTTAAATATATAAAAAAAATAAGAAAGTTGTTTGATTCAACCGATCTCAAATGTATAAGAAATAAGAGACGCGTTGTTGAGTGGTTTCCCTTCTTCCTTTTATGCCTTTTTTTTCACGAGGGGGATTGTCCTGTCCTCAGTTCTACCAGGTAATCGAGCGCTACTATTCGAAGATGGATGACTTTGGATTTCCACACCAATAAGAAGATTCTGCAAGAGGTCGCTATTATCCCCTCGAAGCGCCTCCGCAACAAGATCGCCGGGTTCTCGACCCATTTGATGAAGCGCATACAAAGAGGACCCGTTCGAGGCATCTCACTGAAGCTTTAGGAAGAGGAGCGAGAGCGCAGCGTGGATTTTATGCCCGAGAAGTCCGGTATTAGGGCTGATGGCATCGAGGTCGACCAGGAAACTTTGGATTTATTGGAGTCTCTCGGCATGATGAACCTGCCTCTGAGCACCAGGGAGGATGAAGGACCTATAAGTGTTGCGCCACCGATGAACTACGGCTGTGGTGGCATGGCATGAGATACTGATACGGTGAGGTTATTTTTGCTTTGATTTCTGCCTTTGCTTTGGGGTTTTGGTATTGTTGTATCATCCCTAAAATCTTCATATAATTTGATTCGTATTTGCATTAGAAAGTGAAAAAGAAAAGTTTTTACATACATGTCCTTTGTTGATATATTTACTGTTCGATTCATATTCATTATCAAAATATGGCTTTTAGGTTTTCCCTGGAAGATTGGAGAACGGAAAGTTCGGTTGTTAAATACTATCATGAGAGATACAATATCACACCTAGGTTTTCCATGCACTAGTGCTGAAGAAGCAATTGTAATCATGATAAATAACCACTTTAAGGAGCTTCCAATGTGGCTGTGGTAGATCAGTTTGGTGAATATTTGGAGAGTGAGGGTTGCATCATGATTTGGAAGGTCTTTATGATAGACGGTCTCTTGGCTTCTAAAATTTGTATTATTTGTCCGTAGACGTCTCAACATTGTTACTTTAGTCCCACAATTGGTTCATCAGATGTTATACTTCTTCACTGTTATTCTTGTCACTGCATTGTGCTACATTTCAGGTGCGCGAGAACCATTGCCTGCAGAATTTTTCTTTCTTATTGATGTATCAATGAACGCCATACAAACTGGTGCAACTGCAGCTGCTTGTAGTCGGTATTGAGTACACACCTGAATGTTTGAGAAGCATGTCTCAATTCCTAAAGAAAAATAATAGATTTTTTTATTCAGGATCAGTGCATGTTTAGTTGCCCTTAGTGGTGTGGTGTTCATAATGTTCTCATTAAAAAATTTCCAGTGGTGCCATTTCCATTAGCTGCCTAGTTTATTCTCATAATGAATTTAGAAATACTTAAATTTGTATGAGAATTATTGAATTGCTCGAGCTATGGAAGGATTGATTAATAGCTGTTTCACCTTTTTAAGTTGTTAACCATGTCCAGACGACTTTCTGCCAATATAAATTTTTGTATTCCCTCGAAGAAGAGGTCAGAATCGGGTTTATTGGGGTTGGCTTCCGGGAGATAGATAGAGCCTAATGTGGTTTTGTATGGTTGACCTTTTTCTTGCAGGAGGGTCCTCGGACAATGGTGGGAGTTGCTACATTCGACTGCACGATCCATTTTTACAACATAAAACGTGCACTACAGCAGGTTGGTGGAGAGTTATCAGCCTTCTGGTCAATTAACATATTATTTTGTCCTTGTAATATTATATACTTTTTTACTGTGGGTAGGTTTTAAGACTATTATACTTGTTCTTTTTTTTTTTTTTTTTGCTTTTTTAATCGGAGCCACGAGACTTACTATGTCTATCACCTTATTTCTTGAGCCAGATAATATCTTCAATCACTGTTCAGTTGAGGTTTCTGCTACATATGTTAAAACTATCTTTCTTCCATCTCATTGCAGCCGTTGATGCTAATAGTTTTTGATGTACACGACGTCTACACTCCTCTTGGATGTAACACCCCCAAGACGTTCAGGGCATATTACAGCGCCGTGGACCCCACACTGTGGAATCCACCAGGCTAACATACCAACAAGACATTCGACAACGACTAACTATCATTAATAAAACGACAATTCAAATAAAAGACTACAAACCGACAATTAAAATTTGACATCAAATCCATTTCCCAAAACGGGAACACAACATTAACAATTTCAAACAGGAAGTACTCGAGTACTTAAACCAATTTTATAATGCATAAATCCCAAAATCAGACATCAATAGCAATCGACAGACATAACATCGAAAATCAAATACTGGACAATATCATGCTTGCCCATCATCCTCATACGGCCCGAGTGCTCGTTTGTCCCCACGATCAATACATGAAATACAAAAAGTATTTCCCCCATTTAAGGGGTTAGCGACAATCTTAGTGCAAAGACAATCCATTTGAACTACATTCTAATCAGATGAATACATGCGCCAAAAATCATTTTAGAAAACATTTTATATTCCGGAATATTTATGATGTACAAACACAAACACATTATCTCCAACAAATCATAATTCAAAGTTAACCGTTGGCACGAGACTCACGGCCACCGTACCCCGCAGAGTCCCGTCGGACATCCCTGGGTGGCTAACCACAGTTCACGATACGCACACTCACGGCAATACGTATCCCTAGAGGCCCCGTCGGACCGTCCCTAGGTGAACATACACATAACCATCCACAACAACCCCGATACAGCCATAATTCAAATACTAGAACATGTAAACAAATGTAAAGTACTTGCCTTTGTGACATCTTCGAAGGATCGGAAGTGAAAAGCGACTACGGATGATCCGAATGGACAACGACGGTTCCTAAACGAAGAATTAGCATAACTCAGTCCCAACGGACATCAGTAATCGAAAGGAATACTCCCAAAACCCCGATTACCATTATCGACAATATACGTTCAATCAATACGGGTGAGGATTTACGCAAAATCTCCCCGTATTGATAATTCGCGGATTAAAATCAAGGAAACTGGATTTGGAATCATTCAATAATCACAATCGGTGAAGAATATCGTAATATAGATGAACAATTCGGAACTACACCCTAAAATCCCGAAATCCCCCAAATTCGTCAAAATTAGGGTTCCTGAGGAATTACCTTTAATTCGGCTGATGAAAGGTGATTATGTTGATTATGATATGGTGGCTCGATTCTACCGTGATGGAATCTGGATAGAACTCCAAAAGAATCGGTGGAAATCGTCTCGAGGTCGCACGTCAAGAAACGAAGGAAAAGAATGAAATCTGCTCAAAATCGCCATTGGCTTATATATTTGTGAAGTTAGCGCACGCTAATCGCCATATGTAGCGTCGCTAACGGGGCGCGGCGATACCGATGGCTCGCCACATTCGTTAGCGTCGCTAACAATAAGGATTAGCGTCGCTAAGCTGTTCTTGAGCGCACGCAAGCGGCGAGGTAGCGTGCGCTACCTACAGCGATTGATGCTGCTGATGTCATATCGGCCCGATGAGCTGTCGAGGTACGATACGATACACGCAGCGAGACCAGAATCCAGAACATGAACACGAAGCATACAAGGCAGCGGAGCTAAGTCTTGAAAGAAAATACAATTCCGACCACCGAAGGGTCCGTAATGCGACAACGAGATTCCCTAAACTATTAGGAAATTACAAAAATGGCCCAAGTGCCCGAAAATCACGAAACGACGCGTCGGATTTACGAACCGAAAGTCTCCACAAGACCAACTCAACCATACGAACTTGTACAAACCCGGAAATAACGAAAGCGAGCGAGTTTTACAAGAATCGAGCGTTCATACGGCAAAACATGTCATAAAACGAAATTACGTGAAAACATCATCAAAACTCATCCCAATGGAAAAACTCCAAGAACAAAATAGATTCAAATGTCGAAAGCGGTTACAAGCGAGTCGATAAAAATAGACATACACCAAAAATGGAAGCGCTAAAAATGGGAAAATTACGGATATTACATTCTCCTCTAAAATAAAGTTTCGTCCGAAACTTAAGAATCAAAAGCTCGGGGTATCTCGACGCATATCCTCCTCTAACTCCCGTCGCTTCTTCTACTCCGTGCCTCGACCATTGCACTTTAACCAAAGGAATGGTTTTGTGCCTTAACCGTTTATCACGCTCCAAAATTCTAACGGGTCTCTCTTCAAACGTAACATCCTTCTCAATCTCCACGTCCCCGAAGTCAATAATGTGGGGCCGAATTAACGCACTTCCTCAATCGGGAAACGTGAAATACGCTATGTACATGACTAGCGACGGAGGTAAAGCCAAGCAGTACGCTAACTCACCGACTCTCTCAATACCTCGAAAGGTCCAATATATCTCGGCCGAGTTTCCCCTTCTTCCGAATCGGAAAACTCCTTTCGTCGGAGATACTCTCAACGAACGTGATCTCCCACCTCAAACTCCAAAGGTCTACGCCTAACATCCGCATAAGACTTTTGTCGACTCTGGCGACAACATCCTCTTTCTAATCAATTCGACTTTCTCCCTCGTCTCGATACGGATCCGGCTCGTGCCAACCAAATCGGACGGCTCATCCCAACATATCGGTGATCGGCAACGTCGGCCATAAAGTGCCTCGTGCGGTGCCATCCTAATCGACGCGTGCGGCTATTATTATAAGCAAACTCAATTAAGGCCAAATGCTCCTCCCAATTACTACTCGATCTACGCACACGCGCGCACAAATCCTCGAGCGTCGAATGGTACGTTGGTGCTCATCGATGCGGGGATGGAGCGAAGTGCTCAAACGTATCGTGTCCCCAATGCCTTATGCACTTGCCGCCAAAATGCGATCTGAATCGGCCATCCTCATGCGAAATAATGGTCTCGGCGTACCATGAAGCCTCACTATCTGAGTAATACGAGCCAACTTTTACGGACCCCAGTATCCTTGATGCCCGGAAAATGTGCCGACTTAGTCGATCGGTCTACAATCACCCATACCATATTCATACCGGTCTTCGTCCTCGGTAAACTCGTGACAAAATCCATAGAGATGTCCTCCCATTTCCATTCGGAGCGAAGTGGTTTCAATAATCCTACTGGCTGATGCTCAATCTTGACTTCGACAAGTCAAACACTTAGCCAAACCGAACTACCTCTTTCTTCATATCGTTCCACGAAATTTTTCCTCGAGATCTTTATACATTTTACTCGAGCCGGATGGGTGAGTAAGGTGACGCGTGAGCCTCTCGCATAATACTGTCTCATTTCCGAGTCGTTCGGAACACACAAACCTCGGAATCTCAACACTCCGTCCTCGTGAATAACAAATCCAGGGCTTTCCCTTCTCTACACTCTCCCGATTTGAATAAACATCGGGTCCTCCAACTGTCCCGATTTAATGTCCTCGACCAGAGATGAAGAAATCTCAAGAGTACGCAATCGCCCGGAACTCTCTGGCGGACAACCTCAATGCTCAACCTCGTAAACTCACGCTGAAGTTCCGACCGGGCCGTGAGTAACTCAAGCACCGACGTCTGGATTTAGGCTCAAGGCATCTGCTACCACATTAGCCTTGCCCGGATGATAGAGGATCTCAAGATCGTAATCCTTAATCGGTTCCAACCATCTCCTCTGTCTCATATTAAGCTCCTTCTGCGTGAAGATGTACTTGAGGCTCTTGTGATCGGTGAAAATCGACACGACGAGCCATACAAGTAATGACGCCTGATTTTCAACGCAAACACAATCAAGGCTAACTCAAGATCGTGCGTAGGGTAATTGATTCATACGGTTTCAACCGACAGAAGCATAGGCAATCGTCCTCCGTCTTTGCATAAGTACGCATCAAGAGCCCTTGGCCGAAGCATCACTATAAGCAGAGAAACCATCATTACCACTCGGTAAAGCTGACACGGAGCGGTCGTCACCGCTTCTTGATTCCCAAAACTATTACGCCTCTCATCGGTCCACACAAACTTCTCGACTTGTAACAACGAGTCGGAGGTCGAGCAAGTTTAGAGAACCCCTCGGACGAACCTACGGTAATGCGGCTAATCCCGAGAAAACTACGGACCTCTTTCACGTTCTTGGCGGCGCCCAATCCAACACCGCCTCTACCTTATGTGGGTCCACACGAACACCCTCGGAGATCACATGACCGAGAAACATAACTTCCGTAACCAAAACTCGCACTTTGAGAACTTCGCAGAAGATCCGAGTTCTCAAAATATCTAACACAATATGCAAATGACGGCGTGCTCCTCCTCGCTCATATCGGGATGTCATCGATAAAACGACTACACACTTATCGAGGTACTCGATAAAGACTTTGTTCATAAGTCGCATGAACACGGTGAGTGCGTTAGTTAGCCCAAAAGGCATAACCACAAACTCGTAGTGACCGTATCTCGTCAGAAAGGCCGTCTTGAATATCGGTATCCTTCACTCGGAGGTGATAATACCCCGATCTCAAATCAATCTTGAAAACACGGTTGCCCTTGCAACCGATCAAACAAATCATCAATCCTTGGTAGCGGATACTTGTTTTGATGGTCACTTTGTTCAACTCTCGGTAGTCGATGCACAAACAAGTGACCCATCCTTCTTCTTTACAAATAGGGCCAGTGCGCCCCAGGCGCGCTCGGTCGAATATATCCCATGTCCAACTCTCCCAACTGTTTCTTCAACTCAAGCATCTCGGCGGGCGCCATACGGTATGGCGTCTTAGAGATAGTCTTTGCCCGGCTCTAAATCGGCAGTAAACTCAACCTCTCGGCCGGCGGCAAACCGGCAACTCATCCGGAGAAACGTCGGGATACTCACATACTACTGGAATAGACGAGAGCTCGACTCCCCTTCTTCCGATCTCAAAGCGTAACACCAATAGCCGTGCAACCTCCCCGAAGAAGCCTCACGCCCTCAAAGCGGATCGGTAATCTCGACTACCCCGCTTACGCCCCACAAAAGAATGCTCGGTACCATCGGAGGCTAACATCATGTGATCCTCGTTCTATAATTCATGATCGCCCCATGACGGTCGGCCCGATCCTCACCCAGAATCAAATCCTCATCTCTAATATCTATCGCAATCAGATTAGAAAGCCAATCCCTCCCCGCGATACTCACGGAAAAATCTCTAATCTCACGGTCCCCCACGATGCTATCCCCGCTAGGAAGTTTAACAACAAAAGGCTCACAAGCAACAAGGCAATCAACATGCAGACGCACGCAATCCATAGATATAAAAGAATGCGTAGCACGGAATCGAACAATACGGAAACAGGATGGTCAAGGATGTGGGCCAGTACTGTAGCCACGCGTCGGGATCTCGGCTCGCCTCATCTCATACACACGGGCGGAGCAGGACCCGCACTAGAAGCTCCCCTCTAGAAGGTGACCACGACCTCGACCTCTACCAAAACTCTGCTGCCCGGTGAGAGCTTCGGTGCTGATTCACACTCGGCTCTCCTGCCACTTTGGAGCAGATATCGAGTAATGCTGGAGCCGAGCCGCATCCGTACAAAACTTAGCAGTGACCCATACGGCCACAAGCAAGACATCAATCGGAGGCCTATCACACTCACTCATCATGTGGCCGGGCAGCTGCGGTTGAAGCATGTAGGACCACGAACGGAACCAGCAGGAGCAGACCTAGAACCGTTCCCTCGACCAACTGATGGCGACTGACCCCCGAAGACTCGCGAACCGGACTGAGCCTTCGGATACCCTCCTGACTTGCCTCCCGAAAACTGACCGGAGGTCTTCTGCTTCTTTCCTTCAGCTGCCGTCTCTGTCGCAGAAAACGACATCTCGTAAGCCATCGCTTTATTCTGATAATCTTTCAAAGTCGTGCACCCCAGACCAGACATGTAGTGGCGCACCCTCGGCTTCATCCGCATATCAAAGTGGCGGATCTTATCTAGCTCATCTCGGACTTGGTTTCTCACGTAATGCAGCTGTTGATTGTAGTCCTTGATAGCTTGAGAAATAGGAACATCTTGGGGCTTAGCCTCAAAGAAGGCTCGGATCCTCCCCTCTTTCACTGGCCAAGGACAGTATTCATCTTCCATCAGATCTCGAAACTCTGCCCACGTAGCTGCCCGGTCACGCGGTTTCACCGCTTGCCACCACGTCGCTGCCTCCTTGGCGAGGAAGTACTGAGCAATGGGTACTTTCCTCTCCTCGGAACAATTAGCAGCCTCAAACACTTTCTCCAACTCGAATAACCAATTCTCCCAACCAGAAGGGTGAAGCACCATCAAAGCTGCGGAGGCGCATACGAATCACGTCTGAAGTAGCTTATCATTACGGCTCCGGTGGCGGGCAGGTTGGCATTAGCATGGCGACTGTAGCGGCTGAGTCGGATGGCGTCATCGGTTCGCTACTTGCGTAATATGTTGGCCACTCCAACATTCTCATGAGCATTAGGAGCTAGCGGTGGTCCTGTGACCTCCGGAACTAGGGGAACAGCTCGACAAAGAGGGCATCGCGCCGAATCGGTTCCCGAGTGATCGGACATGGCCGCCCATTGCGCCACGTCCCCTACGCGTCGCGGCCGCGTCGCGTCCTCTACCGGCGGGAGTTACGAAGAAGCAACGGGTAAGTACAATTCAAACGCAAAACGCAAAGATACTAAGACGGGAATAGAACGAGCGGTGAAACGAGTCAAGTTAGGAAAACTTACGAGCAGGCGTCTTGAGATGATGGCATAGCGGTGATCTTGTCCCAAAAGCGACACTTAACTAGACCCGAATGACCAAGCGACTAGGTATCCATAAACTAAGCTCGATACCATATTGCATACACCCCAGACGTTCGGGCATATTACGGTAGTGGACCCCACCGTGGAATCCACCAGCTAACATACCAACAAGACATTCGACAACGACTAACTATCATTAATAAAAGCGACAATTCAAATAAAAGACTACAAACCGACAATTAAAATTTGACATCAAATCCATTTCCCAAAGCGGGAACACAACATTAACAATTTCAAGCGAAGTACTCGAGTACTTAAACCAATTTTATAATGCATAAATCCCAAAATCGGACATCAATAGCAAGCCAGGACATAACATCGAAAATCAAATCTTGGACAATATCATGCTTGCCCATCATCCTCATACGGCCCGAGTGCTCGTTTGTCCCCACGATCAATACGAAATACAAAAGTATTTCCCCATTTAAGGGTTAGCGACAATCGCTAGTGCAAGTACAATCCATTTGAACTACATTCTAATCGGATGAATACATGCGCCAAAAATCATTTTAGAAAACATTTTATATTAGGAATATTTATGATGTACAAACACAAACACATTATCTCAACAAATCATAATTCAAAGTTAACCGATTGCACGAGACTCACGGCCACCGTACCCGCATGAGTCCCGTCGGACATCCACAGGTGGCTAACCACGATTCACGATACGCACACTCACGCAATACGTATCCCTGAGGCCCCGGACCGTCCCTAGGTGAACATACACATAACCATCCACAACAACCCCGTCTGACCATAATTCAAATACTAGAACATGTAAACAAATGTAAAGTACTTGCCTTTGTGACATCTTGAAGGATCGGAAGTGGCGACTACGGATGATCCGAATGGACAACGGCGGTTCTAAGCGAAGAATTAGCATAACTCGGTCCCAAGCGGACATCGATGTCGAAAGGAATACTCCCAAAACCCCGATTACCATTATCGACAATATCGTTCAATCAATACGGGTGAGGATTTACGCAAAATCTCCCGTATTGATAATTCATGATTAAAATCAAGGAAATTGGATTTGGAATCATTCAATAATCACATCGGTGAAGAATATCGTAATATAGATGAACAATTCGAACTACACCCTAAAATCCCGAAATCCCCAAATTCGTCAAAATTAGGGTTCTGAGGAATTACCTTTAATTCGGTGATGAAAGGTGATTATGTTGATTATGATATGGTGGCTCGATTCTACCGTGATGGAATCTGGATAGAACTCCGAAAAGAAGCTGGTGGAAATCGTCTGAGGTCGCACGTCGAAGAAACGAAGGGAAAAGAATGAAACTGCTCAAAAGCGCATTGGGCTTATATATTTGTGAAGTTAGCGCCACGCTAAGCGCCATATGTAGCGTGCGCTAACGGGGCGCGGCAGTCCGATGGCTCTTGCCACATTCGTTAGCGTCGCTAACAATAAGGATTAGCGTCGCTTCATTGTTCTTGATAGCGCACGCAAAGCGGCGAGGGTAGCGTCGCTACACCTGCAGCCGATTGATCTGCGATGTCATATCGGCGATAGGCTGGCATCGAGAGTACGATACGATACACACGGCGAGACCGAGAATCCGGGAACATGAACACGAAGCATACAAGGCAGCGGAGCTAAGTCTTTGAAAGAAAATACAATTCCGACCACCGAAGTCCGTAATGCGACAACGAAAACGAGATTCCCTAAACTATTAGGAAATTACAAAAATGGCCCAAGTGCCCGAAAATCACGAAACGACGTCGGATTTACGAACCGAAAGTCTCCACAAGACCAACTCAACCATACGAACTTGTACAAAACCAGAAATAACGAAAACGAATGAGTTTTACAAGAATCGAACGTTCATACGGCAAAACATGTCATAAAACGAAATTACGTGAAAACATCATCAAAACTCATCCCAATGGAAAAACTCCAAGAACAAAATAGATTCGAAATGTCGAAACGGTTACAAGCGAGTCGATAAAAAATAGACATACACCAAAAATGGAAACTGCTAAAAATGGGAAAATTACGGATATTACATTGGAAGTGATGTTATTGTTCAACTTGCTGAGGTTGGCTTTCATATTCTTATCAATTTTTGGTTTACATATATACAAATGACTTTTGAGTCATATGTGATCTCTTTCAATCTCTTTCAATCTCTATCTATCTATCTATCTCTATCTTTCCCTCCCTCCCTCCCTCTCTCCCCCTCCCCGTCCCCCTCCCCGTCCCTCTCTCTCTCTCTCTCTCTCTCTCTCTCTCTCTCTCTCTCTCTCTCTCTCTCTCTCTCTCTCTCTCTCTCTCTCTCTCTCTCTCTCTCTCTCCCTCCCTCCCTCCCTCCCTCTCAGTGTTTGTTTCTTTGTCCTTTGGTTTTTAGTTTTATGAATCTGTTTGGGGGCTGGGGGTGGGGATATCAGATGGTTTATGCCATGATACTTATGCTTTCCTATCTTTTACAAGTTCCAGATGGTTTATGCCATGATACTTATGCTTCCCTATCTTATCCAATCGGGTAAATTGCAGATTGGTCCCAAGAGATTGGGTCCAAAACAGTTTTGGTGTTTCAAAATGGTCCTTTTTTTTAGCAGTTTTAGTCCCAACTATTAGTCAAACGGATGGAAACCATTAGTTGACCAAAAAAAATTGGGATCAAATTTGCAAACCAAAAGAAAATAATACTAAAATTTAATTAATTATATATGTAATCAACATGAATTGATAAATTATAAATTAATTGTAAATTATATGCATAATTTAAATAAAACTAAAAAAATATTTTTGTAAACTTAATAATAATTTATGTAAATTTTTTTAAAATTAAAAAAATAACTATATACTCCCTCTATTTTTTAATAGATGTCATTCTAGAGTTTTTAGGACAAGTTATGGACATACTTTTATTCCCAAATTAATCTTAATTAATATTATTTAAATATTCTTACCAATAATTTCTATTGGTTGAAAAACTATACACAACATTTTTGTAGGAAATTTGAATATTGAATTTACCATATTAAGGGTAAATATGAGATAAAGGGTGAGAAAATCCCAAAACGACATCTATTATAGAAATATTTCAAAAAGCTAAAACGGCATCTATATAAAAATAGAGGAAGTATATAGGACCTGCATATAATTTAAAAAAATAAATAAACTTTTCAAATTAAATAATATAGGGAAAACAATGCTTTTCGTTCCTGTAATTTGCACGATTTTTCTTTTAGTCCCTATGAAAATTAAAATGTTATTTTGATCCTTATAATTTCTAAAACGTTCTTTTTTAGTCCCTGCCGTTAACCTCCGTTTATTTTTAAAGGAAAAACAATGCTTTTCGTCCCTGTAATTTGCGTGATTTTTGCTTTTACTCCCTACGAAAATTAAAATGTTATTTTGATCCCTGTAATTTCTAAAACGTTCTTTTTTCGTCCCTGCCATTAATTGTATATGTTCAAATAGCATAATAGTGCAGTAACAAATTCATGAGTGTAGTAACCCAATTTGACAAATAGAATATGTTCATATAGCATAATAGTGCAGTAACAATAAAAAAAATAGAATTTTGTGGTCTTGTAGTATTAACTAAAAAGGCAAACCATCGCCATCACAAGAGTACTTAAATCAGCCCAAAAAATGCCAAACAGTCTAATATAATGACAACTACAAAACATCCAAAACAACCCAAGTATTACTATTTGTCAAAAGATGAATTTTCGGGTTACTGTACTCATGAATTTGTTACTGCATTATTATGCTATTTGGGCATATACTATTATTCTCAAAAGCCAGTTGTGTCACCATAGTTTTGAAAAATTAACACATTCAATTGACACATGTATTACCGGTAGTAAGCAATAAGCTTACTAATTACGTGGTTTTTAGTTTCCAACCGGGTTTTTACAATTGATTATGTGGTTATAGTAATTGGTGACTTGATGGCCTTTGTGTTTGCTAAGTCATTAAAAATAAACGGAGGTTAATAACAGGGACTAAAAAAGAATGTTCTAGAAATTACAGGGATCAAAATAACATTTCAATTTTCGTAGGGACTAAAAGCAAAAATCACGCAAATTACAGGGACGAAAAGCATTGTTTTTCCTTTAAAAATAAATGGAGGTTAACGGCAGGGACTAAAAAAGAACGTTTTAAAAATTACAGGGAAAATAACATTTTAATTTTCGTAGGGACTAAAAGCAAAAATCGTGCAAATCAGAGACGAAAAGCATTGTTTTCCCAATAATATAGAAAAATGATACAATCACAACCGTTGTAACGGTTGTGTTTGTTTTGAACCATTGATGATGTGGGTGGTGGGGTAGGTGATGAAATAAATAATAAATTTAGTGATAAATGTATGGTGAGATGATGTGTTGTAAAATTTGGTTGTGTAAATTGGTTGTGCATGTAACATTGTTGAATAATATATGCCTAACGTTTATTTTTTAAGAATATATATATATATATATAGAATATATGATATGAATATAATTAATTCAAAATTTCTAAGAAATTTTAAAACTTTATTGTAATGCATGATACACATAAGACTCACTCTGAATTCATATAAACCAATAATAATATAATAAACTTATTTTATAAAACATTAACAAAATTATCTAAATATTATAGATATAAAAACCAAACCATAAACTAAAGATAATAAGAACAGAAAATGAGTAAATTTATGAAATTTTTTAAAATTACACTTATTAAGTTATAAATTAATATAGGTAAAATTTGAAAATAACACTAAAAAAGAACATATTAATTTTTTTTGGGACCAAATCTGCAATTCTTTAAGACCAGATCTGCAACTAACGGATTGTGTAACTCACTTCCGTTAAAAATGGATGGAAAATCTTATGGGACTAAATTTGTCGAAAATGGGACCATTTTGCAATCAGCCCATTCTTTTGGGACAAAAAATGCAATTTACCTTTTTCCAATCAGGTATGCTGACAATCTTGTTTTCATATTGATACTGCTCATACACATGTAAGCATACGTAAGCCTGTTAAGCCATGATTATTGTCATGTGAAACATGATTGTCTTCTACTCGACAATTTTTATTGTCATTCATTGATCATTTCCTTTCAAATTGCACTAGTTGGATAAGTTATCCTGCCCGCATCTTTCTTATTATATATGTGTTCGTGTGTGCAAAATATTATGTATATATTAGTAATGACCTCTCTTTCTTACTGCCTTGGTTCATATTTGGCTTAACCGCTATGTTCTGCCACGTAGTCGCACTGAAATTTCTCTTCAGCATTATTATATTTGTAATTTCTGATGTTATAGTTTTGCCCTCAACTGGTGTTGGCTTCTCTTGAAGAGCTCCCTTGCTTCAAGAGAAGCGGAAGGCAGAAGTAATGTTTCAGCCGGAGAAAAGGTATAAATGCTGCTTGTATCAAAGATCTCATATAATCCCGAGTCTATCTCTCCGTAATTTGCTTTTTGCTACAATGTCAAAAATTTATTGAACTTGTCCGGGTAATCATTTGTTTTCCTTATGTAACTCATGTGGTAACTTGGATTCTGAATGAATGGTCGGAATCTCCTTACGGTCTGATATTCTTTTTTTACTGCAGGATGGAAAGTTGCAGGATACTATTGTGTATGGTAGAAGTGAATTTAACAAGTTCAAGAAGTTGTCTGTTTTCAGTGATCTAGTTAAGGTAGGGCTCTAAGAAGACTCATCTTTTGTAAGCATTTGCAGTCCTAAGTAAAATATTGGAACATTGGTTTGGAAGCAGAATGTTATTCAATAGCTGTTTCTTTTTTTGTGGATGAAATTGGCATTCCCTTCATGGAGACAAGTGCAAAAGATGCCACTAATATTGTACGAAATATTTTTTCTTTTTTCGTGCGCGCCGGGGTTTGGGGATAATTATTATTCTAAAAACACAAAAGTGATAAGAGACCCGTTAGGTATGTAAATGGCTCTCTCAGGTTTTACATAAAAAAATATTAAAAAAATCAAAGACACCCGTTAGGTGTGACAGTAGCTTTCTCAAGTTTTACAATAAAAATATTAAAAAATTCAAAGAGACCTCATATCTCTAATAACGAGTCTCTTATCCTTTTAAAATATTTGTCGGAACAATTACATAACAGACCTCATTTCTCTAATAAAGGGCCTCTTATGTCTCAAAAAGAGACCCACTCTCATGAGGCGGTTTCTTTATTAAAGAGACCCCTGAGATAGAGACCCGTTCAGAGGCGATCTCTTAGGCTTAATTGGACGAGTCTCTTTGCCTATTTTTATAGTAGTATATCTTGGATTATGTTCCTGTTATGAACATGATTATGGAATCATGGTGCTTGGTTTTGATTATCAACATGGATATGGTAGTATTGTTGTGATTCTTGATGTTATTTGAAGTCTTTTTGAAGGAGATGATAGTTTGGAAGTTAGATAAGATATTGGATTATGTTGTCTTGGTGATTCTGAACAAAGTGATGTTAATTGGATATGATTATGGATTAATTCATATTCTTTAGGAACTCTTGAATTATATGTCATGATATGATGAATATGTATAAGAGGTATTAGTGCTTTTTGGATATTAACATGGAATATTCATATCTAGAACTAAGTTATGTGTTTTGGTATAATATTCGTATAGGGACACGAATATGATTACGAGTTTGATGAGATTATTATTCATCTTTGAGTTTGGAAGTTCATACATACTGAACAAGTATTCAGTTCGAATGATTGAATTATTTGACATCCTTGGAATATGATTATCTATAATGTTGAACTAATTGGATGGTTCGGATTGATGATGATTATCGGTAATTGGTTTTAACAATGAATTTACAAGGAGGAACCTTGTTAATTCATATAAATTTGGAATCGATGATACTTAGACCCTTGTTATTGGTTTGAATTGATTGTTGATATGATTATCGGATTTCGGCTTGTATTGTGGATATGAGTTCGTAATTGTTTGAGTTGTATTGTTCGGTTTTGTATATGATTGAGGTATTATGGAACCGTTGAGTTTGTTGGTTGGGTATATCGGTTGTTGATTGTTATCGAACTTGTTGTTAATTGATTATTGCAATAGGTTGTGATAATTGATCGTTGATTATGACCGTTGTGTTGCGGTTGAGGCTGAAGAGTTCGTAGATTGCTTTTGGTCGGGGCTGAGGAGCTCATAGACGAAGGCAATGGAATTGGTAACGGCTTTGTCGTATCGGTATCGAGGCAAGTTATATTTGTTCAGTTCATAATATTTAATGAATGGTCCAAAAACTTGATACATATTTTTCGTGAATGCAAGTGGACGTTGTCGTATACAAGTAATAAAGTAGTGAGTAGAGTATCGTTCCCTCGAGGACTAATGTGCTAATTACCAATTTATTGGTTATTCCTAGTTTTATTTGAACGACCGAGATATTTGGGTTTTAACAATTATTAAATAATTTAGAAAAAGCGATAAAGTAAAATAAACAAGAAATCAGCTATCCGATAAAAGGAATTTCAAATAAAAGAAGTATCTAGGATCAAGAATTCACATTGATTAATCCAAATTAACCTTGACTTATATAAGTTATGTAATTTCCCAATTAATTGAAAGCGAAGATTATCTGATTTAATCTATAGCCCCTTCCGAGGTCAGTAGAATTTTCCAACACGAACAATTCACTCTATTCCTAGGTGAGTTATTTCGACATTAGCCAAAAAGATTTATAATCTTCAAAATATCAAGCTTCATAATTCTTATGAGTATATCATATCTCATAAGATAAAATGGTTTTCTCCCAATTATCACTACTCACTTTCATCATCCGATTCAAGTTAAATAGCTAGAACAATTCAATCATCAGCCACACAATTGAAAACTTTAAGAACAACCGGGGAAAACTCAATGAAAATGGGAAAATATCAATAATGTAAAATCAAGAGTTAATTCATCATAATCTCGATTTCATCTTAATCCTAGAATTAGGGAGTCTAGCCAGACATGCTAGAAAGCAACACAAAAATACGAGAATTAAACATGAGGTTCAAGAATATCAAACACAATTGGAGACCCGTTCCGTGCTCTTGCCTTCGTTCTCTTCCTTTGCTCTATTCTCCGCCGCTAGATATTCCACTCTCCTCTGATGATCCCTGTTTTTGTCCTTCTCTCAGCTTTTATAACCCTCTTATGCCTCCAAATCGCGTCCAGAAAATTAGTCTTTGTCTGACTCCAAAACGGCCAAAGTCACAGAATTGTATTAGGTTTTTCGCCACTCTGGGCCGCGGCCTGGAGTAAGTGTGCCGCGGCCCTAATCACATAGCTGCCCAATCTGGGCGTTAATTCAGTACGGCCCGCGGCCCGATGTAAGTGTGTCGCGGCCCTCGGTACAGCAACTTCCAGCTTGCTGTGTGTTGAGCCTGCGACGCGGCCCAGCTTCGTGTGACGCATCCCTCTTCAAAAAAATGTCGTTTTTGGCCCATTTTTCTTCGTTCAAGCTCCAGGACTCCAATTTCCTTCAAAATATGTAAACATAATGCATTTCGAGCTCATTTACGCAGGATTAGATCAACATAGAGATAAAATAATGATAATAAAGCGTACAAAAGTAGCACGTAACAAATACCCTCAAACTTAAACCTTTGCTTGTCCTCAAGCAAAAATCAACTCCCGACAAACTACAAGTATCGTGGACAATCGTGCAAACCCATAGCGTCAACTTATTAATGCTAACTTGAAAATCTCAAAGAATAATACGAATATTGTATTAATGAGTCACGCTACGGACAATGATTTCTCAAAGTAACCTTTTCCGTGCTAATCTCAGCCATGAAAGTAGTCAAGGCTCGAAGATCAACAAACGTGAAATGGGCCGACCGACAAAATGAATGGTGAGGTTATAATAAGCTAACTCGTCTAGTCCCACAGCCTTGTGACATAAACATACAAAATGCAACACAACTAATATGATGTCCATAATGACATTCCCCGGACAGCAATCCCTCCTTGTTTGATAATTATTATTATGATTTTAGGAACAACGAGTTAACCACTAGGTTTGGACTCCCGGAATGTTTCATCAGAAGAGTCCTAGGGTGGATTTCCATTCTCATGTATTGGGGAACCGTTTGATGTAAAAGACACTCATGGGGCTCATGAATGCTCCTAGTTACTAAGTCTCCCTCCACAGCGGAGAAAAAACTCGAGTTTTTTTTGGCACGTCCGATTCAAGGTTGCTATTTTACTCAAATGTAAACAACGGGTTACGTGAATACATCCGGTTACTTGGCTTATCATAGGATATGCAAATTTTCTGAATAATTATTCTACCTCTTACACATGTCTATTCAGGGTTGTCGCTTGACACGAATGTAAACTACGGGTTACGTGAATACATCCGGTTACTTGACTTCCCATCCTAGAACATGCAAGGTTTTTCATTTTTATGGGAATTAAAATTGTCCGAACCAATGCATAATCGTAGGTACTTAGTTTAATGCTTACAAGGCCAATGTCGCTAGACGACTAGCTAGGTGAACAATGCAACCAAACAAATATATACGGTGGCTCATGTAATGCGAACACTACAAATACGTATGTCTCATTTCCTGAATGCCAAGGCTACCACAATGACGCAAATACCAGACCGAAATGAGTATTCGAGTATAAAATAGCATAAGGTGAACTCAACTAGACTTATCCGGTTCTTTAAATAGAAATCAGAATTATATATTCAGTCTTACGCATGGTTGCACGACATACTCACGAAATATTAAAAATATCCAAAATACCAAAAAAGACAAGCAAGTGACAAAGATATCGAAAATCAAGCAAGACAAACTGAACAAGCTAACCCCCCAAACTTAAGACGTACATTGACCTCAATAGACAACAAATAAAAATAAAAATAAATAGTAAACAAGCAGGTCAAGTACTCCCCTTAATAAAAGAGAACTCAGGTACTAGCGTCAGCCTCGTCGGGTGAAGTAGGTGGTGTAGGTGGCATGGTCGGAGGTATGAAGGGTCCGTCTGGGTGGAGGATATGGCCAGTCCACACTGCCAAATACTTTTGATTGTATGCTTCCCTAGTAGCTAAACGCCTATCAGCACGGCGATTGGCCCGGCGGATCTGCTGGTGCATCTCACGTCGCACAGTTGCGATTACACTGTCCCGCTCTGCCCGTATCTCCTGCCTCAGACCGTCAAACATCGCATGCAAAATGTGTTCTTCTGCTGCGGGGGGTGGAACAGAATCTGTCTGACCCTCTGCCTCAGTCGCCTGATCATCAGTGATAAGAAGAGGTTCCGAGGTATTCTGAATAGGAGGTGAGTGCTCAAGTGGCTGATCCAAAATAAAACCCCGTCCTCGCGGGTGTGCTCGCGCGCCATCCCACTGGTCGAAATGAGATATGATGCGATGATCTATCGGACCATAGGGCGCAATGGTAGGCTCATCATCCGACCAGACAACACCCGACTAGCGGCGTAAAGTGTTAGGGTTGTATACGTCAAAGCATACTTTATGCTTGTATTACCTAATTTCCCGGTCTTTATCTATGAGAATATTTAATTCATTTATCACATGTTTTGCATATTTATTCACACTATGGTTATGCAAATATAGTCTAAATTACTTTATATTGTAGATAATGTGGTGTGTCGTGTCACACAGAAGATCACATTATCGGTTCCTTATATAGTAATATTTAGTTCACAACCTATATAACATTAGACAGTTATGTGAGAGGTTGTAATATATGTTTGAGATTGGTTGGTCTTGACCATTAGCATATATTAGCGTATTTGGTATACGTTGAACAGGATCGAGGTGAGATAGATTCTTCTGTACTGACTAAAAGAAGAACGTACATCTCGGAAAATTATTATTTCTTAATTCTAGTGATTAATATTTAATTATATATATTTAATATTTATTGCTTTGATTTATCATGGGTGAGAGCCACAATGATTGACTCAATATGCTCGATATTTTGGGCAATATTATTATTTATATGATAATTAATATTATAGCTAGAAATCGTGTCCCGACCAGTCGGGTTGATCATGTCCATTGAGGCACTCGAAAGGATTAATATATTAAACCCGGCAGGTGGAATTAATTTTCCGATATACTAATAAAGGTCGAGTGGTATACTCATGTATAATATATTAATTAATTAAAAGCTGTTAGTAGCTTAAATTAATTAATGGACATGGAATATCTTAAACACGGGAAATAATTAATTTAAAAGGAGCCCAATTTCGTAATTTGGGATTTTGGTAGGAAGTGCAATATTAACTTATTAGTGGACTAAGTTGATATTAATAGAGTCTTCATATTAGGAAGAGTCCTAATATTGGAAGGAAGATATCTATTGGGAGTCCTTACCATATCCTCCTTAAGGTCCCTAGAGTAGTCCAAAACACCTATAAATAAGAGACTTGGGATGGCCGATTTTTCAACCTTCAATTGCCCAAGAAAATCGATTTTTTTGCTTGTGTGTTTAATTGTGGATCTTGACTTGTGTCTTGGATTCCATAATTTAGATAACACAAATATTTTTCTAAAATACTGAAAATATTCAAGAAAAATAGAGAGAACAAAAATCGTAAGTTTCTTGAAAAGAAAATTTTGGCCGATCCCTTTGCAGTCCAAGTAGTCCGGTAGATTGTTGCCCACACGACATCCGGACGTAGGCGGGATATACTCTAGAAGATCTTGAGGTAGAAATACAAGAAGATCGGAGAGGAACACGAAGAGGACATAAATCGATCAAAAAGGGATTTCCTACCACTTCGCGTCAAAGGTAAAAATTACCGACTCCCATGCATAAATATGTTTATTTAATTTTTTATTAATCTGTTTAGTAATTAGTTGACAAGCCTAAATAGATCCGGTTTTTCTGTTGGTTGGTTTATAAAACCTTTTATTAAATTATTCCCACCAACTTGGTTCCACTGCATTTTATATTCCAACATAAAGCGCAGATCAAAGAGGGGTGCTTCGGGCCCATGTTGGTGCCTCCCATGATGCACTGTAGAATGAACTGAGCGAGATGTGGGGCTAAATCAAATTTGAGATTGGAGGTGATGGCATAAAGTAGTCGGGCACGAGGTAGTAGGACTGAGCGTATCTGCGAGGTAGGGTCTACCCTCGAGCATATGAAGTATAACCAAGCTCGTCCTAGCCGACTGAGGCGTGAGCTTTTGAAGAAATAAGTTTCGGAGCCCGAAACACGTGTCTCCCAAACAGAATCTGGCTGAGTCAGCACTTCTAATAACTCCTCCATCGTGAGGCTACCCATCGCCGTCGTTTAATCCGATTTGTTGACTTCAGGTAACTCGTACAAACGTCGAATCACAGCCATAGAAAAATCAATCGTCTGACCGCGGACAGTGACCTCTGTACGAATGTCCGATCTCCCTAGCATTGGCCCTCCACCCACATGATGTTGCAAAGCGTGAGTGTAAAATTCGTGCACTATAGATATAATGGCTGGTTCGGGCTGTGCGACGAATCGTGTCCAGCCCATCTCAGTGATCATCGATAATAACTCGCCATCTTGAGGGGCAGGAGTGAATACCCTCTCAGGAATTATAGTCCTCGGGCGAATCCTTTCAGTGAATAGTCGGTGGACCTCTGGGTCGGTGAGATGATGGAATTGCCCCTCGGTAGGGGCTTGAGAGGGTTGCCCTCTTGAAGGATATGATCGAGTCATAGCACGGGTAGAACTTAGCTTCCTCTTACGAGCCATCACGAGTTCATATAAAGTAAAAATAATGATATCAGACGAAGAAGTGGCATAACATGACATCAACCACAAACTTATAAAATATGAATAACATATACTCGGATGTAGCGTTAAAACTCCTCAATTTCATACGAGAGAAAAGATGTGAAGATTATCTCAATATGAGCATTATGGGCGGGGGAAAATAAGATCGATGATGTTTAGTTCACATGAATCTCACTTGGGCATTACCTCAAACACTTTGTGGGCATAAACACAAGTCAAGAGACACAAATCTTGGTGAGTTTATTTACAACCAACAATTTCTCGCACTAAATCAAGACAAAACACGCACCATAATCCACTTCAACTGATAATTGTAAAATATTTCGATCCTAATTTCGCTAGAAATCATAAGACATGCAAATTAATCAAACAAAGGGAGAAGACCTATCCAATTCTCGAACCTTGAAATAACTTCAGAAAATATAACTTAAAAAGTATGGATTACCTGGATTTGGATAGTTGAGGATCAAAGATGAAAGATAGGAAGAAGAATCGATTTGAAGGGGAACCTGCGTCGCGGAAGAAAGGGTTTGAAAGTGATACCTGTGTCTCGACCGGATTACATCTTTCATGTTCCGTCGGTTTAAAATCCTTCAGCAGCATGTAGTAAGTGTGCCGCGGCCCGCGGTATAGAAAAAATTACGTTCGGGAAGAGTCTAGGTGCGTGCCGTAGTTCCGAGTAAGGGTGCCGCGGCTCAGAGTAAGTATGCCGCGACTGAATGTAAGTGTGTCGCGGCACGTAGTACAACAACTATAGCTCTGAATTTGTGTCCATGCGCGCCGTGATCCTTACTTAGTGTGCTGCGGCCCTAACTGGAAGATAGCCCTGGAGTGATTTCTGCGAAGATTTTTTCAACTGTATCCAAAGAAAACAAGTGAGAACAGCACAATATCTCGAAAATACTGGAAAAATAGACTCCTAAAATTGAACAAAAACATTAAAACAAAGAAAACTAAAAACTACTACTACTACTCGGGTTGCCTCCCGACAAGCGCTAAGTTTATCGTCTTCAGCCGGACTCTGCTAGAATTCAATTAGCGATGGAAAGGACGACTGTGGACTTTTGCGCATCCATCGGATCACCATTGTAGATTTTCAAACGCTGGCCATTGACTTTAAATTTGCGATTTTCACATTCTACTTCCACTGCACCGTGAGGAAACACTTGAACCACAGTGAAAGGCCCCGACCATCTCGATTTCAGCTTTCCGGGAAACAACTTCAGACGAGAATTAAAGAGTAGTACTTGTTGTCCCGGAGCAAATTATCTATGCAAGATCCGCTTAACATGACATTCCTTAGTGCGTTCTTAGTAGAGCTTAGCGTTTTCATATGCATCATGCCGTAGTTCTTCCAATTCACTCAATTGCAAACACCTTCTTTCCCCAGCCGCCTTGAGATCAAAATTAAGCTTCTTAATAGCCCAATATGCCCTATGCTCCATTTCGACTGGCAAATGACATGCCTTACCGAAAACCAACCTATAAGGTGACATACCTATATGGATTTTATAAGCGGTACGATATGCCCACAAAGCATCATCAAGCTTGAGAGACTAGTCTCTTCTTGAGGAGTTCACTATTTTCTCTAAAATCCACTTGAGTTCACGATTAGAAATTCCCACTTGCCCGCTCATCTGCGGGTGAGAACCGGTTCCCACTCGATGTGTGACTCCATTCTTGGCCAAGACGGGATCAAGAAATTTGTTGGAAAAATGCTTTCCTCCATCGCTTATTATGGCTCGAGGTGTCCCAAAATGGTTAAAAATATACTTCTTTAAAAACTTTACAACGACACTCGAATCATTTGTCAGAGACGCAATAGCTCCCACCCATTTCGATACGTAATCTACGGCCACCAAAATAAAAAGATTCTTTTGAGATGGTGGAAATGGGCCCATAAAATCGATCCCCCACACGTCAAATAATTCCATCTCTAAAATAGTGTTCAATGGCATTTCATGCCGTCTCGAAATGTTCCAATCCTCTGACACTGATCGCAAGCAGACACAAAGGCATGGGCATCCTTAAATAGAGTTGGCCAATACAAACCGGAATGTAAAACCTTAGAAGCAGTCCGAACCCCGCCAAAATGACCGCCATATGGGGAAAAGTGACAATGATGTAGAACACTAGATATTTCTTCGCCAGGAACACAACGACGAATCATTTGATCAGAGCACCTTTTGAACAGAAATGGCTCGTCCCATAAATAGTATTTTGCATCAGAGATCAACTTCTTTTTCTGTTGGTGACTAAACTCAGAGGGAATCACATTGCTTGCTAGATAATTTACTAAATCAGCATACCAAGGTGCTTGTTGTGACCCCAGCTTGTAGAGCTGCTCATTCTGGAAATTTTCTACAATTGGTGGATGATTCTATGCTTTCTCCAAGGGATTTTATAAACGTGAGAGATGATCTGCAATGACATTTTCAGTCCCTTTCTTATCTCGTATCTGCAAATTGAACTCTTGTAGGAGAAGCACCCATATAATCAACCTCGATTTAGCATCTTTCTTTTCCAGAAGGTACTTGATAGCCGAATGGTCAGTCCACATGACCACTTTTATCCCCAATAGATCAGCTCGGAATTTATCAAAAGCAAAAATCATGGCTAATAGTACTTTCTCTGTCGTGGCATAATTTCTTTGGGCATCGTTGAGGGTTCGGCTTGCATAATACATGACATGAAATACTTTTCCCTGTCGCTGTCCCAAAACTGCCCCAATGGCAAAATCGCTAGCGTCGCACATCAATCCAAATGGCAAGATCCAGTCTGGGGCGACTATAACAGGAGCGGTGCTTAGAGCCTTCTTCAAGAGATCGAAGATTTCTTTACATAACTCATTAAAATTAAACTGGACATCTTTCACGAGCAAATTACACAAAGGCTTCGTGATCTTTGAAAAATCTTTAATAAAATGACGGTAGAACTCGGTGTGTCCCAAAAAACTCCTCACCCCCTTTACTGAAGTAGGCGAAGGCATTTTCTCAATCATTTCAATTTTTGCACGATCGACTTCAATCCCATGAGCGGATATGCGATGGCACAACACAATGCCTTCTTGGACCATGAAGTGGTACTTCTCCCAATTTAACACAAGATTTGTCTCTTCGCATCTTTTCAGGACATTCTTTAAATTCTGCAAACATAGATCAAATGAATCACCGAAAACAGAAAAGTCATCCATAAATATTTTAATGCAATGCTCTACCATGTCAGAAAAAATAGCCGTCATACACCTTTGAAAAGTGGCTGGCGCATTACATAAACCAAAAGGCATGCGCCGGTAAGCAAAAATGCCGTAAGGACATGTAAACGTCATATTTTCTTGGTCTTTTGGGGCTATATAAATCTGATTATACCCAGAATAACCATCAAGAAAACAGTAAAAATCGTGTCCAGCAAATCTATCCAACATTTGATCAATAAACGGTAAAGGAAAATGGTCTTTTCTAGTGGCTTTATTTAATTTTCTATAACTTATATACATACGCCACCCTGTAACAATTCTAGTGGGAATTAAATCATTATTATCATTTTGAATAAAAGTTATCCCACCTTTCTTTGACACTATTTGAACAGGACTTACCCACTTACTGTCGGAAATAGGAAAGATCATACCTGTGTCGAGGAGTTTTAAAACCTCAACTTTTACCCCTTCTTTCATATTCAGATTTAACCGACATTGATGCTCCACAGAAGGCTCGTAGTCCTCCTCCAATAAAATCCTGTGCATACAAATGGAAGAACTAATTCCCTTCATATCCGCAATAGACCATCCCAAGGTAGATTTGTATTCCCTAAACACTCTTAATAGCTTATCCTCTTGATCAACCGCCAAAGTGGCAGAAAGAATGACAGGTAGGGAATCACCTGGCCCTAAAAAGGCATACTTCAAATGATTAGGCAGCTGCTTAAGTTCTAGCTTTTGGGGTTTCTCAACCGATGGGACGGTTCACGTTGGTGAACTTCCGAGCTCCTCACATGGTTTACGAGTAAAAAATGGTGGTGAAGCATCCATGTGTCGTAAATAAGCTACGTGCTCTCGATTCAACTCGGTAGAGGATCCGACTAAAACGGACTCCAGTGGATCTGATGGGTAGCTCTCCCGAAAAGCACTTCTTACACACGAGTCAATGACATCAATTTGAAAGCAATTTTCGGCATCTCTAGGATGTTGCATAGCTCAAAACACATTAAAAGTAACTTGCTCTTCTTGAACTCGTAAAGTTAGCTCCCCTTTTTCCACGTCAACTAGAGTTATGCCAGTCGCTAAAAATGATCGTTCCAATATAATTGGGATGTCATGATCTTCTTCCATATCGAGCACATAAAATCAATAGGGAAAATGAATTTATCAACCCTGACCAGGACATCTTCTATTACCCCTCTAGGATACTTGATGGATCTATCTGCTAGTTGTAAAGAGACCGTAGTAGGCTTGGCCTCCCCAATACCTAGTTTCTTGAAAATAGAGAGAGGCATAAGATTAATACTGGCGCCAAGATCACATAAAGCTCTATTAAAGGACGAGTTTCCAATAGTGCAAGGTATGGTGAAGCTTCCTGGATCTTTCAATTTAGGTGGGAGCTTTCTCTGCAAAATAGTGCTGCACTCTTCAGTTAGTGCCACCATTTCATATTCTTCGAGCTTTCTTTTGTTAGATAAAATCTCCTTCATAAATTTCACATAGCTCGGCATTCGTTCCAAAGAGTCGGCAAATGGGATATTAATATGCAATTTCTTGAAGACATCGAGAAAATTAGAAAATTGCTTATCTAATTTCTGCTTTTGCAGACGCTGTGGAAACGGGACTGGTGGCACTTAAGTAGGATGAGTGGTCAAGACCACTTTTGACTTGGGCTTTGAGGACATAGTGGTCTCTACTTGAGTGGGCTCCTCATCATTCACTTTCTCAACGGGAATGCTCTTTTGTTTGCTACTCTTGGACTGCTCGTGTAGTTCCTTTCCACTTCGTAACTCAATAGCTTGCGCATTTTCCTTGGGATTCATCTCGGTAGCACTTGGTAAGACACCTTGGGGTCTAGATGATAATAAATTTGCAATCTGCCCCATTTGAACCTCCAAGTTCCGAATAGAAGCGGAATGATTCTGTAGAGTAGTTTCAGTGCGAGTCATGAATTGACTCGTATTAGCCGCCATTTGAGCAAGTGCATCTTCTAAGGAGACTTTCGGTGGTTGAGGGGGCTGCTGTTGTGGCTGAGTGAATTGAGCTTGTGGAGGTTTGTTCAGCGCTTGTCCGTTCCTCCATGAAAGATTTGGATGATTTCGCCACCCTTGGTTGTAGGTGTTAGAATACAGGTTATTTTGACGATTTCCGTTCCCCACAAATTGAGCTTGTTCCACCTGAGATTTCTCAAATGGATTCCCGACTTGACATTCAGCACTTGGATGAGAGCCGCTGCACCAATTGCAAGTTTCCGTGGTACCGGTAGAAGGAGCGTATGATAAAACTTAGAGTTGTTGAGTTAAAACTGCAACTTGAGCTGATACGTAGATATTGGATCATTGTTGGAAATTTCCATAACTCGTTTTGGATTCACACGCTCAGAAGGCCACTGATAAGCATTCGCATCCATAGCTTCCAGTAATGAATAAGCTTCAGCCATAGTTTTGCCCATTAAAGCACCCCCAGCTGCTGCATCTACTAGAGTGCGTGATGAAGCACTCAATCTGCTATAGAATATTTGAATCTGCAGCCAATCCGGTAGACCATGATGGGGGCATCTCCTTAGCAAATCTTTATATCGCTCCCATGCCTCATGTAGCGATTCCATATCATACTGTCCGAAAGTAGTTATTTAAATTCTGAGCCTTGCTGTCTTTGCCGGTGGAAAGAACTTAGCCAGAAAAGCTTGTGCTAACTCTGTCCAAGTTGTGATAGATCCCGGTGGGAGTGAATTTAACCAAAACTTGGCCTTGTCCCTTAGAGAAAATGGGAAAAGCCGTAGACAAATGGCATCATCAGCAACACCATTATTGTTGATGTGACACAAATCTCGAGAAATGAAGCAATATGAGCATTAGGATCATCATTACAAAATCTACAAAATTGGCTTGCTTGCACCATTTGAATGATAGCTAGCTTGATTTCAAAACTGTTCGCTTGAATAGTTGGGCGCCGAATCCCCAAAAAATTTGCATTGATCTGGGAAGTGCATAATCACGGAGAGCCAATGCTGGTTGAACCTGTTCATTTGGGTTATCATTCCCTTGATTTCCAGTATTGTCTCCCTTGGTATCCGGAATAGGTAACTCACGTTTTTCCTTCCTGTTTTTCCAAAGAGTGCGTTCGAGTTCAGTATCTAAAGAAAATAAACCTTCGTTACCAAATTTTCTCATGTACTAAACAAATTCCTCAAAGGAAAACAAATGAAACCAAATTTACACAAAAAATAAAAAAATATTCAAATTAAGACTAGAAACACTGAAATTGATATTAGCAAAAATGATCAGTCCCTGGCAACGGCGCCAAAAACTTGATACGTATTTTTTGTGAACGCAAGTGCACGTTATCGTATACAAGTAATAAATTAGTGAGTAGAGTATCGTTCCCTCGAGGACTAATGTGCTAATTACCAATTTATTGGTTATTCCTAGTTTTATTTGAACGACCGAGATATTTGGGTTTTAACAATATTAAATAATTTAGAAAAAGCGATAAACCAAAATAAACAAGAAATCAGCTATCCGATAAAAGTAGTTTCAAATAAAAGAAGTATCTAGGATCAAGAATTCACATTGATTAATCCAAATTAACCTTGACTTATATAAGTTATGTAATTTCCCAATTAATTGAAAGCGAAGATTATCTGATTTAATCTATCGCCCCTTCCGAGGTCAGTAGAATTTTCCAACACGAACAATTCACTCTATTCCTAGGTGAGTTATTTCGACATTAGCCAAAAAGATTTATAATCTTCAAAAATATCAAGCTTCATAATTCTTATGAGTATATTCCAATCTCATAAGATAAAATGGTTTTCTCCTAATTATCACTACTCAATTTCCTCTTCCGATTCAAGTTAAATAGCTAGAACAATTCAATCATCGGCCACACAATTGAAAACATTAAGAACAACCGGGGAAAACTCAATGAAAATGGGAAAATATCAATAATGTAAAATCAAGAGTTAATTCATCATAATCTCGGTTTCATCTTAATCCTAGAATTAATGAGTCTAGCCAGACATGCTAGAAAGCAACAAAAAAATACGAGAATTAAACATGAGGTTCAAGAATATTAAACACAATTGGAGAAATCGTCCCCTTCCATGATCTTGCCTTCGTTCTCTTCCTTTGCTCTGTTCTCCGCCGCTAGGTATTCCACTCTCCTCTGATGATTCCTGTTTTTGTCCTTCTCTCAGCTTTTATAACCCTCTTATGCCTCCAAATCGCGTCCAGAAAATTAGGCTTTGTCTGACTCCAAAATGGTCAAAGTCACAGAATCGTATTAGGTTTTTCACCACTATGGGCCGCGGCCTGGAGTAAGTCTGCCGCGGCCCTAATCACACATCTGCCCAGTCTGGGCGTTAATTCAGTATGGCACGCGGCCTGGTGTAAGTGTGCCGCGGCCCTCGGCATAGCAACTTCCAGCTTGCTATGTGTTGAGCCTGCGACGCGGCCCACCTTCGTGTGTCGCGTTCCTCTTCTAAAAAATGTCGTTTTTGGCCCATTTTTCTTCGTTCAAGCTCCAGGACTCCAATTTCCTTCAAAACATGTAAACATAATCCATTAGGGGCTCATTTACGCAGAATTAGATCAAAATAGAGATAAAATAATGACAATAAAGCGTACAAAAATAGCACGTAACAGTTTTGATTTCATTTCATTTATAATTAATATAGCAATGATATTATAAATGTAAATTGTCGGGATGATGGTTTGTATATTATGTATTGGTTTGGATTAAATCATAATGTATATGGTTTAAATGTGTTTAGTGAAGCCGGAGATGTGAATTATCTTTGGTCTGTGATATGGAATGTCGGATATCGAGGATAGTTTATCGTGTCGACATTGATGTTGGGATGGTGGTTTATTGATGTTAATGGACTGTACCTCATGCGAGATTATTCGAATAACTATGTATTCATCAAGGGATGTTTGTTCGTGGAAAGAATATTGTCTTCGGCTTTGAGGTAATTTAAGTATTGTTCAGTTATGAGGATAATTATTCTGGTAAATTGTTGTATATGTTGTATGTTGATGTTTTGAATAATGGGATTCATATTGATTGTTTTGTTGAGGGATGTTGATCCCAGGACTGTTTGATCGTGTTGATCATTCATTGGGGATGATGATCCCAGGATTGTTGTTTTGGATATTGATTGGTCGTGTCGATTTTTCATTTTCAGTTTGTCGTTGTTCACTTTGGTGAGTCTTTTGATCCTTAATGGATATGTGATTCTTTGAGTTTCGTTGTCATGTTGCGTCGTGACATATCTGGAGTCATATCTGCGTGCCGATTGGTTATGTGTAGGATTCTCAGGGCGGGCACGTATAGTCATGTGATGGGTTCATGACCTTACATTGAGCTGTGCACATGAGACGTACTTTGTGAGACTGATTAGGTACAAGACCACACGTGTATTTGATCGATACCCAGAGTGGCTTGTGCAAGGACACATTTTCGGATCGGGCGTACTGTGACGTCCATCTTGAGCCATATTGATTGGTCGTTCATACTCCATGTATGATTGGGTATGTTCGACAGTTTGTGATCGGTTGTTCTTACGCCTGAGGGTTATGTTCGACAGTCATGGTTATTTCTTTGAGATCCATTATATTCGATCTTGTTTGGAGTTTACCATGTTTACGGTATTCTCGGTCGTTGTTGATCCTTTGTTTATCGTGTTGGAGTTTATCATGTTGATGGTATTCTCGGTCGTTGTTGATCCTTTGTTGATCGTGTTGGAGTTCATCATGTGGATGGTATTCTCAGTCGTTGTTGATCCTTTGTTGATCGTGTCGGTATCATGTTGATGTTATTCTCGATTATTGTTGACCCTTCATTGGTAGTATTGGAGTTTATCTTGTTGATTGTATTCTTGGTTGTGGTTGATCTTTGATTGGTCGTATTGGATTTTATCATGTCGATGATATTCTCGGTTGATTTATTGGTTGATCATTGTCGTTGATTGTATGAGCATTCAGACTGTACATCGATGTTTCAGGACTTGTTATTATTGTTTTGTGGTAGTTGATCTACAGATACATTGTGTGTTATTGGTTTTTATCCTGATTGAGATTTGACTGTGCAATCTGACGGACAGGATTTGACATGGATGGATTATTCCACACTTATGAGTTATGATGATGTTTTGAGAATTATTGTTATTGTTTGAGTACAATACAATTGGTTGTAGTCGAGTTCATTTCGTCATTTGAGAATGCGAAATGTGGGTTATGGTAAGGATTGATTTGATATGGATTGCTATGTGTTTGTGAGGTTATGACGGTAAGATTACAATGGTAGTATTCTTACTTTGTAATTACATTGGTATGTAATTATTTATGTGATGTGATCGTTATTATTGTTGAGTATTGTGGCTGACCCCGTCGTGGGCTTTATTTTTAGATACTCGGAGATCGAGCTAGTAGCGGTCGTGAAGTGATGAGCTTCCCGGGTGATACTGGCTATGGCATTATTTTGGGAACCGGGTATTTGACTAGTTGTTTTATTCTGCTGCAAATGTATATTTTGAACTGTGTTTATATTCGCTGCGTGTGTATTTTAAAATGGCTTTCCGGTATTTTTACCACCTCTTGTATAACTTTAAAGTGGACTTTTGGGTATTTTGTAAATTTGGTTTAATTCATGAAACCTTTTTCCTTAAACAATCCTATCGGTACGTGTAAGCAGTGACTTAACGTACATTTTGAAACTGTTGAATTTTGGTATTTCTGGCTTTTACTTTCAAATGGTATTTTATGACGGTATTTGGAAAACAGATTTTTGGAGACTATTTGAGGATTTGAAATATATTACCGTCTTTGGCCTCTTGGCATGTTTGTAACGATTGTGAAAATGATCTTAGCCTTGTGGGTTCCGGCACGGGGCCCACGGCGCTGTAATATCCTCGGATGATTTTGGGGGTATTACAGAAGATGGTATCGGAGCTTGGGTTTTGTGAAACCCATGCATGTGTGTTATGTGGCTCTACCAGTACGGTAGTAGCGCGGCTTTTGGAAATGATTTTTCTGAGTTTTGAGTCAAACCGATTTTTGGAGGTTCCAAAATTTTTGAGACATTTTCAAAATTGCTAATTGCGATTCTGGTTTATATTGGTATTGTGTTGAGACTTCATATGGGAGTCTTATGCTAGTATCACGGGAGATCATCGGCTTCACGCACCTGTAAGTATATTGTTTTGGTTATTCGCTTGTGGCGACGATTGATTGCTTTAAATTCCGATCAACGAATTGGAGGCGGATTAACGCATAACAGAAAGAAAGCTACGAAAGGATTTGAGCAAGTTGATCTATTGGTTGTGACAGGATGGCAAGTTTCGAGGACGAAACTTATTTTAAGTGGGGTAGTATGTAATATACTGGATTTTCGGTATAAATTTTTCGTGTTATTTTATTTGAGATATTCTCGATAGCATGGTATCTATACAGTATGGATAAAATAAATTGAGAACTAAGAGAGTTATATTGGTATAATTGTTGTACTTAGTCGACAATTGCATTTGAGGATATTGTGTATCAGGTTTATCGTACGAAAATATTATTGGGACGAGTATATGTATTCAGTATGTCGCGTATATGTATTCAGTATGTTGAGACGACAGGCAGGAACAATTATATTTGGCTAAGTGCAAAAGCCATTACGTACGTTAAGCTGAGGAGCTTACATACGTTAAGTTGGTAAGCATAACGTCTGTCGTAGCATGTGTTATGTACGTTATGAGAGAATCGGACAGGTCTGAGATATGATCGATGTGTGGTCCCGGTGTCGGCAACTTTCAGCGTGGATGAGGACAGATGAGTCAACTAATGATTTAATGTATGCTATGATGCCAGTGTTACGTACGTTAAAGGAGCAAGATGTCTATGTACGTTATGCGGGTTGTGTTACGTACGTAATGGTATCAGTTGATAAGAGCCATAGCTTCTGGATTGAGGATAACGTACGTTATTGTTATGTTATTACGTACGTTAATGGTGTGTTGCGTACGTAAGTAGTTGGACATTACGTACGTAACTGAGTTACTATTCCAAGTCAACCCCTGTATTACGTACGCTATGGCATGGGCCTTACGTACGTAATAATGGAAAGGAAATGAGGCAGTGACCTCTGGATCAGTATTACGTACGCTATCAAGGAGGGGTAACGTACGTAAAAGATGTTACATATGTTAAGTGTGTTTTCTAATGTACGTAATGATTGGAAGTCTATATATATGTGAGATGCCCTTCACTTCGATATTTTCAGATCTTCACTTTTTTTTTTCGTCATTCAACCCTCCAAATAGATTTTGGCTCTTCTAACTTGATCATGAGCTTGAGGGCATGGATTTAGAGCTCGAGATATGTAGATGTTATTGATTCTTTAGGTGTTGGATGGTATTGTTCATGCTCTTGAGGTATGTTGGTTAATCCTATCTTTATTTCGAGTTTTGATGATTGTTATTGATGATTAATCGTGCTGATATATTATGGGAGTGTTGTGATGATTCTTGAAGTTTCATAGGGTTTGAGTTGAGGAAGATGATGATATGATGATATGTGTGTGTGTATATATATATATATATATCTTGGATTATGTTGCTATTATGAACATGATTATGGAATCATGATGCTCTTGGTTTTGATTATAAACATGGATATGGTAGTATTGTTATGATTCTTGATGTTATGTGAAGTCTTTGTTGAAGAAGATGATAGTCTGGAAGTTAGTTAACAAATTGGATTATGTTGTCTTGGTGATTCTGAACAAAGTAATGTTAATTGGATATGATTATGGATTAATTCATGTTCTTTAGGAACTCTTGAATTATATGTCATGATATGATGAATATGTATAAGAGGTATTAGTGCTTTTTGGATATGAACATGGAATATTCATATCTAGAACTAAGTTATGTGTTTTGGTATAATATTCGTATAGGGACACGAATATGATTACGAGTTTGATGAGATTATTATTCATCTTTGAGTTTGGAAGTTCATACATACTGAACAAGTATTCAGTTCGAATGATTGAATTATTTGACATCCTTGGAATATGATTATCTATAATGTTGAACTAATTGGATGGTTCGGATTGATGATGATCATCGGTAATTGGTTTTAACAATGAATTTACAAGGAGGAACCTTGTTAATTCATATAAACTTGGAATCGATGATACTTAGACCCTTGTTATTGGTTTGAATTGATTGTTGATATGATTATCGGATTTCGGCTTGTATTGTGGATATGAGTTCGTAATTATTTGAGTTGTATTGTTCGGTTTTGTATATGATTGAGGTATTATTGAACCGTTGAGTTTGTTGGTTGGGTATATCGGTTGTTGATTGTTATCGAACTTGTTGTTAATCAATTATTGCAATAGGTTGTGATAATTGATCATTGATTATGACCGTTGTGTTGCGGTTGAGGCTGAAGAGTTCATAGATTGCTTTTGGTCGGGACTGAGGAGCTCGTAGACGAAGGCACTGGTATTGGTAATGACTTTTTCGTATCAGTATCAAGGCAAGTTATACTTGTTCAGTTCATAATATTTAATGAATGGTTTTGATTTCATTTCATTTATAAGTCATATAGCAATGATATTATAAATGTAAATTGTCGGGATGATGGTTTGTATATTGTACATTGGTTTGGATTAAATCATAATGTATATGGTTTAAATGTGTTTAGTGAAGATGGAGATGTGAGTTATCTTTGGTCTGTGATATGGAATGTCAGATATCGAGGATAGTTTATCGTGTCGACATTGATGTTGGGAAGATGGTTTATTGATATTAATGGACTGTACCTCATTTGAGATTATTAGAATAACCGTGTCTTCGTTCAGGGATGTTTGTTCGTGGAAAGGATATTGTCTTCGGCTTTGAGGTAATTTAAGTATTGTTCAGTTATGAGGATAATTATTCTGGTAAATTGTTGTATATGTTGTATGTTGATGTTTCGAATAATGGGATTCATATTGATTGTTTCGTTGAGGGATGTTGATCCCAGGACTGTTTGTATTGAGACCGTTGATCGTGTTGATCATTCATTGGGGATGATGATCCCAGGATTGTTGTTTTGGATATTGATTGGTCGTATCGATTTTTCATTTTCAGTTTGTCGTTGTTCACTTTGGTGAGTCTTTTGATCCTTATTGGATATGTGATTCTTTGAGTTTCGTTGTCATGTTGCGTCGTGACATATCTAGAGTCATATCTGCGTGCCGATTGGTTATGTGTAGGATTCTCAGGGCAGGCACGTATAGTCATGTGATGGGTTCATGACCTCACATTGAGCTGTGCACACGAGACGTACTTCGTGAGACTGATTAGGTACAAGACCACACGTGTATTTGATCGATACCTAGGGTGGCTTGTGCACAGACACATTTCCGGATTGGGCGTACTGTGACGTCCATCTTGAGCCATATTGATTGGTCGTTCATACTCCATGTATGATTGTGTATGTTCGACAGTTTGCGACTGGTTTTTCATATGCCCGAGGGGTATGTTCGATAGTCGGGGTTATTTCTTTGAGATCCATTATATTTGAACTTGTTTGGAGTTTACCATGTTGATGGTATTCTCGGTCATTGTTGAACCTTTGTTGATCGTGTTGGAGTTTATCATGTTGATGGTATTCTCGGTCGTTGTTGATCCTTTGTTGATCGTGTTGGAGTTCATCATGTTGATGGTATTCTCGGTCGTTGTTGATCCTTTGTTGATCGTGTCGGAGTTTATTATGTTGATGGTATTCTCGATTATTGTTGACCCTTCGTTGGTAGTATTGGAGTTTATCATGTTGATAGTATTCTTGGTTGTGGTTGGTCTTTGGTTGGTCGTTTTGGAGTTTATCATGTCGATAATATTCTCGGTTGATTTATTGGTTGATCATTGTTATTGATCGTATAAGCATTCAGACTGTACGTCGATGTTTCGAGACTTGTTATCATTTTTTTGTGGTAGTTGATCTACAAATACATTATGTGTTATTGGTTTTTATCCAGATTGAGATTTGACTGTGCAATCCGACGGACAGGATTTGGCACGGATGGATTATTCGACACTTATGAGTTATGATGATGTTTTGAGAATTCTTGGTATTGTTTGAATACAATACAGATGGTTGTAGTTGAGCTCATTTTGTCATTTGAGAATGCGAAATGTGGATTATGGTAAGGATTGATTTGATATGGATTGCTATGAGTTGGTGAGGTTATGACAGTAAGATTACATTGGTAGTATTCTTACTTTGTAATTACATTGGTATGTAATTATTTATGTGATGTGATCGTTATCATTATTGAGTATTGTGGCTGATCCCATCGTGGGCTTTAAAATGTCCTTTTGGGTATTTTGTATATTTGGTTTAATTCGTGAAACCTTTTTCCTTAAACAATCTTATCGGTATGTGTAAGCGGTGACTTAACGCACATTTTGAAACTGTTGAATTTTGGCATTTATGGCCTTTTACTTTCAAATGGTATTTTATGACGGTATTTGGAAAATAGATTTTTGGAGACAATTTGAGTATTTGAAATATATTACCGTCTTTGGCCTCTTGGCGGATTTTTAGCCTTGTGGGTTCCGGCACGGGCCCCATGGTGCTGTAATATCCTCGGATGGTTTTGGAGGTATTACAAATAGGGGGATCTAAAGAGTGTGAGTAACACTTAGCTAGTCCCGTGTCTCACACTATAATTCTAACTGAGAATGAATGATGGGATCATTTCAAACTTTTGCTGTCATGAGCTCAATATACGTATGAACATTTTAATCAAAAGTCCCGATCAAGTTATAGGGTCACAGTAAGTCAAACCCGATTGTTACTTGATTATATGCTTGAGGTAATGCAAATGGAGATCATTGAGCTATCATGTATCAATATAACTAGTTCATATGCTTTATCCAAAGACTTATGATCCATGTTCCATTAACCGCATATGACATTCACCTGCTCACTTACAGGAGAGAGAATCATTTATTGGTATTCAACTGAGACTGCTACTTGCCCATCAAGTTTCACTTTGAGGTTGACCCCACCCACTAGTGATTGGATCGATCTACTCCAATTAATAACTTAATGTCACTAATTTATCTCCTACTGAACCCTCAAGTCTAAGGTTCATGTATACCTATCAAAACCTTTTGATTCAGTCATTGACTATCTTGCAGTGAAATCCACGTGATGATTCGAGATAAAGCATTCGAGTATATAAATTAGCATACATATAACATGTGCTCCTACTAATTATTAGTGAGTACATGCACTCTACATATCAACATACACATTACTTAAGTGTTGCCAAAACTCGATGCCCAGTTAATTTTTATGAACTTGCAAACTGATTAAGCATTTGAGAACTAAACACTTCAAATGCCGATCCCATTATCCAATAAGGATGGAATGTTCATTTTCATATGTAAGAACTACATTTGTACACTTATATTTACTAAGCTAGGAATGCCATTGACATACAGTAAATAAAAAAACATTAATTTGTTTTTTGATCATAAAGATCTAAATTCATAATTACAAGTACAATGCTCTCACTCTCTGAGCCTCTGAGTGACATCTGAGGGCATATTCGAAAAAATTCCCATTTGCACTCAGTGCCACAAGCTTTGATATCTAAATCCATTCTCTCCAGATGATGCTCTAAGACTTTCTGTAAAGTGGCTTGTTCAGTGGATCAACGACTAGTCCTATGGGTTTACTCTTTGCTGTTTAATATATTATTTTCGAACCATCTCCCTCACGATGTTATATTTTCTCTCAATGTGTTTGGTATTGTGGTGACACCTGGGTTCTTTCGCCGATCCAACCGCTCCGTTGTTGTCGCATAGAAGCAGAACGGGTAGCTCTGTGCAAGACACAACTTGAAGGTCTCTGTTGGGATAAAATACCCTAAGTGTTTTGATAAATACATCCTACAGCCAACATCCTACAATAATCTTCATAAGACGCTCAAAAGACGTCTGCCCTATAGTGAAAAGAAGATTCAGCTAACAACAAATAAGACTATTGGCTACAGAAAAATCGCTGTAGGTATTTTATTTGGGCAAAGTAAAATACAAATCCAATAGGTATATATTTAGACCATTTAAACTATTGTGAAATAAGCAATTCTGTATTCACAAATTATTTGCGGTTTCTGTTAGAGTTATATACTGCAATGCATACTGTATGCTTGTGTTACCTTATTTCCCTTTAACTACCTATGAGAATATTAATTACATTTTATCACGTGTTTTGTATATTTATTCACGTTAAGGTTATGCAAATGTATTGTCTATTTATTTATATTATAGATACTTGTTAGGGTTGTATACTGCAAATCATACTTATGCTGGTATTACCCTATTTCCTTGTAACTACCTATGAGAATATTAATTATATTTTATCACATGTTTTGTGTATTTATTCACGTTATGGTTATGGAAATGTATTGTCTATTTTATATTATAGATAATGTGGTGTGTTGGTGTCGCACGAAAGATCACATTATCAGTATCTTATAAAATAATATAATAGTTCGCAACTTATATAACTACTAGACAAAATATATGAAAGGTTGTAATATATATTTGAGATTAGTTGATCTTGACTATTAGCGTGGAGAAGAGTATTTTGCATAGGATCGCAGTGAGATAGTGTATTTTGTACTGACTGTAAAAAGAACGCAAATCTTGAATAATTATTATTTCTTAATTCTAATTATATAATATTTAATTATGTATTTATAATAATTATTACTTTGATTTACCATGGGTGAGAGTCACAGTGATTGACTCAATATGCTTCATATCTTGGGCAATAATATTATTTATATGATAATAATTATTATAACTAGAAATCATATTCCGACTCATGCGGGTTGATGATGTCCCCTTGAGGAGCTCGATAATGATTATTATATTAAATCCTGCAAGTAGATTTAATTCCAATATAATAATAAGGTTAGAGTAGCATTCTTGGATAAGAAATTAATTCGTTAAAGCTGTCAGTAGCTTAAATTAATTAATGAGCATTATAAGTCTTAACAAGAAGTAATATACTTAAACAAGGAGACCGATTTCGTAAGTTGGGATTTGAGTTGGAAGTGCAATATTAATTCTTTAATAGATTGAATTGATATTAGTAAACTCAACCATATTGGGAAGGGTTTAATATGGAAGGTTGGATTATACTAGCAGTGCTAACCCTAATCCTCTTTAAGATCGCTAGAGTAGCCCAAAGCCTATAAATAGGACATTAGGGAGGGGTTCGACCGAGCTGATACATATCACACAAGGGATTTCGACTTTTTCTTCTAAGTGTTCTATTGTGGATCTTGACTTGTGTCTTTGATTCCACAATTGAGATAACACTTGAAGAAAAAGAAAAATCGAGAGTTATGAGAAAATAATTTCGATCGATCCATCTCAAGTGTCACGCAAGGTTCGGTAGCTCGTTGTCCACACAGTGTCCGGATTAAGGCGGGGATACTCTAGAAGATTTTGAGGAAGAAACCAAAGTAGCAACCACTTCGCTACAATAGGTAAATATCCTATGATCTCTTGATCAAGATTAGAAAATATAGTTTACCAACAATATTATTTAATAAATAATAAGTTATAGTTAAATTAATTATTAGTCTTAGTAATTAATTAATTAGCATGCCTAAATAGATTTTGCGCTCGTGGATGCAGAAAATGCTTTCAAAATTTTCAAACTTCGCTTCCACCGTATTTTATTCCAACAATTGGTTATAGAGCCAGATTTTTAGGCTTTTGCTTTTTTAGTTAATTTTGGTGATAAATTGCTAGCACTTTAAGCATTCATGTAATATGATGTTGGAATATTTTGCTAGAAGTTTTCTTGCAGGGAATATTATCCAATTATCATGGTTATGTGAATGACTATTTTTCTATTATTTATGAAATTGTTGGTTTGGCTCGATTTTGAGGCAGTTAATGATTTTTTTTGTGAGAAAATCCATGGGTAGATCTAGAGTTTTATTTTTCGTGTAATTTTGCTGTATTTCTATGTATTTTATTTTTTATGAAATTGTAATCGAATTTCGAAAAGACAAAATCACGAAGAAATCGAGTAGAACCGGGACACCCAGACTACTGGACAGCCGAGCAGTGCCGAGCTACCTGCCGAGCAGCGGGCGAGCTGTTCCGGTCCGGTTCGCCGATTTGAGTCGGGCCGGGTTGTCCAGTATTTGGTCCGGTCTGTTTCACCGCAGTTCGTTGCGTCCGCCGAAGAGTCAGAATTTTAATTACATATTTTTTATGTAATTAATTTTGCATAAAAATAAAAATTTATTTTTTGGGAATCCATGACCCGGCCAGGGTGGAGTGACAAGATGCTTGATCCAGTAGGAGATATCGAGTCGAAGATTTTATTGGATTTAATCGGGGATGAAGACCATGATAATTGGATAATTTTATTATTCTTACATTTATTTAGGTTTTACTATTTTAAATGTATGGTATGTATGAATTATGTGTGATATGTTTTCTTGCATGCTAGGACGAGAAAATTAAGAACCTTAAGGCTAAAATAACTAAGTGAGTAAATTGTTTTATTTTTTTAAATAAAATCAAATTGGCCTCCATAATTGATTTAAATTGTGAAGTAATTAGTATGCAAGTTGATATTAGGGTTTTCCTCCATTTCGGATGTGCTAATTATAGGTTCACTAGTTTTAAATTTAAAATAATAACAAAAATTAAATATTATCTTTTATGATAGGACCTCTCCATTCGTAGGACTATTAGTTAAAAGATAATATTTTAAGGTTGTTAAATTACAACGTTCACTTAGTTATATTAACTAATAAGCTCCCCATCAGATCTATGTTAATACATGGCCGAAAGGAACCAATTATTAATTTTACTTGTCATAACGTAAATTGACTAGATAGTAAAAGTAAAGACATAAAACTCTACTTCAAAAATGTGTGTGTAAATGTCCACACGACCGTGGCTTGCCTGTACGGATTTTTTGAGGTGTTGGTTGCTAGCATATATATATATATATATATATATATATATATATATATATATAGAGAGAGAGAGAGAGAGAGTTTTTAATATATTTTGCTGTGCATTATGTGATGGATATTTTAATTTTATGCCAGATGTATTTCAATCTACTTGCTGTAATTCTCAAAGATGCACTAACTTTGCTGATTGAAAACATAACCTTAATATTGTCCCAACTGCTGAAAAACACAAGTTTGTTCTAAGTGAGGAATGCCCTTTAGAACAAGATGCGGATTCGACACCTAATGAGGTGAAAGAGTACCGCAAATGGAATAAATATGATGAGATGGCCCGCTATTACATTTTGGAGCATCAGCATCAGCATCAAAGTACGGGCATGGCCACATAAATGATGAAAAATCTCGGCGAGATGCTTGGTCATCAGAATTGGGTTGCTAGGCAAAATGCTATGAGGGTCTTGATAACGACCTAAATGCCTGAAGGAAACCCAGTAAGGGATCATATTCTACAAATGAGGTCTCATCTAAATGAACTTGATATCTTAGAACTACTATCGATGTGGAAACGCAGGTCGATATCATCCTAGACAGCTTACCTAGAAGCTTTGAACAGTTCCGCCTAAACTACAATATGAATTGTAGGGAATATACTCTGGCGGATTGCTGAAAGAGCTTCAAGCTGTAGAAGGACTCTTCAGACAAGGGTATCAAGTTCTTGCGGAAACTGGTGTTTCAACTTCCAAACCCAAGTGGGGGAAGAAGAAAAAACAAGTGGGCCAGAAGCAAGTGGCAACTCTCAAGGTAAAGGGCAAGACTCCTCAGCCTGAGGCGAGCAAAAAGCCATAAGGAAAATACTACAAGTGCGGTCAGAAAGGACATTTCAAGGCAGACTGCTTTGCTATTAAGAAAGGTATGTCTAGTGCACTAGTAGTCAATACGTGTTTGCCAACTTGTTCTAGTACTTCGTGGATAGTATACTCAGGCTCCACTGGTCATGTGTGCTTTAACTCGCATGGTTTTCAGGTAACCAAGCAGCTTAGTGCGGGCGAGATCACCATCAACTGGGGTGATTATTCCAGCTTTATGACTGTAGCAGTGGGAGTTGCATTTGAAGATTAGTGATAATATATGAGTCCTAAATAATATACTATTGGTACCTGATTTTAGAATGAATGTAATTTCAGTTTCTAAATTGAGTTGTGATGGTTGTTCAGTTTCTTTTGATGGTGATGCTATTATTAGAAGAAACGGTGAATATGTTTGCAAAGGTATCTATACTGATGGATTATATGTCATTAATATTGCGCAAAGTCCCATGTATAAACATAAATCGCTTAATGCTTTGTCTAATCCTAAAAAGAGAAAAGAACTTTCAAGCATAAACCGAACATATCTATGGCCCAGGCAGTTGCAGTTCAGTGATGAAGAGCAGCCAAATCAATACCTCAACCATGCAGCTAAGTCTCCTACATATTTGGAGGACCAGCCTGCTCCTGCCAGCCTCGAGACCCAGATCGTTCCTCTCCGCACTCCACAATTCATCTCAGAAGAAGAGGAAGCAGGTTTAATAATTAACATACCTGAGGCAAATTATACTTTTCACCTACTTGACAACAACATTTTTAACTTATCCGTAGAGAAACTTCAGTTGGTTAAACCGCATGCTCTAAAACATTCCTTTGTTCATATTTTTGAAGAATGGAAGCTTTTAAAATCACTTTCTTTCACTCAACTTGAAGCTTATGTTGAAGCAAGTGGTTGGGGATATCCCCAAGCCACAGAAGATGTGCTGATGCATTTTTCCAAAGTGTCAGACACAATTTTGCTACTTCAGGAAAATTGGTTCATGTCCAATTTTAAAACCAACATGGACCAATTTATCCACTCTATTATGTATAGAATTTCTGACGGATCCCTTGGTAAAGAAGAAGAAGTTGAAGAAAAAGAGATAAGAATAGAAGAAGAAATTATTATTATTGATGATGAAGAGGGGAGACATGAAGAAAGAGAAGAAGAAAATATCTCAGTTTAAAAAAATCTGGAGAAGAAGAAGTCGATGAAGTTGATCAGGAGGATGAAGAAGAAAAAAAGGATGATCAAGATGAAGATAAAAATGATGATGATGATGATGGTAAAGATGAAGGAGGAGAAAAAGAAGCTGAGAAAGAAAAGGAGAATGATGCAGAGGAAGAAAAGGAAGAAGGAGAGGAGGAATAGGAAAAGGAAGAAGGAGAGAAGGAATTGGAAAAAGAAGAAGGAGAAAAAGAGAAGGAGCTAGAAAAGGAGGCAGAGAAGGAAGCTGCATCAGAGAAGGCTGGGCCACCTGCCCGATATACCAGCCTAGATGCAGACTTGGCTGAAGACTCCAGATCGGGGACCCCAGAACAGACCCCATCTGGTATGCCAGCTGCAGACAGGAGTCTGCAGACAGGTGGGTCATCCGCACACCCACCTGCAGGTGTAGAAGGTTCAGGCGAGCACTCTCCACAGACATCACAAATTACTCATGTGATGACAGAGCTGATCCGACAGATCGTGAAAGACACTGTTGGAGAGCTGCTTGCTTCTCAGATCACTCCTGATGTGTAGTCGATCAATGCAAAAATTGACACCTTGCTACAGCGGAACATCCCTCAACCTCCTCCTCCTACAAACAACAGAATGCCCCTTGGCACGTCTGACTGGATGTTAAGAATGTAGCATCAATTGACCTCCCTGGTTGATGCTGGCAAAAAGGGGGAAGAAAGGGTTCAGGGGAAGGTAGCAAACAAGGGGAAATTAGAAGAGCTCAAAATATGAGAACCAAGAAGAGGCAAGATGTCCAAATGATCACTGTTGGGACATCTTCGGCAAAAAAGAAGGGAGAAGCTGAACTAGAGCAGGCTGATAATCAGCCTGCAGTCAAAAGAAGGAGGATCAAAATTGGGGACCAGCCTACACTAGAATGGGAAGGCAGAGAGTTATGGTATGTTGAAGATTTTATTCCTATCGAAGCTTTACCTATGTCGGGAACTGCAAGGAAGAGGTTTATCAGAGATTTTTATATCTTGGAGTTACTCCAGGATAACAGTTGCTCCCCACAGCAGATTTTTATTAACTTCATGGAGGAAGCACATCCAAAACTCTGGACTATCCTATTAAAACATGCAAAGGAATGTAATGCATACCCAATGATCCCTCCTTTCAGGCCTAAAGATCCTCCCACCTTGGAAAATGATGATTTGGATGAATTAGCACTTCAAAGGAAAATAAAGAAACTTTGTGATGAGCATAAATTCTCCTCACAAGAGCAACAAGACTTTGCTGCCCTCGTTGTCAGAAGGAAGTATGGCCTTGCCACTGTCAAGATAAGGCCAATTGGAGCTAAGCCCATCAGACTTGCCAAGCAGCCTATTCGCAGAGGCAGGGGAAGAGTCAGATGACTTGTATTCATTTTTTATGAAAATTTTGTACTTGTAATTTTCCGGTAATTGTTTTGATCATTAAAAGCCCTGTACTTGTAAAACAATACAGAAAATTTTATAAACAGTCTTTTGAATGACGATTCCCAGTTGTCTCAAAAAAATAGACTGATTTTAGTTTGTGTCTTGCACTCAAGTGCAAACTGGTTCATTTGAATAATTTGCTTAAGTTTTGCCATCATCAAAATAGGGGGAATTTGTTAGGAATACTTGTTAGATTTTGATGATGTCATTAATATAATTCAAATGTTTATTACTTGGCAAAAATGTAAGGAAGAACCAAATGAGTATCTTCCATAGGCCAAATTATGTTAAGTTAGATACTTGGCAAAATGTAAAGAAGAACCAAATGAGTATCTTCTATAGGCCAAAATAAGTTAGGCTCAAATCGGCTAAGTACAAAGGTACAGCTAAGTACATCAGAGAAGTACAACCGAGTCAAGTCAGAGAAGTTCTGGTCAACAAAATTCATCAGAGATGTTTGACCAGACTGCAGTCAAGTAACTTCAGACAAGTCATCTGATCAGACGAGTCTTTAACAGACACCATCAGAGAAGTCCAAACTGCAGAGAAGATGACTGCACATCAGCCAACTTGATAAGCCAAGTACTCCAAGTCCACGTCAGCATGCGTTGAAAAGTCAAATATTACGGAAAGTCACATGCAAGCGTGAAGAGACAAATAGGAGAGATTCCCGCAAGGAAATGAATTGAATAATTCATCCAGGCCTACTACTGAAGACTTTAATCTTATTATATTCAAAATATTCGGCGCCTCACATGCAAAGTCTTCACAACGGTCTAAAGATGGGTTAAAATATGGGAATCCAGCTTTGCAACGTTCAGAAAAGAATAAACAAAGAAGTCTATTTCTCCAACGGATGGATTTATTTCAGGATTTGCAACGGATATGAAGAATGCTCAAGGATCAACACCTATATATATCCGAAGATTTGAAGTTGATCAACACCGGTGCGAACAAAGATCTCAAGCAATCAAAGCATTCAAAGCAATCAAAAAGCGAACTATAGCATCGTGAAAAGAGCATTTCTCAAAGTTCATATTTGAAGAAGCTCTTAGTTGGAGAATACAAAAACTCGTGTCTTTAATCCTAAGTTCGGGATACTTCACTGGTTGAAGTTCAAGACTGTAAAGGCATCCAAGGATCGCGGATCAAGAGGTGCAAAACAGTCAAGGGAGTTGCAACGACAAGGATTTTCACTGGTTGGAAGCTGTTGTAATTGGTTGAATCACTGTAATCTTTATCACTGGTTGACAATTATAGTGAATTCATCTCTAACTGGTTTGCAGAAAAGTGGATTAGTAGAGGATTACCCCACCCCTGAGACCACTATAACTGCCTGCATATTTTACTGTTTTATAGCATCATACTTTAACTGCTGCATTCATTGTTAAGTGTTTCATTGGTTATTTGTGTATTCGTCATCAGCTGATTTCCGCACGTATTGAGTACAAACGACTCTAAGTCATTTGAATATCCATCAGCTGAGAAACTTACTCTTCGTGAAAAAGAGTTTAAGAGTTTCAATAAGTCTATTCACCCCCCCTCTAGACTTATTCCTGGAGGACTTGTGACCTACAATACCCCGATTGAAGAAATTCGGATAAATGCAGTTCTTCCTTGTGCTCCCAAGTGGCTTCATCTTTACTGTGGTTACGCCATTGGATCTTGACAAACACCTTCCCTTTGTTCCTCAACTACCGGACTGATCGGTCGAGAATTAGTTCTGGTTTTTCTTCATAAGTAAGGTCATTGTTCATCTTCATGGTGGTATAGTTGATGATGTGGTTGGGATCGTACACGTACTTCCTGAATAATGATACGTGGAAAACATTATGCACAGTCGTTCTGGGGGTAAAGCCAAGTGGTAAGCTAATTCCCCAACCCGTTCAATAATTTCGAATGGTCCAATGTATCTCGGTCTCAAATTGCCCCTTGGACCAAAACGATCAATTCGCTTGGTAGGGGATACCTTCAGGAATACTTTGTCGCCAACACAGAATTCGAGATCCTTACTACGCTTGTCGGCGTAAGACTTTTGACGATCCTGTGCTATCTTGATCCTCTCACAAATCTTGTCCACCATACCAACTGTCTGCTCGATCATCTCGGGACCCAAAATTCTCCTTTCACCTACCTCATCCCAATACAGTGGTGATCGACACTTCCTGCCGTATAAGGCTTCATACGGTGCCATGTTGATTGTCGACTGGTAACTGTTGTTGTAAGCGAATTTTACCAAAGGCAATAGTCATTCCCAATTATTGCCCATGTCTAATACACATTCTCACAACATATCCTCAAGGATCTGAATGGTTCTCTCGAAATGACCATCAGTCTGAGGATGATAGGCCGTACTAAAATTCAACTGAGTTCCCAAGGCTTCTTGCAAACTTTCCCAAAAACGCGATGTGAAATGAGTATCCTTGTTGGATACTATAGAGGCTGGCACTCCATGCAACTTAATAATCTCCCTGATGTAAAGTTGAGCATACTGATCCATTCGAAAGCTCATCTTGACTGGGATGAAATGAGCTGACTTTGTGAGTCGGTCCACCACAACCCAAATAGCGTGGTTTCCTCTTTCCGTTTGTGGCAAACCTACCATAAAGTCAATCGTAATGTGTTCCCATTTCTATTCTGGAATATGAAGTGATTTAAGTAATCCGAAGGGGCGTTGGTGCTCTGCCTTCACTTGCTGACAAACTATACACTTTTTGACAAAGTCTGCCACATCTCTTTTCAAACCTTCCCACAAAAATGTCCCTTTAAGATCTTGCTACATCTTTGTACTCCCAGGGTGTGCTGTATACGGAGTACTATGTGCCTCCTTCAATATCGCTTCTCTCAACTTGACAACATTGGGCACACAAATCCTTCCTTCATAGTACATTGTGCCATCATCGGACACACTGAAACCCTTATCCTCACCTGAAAGAGTACGTTATTTCATCTTAACCAAGAAGTCTTCCTGTCCTTGACATTCTTTGATCTGCTTCTTCAAGGTTGGTTGCACCACCAAACTAGACAATAACGACTCAAATAGATTCTATGGTGTAGCCATTTCAAGGTCCATCCTTGCAAATTCCTTGACCAAACTTTCCTCTCCGGTCAACAAACAAGTTAGGCCTCCTCTCGCCTTACGGCTCAGTGCATCAGCAACTACGTTTGCTTTGCCGGGGTGGTAATGAATTGTACAATCGTAGTCTTTGACCAACTCTAGCCATCTGCGTTGCCTCATATTCAATTCCTTTTGTGTAAAGATATATTTCAGACTTTTTGTGGTCTGTATAAATTTCACACTTACCTCCATAAAGGTAATATCTCCAAATCTTCAAGGCATGAACTACCGCTGCTAATTCCAAATCATGAGTAGGGTAGTTCAGCTCGTGCGGTTTCAAATGTCTCGAAGTATAGGCAACTACCTTGCCCTCTTGAATCAATACACATCCCAAGCCCTGCTTGGATGCATCACTGTAGATGACGAACTCTTTCGTTGAATCGAGAATCGTCAAAACTGGTGAAGCAGTCAATCTTCGTTTAAGTTCTTGGAAACTCTTTTCGCATTTCTCATTCCATAAGAAAACTTCTCCCTTTCTAGTCAATCTAGTCATTGGGTGCAGCTATCTCTGAAAATCCCTCGATAAATCTCCGATAATAACCGGCTAATCTTAAGAGGCTGCGAACTTCATTCGCATTACTCGATACTTTCCAATCATTGGCTGCCTCAACTTTAATCGGGTCAACCTCAATTCGTTTAGAAGTGACCACAAGTCCCAAAAATGCGACTCGGTTAAGCCACAATTCACACTTGTTGAACTTCACATACAACTTCTCCTTGCGCAGTATTCCCAATACTGTTTTAAGATGCTGCTCATATTCGACCTTGGTCTTTGAATATACAAGTATGTCATCTATGAACATAATGACAAACTTATCCAAATAAGGTTGAAAAACACGGTTCATGATGTCCATGAAAACTGCTGGCGCATTAGTCAAACCAAATGGCATCACTATGAACTCATAGTGTCCATATCGAGTTCGAAATGCTGTCTTCGGGATATCATCATTCTTAATCCTCAGCTGGTGATATCCGGATCTCAAATCTATTTTCTAGAATACTCCTGAGCCTCCAAGTTGATCGAATAGGTCCTCTATTCTAGGAACTGGATATTTATTCTTCATCGTGAGTTGATTAAGTTCACGATAGTCTATGCACATCCTCAAACTTCCATCATTTTTCTTCACGAAGGGTACTTGCGCACCCCATGGTGAAACACTCGGTCGGATAAATCCAGAGTCGAGTAGTTCCTGGAGTTGTACTTTCAGCTCTTGCAATTACTTGGGCGCCATCCTATAGGGAGCTTTTGATATTGGTGCCGTTCCTAGCACTAAATCAATCGAGAACTCAACTTGACGATTTGGCAGAACTCCAGGAAAGTCTTCGGGAAAGACATCTGGATACTCCTTGACGATAGGTACATCAGCTACCGTCTTCTCCGAAGTTGTTTTCCCCATCACATTCACCAAGAATCCTTGGCAATTACGCTTCTTCAACATCTTCACAGCTTTCATGGCTGAAAGCACCTTGCGGGTACTAGAGTGTCTCACTCCCTCGAATACGGTATTGACATCAACAGACGAACATAAATTTACCCTCCTTTCGGAGCATTCAACTACAGCTCTATGCTTGTCCAACCAATCCATACCCAATATAACACCAGTCACCGAGTTCAACTATGTGCAAGTTGGCTAAGAAGCTATGTTCGTTAATCTCTCTCTTCACCTTGTTAGTTATCGAGTCTACACGCACTACTCCCCCCATCACTGCTAATAATCTCTATAACAGGAATAGGGGGTCGCGGCTCAATCCACGAAGTGACTTCATCATTAGACTCGATGTCTGCCATCAAAACATTCTTCATATTTTCGGCGAGATCCATCTTTGAGCTCTCATCGGAAACTTCTTATAGATCTTCCTCTGGATCTTCTTTGGGATACTTCTCAGGGTCTTCTTCGGGATCCTCCTCTGAGTATTCCTCGTACGTAGAGTCGGCATCCTAATTTGCAGCCGGTATTGCCTCCCGAGTGTACAAATCCAATAAGCGTCCAGTGACAAACTGGAAATCATCCGCGGACTCTCGTTCTTCTAGCGATCTCTCGATGGCCTTTTTCCAAAGCCGGAAGATGCAGCAACTACAGTCTTCAGATAACTTCTCCATCAGGTGCTCTAGCTGTCGCGTGACGGAACCTCGTTTCCCAGACTGCACCCACTTGCTCGGCCTATTAATGACGTAGTGTGGTGCATTTTCTGGTAGACTGGGGTCATCCCACCAGTCTTTACGTGCTAGAAGACGCGAGTCAAAAGTAGCTGGGACCTTATAACGTGGCGTCATTCTAGGTTTGGCCATTCTAACAATTCGTACATATATAAATAATTATATAAATGAAATGAAATGACAGATGCATGAATAATGACTGAAACTTGGTACCTTTGACGGAGTGACGAAGTGGCGAAGCTGAGAGCATGTGATACTTTTACATTTTAGCGAGTCTACAAAAAGGTAAAACCTCTCTCCGATACCACTATGTAACGCCCCAACTTTCTAGGGTAATTATTGGAGAAATAAATAAAAGGGTAATTTTGGCGAAAAATAATTTTCTTGAGAATATAAAATTCTCATCTACAAAGTCTAGTCGCTACACTGACATAAAAGTTAATACCTTTAAATAAGGTAACAGTTCATCATAGATACGAGATAAAAAAATTGCGGCGGAATAAAATAAATCATAATTTAAAATTTCTAGTCAAAGTTTCCCCAAATAAGTTTCAAAACATGACCTAACGAAAAACATTATATATCAAATCCACTTTCATATGCCCTCTAGGCTCGCTCCTTCATCCTTCCGGCTCGATTCAACACGCTGTAATATCCGGATTTATTATTGAGTATTTCATTTGTATTTGAGCCATGTATTATTCGGAATCGTGATATCGATAATTGCAGTATGATATTTCTCACATTTGTATCTTTGTACATGAGTATAGCATCATACAAATTTTCTCATGCAAACTCGTGATAACGCACGCTAAGAATGTAGCTTAACGTGCGTTATCGGCTAAAACTAGCGCACACTACGAATGAAGAATTGCGTGCGTTAGGCAGTCAATTATTGAGGTAGGCGGCTAGCACATGCGCCAGCCGGACATGGGTCTGGATAAGATTCCCGCGGGCGAACCTGGATAGATTTGGAGTCAATGCTTGTTAGCGTGCGCTAAGGATACTGTGATAGCATGCGCTAAATAACATACGAATAGAAATGTTATAAAAGGGACATCACCCCATTTTACTTGGTTTACATTCTCTTCACTTGTCCTTCGTTCTTGAGAGACTAGAGAGCCTCATATCTTCCTTAAACACACATAGAACACCTCTACTTGATCATTGGAGATTGGATGTCACTTGTGATTGATTGTTGAAGTGGAGAAGCACCTTGGATTGACATTCAAACAACTGGAGTTAGATTCTACCTTTTTGACTCGGTGTTTTCTTCATCTTAAGGTATGTTAATTCTATCCAGCCTTATATTCATGTTCTTGAGAATAAGATGATCATGCTACCAAGATATTGAGTTCCATTGATGAATTATTCAAACAAACATCATGTTTAGAAGTCGGAATGATTATGCTTATGATATTGTCGTTGAAAACATCGTAGTTGGAATCCTAGTACGTCAAATGATGAGAGGAATATTTTGAAGTTGATTATCCGTACGATCAACGTTTCCATATTGATCGTAAACTTGGAGTTGATATCACTTTTGTTATAAGGACTTAAGAAAGAATCATCTTAGGTTGTATCTTTCCATTGGGATCGTTAGTTCACCTTTAAGATGAAGTCTGAATGTGATAATGGTAATGGAATCTAGTGCATCAACCTGAGATCACCGAACTTCAAATGAGAATGATAATCGAGATTGAATATAAGAGTTGTGATGATATTCATTTTCTTGAATTCAAAGATGATTGAATATGTAAGATTATTCACAAGTTTATGATATGTAGACGAGTAACGTACGTAAATCACTGAGGAGTTCGTAAGTTTCATCACCATTAGAACAGTCATCTGCCCAGAAGTGAAACTGCCATGCACACTTAGCGTACGCTAAGCTATGTAGATTAACGTATGCTATCGGGCTTAGTTAACGTACGCAACGTTTGGTACGTAACGTACGTTAAAATCATCAGAGAAGTCAGTCGGCTAATCAGAGAGGAACTGCCGATACTTATATAGCGTACGCTAGACTTTGTTGTTTACATGCACTAACGAGTAGCCCTAACGTACGCTACATAGGATACGTAGCGTGCATTAAGCAAGCCTGGCAGATTACGTTTTATGAACCTCCGACCGTAATTTGGATTGTTAGATGTTCATTTGACTTGAGATGAATTATATATTATTTCTTTTGTTAAGGTTCGAGCTTAGCAACATGATTGATCGAAGGGGATAACCTTCAAGTGTTTTGATATTCGTGGAAGCTTTATTCTTGTCATCGAATCGAGGCAAGTACTTTAATTAGAATTGTTTATATTATGTCAGCAATATTGTGATTGTATTATGTACATGTGTTGTGATTAATTGTCCACCATGCGTTGATCCGACGGGAATCATCATGGGAATATATAGCTGTGTGCGCTGGATCGTTGGACAGGTAGTTCCACCATGCGTTGGTCCGACGGGATCATCATGGGAATCTATAGCTGTGTGCGCTGGATCGTTGGAATACCATCAGTATGTTGAGACTGTTATGATGTGATATGTGTTGTTGTTATTTCTCATTGGAGAAACTTGTTATGATGATTGTTGATTACATCATTGTTGTATGATTATTGTACTTGTACTAGCATCGTTGTGCTAACCCCTTCGGGGGTGAACATTTGTTTATGTTCAGGATCCAGAAGAGCGGGGAAACAACCACTGGAGCTGCATGACGACGAGGGTGCAGAGTGATGTTCCGGCCGGGTTTATTGTCTGTTGTTGGTTATTTTAATAAGTACTCGAGTACATCGTAATTTGTGATGTTTGGATCTCAGTGATGTATTAATAATCTTCATTTAGATATTTGTATTCTCGGTATTGAACCAGAACTGTTGTATTTTATTTCAATGATTTCATAATTTAGTATCTATTATTGTCTATTCATTTATTCAGCCTTGTAAATTCTTATGTAAAGGATTTACGGCGCTGTAATATTCCTGAATATATCGGGGGTGTTACAGAATATGGTATCAGAGCTAAGATATGGATATCTTGGCCATTGGGTTAAAATAGGGGTCATATATGTCTTTTGAGGTAACCGGCCGCGAATAACATCACTGTACTGCCTACGTCTTCATGCGAGCGGTGGTTGTAAGTTCCTAAACTCTATCTCGTTCTTTACATGTTGTACCTCTTTATACTCGAACATTAGAACGATATTGTTTCCTTTATATTGAGTATTTATGCTTATAGTATGTTGAGAGGTGGACGTGGACGTGGTCGCGGTCGCGGACGCGGACGAAGGAATGCCGAAAGAGAAGCTTCGCCTTCTAATCAGGCCAACCATAGCACAGGCGAGCCACAGAGAGCTATTAACAATGAACCGGAACCTGCTGTGCCCGAAATCCTTCGTCAGGTGGTGAACCAGATGACTCAGTTCGCCCAGGTCGTAGACCGAATGCAGGTGGCAGTAGGATTACAACAGGGAGATGGATAACAAGGGATCATAGACATGGGGAATCGAGGCGACCGATGGCTGCAAGAGGTGGCAAAGATGCAACCACCTAAATTCGACGGCTTTTCTGAGACTCCCACATAGGACCATTGGTTGAAGGAGCTGGAGAAAATTTTTACCGGAATTAATTGCCCAGACGACCGGAGAGCCTCTATTGCTCAGTACTTTCTGATAGGGGAAGCATCCGAGTGGTGGGAAGCCATCCGGCCGGTAGATCATGATGCTGACTGGACAGAATTTAAATTGATGATGGAAGCTCAGTACTGCCCTCGTCCTGTGAGGGAAGCCAAAGTTTGGGAATTTTTCTCCGCACAGCCGTCAGACGAACCCGTATCCCAGATAATTAAGACGTTTAACCAGCAGCTGGCATTTGTTCGACATCTAGTCAGAACAGATGCAGAAATGATGATCTATTTTGATATGAGGATGAAACCAGAAATCTAGAGGTACATGTCCGGTTTTGAATGTACCACTCTCCATCAATACCAGGATAAGGCGTTGGCGTATGAAATCAAAGAAGCAGTGATGGAAAAGTTTGCAGAATACAAGAAGCAGAAAGTCTCTGGTAGTTTCACAGAGCATAAGAGCAGTGGGCCCCGCAAGGCCCAGTCATCCTTTCACTCTTTCAAGAAACTTCCGCACCCATCCAAGAACGGAAAGAATTTCGGAGCAGTGTCATCCACGACAGATACATCTAGGAAGTGCTTTAATTGTGGTCGCCCAGGCCACCTATGGCGTGATTATTTGCGTACTCCAGTTACATATTTTGATTACGGATAGTAAGGGCACCGTGCGACGTTTCGCAAGGATGCCACCAAGTTCAATGGAACCCGTACATCACAGCCAGCTCAGAGAGAAGCCAGTATCCAACAGACGCAGCAAAGTGTTAAGATGCCTCAGAATTTTGGCCACGGATGAGGCAAAGGACAGTGGGACCGAAAGGGTACATCGATTGCCGGATCTGTTCCCCCACGTCTGTACGAGATGAGGAGAACAGACGATCAGGATGCTGCTGTCGCATCAGGTACTGTTCAGATCCTTTCCCAGCCAGTTAGCATTTTATTCGATACAGAAGCTATGCATTCATTTATATCCCTATCTTGTGTAAATCGTTTGAATATTTCTGGTTTTCATAATTGTGAACCTTATTTTGTGGGTTTACTGAGCGGAGAGAGGATTGTTGGAAATTTAGAAACTAGAGATTTCCCTGTATCATTTGGAGGCAGAGAGTGGCTCTCAAATCTGATTGTGATAGAAATGCGAGGAGATGACCTGATACTCGGAGATGATTGGCTTAATCGATATGGAGCTATTGTAAACTACCGAAAGAGGAATATCTCGCTGATCACTGATGATGGTTCCGAATACTATTTGAAGGATGGAAACCAGGAAGCTCAGGGAAGATGATCAAGGCGATGAAAGCTGTCAAATTGTTGAAACAGGGCTGTACCGGATACTGGTGCTATGCAATGAAGAAAGAATACGAAATTGTGGAACTTTCATCCATTCCTGTTGTGAACGAATTTCCGGATATATTTCCTGACGAGTTACCTGGACTACCTCCACGACGGGATGTAGAATTCACCATCGAGCTGGAACCCGGAGCTACACCAATTTCTAAGGCGCCGTATCGTATGGCACCTACTGAGATGTACGAACTGAAAAAGCAACTGGAGGAGTTACTGGACAAAGGCTATATCCAGCCAAGCGTTTCGCCCTGGGGAGCACCAGTTCTTTTTTTCCGGAAGAAGGATGGATCGCTTGGACTGTGTATTGACTATCGAGAGCTGATCAACATGACGATTAAGAACAAGTATCCATTGCCACGTATTGATGATTTGTTTGACCAGTTAGAAGGAGCAACAGTGTTTTCAAAAATCGATCTGAGATCAGGATATCATCAGCTGAGGATTAAGGAATCTGATGTTCCGAAATCAGCGTTCAGAACTCTCTACGGACACTATGAATTTGTAGTGATGCTGTTTGGTCTCACTAACGCACCTGCGGTATTCATGCAATTGATGAACCGAGTGTTCATCGAGTATTTGGATAAATTTTTGGTTGTGTTCATTGATGACATTTTGGTGTATTCTAAGAGCCCGGAAGAGCATGCACAACATTTACGGATTGTGTTAGACCTGTTGAGAAATGAATAATTGTATGCCAAACTTTCTAAGTTTGAATTATGGCTAAAGGAAGTGATGTTCCTCGGCCATGTGGTATCAGCTGAAGGAGTCAGAGTAGATCCTCAGAAGAGCGAAGTGGTTATGGATTGGAAGCCTCCAAAGAACGTGAAAGAAGTCCGGATTTTCTTAGGACTTGCTGGGTATTATCGTCGGTTCGTGGAAAGGTTTTCCAAAATTTCCCCCCCACTTACTCGACTACTGCAGAAAACTCAAAAGTTTGAGTGGAACGAGTTGTGTCAGAAAATCTTTGATGAATTGAAAAGGAGACTGACGACTGCACCAATTTTAACACTTCCACAGGGAACTGGAGGATTTATAGTTTACAGTGATGCTTCGAACCAAGGACTCGGATGCGTACTGATGCAGAACGATAAGGTGATTGCTTATGCGTCACGACAGCTGAAGCCTTATGAAGTGAATTACCCAACGCATGATTTGGAGCTGGCATCAGTAATTTTTGCTTTGAAAATCTGGAGACATTACCTTTACGGGACTCACTATCAGATCTTTACGGATCACAAGAGTATTAAATACATTTTCAGTCAGAAAGAGTTGAACATGCGGCAAAGGAGATGGCTGGAACTTATTAAGGACTATGACTTGGAGATTCTTTATCATCCAGGAAAAGCAAATGTAGTGGCCGATGCACTTAGCCGCAAGCCTGTTTCTTTTCAGATGCTGGAGACTCTGACCTCCCAGCTTAGCATTCAACGAGAGATGATTCGAGAATGAATTGAAGTATGGTTACAAAGAGTCCAAGGACAACTGTATGTGATGGAAATAACTTCATCGTTAATCGAAGAAATCAAATCTAAGCAAGTAGATGATCCTCTGATGATTCGGTTACGTAATGAAGTGATCAAGGGAAAGGCCCCCGGATTAGTAATTCATGATTATGGAGTTTTGAGATTTCAGAACCGACTTTGCATTCCTAATGTCGATGTTCTGAAACAGACGATTATGAAGGAAGCTCACAGCTCACCCTATTCTATCCACCCGGGCACCAGTAAGATGTATAAGGACTTGAAGCAGAACTTCTGGTGGGGCAACATGAAGAAAGACGTAGCGGATTATGTTTCGAAATGCTTGACTTGTCAGCAGGTTAAGATCGAGCATCATCGACCTGTCGGAATGCTGAGGCCGCTCCCGATTCCTGAATGGAAGTGGGAGGACATATCGATGGACTTTATCACTGGTATGCCGAGAACCAATACACGAATGAACATGATTTGGGTGATAGTTGATCCTTTAATCAAATCAGCTCATTTTCTAGGCATTAAGGACACGTGGGGACCAGAGAGGTTGGCACGAGTATTTATTTCCGAGATAGTTTGATTGCATGGTACGCCGAAGACTATTATTTCTGACCGAGACGGTCGCTTTGTATCGCATTTTTGGAAAGCAGTTCATAAGGCCTTGGGGACTGAATTGAACTTCAGCACAACTTATCACCCGCAGACAGACGGATAATCCGAGAGGACTATTCAAACGGTGGAAGACATGCTGAGGGCCTGTGCCTTAGATTGGTCAAATGATTGGGAAATTCATCTGCCGTTGATTGAATTCGCCTACAACAATAACTGGCATGCTTCCATTAAGACGGCACCATTTGAGGCCTTATACGGGAGGAGATGCAGATCGCCCCTATGCTGGGACGATTCATTAAACTTGATCGGAAAGGAACCAGAATTGATTGTTCAGACACGAGAAAAGATAGCCTTGATTCGCGAAAGGCTATTGACCGCCCAGAGTAGACAAAAATCTTATGCAGATGTACATCGTCGTCCATTAGAGTTCAGTATTCGAGATCACGTACTTTTAAAAGTTTCTCGTACTCGGGGAATCTTTCGTTTTGGGAGAAAAGGAAAGCTGGGTCCGAGATATATTGGACCATTCGAGATTCTTGAGAGAGTTTGAGAGTTGGCATACAGATTAGCATTACCTCCATCATTGAGCCATGTTCATAACGTGTTCCACGTATCCTAGTTACAGAGATATATACCAGATCCTAGTCATGTCATTGATTTCGGTGAGATCGAAGTCGCTCAGGATGGAACATTTGAAGAAAGACCGGTCAGGATACTTGAGAGTCGAGTTAAGCAGTTGAGGAACAAACCAATCGCTTTGGTCAAAGTTCAATGGTCACGCCACAGAGTGGAAGAATCCACTTGAGAAATGGAAGATAGCATGAAGTCCAGATATCCAGAGTTATTTTCGTCTTGAGTTTCGGGACGAAACTCGTTTTTAGTAGGAGAGTATGTAATATCCGGATTTATTATTGAGTATTTCATTTGTATTTGAGCCATGTATTATTCAGAATCGTGATATCAATAATTGGAGTATGATATTTCTCACATTTGTATCTTTGTACATGAGTATAGCATCATATAAATTTTCTCATGCAAACTCGTGATAACGCACGCTAAGAATGTAGCTTAACGTGCGTTATCGGATAAAACTAGCGCACGCTACGAATGAAGAATTGCGTGCGTTAGGCAGTCAATTATTGAGGTAGGCGGCTAGCACATGCGCCAGCCGGACATGGTCCGGATAAGATTCCCGCGGGCGAACCTGGACAGATTTGGAGTCAACGCTTGTTAGCATGCGCTAAGAATACTGTGATAGCGTACGCTAAATAACATACGAACAGAAATGTTATAAAAGGGACATCACCCCATTTTACTTGGTTTACATTCTCTTCACTTGTCCTTCATTCTTGAGAGACCAGAGAGCCTCATATCTTCCTTAAACACACATAGACCACCTCTACTTGATCATTGGAGATTGAATGTCACTTGTGATTGATCGTTGAAGTGGAGAAGCACCTTGGATTGACATTCAAACAACCGGAGTTGGATTCTACCTTTTTGACTCGGTGTTTTCTTCATCTTAAGGTATGTTAATTCTATCCAGCCTTAGATTCGTGTTCTTGAGAATAAGATGATCATGCTACCAAGATATTGAGTTCCATTGATGAATTATTCAAACAAACATCATGTTTAGAAGTCGGAATGATTATGCTTATGATATCGTCATTGAAAACATCGTAGTTGGAATCCTAGTACGTCAAATGATGAGAGGAATATTCTGAGGTTGATTATCCATATGATTAATGTTGCCAAATTGATCGTAAACTTGGAGTTGATATCACTTTTGTTATAAGGACTTAAGAAAAAATCATCTTAGGTTGTATCTTTTCATTGGGATCGTTAGTTCACCTTTAAGGTGAAGTCTGAATGTGATAATGGTAATGGAATCTAGTACATCAACCTGAGATCACCGAACTTCAAATGAGAATGATAATCGAGATTGAATATAAGAGTTGTTATGATATTCATTTCCTTGAATTAAAAGATGATTGAATTCGTAAGATTATTCATAAGTTTATGATATGTAGACGAGTAACGTACGTAAATCACTGAGGAGTTCGTAAGTTTCATCACCGTTAGAACAATCATCTGCCCAGAAGTGAAACTGCCATGCACGCTTAGCGTACGCTAAGCTATGTAGATTAACGTACGCTATCGGGCTTAGTTAACGTACACAACGTTTGGTACGTAACATACATTAAAATCATCAGAGAAGTCAGTCGGCTAATCAGAGAGGGACTGCCGATACTTATATAGCGTACGCTAGACTTTGTTGTTTACGTGCGCTAACGAGTAGCTCTAACGTACGCTATATAGGATACGTAGCGTGCGTTAAGCAAGCCAGGCAGATTACGTTTTATGAACCTCCGATCGTAATTTGGATTGTTAGATGTTCGTTCGACTTGAGATGAATTCTATATTATTTCTTTTGTTAAGGTTCGAGCTTAGCGACGTGATTGATCGAAGGGGACCTTCGAGTGTTTTGATATTCGTGGAAGCTTTATTCTTGTCATCGAATCAAGGCAAGTACTTTAATTAGAATTGTTTATATTATGTCAGTAATATTGTGATTGTATTATGTACATGTGTTGTGATTAATTGTCCACCATGCGTTGATCCGACGGGAATCATCATGGGAATCTATAGCTGTGTGCGCTGGATCATTGGACAGGTAGTTCCACCATGCGTTGGTCTGACGGGATCATCATGGGAATCTATAGCTATGTGCACTGGATCGTTGGAATACCATCAGTATGTTGAGACTGTTATGATGTGATATGTGTTGTTGTTATTTCTCGTTGGAGAAACTTGTTATGATGATTGTTGATTACATCACTGTTGTATGATTATTGTACTTGTACTAGCATCGTTGTGCTAACCCCTTCGGGGGTGAACATTTGTTTATGTTCAGGATCCAGGAGAGCGGGGAAACAACCACTGGAGCTGCATGACGACGAGGGTGCAGAGTGATGTTCCGGCCGGGTTTATTGTCTATTGTTGGTTATTTTAATAAGTACTCGAGTACGTCATAATTTGTGATGTTTGGATCTCAGTGATGTATTAATAATCTTCATTTGGATATTTGTATTCTCGGTATTGAACCAGAACTGTCATATTTTATTTCAGTGATTTCATAATTTAATATCTATTATTGTCTTTTCATTGATTCAGCCTTGTAAATTCTTATGTAAAGGATTTATGGCACTGTAATATTCCTGAATATATCGGGGGTGTTACACACGCGGGATCAATAAAGGTGGGGGTGAGCTTCCTTCAGCTCGTGGAAATCTCACTGATCACAGTAATATACAATCTCATGGAAAGCATAACATGAATAATCTACCATATTTTTTCTCAACATGAAAGCACACTCACAACATTATGTACAACATGAATCGAGCACGCATAACACGAATATTGAGGTTGCGCAGGTGCCCCCGCAACAACATGAAACATACACGCAATACCACATATAACATGAATCGAGCACGTATGTGAATATTGGGTTGTGCAGGTGTCCCCACACAACATGAACCTTAAGATAACCTCTTTACACGAATACAAGTGAGCCTGATTTACAACGTGCGACATCAATTTATAAACATGAATTGAATATCACTATGCAGTCCAATTAAAGCAATTAAAGTGATAGTGAAAATTCCCACCTGAATAAATGATGATGTGTGACTTGAAATGAAGATGCTCGACTCACAGTCCTAAGCCCGTAAATCCTCGATAAAAGTCTACATATAATAATAATAATTATAATCCTTACAATTTATTATTTATATAATAAATGAAAAATACAAATATCACTATATATAACTGAAAATAAATTGCTTATTAATTTCAATCGAAGAGTTTACATTATAGATGACTGAAATTAAAATATTTGTGCAATAATTTCGGATTAGTTATTTATATTAATTGAAAGTCAACCTTTAACGTTTTGGGTCAAAATAGGACTGGAAGTGAATTTTAAAAGCTGACTGGGGTTGATTGAAGAATATTTAAAATCTGTCTGGGTTAAAAATCGAAGTAAATAGAAGTCGGGGGTTAAATAAAATGTTACTAGAAAACAGGGAGGACTAAATTGCAAAGACCTAATTTTTAGCGGGTATAAAACCCTATCCTTCCTTCAGCCGACAAACTCCATTTCACTTCACCATTTCTCACTTTCCCGTCGCCCCTCTCTCTCTGCCCTAACCTCCAGAACTTTCTCTCTCCCTCACCCCAAAATTTCTCTCGGTCACAAATCACAAATCGGCCATGGGAGAGTTTCCAAAACACACACACACACAAACAGAGGCACACCGAAAACATATAACCCACGCACACCAATCCCAAGGCCCGCGGCGTACGAACGCAAGGCAGCGGCGCCGACTGCAGCGGTGGTTCTGGCTCGAGCGTCGAGGCGGCGATTGAAATCGCTGTGGATGTCCGTTCTTCGATGGCAGCTCGTCGCCAAGCTCCGATTCCAGCCAGGTATGGGTTCAGGTTTGAAGGTTTCGGTTTTCAGTTGGTTTTAGGGATTGTCCCGATTTCGGGATTCTTAGGTTCAGGTAGATGAAAAATATTGAGTTTTGATTTTTGATGAACTCTGGGTTAAATTTGGTTTGGCCGATGGCTGAACTGTGTTCCGATTCGGGTTTGGGAATATGTTTTTGTTGGGTTGGTAAGTTCAATCTAAGACTGGAAAAATAGTCTTAATGCAGTTGAATTCAAATCGGGTTTATGCTTGAATTGAGGTTCTTCTGAGACTTAAAGTGATTGATTTGCTGTACTAGGTTTAGGTTTGGGTTTACAGTGTTTTGATTGTTGATTTTTTCGGTTCTAGTGCTTAAGATAAAAATGTACAGAATAACAATTGGTTGTAATTTACAGAATGAAAAGGAAATTGGATCTGAAATTTTTACCTCATCGGCGGAAAGTTGAGGATAGGGTGGTGAAACGGCGGGTCTGAGCAAAACTTCTTGAGACGTTAGATGAACGCCGGGCAGAAACTTCAATTCGGTGATGGATGCTGAATCTTCGACTTGATTAGCCGTAGAATTTGTAGAAGGAATCTTGTGTAGAAAAGGAGCAGATGTTCTTGTGTCTCTATTGTATAATTTTTTTTTTGTTGTTGAATGATTGAACGATGGATGCTAAAGATTTCTGCACTGCATAATTTCTAGGGTTGGGGAAGAGCTGAGGGAAAGGTTGTATTCTGTGTTGTAGTATAGTAATGTGTGTATTTATACCCTATTAGAATTAGGGTTAGGTTAATTATTCTGGGCTTAATTATTGATTTGGGTCATCACCCTACATTTGGGCCATGGTAATAATAATAATGGTGATATAAAATGATAAAGATGAAAATATTAATACCATCAATATTAATATGGTACTTATTATAAATATTATTATTATTAATAATATTACCTTTAATGATTTTAATATTAATAACATTGACTAATAATATTAAACGTTCTGAAATTAACTTGAGAAATTGACTCGGGCTAGGACTTGTGATACGTCTAAATAAATTTCCATGATTCTCTAAATGGAAGTAAATAACATGAAATGTATTATAATATTATTATAATTAATAATATTACATTATAAAAATGGCGGGTATTACACAAAGTAACGCGGCACAAACTATAACCGGGGCCGCGACACACTCTCTACGGGCCGCGGCCCGTACTGATTTCTTGTCCACACCTGGGCAGCAGGTTGACTAGGGCTGCGGCACACTTATTTCGGGCCGCGGCCCGCAGCGGCGGGAACCCTGGTGATACTTCACGATTTTGGCCGTTTTGGAGCAAAAGAAGACCTAATTCTCGAGACGCGAATTAGAGCGATGGGAAGGTTATAAAATCTGGGGGAAGGACAGAAAAGAGGTTATCAAATCGGAGGAGAATAGAAGACCTAGCAGCAGAGAACAAATCAGAGAAGGGAGACGAAGGCAAGAAGACGGAATGGGATGAGTTCTTCAATCGCGTTTGAAATTCTTGACCCTTATGTTTAATTCTTGTGTTTTTGTATTGATTTCTAGCATGTCGGGTTAGACTCCTTTATTCTAGGATTGAGATGAAACCGAAATTATGACGAATTAATTCTCGATTTTACATTATTGATAGTTTTCCCTTTTCTATTGAGTTTTCCCCGATTGTTCTTAATGCTTTCAATTGTGTGGCCGACGATTGAATTGTTCTAGCTGCTTAAATCGAATCGGAAGAGGATAGTGAGTAGTGATAATTGGGAGAAAACCATTTTATCTTGTGAGATAGGAATATACTCATAAGAATTATGAAGCATCGATATTTTGAAGATTATAGATCTTTTTGGTTAATGTCGAATTAACTCACCTAGGAATAGAGGGAATCGTTCGGGTTGGAAAATTCTACTGACCTCGGAAGGTGCATTAGATTAAATTAGATAATCTTTGCTTTCAACTAATTGGGAAATTGCATAACTTTCTTAAATCAAGATTAATTTGGATTAATAGAAGTGAATTCTTAATCCTAGATTCTTCTCCTATTTGAAACTCCTTTTATCGGATTATTAATTCTCTTATTTATTTTAGTTTATCGCAATATTTATTTATTAATAATTTTTCAATCCCAAATTTTTCGGTCATTCAAATAAAATTAGAAATACCAATAAATTGGTAATTAGCACATTAGTCCTCGAGGGAACGATACTTTATTCATCACCGTGCGACGTTTTGCAAGGATGCCACCAAGTTCAATGGAACCCGTACATCACAGCCAGCTCAGAGAGAAGCCAGTATCCAACAGACGCAGCAAAGTGTTAAGATGCCTCAGAATTTTGGCCACGGATGAGGCAGAGGACAGTGGGAACGAAAGGGTACATCGAGTGCCAGATCTGCTCCCCCACGTCTGTACGAGATGAGGAGAACAGACGATCAGGATGCTGCTGTCGCATCAGATACTGTTCAGAACCTTTCCCAGCCAGTTAGCGTTTTATTCGATACAGAAGCTACGCATTCATTTATAACCCTGTCTTGTGTAAATCGTTTGAATATTTCTGGTTTTCATAATTGTGAACCTTATTTTGTGGGTTTACTGAGCGGAGAGAGGATTGTTGAAAATTTAGAAACTAGAGATTTCCCTGTATCATTTGGAGGCAGAGAGTGGCTCTCAAATCTGATTGTGATAGAAATGCGAGGAGACGACCTGATACTCGGAGATGATTGGCTTAATCGATATGGAGCTATTTTAAACTACCGAAAGAGGAATATCTCGCTGATCACTGATGATGGTTCCGAATACTGTTTGAAGGATGGAAACCAGGAAGCTCAGGGAAGATGATCAAGGCGATGAATGCTGTCAAATTGTTGAAACAGGGCTGTACCGGATACTGGTGCTATGCAATGAAGAAAGAATACGAAATTGTGGAACTTTCATCCATTCCTGTTATGAACGAATTTCCAGATATATTTCCTGACGAGTTACCTGGACTACCTCCACGACGGGATGTAGAATTCACCATCGAGCTGGAACCCGGAGCTACACCAATTTCTAAGGCGTCGTATCGTATGGCACCTACTGAGATGTACGAACTGAAAAAGCAACTGGAGGAGTTACTGGACAAAGGCTATATCCAGCCAAGCGTTTCGCCCTGGGGAGCACCAGTTCTTTTTTTACGGAAGAAGGATGGATCGCTTCGACTGTGTATTGACTATCGAGAGCTGATCAAGATGACGATTAAGAACAAGTATCCATTGCCACGTATTGATGATTTGTTTGACCAGTTAGAAGGAGCAACAGTGTTTTCAAAAATCGATCTGAGATCAGGATATCATCAGCTGAGGATTAAGGAATCTGATGTTCCAAAATCAGCGTTCAGAACTCGCTACGGACACTATGAGTTTGTAGTGATGCTGTTTGGTCTCACTAACGCACCTGCGGTATTCATGCAATTGATGAACCGTGTGTTCATCGAGTATTTGGATAAATTTTTGGTTGTGTTCATTGATGACATTTTGGTGTATTCTAAGAGCCCGGAAGAGCATGCACAACATTTACGGATTGTGTTAGACCTGTTGAGAAATGAATAATTGTATGCCAAACTTTCTAAGTGTGAATTATGGCTAAAGGAAGTGATGTTCCTCGGCCATGTGGTATCAGCTGAAGGAGTCAGAGTAGATCCTCAGAAGAGCGAAGTTGTTATGGATTGGAAGCCTCCAAAGAACGTGAAAGAAGTCCGGATTTTCTTAGGACTTGCTGGGTATTATCGTCGGTTCGTGGAAGGGTTTTCCAAAATTTCCCGCCCACTTACTCGACTACTGCAGAAAACTCAAAAGTTTGAGTGGAATGAGTTGTGTCAGAAAAGCTTTGATGAATTGAAAAGGAGACTGACGACTGCACCAATTTTAACACTTCCACAGGGAACTGGAGGATTTATAGTTTACAGTGATGCTTCGAACCAAGGACTCGGATGCGTACTGATGCAGAACGATAAGGTGATTGCTTATGCGTCACGACAGCTGAAGCCTTATGAAGTGAATTACCCAACGCATGATTTGGAGCTGGCATCAGTAATTTTTGCTTTGAAAATCTGGAGACATTACCTTTACGGGACTCACTGTCAGATCTTTACGGATCACAAGAGTATTAAATACATTTTCAGTCAGAAAGAGTTGAACATGCGGCAAAGGAGATGGCTGGAACTTATTAAGGACTATGACTTGGAGATTCTTTATCATCCAGGCAAAGCAAATGTAGTGGCCGATGCACTTAGCCGCAAGCCTGTTTCTATTCAGATGCTGGAGACTCTGACCTCCCAGCTTAGCATTCAACGAGAGATGATTCGAGAATGAATTGAAGTATGGTTACAAAGAGTCCAAGGACAACTGTATGTGATGGAAATAACTTCATCGTTAATCGAAGAAATCAAATCTAAGAAAGTAGATGATCCTCTGATGATTCGGTTACGTAATGAAGTGATCAAGGGAAAGGCCCCCGGATTAGTAATTCATGATTATGGAGTTTTGAGATTTCAGAACCGACTTTGCATTCCTAATGTCGATGTTATGAAACAGACGATTATGAAGGAAGCTCACAGCTCACCCTATTCTATCCACCCGGGGACCAGTAAGATGTATAAGGACTTGAAGCAGAACTTCTGGTGGGGCAACATGAAGAAATACGTAGCGGATTATGTTTCGAAATGCTTGACTTGTCAGCAGGTTAAGATCGAGCATCATCGACCTGTTGGAATGCTGAGGCCGCTCCCGATTCCTGAATGGAAGTGGGAGGACATATCGATGGACTTTATCACTGGTATGCCGAGAACCAAGACAGGAATGAACATGATTTGGGTGATAGTTGATCCTTTAATCAAATCAGCTCATTGTCTAGGCATTAAGGATACGTGGGGACCAGAGAGGTTGGCACGAGTATTTATTTCGGAGATAGTTTGATTGCATGGTACGCCGAAGACTATTATTTCTGACCGAGACGGTCGCTTTGTATCGCATTTTTGGAAAGCAGTTCATAAGGCCTTGGGGACCGAATTGAACTTCAGCACAGCTTATCACCCGCACACAGACGGACAATCCGAGAGGACTATTCAAATGGTGGAAGACATGCTGAGGGCCTGTGCCTTAGATTGGTCAAATGATTGGGAAATTCATCTGCCGTTGATTGAATTCGCCTACAACAATAACTGGCATGCTTCCATTAAGATAGCACCGTTTGAGGCCTTATACGGGAGGAGATGCAGATCGCCCCTATGCTGGGACGATTCATTAAACTTGATCGGAAAGGAGCCAGAATTGATTGTTCAGACACGAGAAAAGATAGCCTTGATTCGCGAAAGGCTATTGACCGCCCAGAGTAGACAAAAATCTTATGCAGATGTACATCGTCGTCCATGAGAGTTCAGTATTCGAGATCACGTACTTTTAAAAGTTTCTCGTACTCGGGGAATCTTTCGTTTTGGGAGAAAAGGAAAGCTGGGTCCGAGATATATCGGACCATTCGAGATTCTTGAGAGAGTTTGAGAGTTGGCATACAGATTAGCATTACCTCCATCATTGAGCCATGTTCATAACGTGTTCCACGTATCCCAGTTACGGAGATATATACCAGATCCTAGTCATGTCATTGATTTCGGTGAGATCGAAGTCGCTCGGGATGGAACATTTGAAGAAAGACCGGTCAGGATACTTGAGAGTCGAGTTAAGCAGTTGATGAACAAACCAATCGCTTTGGTCAAAGTTCAATGGTCACGCCACAGAGTGGAAGAATCCACTTGAGAAATGGAAGATAGCATGAAGTCCAGATATCCAGAGTTATTTTCGTCTTGAGTTTCGGGACGAAACTCGTTTTTAGTAGGAGAGTATGTAATATCCGGATTTATTATTGAGTATTTCATTTGTATTTGAGCCATGTATTATTCAAAATCGTGATATCAATAATTGGAGTATGATATTTCTCACATTTGTATCTTTGTACATGAGTATAACATCATATAAATTTTCTCATGCAAACTCGTGATAACGCACGCTAAGAATGTAGCTTAACGTGTGTTATCGGCTAATACTAGCGCACGCTACGAATGAAGAATTGCGTGCGTTAGGCAGTCAATTATTGAGGTAGGCGGCTAGCACATGCGCCAGCCGGACATGGTCCGGATAAGATTCCCGCGGGCGAACCTGGACAGATTTGGAGTCAACGCTTGTTAGCATGCGCTAAGGATACTGTGATAGCGTACGCTAAATAACATACGAACAGAAATGTTATAAAAGGGACATCACCCCATTTTACTTGGTTTACATTCTCTTCACTTGTCCTTCATTCTTGAGAGATCAGAGAGCCTCATATCTTCCTTAAACACACATAGACCACCTCTACTTGATCATTGGAGATTGAATGTCACTTGTGATTGATCGTTGAAGTGGAGAAGCACCTTGGATTGACATTCAAACAACCGGAGTTGGATTCTACCTTTTTGACTCGGTGTTTTCTTCATCTTAAGGTATGTTAATTCTATCCAGCCTTAGATTCGTGTTCTTGAGAATAAGATGATCATGCTACCAAGATATTGAGTTCCATTGATGAATTATTCAAACAAACATCATGTTTAGAAGTCGGAATGATTATGCTTATGATATCGTCATTGAAAACATCGTAGTTGGAATCCTAGTACGTCAAATGATGAGAGGAATATTCTGAGGTTGATTATCCATATGATTAACGTTGCCAAATTGATCGTAAACTTGGAGTTGATATCACTTTTGTTATAAGGACTTAAGAAAAAATCATCTTAGGTTGTATCTTTTCATTGGGATCGTTAGTTCACCTTTAAGGTGAAGTCTGAATGTGATAATGGTAATGGAATCTAGTGCATCAACCTGAGATCACCGAACTTCAAATGAGAATGATAATCGAGATTGAATATAAGAGTTGTGATGATATTCATTTCCTTGAATTAAAAGATGATTGAATTCGTAAGATTATTCATAAGTTTATGATATGTAGACGAGTAACGTACGTAAATCACTGAGGAGTTCGTAAGTTTCATCACCGTTAGAACAATCATCTACCCAGAAGTGAAACTGCCATGCACGCTTAGCGTACGCTAAGCTATGTATATTAACATACGCTATCGGGATTAGTTAACGTACACAACGTTTGGTACGTAACATACATTAAAATCATCAGAGAAGTCAGTCGGCTAATCAGAGAGGGACTGCCGATACTTATATAGCGTACGCTAGACTTTGTTGTTTACGTGCGCTAACGAGTAGCCCTAACGTACGCTATATAGGATACGCAGCGTGCGTTAAGCAATCCAGGCAGATTACGTTTTATGAACCTCCGATCGTAATTTGGATTGTTAGATATTCGTTCGACTTGAGATGAATTCTATATTATTTCTTTTGTTAAGGTTCGAGCTTAGCGACGTGATTGATCGAAGGGGACAACCTTCGAGTGTTTTGATATTCGTGGAAGCTTTATTATTGTCATCGAATCAAGGCAAGTACTTTAATTAGAATTGTTTATATTATGTCAGTAATATTGTGATTGTATTATGTACATGTGTTGTGATTAATTGTCCACCATGCGTTGATCCGATGGGAATCATCATGGGAATCTATAGCTGTGTGCGCTGGATCGTTGGACAGGTAGTTCCACCATGCGTTGGTCTGACGGGATCATCATGGGAATCTATAGCTGTGTGCGCTGGATCGTTGGAATACCATCAATATGTTGAGACTGTTATGATGTGATATGTGTTGTTGTTATTTCTCGTTGGAGAAACTTGTTATGATGATTGTTGATTACATCACTGTTGTATGATTATTGTACTTGTACTAGCATCGTTCTGCTAACCCCTTCGGGGGTGAACATTTGCTTATGTTCAGGATCCAGGAGAGCGGGGAAACAACCACTGGAGCTGCATGACGACGAGGGTGCAGAGTGATGTTCCGGCCGGGTTTATTATCTGTTGTTGGTTATTTTAATAAGTACTCGAGTACGTCGTAATTTGTGATGTTTGGATCTCAGTGATGTATTAATAATCTTCATTTGGATATTTGTATTCTCGGTATTGAACCAGAACTGTCATATTTTATTTCAGTGATTTTATAATTTAGTATCTATTATTGTCTTTTCATTGATTCAGCCTTGTAAATTCTTATGTAAAGGATTTACGGCACTGTAATATTCCTGAATATATCGGGGGTGTTACACACGCGGGATCAATAAAGGTGGGGGTGAGCTTCCTTCAGCTCGTGGAAATCTCACTGATCACAGTAATATACAATCTCATGGAAAGCATAACATGAATAATCTACCATATTTTTCCACAACATGAAAGCACACTCACAACATTACGTACAGCATGAATCGAGCACGCATAACACGAATATTGAGGTTGCGCAGGTGCCCCCGCAACAACATGAAACATACACGCAATGCCACATATAACATGAATCGAGCACGTATGTGAATATTGGGTTGTGCAGGTGTCCCCACACAACATGAACCTTAAGATAACCTCTTTACACGAATACAGGTGAGCCTGATTTACAACGTGCGACATCAATTTATAAACATGAATTGTATATCACTATGCAGTCCAATTAAAGCAATTAAAGTGAGTGAAAATTCCCACCCGAATAAATGATGATGTCTGACTTGAAATGAAGATGCTCGACTCACAGTCCTAAGCCCGTAAATCCTCGATAAAGTCTACATATAATAATAATAATTATAATCCTTACAATTTATTATTTATAGAATAAATGAAAAATACAAATATCACTATATATAACTGAAAATAAATTGCTTATTAATTTCAATCGAAGAGTTTACATTATATATGACTGAAATTAAAATATTTGTGCAATAATTTCGGATTAGTTATTAATATTAATTGAAAGTCAACCTTTAATGTTTTGGGTCAAAATAGGACTGGAAGTGAATTTTAAAAGCTGACTGGGGTTGATTGAAGAATATTTAAAATCTGTCTGGGTTAAAAATCGAAGTAAATAGAAGTCGGGGGTTAAATAGAATGTTACTAGAAAACAGGGAGGACTAAATTGCAAAGCCCTAATTTTTAGCGGGTATAAAACCCTATCCTTCCTTCAGCCGACAAACTCCATTTCACTTCACCATTTCTCACTTTCCCGTCGCCCCTCTCTCTCTGCCCTAACCTCCAGAACTTTCTCTCTCCCTCACCCCAAAATTTCTCTCGGTCACAAATCACAAATCGGCCACGGGAGAGTTTCCAAAAACACACACACACAAACAGAGGCACACCGAAAACATATAACCTACGCACACCAATCCCAAGGCCCGCGGCGTACGAACGCAAGGCAGCGGCGCCGACTGCAGCGGTGGTTCTGGCTCGAGCGTCGAGGCGGCGATTGAAATCGCTGTGGATGGCCGTTCTTCGATGGCAGCTCGTCGCCAAGCTCTGATTCCAGCCAGGTATGGGTTCGGGTTTGAAGGTTTCGGGTTTCAGTTGGTTTTAGGGCTTGTCCCGATTTCGGGATTCTTAGGTTCAGGTAGATGAAAAATATTGAGTTTTGATTTTTGATGAACTCTGGGTTAAATTTGGTTTGGCCGATGGCTGAACTGTGTTCCGATTCGGGTTTGGGAATATGTTTTTGTTGGGTTGGTAAGTTCAATCTAAGACTGGAAAAATAGTCTTAATGCAGTTGAATTCAAATCGGGTTTATGCTTGAATTGAGGTTCTTCTGAGAGTTAAAGTGATTGATTTGCTGTACTAGGTTTAGGTTTGGGTTTACAGTGTTTTGATTGTTGATTTTTTTGGTTCTAGTGCTTAAGATAAAAATGTACAGAATAACAATTGGTTGTAATTTGCAGAATGAAAAGGAAATTGGATCTGAAATTTTTACCTCATCGGAGGAAAGTCGAGGATAGGGTGGTGAAACGGCGGGTCTGAGCAAAACTTCTTGAGACGTTAGATGAACGCCGGGCAGAAACTTCAATTCGGTGATGCATGCTGAATCTTCGACTTGATTAGCCGTAGAATTTGTAGAAGGAATCTTGTGTAGAAAAGGAGCAGATGTTCTTGTGTCTGTATTGTATAATTTTTTTTTGTTGTTGAATGATTGAACGATGGATGCTAAAGATTTCTGCACTGCATAATTTCTAGGGTTGGGGAAGAGCTGAGGGAAAGGTTGTATTCTGTGTTGTAGTATAGTAATATGTGTATTTATACCCTATTAGAATTAGGGTTAGGTTAATTATTCTGGGCTTAATTATTGATTTGGGTCAGCACCCTACATTTGGGCCATGGTAATAATAATAATGCTAATAAAATAATAATAATAATAATAGTAATGAATAAAATAATAATAGTAATGGTAGTAATAATATCGATAATAATAATATCGAGAGTAATATAGATGGTGATATAAAATGATAAAGATGAAAATATTAATACCATCAATATTAATATGGTACTTATTATAAATATTATTATTATTAATAATATTACCTTTAATTATTTTAATATTAATAACATTGACTACTAATATTAAACGTTCTGAAATTAACTTGAGAAATTGACTCGGGCTAGGACTTGTGATACGTCTAAATAAATGTCCATGATTCTCTAAATGGAAGTAAATAACATGAAATGTATTATAATATTATTATAATTAATAATATTGCATTATAAAAATGGCGGGTATTACACAAAGTAACGCGGCACAAACTGTAACCGGGGCCACGGCACACTCTCTATGGGCCGCGGCCCGTACTGATTTCTTGTCCACACCTGGGCAGCAGGTTGACTAGGGCCGCAGCACACTTATTTCGGGCCGCGGCCCGCAGCGGCGGGAACCCTGGTGATACTTCGCGATTTTGGCCGTTTTGGAGCAAAAGAAGACCTAATTCTCGGGACGCGAATTAGAGCGATGGGAAGGTTATAAAATCTGGGGGAAGGACAGAAAAAAGGTTATCAAATCGGAGGAGAATAGAAGACCTAGCAGCAGAGAACAAATCAGAGAAGGGAGACGAAGGCAAGAAGACGGAATGGGATGAGTTCTTCAATCGCGTTTGAAATTCTTGACCCTTATGTTTAATTCTTGTGTTTTTGTATTGATTTCTAGCATGTCGGGTTAGACTCCTTTATTCTAGGATTGAGATGAAACCGAAATTATGACGAATTAATTCTCGATTTTACATTATTGATAGTTTTCCCTTTTCTATTGAGTTTTCCCCGATTGTTCTTAATGCTTTCAATTGTGTGGCCGACGATTGAATTGTTCTAGCTGCTTAAATCGAATCGGAAGAGGATAGTGAGTAGTGATAATTGGGAGAAAACCATTTTATCTTGTGAGATAGGAATATACTCATAAGAATTATGAAGCATCGATATTTTGAAGATTATAGATCTTTTTGGTTAATGTCGAATTAACTCACCTAGGAATAGAGTGAATCGTTCGGGTTGGAAAATTCTACTGACCTCGGAAGGCGCATTAGATTAAATTACATAATCTTTGCTTTAAACTAATTGGGAAATTGCATAACTTTCTTAAATCAAGATTAATTTGGATTAATAGAAGTGAATTCTTAATCCTAGATTCTTCTCCTATTTGAAACTCCTTTTATCGGATTATTAATTCTCTTATTTATTTTAGTTTATCGCAATATTTATTTATTAATAATTGTTCAATCCCAAATTTTTCGGTCGTTCAAATAAAATTAGAAATACCAATAAATTGGTAATTAGCACATTAGTCCTCGAGGGAACGATACTTTATTCATCACTTTATTACTTGTATACGACAACGTGCACTTGCGTTCACGGAAAATACGTAACATAGTGCATTTTACAAATGTGTTTTGGATTATTGGCGTTTCTGGAAATGTGTGTTTCAACCGATGTTTTCATGATTGCATGCATTGACTATATGTGTAAGGTGTAAGTTGTTCATTTGGTTACTTGTACTAGCGTAATTGCTAACCCCTTTGAGGGTACCATATAGTCAATGAAAACATAATGGACGAAACAGTTTCAGGTCAGGTTCATCGAGACGAACGGGTGCTGGACCGGTACGGGGATGACGGCCGTGCGTGATGATTGTGCATAAGTGGTGTTTTATTGTTTTTTATATTTTGATCGATTGTCATATTGTATACTAATAGAAGTACTCAAGTACTTAGGAGCTTTTAATTATTCGGATTGAACTGTTTCGTCCATTATGTTTTCATTGGGTGGTTATGATGTTGTTTGACCGGTTGAACCGGGCGGATTATTAATGTTTTGCATCTTTATGATGAGATGTTATTGTGTTGAATCCGCGATTCGATGAGTGTGTTCGGTCACCTAGCCTGGTGGGTCCCATGTAGGGATCTACGACGCTGTAATATACCCTGAATATCTTGGGGGTGTTACAGAAAATGGTATCAGAGAACTAGGTTTATGGATACCTAGGCTTGTTGGTTTATCGGGTCTGGTTTTTTTTCGTTTTGCACATCGTCATCATGCTGCCAGGATTCCGATACTTGAGTGCCCGTAAGTATTCCTTACTCTGTTCCTTGTTTCCTTGTATCGCACATTCGATTCTTGATTTGTGATTGATTTTCCTCTTGTACTTATCGTCGAATTACTTTTGCTACTTATTTAACATCAGTATAGATGCTGGAAGAGGCCGTGCTCGTGGTCGTGGATGCGGCCGGGGATGTGGGGCAGCTGGTGAGGCAGCCACGTCGCATTCTTCTGGAGTCGGCAGTACCGGTGACCGTCATAGCCATGCTTCTACTCAAGATGGCGCCGACCTTGGTGTTGCGGCTGTTATGCAACAAATGGTGAACCAAATGGCGGCGATAGCTCAGGCAGTTTAGATCCCGAATCCTTCCATGCTGCTCGGGGCGGAGTGGATCGCTGGATTCAGGATGTGATCAAGATGCATCCTCCTCAGTTTTCGGGAGCTTCGGACCCGATTGGCTGGGAGGGGTGGATCACGGAGATATCCAAGGTCTTTATTGCCACCAATTGCCCCGAGGATCGCAAGGTCCCTATTGCCCAGTATTTTCTCACTGGGGATGCTACTGACTGGTGGGAGGCGGTTGAGCCCAGGGACCGCGTTGCTACATGGGATGAATTCAAGGGCCTAATGGAGACCGAATATTGCCCGTGGTCGGCCAAACAGGCTCGAGAGAGTCTGTGAATTCACATACCATTTGGTGTTACCTCCGGCCTTGAGTCACGTTCATAGTTTTTTCCATGTTTCCCAATTAAGGAAATACGTCCCAGATCTTATTCACGTCATCGATTATGGTGAGATTGATATAGCTGAGGATATTACCTTCGAGGAGCGTCTCTTGAAGATTTTGGAGCACCATGAGAAGCGACTGAGGCATAAGACCATTCCCTTAGTCAAGGTGCAGTGGTCGAGGTATGGTGTCGAGGAGGCAACTTGGGAAATCGAGGATAACATGTGTGCTAGATACCCCGAGTTGTTTGTTTCTTAAGTTTCGGGACGAAACTTATTTTTATAGGGGTAGAATGTAATATCCGCATTTTTCTTTTGCCGACACTTTCATGATTTCGTGTTTTTCTTGTTTTGGTGGCTCGTGGTATGAGTATTTTGGGAATACTTATTTTCGGATTTATTTTACTCAATTCCGCAATTGTTGGCTTTTCCGTCGCTATTCGGTCCGATTCTAGTAATTGTTGTTCCGAACTGTCGTTTTGGGGTTGCCGTAAATCTATTGTATGTTATTATGCGTATTGTGAGCTTCCATTTGTTGTTTCGATCATGTTTTGGGTGTTTGAGTTGTTTTACACCCGGCTGCCTAGCGCACGTTATGGATGTTAATTAGCGCGCGCTAGTATTCTTTGGTAGCGCACGCTACGCTTGTTCGGTAGCGCGCGCTAGTGTCTTGGGCACAACAGTGACAGTAGTCTGCTTCTCGAGAGATGAGGCGGAAGGTGGAATTAATTCGGGAGAGGATGTTGACTGCTCAGAGTCGACAAAAGTCATATGCTGATGTCCATCGTCGATCTTTGGAATTCAAGGTGCGGGACCATATTTTGCTAAAGGTGTCGCCGACGAAGGGGGTTTTTCGCTTCGGGAAGAAGGGAAAGTTGAGCCCGAGATTTATTGGCATACCATTTGGCATTACCTCCGGCCTTGAGTCACGTTCATAGTGTTTTCCATGTTTCCCAATTGAGGAAATACGTCCCGGATCCTAGTCACGTCATCGATTATGGTGAGATTGATATCGCTGAGGATATTATCTTCGAGGAGTGTCCCTTGAAGATTTTAGATCACCGTGAGAAGCGACTGAGGCATAAGACCATTCCCTTAGTCAAGGTGCAGTGGTGAGGCATGGTGTCGAGGAGGCAACTTTGGAAATCGAGGATAGCATGCGTGCTAGATATCCCGAGTTGTTTGTTTCTTAAGTTTCGGGACGAAACTTATTTTTATAGGGGTAGAATGTAATATACGCATTTTTCTTTTGTCGGCACTTTTATGAATTTGTGTTTTTATTTTCTTGGTGGCTCGTGTGTAACCGTATGCGTATTTCGGGAATACTTATTTTCAGATTTATTTTACTCAATTCCGTAATTGTTGGATTTTTCTTCGCTATTCGGTCCGATTCTAGTAATTGTTGTTACGAACTGCTGTTTTTTGGTGGCCGTAAATCTATCGTATGTTATTATGCGTGTTGTGAGCTTCCATTTGTTGTTTCGATCATGTTTCGCGTGTTTGAGTCATTTTACACCCGGCTGCCTAGCGCACGCTATGGATGTTAATTAGCGCGCGCTAGTATTCTTTGGTAGCGCGCGCTACGCTTGTTTGGTAGCGCGCACTAGTGTCTTGGGCACAACAGTGACAGTAGTCTGCTTCTGCCCTCTGCTCTCTGGAAGAGTTGTTCTAGCGCATGCTAAGGTGTTGTCCTAGCGCAGGCTATCGTTCGGACTTAGCGCACGTAGAGTTCTGGTAGCGCGTGCTAATCCGGCAGTCCAGTACTAGGCAGAATTTTTCTGGACTCGGCTGATGTTCAGGTAGCGCACGCTATGGACCGATAGCGCGCACTATCGAGGGGCGGTTAGCGCACGCTAACGGTCCAGAACTGTAGGTTATAGACTGGGTTTTTGGCAGATAGCGCATGCTAACCTTGAAGGTTAGCGCACGCTAATAACTCTCTAGCTATAAAAACCAGAGAGTTGACCGGGACAGCTCATTTCTCTTCCTCTTCTTTTCTTCTCCGAGAGTTAGGCGATTTGGAGCATTTGGGAGCTTGGAATTGAGCGAGTATCATCATCCATCCAAGATCTTGAGTCTCTAACACCAAGTTATCATCATATAATCATCTTCTACCTCTTGAATCAAGGTAAATCTTCTTGAACCCTATTTTTGGGAGATTTGGGAGTTTTCACATTTTCGTCCGATTCGTTCCGTGTTGTTGATTAATGGTATTCTTGGTTTCCCTATGGATTCATGGTATATTTCTTGGTATTTGCGTAATCGAGAGGGTTTGGTTGCGGTCCGCCCTCATTGTTGTTCTTGTACGAATATACATGAATCGTAGGCGGGTTTTCGGGTGTATTCTATTTCCGTATTCATTTAGAAATGGTTGTGATTGTATTCTTCGAATCGTTAGGTTTGTTTTTTCCGTTTTCTAGCGGTCGTGTTTGTTTCTCCCTTTCCGTTCGTGTCACCATCCATTGACCGAGGCAAGTACCCTTATGAACTTATAATCTTGACATGGTAGTATTGCATGAGAAATTGTGTGTGTGTGTGTGTGTGTGTGTGTATGCTCACTACGGGTTAGATCCGACGGGGTCTCGGTAGGGATCCACGAGCTTGCTTTTAACCACTACGGGTTAGATCTGACGTAGGGGTCCACAGAGGGGTGGGTCCGCAGTTAATTGTGGTGTATTTTACAAATGTGTTTTAGATTATTGGTGTTTCCGGAAATGTGTGTTTCAACCGATGTTTTCATGATTGCATGCATTGATTATATGTGTAAGGTGTTAGGAGTATGCCCTCGAATGCCACTCAGAGGTTGTTGAGTGAGGGCATTGTACTTGTAATTATGTAAACCATTTATATAAGGCAAATGAATGTTTCTTTATTTACTGGTAGTTACTGGCATTCCTAACTCGTAAATAAACATATAGAAACTAGTCCGTGTATTTGAGAGCAAAACGTTCCACTCCTTATTGGATAAGGGGGTAGGCACTGGAAAGGTTATAGCTCAAATACTTAATCGTTCGCAAGTCGATGAAACTTGGTAGGCGTTAAGTTTATGTGAAGACTTGTATGACGTGTTCTTTGACATGGAGAGTGCCTGTCGAACACTAATGGTTAGTGGGAGCACACGTTATAGGTATGCTAATTGGATTAGTATACTCGAACCGACTCACCCTCGATTCGTCACATGGATTTCACTCTGGGACAGTCAATGACGGAATCGAAAGGTTGTGATAGGTATTCGTGAACCTTCAACTTGAGGATTTAGTAGGGATGTGCTTGTGACGTCAAGATTTTCATTAGAGTAGTTCGACCCTATAAACCGGAAGGCGGGGGTCAACCTCGACGTGCATCTTGACGGGCAAGTAGCAGGTCCTACTGAATACCAAGATATAATTCTTTCTCCTGTTAGTGAACGGGTTATATGTCCTATGCGTTTATTGGCAGATGAGATCATAAGTCTTTGGCCAAAGCATTGGAGGTAGCTGTATTAGATACACGAGAGCTCGATGATCTCGATTAGCATTAATGCATGCATAACGTCAAGTACAGATAGGGTTTGACTGACCGTGACTCTATAACTTGATCGGGACATTTGAAAGAAGGGTTTATACGTATACTGGTATTCACGACAGAATGGTTCTTGAATGATCCCAATCATTCGTTCTCAGTTGGGGTACAGTGTAGGCCGCCAGGCTGGCTAGGTGGTGCTACTACTCTTTGGTTCCTCCCATTGCTAACTGAGACGGACCTACCGAGTCGCGCATTAGGATTGACGACGGAATGAATCAAGCTTAATTCTCTCATTATGAATATTAGATATTGGATATCTAATTCGGGACATTGGATGTTTAAATTGATTTATTGGATAAATTAATTTACGGCCTAATGAATTAAATAAATTACTGGGTGATAAATTTAATTCATGGATATAATTATTTCTTGGAGAAATTAATTATGTCATAATGTATTTGATATGATAAAATTAATTGGATTAATTAATCGATATAAATACATCGGAACGGAATCGGAGTTTATCTGTTTGGACTCACGGGAGTCCGAAACGAACCGAACTCATCCGTTTTTTCATCTAGCCGCCCACTTTCCACCTTATTCCCTTTTGTTTTTGTTCCCATTGATTAATGGGTAATAATGACATGGTGGGGTTGATTCTCATTTGATGAGTTGTTTTAAGGTGAGTGGAATTTGAATAAGAAAAGAAGACTTCATTCTCTCATTTTATATAGGCATTCATACGGATCAATGATAGAAAGTTAAAGAGAGAGAAAAGTTCTTCTCAAAGTAGTCTTCTTCTTCTTCACTTTCCTCTTGGTTTTCTTAGAGAAAATTCAAGAGTATAATTGAGAATTATGAGTTATACACTTAGAGTGTGATGATCTCATATTGGAAGCTTCATTACTTAGCTCTAGCCGCATCCTCGGAGGATAGCATGGTGATCGTCGTTCCGATCGTTTCTCCGGCGCGTGGCAAGTCGAGACGCGGTGCTTTCGGCGTTGGATCATTCAAGAGCTTGGAGCGGATTGAATTGCAAGGAGATCGCCTAAAGCTTGGGGAATAGCTCGAGAGAAGATTACCATTTAATCAACGGACTTCGAGGGTATGTGTTTCTCGTATCTTCTTTGTTCATTCAATATTCGTATATATGTAGCTCGATCGATCCTCGTAGGGATTCGGATCGAATTAATTTTCGTTTTACCGCTTCACTGGCCTCGCTTTAGGCACCGAATCCCAACAGTGGTATCGGAGCGTAGGTCTTGCGATCTTATATACGATATTGGCATTTGGAATGCTCGATTAGATGGTGAATGATTTGGAATCATTTTAGTCATAATCGTGGTATATGTTTTTCGTTCGTAATAATTGTATTTTTCGTAAGTTTATGTCTAAATATAAATCTTAAATTTCTGGGAAATATGATTTATATTGAAGATATGAAAGTCAGAAAATATTGATATTGGATATCCGGTCGAAAATCTAGCCCCGAATCGTCGTCGGACGATTTTTTGGACAAAAAGGGTAATCTGGCCGAGAGTGACTCGACCGTGTCCTGGGTGACACGGTCGTGTCCGGCAGTCTACCAAGTCACTGCCAGGCGACCCGACCGTGTCCTGGGACTCGGTCGTGTCCTGGCCGGCATCTTCCGGGCGTGACTCGGCCGTGCCAGGCCTGTCTGCCGGTAGGCTGCCGAGGGTGACTCGGTCATGCAGGCCAGTTTTCACCCCGGCTCGATTTTTCCGTGTATTCTTAAAAATTAATCTCCCGCACATTAAATTGGATTTAATATGATTAAAATGATTTATGGTATTTCATTTTATAAGAGAAATTTGATTAATTGGAATATTTATAGTCGATCGAATTATTTTGAACGTTATCAAATTACCGATTGTGTGAATCGATTGGATCGGTTCGTATTGTTGATTGGATCAATGTATCTCTACGCTTTCCATTTATATAGTATTTTTGGATGAATGCTTTTTGAATGGGGATGTGGTTCGTGGACTTAGTTTTGAATCGTTCGATTTATTCGATTGGGTTGTAAAGGCCATTTTAAGCCTATTTATTTTACTAGAAATGTTTGTATCTAGGATGCAATTTTCGATGTAAAATTTATATGTAATGACGAAGACCGGAGGAAGATCCATTTCGAGAAGACGAAGATTCAAGACGAAGACTTGTAATTAGATTACGAAGTTTTTGTTTTCTAGGAACGGTCCATGAACCACATGTTGGTAGCAACTAGGTTGTGAATGGTTGTTTCATATTGTATGAATGCCACAAACGCGCTAATATGATTAATGTGCAAAGTGTAACGTTAATCGCGAAAATTCTCCCACAATAAATAATTAAGTTTATAAGGTTTCAAGGTTTTCCTTTCCTCCATCGAGTTTTTGGGAAATTGAAATCCAAACCGGATGTGCTATGCTTCCGAGTTATCGGGGTAGTCGTTCGGGGAGGACGGATAAATTACCATAAGCGCATTGGATGCCTTCGGTTGGAGCAAATTTTATCCCTAGAAACCTGATAGGTTGCCGGATAAGATTCAATTGTGAAACTTATTTGCGTCGATGGTATAAACTTAACTTGTTCACGAACCATAGAAACCGTATAGGTTGAGGGGAGTGAACAAGGGGAAAAAGAAGATCGAATCATCCATTAGATGGGTTGGTGTTGGACACCACTTTATGAAAATTAATAGACTAGAAACCTCGTTCGCCCTCTCTATTAAGATTTATAAAGAACTCGATCACCACTATGAAGTAGAGCGACGATACTTCCGGATATCACATGGGAGTGTGTTATTCCGATAAAAAATAGTGGGAGCTGGGTAACAAGAATAGAAAAGACCTTAATTCTATACTCAGATCATAATATAACAAGTCACTAATTAATCTGTTATACTTAATGCAGATATAACTCTCAATATGACAATGAATCCACTCGCAATTCTACTCGAAAAGAACACCTTAATGGGACCTAACTTTGTGGATTGGCTCCGAAATCTGATGATTGTCCTCAGTATAGAGGCACTGGGATACGTCTTGGAGACGGACATTCCCGCGCCTCCTGTGCGGACCCGAGCCAATCAGGAAGAGATTGAAAACCACGAAAAGTGGGTTAAGGATGACGTGAAAGTCCGTGCTTCTATGATGGCTTCCATGTCTAATGAGCTTCAGAGAGCTCATGAGAAAATGACTTCTGCTAGGCAGATTCTATCTCACTTAACCGAACTTTATGGTGAGCACAGCAGAACTGCTAGATATGAGATATCCAAGCAACTGTTCGGTGCAAGGATGAAGGAAGGTGAGAAGGTTGGGGAACACGTCCTCAAAATGATATCCATGATCGAGAGATTGGAGGCTCTTGATTTTAAAATGGATACTTCTCTCCAAACCGACCTTATCCTACAGTCTCTCCCTGATTCCTTCTCACAGTTTGTTATGAACTTCAACTGCAATGAGATTGCATATAACTTAGCTGGGCTAATGAACAAACTGGTGACCGCTCAGTCTCAGATGAAGACCCCGCGGATGAAGGAGTCTTCACTTGTGATTTCTTCTGGACTTCGGAAGTCTAAGAACAAGAAGAAAAAGACCAAGAAGCAAACTGGACTACAAGTTAAGGAGCTTAAGGGAAAGGGCAAGGCCCCGATGGTTCCAAAGAACAAGAAGAAGAAGGATACTTGTCTCAAGTGCGGTGAGCTGGGCCACTGGGCTAGAGACTGTCCGATTCTTCATGGCACTTCAGGTACAGAACTTTTAGTTTTGGAAACAAATTGTTCTCACTGTATTTTCTACTTCGGATAATCGGATTCGTGCTAGTTCTCATATTTGTACCGTGAATCAGATCTGGAACAAAGTAGGAAGCTTGGAGTCGGAGAAGTTATGATCACGGAAGCGGGCATAGTGTCGAGGCGACCGACATAGGATCACTTCTTTTGGATTTAGAATCCGGATTTGTTTTAATTTTAGATGATGTACTTGTTTTGCCCAAGGGGCATAATAACATTTAACCTTTCCGGTCATGGATCGAAAAGGCTTTTCATTTTTCATTGGTAATGGTTCCTGCAAATTTATTTTAGAAATAAACTTGTGGGCGCTGCTACATTGTTAAATGGACTGTATCATCTTAACCTAAGTAACAAAGTCATTGTGAATACTAAGACTAGGAAACGCGGTAAGGATGAAACTAATCAAGTTTTGAAATGGCATCTTAGACTTGGTCATGTTGGTCAGACCAAGGTTTACAAAATGGAAAAGGATGGACTTATGGGTCCACTGGGATCGGATCCCTTTCCTACTTGTGAATCTTGCCTTAGAGGCAAAATAACTAAGTCCCCCTTCACAGGGACTTTTGAAAGAGCCGCTGATAAACTGGGATTAATCCATACTGACGTTTGTGGTGCTTTGGAAGCAGCACGTGACGGATATCAATATTTCATTACGTTTACAGATGATCATACTAGGTATGGTTATGTATACCTAATGAAACATAAATCCAAGGCCTTTGAGAAATTCCAGGAATTCAAGGCCCTAGTCGAGAAACAAACTGGTAATCATATCAAAGCACTTCGGTCGGACCGAGGTGGCGAGTATATGAATACGTAGTTTGACGAGTTCCTTAAGGAACATGGAATAGTTTCACAACTAACACCTCCAGGTACTCCTCAGTTAAATGGTGTGTCAGAAAGAAGGAACCGGACCCTGTTGAACATGGACCGTTCCATGCTAGGCTATACTGACTTGCCGATTTACCTGTGGGGGTATGCACTCCTGACTGCCGCGTATATCTTGAACAGATGTCCTTCCAAATCCGTTCCTAAAACTCTACATGAGATGTGGGAAGGAAGGAAACCAAGTCTTAATCATATTAGGATTTGGGGATGTCCCGCCTATGTCAAGAAGACTAAGGTGGAAAAGTTGGAAGCTAGGTCTGCGAAAGGATGGATTCCTGTCTGGGATGATGGGATATCTATTCTACATGCCCGAAGATCGAAAGATCGTTGTTGCTTTACAAGAACACTTCCTGGAAGATGAGTTCATTCAGGAAGGCGGAGCAGGTAGAAGTATTTCTTTGGAAGAATACAATGAAACTCCTAAAGAGACACCTGTGCAAGAAATTGGAACCGAACCTTCTGAAACACAAGTACAACCACCTAGTAGGTCTAGTAGGGTGTCTCAATTACCTGAGAGGTATAGTTTTATGCACTTGGAGGAACTGGGTTTCCTCGAGGTTCCAAGTGATAAACAAGAGACCGACCCACGACCAATGACCTAGCAATGGTGGATGTAGACTCCATGAAATGGACTGTAGAAGTCTTCATGTAGTTGGGACCTTCATTTTGATGAGACGGTCAAAGAGTTTGACTTCGTTCAAAATGAAGAGGAATCTTGTGTATACAAGAGGGTTAGTGGGAGCAAGATCACATTCTAAGTACTATATGTAGATGACATTCTACTAATAGGAAATGATGTGGGGATGCTCAGTTATGGGAAAGCTTGGTTTTCGAGAAATTTATCCATGAAAGACTTGGGAGAAGAAACCTATATTCTTGGGATTCGATTCTACTGGGATAGATCGAAGAGAATGATAAGTTTTTCCCAAGCCCTCTATATAGATTAGATCTTAAAGAGGGTTCCTACCGATGCAACATGGAATAAAACTTACCTTGAAGATGTGTCCTCATAGTGAGGAACAATGAAAGGAAATGAGTTATATACCATATGATTCGGCAGTGGGTAGCCTCACATATGCTTTATTGTGTAGGAGACCTGACATTGCGCATGCTGGGAGCGTGGTAAGTAGGTTTCGGGCTAACCCAGTTCGGGAACATTAGACCACCATAAAGAACGTTCTCAAGTACTTTAGAAGAACTAGAGATCTGGTTCTTATATATGGTGGTGGAGAACTGAATGTGATGGGATTCACTGTATTGGACTTCCAAGGACATAAAGACGATTCTATGTCTACTTCTGGCTACATTTACTCTTAATGGAGGAGCAGTATCTTGGCATAGTGCCAAGAATAGCGCGACTGCTAATTCCACCTGTTAGGCTGAGTATAAAGCGGCCTCGGAGGCCTCCAAAGGAAGAATTTAGAAGTTACTGGGTAAACTTCACGTGACACTGGTCTTTGCTGCCGGAGCAGTAGCACAGGCCTAGGAGCCAAGGTTTCATAACAGTTCCAAACATATTGAGAGAGAGTAGAATCTCGTAAGAGCATTCGTTCGCAAAGAGATACATTGAGCTGCATAGAGTAGAGTCACCCGACTACGTCGCTGATCCACTGACCAAGCCACTTTCTCAGACTAGCTTGGAGCGTCATCTGGAGAACATGGGTATTAGATACCATAGTGTGTGCCATTGAGTGCAAGTGGGAGATTGTTAGGAGTATGCCCTCGAATGCCACTCAGAGGTTGTTGAGTGAGGGCATTGTACTTGTAATTATGTAAACCATTTATATAAGGCAAATGAATGTTTCTTTATTTACTGGTAGTTACTGGCATTCCTAACTCGTAAATAAACATATAGAAACTAGTCCGTGTATTTGAGAGCAAAACGTTCCACTCCTTATTGGATAAGGGGGTAGGCACTGGAAAGGTTATAGCTCAAATACTTAATCGTTCGCAAGTCGATGAAACTTGACTGGGCGTTAAGTTTATGTGAAGACTTGTATCACGTGTTCTTTGACATGGAGAGTGCCTGTCGAACACTAATGGTTAGTGGGAGCACACGTTATAGGTATGCTAATTGGATTAGTATACTCGAACCGACTCACCCTCGATTCGTCACATGGATTTCACTCTGGGACAGTCAATGACGGAATCGAAAGGTTGTGATAGGTATTCGTGAACCTTCGACTTGAGGATTTAGTAGAGATGTGCTTGTGACGTCAAGATTTTCATTAGAGTAGTTCGACCCTATAAACCTAAGGGGTCAACCTCGACGTGCATCTTGACGGCAAGTAGCAGTCCTCGAATACCAAGATATAATTCTTTCTCTTGTTAGTGAACGGGTTATATGTCCTATGCGGTTATTGGCAGATGAGATCATAAGTCTTTGGCCAAAGCATTGGAGGTAGCTGTATTAGATACACGAGAGCTCGATGATCTCGATTAGCATTAATGCATGCATAGCGTCAAGTACAGATAGGGTTTGACTGACCGTGACTCTATAACTTGATCGGGACATTTGAAAGAAGGGTTTATACGTATACTGGTATTCACGACAGAATGGTTCTTGAATGATCCCAATCATTCGTTCTCAGTTAGGGTACAGTGTAGGCCGCCAGGCTGGCTAGGTGGTGCTACTACTCTTTGGTTCCTCCCATTGCTAACTGAGACGGACCTACCGAGTCGCGCATTAGGATTGACGACGGAATGAATCAAGCTTAATTCTCTCATTATGAATATTAGATATTGGATATCTAATTCGGGACATTGGATGTTTAAATTGATTTATTGGATAAATTAATTTACGGACTAATGAATTAAATAAATTACTGGGTGATAAATTTAATTCATGGATATAATTATTTCTTGGAGAAATTAATTATGTCATAATGTATTTGATATGATAAAATTAATTGGATTAATTAATCGATATAAATACATCGGAACGGAATCGGAGTTTATCTGTTTGGACTCACGGGAGTCCGAAACGAACCGAACTCATCCGTTTTTTCATCTAGCCGCCGCCCCACTTTCCACCTTATTCCCTTTTGTTTTTGTTCCCATTGATTAATGGGTAATAATGACATGGTGGGGTTGATTCTCATTTGATGAGTTGTTTTAAGGTGAGTGGAATTTGAATAAGAAAAGAAGACTTCATTCTCTCATTTTATATAGGCATTCATACGGATCAATGATAGAAAGTTAAAGAGAGAGAAAAGTTCTTCTCAAAGTAGTCTTCTTCTTCTTCACTTTCCTCTTGGTTTTCTTAGAGAAAATTCAAGAGTATAATTGAGAATTATGAGTTATACACTTAGAGTGTGATGATCTCATATTGGAAGCTTCATTACTTAGCTCTAGCCGCATCCTCGGAGGATAGCAAGGTGATCGTCGTTCCGATCGTTTCTCCGGCGCGTGGCAAGTAGAGACGCGGTGCTTTCGGCGTTGGATCATTCAAGAGCTTGGAGCGGATTGAATTCCAAGGAGATCGCCTAAAGCTTGGGGAATAGCTCGAGAGAAGATTACCATTTAATCAACGGACTTCGAGGGTATGTGTTTCTCGTATCTTCTTTGTTCATTCAATATTCGTATATATGTAGCTCGATCGATCCTCGTAGGGATTCGGATCGAATTAATTTTCGTTTTACCGCTTCCGTTGGGCCTTCGTTTTAGGCACCGAATCCCAACATAAGGTGTAAGTTGTTCATTTGGTTACTTGTACTAGCGTAATTTCTAACCCCTTTGGGGACCCGTTTTGGGGAAATTAGTTTTATGAATTTCAGGTCAGGTTCATCGAGACGAATGGGCGCCGGACCAGTATGCGGATGACGGCCGTGCGTGATGATTCTGCATGAGTGGTGTTTTATTGTTTTCTATCTTTTGATCGATTGTCATCTTGTAAACTAATAGAACTTGTAGGGCTGTTCATCGGGAAAGGTTTCCACAATTTGTGGATGACTTTCCCCCTTCTCAAGAGAATTCTCTAAACGTGAAAGATGATCGGCAATAACATTCTCAGTCCCCTTTTTGCCGCGAATTTCCAAGTTGAATTCTTGAAGGAGAAGCACCCACCTAATCAACCTTGGTTTAACATCCTTCTTCTCCAAAAGGTATTTGATCGCCGAATGGTCGGTCCACACCACTACTTTCGTCCCCAACAAATACGCCCGAAATTTATCAAAAGAAAGATCACTGCCAATAATTCTTTTTCCGTTGTGGCATAATTTCTTTGGGCGTCGTCAAGAGTTCGGCTTGCATAATACACGACATGGAACATCTTCCCTCGTCTCTGTCCCAAAACAGCCCCAATGGCAAAATCACTAGCATAACACATCAATTTGAATTGGAGGTCCCAGTTTGGAGCGACTATTACCGGGGCGGTGCTTAGAGCTTTCTTCAATAGATAGAAACTTTCTGTACACGACTCGTAAAAATTAAACGGAACATCCTTCATGAGCAAATTGCACAACGGCTTCGTGATCTTCGAAAAATCCTTAATAAACCGGCGGTAAAAACCGGCGTGTCCCAAAAAACTCCTTATCCCTTTTACCAAAGTAGGCGGAGGCATCTTCTCGATTGTTTCAATTTTTGCCCGGTCGACTTTGATTCCATGGGAGGATATTCGGTGGCCAAATTTGTTTCTTCGCATCTTTTTAGGACTTTCTGCAAATTATGCAAACACATATCAAACGAATCACCGAAAACAGAAAAATCATCCATAAAAATTTCAATGCAATGCTCTACCATGTCAGAAAAAATAGCCATCATACACCATTGAAAAGTGGCCGGCGCATTACATAAACCAAAAGTCATGCGCCTATAGGCGAAAATGCCATAAGGACATGTAAACGTCGTCATTTCTTGGTCTTCTAGGGCGATATAAATCTGATTATACCCAGAATAACCATCAAGAAAGCAATAGAAATCGTGTCCGGCTAATCTATCTAACATTTGATCAATAAAAGTTAAAGGGAAATGGTCTTTTCTAGTGGCTTTATTTAATTTCCTATAATCTATGCACATACGCCACCCCGTGACAATCCTAGTGGGAATTAATTCATTATTATCATTTTGAATAACCGTTATCCCACCCTTCTTTGACACAACTTGGACCAGACTTACCCACTTGCTATCAGAAATAGGAAAGATCATACCTGCGTCGAGGAGTTTTAAAACCTCGACTTTTACCACCTCTTTCATATTTGGATTTAAACGGCGTTGATGCTCCACAGATGGTTTGTAGTCTTCCTCCATCAAAATTTTCTACATGCAAATGGACGGGCTGATTCCCTTAATATCCGCAATAGACCATCCAAGGGCAGATTCGTACTCCCCCATAACCCTCAATAATTTCTCCTCTTGATCCCCCGCTAAAGTGGCCGAAAGAATGACTGGCAAAGAATCGTTGGGTCCCAAGAATCATATTTTAAGTGACTCGGCAGCTGTTTGAGTTCTAGCTTTGGGGGCTTCTCAATTGATGGGACGAGCCGAGTTGGTAAACTTCCGAGCTCCTCACATGGTCGACGGTTGAAAAATGGTGGGGAAGCATCCATGTGTCGTACATAGGCTACATGCTATGAATTTAATTCGAAAGCAGACCCAACTAAAATGGACTCCAGTGGATCAGATGGATAATTCTCTCGAAAGGATCTACTTACACACGAGTTAATGACGTCAACTTGGAAACAATTTTCAGCATCACTAGGATATTTTAAGGATCGAAAGATATTGAACGTAACTTGCTCCTCTTGAACTCGTAGAGTAAGCTTCCCTTTTTCCACATCAATTAAAGTTCGGCCAGTTGCCAAGAATGGTCGTCCCAAGATAATTGGGATGTTGTGGTCCTCCTCCATATCGAGCACAATAAAATCGGCCGGAAAGATGAATTTATCGACCTTGACTAAGACATCCTCTATTACTCCCCTCGGATATTTGATAGATCTGTCAGCTAATTGCAAAGAGACTGTTGTCGGCTTGGCTTCCCCAATATCCAGCTTCTTAAAAATAGAAAGGAGCATAAGGTTTATGCTGGCTCCGAGATCACATAAGGCTCTTTCAAAGGACGAATTCCCAATGGTGCATGGAATAGTAAAGCTTCCCGGATCCCTTAATTTAGGTGGGAGCTTCTTCTGTAGAATAGCACTGCACTCCTCCGTCAATGCTACTGTCTCATACTCCTCGAGCTTTCTTTTGTTTGATGAGATTTCTTTCATGAACTTCACATAACTCGGCATTTGTTCCAAGGCGTCGGCAAATGGAATGTTGATATGGAGTTTCTTGAAGACATCAAGGAACTTGGAGAATTGCTTGTCCAATTTTTGCTTTTGCAGACGTTGTGGGAATGGAATTTGAGGAGTGGGATGAGTAGTCGACACTGCCTTTGGCTTGGGCGCCTCGTCCTTTTCTTTCTCACTGTGGTCGCTCTTGTCCTTTTTATTGGTAGGCTGCACTTTCAGCTCCTTTCCACTTCGTAGCTCGATTGCTTGCACGTTTTCCTTGGGGTTCATTTCGATGGCGTTGGGTAGCACACCTTGAGGTCAAGAGTACAATAGATTTGAGATCTGCCCCATTTGTACTTCCAAGTTTCGGATGGAGGCGGATTGATTTTGTAAAGTAGTCTCAGTGCGGGTCATGAATTGGCTCGTATTAGCCGCCATTTGAGCAAGAGCATCTTCCAAGGATACCCTTGGTGGTTGAGGGGGCTGCTGTAGGGGCTGCGTGAATTGAGCTTGCAGAGGTTTATTTAAAGCTTGTCCGTTCTTCCACGAGAAATTTGGGTGATTTCGCCACCCTTCATTGTATGTTTTGGAATACGGATTATTTTGCCGATTCCCGTTCCCCACAAACTGAGCTTGTTCCATATGATGTTGCTCGAAAGGATTTCAAACTTGGCACTCTGCGCTAGGATGAGACCCATTACACCAATTACATGATTCTGTAGTACCGGTAGAAAGAGCATGTGAAAAAGCTTGCAATTGTTGAGTTAGCGCCGCAACTTGGGCCGATAGCGTAGATATTGGATCATTATCGGAGATTTCCATCACTCGTTTCGGGTTCACCCATTCGGAAGGCCACTGATAAGCATTTGCAGCCTTTACCTCCAATAGAGAATGAGCTTCCGCCATAGTCTTTCCCATTAACGCTCCTCCAGCGGCTGCATCAACAAGAGTGTGTGTAGAAGCACTCTATCCGTTATAGAATGTCTGAATTTGTAGCCAGTCCGGTAGGCCATGGTGTGGGCATCTCCTTAGCAAATCCTTGTATCGCTCCCAAGCTTCATGAGGCGACTCCATATCAAATTTCCCGAAAGTAGTTATCTCGTTCCTTAGTCTCGCTGTCTTCGATGATGGAAAGAACTTAGCCAGAAAGGCTTGTGCTAATTCCACCCAAGTCGTGATAGAGCCCGGCGGTAATGAATTCAACCAAAACTTGGCTTTGTCCCTTAGAGAGAAAGGGAAAAGCCGCAGACGAATAGCATCATCGGTAACACCGTTATTCTTGAAGGTGTCACAAATCTCAAAAAATGAAGCGATGTGTGCGTTGGGATCATCATTTGCCAGTCCACAAAATTGGCTTGCTTGTACCATCTGAATAATAGCTGGCTTAATCTCGAAGTTGTTCGCTTGGATGGTTGGACGTCGAATCCCCAAAAAGTTTGCATTGATTTGTGGCATTGCATAATCTAGGAGTGCCAATGCCGGTTAAGCTTGCTGAATAGGGTTGTCTACTCCGTGATTTTCTGTGTTATCGGCCATGGTGTCTTTTGTCGGTAGCTCACGTTTTTCCTTCTTGTTTTCCAAAGAGTGCGCTCGAGTTCAGTATCCAAAGGTAATAGACATTCGTTACCAAATTTTCTTATGCACTAACCAGAAATTCTTGAAAGGAAAACAAATAAAAAAATTACACAAAAATAAAATAATGTTCAGATTAAGACTAGAAATACTGAAATCGATATTAGTAAAATAATCAGTCCCCGGCAACAGTGCCAAAAACTTGTTGCGAAATTTGGTGAACGCAAGTGCACATTGTCGTAAGCAAGTAATAAAGTGGTAAGAAAGTATCGTTCCCTCGAGGACTGACTCACTAATTACCGATTTATGCGTATTCTAATTTTATTTGAACTATCGAAATTGGAGGTGCAAGTAATAATTAAAGAAAATTAATAAAAAATAGTGAAATCGATTGTTCAAAGAAAGAAAATCAAATAGGGAAGTAATCTAGGATTGTGAATCCACCTCGGTTCATCCAAATTACTCTTGATTTATATGAATTAAATGATTTCCCAATTTATTGAAGGCGAAGATTGCTAAAGTACTCTACTGCCTCTCCCGAGGTCAATAAAATTTTCTAAGGCGAATAAAACACTCTATTCCTAGGTGAATTAATTCGTCAATAGGCAAAAAGTATGAAATCTTCAGAAATGCCACGTAATTCCTATGAGTATATTCCTATCTCACAAGATAAAATGTTTCTCGCCAATTTTCCTACAAACTCTCCTCTCGCGATTCGAGTTGCGTAATCAAAACAAATCAATCATAGGCCACATAATTGACATTAATTAAAACAATTGGGAAAACTCAATAAGAAAGGGAAATATATTTTAATAATGCAAAATCAAAAGTTAATTCGTCAAAACCTCGGTTTCATCAAAATCCTAGAATAGGGTTCTAGCCCGACATGCTAGAAACTAATACAGAAAGAATTGAGGAAAGCATAAAAGAAATCAAACACACTTGAAGAACTTGGATTCCTCCATTCTCTAGCTTCCGCTCTCTGCTTGATCGGTGTTTTTATGCTTCTCTTCGATGATCTCTCTTCAGACCTTTAATCCCTATTTATAACCATCATTCGTCTCCAAAACGCGTCCGGGGAATAAGTCGAAAATAGGCTTCAGAAACGGCTCAGAAACGCGGCAAAATCAGCATTACCGCCCCGCGGGCCGCGGCTCAGTAAGTTCATGCCGCGGCCCCTAATGTTCAGCGCCCTATGCCTGGGCGCAAGTTTTCTTCATGGGCCGCGGCTCAGCATCTTCGTGTCGCGGCCCCCGGTACAGTGTGTACCACCCCCAGCTGATCGTGTGTGTGCCGCGGCTCAGCTTCATTGTGCCGCGGCTCCTGACTAGAAATTGTCATTTTCGCCCGTTTTTCGTCGTTTAGGCTTCCGGACTCCAATTTCCTTCAAACATATAAAGATAGTGCATTAAAAACTCATTTATGTAGATTTAGACTTAAAAATGGATATAAAATAATGATAAATAAGCGCATAAAAATATATCTAACAGGATTCTGGTGCTAGTTCTCATATTTGTACCGTGAATCAGGATCTGGAACAAAGTAGGAAGCTTGGAGCTGGAGAAGTTATGATCACAGTCAGAAGCGGGCATAGTGTTGAGGCGACCAACATAGGATCACTTCTTTTGGGTTTAGAATCCAGCTTTGTTTTGACTTTAGAAGATGTACTTGTTTTGCCCAAGGGGCACAAAAACATTGTATCCATTCCGGTCATGGACCGAAAAGGCTTTTCATTTTTCATTGGTGATGGTTCCTGCAAAATTTATTTTAGAAATAAACTAGTGGGTACTGCTACATTGTTGAATGGATTGTATCATCTAAATCTCAGCAACAAAGTAGTTGTGAATACTATGACTAGAAAACGTGGTAGGGATGAAACCAATCAAGTTTTGAAATGATATCTTAGACTTGGTCATGTTGGTCAGACCAAGGTTTACAAGATGGAAAAAGATGGACTTATGGGTCCATTGGGATTAGATCCTTTCCTACTTGCAAATCTTTCCTTAAAGGCAAAATGACTAAGTCCCCCCTTCACAGGGACTTTTGAAAGAGCCGCTGATAAACTGGGATTAATCCATACCGACGTATGTTGTGCTTTGGAAGCAGCACGTGATGGATATCAATATTTCATTACGTTTACAGATGATCATACTAGGTATGGTTATGTATACTTAATGAAACATAAATCCTAGGCCTTTGAGAAATTCCAGGAATTCAAGGCCCTAGTCGAGAAACAAACTGGTAATCATATCAAAGCACTTCGGTCGGACCGAGGTGGCGAGTATATGAGTACGGAGTTTGACGAGTTCCTTAAGGAACATGGAATAGTTTCACAACTAACACCTACAGGTACTCCTCAGTTAAATGGTGTGTCAGAAAGAAGGAACCGGACCTTGTTGAACATGGTCTGTTCCATGATGGGCTATACTGACTTACCGATTTACCTGTGGGGGTATGCACTTCTGACTGTTGCTTACATCTTGAACAGATGTCCTTCCAAATTCGTTCCTAAAACTCCACATGAGATGTGGGAGGGCAGGAAACCAAGTCTTAATCACATTAGGATTTGGGGATGTCCCGCCTATGTCAAGAAGACTAAGGTGGAGAAGTTGGAATCTAGGTCTGCGAAGGGACGTTTCATTGGATTCCCATCTGGGATGATGGGATATCTATTCTACATGCTCGAAGATCGAAAGACCGTTGTTGCTTTACAAGCACACTTCCTGGAAGATGAGTTCATTCAGGAAGGCGGAGCAGGTAGAAGTATTTCTTTAGAAGAATACAATGAGACTCCTCGGGAGACACCTGTGCAAGAAACTGGAACCAAACCTTCTGAAACACAATTACAACCACCTCGTAGGTCTAGTAGGGTGTCTCATTTACCTGAGAGGTATGGGCTTTTGCACTTGGAGGAGCTGGGTCACCATGAGGTTCCAAGTGATAGCCAAGAGACCGACCCGACGACCTATGACCAAGCGATGGTGGATGTAGACTCCGCGAAATGGCGTGAAGCTATGGAAGCTGAGATAGACTCGATGCATGTCAATTAGGTCTGGACTCTAGTAGACCGCCCCAAGGGCATAGTGCCTATTGGGAACAAGTGGATCTATAAGAGAAAGACTGATGGTGATGGCAAGGTTGACGCCTATAAGGCCAGGCTTGTGGCAAAGGGTTATACCCAGAAGGAAGGGATCGATTACCACGATACTTTCTCGCCCGTAGCCATGATCAGGTCTATTCGCATGATGCTTGCTATAGCTGCCTACCACGATTATGAGATATGGCAAATGGACGTAAAGACGGCTTTCCTTAATGCATTCCTCGAGGAGGAAATCTATATGGAGCAGCCTAAAGCCTTTATGTCCGAAGTTGATATTCAGAAAGTGTGTAACCTTCAGCGTTCCATTTATGGACTGAAGCAAGCATCGCGTAGTTGGAACTTTCATTTTGACGAGGTGGTCAAAGAGTTTGACTTCGCGCAAAATGAAGAGGAACCTTGTGTATACAAGAGAGTTAGTGGGAGCAAGATCGCATTCTTAGTACTATATGTGGATGACATTCTACTAATAGGAAATGATGTGGGAATGCTCAGTTCTGTGAAAGCTTGGCTTTCGAGTAATTTCTCCATGAAAGACTTGGGAGAATCTACCTATATTCTTGGTATTCGGCTCTACCAGGATAGAACGAAGAGAACAATAGGTCTTTCTCAAGCCCTCTATATAGATAAAATCTTAAAGCGATTTAAGATGGATGATTCTAAAAGAGGGTTCCTACCGATGCGACATGGAATAAAACTCTCCTTGAAGATGTGTCCTTAAAGTGAGGAACAATGAAAGGAAATGAGTAACATACCATATGCTTCGGCCGTGGGTAGCCTTATGTATGATATGTTGTGTACGAGACCTGACATTGTGCATGCTGTAAGCGTGGTGAGTATGTTTCAGGCAAACCCAGGTAGGGAACATTGGACTGCCGTAAAGAATGTTGTCAAGTACTTGAGAAGGACTAGAGATATGGTTCTGATATATGGCGGTGGAGAATTGGATGTGGTGGGATTCACAGATTCGGACTTCCAAGGACTGAAGGACAACTCGATGTCTACTTCTGGCTACATATTTACTCTTAATGGAGGAACAGTATCTTGGCGTAGCGCCAAGCAAAGCGTGACTGCTGATTCCACTTGTCAGGCTGAGTATCAAGCAGCCTCGGAGGCTTCCAAGGAAGGGTTCTGGATTAAGAAGTTTCTGGGAGAACTTCAAGTGATACCATGTCTTTGAACCTGTTCCACCTGCATCGCGACAACGATGGAGTCAGAGCGCAGGCCAAGGAGCCGAGGTTTCACAACAGCACCAAACATATTGAGAGGAAGTATCATCTCGTAAGAGAATTTGTTCGCAAGGGATACATTGTGCTGCACAGAGTAGACTTGGCCGACAACGTCGCCGACCCACTGACCAAGCCACTTTCTCAGACTAGCTTGGAGCGTCATCTGAAGAACATGGGTATTAGATACCATAGTGTGTGGCTTTGAGTGCAAATGGGAGATTGTTAGGAGTATTCCCTCGAATGCCACTCAGAGGATGTTGAGTGAGGGCATTGTACTTGTAATTATATAAATCATTAATATAAGGCAATGGATGTTTTTTTATTTACTGGCAGTTACTGGCATTCCTAACTCGTAAATATACATATAGAAACTAGTCCGTGTATTTGAGAGCAAAACGTACCACTTCTTATTTAATAAGGGGGTCGGCACTGGAAAGATTTATAGCTCAAATACTTAATCGTTCGCAAGTCGATCAAACTTGATTGGGCGTTAAGTTTATGTGAAGACTTGTATGACATGTTCTTTGACATGGAGAGTGCCTGTCGAACACTAATGGTTAGTGGGAGCACACGTTATAGGTATGCTAATTGGATTAGTATACTCGAACCGACTCACCATTGATTCGTCACACGGATTTCACTCCGGGACAATCAATGACGGAATCGAAAGGTTGTGATAGGTATTCGTGAACCTTCGACTTGAGGATTTAGTAGTGATGTGCTTGTGATGTTAAGATTTTCATTAGAGTAGTTCGACCCTATAAACCGGGAGGTGGGGGTCAACCTCGACGTGCATCTTAACGGGCAAGTAGCAGGTCCTACTGAATACCAAGATAGAATTATTTCTCCCATTAAAGCGGGTTATATGTCCTATGCGGTTATTGGCAGATGAGATCATAAGTCTTTGGCCAAAGCATTGGAGCTAGTTGTATTGGATACACGAGAGCTCAATGATCTCGATTTACATTAATGCAGCATAGCCTCAAGTACAGATAGGGTTTGACTGACCGTGACCCTATTATTTGATCGGGACATTTGGAAAAAGGGTTTATACGTATACTGGTATTCACGATAGAATGGTTCTTGAATGATCCCAATCATTCGTTCTCAGTTGGGGTACGGTGTAGGCCGCCAAGCTGGCTAGGTGGTGCTACTACTCTTTGGTTCCTCCCATTGCTGACTGAGACGGACCTACCGAGTCGCGCAATAGGATTGATGACGGAATGAATCAAGGTAATTCTCTCATTATGAATATTAGATATTGGATATCTAATTTTGGGACATTGGATGTTTAAATTGATTTATTGGATAAATTGATTTACGGACGAATGAAATAAATAAATTACTGGGTGATTAATTTGATTCATGAATATAATTATTTCTTGGAGAAATTAATTATATTATTTTGTATTTGATATGTTTAATTAATTAGATTAATTAATCGATATAAATACATCGAAACGGAATCGGAGTTTATCTGTTTGGACTCTCGGGAGTCCGAAACGAACTAAACTCGTCTGTTTCATCCTCATAGCCCCCCCACTAATATACATGTGTATGTATTGACTTGTCCATATCATGATGTTTGGAATATCATATGTTGAGGGGACAAGTATCATATACATTATATGGTAGGGTTAGATTCTCATTACATGAGTTGTATTCTTGTGAGTTGAAAATGCATAAGAAGAGGACTTTGATCTCTCATTCACAACACATGATTCCTTACATGAGTTGTAGTGAGAGAAAGTGAGAAAGGAGTTCTTCTTCATAGTCATCTTTTTCATCAACTTAGTTCTTGATTTTTCTTAGAGAAAATATCAAGATATAAAGAGAGAGTAAGATTAAAACATTTAGAGTGTAATAATCTTAATATACAAAGCTTCAACACTTGATTCTAGCGGTAACCTTAGAGGTTAATCGGGTGTTGTCATTCCGTTCGTTTTTTCCGGCGCGTGACAAATAGAGGCGCGGTATTTCGGCGTTGGATCGTTCAAGTGCTTAGAGTGTTCCGTTCGTAGAGAATTCAAGTAAAGCTTGGGGAATAGCTCAAGAGAAGGATTCCATCTAATCAACGGACTACAAGAGTGAGTTTCTATATCTCTTCTTGAATTCGTTTATATATATTCGTATTTACGTAGCTCGATCGATCCTCGTAGGGATTCAGATCGAATTAATTTTCGTTTTACCGCTTCCATTGGGCCTTCGTTTTAGGCACCAAATCCCAACAAGATAACTCATCGTTACCCATCTTGACTATCCCATAGTCACCCGGAGTATAAGAGGAATAGAAATCCCTACGTGACGTAACATGACACGTAGCTCCATTGTCGACCACCCAGATCGACTCATCTCTGGAAAGGTTCACCATGTCATAATCGCAACATACAAAGAACTCCTCGATAGTAGTATTTACTTCAGCTTTTTCACTACTCCCGCTGTAATATCCGCATTTTTTCCTTTCTCTTGATATTCTCATTTTGGTGTATTTTCGTTTTTGGCAACTCGTTTGTAACCGTATTCACATTTCGGGAATATTTAATGTTGGACTTTTTGTCGTTCGAGCTTGTTTCAGACTCGTTTTACTCGATTCGGTGTTTTATGTTGTTTTCATCGCTATCTCGTGTATTCTCGTAAATCGTCGTTCAGAACCGCCGTTTTGGGGTTGCCGAGGATCCATCTCACGTTATTATGCATGTTGTGAGCTTTTATTGGGTCGTTTCGTAAATTCCCAAAGTTTTGGGATAATTACGTTTGATGTTGTTTTTCCGAACCTTTGGGTAGTCGGGAATATGTTTTCCTTCAACACTTAAGTTCGTCGCCTCGAATCCTTTATGTTCGTACCCTCATGAGTCATTCACCGTTGCATTTCGATCTTTTCGGTTCCTTCCTTGCCAGTGGTTGCAGCATGTAATCCCCAGAAAGGAGCATTACGTACGTAATGCATGGTTTTGTTACGTACGTAATGCATGCTTCTGTTACGTGCGTAATGGTGTGTGTAAAATAGTACAGGGAATTCTGCGATTTTCGTTACGTACGTGAGCATGGGATAGCTTACGTACGTTAACTAGCTAACGTATGTTAACATCCTGTGGCTAACATACGTAACTCGACCTGGATTTATAAACCCAGGAGTTGACCGATTTCGGCCATTATCATTTCTCCTCCTCCCCATCTGACTCCTAGGCGATCTTCTTGGCACTTCCGGCGATTTGAAGCTTTGTAACTCCGAGCCATCATCTTCTTCGAGTTTTTGGAGTATATTATCAACATCTAATCGTGTTCTTCATCATTAATTCGAGGTAAACTCCTAGGACCTTGTTTTTTTGGGGAAACTTGGGGTTTCGAGTTTTTCGTCTGATTCGTTCCGTATGGTTGATTATTTCATGATGGATATGATTAATCTCGTTGGTATTATTGGTTTCTTACGGATTCATGGTATATTTCGTGGTATTTTTGTACTCGAGAGGGTTTGGTTGTGGTCCGCCCTCGTTGTTGTTTTCATACAAATATACATGAATTGTAGGCGGGTTTTCGGGTGTATTCCAATTCCATATTCGTTTAGGATTGGTTGTGATTGTGTTCTTCGAATTGTTAGGTTCGTAATTGTCGGTCCCTAACATTCGTCGGTGTTTTTCCTTCCATTCGTTGCGTCGTCTATTATTCAAGGCAAGTAATTCTTGGAAACCTTTATGCTTAACGTTAAATAGTAATGTATATTGTGTGTGCTTTACTCACCTCGGGAGGGTCCGACGGGGCCTCAAGGGAATCTATGGATTCGTCCTGGATTCATGAGTTTATTTCGCTAGCTAGCTCGAGAGGGTCCTTAGAGGCCTCGAGTGGGATTCGTGTCTTCATCCCGGTCCTAGGCGACGTGTGTGCCTGATTTGTTTTATGAATGTGGCTAGCTCGGGAGGGTCCTTAGAGGCCTCGAGTGGGATTCGTGGCTTCGTCCCGGTCCTAGGCAAAATGATTGTGACTGTTTGTTTCCGGAAAAGACATGTCTGGTTTTAGTTTTTGAAATGACTTTGGTGCATGTACTATGAAATGTGTACGTGTTTGGTTTGCCTTGATTACTTGTACTAGCGTAATTGCTAACCCCGTTGGGGACCCGTTGTGGGGAAATTCTTGTTATGGATTTCAGGTTATGATCATACGGACGAGCGAGCGCTGGGAAAGTACGAGGATGATGGCTAGGGTCGTTGACATGTGCATTTAGTCCTTTTATTTCCGTTGTTCCATTCGATATGGTTGTTGTATACTTTTGAAACATATATATTGTACTCGCGAGTACTTAGGCTTTTCTCTTTGGATTATGATTTGAATTCGTTGAAGTTATTTATGTTTGCTATTGTTGATTATTCTGCCGGTTGTACCGGGCATGTTATTTTATTTTCAACTGGATGATGTGTGTTTTACAGTGGTAAGTTGTGTCTAGCCTGGTGGGTCCCATGTAGGGGTCCACGACACTGTAATATACCTTGAATATCTCGGGGGTGTTACAGAAAATGGTATCAGAGCCCTAGGTTTATGGATTCCTAGGCTTGTCGGTTATTTGGGTCTAGTTGTGGTTTGGGTTGCACAATGTCAAACCGCTGCCAGCATCTCGGTACTTCCAGTGCTTGTAAGTTTTCCTTACTCGCTTTCTTGTTTTCTCGTAACGTAATTCCGTTTCTTGAATTGTGGATGTTTTTCGCCTCTTACTTATCATCGAGTTGTTTTTGCTATCTCTTAACATCAGTATGGATGCTGGGAGAGGCTGTGTTCGTGGTCGTGGACGCGACCGGGGACGTGGGGCAGCCGGTGGGGCGGCCACATTGCATTCTTCGGGAGCCGGCAGTACCGGCGACCGTCACAGTCATGCTTCTTCTCAGGAGCGCGCCGACCTTGGTATTGTGGCCGTTATGCAGCAAATGATAAACCAAATGGCGGCGATAGCTCAGGTGGTCCAGAACCCGGATCCGGCCCATGCTAATCGGGGCAAAACGGATCGTTGGCTTCAGGATGTCATTAAGATGCATCCTCCTCAGTTTTCGGGAGCTTCGGACCCGATCGGCTGGGAGGGGTGGATCAAGGAGATATCTAAAGTCTTCACTGCTACCAACTGTCCCGAGGACCGTAAGGTCCCTATTGCCCAGTACTTTCTCACTGGGGACGCTACAGATTGGTATGAGGCCGTTGGGCCCAAAGACCATGTTGCTTCGTGGGCCGAATTTAAGGAATTTATGGAGACTGAATATTGCCCGTGGCCAGTTAGACAGGCTCGAGTCCATGCTTTCTATGATGCTCAACCTAGGGATATTCCCGTATCCCAAGCTATTGCCGATTTTAACAAGGAGTTGGGCTATGTGAAGACCCAAGTTGTCGAGGAGAACGACAAAATTTTTCACTTTTCCAGACGGATGAAACTGTTAATTCGGGACTACATGTCTGGGCTCGTCTGTACTACTTTGAAAGATTATCAGAGTTGAGCTCTTGCCTATGATATGTCTGTGACGGCCAGTGCTGCGGTTCGGGAGAGTAAGAAACAGAAATCCGCCGGAAATGTCTCGGGTCACAAGGGTGGAGGTCAGCAGAGATCTCAGTCTGTAAATATTCCTGGGGGTGGTTCGACCTGTTTTTCTGGGGGCTATCGAGGTACTACCAGTGCCTCCGTCTGGGACCCCAAATGCTTAAACTGTGGCAAGCCAGGCCATGGGAACTGGGAGTGTCCTCGTCCGCTGTTGACTTGTCATACTTGTGGTCAGTCGGGCCACAAGGCTTCTTTTTGTGAACAGATCAGACTGATTCGCGGCGCCCGTTCTTTTCATCCAGCGCCTATGGAGACGAGTGTGAACCAGGGCTCGTTCGCTCCGCAGTCTCCACCGAGTGTTAGCCTAGGGAGAGGTCGGGGTCAGCCCGCTAGAGGGGTAGCTTCCAGTGTTGGATCCGCCCCTCCACGTATCTATGAGATGAGAAAGGCCGATGATCCAGCGTCCACTGTGGCGACAGGTACCGTTCATATCCATTCCCATCCTGTCAATGTGCTTTTTGATTCGGGTGCTACGCATTCATTCATTTCTCTGGAGTGAGTGCTCCGTTTGAGTCTTGACTGTTTATCGCCTTGCGAGCCTTTCATCGTTAAACTTCCTAATCATCGATCATCGAGAGGTCCGGGGATGTTCTGTGTTTATTTGTGAGAGGGCTTGGCTCTCTAATCTTATTGTTGTGGGTATTGAGGGTGAGGATTTGATTCTCGGGGATGATTGGCTCGAGCGTCATGGTGCAATCATGAACTACCGCACAAAGATCATCACCATGCTAGCCGAGGACGGCACCGAACTTTCGCGGGGCGAAAGAGAAACCAGAAGTTTGTTATTAACGCCTTGAAGGCAATGAGAGTCCTGCGAAAGGGGTGTACTGGTTATTGGTGCTACGCCTTGAAAGCGGAGAGTGGTGGAGTCGAGCTTTCATCAATTCTAGTCGTTAGTGAATTTCCTGATGTTTTTCCTGATGAGTTACCGGGGTTGCCACCGGATGGTGAGGTCGAGTTCGCTATAGAGTTAGAGCCGGGTGCGGCTCCAATTTCGAAGGCGCCGTATCGCATGGAACCTTCAGAGATGGCCGAATTGAAGAAGCAGTTGAGTGAGCATCTTGAGTCGGGTTATATTCGACCGAGCGCTTTGCCTTGGGGCGCACCGGTTTTTTTTGTTCGGAAAAAGGATGGTTCACTGCGTTTGTGTATCGACTTCCGCGAGCTAAACAAGGTGACCATCAAGAACAAGTATCCTCTGTCGAGGATTGATGACTTGTTCGATCAGTTGCAGGGGTTGCGGTATTCTCGAAGATCAACTTGAGATCGGGGTACTATCAGCTTCGGGTGAAGGAGTCCGACGTTCCGAGAATAACTTTTCGGACGAGATACGGACACTATGAGTTTGTAGTTATGCCTTTTGGGTTAAATAATGTGCCATCAGTGTTCATGCAGTTGATGAACAAGGTCTTTATCGAGTTTTTAGATAAGTGTGTCGTCTTCATTGACGATATCCTTATCTATTCGAGGAACGAGGAGGAACACGCGTATCATTTACGAGTAGTGTTAGACATTTTGAGGACCGAGCAACTCTATGAAAAGTTCTCGAAATGTGAGTTCTGGCTGAAGGAAGTGATGTTTCTAGGTCACGTGATTTCAGCCGAGGGTGTTCATGTGGACCCGCAGAAGATTGAGGCAGTATTGGATTGGGAATCGCCTAAAAACGTGAAGGAGGTCCGTAGTTTCTTGGGTTTATCTGGCTACTACCGTAGGTTCATTGAGGGTTTCTCGAAACTATCTCGGCCAGTTACATAGTTGCTCCAGAAGTCCAAGAAGTTCGTCTGGAATGACGAGAGGCAGTCGAGTTTTGAGGAGCTGAAGAGGCGTTTGACTTCAGCCCCAATTTTGGCGTTGCCATGTGGCAACAAGGGTTTTGTCGTTTATAGCGATGGTTCAGGTCAGGGTCTTGGGTGCGTGTTGATGCATCACGGTAAGACTATTGCATTTGCGTCGAGGCAGTTGAGGCTGTATGAGCTTAACTACCCTACTCACGATTTGGAGTTAGCGGCAGTTGTTTTTGCACTCAAGATTTGGCATCACTATCTTTTTGGCTCTGCATGTCAGATTTTTACCGACCATAAAAGTCTGAAGTACATATTTACTCAGCGGGAGTTAAATATGAGGCAGATGAGGTGGTTAGAGTTGATTAAGGATTATGACCTCGAAATCCTTTATCATCCGGGCAAGGCGAACGTCGTGGCCGGCGCCTTGAGTCGGAAACCAGTCTCGTTGCGGACGCTTGAGATCCTTACGTCTCAAGCCGAGCTTCAGCGGGATTTGATTGAGTTGAGTGTAAAGATTTCGTTGCCTGGAGCCGTAGGGCGACTTTGTGCTTTAGAGATTTCGTCATCTCTGATCTATGAAATTAAACTGAAGCAGCTGGAAGATCCGATGATTATTCAAATCCGAGAGAATGTTCTTAAGGGGAAATCTCCTGGATTTGTGATTTATGAAGATGGAGTATTGAGATTCCAGAGTCGACTGTGTGTGCCGAATGACTCGGAATTGAGGCAGGGTATTTTGCGTGAGGCCCATACTACGCCTTACTCCATTTATCCTGGTTCGAGTAAGATGTACAAGGGCCTGAGGACGAATTTCTGGTGGAATGATATGAAGGAGGAGGTCGCACAGTTTGTAGCGAGATGTTTGACTTGTCAGCATGTCAAAATCGAGCATCAGCGACCGGCAGGGTTATTACAGTAACTTCCCATCCCGGAATGGAAATGGAAAGATATATCGATGGACTTCATTACAAGTTTGCCGAGATCGAGATCGGGTATGAATATGGTTTGGGTGATTGTTGATCGCCTGACCAAGTCGGCACATTTTCTGGGCATCAAAGATACTTGGGGCCCGGAGAAGTTGGCTCGTCTGTTTATTGCGCAAATTGTGAGGCTTCACGGTACTCCGAAGTCTATTGTTTCGGATCGTGATGGCCATTTTGTATCGCATTTATGGCAGGCAGTGCATAAGGCGTTGGGTACTCGTTTGCGTTTGAGTACCTCTTTTCATCCTCAGTCAGACGGACAGTCGGAACGCACTATCCAGACGTTCGAGGATATGTTGCGTGCTTGTGCTCTCGACTGGAGTGGCGATTGGGAGGAGCATTTGCCATTGATCGAATTCACGTACAACAATAGTTGGCACGCGTCGATTCTGATGGCACCGTATGAGGCGCTTTATGGGTGGCGTTGTCGATCGCCGACTTGTTGGAACGAAGCGTCTGATTTGGTCGGGACCGAACCGGATATTGTATTAGAGACGAGGCGGAAGGTGGATTTGATTCGAGAACGGATGTTGACCGCTCAGAGCCGACAGAATTCGTATGCCGACGTCCGTCGCCGACCTTTGAAATTCGAGGTGGTAGACCACATTTTGCTAAAGGTGTCCCCGACGAGAGGAGTTTTTTGTTTCGGGAAGAAAGGGAAGTTGAGTCCGAGATTTATTGGACCCTTTGAGATTCTCGAGCGAGTCGGTGAGTTGGCATACCGTTTGGCACTACCTCCGGCCTTGAGTCACGTGTTGTTACCCGAAATATTATCCGAAGATAGATATTGCTGGAATGGTCGAGCAACAGCAAATTGCGAGATCACGTCCGAGGGAATGGAAAAAACACAAGATTTGCCGGGTTTGTTAGGCCCGGGCTTGAATGCTCTCGCGAGATGTTATTAATACAAATATTCGTGGATACAAGTATTAATGTAAGAATCTAATTACAATGAGTGTAAAAGATCCTATTTATCTAGCTCTTGAGCGAAGCTTTGCCTGATTCGTCTCTGCCGACCGTCTTCTGTATGAGTGGTGCTGAGAGAGAAGAAAGGTCGAGAGATAGCTGTTGCCAAGAGTGAGAAAGCCAAGTTCTGTGCTGAATCAGGGAGAGTAACGAGAGTTCAGAGAGACAGAGAGTTGGAGAGAAAAATCCCATCGATGTCCAAGTGCAGGCAGCCTTCTATATGTAGGGGCTGAGGTGCCCTGTTTTCTGGCAGGCGATCACCTTTTATGCAATATAATAACGGGGCGATCATCTTTATGTCACATGGGCTGTCTGCCTAAAGTCTAAGGCTGCTGCTGGCAGCCAGCTGTGTGGTCCAATGAGGAACCGGCACGTGTCCTGAGTTGCTGTCACGGGTGGTCCCATGGTACACCTTTCGGCGGGCCTGTCAGTTGGTGGAAGGATGCTGACAGGCTATGGTTAACGATCCATGTGTTGCTGCGCCTTTTCCGGATCTGCATGTGGGACTCTGTCCTGAGCTTCGGCCTTTGCCGACTCGACAATCGTCGGCCTCGGCCCTTGCCGACTGGACGATCAATGGCTTCGTGTGGCATGAGGCGGTCGTCATTCGGTCGGTCGCCAGGGGTCAATCACCAAGTACCGAGAGACGATCGCCTTAGATGTCGATCGCTCGGCACCGGGACTTGTCCTGGGACCTTCGGTCGGTCACCAGGAGTCGATCGCCAAGTACTGAGAGACGATCGCCTTAGATGTCGATCGCTCGGCCCCGGGACTTGTCCTGGGACCTTCGGTCGGCCAATCTGCCTTGGCTGCTGGGCTTCTGGCTTGCTCGCCCGGTCTCTGAGGCGATCGCCTGTTGAGATGTATAAATCTCGACACAACAATTTCCCCCCAGCTTGCTCCGATGTTGAAGACACGGGGCGAGGTGGTTCTTGCTGGCGATCGTGTAGGATGAAGACGGACGATCTGTTGAGCGGACTTTGGTTTCGGACTTGGGCGATCTGGTCGATTGGCTAGCTATCTTTGATCTTGTACCTGCAATAAACAATTTTTCCGATCCCCTTTAAAAACTTGATGGTTTCGTTGTTGAGGAACTGTGCACAGTCGCAGAGTTCGATGGACCGACTCCATAACCATGTCTTGTGCGCGAGCGACATTGTCTGTCTCGTGACTCATTTTATTGTGAGGGTCTTCCATTAGGTTGCGCCTCGCCTCGTATTTAAACGAAGGGCGTGCGGTCTCGGTCTGGAGAAGTCCTTGCGCGGGGCATCGTCGGATTAATCGACTCCACGTCCGCGGCTAGTTAGCTCTTTTCTACCTCGTATCATCATGTTAGATGGCAATCCTCGACGGTATATGTTAACACGGGCGTAGTGACGCGTCGCATTGTCCGGGTTCACCATGTTAGATGATGAACCTTTGAGGGCGGGCGATCGTGTCCACTGATTTGTTTGGAGGGTCCTTCGACTACGCCCGCCTCATATTTAAACGAAGGGCGAGCGATCTCAGCCCAAAGGAACCTTGCATGGCCTAAGCAGTCGGTTCCATCGACCACCAGGACCATGGTTGCACTCTTCCACCTCAGATTGTCATGTCAAATGCCAACCCTCGACGGTGTACGTTGTGCGGGGGAGGCGATCTCGTGCCTTAGTCCAACATGTTAGATGATGAACTGTAGATGGCGAGCGAGTCCTCCAGTTTCGGTGATGTTGCTTGATATCGGCGATCGGTCTGGAAGAATGGAGATCATCATTCGGGCGCCGATCGCGCTGCTCATAGGCTAAGAAGAAACCTTTGCCTGGCCAGAAAGTCTGCGGCTTTAGCGTGGAAGATCGCGTAAGTTGGGGGATGGTCCTTCGTAAGATGCCTAAACATAGGCGAATGACCATGGAATCCCCCTAGGACCGAGTAGAGGGCAATCTCATCACTTACGGGTGCGCCATTGAGGATGATCTCGTCTACCCAGTCGATATAGTCTGCGACGGACTCTTCCTCTCCCTGCCTGATTTGCATCATGCGATGGGGACCTTCCAGACGAGCGACCTTGGCGGCAAAGTAATCTGTGAAGATGTTCGCCAGTTGATCAAAGGAGTTGACGGATCGCGGCGGTAATGAGGTGTACCACTTGTGGGCAAGTTCGTCCAGCGTCAGTGGGAACATTCGGCACCTGGTCGCGTCTGATGCCCCACACCCGGTCATATAGATGCGGAAGTTGCTCAAGTGAGTCTCGGGGTCCGATCTCCCTTCGTACAAAGGTGTTTGCGGAGGAGCGATCGTACGCTGCATGGGGGAGAGCTCGATGTGGACCACGAGCGGCTCGCTCGGCCCGGCGATCTTGCTCTTGGCGCCTGTCCCAGATTCCAGGAGCGCCTTCATGTCGTCGAGCTGGCGTTGCATCACGGCCATCGCTGTAGCTTGGTCGCTCGAGGTTCGGCTTTCGGAGCAGGAGCCGAGGCGATCGTGTACCGATCTCCTGACTCCGCTGTTGCCGACCTCGGTTCTTTGGCGAGGAGGAGCCAGATGGCTGGCCTGCCTTCTGGGAGTTGGATACGCCGAACTCCTGGTGACGGACTCGAGCTCCGTCGTCTTGTGGCCGGGCCGACCGCCTTGGCCGCCAAGATGGCCGCCGCCAGCGATCGAAAGCAGAGTGCCCAGGGCGCGAGCGCCTCTTCTTGCGAATGGGAGCCTCCTGGCGATCGCTCAGTCAGTAGCGCCTTGAACTTCCGTTTGGTCAAGCGGCGGATGGCCGAGGGGGTTATAGCGGGAGGTGAGTCGAGAGCACTCCGTCGCTCCTGTAGGATGGCCAAGGCCTTTTCGATCTGTTCCGCGGTTTGGAACTGATCGAGCGAGAGGCTTGGGCCGTCCCTCAGGGGCGGGATCGAGAGTCTCGGACCGCGGCGGCTGCCCTCCGTCATCGGCTGTGGCTCGGACTGAGACGGAACGAGGTATCTGGCGGATCGGCCAGCGGCTTTCTTCGACGTGGAGGCAGAAGTCATGATTCTGAAAGCTTTCTATGAAGAACAGTGAGTGTTTCTTCAGGTATATACCCCGGAGAACAGTGAGTGTTCTTCGAGACGGTAGGAATAAAAATGAGGGTTAGATGCCCTTCCTCTAGAGCCAATTGTTGTTGACCGAAATATTATCCGAAAATAGATATTGCTAGAATGGACGGACAACAAACAAATTGCGCGAGCACGTCCGAGGGAATGGAAAAAACACAAGATTTGCCGGGTTTGTTAGGCCCGGGCTTGAATGCTCTCGCGAGATGTTATGAATACAAATATTCGTGGATACAAGTATTAATGTAAGAATCTAATTACAATGAGTGTAAAAGATCCTATTTATCTAATTCTTGAGCGAAGTTTTGCCTGATTCATCTCTGTCGACCGTCTTCTATATGAGAGGTGCTGAGAGAGAAGAAAGGCCGAGAGATAGCTGTTGCCAAGAGTGAGAAAGCCAAGTTGTGTGCTGAATCAGGGAGAGAGTTCCAAGAGTTCAGAGAGACAGAGAGTTGGAGAGAAAAATCCCATCGATGTCCAAGTGCAGGCAGCCTTCTATATATAGGGGCTGAGGTGCCCTGTTTTCTGGCGGGCGATCACCTTTTATGCAATATAATAAAGGGGCGATCGTCTATATGTCACATGGGCTGTCTGCATAAAGTCTAAGGTCAGCTGGCAACACTGCGGCGGTCCAATGAGGAGCCGGCACGCGTCTGATTCTTTATGTGCGGTCCCATGGTACACCTTTCGGCGGGCTTGTCGGTTGGTGGAAGGATGCTGACAGGCTGTGGTCAACGATCCATGTGCTGCTGCGTCTTTTCCGGATCTACATGTGGGACTCTGTCCTGAGCTTCGGCCTTTGCCGACTGGACGATCGTCGGCCTCGGCCCTTGCCGACTGGACGATCGATGGCTTCGTGTGGAATGAGGCGGTCGTTATTCGGTCGGTCGCCAGGGGTCGATCGCCAAGTACTGAGAGACGATCGCCTTAGATGTCGATCGCTCGGCACCGGGACTTGTCCTGGGACCTTCGGTCGGTCACCAGGGGTCGATTGCCAAGTACCGAGAGACGATCGCCTTAGATGTCGATCGCTCGGCATCGGGTCTTGTCCTGGGACCTTAGGTCGGCAGATCTGCCTTGACTGTTGGGCTCTAACTCGGTCGCCCGGTCTCTGAGGCGATCGCCTGTTGAGACGAATAATTCTCGACACAACATCACGTTCATAGCGTTTTCCATGTTTCCCAGCTGACGAAATGTTGGGATTCGGTGCCTAAATCGAAGGCCCAGCGGAAGCGGTAAAACGAAAATTAATTCGATCCGAATCCCTACGAGGATCGATCGAGCTACGTATATACGAATATCAAAAACGAAAAGCAAGAGTCGTAAGAAACTAACCCTCGAAGTCCGTTGATTAAATGGTAACCTTCTCTTGAGCTATTCCCCAAGCTTTAGTTTGATCTCTACGAGTTCAATCCGCTCCAAGCCCTTGATCGATCCAACACCGAAAGCACCGCGTCTCTACTTGCCACACGCCGGAAAAACGAACGGAATGACAACACCTTGCTATCCTCCGAGGATACGGCTAGAGCTAGGTGATGAAGCTTGTTATAGATATTAATATCACTCTAAGTGTATGAATATCTATCTCTCTCAATATTTCCTCACAAAATATCTCTAAGAAGTTGTGAAGAAGATGAATGAAGAAGATGAATAATGAAGATGATGAAGAAGACTTCTATATCTCTCTCCTCTTCAACCTCACGTTGGAAATGGAATCAAGTAAGTGGGAGAGTTTGTCAAAGACATCATCTTATATTATTTCCACCCTCATGTTTACAACTCATGTAACATGAAGTCTTGTCCCACCAAGTCATTATCATCACTTAATAAATGGAAGAAAAGACAATGGGAAAGTGGGTGGAAGCATAATGGGGCGGCTATCATGAAAACGAATGAGTTCGGTTCGTTTCGGACTCCGTGAGTCCAAACAGATAAACTCCGATTCTGCTCCGATGTATTTGTGTCGATTAATTAATCCAATTAATTAAACATATCAAACACAAAATAACATAATTAATTTCTCCAAGAAATAATTATATTCATGAATTAAATTAATCACCCAAAGGATATATTTAATCCATTAAGCCGTAAATCAATTTATCCGATAAATCGATTTAAACATCTAATGTCCCAAATTTAGATATCCAATATCCAATATTCATAATGAGAGAATTAGCTCAATTCATTCCGTCAATCCTAATGCGCGACTCGGTAGGTCCGTCTCGATCGGAATGGGAGGAACCAAAGAGTAGTAGCACCACCTAGCCACTGGTGGCCTACACTGTACTCGACTAAGAACGAATGATTGGGATCATTCAAGAACCATTCTCATCGTGAATACCAAGATACGTATAAACCCTTCTTTCAAATGTCCCGATCAAGTTATAGGGTCACGGTCGGTCAAACCCTATCTGCATTGACGCTATGCATGCGTTAATGCAAATCGAGATCATCGAAATGCCGTGTATCTAATACAACTAGCTCCAATGCTTTGGCCAAAGACTTATGATCTCATCGCAATAACCGCATAGGACATATAACCCGCTCACTAACGGGAGAAAGAATTCTATCTTGGTATTCGATGGGACTCGCTACTTGCCCGTTAAGATGCACGTCGAGGTTGACCCCGCCTTAGGTTTACGGTGGTCGAACTACTCTAATGAAAAACTTGACGTCACAAGCACCTCCCTACAAAATACTCAAGACGAAGGATCACGAATACCTAACAAAACCAATCGATTCCGTCATTGATCGTCCGGAGTGAAATCCATGTGACGAATCGAGGGTGAGTCGGTTCGAGTACACTAATCCAATTAGCATACCTATAACGTGTGCTCCCACTAACCATTAGTGTTCGACAGGCACTCTCCATGTCAAAGAACACGTCATACAAGTCTTCACATAAACTTAACGCCCAGTCAAGTTTCATCGACTTGCGAACGATTAAGTATTTGAGCTATAACCTTTCCAGTGCCGACCCCCTTATCCAATAAGGAGTGGAACGTTTTGCTCTCAAATACACGGACTAGTTTCTATATGTTTATTTACGAGTTAGGAATGCCAGTAACTACCAGTAAATAAAGAAACATTCATTTGCCTTATATAAATGGTTTACATAATTACAAGTACAATGCCCTCTCTCAACAACCTCTGAGTGGCATTCGAGGGCATACTCCTAACAATCTCCCACTTGCACTCAATGCCACACACTATGGTATCTAATACCCATGTTCTCTAGATGACGCTCCAACCTAGTCTGAGAAAGTGGCTTGGTCAGTGGATCGGCGACGTTGTCGGCCGAGTCTACTCTGTGCAGTACAATGTATCCCTTGCGAACAAATTCTCTTACGAGATGATACTTCCTCTCAATATGTTTGGTGCTGTTGTGAAACCTCGGCTCCTTGGCCTGCGCTACAGCTCCGTCGTTGTCGCAGTACAGCGGAATAGGCAGCTCAGCACATGGTATCATTTGAAGTTCTCCCAGAAACTTCTTAATCCAGAACCCTTCCTTGGAAGCCTCCGAGGCTGCTTGATACTCAGCCTGACAGGTGGAATCAGCAGTCGCGCTTTGCTTGGCACTACGCCAAGATACTGCTCCTCCATTAAGAGTAAATATGTAGCCAGAAGTGGACATCGAGTCGTCCTTCAGTCCTTGGAAGTCCGAATCAGTGAATCCCACCACATCCAAATCTCCACCGCCATACATAAGAACCATATCTCTCGTTCTTCTCAAGTACTTGAGAACGTTCTTTACAAGATCCAATGTTCCCTACCCGGGTTTGCTGAAACCTACTCACCACGCTTACGGCATGCGCAATGTCGTCTTGTACACAACATAGCACACATAAGGCTACCCACGGCCGAAGCACATGGTATATTACTCCTTACCGTGCGTAGTTCCTCCCTTTGAGGACACATCTTCACGGTGAGTTTTATTCCATGTTGCATCGGTAGGAACCCTCTTTAGAATCATCCATCTTAAATCGCTTTAAGATCTTATCTATATAGAGGGCTTGGGAAAGGCCTATTGTTCTCTTCGCTCTATCCCGTGAGAGCCGAATACCAAGAATATAGGTTGCTTCTCCCAAGTCTTTCATGGAGAAATTACTCAAAGCCAAGCTTTCACGTAATCGAGCATTCCCACATCATTTCCTATTAGTAGAATGTCATCTACATATAGTACTAAGAATGCGATCTTGCTCCCACTAACCTTCTTGTATACACAAGGTTCCTCTTCATTTTGCACGAAGTCAAACTCTTTGACCGCCTCGTCAAAACGAAGGTTCCAACTACGCGACGCTTGCTTCATCCATAAATGGAACGTGAAGCTTGCACACTTTCTCGAATATCGACTTGACACAAAGCCTTTAGGCTGCTCCATATAGATTTCTCCTCGAGGAATCCATTAAGGAAAGCCGTCTTTACGTCCATTTGCCATATCTCATAATCGTGGTAGGCGGCTATAGCAAGCATCATGCGAATAGACTTGATCATGGCTACGGGCGAGAAGGTATCGTGGTAATCGATCCCTTCCTTCGGTATAACCCTTTGCCACAAGCACGGCCTTATAGGCGTCAACCTTGCCATCACCATCAGTCTTTCTCTTGTAGATCCACTTGTTCCCAATAGGCACTATGCCCTTGGGGCGGTCTACTAGAGTCCAGACCTGATTGACATGCATCGAGTCTATCTCAGCTTCCATAGCTTCACGCCATTTCGCGGAGTCTACATCCACCATCGCTTGGTCATAGGTTGTTGGGTCGGTCTCTTGGCTATCACTTGGAACCTCATGGAGACCCAGCTCCTCCAAGTGCACAAGCCCATACCTCTCAGGTAAATGAGACACCCTACTAGACCTACGAGGTGGTTGTACTTGTGTTTCAGAAAGTTCGGTTCCAGTTTCTTGCACAGGTGTCTCTCTAGGAATTTCATTGTATTCTTCTAAAGAAATACTTCTACCTACTCCGCCTTCCTGAATGAACTCATCTTCCAGGAAGTGTGCTTGTAAAGCAACAACGATCCTTCGATCTTCGGGCATGTAGAATAGATATCCCATCGTCCCAGACGGGAATCCTATGAAACGTCCCTTCGCAGACCTAGCTTCCACCTTAGTCTTCTTGACATAGGCGGGACATCCCCAAATCCTAATGTGATTAAGACTTGGTTTCCTTCCTTCCCACATCTCATGTGGAGTTTTAGGAACGGATTTGGAAGGACATCTGTTCAAGATATACGCGGAAGTCAGGAGTGCATACCCCCACAGGTAAATCGGCAAGTCAGTATAGCCCAGCATGGAACGGACCATGTTCAACAGGGTCCGGTTCCTTCTTTCTGACACACCATTTAACTGAGGAGTACCTGGAGGTGTTAGTTGTGAAACTATTCCATGTTCCTTAAGGAACTCGTCAAACTCCGTACTCATATACTCGCCACCTCGGTCCGACCGAAGTGCTTTGATATGATTACCAGTTTGTTTCTCGACCAGGGCCTTGAATTCCTGGAATTTCTCAAAGGCCTCGGATTTATGTTTCATTAAGTATACATAACCATACCTAGTATGATCATCTGTAAACGTAATGAAATATTTATATCCGTCACGTGCTGCTTCTAAAGCACCACATACGTCGGTATGGATTAATCCCAGTTTATTAGCGGCTCTTTCAAAAGTCCCTGTGAAGGGGGACTTAGTCATTTTGCCTTTAAGGCAAGATTCACAAGTAGGAAAGGGATCCGATCCCAATGGACCCATAAGTCCATCTTTTTCCATCTTGTAAACCTTGGTCTGACCAATATGACCAAGTCTAAGATGCCATTTCAAAACTTGATTGGTTTCATCCCTACCACGTTTTCTAGTCATAGTATTCACAACTACTTTGTTGCTGAGAGTTAGATGATACAATCCATTGAACAATGTAGCAGTACCCACTAGTTTATTTCTAAAATAAATTTTGCAGGAACCATCACCAATGAAAAATGAAAAGCCTTTTCGGTCCATGACCGGAATGGACACAATGTTTTTGTGCCCCTTGGGCAAAACAAGTACATCTTCTAAAGTCAAAACAAAGCCGGATTCTAAACCCAAAAGAAGTGATCCTATGTCGGTCGCCTCGACACTATGCCCGCTTCCGACTGTGATCATAACTTCTCCAGCTCCAAGCTTCCTACTTTGTTCCAGATCCTGATTCACGGTACAAATATGAGAACTAGCACCGAATCCAAAGATTCCAGAAGTAGAAAATACAAGAGTGAACAATTTGTTTCCAAAACTAAAAGTTACAGACTGAAGTGCCATGAAGAATCGGACAGTCTCTAGCCCGGTGGCCCACTCACCGCACTTGAGACAAGCATCCTTCTTCTTCTTGTTCTTTGGAACCATCGGGCCTTGCCCTTTCCCTTAAGGTCCTTAGCTTGTGGTCGATCCGCTTCTTGGTCTTTTTCTTCTTATTCTTAGACTTAGAAGTCCGGAAGAAATCACAAGTGCGAGACTCCTTCATCCGCGGGTCTTCATCCGAGACCGAGCGGTCACCAGCTTGTTCATTAGCCCACTAAATTACATGCAATCTCATTACGGTTGAAGTTCATAACAAACCGTGAGAAGGAATCGGGGAGAGACTGTAGGATAAGGTCGGTTTGGAGAGAAGTATCCATTTTAAAATCAAGAGCCTCCAATCTCTCGATCATGGATATCATTTTGAGGACGTGTTCCCCAACTTTCTCACCTTCCTTCATCCTTGCACCGAGCGATTTGCTTGGATATCTCATATCTAGCGATTCTGCTGTGCTCACCATAAAGCTCGGTTAAGTGAGATAGAATCCGCCAGCGAAGTCATTTTCTCATGAGCTCTCGAAGCTCATTAGACATGGAAGCCATCATATAAGCACGGACTTTCACGTCATCCTTAACCCACTTTTCGTGGTTTTCAATCTCTTCTGATTGGCTCGAGTCCGCATAGGAGGCGCCGGAATGTCCGTCTCCAAGACGTATCCCGGTGCCTCTATACTGAGGACAATCATCGACATGGAGCCAATCCACAAAGTTAGGTCCCATTAAGGTGTTCTTTTCGAGTAGAATTGCGAGTGGATTCATTGTCATATTGAGATTTGTCTGCATTAAGTATAACAGTTAATTAGTGACTCATTCAATTATGTTCGAGTATAGAATTTAAGGTCTTTTCTATTCTTGTTACCCAGCTCCCACTATTTTTATCGGAATAACACACTCCCATGTGATATCCTAAGTATCGTCGCTCTACTTCATAGTGGTGATCGAGTTCTTTATAAATCTTAATAGAGGGCAACCGAACAGGTTTCTAGTCTATTAATTTTCATAAAGTGGTGTCCAACACCAACCCATCTAATGGATGATTCGATCTTCTTTTCCCCTTGTTCACTCCCCTCAACCTATACGATTTATATGGTTCGTGAACAAGTTAAGTTTATACCATCGACGCAAATCGGTTTCACAATTGAATCTTATCCGCAACCTATCGTGTTTCTAGGGATAAAATTTGCTCCAACCGAAGGCATCCAATGCGCTCTCGGTAATTTATCCGTCCTCCCGACGACTACCCCAATAACTCGGAAGCATAGCACATCCGGTTTGGATTTCAATTTCGAAAACTCGATGGAGGGAAGGAAAACCTTGAAACCTTATAAACTTAATTATTTATAGTGGGAGAATTTTCGCGATTAACGTTACACTTTGCACATTAATCATATTAGCGCGTTTGAGGCATTCATACAATATGAAAAAACCATTCACAACCTAGTTGCTACCAACATGTGGTTCATGGACCGTTCTAGAAAACAAAAACTTCGTAATCTAATTACAAGTCTTCGTCTTGAATCTTCGTCTTCTCGAAATGGATCTTCCTCCGGTCTTCGTCATTACATATAAATTTTACATCGAAAATTGCATCCTAGATACAAACATTTCTAGTAAAATAAATAGGCTCAAACGGCCTTTACAACCCAATCGAATAAAACGAACGATTCAAATCTAAGTCCACGAACCACATCCCCATTCAAAAAGCATTCATCCAATAAATACTATATAAATGGAAAGCGTAGAGATACATTGATCCAATCAACAATATGAACCGATCCAATCGATTCACAATCGGTAATTTGATAACGTTCAAAATAATTCTATCGACCATAAATATTCCAATTAATCAAATTTCCCTTATAAAATGAAATACCATAAATCATTTTAATCATATTAAATCCAATTTAACATGGGAGATTAATTTTCAAGAATACACGAAAAATCGAGCCGGGTGAAACGGCCGATGACCGAGTCACCTCGGCACTACCGGCGATCACGCTGGCTTGGCCGAGTCACGCTCGGAAGAATCTGCCAGACACGACCGAGTCCTAGACACGGTCGTCGCCTGGCGATGACTTGGTAGATCGGACACGACCGTGTCATCCAGACACGGTCGAGTCACTTCGGCCGGACACGCCCGTGTCTCGACACGGTCGGGTCTCCGTGCAGCGGCTCAGCCACATCGCTGCGGACACGACCGTGTCACCCAGGACACGATCGAGTCATTCTCGGCCAAAATACCCTTTTTGTCCAAAAAGTCGTCCGACGACGATTCGGGGCTAGATTTTCGACCGGATATCCAATATCAATATTTTAAGACTTTCATATCTTCAATATAAATCATATTTCCCAGAAATTTAAGATTTATATTTAGACATAAACTTACGAAAAATACAATTATTACGAACGAAAAACATATACCACGATTATGACTAAAATGATTCCAAATCATTCACCATCTAATCGAGCATTCCAAATGCCAATATCGTATATACGATCGCAAGACCTACGCTCCGATACCACTGTTGGGATTCGGTGCCTAAATCGAAGGCCCAGCGGAAGCGGTAAAACGAAAATTAATTCGATCCGAATCCCTACGAGGATCGATCGAGCTACGTATATACGAATATCAAAAACGAAAAGCAAGAGTCGTAAGAAACTAACCCTCGAAGTCCGTTGATTAAATGGTAACCTTCTCTTGAGCTATTCCCCAAGCTTTAGTTTGATCTCTACGAGTTCAATCCGCTCCAAGCCCTTGATCGATCCAACGCCGAAAGCACCGCGTCTCTACTTGCCACGCGCCGGAAAAACGAACGGAATGACAACACCTTGCTATCCTCCGAGGATACGGCTAGAGCTAGGTGATGAAGCTTGTTATAGATATTAATATCACTCTAAGTGTATGAATATCTATCTCTCTCAATATTTCCTCACAAAATATCTCTAAGAAGTTGTGAAGAAGATGAATGAAGAAGATGAATAATGAAGATGATGAAGAAGACTTCTATATCTCTCTCCTCTTCAACCTCACGTTGGAAATGGAATCAAGTAAGTGGGAGAGTTTGTCAAAGACATCATCTTATATTATTTCCACCCTCATGTTTACAACTCATGTAACATGAAGTCTTGTCCCACCAAGTCATTATCATCACTTAATAAATGGAAGAAAAGACAATGGGAAAGTGGGTGGAAGCATAATGGGGCGGCTATCATGAAAAACGAATGAGTTCGGTTCGTTTCGGACTCCGTGAGTCCAAACAGATAAACTCCGATTCTGTCCGATGTATTTGTGTCGATTAATTAATCCAATTAATTAAACATATCAAACACAAAATAACATAATTAATTTCTCCAAGAAATAATTATATTCATGAATTAAATTAATCACCGGTGATATATTTAATCCATTAAGCCGTAAATCAATTTATCCGATAAATCGATTTAAACATCCAATGTCCCAAATTTAGATATCCAATATCCAATATTCATAATGAGAGAATTAGCTCAATTCATTCCGTCGTCAATCCTAATGCGCGACTCGGTAGGTCCGTCTCGATCAAGAATGGGAGGAACCAAAGAGTAGTAGCACCACCTAGCCACTGGTGTCCTACATCAGACTCGACTAAGAACGAATGATTGGGATCATTCAAGAACCATTCTCACGTGAATACCAAGATACGTATAAACCCTTCTTTCAAATGTCCCGATCAAGTTATAGGTCACGGTCGGTCAAACCCTATCTCAGATTGACGCTATGCATGCGTTAATGCAAATCGAGATCATCGAGTCGCCGTGTATCTAATACAACTAGCTCCAATGCTTTGGCCAAAGACTTATGATCTCATCTGCCAATAACCGCATAGGACATATAACCCGCTCACTAACGGAGAAAGAATTCTATCTTGGTATTCAATAGGACCTGCTACTTGCCCGTTAAGATGCACGTCGAGGTTGACCCCCGCCTTCCGGTTTACAGGGTCGAACTACTCTAATGAAAATCTTGACGTCACAAGCACATCCCTACTAAATCCTCAAGTCGAAGGTTCACGAATACCTATCACAACCTTTCGATTCCGTCATTGACTGTCCCGGAGTGAAATCCATGTGACGAATCGAGGGTGAGTCGGTTCGAGTACACTAATCCAATTAGCATACCTATAACGTGTGCTCCCACTAACCATTAGTGTTCGACAGGCACTCTCCATGTCAAAGAACACGTCATACAAGTCTTCACATAAACTTAACGCCCAGTCAAGTTTCATCGACTTGCGAACGATTAAGTATTTGAGCTATAACCTTTCCAGTGCCGACCCCCTTATCCAATAAGGAGTGGAACGTTTTGCTCTCAAATACACGGACTAGTTTCTATATGTTTATTTACGATTTAGGAATGCCAGTAACTACCAGTAAATAAAGAAACATTCATTTGCCTTATATAAATGGTTTACATAATTACAAGTACAATGCCCTCTCTCAACAACCTCTGAGTGGCATTCGAGGGCATACTCCTAACAGGAAATATGTTCGGGATCCTAGTCACATCATCGATTATGGTGAGATCGATATTGCCGAGGACACTACCTTCGAGGAGTGTCCCTTGAAGATTTTGGAGCATCGTGAGAAGCAACTGAGGCATAAGACCATTCCTTTGGTCAAAGTTCAGTGGTAGAGACATGGTGTCGAGGAGGCAACTTGGGAAACCGAGGATAGCATGCGTGCTAGGTACCCCGAGTTGTTTGTTTCGTAAGTTTCGGGACGAAACTTATTTTTTGAGGGGTAGAATGTAATATCCGCATTTTTTCCTTTCTCTTGATATTCTCATTTCGGTGAATTTTCATTTTTGGCAACTCGTTTGTAACCGTATTGACATTTCGAGAATATTTAATATTGGACTTTTTGTCGTTCGAGCTTGTTTCGGACTCGTTTTACTCGATTCGGTGTTTTATGTTGTTTTCGTCGCTATCTCGTGTATTCTCATAAATCGTCGTTCAGAACCGCCGTTTTGGGGTTGCCTAGGATCCATATCACGTTATTATGCGTGTTGTGAGCTTTTGTCGGGCCGTTTCGTAAATTCCCAAAGTTTTGGGATAATTACGTTTGTTGTTGTTTTTCCGAACCTTTGGGTAGCGAGGAATATGTTTTCCTTCAACACTTAAGTTCATCGCCTCGAATCCTTTACGTTCGTACCATCATGAGTCGTTCACCGTTGCATTTCGATCTTTCCGGTTCCTTCCTTGCCAGTGGTTGCGGCCTGTACTCCCCAGAAAGGAGCATTACGTACGTAATGCATGCTTTTGTTATGTATGTAACGGTGTGTGTAAAATAGTACAGGGAATTCTGCAATTTTCGTTACGTACGTAAGCATGGGATAGCTTACGTACGTTAACTAGCTAACGTACGTTAGCATCCTATGGCTAACGTACGTAACTCGACCTGGGTTTATAAACCCAGGAGTTGACCGATTTCGGCCATTATCATTTCTCCTCCTCCCCATTCGACTCTTAGGCGATCTTCTTGGCACTTCTGGCGATTTGAAGCTTTGTAACTCCGAGCCATCTTCTTCTTCGAGTTTTTGGAGTATATTATCAACATCTAATCGTGTTCTTCGTCATTAATTCGAGGTAAACTCCTAGGACCTTGTTTTTTTTGGGGAAACTTGGGTTTTCGAGTTTTTCGTCCGATTCGTTCCGTATGGTTGATTATTTCATGATGGATATGATTAATCTCGTTGGTATTATTGGTTTCCTACGGATTCATGGTATATTTCGTGGTATTTTTGTACTCGAGAGGGTTTGGTTGTGGTCCGCCCTCGTTGTTGTTTTCATACGAATATACATGAATCGTAGGCGGGTTTTCGGATGTATTCCAATTCCATATTCGTTTAGGATTGGTTGTGATTGTGTTCTTCGAATTGTTAGGTTTGTAATTGTCGATCCCTAACATTCGTCGGCGTTTTTCCTTCCGTTCATTGCGTCGTCTATTATTCAAGGCAAGTAATTCTTGGAAACCTCTATGCTTAACGTGAAATGGTAATGTATATTGTGTGTGCTTTAATCACCTCATGAGGATACTACGGGGCCTCCAGGGAATCTATGGCTTTGTCCTGGATTCATGAGTTTGTTTCGCTAGCCAGCTCGGGAGGGTCCTTAGAGGCCTCGAGTGGGATTCGTGGCTTCGTCCCGGTCCTAGGCGACGTGTGTGCTTGATTTGTTTTATGAATGTGGCCAGCTCGGGAGGGTGCTTAGAGGCCTCGAGTGGGATTCGTGGCTTCGTCCCGGTCCTAGGCAAATTGATTGTGACTGTTTGTTTCCGGAAAAGACATGTCTGGTTTTGGTTTTTGAAATGACTTTGGTGCATGTACTATGAAATGTGTAAGCGTTTGGTTTGCCTTGATTACTTGTACTAGCATAATTGCTAACCTCGTTGGGGACCCGTTGTGGGGAAATTCTTTTTATGGATTTCAGGTTATGATCATCCGGACGAGCGATTGCTGGGACAGTACGAGGATGCTGGCCAGGGTCGTTGACATGTGCATCGAGTCCTTTTATTTCCGTTGTTCCATTCGATATGGTTGTTGTCTGCTTTTGAAACTTATAGATTGTACTCTCGAGTACTTAGGCTTTTCTCTTCGGATTATGATTTGTATTCATTGAAGTTATTTATGTTTGCTATTGTTGATTATTCCGCCGGTTGTACCGGGCGTGTTATTTGATTTTCAATTGGATGATGTGTGTTTTTACGGTGGTAAATTGTGTCTAGCCTGGTGGGTCCCATGTAGGGGTCCATGGCACTGTAATATACCTTGAATATCTCGGGGGTGTTACACCCGCTCCCCTTCTTCTGAATGTTCTCTCCGGCTTGGCGATTTTGCTTCTTTAGTTGTCGATAAAATTTCTTCATAGGCCCTTTGTTACCATAATGATAGCATTCAATGTTGGCATACTTCCCTCTAGAATTACTTCTTTGTGGCCCTCTATTACTCTGACCTCTGCTTTAACCTCTTCCCCGCCATTCGGTAATAAGAATATCCGACTGTGACGAAGATCCCTGTGACTTTCTTCCGACCTCCTCGTTCAGCATGTTCCCCTTTACAAGTTCCATAGAAATGACACCATCAGGGCAGAGTTAGACAACGACATACGAAACGTCTCCCAAGTATCCGGCAAAGTGCCCAACAACCACAAAGCTTGAACCTCCTCTTCGAATTTAATGCCCATTCCTGCAAGTTGATTAATGATGCATTCAAATGATCAGACAGAGGAGTCGAATCTCGATATTTTAGACTAATCATATGTTTAATGAGGAATAGCTTATTATTTCTCGTTTTCCGAGTATACAATTGCTCGTGCTTGTGCCACAACTCTCGAGCGTTCTTCTCTATACTGATATGATTCAAACAATTATCATCAACCCATTGTCTAATATAACCACAAACTTGACGATGCAAAATAGTCCATTCCGAATCTAACTTCCCATCCGGTTTGTCCTTGCTAAACACTGGTAGATAATAATCCTTCACATATAAAAGGTCTTTCATCTTACCCTTCCATACATGGTAGTTCGAACCATTCAAATTCACCATTCTACTTATATTGGCTTCTATCTTACAATTGAGATAATACAACCACGAAACAACCGTGGCTCCGATACCACTTTATTGGGAAAAACAACACAAAGATGTCACAACGAAAATGTGGATCCTCGTTTGACAATTTTCCCAATCTCAATTGTAACTTTGAGGTTACCGACGAGTAAAGTAAATCAAATACAACTCGACAAACAATACAAATGATATAAAAAATAATAAACAACGAGACACAATTTTTAGCATGGAAAACCCCTCAAGACGAGAGTAAAAAACCACGGGACCGAACCCGCTTAAATCCACTATCACCAATTCACAATACACGATTCGTCCCTAGTACAAACTAGAGGTATACAACAATCTTCAAATACTTGGCAATAAACAATCTTCAAGTATTTGGAATACACAAAAACAACAAGATCGAGAAATAAAAATGCTAAAAATAGCTTACACAAGAAGCTTACAAAATACCCCAATTTTCCGACTCCAAAACTCGATCTACTCCGGTGAAAAGATTTGCTCAATCGCTACCAAGCTCTTGTCAAAATATCACGACGATCCGATCGATACAACTCTGGAAAATCGAACAAGTATAATCTCTCTTTTCTCTTCTCTCTCTTGTATATCTCTCTCTCGTGTATCTCTCAAAAGTGGGTGTTGAAGTGGTGAAAAACGCAGCTCAAAATGCTGCTAAAAAGACACCCAGGGCCTGTTGACTTTATGTGCCGGGGCACAGACATTGTGCCTAGGCACACTCAGAAAATGGGTGACAAAAAATTTCCAGGGGGCCGCGGCATAGAGGGCGTGTGCCGCGGCACGCAGTCCAAAGGCTCCCACGAATTTGGAGCAAAAATAGTGTGCCGCCGCGGCACATATTATTTCGAGCCTATATTGCAGAAATAAATCCTACAGAAACACCAATGGCGAATTAGTTGCAGTAAGCCCCATAAGTGATTTTGCAAGACCTATTATCCGAAATGCTACTTCTTTCATCGCCTTGGGAGAGGCGGACCAAAATTATGAGCTAAAGATGATCCAGTTCAACCAACTACCATCATTCTGTGGGATACAAATGAGGATGATCTGAATTTTATTTGGGAATTAAATTCAATTTAAGATAGAGGTGTTCTCCTTATGCGCTTAAGGATTAGAGCCAAAAGACATGGTTGATCTACCTTAGCATTAAATTCTTTGACTACTTGGGACGCTATCTACAACAATTTCATGGGGAGATTTTATTCGCACCAAAATATCGCCGATCTTCGCACCAAGGTTGTAATGTTTAATCAAACCAAGGGAGAGATACTTCTTGAGGTGTGGGATCACTTCAAGAGCTTCCAATTAAAATTCCCACATCACTACTTTCCTCTTGAGCTTCTTAATCATGATGTTTTGGCCCCAAATTATCAATACATGGCAGATAACTCTGACGAAGGCGATACTAGCAAACACACCACGAGTGAGATATATGAGATTTTTGGACCATGGGATCTAATTCACAATAGAAGAGTGCAAGAGGGAAGCGAGCCATTGTGAACCAAGTAACTCTCAATAATAACATCAATAGGCAGCTAGCAGAGCTTAGAAAGCAAGTGAAATTGCTCACGACAAAGGTAGGACCCCTCAGCCCATACTATCAGCTGAAATATATGGAGTTTTCAGAGGCCATGGTCACGGAAAAAAATGTATGTACAATAGTGGTCAAGCCACTTTTCAACAAGCAAGAGCAAGCTAACGTAATTCAGCGTCTCCAGCCATGACCGAGGAATAATCCCAATTCTCAAACATACAGTCCGTGATGGCGTAATAACCCTAATTTTTCTTGGGATAATCCGAACCAACAATATCAACAACCTACCATAATTATCCCATGTGAAGAGCCTATTCCAATGCAACCGTCTCCTCAGTCAGAAAAGCCATCTTTGGAAAATAGCTTGCAGACATTTATCCAAGTGAGAGCACAACAACAAGAAGGAAATAGCTGGCGTTTTGATGCACTGGAGGTGTTAGACAAGAAGTCGAGGCTCAAGTCAGTCAGTTGGCTGGGAAGGTTAATGAGATTTTGCAGTAGTTTGAAAATAGGAAACTGCCAAGCCAACCGTTACAAATGTAAGCAGTGACTGCTATTTGGGAGAAGTAGGAACCAGAGCTAGTTTAGAAATACGCTATGGCTACAAATAAATCTCAAGTTGGAGCTCCCCGATTGAGCAAAAAATGGAGCTACACTCGACCATAAGCAAGGGAGTGCAAAAGGAGTCGACCCCTCATAAGGCGAAAAATCATATCGGCCGTCTATTCCATTTTTTATTCGACTAGTTGATGAGCATAACCAGCTGAGATACAAGGTTCATCAACTCAAAAATAAATGTGGTGAAAAGAATAAGCAGCAGCATGAAGTTGTTGTTGGAGCTATGGCGACGCCACTGATCAATCAGCAGGAGATGCCGCAAAACAAAAGATGATCCACGTAACTTTATTCTATAGTTACGTCTAGATTATGATAGACATGTGTTTGGCATGCTAGATTTAGGTGCTGCTGTTAGCATGATGTCATATGCCTCATTTAGACAGTTGGGGCTCAGGATACTAAAACCAACTCACATGATTTCAAAAATCACAGATGGGTCTCTTCGATATCCCAAAGGAATAGTTGATAACATAATAGTAAAAGTAGATGGTTTAGTGGTTTTCGAGGATTTTGTGGTTTTAAATATGGAAGAAAATGAGAATTTAAGTGAAAATTATGTTGTTTTGTTAGGACGACCTTTTATGGCCACGACAGATACCTACATTTAAGCAAGGATGGGGAAGGTGATTATGAGGGTTTTAGGACAATCTGCTTTATTTTCCATTCACGATACTCACTTATGCCTTGGACAAGAAATGAATTTTGTTAGAACAGCCATATGGCACATCAAACGGTGGAAGAACAATTAGATCGTGATAACGCGCTAGCTCAAGACAAGATACGCAACTCCTGCTAAATCCAAAAAAATCATTAGGATAATGACGTTAAGCAAAACGCTTTGTGGGAGGCCACCCACATTTATTTTTATTTGTTTTTTTCTCTACTTTTTTCCCTTTTTTTTCCTTTTATGTTATTTATGTAACGATTATTGAAGGTTTCAAAGTTTGATTCATGTTAGCCGATCCCAAATCATTTTGGGACTAAGGCTTAGATGTTGTTGTTGTTGTTGTTGTTGTTGTTGTTGTCGTCGTCGTCTTATTACTTTCAAAAAAACACAAAAGAAATGTTATTCAAGATATCTGGGGTGAAACGGCGCTCACAGCAAGCTCGTGCTCACCTGAGCCCATGCCTATCACTCACAAGTGAGCGTTCGAACTGAGGGAATGAATCGATGCTCATAGTGAGCCAGCACTCACCCGAGCCTTGTTCCTCTCACTCATTAGTGAGTGCCCGTTGCGAGGGAATACTCACATTCATTAGCTGCATCACTCACCAATGAGCACACACATGAGCCCGCGCTCACTCCTTAATAATAGAGTACACAACAACAACAACAACATTATCCTAACGCTCAACGGGCCCGCAAAAAAGAGGCTCGGATGTCTGACGCTTCTTACCACTGTCTTAACACAGAGACACAGAGAGACTGTTTCCGGATGATCCAAAATGAAAATTGCATCGAGAATTGCATGGAATGACTAGTACTCCAGCCTTACCCCTGTCTTAATAATAGAGTACCCTCACCACAAATAATTTTTTGTATTAAATAATTAGGTTAAATGTATTAAAATTATATTCTTATTAAAATTATGTATTTTACTATTAGAAACTAATTTTGTTTTACAGTAGTAACAAATTTTAGAAAATAAGTTATTGATGAAAATTTTAAAATATTCTAAAAATTGGAATATTCACACTTTAGCCGACGACTAGATCTGTGTCATCGGCTAAAATATAAAGTAGCCGTCGGCTAAAGTGTGTTTTCTACGGCTAAAGTTTCTATACTTTAGCCGACGACATATTACCGTCAGCTAATATTTTGGGACTTTAGCCAAAGATCGGCCTCAAAGTCATCGACTACACTATAAGTTCGTCGGTTAAACCATGATTTGAGTCGACAGTCAACAACTGTCGTCGATTGTTCTCCGATCGGTCTTCAGCTAGGTGCAAATTTTTGTAGTGTTATATAATTTTTGCTCCGATTCTCATGGCAAGAACAAAGAACCCGACCTACCGAGCGAAATTCTACAACCAGAGGTATCTCAAAGTTCTAACATATAAGAAGATCCACTTGACATCAGTTGTTGAAGGGCACTTTTTTGTCCGACTCAAAGGAAAAAGGTAACTCCTCCACACCCTTTCTATTTTCTTTTGCTTGATGGGTTAGAGGTTTGTGAACGAATTGATGGGATTTTGGAAAAATAAAACCTATATAAATATGTGTATATGGTGTTCGGGTCATATGAGCGCTTTCTACTGGGGCTAGGATACGTCGTTAAGGCTTTGGCAACACAAGTTGGAATTCTAACTAGGTTACGGTATTAATGAACATAGTTGCACCCGGAACCAATTGATCTAAGCGAGCTACAGATGGCAAAATAACATTTAATGAGGGCGCATTTGAGATTTTTAAAATTAGTGATGCGTAAGGATCTATTTGGCTAATCCAGCGGCAGGCCATAACTCGAGTGCATGACATCTAGCCACGCCCAGTCAGGATAATGACCCACCTTTACCGGGAGCCGATAAGGACACCACCGGCGAGACTGAGACGCTCCGATTTCCAAGCACTCAAATAACTTTGGATCTTGTGCTTGTACATAAATAGTTGGAGGAAGACCTGTTTTGGTGCCATGGATACCCGAATGACCTCTTTTGAGGATTGCTACGTGAGGACGTTCCCAGAGCCACTACACCATCCATTCCGTACCAAGAGTGATCCAACTCACTGTTATTTGGTTGTACTTTTTGTACCTTTTTCATTCGTGTGTGTGGTGTTCGTTTTTTGGATATGCATAGATTGAACATGTGTTGTTTAGTTTGTTTAGTTGATGTTTTTGGTGGTGTTAATATATTTTGATTTGTCTATTTGCTTGGTTGTATCATTAGATCTTGTTTTCATGGTATATTGGTTTGGTTGTTGTACGAATACTTGAGAGGAGGAGCAAACAATTGAGAATTCAGTGGTCGAGACACGGAGTCGAGGAGGTTCTCGTTTGTGTAGTTTGAATATGGACAAATCTTTTTATGGATTTAGCAACTTTTGGGGAAGTATTTTTTTTCCTATGCCTCGCTTTACATTTATGTTCAGTCACGACATTGCCCGTTTTAAGTGTGTGTTGGGGGGGGGGGGGGATTTGATAAATTTTGATCTTTGTCACTACCAATATTTAGACTTTAGCCGACAACAAAAAGTCGTCGGCTAAAGTAAAAACTGTCGGTCAAAGTGGCCAGTTGTCGGCTAAAAGTTGGTCGGCCGAGGTCGGTCGGATAAACTTTAGCCGACGGCAAATACAAAAGGTGGTCGGCTAAAGTTCAACTTTAGCCGATGACGTGATAGTTGTCAGCTAAAATATTTAGGTTTTAGCCGATGGCGTAATAGTTGTTGGCTAAAGTATTACACATTTTAGCCGACGATTTATTTGTTGTCAGCTATAGTGCTTTTCTATTTTTATTAAATATAAATTTTAGACGACGGTTTGTGCAAATGTCGTCGGCTAAAGTCTATTAAAAAAATATATTCAGGTTTTGGTATCCCCAAACCTGTTCAGATAACCTGTTATTCCAACTGTACAATAGACCACCATACATCACAATCAACATACATCAATAAACGAAAAGCATAATTTATACACCAATAGTATAAAAATCACACCATATCAACATGTCATGTAGCAACATCAACAAAATCACTATAAACACCAAAGTTAATGAACACGAGTCTAAATAAAAAAACATTTAGCATTAATAATATGTTTATACAGCAAAAGAACTACTACAATGACAACTAAAATCCTCAAAGATCCGTCAAATTTTTAAAGATAGAAGAAGGATTACTACCGTATTGCATGTCGTCCCCCCGAGGCTGTGAAGAAGAAGGGGTGTTTATGAATCAAAGAATTGAGGTGGTGGTGGTACCAGAATTCCCGACTGAGCCACGGTCTGACTCAATGACATCATATATTGCATCATGGCTTGTTGAACCTTCCTTTGTTCCTCTTGAAATTTCTGGAACTGGTCTTGAGACTTTCTTTCCTCCTCAGCTCGGAGCTCCCTCTCGATCCTTAATTCCTCCTCCAGATAGGTCCTTTGAGTGTCACCCTTTTGATTGCGCTGAAATCCTATAGTATTCTTCAATAATTGGTTGCCTTCATCTCCCATCATCTGCATCCGATAATGACCCCCTTTAGGAGGGTAAATGTTAGCCCACACCCTTGCCCTAATGTAGGGATCGGCCTGATCGATCTCTCGCGTGCTAACTCGAGACCAGTCTCGTCCAAATCTAGATGCTCCTCCCTCGCCATATCTATCAACATCCTCTCAGACTCCTCAGTCACTCTCTCCTAATTAAGTGCAAGCAAAAAAGTAACCGAATATTAATAAAGTTCAGAGGTAAAGACTGATAGCAGTATTAAAATAGTTAGGATACATTTACAACTTACAAGTCTATCCAGATAGTTCGGATATGCCTTCTGAGTCCCGTAGACAAAGGCATTTGCCACATTTTCATCAGAAGTGGCCTCGTGCGAAACTCTCGCTAACGACCGTGAACCTAAGTTGTGGTGCTCCGTCAAACCCTTACGGTTAGCAGTGTTGGTTGAACTGCTCACCTACACATAGAAACATGTAATTTTCATTTAACAAGGAACAAAATTACCACAAGTAAATTTCATATACATTACATATCTTTAAACAACAATAACATTACGACAATATTTAGAGCTCGATTACATACAATATAGTCTGGGTCGCTAAAACGTGCGCATAGCCACCTCCACTCGTACTCCCGATACTTGAACTCCTCGGGAGTAGCATCGCGGGAATTACCCCAAGCTGACTAAAATATCTGTAGCTCATTTTTCCAAAATTTGCACCTATAACAAATATTTATTAATAATAATCAAACATTAGCAAAATATATTTGTAAAGTATTTTGTAAATTTTATGTATTTATTTACTGTGATTTTGTGTTATTTTTTTATTCTTATTAATAAAGTTATTTGTTTATTATGTTATTCATAAATAATCTGTTGTGTGTGTATAGTTGTTATCATGCAGTTGAATGTTGAGATTTAAGTTTAATGATTATGTTAAATGTCATTTTTAAATTTGTTGTTTGTGTATGCTTATCTAATAAAACCAAACCAAATCAAATATACTCAGTATATCCCGCTCAGAGCAGGGTCTGGGGAGGGTAAGATGTACACAGACCATGCCCCTACTTTTATGGTAGGGAGGCTATTTCCGTGAAGACCCCCAACTTAGTGCACAGCAAAGTATTGAGTGATATATACAAAGAAGCATATGATTGGAAAAAGCTCAAAACCATACTTGAGCCCATGGCTTAATTCACATGAGACTTACCTAATGGGGCTTTGGCAGCTACACTCTCGATGAACGCTGCTATAACAGTAGAGAGGTTAACTCTGCACTCAGCTCCTTGTCAAAAATACACCACATGAAAAGGGTAAAAGGATAAAATATACAATAAAGTAAAAAATGCAATGCTCTAGGTCAAATCTAACCGAGACAACCCAATCCTGAGGCTTTCTATTAAAGCACCGCTCCCTACACAGGAATCCACAACTCTGATCAGGCGACTTCAAGAGCACCTATCAACAGTCATGGTCTCGGAAAGGTTTAAAGCCTTCAAATCTAACCTCACCTGCTGCTCCCAGGTTCTCCTTGGTCTGCCTCTCCTCCTCTTTCTACAACCAATAAAATCTCGACCCTCCTCACTGGAGCAGATGCCTGCCTCCTGCAGACGTGGCCAAACCATCTCAATCTCCCTGCCCTAACTTTCACTGAAATGGGCGCCACTTCTAGCGCATTCCTGAAAACCCCGTTCGAGATTCTATCCAACATTGTGCGACCACACGATCAACGTAACATTCTCATTTCAGCTGCTTCCAACTTGCTCTCCAGCGACTTCTTCATCGCCCAACATTCGGAGCCATACAACATTGCAGGTCTGATTGCCGCTCTGTAGAATTTACCCTTCAACTTTAGAGGGACTTTCTTGTCACACAGGACCCCTGTCGCTGCTCTCCACCTTAGCCACCCCACCATGATACGATGAGTGACATCATCTTCACACTCACCTTCCTTCTGAATGATCGAACCCAGATACTTGAACTTATCCGTACAGGGTACGATCTGATCCGCAATCATTACCTCGACTTCTTCCTCGTTGGCCTCACCACTAAAGTTACACCGGAGATACTCGGTCTTAGACCGGCTCACCCGCAAGCCCTGGGATTCTAACTTAGACCTCCATAGCTCCAACTTTGAGTCCACCTCCCTCCTCGACTCCGCCACTAACACAATATCGTCAGCAAAAAGCATGCACCACGGGACGCCATCCTGTATCCCCCGTGAAAAGTATGCTTATATAATGTTAATGTTAATGTGTTAGTTATATTATTTTTATGTATAATTAATATTATAATGTTTTATGTAATTCTAAAAGTGTAAGTTATAATACTCATAATTACAAGTAAATTAGAATGTTTACCATGTTTAAATTTATCAATCAAATTAACTTATATGTTTACAAGTTGTGAATTTTATATTACAAAATATTTTATATTAATAAATAAATTATTAAAACATTTGACAAATACATAGTTTTAACAATAACTAAAATGATGCAAAAATTTCTCGAGTAATTACTCAACTACGTATTTTTTATATATTTATATAGTTTTTATATAATAATATTTTATATAGTTATACAAATTTTATATAATGATATTTTATATATTTAAATTTAATTATACTTTAGCCGACGACCCTGAGGTTGTCGGCTATACCCGGTGTAATACCCGTAATTTCGATTTCCGGTAATTTCTTTTCTTCGGCGAAAGTCCATTTTGACGACTCGCTCATGACCGTTTCGTCATTCCGAGAATGATTAATTCTGCACTTTTTGTCATTCGAGTTCGTTTCGGTGTCATTTTGTTGAGTTCCGTGCTTTTTGACGACTTTTCCGCACTTGAGTTCGATTCTTGCGAATCTCGTTGGAAACTGCTGTTTCGAGTTTCCAGTTAGTCCATTTACCTTTGTTAGACGTGTAGTGAACTTCGGTTTGGTTATTCGATCACGTATCGTGATTTTCGGACGTTTTGGGTCATTTTTGTAATTTCCCAAAGTTTGGGGTAATTACTTCCGTTGTCGAATTCTGACACTTCGGGTGGTCGGAATCGTGTGTTCTCTTAGCGCTTGGATTCGTCTTTGCAAGTACTTCGTAACCGTATCTCCAGTTTTTACTCAGGTTCGGGTTTCAGGGTCGTCCGGGCCGTCGGAATGGCCACGGCCGAGTCACGGCCGGGCGAGGGCTGCGGCGAGTTACGGCCGTAAGGTGCGATTCTACGGCCGTAATGTGTGCGATTACGACCGTAGGCGTGATCGAATACGTCCGTGCGGGCGCTGGGCATCTTCCGGACGAAGGCGATTCTGGCCGTAATGTGTGCGATTACGGCCGTAAGTATCCCGGCGATTCTTTGGCGATTTTTGACGAATGCGATTACGGCCGTAAGGATCGCGAGTACGGCCGTAAGGGCGAGTTACGGCCGTAAAACCTGCCGGTCTGGCCGTAACGTCCGGCGTGTCCGCTATATAAGGCTGTGCCGTTTTTACTCATTTCTTCACTTTTCTTGCGGCTATCAGACGGGTGCGACTGGAAATAGGGTTCTTGGTCGATTTTACTCAATTCCAAGACGTTTTGGAAGATCCTTGTCAATTATATCATCATCTAATCCTTGTTCTTCGTCGGATCGAGGTAATTCTTCCGTAGAACCCTAGTTATGTAATTTTGGGGGTTTCTTCGTGATTCTTCGATTTAATCCGTGGTGGATGAATTTATTATGGTATTCTTGTTGTCTTGGCCACGATCTTCGGATTTTGTAACTCATATATCGATTTTATCACCCGGGACTTGATTTCCGATTTCTTCGAAGGAACCCTCGGATTCTTGTTGTTTTTCCGGTTGATTCGGATTCCGTTTAACGTTATTTATCCGTGGTGATGTTAATTTCGTAGCGATCGTGAGGTTGTCGGATTCTTGGTCGTTTTCGGAAGTTCGAGGGCTATCCGACCGTGTTCGTTCGTTGTTTTGTTTCTCGCGGTACCGAGGCAAGTATCTTGCCCATACTTTTCATGTTTCGTAGACGGAATCGTTGATAAATGATTTTATGTGCAATCCGAATGTTTTAATGAACTTTTAAAAAAGATCGATATGTTCTCGATAATTGTTGTCTTTCAAAAGGTAATTCGTATGCTTCGGGGATTAATTTGCTTTCGGAATATGTGCGTTAGTTTCGTATGTTGGAAGATGTTAAAAATATTTAGTGAATTTAGTAGACCGTAATTATTTGCCGAGGATTGTGTATTGATATGTGTAATTGTTCGGTGAATATATGACGTTGTGTGATATTAGTTGTTATTCCTTCGTGGGGAGGTTGTGACGTTTGGTGTTGTTTGGTATTGGTATTTGCTTGTGGTTGTGTGACATTAGTTGTGAGTGTACGTCGACTAAAGTGGCCATTCTAGCGAAGTACCTAGCATTTGTATGCATATTCTAGTATTCGAATTATGGCTTCCCGTGGCGTTGTGGATGATATGTGTATGTTCACCTAGGGACGGTCTGACGAGGCCTCTAGGGGTACGTTGCTGTGAGTTGCGTATCGCGAACTATGGTTAACCACCCAGGGATGTCCGACGGGGCTCTGCGGGGTACGGTGGTCGTGATTCTCGTACCAAGGTTAACTTTGAAATGTTTTGTTGGAGAACTGTGATTTTTGGCGCATATTTCGTCTGATTAGAATGGCAGTCCAAATGGTAGGGTACTTAGCTGGAATGGCACCAATAAATGTGTTGTGTATGATTCGTCTCTTGGTTGTGATAATTTGGTATGGGTACGTGAGTCCTGTGGTTGCTCTGTGCATTGTAGCTCTGTGGTATGTTGAGTGAGACTGTTGTCATGGTAATGTTTGACACGGTGTAATTTCCACCGGGTTATTCTTGCGAGTATGTGATGTGGATGATTTGGGTCGTGGACCCCTGTGTTGTGATTGGAATGTTATGATTGGGTTGTGGACCCCTGTTATCTGCTATCGGAATTGTATTTTGAAATAAACGATTGTTGGGCTATGTCTCTAAGTGTTTCGAAAGACTTGAAAATTCTTAAACCCCAAATGCTTTCAAAACTCCCGAGATCGTACAATGTTTTGTAAGATGTAAAATGGTTTTATTTCCTATCTTTCATAATTCAAACTGTTTGATCAAGCGAATTATCTCGGGAAGTATATTCATGATTTCTATGTTCTTGGAGTATGATATGTATGGCTTGTCTTTGTATTTATACTTGCACTAGCAAAACAGTGGAGTTTTGCTAACCCCCGAGTCTTCGGGGGGTGGATGTCTGTTTTGCGTCCAGGTACTTGCAGGTTGCCGGGGAGCAATTCACAGGATCGTTACGAAGGATGATGGAAAACGACAATACTAATCACATGAAGACCGGTGTTGAGTCTTTTGGCGATGTCTTGTTGTTTTGTCCTTCCGTTGTGTCTATTATTTCCGTTTTACGGGAATGTTGATTTATGTTAACCCCTGTGTGGGTATGAGTTACGATAAAGAGTAATGTAGGGTTGATGTGTATGTTGTGGTAAAGACCAAATCGGTCTAATAGTCCGTTAATTACCCATGTCGGTATGTAACATATCGTATTGTATTGTGGTGTTTCTGTATTTAGCCTGGTAGATCCTCACGGAGAGGGTCTACGGCGCTGTAATATTCCCGAGTGGTCTGGGGGTGTTACAGAATATGGTATCGGAGCCAAGGTTGCGGAAACCTAGGCTGTCGGGTCGAGTTGTGTGTTTTCGGGTCTTGTCTTGTCTTGTCTTGTCAGATTTTGTCTGACTGAGTCGTGTCGCGACGCGTCGTCTGAGGTGTCGGTCGTGATTAGTATCGAGGTGCAGCCATCATCTTCGTGTGATCTGTGGATGTAAGTCTCCCTACTTTGTTGTGTCCCGTGTTATACGAGCTTGTGTGATTATATGTTATTATGTGGAGTTTAAATGTGCCTGGTGAATACGTACTCCATACTTGTTTGATTCTCATATTGTGCTAGAATGAAAAGTGATACCGGTGTATAAATGTGTGTATATATTGTGTGAATCGTTTTATTGAAGTAATGGCTTGGTGTGATCCCGCAAGGAAAGTTTGTCAATGTGATATTTCAAAGTTTAATTATTTTGAAGAGTCACGTAAATTTTATTTTTAAACATCCTTCAAGAAAGGAATTTTTTTGATTTCGTATGATGACCTCGAGACCGGAATTTTTTTTAGAACTTAACTACTTATATTTTACTTTCATCTTGCATTGCAAGTTTTCAAAATTTGATTTTGAAAACTCAAATGAGGTCTACCAAAAATTTACTCGAAACGTGGCTCTTGCTTTCGACTTTTTGATTTCATGATCGTCGGTTCGGGGGTATGTAGTGATGTCGGAATTATTATTAGGTCAATAATGCTCAAAATTGTGATTAAGTTGGTGGTGTGAACGTTAAGTCGTCCTAAATGCACTTGTTGTGAGAGTCCTCATTACTGAGAGGTAGGATTTCAGTTTTAGATGTTAATTATCTTATGACGGTCGCTTGTGTGATACTGTAATTACGTGGACAGATGATGTTGAAGTGTGATTGGATTTGATGGTAATGGATCGTATTCTGATATAGTGGTAAATTATATCTGTTGTGGGTGTGTTCGAAAACGCTTTTCTGAAAATTTTATAACTTGAACAAGTTGTGGAAAATTAAAATTCATAAAGTTTTGACAAAGTTAATTTCAAACCGAGGTACCAAAAACACTCTCAAATTTTTATTTTGAATAATCATGCAAATCCAAAGATTTCCAAATGACACCATTTAAAAGGATACCTCGTGGATCTTCTTATCGAGTTGCTATTAGTTGTCTTATGTGATATATCAAGGCAAGTTGGCAATTTGATACATTATTTTGCGATGTTGTACCATTGTATTGAGAGAGTATCCGCTTAATATGCCGAGGGGCAAAGGGCGCGGTCGTGACCACGGTACAGGCAGTCATGGAGATTAGATGCGGGACCAAGAGAAGATTTTCGGGAAGGTTGCTATTCTAGCACTTCGCTCTCGTTGTTTAGGTTTTGGGGACGAAATCTCTTTTAAAGGTGATATGGTGTAATACCCATATTTTTCGCTTTCGTTTTATTCGACTCTATTGACTCGTTTGCATTCGTCGGTATTTTTTGGACTTTTTCTACTCTTCACTTTTTGTTGTTTGAACAAGTTGCGGTGTTGTTCTGGGTTAATCCAATTATCGTTGTGATTTTTTTTTCTTTCACCGGATCGTATATATTGTCTTGAGTCGAGCTGTGAACTATGGGGATGCTATTCAATTTTCGTTATTCGTTATGATTCGTACATGATTGATCGACTGTCATTGTCTCGATCGTTGTAATTCAATTGTTTGATTGTTCGGTTTTTGTTGATCTCGTTCCGTGATTGTTGAATGTTCAGACTCCTTCGTAATTCCCTTAAGTTCGGGAAATTAGTCTCGTTTACAATCTTCCAACCCTTGGGCGGTGGAATTCCGTATTTGTTCAGCGACTGGCTCGCGTTTTGATTGATGTACCGTTGGGTTGGTCAATCATATAGATTTTCGTTCGTTGTGTTTTATGATTGTTCGGATAATTGACTTGACCATATTATCAGTTTGATGACGCTTGTCACTTGTTGGTTTTATTATGTCTCTATCGGTGGCGTTGTGTTGGTCGTCGTGGAGCGTGTTTTCACGCCGTATGTGTCTTTGCATTTCTTGCAGCATTTCGCCGTTGGGCGCGAGTTCTCGGTTTTTGTGTATCTCGTCGATTTTTCCTGGTGGGGATATTGCTTCTCCCTACTTGTTTTAAGTTTCGGGACGAAACTTCTTTTAAGGAGGGTAGAATGTAATACCCGTAATTTCGATTTCCGGTAATTTCTTTTTTTCAGCGAAAGTCCATTTTGACGACTCGCTCATGACCGTTTCGTCATTCCGAGAATGATTAATTCTGTACTTTTTGTCATCCGAGTTCGTTTCGGTGTCGTTTTGTTGAGTTCGGTGCTTTTTGGCGACTTTTCCGCACTTGTGTAGTGAACTTCGGTTTGGTTATTCGATCACGTATCGTGATTTTCGGACGTTTTGGGCTATTTTTGTAATTTCCCAAAGTTTGGGGTAATTACTTCCGTTGTCGAATTCCGACACTTCGGGTGGTCGGAATCGTGTGTTCTCTTAGCGCTTGGATTCGTCTTTGCGAGTACTTCGTAACCGTATCTCCGGTTTTTACTCAGGTTCAGGTTTCGGGGTCGTCCGGGCCGTCGGAATGGACACGGCCGAGTCACGGCCGGAGCAGGGCCTGGCCTGGCCGAGTTACGGCCGTAAGGCGTGATCGGGTACGGCCGTACGGGCGCTGGGCATCTTCCGGACGAAGGCGATTCACGGCCATGTGTGTGCGATTACGGCCGTAAGTGTCCGGCGATTCTTTGGCGATTTTTGACGAATGCGGTTATGGCGTAAGGCTGCGGAAATCGTCCGTAAGGGCGAGTTACGGCCGTAAGGCATTGCGATTCACGGCCGTAAGCGTCGGCGATGTCCGGCTATATAAGGCACAGCGGCCGTTTTACTCATTTCTTCATTTTTCTTGCGGCTATCGGACGGGTGCGATGGGAAATAGGGTTCTTGGTCGATTCTACTCAATTCCAAGACGTTTTGGAAGATCCTTGTCAATTATATCATCATCCAATCCTTGTTCTTCGTCGGATCGAGGTAATTCTTCCGTAGAACCCTAGTTATGTAATTTTGGGGGTTTCTTCGTGATTCTTCGATTTAATCCGTGGTGGATGAATTTATTATGGTATTCTTGTTGTCTTGGCCATGATCTTCGGATTTTGTAACTCATATATCAATTTTATCACCCGGGACTTGATTTCCGATTTCTTCGAAGGAACCCTCGGATCCTTGTTGTTTTTCCGGTTGATTCGGATTCCGTTTAACATTATTTATCCGTGGTGATGTTAATTTCGTAGCGATCGTGAGGTTGTCGAATTCTTGGTCGTTTTCGGAAGTTCGAGGGCTATCCAACCGTGTTCGTTCGTTGTTTCATTGCTCGCAGTACCGAGGCAAGTATCTTGCCCATACTTTTCATGTTTCGTAGACGGAATCATTGATAAATGATTTTATGTGCAATCCGAATGTTTTAATGAACTTTTAAAAAAGATCGGTATGTTCTCGGAAATTGTTGTCTTTCAAAAGGTAATTCTTATGCTTCGGGGATTAATTTGCTTTCGGAATATGTGCGTTAGTTTCGTATGTTGGAAGATGTTAAAAATATTTAGTGAATTTAGTAGACCGTAATTATTTGCCGAGGATTGTGTATTGACTTGTGTAATTGTTCGGTGAATATGTGACGTTGTGTGATATTAGTTGTTATTCTTTCGTGGGGAGGTTGTGATGCTTGGTGTTGTTTGGTATTGGTATTTGCTTGTGGTTGTGTGACATTAGTTGTGAGTGTACGTCGACTAAAGTGGCCATTCTAGCGAAGTACCTAGCATTTGTATGCATATTCTAGTATTCGAATTATGGCTTCCCGTGGCGTTGTGGATGATATGTGTATGTTCACCTAGGGACGGTCTGACGAGGCCTCTAGGGGTACGTTGCCGTGAGTTGCGTATCACGAACTATGGTTAACCACCCAGGGATGTCCGACGGAGCTCTGCGGGTTACGGTGGCCGTGAGTCTCGTACCAAGGTTAACTTTGAAATGTTTTGTTGGAGAATTGTGATTTTTGGCGCATATTTCGTCTGATTAGAATGGCAGTCCAAATGGTAGGGTACTTAGCTGGAATGGCACCAATAAATGTGTTGTGTATGATTCGTCTCTTGGTTGTGATAATTTGGTATGGGTACGTGAGTCCTGTGGTTGCTCTGTGCATTGTAGCTCTGTGGTATGTTGAGTGAAACTGTTGTCATGGTAATGTTTGACACGGTGTAATTTCCACCGGGTTATTCTTGCGAGTATGTGATGTGGATGATTTGGGTCGTGGACCCCTGTGTTGTGATTGGAATGTTATGATTGGGTCGTGGACCCTGTTATCTGCTATCGGAATTGTATTTTGAAATAAACGATTGTTGGGCTATGTCCCTAAGTGTTTCGAAAGGCTTGAAAATTCTTAAACCCCAAATGCTTTCAAAACTCCCAAGATCGTACAATGTTTTGTAAGATGTAAAATGGTTTTATTTCCTATCTTTCATAATTCAAACTGTTTGATCAAGCGAATTATCTCAGAAAGTATATTCATGATTTCTATGTTCTTGGAGTATGATATGTATGGCTTGTCTTTGTATTTATACTTGCACTAGCAAAACAGTGGAGTTTTGCTAACCCCCGAGTCTTCGGGGGGTGGATGTCTGTTTTGCGTCCAAGTACTTGCAGGTTGCCGGGGAGCAATTCACAGGATCGTTACGAAGGATGATGGAAAACGACGATACTAATCACATGAAGACCGGTGTTGAGTCTTTTGGCGATGTCTTGTTGTTTTGTCCTTCCGTTGTGTCTATTATTTCCGTTTTACGGGAATGTTGATTTATGTTAACCCCTGTGTGGATATGAGTTTCGAGAAAGAGTAATGTAGGGTTGATGTGTATGTTGTGGTAAAGACCAAATCGGTCTAATGGTCCGTTAATTACTCATGTCGATATGTAACGTATCGTATTGTATTGTGGTGTTTCTGTATTTAGCCTGGTAGATCCTCACGGAGAGGGTCTACGGCGCTGTAATATTCCCGAGTGGTCTGGGGGTGTTACACCCGGGACTTTAGCTGACGATTGTCGTTGGCTATACTTAATCCCAAAAGAAAAAACATGACCCAATGGCTGTCGGGGTTCGAACCCGGGACACTTGTATAAGTGATATGGCATTTTGCCATTGGGTCATGTTTATCCCTCGTCCATTTTAGCCCAATTTTTATATTTATACATGTCTATTATATAATAATATTTTATATATTTGAATTTAATTATTAATATAGATATATAATATGATTATATATCTATATATTAATTTATACAATTTTTATATAATAATATTTTATATATTTATACTTGTTTTTTATATAATAATTTTTATATAATTGAATTTAATTATATATATACACATATATATATATATATATAATATTTTATATTTGAAAAATTCATCAATAGAACAATGAATATAATAAAAAAAATCATGTAATAATATCATTTTTTCAATTCGTTCGAGCGACACACAACAATGAATATTTAAGGAACTTTTACAGATGATATGTCCTTCTAAGGTTCGTAGTCAGAATCACCACTTGAGTCTATCTCTGTATTGGAGCTGATAACTGGCAGCATATGTCTGAACTCTTCATCATCATCTTTATCAGAGTCTGCACGTAATTCATTTGTACCTACATCTATGAACCCACGTTCTTCACCATGTAGTCGAACCACTCGACCTTCTACAACATTATTCAGTAGTATTATGGAGGATGGTGGAATATTAGTTGTATCCCACTCTTGATATGCCTCATTGTCATCCTTATCGACTGCTTGTCCAAGTGTAGCCGCACTATATATTTCTCGTAGCCACATGATTTATGATCTTCCATGCTCCTTTTTACCAAGTCATCCAGGTAGTAAACCGGTTTGGCAGATGTTGTAAAAACAAAAGAATCACCTTCATACCAACTCGTAGAAGTATCAACAGATAATAGTCCATAATTATCCTCCCTTTCGATTTGAGGATTTGTATCAAACCACCTACACTTGAACAAGTAAACTGTAAAGTCTTCCCCATAAATTAATTCCACTACTTCGAGAAGAACACCGAATATCCACCGTCAATCATAACCCCAGAATTTTGACACCTCCTTCTTTGATCTCTGTCGATACATACAAATGTCACACTATTTACCTTCGCCATTGAATAAACTCGAGATATAACAGGCTTCATCGAAAGAAGCATCAACTCACGTGACCACATTGGGTGGCCATCACTTTGTATGTGCGTCATCTGGATATTAATTAAGGTGAATGTCATAATTAAGTAAATTATGTAAGCAAATTAAGTCAACAATAATTAAACACTTACCCACTGTCTGAAATAATCATCAAATGTTTCATTGTGGAATCTAATGTCTCCATTCACAGCATCACATTAAAGGTGAATGTCTTTCCAATATTGAACTTCTGGACAGTTAAGCAATATCCACCAATGTGCAATTCCTAGCTCGTAAGGTTGTAAATGAGTGTCAGGTAATCTTTCTTGAACTTCAACTTCGTTGGTGGTGATGGAGAGATTAAATTGCACTGGAATGGTTGACATTGGCTCGGGTGTGGGGTCCACCCTGCCCAAATAGAACTTGGTATATGTTACACACTCCCATGAAAGATATGCTTCGGCTATACATCCTTCAGGTACAGATTTATTAGTCACGGAGTCCTTGTACTCACTAAGTTGCCTTTCTATTAGAAACATCCACGTGTAGTGAACCGGGCCTGTTAGTAAAAGTTGGCGAGGGAGATGGATCATGAGGTGAGACATGAGATCAAAAAAAATTCGGTGGGAAAATCCTCTCAAATTTGCATAAGATATAAATGATCTCTTTTTGCATGAGCCGGAGATCTGACTTCCTTACTTCTCTAGTGCATAACTTTTGAAAGAACCTGGATAACAATACACAAGGCTCGGACACCTGTTTGGACAAGTATGGTCGAATAAACATAAGAAACAAGTGTTGTAAGAGGATATGGCAATCATGACTCTTCAGTCCAGTTAACTTGTTCTCCTTGAAGTTAACACACCTTCCGATATTTCCAGCATATCCTGTGGGATACCTAGCAGCCTTCATCCACGAAAAAATCTCAGTCTTTTGCTCAGGGGTGATGGTGTAAGATGCTTTCGGCATTTTGTGCTTCCCCTTCCCTTCCTTCAACCACAAATGTTTTCTAATGTTGATTTCTTTTAAGCGAACGCGTGCCTTAGGTCAGTCTTTAGTCTTCCCTTCCCAACATAAAACTGTACTGACAACACTTTCACAAACATTTTTTTCTACGTGCATCACATCTAGATAGTTCCTAATCAACAACTTACTCCAATAAGGTAGATCCCAGAAAATACTTTTGTGGGACCAGTACTTATACATGTCCGGTCTTTCAGGAGTTGCCGCTACTATATCAGGATGGCTGCTCAACTGCCCATAATCATACTCATTCAACACGGCCAAAATTTTCTCACCAGTCCACTCCCGTGGATCACCAACCTCTTCAGTCCCATCAAATGCTGCAGCATCCGTACGCCAGACATGCATCCTCTCAAGCCATATACGATGACGTATTCTGATAACCTTCCCATAATGATACCTTGTGCAGTCTGCATTCAAGCACACTGGACATCCTCTATATCCATTAATAACAGATCCGTATAGCATCCTGTACGCAGGAAAATCAATGATGGTACCGGTACACATAACACGTAAGTAGAACATCTCATGTGAGTAACTTTCATACGTCGGATGACCTTGCTCCCACAACAACTTCAGCTCCTCTATGAAAGGTCTCAAATAAACATTAATACACTTTCCTGGATACCCAGGTCCAGGTACTAAGAGAGTCAACATATTATACTCCTTCTTCATGCACATCCATGGAGGAAGGTTGTAAAGAACCATTACCACCATCCATGTACTTTACGAAAGACTCATGTTGCCAAAAGGGTTGAATCCATCAGATGCAAGTCCGAGTCTTACATTTCGGACATCTGACGCAAACTCTGGAAACTCCCTATCTATATGCTTCCAAGCCTCTCCATCAGAAGGGTGTATCATAGTATCCTCGTCAGTGACGCGAGGCTCGGCATGCCATCTCATCGCCTTGGCTATGTGAGGAGACATGAAAAGCCTCTCCAATCTATCCTTCAGAGGGAAATACCAAAGAACCTTCATAGCTTTCTCTTTACCAGAAGGAGTAAACTTATACCTCTCCGTGTCACATACCGGACATCTCTTTAGGTCTTCATTAGGCTTTCTCCAAAATAAAGCACAATCATATATATATATATACGTAGATCTTGATGTACGATAGCCCAAGACCTTTTAGGATACGTCTTATTTTATTGTGATTACTAGAAAGATGATGACCTTCTGGGAGCATTTTTCCTATAAGTTCCAATTAATCATCCACATCTTTAATCGAGGTTTTGTTCTCCACCTTGACTCTCATAGTCTCTATGACACTATCAAGGACCGTCATGTGACACCCAGGATAAAGAAGAGTCTGTTGGAACTGGATTAGCTTGTTGTATCTATCAATCGAAATAGTGTTAATAGGTATCAATGTAGGCGTTAAGATGACTGGTTGATCAGCTATATGGTATTGTTGACCTTCAGCCAATACGTCCCTCTCGTAATAACCAAACATGTCGTCAATCAACCTTATTGTGGGGTCATTGGATGTGTACCATTGTACTGTCCGTGATCATGGGGAATAATTGAATTTGATCTTTCACCGTGGTAAATCCAACATGTGTATTATCCAAAAATTCATTATTTTTCAAGTGCTCCCATACAACATTAAGTGTAAAATGGTACATATCGCTGTGACATTTACATTTATTGCATGGACAGTAACGAATTATACTATCACTATCATGCTCCTTCACAAATCGAATAAACCCTCCCATTCCATCTATGACTCTTGGATCCCATTTTTGTAGACCAATCCAACTTTTATCCATCATATAACAAAAATAACAACAATATTACGCAATCATAATTCGTATTTATCAAGAACATACAAAAATTAAGACTACGATCATCATAGCTCGAATTCAAGATGCCAAATCCATATGTGTGTGTGTGTTATACATACACCAAGAAATCTTCAAGAAAACGAACTAATTCTTAAACATGTTCATAATAATTAAAATGGATATATTATATGCATAATATAATTATAATTGATAAGTTCAATAAACATAGCTTCAATATGATTTCTTGAATGATCAAACCCGAGAAAATTGTTGTTTTTCATTTTCTTCTTCTATAATTTCCGAATGTGTTGTATATTGTGTCTTGAAGTGTTAGATAGATAAATTCTGCACAAAAAACATGTAAGACTTTAGCCGACGACAAGATGTCGGCTAAAGTGGACGTGTCATCGGCTAAACATTAAAAAGTCATCGGATAAAGTCTCGTTGTCGTCGGCTCAATTACAAAACTTTAGCCGACGACTTGCTTGACTTTAGCCATCGACCAAAAGCATAGTCGTCGGATAAAATCTTTTAGCCGACAATTTAGTCGCCGTCGTCTAAACCTTCGAACTTTAGCCGACGACTTCAAATTTTTGTCCATCATTCAAATTTTCTATCTATTTTTATTTTTTTCTTTTAATTTTTGTGTCCTTGCGTATACTTGATCAATTGAACAGCGTAGATGACTTGAAAGGTCTAAAAAATTTGTTCCCAGTTTTATATGTTGAATTGAACTCTAAGATTCTAACTCTAACTTGTGAGTCAATTAAAGTAATTATCTACGTGTATTTAGCTAGGAGATAATCGTATTTGTGGGATGTTGTGCGACGATTAATTCGCCACGATAGGCGATCGGCGACCTCCCTGAAAAGTCAACCATAGAAGCCAAACTCCGGACGAACACCTAAAGTCCGGCATAATATAGCGATCGTCTTTTGGTAACCAGCGATCGTCTTTTGATACCTGGCGATCGTCTTTGTCTAACGGATCAGAGGCGATCGTCTCATGCCACGTGGGGATCCAGCATCCGTCAAAGTCGTCGAAGACCGAATCTTGGACGATGGCCCACCCGCGGATCTTCATAGGATACCAACAAAAAGGATCATTGACCCCAGCCTGTCACCTACCGCACCTACCGACAAGGCCGCCGAAAGGTACGAAGTGGACCCTCCTCGGACAGTGACTCGCGACGCGTGCTGGCTTCCCATTGGTTCACCCAGTGGCCTCCAACCGCAACCTCGGACCTCAAGGAACAGGCCCACGTGACGGACGATCGGCCGTTTATTTTAATATAGAAACGGCGATCGCCCGCGATCGCCTGAGGATCCCAACTACTTAGTCCCCTATAAATAGAGAACTCACTGCATGCGGCGGAAAAGGGGATTCTACCACGAATTAAGTGCAAAAATACACACCAAAGAGAGAACAAAAGGCTCTTTTGGCAAGCACTAACATATTCATAGTGACATTCACACACATTCATCATAAATTCCAAGCAAGAACTCACAGATTCATCCATCTGGTTCTTAGGCAATCTACGCGCTCTAAAGCCTAGATAACTAGAAGCTTTTACACTCATTGTATTAGATTCTAACATTAATATTTGTACTGACAGATATTTATAAAAAACATCACGCGAGAGAATACAAGCCCGGGACTAACAACCCCGGCAAATCTTGTGTTATCCATTTTCCCACGGAAGTGTTCTCGCATTTTGTTTGTTACTCGATCGTTCCAGCAATACTATCTCCGGATAATATTTTGGGTAACAACAATTGGCGCTAGAAGAAGGGGATCTAAACCTTCATTTTTTCCTACCGTCTCGAAGAACACTCACTGTTCTCCGGACATATACTTGAAGAAACACTCACTGTTCTTCAATAGAAAAACCATCAGAAAATGACATCAGCAACAACCTCCAAGAGGGCCACCCTGAGATCTGCCGGAAATCTTATTCCGGCGAGGACCGAGTCCCAGCCCACGGCGGAGGGCGAACGTGGCGACGCTAGGCTCTCGCTCCCGCCCCCGAGGGACGGTTCTAGCCTCTCACTCGACCAGTTCCAGACATCGGAACAGATTGAGGAGGCTATAGCCATCCTCAGGGAACGGCAGAGGGCCCGCGATACGCCTACCATCACCCCGTCAGCTAACCGCCGGGCAAGCAAAAGGAAGCTCAAGGGGGTCTATGTTGAGAAATCGACAGAAATCCCCGAGCCGCTGGAGAAGGCTCTCGTAAGGCGGGACGATTCCGTCTTCAGCCGCCTAGGGAGCGATCCCTCATGGCGACCGGGGCACTCAGGCCCCAAATGAGACATCGATATCTGAATCCTTTACCAGGAGTTCGGCGTATCCGACTCCCAAGAGACAGACCGGGCAACGAGCCCCTGCTCGCCCAAGAAGGGAACCCTCTGGCAGGGAGATCGTCATTCACCACGGAGCTAGGGGATCAGTACACGATCGCCTTGGTTCAGCCTGAGAGCCAATCGGCGGTCGAGCGGCAAGCGATCGCCGCTATGCAACGCCAGCTCGACGAAATGAAGACGCTCCTAGAAATTGGGGCAAACGCCAGGAGACCGATCGCTGGGCTAAATGAGCCACTCGCGGTCCAGATCGAGATCGCTCCAGTCCAATCAACGATCAATCCCCCACAAACACCTCTGTACGAGGGGAGAACGGATCCGGGAACCCACTTAAGCAAATTCCGGATCTACATGACTGGTCGTATGTTCCCGCTAACTCTGGGCGATCCTGCCCACAGGTGGTACATCTCGCTACCATCTCGCTCAATCAATTGCTTTGAGAAGCTGGCGAACGACTTCACGTCATACTTCGCCGCCAAAGTCGCTCGCCCGGAAGGTCCCCACCGCATGATGAAAATCAGGCAGGGGAAGGATGAATCGGATGAGGATTATATCGACCGGGTGGACGAGATAGTCCTCACCGGTGAGCCCGTCAGCGACGAGATCGCTCACCACGCAGTCCTGAACGGATTCCACGGACGATCGCCATGTTCGTGCACCTCACAAAGATTTTCCACCGACCTATACAGCGTTCCGCCGAGAGCCGCTGATTATCCGGCCAGCGAAGATGCTCTCACTCCGCCCGGACGAGGGACACCCAAGAAGGGAAAGCACCTTCCCATGTCCAAGAAGACGGCCGCCAAGCCCGTAAAGGCGGTCGCCAAGCCGCTGGCGAGTTCAAAGCCTTCGAGGATGTAGAGGTCCACCTTCTTCACAACCTCAACTTATCTCCGGCCCACATCTTCAACGCGATCAAGGGTCGCGAGTGGCTTTCCAAGCCAAAGCCGATAAGGGACCACGGTCATCTAGACCGCAGCAAATTCTGTGCCTATCATAAGAGTCCCGGCCACAACACTAGCCAATGCCGCGACCTCCTCGAGCTACTCGCGACTGTTTGAGGAAGGCAAACTGGATAATTTGATCACCAAGCCGTAACCCAGGACGGAAAGAGCCGGAGGGCGCGAACGCCGACCGAGCGAGAGAATTCCTCCCAATCGATCGCCGGGATCGAGCATGAGCCGGAGTACTGATGAATCGATCCTCCGATCAACCCTGGCGGTCGGATCAACATGCTCCAAGCAGAGGTGGGAGCCTCGGGGCCTTTCCCGGTTTCCACCTGTCAAACAGAAGCGAAAAGCCGAACTGAGGGCCTTCGCCGAAGTCCATGTTTTAGTACCTCCGGAGCCGACCATCTCTAGAGACTCGCTCATCACCTTTTCCAACAAGGACAGGGAAGGAGTGCAATGTCCCAAAGAGGATGCACTAGTGATCTCCGCTTGCATCCTTGGGAAGACGGTCGATCGCGTGTTGGTCGACAATGGGAGTTTTTGCAACATCATATTCAAATCCGCCCTAGACCAACTCGGCAACCTGATCAAATTCATCAAGCCTTTCGACACCATGCTCCAAGGATTCGGCGACAACACAGTCCAAGCCTACGGGAGGATCAAGCTCTCCGTCGAGCTAATATGTTTTTATGATCCCAAGGTTAGGATTACTAGGAACCTAAGCTTTGTAATCATAGATAGCCCAAAGATCTATAATGGGTTCCTAGGTCGCCCCTTTTAGAAACCTTTGAGGCGGTCGCCTCATCTTTCTTTATCGTATCAAATTCCCCACCGCCGATGGGACGGTACCTTGTAAAAGGAGATCACTAATGGCAAAGAGATGTTTGAGTTACTCCTATGTTGTTAATTCTTTCAATACTTCCCGTCTTGTATGTAACATTGAAGCGACCGACGATCAACCCATGGAGATCGACGAGCACGAGACTTCGTACCAACCCGACTCGGGGACGCCATCTCTCATCGATCGACGGACGACATCGAGCCAAGGATCGGTTTCGAGCCAAGTCTCGACATCGATCCAAGGACCGAGTCCGAGATCGTACCAAACGAGAGGCGGCCGTTCGCCGAAGAGTTGGAAAGCATTACGATGGATCCGGATCATCCGAGCGGGAGGTACAGATCGCGAGCATCGACCGCGAATTAAAGGGAGATCGATCAACTTGCTACGTAAGAACATCGGTGTCTTTGCCTGGTCGCATCAAGATATGGTTGGCATAAGTCCCGAACACGCCTGCCATTATCTCAAGATCGACCGGCAATGAAACCTGTTCACCGAGCGTAGGAAGTTCGGTCCCGAGAAATACGCAGGCTCGACATAGAAGTCCGTGGTTACTCGCAACAGATCGACGGAGTAGCAACCGACGAGCCACAGGTCGCCAACGCGGTGCTCGCCAAAAAGCCGATCGGCTCTCGGAGATTATGCATAGACTTCACCGACCTCAACGCGCATGTCCAAAAGATCACTTCCCAATGCCTCATATCGATCATCCGGTCGATAGCACGGCGAGTTGCGAAATGATGTCGTTTATGGATGCCTTCACGGATATCATCAAATCCCAATGGCAGAGGAAGAGATAAAACACACATCTTTCCACACGAAAAAGACATATACTTTTGGGTCGAATGCCGTTCGCTTGAAAACGCAGGGCGACCTACCGGAGATTAGTCAACGGGATGTTCGCCGATCAGATCGGCAAGACCATGGAGGTCTACATTGACGATATCGTGGTCAAAAGCCTCAAGAAGGAAGATCACCTCAACGATCTTGCCGAGACGTTCGCCATCCTTGAGAAGTTTAACATGAAGTGAACCCCAAGAAATGCAACTTCGGGTGGGCTCCGGAAGTTCTTGGGGCACATAGTGAGCCAAAGGGGGATCGAGGCGAACCCCGCCAAGATACGAGCGATCCTTGACATGCGGGAACCGCGGAACATCAAGCAGTGCAACGCCTCACAGCCGTCTAGCCGCCCTCAACCGTTTCATATCACGGCTCGGCGATAAAGCAAGCCTTTCTTCGCGACCATCAAGAACAAGAAGTTCGCATGGACGAAAGAAAGCCGGATAGCATTCGCCAAAATAAAGGAATATCTATCCAACCCCGCATCTGGCAAAGCCGATCCCGGTGAAAAATTATTCCTTTACTTAGCGGCCTCGGAGGTCGCGAGTGCCGTTACAGTGCGAGCGGAGGGCAAGCCCACTTGCCGATCTACTATGTTAGCCGGGCGCTCCACGGCCGAGACACGTTACACACCATTGGAGAAGATCGCCTATGCCCTTGTCATGAGTGTCTGGCCCGAGAGCTTACTTCTTCGATCACCGGTGGAGGTCCTAACCACTCTACCTCTAAGACAAGTCCTGCACCGACCAGGACACCAACGGCGACTCCTCAAGTGGTCGCTGAGATCGCACAATACGGTATCACTTACGCTCCTCGCACGGCGATCAAAGGCCAAGCTCGCGGACTTCGTGGTGGAATTAACGTTCCCTCACGGTCAGGCCAGTCGGCCGACCTGCTGAAATTATACGTGGATGGCTCGGCGACCAATGCGAGAGCGAGGCGGATTGTCCTCATTAGCCAGACGGTCGAGTTTCACAAATGCCGTGCGTTTGGTTTCGTGCGACCAACAATGAAGCCGAATACGAAGCTCAGTAGGCGGGCTTGATCTAGCCCTCGCCCTAGATGTTCGACGCCTCCATATCTACATGGACTCCCTTTTGGTCGTGAACCAAGTCAAGGGGAATATGAGGCACGCGGTGAGCAGATGGTCAAATACCAAGAGCCGGTCCGAAATGTGCACAAAATTTGAAGAAGTACTAATCGAGCAAGTCCCGAGAGAGCACAACTCCCGAGGCCGATGCACTTTCCAAACTAGCATCATCGGATGGGCGGCCCGACTTCTCCAACATCCAAATCACAAAGTCGGCAAGGCCGGCGATCGACAGAATTTGGTTACCACGGTCGCCATCGCCGAAGAGAATTGGATGACTCCGTTCATCAAATACTTAAAAGACGGAGCGGTCCCACGGCCGTGTTAAAGCTCGCCAACTCGGCTTCGTGCGACCGTGTATACCCTATTGGACGATCGGCTTTACAAGCGAGCCTTCACCTTCCCCTCCTCAAGTGTATTACAGGAGGAAGGTCGGCTCGTATTAGGCGAAATCCATGACGGGATTTGTGGGAACCACGCGGCGGCGAGCCCTCCTCCATAAGACGACTGACAAGGATTTTTCTCGCCATCACTTCGGAAAGATGCGATCGCTTATGCGAGATCTTGTCATAGATGTCGATAATGGGCCCCAACATAAAACTATCACCCGAAGCTCACCTCCATGTATAGCCCTTGGCCATTTGCGCAATGGGGCATCGACCTTATAGGTCCCTTGCCGACGGCTCCAGGGGTAAGTTCGCCATCGTTGGGGTCGATTATTTCACCAAATGGGTGAGGCCGAACCGCTCAACAAGATCGGCCAAGAGCAAGTGATCAAGTTTATATGGAAAAACATAATATGCCGATTCGGTTTGCCCTGTGCCATCATCTCCGACAACGGAAAGCTTGATTCGGCGGCTTAGAAGTCATGCACTGCAGTGAAAAGTGGGGAGTCAAAAGGTTATTCTCGGCGCCCTATCACCCTCGGACGAGCAGGCGGGTAGAGGCGGTGAATAAGATCCTCAAACACACGATCAAAGCACGACTCGAATCCAGGCAAGGAAGATGGGCGGCGAGCTCCCGTGACGTTTTATGGTCCTACCGACGACGACCCGCAATTCAAACCGTGAAACCCGTTCGCCCTTACCTTCGAATGAAGCGGTGATTCCTTCGGAGATCGCCGTCCTCGCCATCGAACCGAACAGAGATGACGGCCGACAACGATGTAGCCGGCGAATCGACCTAGACATGCTTGAAGAAAGACGGTGACCTCGAAATGAAGAACACAATCCACAAAAGGAGAGCCGAAGTTCTTCAATTCAAAGGTCGAGAGAGAAGATTTCAAGTGGGCGATCTCGTCCTCAAGAAAATCGAGCCGTACGGGCGTCTTTGGTCCAAATCGAAGGACCTTTCGAGTATCCAGATGGTTAACTAAAGGAGCCTACGAATCGGAACATCTGACGGTACTCCGGACCAATACCCCTGGAACGCCGTGCATCTGAAAAAATACTATCAGTGATAAATTTGTATTCGATTTCAATGATGTACAAGGAATATAATGAGATTTTTTGTTATCCCATCTGTTATGGCGATCGCCCCACCAGGCATCGCATATCACCGACGATCGCTGATCACGACGATCCTAGGTAAAATTATTGCAGCCATGGTCCTGGAGGTCGATGGAACCGACAGCTTCGCCCATGCAAGGTTCCTTTGGGCTGAGATCGTCCGCCCTTCGTTTAAATACGAGGCCGACGTAGCCGAAGGACCCTCCAAAATAAATCAGTAGGCGCGATCGCACGTTCTCAAGGTACATCATCTAACATGGTGAACCCGAACAATGCGACGTGCCGTTACCCCCGTCTCAACGTACACCGTCGAGGATCGCCATCTTCATGGCGGGCCGAGGTGGAAACAGAGCTGACAAGCCGCGGACGTGGTGTCGAATAAGCCGACAACACTCCGCGCAAGGACTCCTCCAGACCGAGATCGCCCGCCTTTCGTTTTAACACAAGGCAGGCGTAGCCTAACGGAGGACCCTCACAAAAAGTGAGTCGCAGGATACTAAATATCCCGCGCACACGAAGACACGATTGGGGAGATCGGTCCATCGAACACCGCAACCACACATTACTCTTCGAATCGGCAAAATGAAGATAGCTCGCCAGATAGACTAGTCTTTGTTTCCTTACTTACTATAAGTGAACAAAGACAAGGGGGCAAGGATAGGTCGAGCTAATCTCAGATACGATCGAACAAAGAGGAACCATACTCGATCGGCTTCGCTAAAAACATGCAGAGCGATCGAGGTCGTCAAGCGAAAATTACAAGTAAGAATTCCAATTCATAACATGTCAATACTTTCAACACTCAGACAATCGGCCGGACGAACAAAAAATCGAAAGCAAATATACGCGTACTCGTAAAAATTGCACACAAACAGTCAAAGGCGATCGCATATGAGGCAGTACGTGGAATGAGAAAAGGAGTATTTTATTCATAAACACAAGCTTCATACATTTAGAAGCCCGAAGGCCTTACAACAAAAAGTACAAGTTACGAAGGAAAAACAAAAAGCCTCTCAAAGCCCCGCCTGCTGGTCTTCGCCCTCGGGTTGCGGATCGGCTTGGGCACCCCCATCGGCCTCGGGATGAATGAGTTTGCCGGTATACCAACTCAAGTCAATCCCGAGGTCAACCAAGTCGAGGATCGGCAGAGAGAATTCTGGATGCAGAGGATGCTTGGAGACATAGGATCTGAAGCTTTCCATCAGGGGACCGGACTCGACCCCTGCCTTTTTAGCAACTCGGACAGCGTCAGCATAGGCCAAATAGTAAGCGAACTCGCCGACGTGCCCGACGTTAAGGTAGGGATCGACCTCGATCGCCTTCACCGCCCTTCGTATCCGCCGCCGTCTTCTCGACCTCCGCCAGTTCGGCCGCCTTGGCAACATTCTCGCCCCTGGCCTTCTCCAGCTCTCTCTTCGCCGCCTCCAGCTCACCACTGAGCCGATCCACCGCAGCCTTCAGCCCGGTCGCCTCCTCCTGCGAAGCCTCGAGCTTCTGGCGAGTCTCCTTCTCCTTATTACAGGATCGATCGGCAGCTTCCTTGGAGCGACTCAGCTCCTGCTTCAATCGATCCACGTCCTGCTTAGCCCGCTTGGCGGTCTCCTCATACTCTTTCTCCATCGACCGGATCCGGTTGGCATCCTCGATATTTCTGTTCCGGGCGGTCTCGAGCTCGCGATGGAGATGAGCAGTGGAGGGTCGCCCCTCAAAATCCCGAGCAGCTTGGACGGCCATCGTCGCCGCCTGAAGAGCCAGGGCAACGGTCGCCTGCATGGCATCTCCAGATCGCCGACGAGCGATCGCGTCAAGGTCGGTCGTCCAAGCCTTGGGCAGGGAAGTGATTGCCTGGCGAACGTAAGCAGGGACTTCGACAGAACCTTGTGGAGCCTTGCTCGACAGGAAATCCAGCACCATGGGGGCGACGTCCGGGTCGGCGAGGCGAACCCTGCAGCGCAAACCAAGGAAATCAAGGAGTTAGCCCATACCATGCTCGGAATGCCTAACTCAGAAAAATTTTTGACCCACTCTTACCTATTGACCAGCTCGGGGTCGCGTCCGAAAAAAGGCTTGCCCCGGGGTGTCTCCGCATCGGCGATCGCCATCTTCTTCGCCGAGCTGCCAGATGACCGGGGTCCGGTGACCGTGGGTTTGGCGCCAGATCGCTCCATCATCGGGATGGCGGAGATAGGAGCCGCAGCGACCGGAGGCTCAAGAATCGATACGTCCGCCTCAGAGATCGACGGGGACTCCGACCTCCGCCTCTTGCGGCGTTTGAGCTGTTCCTCTCCCTCGACCACCGGCTTGGCGGCCGGCGCCTCAGCGGGTCTCGTCACCGGGGCAGGTGAGACGTCGTCGCAGAACGCGACCACCGCTTGCCCAAATTAAGGCGACCAAGAACTCCCAAGTCCGACATAGCTATCTCTCGCGGAGGTTCGGCGGTCGGGAAAATAAGCCTCTGTCAAAGAAAAGGTGCAAACAAGTTAGATAAAATAAAACAACATCTTGGAGACGATCGTCAAAGAAAGGAAACACCACTTAACCTCATACCTTGAACTTTCAAGTGATGAGGGTAGCAAAACAAACGAGCCCCCAACCGATGAGCTTCAGTACCAAGCGATCGAACGTCAATAAAGGAGTTCGGCAACGCACGAATACGCTCCCAAACGATCAAGAAATCAAATGGGAGGTCATTGGTCGGTACGAGAGGTCTGCAAAGAAAACGAAATTAGATCGGTCAAGACAAGCTCAATCAAAGGGAGAGTTTAAATCCTTACTGGATTCCTCTCCTAAAATAGTGGGAATCTCCAACTCTTTATTCAGCCCTTCACTCAACGCCGATCGCCATGCCCCGCCGACCCAACACCATTTTGCTGTGTCGCCCTTGGTCTTATTCGGCACGCCAAGAACCACTCTCCCGAGTCGGCCCTGGATATGATAACCGCCGATCGTCCCTTTCTGTGAGCCAATTTAAACAAATAATTCATCTCCAGCGCGCTAAGGTGACGAAATAACCGGTGACCGCCAAACAAGGTCAACGTGCGGATGATCTGCAGCCAAGCATTCGGCGTCGATTGAAGAGGCGCCAAATTCCGAGCGATCGGCAAATAGGAGAGGCGAGTGGCAACGGAATCGCAGACCCGCCTCCATAATCATCTCGTTGTGGCGACCATATCCAGGGCGGTTGGTCGGCGCGCTCGTTCTCCAAAGTCACGTGAAGGGAAACGTCGGAGGGGATGTGATATTTGGCCCTCCAGGCTCGGGTCATTCTTGGTCGCCGTACTCGGATCGGCGAGAGTCCACGGAGACGGGACGGCGGCTGAAAAGACCGTCCGATTCACATGTTTGTAAGGGTGAGCGGCGGAGTAGGCCTCGAAATCGAATTCGGGCAAGGTCCAATGATCGTTTCCATCATCGAGCAAAAGCCACATAGGAGGGGCCGAATCCGCTCTCTCTTTCCCGTGCCTCCCGCACTGCATCGTCTTCATCCACCGGCGAACCCCCTGCTCCGCCGTCTCGCCGTCTCGCCACCTCGGCCTCGTTGAAAAGTTTTTCGAGTTCTTGGGTGCAATCCCGCTCGAATAGCTTCAAGGCCGTCTCCATATCCACTCTAACGGAACCTCCTCCCGCTCGAGCAACGCGGCGCGTGGAAGAACTTCGGTCTCGAAGGTTTTCGATCCTCCGACATATTGGAAAGTAAAGATAAGGAGAAGGTTAAATTTAATCTTACCTAGAAAAAGAAGAAGATCGGCACTCAAAGGCTCCGAAATTTCTGCAGAAATTCGGCTATGGATGCTAAGGGCGCGTAAAAGTGAAGGAGAAGAAGCCCTCCCCTTTTTATAGATGGGAACGAGGGCCTAAGTGCAAAAAGGAGAAACCTCGGGGGCGAATCGGAACCGTCACGTGGGGACGCATTAAATGCGGCCCTCGAATCCCATACGCGTCTTTTCGAGGGCATGCCCGGTAAGCAGTCGACAAACCGTCGGATTCCCCCAACGGCAGACGACGCGTGTCGGTAGCTTGTGAAAGGCCCACCTTCTTTTCCGCGCTCCCGACGCGAAGAAGGTCGTCCATATTTGAATTCGATCGGTGGTCGTCTAAACATCGGCGATCGCCAACGGTGCCACCTCACCCCGTGTTTTCAACATCAAGGCGAGTGGGGCAATTGTTGTGCGACGATTAATTCGCCACGATAGGCGATCGGCGACCTCCCTGAAAAGTCAACCATAGAAGCCAAACTCGGACGAACACCTAAAGTCCGGCATAATATAGCGATCGTCTTTTGGTAACCGGCGATCGTCTTTTGATACACAGCGATCGTCTTTGTCTAACGGATCGAGGCGATCGTCTCATGCCACGTGGGGATCGGATCCGTCAAAGTCGTCGAAGACCGAATCTTGGACGATGGCCCACCGCGGATCTTCATAGGATACCAACAAAAGGATCATTGACCCCGGCTGTCACCTACCGCACCTACCGACAAGGCCGCCGAAAGGTACGAAGTGGACCCTCCTCGGACAATGACTCGCGGCAGCGTCTTGGCTTCCCATTCGTTCACCGGTGGCCTCAAGCGCAACCTCGGACCTCAAGGGAACAGGCCCACGTGACGGGACGATCGGCCGTTTATTTTAATATAGAAAACGGCGATCGCCCGCGATCGCCTGAGGGATCCCAACTACTTAGTCCCCTATAAATAGAGAACTCACTGTTGCGGCCAGAAAAAGGGGATTCTACCACGAATTAAGTGCAAAAATACACACCAAAGAGAGAACAAAAGGCTCTTTTGGCAAGCACTAACATATTCATAGTGACATTCACACACATTCATCATAAATTCCAAGCAAGAACTCACAGATTCATCCATCTGGTTCTTCCGGCAATCTACGCGCTCTAAAGCCTAGATAACTAGAAGCTTTTACACTCATTGTATTAGATTCTAACATTAATATTTGTACTCGATGATATTTATTAATAACATCTCGCGAGAGCATTCAAGCCCGGGACTAACAACCCCGGCAAATCTTGTGTTATCCATTTTCCCACGGAAGTGTTCTCGCATTTTGTTTGTTACTCGATCGTTCCAGCAATACTATCTCCGGATAATATTTTGGGTAACAACATGGGACACGAAGTGTGGGTCTTTTTCAAAGGGAGTGAGTTGAGGTCTTTTATATTGGTACAAGCTTACCCGTCTTTGCCGTTAGAATACAATTATTAAAAATGTTTCCTATTATGTTTTAAGAGTTATTGTTTCGGAATAATATATTCATGATACATAATAGTGCGAGTGCATTGAACTACCACTAAGTAATGACACGTCGTGACTAGGTCACTTAAATCGAACAAGGCGCTAATAATAAACAAGTCTGTTGAGTAATAAACGCAGCGACTTGAATAACATTATATTATGAGAATCATAAGTCGCTCTATATAGAACAAGAAGAGTATTAAGATAATGTTAATGTTTTCAAAATATGATAACAAGAATACGGCGACAATCATATAAGTATTTAATTGAAGAGACTAGGGAATATAAACCTAGAGTAGTTTTCACCTTGAGGGCAATGCACTTAGGTTTGAATTTAATATTTATCCAAATTGATAATAATGAGTGGGTTTTTAGAAGGATATAATATTGTATAATGGATCGATTGGGACACTATTTTTTCATGAGTTTTCTTGTTGTTTTTGTCAAGATAATTGTTTGCTTGACGCAAGCAACATGCTAAGTGTGGAGGAGTTTTTTTGGTTTGCTTTTCTTGTGTTTTGTTTTCATGTTTTATTTTCATTTTGAGTCATATTTTGGTTGTTTATGGTTTTATGTCATTTTGCATCACGGTATGTGTTGCGATTGTTGGGAAAAAGGAACAGGTCGAGAAATGCTGAAATTGGACAAGAAACAGGGTAAATAGACATAGATTTATCAATTCAGAACAATTCAAAAAACATAAGTGAGGCGGCACTCACTTGTCTCGGACATAAGTGATCCAGTGCTTACTACAATTGGCTCAACACACACTCAAAGTGAGCGACATGATGTGACCGGGGCGCTCACCTTGAAGAAACAAAAAGAAATGTGACCGGAAATTAAGTGAGTCGGTGCTCGCTTTGAAGAAAAAAAGATAAATATAGTGAGCGGCCCGACTAGTCGCTCGCTCAAAGTGAGCAATGTGACTGGGAATTAAGTGAGCCGACGCACACTTCTCGGAAGGGCAAGTGAGCTAGCGCTCACTTGTCGGTTTCGACGGGGTACTTTTACTTTCTCTTCTTTTATATTTTAGCCTCCAACTTATTCTATAGTATAAATATATGGTCTTGGAGAGTATAATTATCAGATTTTTAGTCTGAAGCCCTTGCAAGATTCTACTTTCATCTTTTAAAGATTTACTTTGGAGTTGTTTGAAGAATTATTCAAGATCGCATATTCTATTCGAGTAATAATCTTATATTCATAACATAATGATGTGTAAATATTATTATTTTGTTTAATCAAATAAAAATATGAAGAACTGATTTTCTAATTGAGCACTAGGTGGATTTTTACTTGAATTAAAATGAAGGGCAAATAATTGGTGTTTTGTTCTTCTTAATGGATTGATCTTAATGAATAATCAATTGATTGGCCATCTTTAGATTAGTCTTAGATTTTGAAAGACGCTTACAAACCATTTTATTACCAGAACACATCCAATTCGGCATAGACCAAATCGGAGATGCAATCTATCTCACATAGTATGTTCAATCTTGTTCATGAAGGGAAATTCATGAATATGCAAATAATTGAATTGGTTTTTTAATCGTTGCAATCATATAGTGAAATCATGAGTACAAAAAATTGATTTTAATTAGTATGCCTTGGTTAAATAACTGATTGCGCATAAACCTCAATTAGTTTTGCCGGAAAGAAAAATCAGGCAAATGAAACTGATTCCTTAGATTTTGTTCTCCAATAGTTGAATTTAAAATGTTTACTAGTTGTTTGGATAATTAAATTGTATTTATTTATTTTCATCTTTTAGTTTCCTTTTTCTTTAAAATTCACCAAAAAATCATTATAGTGCTTAGGACTTTTTTATTTTCCCTTTACATGTTCGTGATAATTATTTTTCTAGCTAAATCTTCCTTGTGATACGACTTGTGTCGACTTATCACATCTACCATTGAATTTGTACTATTGCGTTCAATATTAAATTTTTAATGGTGCATTTAGGTCGAATAACAGCCTTCTAGAAATATGACACGAAACATCTATCATGATTGGATACAATGCTCTTAGGAGTACTGTGCAATCTCATGATCTCTCAAATAAACAAATGGACCAATCTCTAGGAACCCCATATATACTTTAGCTCAAGAAAATGAGATGATTTGGTCAAATAATCCATAATTACCCATATCATGTTTAAACCACGACAACTCGTCGGAAAAACCGTAATGAAATTCATCAATATATCCTCCCCTTTACAATTATGTTATGATTATGTTAAGTGTTTGATGTTGGTTTTCGAACCAAGGAATGTGTAACGGAATCGAGTATCGGTTACCATTGTTAGTATCTTTATATGTTATATGGTCAGTTAGGTTCTCTAAAAGAATCATAGCTTTTGTTTTTAAACTTAAGTCGAATGCAAAACTCTAAACTCCAAACATGTAGATCGAGTCCATTGTCCGTTAGACTTCGTTAAGCTCGATCGACCGCTAAACTTAGTTGTTTCCGATGAAAGGTGGAGCAGCAGACTGAAGCATAAGGAAGAGTAGAGAATTATTTTTGCTTTCAATTATTACTTTTCCAGGTGGGCTTTCTATACGAAAATGATTTGAGCTTTGCTCTATTTTGATGAAATGTTTTACAAGAAAATTATGATTTCAAATGATTATGATGTGTTGGGATAACAATCCCTGTATCGAAAATCTTGACAGAATATTTTGACAATGTGCCAATCTAGCATACAACAAACAGCTGTATCGAAAAGATGATCAAAGGTGTCAACCTGTATCGAAGACTTCTCGTAGTCACAGCATACAGTGAATCAATCATACAGCAAAGGAGTCTCATAAGACTAAGTATGGAAGCTGTCTCGAATCGACAATACAGCTATCATTCCATATAGTATCCAAACAGGACAAGAAGGAATCTTTGTTATTCGCTAAAGTCAAAGTCCCGTTTAAGAAGATATATTTAAATACTAAAGAAAAAAGTATTTAAATATTAAGCCGTCGGAGATCTTCAATCAAGCGCAAAATCTGGATCGTGTTTTATTCAAACACATCATCCCGTTGGAACGGACTTTTGCTCAATGGATCTATCTCAACGGATATATTCAAGAAGGCTATATATATATATATATATATATATATATATATATATATATATATATATATATATATATATATATCCCCAGACTTTGAAGATCAATGGACTGCACGAAATCAAACGAAGTTATCATCATATACATCTGAGCAAACATATATCCCAAAGCATACTGCTATTCTGAAAGAAGACATATACAAGTGCTCAAACCGTGAACAACACATCATCAGCTAAAAGCTCACAAAGTCAAAGTTGTTGTTCAAACATTGTTCTATCATTGAACAAAACCCATCAGCCCTGTGTGGACTGAGAAACTTTCCTATTCCTAAACTGTGTGTGACGGACTTGCATTGAAGAGACGAAGCTTCGGAACTGTGTGTGAAGAAGCCAGTCAAGTGAAAGCTTAAACCAATTTGTGTGAGCTGTTGAAGGCTAAGATCATTATATCAATCTGTTTGAACGATATATTGATTAGGTTTGATTATAAATATGTAGTTGTGTACGTAGTATTTATAATTAACATTTTTACTCCTGTGTGGAGGACCAGTGGACATAGAGGGGTTTACCTCGAACCACTTTAATTACCGTGTCATTTACCTTATGCATTTACTGTTTTAATATCTGTGATTACTTTAAGTATACACCTCATTTCTAGTTGCTGTATTTACAGCAACTTACTTTTAACAAGACTTCCGCTACGCACTCAGATTTGAAAACCGTACCTTGTTGTTTAAAACACTTTCCAAGCTATATCCTGTATACTTAGTGGCCAACAAGTGGTACCGGAGCGGTTGATTCTAAAAAGAATCAGTCATATTTTTGATTGAATCAGATCCTTAAATCACTTATTTTTGTAAAACAGTCTTTTTCTTCCTTAGTCTCATATGGATACAGCAATGATCAATAAAGTTCCTATGTTTTCTATTAATGAATTTGATGATTGGAGAATTAGGATGGAGGCTCATCTTGCAGCAATGCACGAAGAGATGTTTTTTGTCATATAGAATGGCCCCATAAAGATCATGAAGGTAAATCCGGCCCCAAGAATTGAAGGCCAGGCTCATGCAGAGATGCTTGAAAAAGAGCGTGAACAATGGACCTCTGATGATAGAAAGCGCGCCAACCTAGACAATGTTGCTAAGAATGCGTTATTTATCACTCTTGATAAAGGCACGTTCTCAAAGGTAAAAAGCTGTAAAACAACCAAGGATATCTGGGATAAACTCAAGTTAATTTGTGATGGAACTGAGCTCTCAAAAGAAAACAAGATTTCAAAATTAACTCAGCAATTTGAATACTTTAAAATGAAACCAACTGAAACACTTGAGGAACTTGACCTCAGATTCACTGGCATTGTTGGTGAACTTGAAGCATTAGGCAAGATTTATACCCAAAGGGAGAAAAACCTAAAAATTTTCAGATCACTCCCTGCCCGATGGGACATTAAGACCACGGCTATGCGTGTGTCGTGCAATCTTAGTGAAATATCTACTTTTGATATCTTTTATGACCTCAAAGCATTTGAGTACGATATAGACAGGAGAGAGAAAGCTGAAGAATCTCCCGCCAGGACTACAACATTAGCCGTTGTATCCAACCGATGACACAGCATGCTGATCTCATCAAAGCCCACTCATAAGAATGCTGACAGTGATGACGACATCCTGTCGCAAGACGAAATGGCGCTCCTCATGCATAAGTTCAAGAAGTTTATCAAGTAGTCGGGAAATACTCCATACAGGCCCAAGCCTGAACACAAGGTAAGTACTGAAACTTTCTCTGGTGATGCTAAATTGTGTTATAATTGTAGGAAACTAGGGCATTATGCAAATAAATGTCCTCATCCAAAAGTTCTAAGGTTGCCGGAAGCCGAGCAACAAGAAAAGGATGAAAGAAGACGTGCTTGGAAAAACAAGCTCAAGGCCCTGATTGGTGAATCAGAAGCCTCCCCCGCACCATCAAAATCCGAAAAATGTCTTCAGGTAGTCACTGACAGTGATTCTTTCGAAGTTAAAGCCTATATGTGCTTTATGGCCAAGGACATTCCGGAAGATGAAGATAGCGATGATGAGGTAAGCTCAACCTCAGCTATTCCCACCAATGCATATCATACTTTTGCAAACATGATGAATGAGTTTAAGAACATTCAAATGGCCCATGAGACATTGAAAAATGAAAATATACAGCTCCAACTTTCTAACTTAGAGCTGAAAGAAGAAAACGACTTGCTGAAAGTAAATTACGAAAATATGTCTGTTGATTATGAAAACAGCAAAGTCGAGTATCAAAACTCATGGAGAGCAATCATCAACTTGCTCATGAACTAAGTGAGACTAAATCTCATAGTGAAAGCAATACAAATGATTTTGTTCTGCTTCAAGCCAAAGTAAAAACTCTCGAAAAAGGAGAAGGAGAACTTGAGACCATTCTGAAATCTTTCGAGAAATCATCTAAAAGAATGGAAGAAATTCTAAGCACTGGGCAACATGCTCATGATAAAAGTGGCTTAGGATATAGCTCATTTTCCAATAAAGTGAAAACTAGTACTGTGTTCGTCAGGGGTATGGAACTCATTTCTGTATCGGAAGAAGTTCCAAGTCATGTGAAAAAACCCATTGCACCGCGAACAGCAAAAGCTGCCATTCCGCCACCACAGTCATATTCTAGACAGCGGAATCACCAGCCATTCAGACCTGTAAGGCGTACCCAACAGGATGCTCCCCGAGCATATCAGCAGCGCTAACAGCCGTTCAGAAAGAAGGCTGTATCAAATATCAAAGGCCCGCACGGCAGTACATTTAGTACAGCACGCCCGATATTGGATACAAGAGCCGCGTTATCCTTCACGATAGCAAGTTTCCGCACAGTATCAACAACAGCATTGGGAATCCAACTGGAGACCCAGAAGGCAAGCTGTTAGGCCAAAGAAAATGACACCACCTCTAAGACGGCATTTGTACTGGACTAATAATAACCCTGAATTTTACATGCATAATAATTATCATGGTTATAGAAACTACGTACATGCCCCACGTAGAAATCGCAATTATGGATCTAAACCATCCTAGAGTAAACCTATTGCTGTCAGGAAAATCTGGGTACCTAAAAGCACTAACATCCATGGACCCAACAATCAAAGGGGACCTAAATCTACCTAATTTGTCTGCATATAGGACATTTTGGAGAAGGACATCTAGTACTTTGACAGCGGATGTTCCCGGCACATGACAGGAGATAAAAACAACTTGTCAGATTATGTAGAAGGTCGCGGTCCAAAAGTGTACTTCGGTGATAAATTTAAAGGAAGAACAAGAGGGAAGGAAACCCTACTTGTAGGAAAATTGAAAGTCACCGATGTAGCTTATGTTGAAGGCTTACAGTACAATCTACTTAGTATTAGCCAGTTCTGTGACAAACAGTTCTCGGTGAAGTTCTATATAGATCACTGTAGAGTCAAGAACATCCTAACCAAAGAGGTTGTGCTCACATGAAGCAGATCAGGTAATATGTATATTGCTGACTGGATACCTATGAGCTCCACAATTCCTTATTTTGTTGCCAAAGGCACTGCAGATCTAAGCTGGCTATAGCACAAGAGGATGTCACACCTCAACTTCAAGACTGTCAACAAACTCTCCATACAGGGAATGGTTAGAGGATTGCCAAATGTTTCTTTCCAAAAAGACAGCGTATGTGGACCTTGTCAGAAAGGCAAGCAAATCAAGACCACCCTGAAAAGCAAATCCAACCTTTCCACCCATAGAGTTTTGGAAATGCTACATATAGATCTCTATAGTCCTGTAGACCCGATAAGTTTGGGAGGTAAGAAATACTATCTCCTTATTGTTGATGACTTTTCCAGGTATGCTTGGACAATTTTTTTAAGCAAGAAGAACGAAACAACATCAAAACTGCCCGAGCACCTGAGAAAGCTTCAAAATGAAAAAGGGTTGAGTATCGTGTCCATTCGTTCCGATAGAGGTACGGAATTCACTAACCGCTTTATAGAGCAATACTGTTCGGAAAATGGGATACAACACGAATACTCAGCTGCCCGTACACCTCAACAAAATGGTGTTGCCGAGTGAAAGAACAGGACGCTGAAGGAAGCAACAAGGACAATAATTGCCGCGAGCAAATTGCCACAGCATTTCTGGGGCGAAGCCACCAATACAACGTGCTATACACAAAACCACTGTATCATCAACAAGCATCACAACAAAACAGCACACGAGGTATGGAACAACAAAACTCCGTTAGTTTCATACTTTCACATATTTGGATGCAGGTGTTATGTTTTGAACAACGGTAAGGACCAACTTAGAACCTTTGATGAGAAATTGGATGAAGGGATATTTGTAGGATATTCCACTGTTAGCAAAGCTCACAGGATCTTCAATAAAAGGAAGCTAACAATTGAGGAATCAGTTCATGTAGTGTTCGGTGAACCTCACCATAATCCCACAGGAGTAGAAGACCTTTCTCAGAACATCCAACAACTTTCCATCGATGATCCACCAACTCCTATAGAACCTGTCGTTGACCTAGAAATCAACCGCGCACCTGTAAGAACTGACGTAGATGAAGTCGATGCTGTTCAAGCTGAAGCCAAAACTACAGCAACTCAAGATATAGTACGGGACCCCGAATTAGAACTCGACAGAAGATGGTTGAGAGATCACCCACAAGAGTTGATAATAGGAAACATTGATGCTGGTGTTTCTACCCGTAGGAGAATATAGAGTACACAAAGAAATGTACTATGTGCGTAAGAAGACCCCGAGTCAGAGATATCTCCATTTCCTGAATGGAAATCTCAATCCAAGCTTAGAAGACTTAATATGTGCACTATTGCTGTATTCTTAGCCCAATCCGAACCTGTTTCTACCAAAGAAGCTCTCAACAATTCTCATTGGATCACATCTATGGAAGAAGAGCTTAACGGTTTCAAAAGAAACAACGTATGGTATCTTGTACCCAGACCTACGCATCAATCTGTAATTGGAACCAAATGGGTATTTAGAAACAAGAAGTATCGAAATGGACTCATTATCAGGAATAAATCTCGACTAGTCGCCCAAGGCTACAGACAGGAAGAAGGCATAGACTACAATGAGACAGTTGCTCCTGTAGCCAGACTAGAAGCCATTAGGATATTTTTAGCCTTTACCGTCCATAAGAGCTTTATTGTACACCAAATGGACGTCAAAAGTGCATTTCTGAATGGAGACCTTGCTGAAGAAGTATATGTTGAACAACCACTAGGGTTTGTCAATCCAGAAGGCGAAGACCTAGTATACAGGCTAAAAAAGCGCTGTATGGACTTAAGCAAGCCCCTAGAGCATGGTATGAGACTCTGTCCCAATATCTAACCGATAATGGATTCGAGAAAGGTGTTGTGGACAAGACCTTATTCAAAATACAGGAAGGTGATGACCTCCTGATGGTTCAAATATATGTAGACGATATAATATTTGGTTCAACTAACCTTGATTTCTGTCAAAGGCTCTCTCATCTCATGCAAAGAAAATTTGAAATGAGTATGATGGGAGAACTTAGTTATTTCCTAGGGTTGCAGGTAAAGCAGTTCTCTACAGGGATTTTCATCAACCAGGAAAAATACAGCAAGGAGCGTCTCAACAAGTTTGGAATGAATACTTCCAAATCATCGTCAACCCCATGAGCACTTCTGTGCAAATTAGTGCTGATGAAGCTGGAAAGCCGGTTGATCAATCACTCTACATGAAGCTTATTGGCTCACTCCTGTACCTAACGGCTAGCAGGCCCGATATCTAGTTTGCTGTAGGAGTGTGTGCACGATATCAAGTAGCACCTAAAGAATCACACTTCGCAACAACCAAACGAATCTTGAAATACGTCAAAGGAACAGTCAATGTAGGACTGTGGTGTCCTAAAGAAGGTGGATTTGATTTAGTTGGATACAGCGACTCGGATCTCGGAGGTTTCAAGCTAGATAGGGAGAGTACAAGTGGAACTTATCACTTTCTTGGACCTAGACTTGTGTCTTGGTTTAGAAAGAAACAATCGGCAAACTCACTTTCAACAGCTGAATCAGAATACTATGCTGCTGGTAGTTGCTATATGCATATCCTTTGGATGCAACAACAGCTGTCAGATTATGGAATTGAAGCCAAAGAAACGCCAATTATGTGCGATAGCACGAGTGCAATTGCTATCACGCACAACCCTGTATTGCACTCGTGCACCAAGCACATTCACATGAAACATCACTTCATTAGGAATCATGTTGAGAACAAGGATGTTCGGCTGGAAAAAAGTTCATACAGATATCGAGTTAACCGACATCTTTACCAAACCTCTCGACACAGCAAGATTCTGCATGCTTCGACATGAATTGAGATTGCTACAGCCTAACTCCCTGTAAGTTTTTAATGCTTTTACTCAGTAATTGAGGGGGAATGCTGTAAGACCCAAGAATACAGTATCCACCGTTAGTTATCTGTACACTCATTCTATCAGAACAGCACTGTAAGAACAAAGAGACATGAATTATCTTACAGCTGACGTGTGCAATAATTAAGGGGGAATACAGTACGACCCAAGAATACAGCATTAATCTGAAAGTTTTTGTATCGAATTGAAACCCGTATGTACCTTTTAAGGGGAACGCTGTATTTTCGCGGATACAGCACATACCATGGGAAATCAATTATCATGTTATTTATTTTAAAACGATCTTTGTGTCCACGTGCCCTGTCATCATTAAAAGTATTTTGAATTAAATGCTTTACACGACATTTGGATATTGGTATCTTCAAATCCGCGATGTTTCATATTATTATATTAATTTTACACCACCGTTTCGGGCAATAAGTGTAATTTGATAAGTCAGAAGTGTGCATAAAGGCTAGAAATAATTAGCATTTAGTTAATGCACAATAAGAACTAGATAGTGTATCTTATACCACTGGAAATCCACTGAAGTCTAGTTTCATGTACATTTTACGGATCTCAAAAATATTAAACGTGGAGAAAGTTATGGTCATTTCCGTGAAGTGTAACGAAACTTCCAACTTCCCTCGTTTCTAGCATCGAAAACCCTAAACATGTAAACTCTAATCATGCATATCATACTTATAACACATATAGGAGTTGACATACAATTATGCTTCTTGACATTACGAACTCCATTTCATAATCTTTTCTTTTGAAAACATGCTACTTACTCATTTTTATTTCCCAACTTTAACATTCAAACACCACATATCAAATAACACTAACATCAACAACACATTTAATATCTACTCACAAAGTCTTGGTCCTAACATACAAATGACCTAAACATGGCTTTAAAATCCTCAATACATAACATGCTCCTTAACTACATCAAATATTACCAACACATCTTCCAACTTCATAAATCTAAATTCATGCTCTTGTTTTCAAATAAATTTCCAAAACATTTTATAAAAATCTAACAAAAACATATCATGTACTCCTTTCATACATCATCACAATTATCAAGTCACTTTTAAACATACAACAACATATCAAGAACTAAACATGTTTCTTCCTTACTTTCCAAAATACCAAATATTTTATAAAAATCTCATAAATTCATCATAGCATCATATCATCATATAACAACATATTGTGTAAGAAAAACATAAGAAAAACAACACATAATTGGGTTATGAAACCCTAAAATTTTCGGCCAAGACATGAAAATGAAAGCATGAATAAAACTTGTTCTAAACACTTTCAAGAACCTTAAAATCATCTTAAAAACAACATACAAAACATTATAACATTAAACCTAAGCTCTTCATATATTCCCAAATTTTAAAGTTACCTAAAACCTATTTCTATTTGGATAAAAATGAAGAGGAGAATGTTAGTTACTTGAATATGAACTTTGTTTCAAGTTTGGAACACAAAGTGGGCTTGTACTTGAGTTCTAATGGAAGAACAATGGTGTTTCAATGGTGAAGGGGGAGGGGGGCGGCCAAAGTGAGAAGAAGAGAGGAAGAAGATGAAGTGAGGAGGAAAAATGAAAGGGAGGTGATGTCCCTTTATATACTAGGTTAACCCTAGACGTCATCATAAAGCGATCGAATAATATTCTACGTTTCGCTCCTCTACAGATAAAATTACTCGGGTATTAAATGTATGACATATACTTAAATTATAGTATCGCACTTACAGCTTAAAGTCGGAGAAAAGTTTCGCGATTTACGGAATGCAAAATATCCGAGAAAATGACTAAACATAAAATATACCCGAAAATTCAAAAAGTACACTTTTGAAAATCGTACTCGTAACGTAAAAGTGGTGTATATAGAAGGCGACGGAATCGCGATTCTATCTATCGAAACATAGAATTCAAATTCGGAAGGAAAACCCAACCAGATAACCGAACATCCGATTTCTGAATTAAAAACGTGTAAATAGTTCTAAACTTACTTCATTAGTCAGAATTTTATTATTTATGAATGCAAAACCCTAATGTAGCACTTGAGGTCATAATAATTCATGCATATAAAAGACCGGGGCATTACATCCTACCCCTCCAACAAGAAATTTCGTTCCGAAATTTACATACCTTATGAAAAAGTTCTGGGTATTTCTCCCTCATCTTGCTTTCGAGTTCCCACGTAGCTTCTTCATGACCGTGGTGACTCCATAATACTTTCACCAAAGGAATCGACTTATTCCTCAGTTCTTGAACCTTATGGTCTAGAATAGCTTCAGGCCTCTCTACATAACTCGTATCGTGACTAAGAACTATGTCACTCTGATGAATCACATGCTTGGGATCAAATACATACTTCCTCAGCTGAGAAACATGGAAAACATTGTGAACATTCCCAAGACTAGGTGGTAGAGCCAACCTATAAGCAACTGGGCCGATCCTCTCAAGAATCTCATATGGTCCTATAAAACGTGGCCTAAGCTTGCCTTTAATGCCAAAACTGATTATTCCCTTAGAATGGGGAAACCTTGAGGATAACCTTATCCCCACTTTCAAAATGCAATTCAGTTCGGCGTGTATCAGCGTATGACTTCTGTCGATTCTGGGCCACTTGTATTTTCTGTCGTATATTGCGGATAATCTCGATCATCTCGCTGACTGTGTCTGGCCCTAAAATATTTTTCTTACCCACTTCATCCCAATAAAGTGGTGACCTGCATTTTCTGCCGTATAAGGCTTCATATGGCGCCATATCTATCATTGCCTGATGACTGTTGTTGTAAGCTAATTCGATTAACAGAAAACATGCTTCCAATTTGTACCTTGATCCAACACTACAATTCTTAACATGTCCGCTAGCGTCTGAATCGTCCTTTCTGATTGTCTGTCGGTCTGCGGGTGGAAGCAGTACTAAAGTTCAGATGTGTACCCAATTCCTTCTGTAGACTCGTCAAAAATCTAGAGGTAAATTTTAGATCTCGATCTGACGTGATTGATATCGGCACTTTGTGCAAACGTACAATTTCACGGACATATAACTGTGCCAACTTCTCAGATCCGTAAGTGATTGGGATAGGCAAAAGTGAGCTGATTTTGTGAGTCTATCTACTATAACCCATATAGCAATGTTTCCACGTTTGGTCCTCGGCAAACTAGTCACAAAATCCATAGCTATTCCTTCAAACTTCCATTCTGGAATGGTCAATGGCTGTAACTTTCCATACGGTCATTATTGTAGTGCTTTCACTTGCTGACAAGCCAAACACCGCTCGAAAAAAGAAGCTACATCCCATTTCATACCGTCCCACCAGAAATTTCTCTTCAGGTCTTGGTACATATTGGTACTCCCGGGGTGAGCGATCCTCCCATTTCCACTTTAGAATATGAAGTGGATTCAGCATACCTGTCGGTCTTTGATGCCCAATCTTAAGTATTTCGAAAAAAACAACAACTTCTCGCTTCATATTATTTCACTAGTAATATTATTTCAAGTCTTTATACATCTTGCTAGATCCTGGATGAATGGAATATAGGGTATCATGAGCCTCTATCAAAATTAGTTCTTCAACTCCTCATCTGCCGGTACACACAACCAGTTCTTGAAACACAAAACTCCATCCACGTGTACCACAAATCCATGGGCTTTTCACAAAGTTACATTATCTCGGATACAACCAACGTCTTGGGACGTTGATTGGATCGCCCTCTGCTACAAAATCTCAGGTATACAAAGTTTCCTTTATACTTGCTGTAACCATACCTCGATCCCAGGTTTCAAAAATTCATATTAGAGTTCCTTCTGAAATGTCAGTCGAGGAACTTTCTTACGACTCAATACATTGGTAACAGCATTTGGGTTACCAGGGTGGTATAATCTCGATATCATAATCTTTGAACATCTATAACCATTGTGTCTATCGTGTTGTTACCCAAAATATTATTCGGAAGGGTTTGCTGGAATGGATAAGTAACAAACAAAATGCGAGAGGACGTCCATGGAAAAGTAAATAACACAAGATTTTCCGGGGTTGTTAATCCCGGGCTTGAATGCTCTCGCGAGATATTATTAATACGAATACTTGGGAGTACAAATATTAATGTTAGAGTACAATTACAATGAGTGTAAAGACCCTAGTTATCTAGCTCTTGAGTGCTGATGATTGCCAGAAGAACCAGAGTTGATGCTCTGTGAGTTCTTGTAACAACAATGGAGTGCTGTGTTAACTGTGAGAAATCGGCTGTCTCTCGCTGTGTGAATTAGCTGAACTCTCGTATGGAAATAATTTCTGAACCGAACCTCCTTCCAGTTGCTGGAGGTTCCCTATTTATAAGAGTGGAAGTCGCTGGGCGATCGCCTCTAATGTATTATAATAAGCGGACGATCGTCTTTAGCACATGGGTTGGTCTCCTTGAAGTCCGCAGCAGCTGCTGGCAGCCGGATGTGCGAACCAATGAGAAGACAACACGCGTAATATGTCTCTGTCTTGGGAGGTCCCACCTAGGACTTTTCGGCGGGTCTGTCGGTAGGTGAGACTGTCCTTGTCATTGACAGCTGTTGATGGGCTGGAGTCAAAGATCCTTATTCTGCGGCGCCATTCACGGATCTGCACGTGGGTTTTCACTCCAAGATCCGGTCTTCGTAGATATGACGGATGATGGCCTTATACGTGGCATAGGACGGTCGTCCTTGGTCGGGCACCAGAGTCAATCGCTAGGTGTCAAGAGGCGATCTCCCTGGACATCGATCGCTCGGTACCTGATCTCGGTCTGGACTCTTTGCTTGGAAAGTCTGCCTTGGATTATTTGATGCTGTCTTGGTCGCTCGGCCCTTATGCCGATCGCCGTCGAAGTGTATATATCGCCGCACAACAATTGCCCCCCAGATCGCTCCGATGTTGAAGACGTGGGGTGATGTGGTTCTACTGGCGATCGCTTGACTTAGAAGAGCGACTCAGCATTTTATGGAATAGACGATCGTCTCTCGAACGGACCGATTTTGAATTTGGACAACCTATTCGATCACTACAATGAGCGGGAAATCATAGTGGTTTTGGAAACGTCACCAGGGTACGTGTCGGGCTCCTTTTGGGGGAGTCCGACGATTTTGTTAGGCTGTCCTATGGCGTGCCCTCGAAACGATGCGCACGCGGGATTCGAGGGCAGCATTAAATGCGGTCTTATTTGACGGTTGCACTTCGATCCTAGGGACTCCATTATTTGCTCAGAATCCCCCGCTCTTGCCTATAAAAAGGACTGGGGTTACAAGGTAAAAAACCTTATGCATTTCTGCCTGAGAAGAAGACATAGCCGATTTCCCTCGAAGCTTCGTGTGACGATCGTCGTTCGACTCAGACTTTAGGTAAGAACGAAAAACTCCTTCTCCCTCCTTTCTCTTTGAATATATCCGGAGGAAGACCAGATGTGTATGAGGCGGGTAGTACATCCGCCGTCGGGGCTTCGACAGCCCAGGTATAACTTTCTGCGGAATTCTACGTGGACACCGCCGTCGAGGCCATCCGCACCAGGATTGAGCCCGCGGAGATCGAAGAACTTTTTAACGAGGCTGACGCGGCCAAGATGGCGGAGGCCGAGCGGATCCGTTCACTGAAACAGGAGGAGACGGATGCGACGGCGCATTGGGAGCGGAACAGCGCGCTCGGAAAAGCCTTCATAGATTTTGCCGAACTCATGGAGAGATTGGCCGGCCCACTCCCTAAATTTAACTTCAATTAATACTCGATCAACCATCCTTATGAACCTGTAAGGCGGATGTTGTTCCGGGCTACTCGCCGCTCTCCGTGGACCCTTGACCAGATCGGGAGCTCGACGACCAGGAAGGATCTGGACCGTTGGAGGGCGAGGTTCCATGTTCCTTCTGATGTTTGCCTCCACATGCCTGCCAAGAACGAGCGAGCCGATCAACCTCCCGAGGGCATGGTCGCCGTCAATGAGGCGATAATGGAGGCTGGACTGCGATTCTCATTTCCGTTCGCTGTCTCCTATCTGCTGACCGCCTGGAACGTGGCGCCGCTTCAATTGACGCCGAACGCCTGGCTGCATATCATCAGCACCCTTACTTTATTTGGTGGCCATCGGGTCCTTCGCCGTTGGAGATGAACCATCTTTTCAAATTGACGGTTCAAAAAGGCACTATCGGCGGCTATCACATCCAAGGTCGCTCAGTCCGGGTGATCCTTGGGGTCCCGAACAAAGTAAGGGGCGATCCGTCGAAGTGGTTCTGGGTCGGCGGCGCGTGGAAGTCAGCATCGAGCGACAACCCGACCGACGAGTTGGATATTCCCACCGGCTTTCGGGGGAGGAGTCTGAGTAAGGATTTATACTCTCCCTTTGTTCGGATACATTCTGAAATGATCTGATTTTGGCCTTGTTTTTGCAGGTGTCATTGTTCCGGCGGCAGGCGACCTCACTTTTGATTTCGCAATCGTCTGGGAGAAGATAAGGAGTCTTTCTGACGACCATATAGACGCACGCTAAATTAACAATGAAGCCTACTGGTTGGCTGCTCGGCTATTTCGCTACCCTCGCCATCTAAAGGTTCCAGATACGAACTTTCGCGATCTTATTTGACATGTCGATCGTCTTGATTGAGGAAGATTACTAACATTGTCGATTGTTTTCTTTTGCATAAATTCGCTTCCCTTGTTTCCCAGAGCCCCCTGCTTCGATTGCCATGTCTAATCCGGGGGTCATAAACCCCCTTCGTCAAGGGAAGAAGGTGAGCCGAGCTCCTGCTGCCCCTCTGCGGCCGACCCCGGAGGCAAGACCTCTTCAGGAGCCCGTCGCCGAAGAGCAGGAGCCTCGGGAGGAGCAACTTCGGCTCATCCGCAAGAAACGGAGGACTGTGGAGCCCCCAGCCCCTGTCACTGCTAACGAGCCGCCGATCTTTGTGCCTCCAATTTCCGCAATTCCTACGGTGGAGGGGTCCATGCCATCTTCGGCTTTCCTTCAGTCCATGGCGACCGCTAAGGCCGAGACTTTGCGTGGCAGGCCGTTCTTCGGCCATGGCCCAGAGAAGGTCGAAATATAAGCCTGGTCGTTTTGCCGAGTTATGAAACTTGTGTAGGAAACATACTTAACTCTTTTGCCATTTGTGCAGGATCTGCCACTCCGACCCGAACTACTCGCCGATGGTGTTGGAATTCCTGATGAGCAAAGCTCTTCGCGAGGTCAGCGATATCCCTACCTACGTTTCTCGGGCTACCGCCTCCCTCGCGAAGGCCTGGACGACCGATATGGATGCGATCGTGCGCCGGCGATCTGCTGACGCGATGCAGGATACTTTCGCACTGGCCCTTCAGACGGCGTCGATGGCTGCTCAGGCCGTGAGGGACTTTGAGGGGAGACCGTCCACCGCTCGTCTTTATGCGGACCTCGAAGTTGCACGGAAACAAAACATTGAGTTTGCCGATAGGCTCGCGGCCATGGAGAAGAGATCTATGGAGGCGGATAAGCAGGCGAGGCAGGATGTTGACCGGGCGCGGGCGGCGACTGACCGGATGTGGGACCAAATGATGGAAGCCCGCAGGTCGCACGCAGCCGCGCAGTAGGAGGTCGACCAGCTGAAGGTGACCGTCGCCCGACTAACCAGCGAGTTGGCGTCCTCGAATGAAGAGGTGGCCGCCAAAACTGCCAAGCTCGATGGCATGAGCCAAACGGTTGCGGAGCTGAAGGGAAAGCTGAAGGCCACTGAGGCCGATCCCATTCTTAACATGGAGTACGTCAGCGAATTCGACTACTATATGGCTTATGCTGACGCGATCCGCACCGCTAAGAAGGGAGGGCTCGAGGTCGGCCCTTTGGTTGAAAATTTCGAGGCCTATGCGCTTGAGCACCCTCTGTAGCCAGACTTCGCCGTGTCGATCCTCGACCTTTCCGCGGATCATGGGATCGATTTAAGCTGGTACCCGTTGCCGGACAACATTGTTCATCCGTGTGCCCCATAGGATGGGGGTGCAGAGCCTGCTGCTGGCGATGGAGCGAGCGTCGATCCCTGAGCTTTTCTAGCTTTTTACTTGTAATTTTTTGTAGCTTTCGTTGTATTTTTTCCTTCGGGAGACCGTGTTTATATTGGTATTCCAAGTGATGAAATAAATATTCGCTTCTCTGATTTCTTGCTTGCATGATTTTATACAAGTGTTTGAGGAGAGATCGTCGTGCGTATAGCTCCGAGTGAATTGATAAACTCATACTGGTAACTTTAGAACAAAGTCGATCGTTGCACATATATCTGAACAATGCCGATCGTCGTACATGTATTTGAGTAAAGACGATCGTGGTATATATAGCTCTGCTGTTCCCCCTTGTTTTTATTTACTTAGTGAAAGTAAGGGAACGAAAATAAATCGTTTAGCGAGCGGTCTTCAATTTTGCAGATTCCTCGAGGAAGGCCGACCATCCCGGTCTAGAGGAACCGCGCACAATCGTGGAGTTCGATGGAACCGGCCTCCGCGACCATGTTTTGTGCACGAGCGACGTTCCGTCTGATGGCCAACTTCTCACGACTCACTTAGTTGTGAGGGTCGTCCATAGGCTACGCCCGCCTCGTATTTAAACGAAGGGCAAGCGATCGCGGCCTGGAGGAGTCCTTGCACGGGGCGTCGTCGGATTAATCGACTCCACGACCGCGGCTTGTTAGCACTTTTCTACCTCATACCGTAATGTTAGATGGCGATCCTCGACGGTATACGTTGTGACGGGGGGAGAGACGCGTCGCATTGTCCGGATCCACCATGTTAGGTGATGGACCTTTGAGGGCGGGCGAACGTGTCCACAGATCTTTTTTAGAGGTCCCTTTGGCTACGCCCGCCTCGTATTTAAACGAAGGGCGAGCGATCGCTGCCAAAAGGAACCTTGCATGGTCACAGAGAACGGTTCCATCGTCCTCCACAACCATGTCAGCACTTTTCTACCTCGGACCGTCATGTCAGATGGCGATCCTCGACGGTATACGTTGTGCAAGGGGAGGCGATCGCTTGCCTTGTTCCTTCATGTTGATGACGAACTTTAGAGGGTGAGCGAGTCATCCTCTGATTTGTTTTGGAGGGTCCTTCGGCTATGCCCGCCTCGTATTTAAACGAAGGGCGAGCGATCTCTACCCAAAGGAACCTTGCATGGATGGGTCATCGGTTTCATCGACCTCCGTGTCCATGGCGGCACTCTTCTACCTCGAACTATCATGTTAGATGGTGATCCTCGACGGTATACGTTGTGCTGTGGGAGGCGTTCGCTTACCTCGGTCCATCATGTTAGATGACGAATGTTGTGCAGCAATTTATACGCGTTGAAGGTGATCGTCATAATGGCCGGGCAATCAAAGCCAGCATCAAATAGACCAAGGCAGACGTGCTAACCGGAGATGCCTGATCATGGTCAAGTGCCTAGCGGCCGACGTCCAGGGCGATCGTTTCTTGACACCTAGCGATCGCCTCTAGTACCCGACCGAGGATGACCATCCTATGCCATGTGTAAAACCAACATCCATCAAAGTCGCGAAGACCGAATCTCGGGATGAAGGCCCACGTGCAAATCCGCAAAAGGCGCCGCAAGAACAGGCTTGACTCCAGCCCATCAGCAGTTGTTGGTGACAAGGACAACTTCACCTACCGACAGACCCGCCGAAAGGTCCTAGAGTTAACCATATCCAGAGACGCGCTCATCTCCTTCTCCAACAAGTATAGAGAGGGAGTGCAGTGCCCCAAAGAGGATGCATTGGTGATCTCTGCATGTATCCTTGGGAAAATGGTCGATCGCGTGCTGGTTGACAATGGGAGATTTTGCAAAATCATATTCAAATCTGCTCTGGACCAGCTCGGCAACCTGACCATGTTCATCAAGACATTCGATACCATGCTTCAAGGGTTCGGCGACAACACGGTCCAAGCCTATGGAATGATCAAGCTCTCTGTCGAGCTAATCTGCTGTTACGATCCCAAGGTTAAGATCACTAGGAACCTCAATTTTGTAATCATAGATATGCCCAGCATATATAATGGGTTCCTAGGTCACCCCCTTCTAGAAACCTTTGAGGCGGTCGCCGCTTCTTTCTTTTAGTGTATAAAGTTCCCCACTACTGATGGGACAGTCGGTACTGTAAAAGGAGACCAGCTAATGGCAAAGAAATGTTTGAATTGCTCCTGTGTCGTAACTTCCCCTTTAAAAGTTTCTTGTACTATTTGTAACATTGAGAGGATCGACATTCAACCGATGGAGATCGACAAGCCAAGCACCTCATACCAGCCCGACTCAGAGGACGGCATCTCACATCAATTGTCGGACGACATCAAGCCAAGGATCGACTTTGAGCCAAGCCTCGACATTGATCCAAGAAATGAGTCCGGTGATCGTTCCAAACGAGAAGCGACCGTCCCCATCGAAGAGTTGGAAAGTATAACAATCGATCCGGCTCATCCGGAGCGGGAAGTGCAGATCGGCTCAAGCATCATTCTTGAGTTAAAAGACGATCTGATCAGTTTACTATGAAAGAACATCGGAGTCTTTGCCTGGTCGCATCAAGATATGGTCGGCATCAGTCCTGAACACGCTTGCCACTATCTAAAGATCGACCCGGCAAGGAAGCCTGTTCACCAGAAATGTAGGAGATTCGGTCCTGAGAAGTATGTCGTGCTCGACGCAGAAGTCAAAAAGCTACTCGACAACAAACTGATCGGAGTAGCTACCGACGAGCCACAGTGGGTAGCCAACGCGGTGCTCGTAAAAAAGGCGAGCAACTCCTGGAGGTTACACATTGATTTCACCAACCTCAACGCGACGTGTCCGAAAGATCACTTTCCAATGCCTCATATTGACCACTTGGTCGATAGCACGACAGGTTGCGAAATGATATCGTTTATGGACACCTTCGCCAGGTACCATCAGATCCCAATGGCGGAGAAAGACGTAAAACACACGTCATTCCACACGGAAAAAGACGTGTACTTTTGGGTCAAAATGTCGTTCGATCTGAAAAATGCGGGGGCGACCTACCAACGACTAGTCAACGGGATGTTCACCGATCAGATCGGCAAGACCATGGAGGTTTACATTGACGACATCGTGGTCAAGAGCCTCAAAAAGGAATATCACCTCAAAGACCTTGCCGAGACGTTCGCCATCCTCGAGAAATTTAACATGAAACTGAACCTCAAGAAATGCAACTTCGGGGTAATCTCCGGAAAGTTCCTGGGGAACATTGTGAGCCAAAGGGGGATCGAAGCAAACCCCATCAAGATCAAGGCGATCCTCGACATGCAGGAGCCACGGAATGTCAAGCAGGTGCAACGCCTCACGGGGTGTCTAACAGCCCTTAAACGTTTCATTTCTCGGCTCGGAGACAAAAGCAAGCCATTCTTCGCCACCATAAAGAATAAGAAATTTGCGTGGACGAAGGAAAGTCAAATGGCGTTCGCCAAAATCAAGGAGTATCTGTCTAATCCCCAAATTTTGGCAAAACCAATCCCCGGCAAAAAGCTATTCCTCTACCTAGCAGCCTCGGAGGTCGCGCTGAGCGCTGTATTAGTTCGAGCAGAGGGGAAAACCCACTTGCCGATCTACTTCGTCAGTCAAGCGCTTCATGACGCGTAAACGCGTTACACACCTCTGGAGAATCTCGCCTACGCACTAGTCATGAGTGTTCGCAAGCTGAGAACCTATTTCTTCGAACACCAAGTGGAGGTTATGACGACTCTCCCTCTAAGGCAAGTTCTGCACCGTCCAGACACCAACGGGCGACTCCTCAAGTGGTCACTGGAGATCTCCCAATACGGTGTCATGTACGCTCCTCGCACGGCGATCAAAGGCCAAGCTCTGGCGGATTTCGTGGTGGAATTAACGTTCCCGCCCAGTCCGAACCAAGTCGGCCGTCCCGTCTAGAAATTATACGTAGATGGCTCGACGAACAGCTCGAGAGCAGGGGCAGGGATTGTCCTCATCAGCCCCGACGGCCAAAGTTTTACAAATGTTGTGCGTTTCAGGTTCCGTGTGACCAACAATGAAGACGAGTACGAAGCCTTGGTAGGCGGGCTCGATCTAGCACTCGCAATGGACGTTCGTCGCCTTCACATCTTCATGGACTCCCTCTTGGTCGTGAACCAAGTCAAGGGGGAATATGAGGCGCGCGGCGAACATATGATCAAATATCAAGAATTGGTCGCCGAAATGTGCACAAAGTTTGAAGAAGTGCTGATCGAACAAGTCCCGAGAGAGCACAAGGCCGATGCCCTATCCAAACTCGCATCGTCAGATGGGGCGGCAGACTTCTCTAACATCCAAATCACTAAGTCGGCAAGATCGGCGATCGACAAAAGCCTGGTCACCACAGTTGCCATTGCCGAAGAGAACTGGATGACTCCATTCATTGAGTACTTGAAGGACGGAACGGTCCCCGAAGATCGGATCAAGGCTCGCCAGCTTCAGCTCCGAGCAACCAGATACACCCTATTCGACGACCGGCTTTACAAGCGAGCTTTCAGCATTTCTCTCCTCAAATGCATTACGCCGGAGGAAGGCCGACTTGTTTTAGCCGAAATCCATGACGGGATCTGTGGAAATCACGCTGGAGGGCGAGCTCTCATCCACAAGACGACCAGGCAAGGCTTTTTCTGGCCTACCCTGTAAAGGACGCGATTGCCTACGCCCAGTCTTGTCACATGTGTCAAATAATGGGCCCGAACATCAAGTTGTCCCCCGAGTAGCTCACCTCTATGTACAGTCTGTGGCCGTTCGCCCAATGGGTCATCTAACTCATCGGTCCTTTTCCGAAGGCACCAGGGGGATGTAAATTCGCCATCGTGGGGGTCGATTATTTCACGAAATGGGCAGAGGCCGAACCACTCAACAAGATCGTCCAAAAACAAGTGATCAAGTTCATTTGGAAGAACATCATCTGCCATTTCGGTCTACCTCAGGCTATCATCTCCGACAACGTAAAGCAGTTCGATGGTTTGGAAGTTATGCAATTCTGCGAAAAATAGGGAATTAAAAAGTTGTTCTCGGCACCTTACCATCCTCAAACAAATGGGCAGGTAGAGGCTGTAAACAAGATCCTCAAGCACACGATCAAAGCAAGACTCGAATCCAAACAAGGACGATGGGCGAGCGAGCTCCCGAATGTTTTGTGGTCCTACCAAACGACGACCCAAAATTCAACTGGCGAGACCCCATTTGCCATCGCTTTCGGAACATAAGCAGTGATCCCATCGGAGATCGCCATCCTCAGCCACCGAACGGCACAACAGATGACGACGGACAACGATGTAGCTCGGCGGATCGAGTTGGATATGCTCGAGGAATGATGACTGAACTCGGAAATGAAGAACACGATCCACAAAAGGAAATCCGAAAAAATTTTCAATTCGAAGGTCAAGGAAAGGCATTTTCAAGTGGGCGACCTAGTCCTCAAACAGATCCAGACCCACACGGGAGTATTTGGCCCGAATTGGGAGGGCCCATTTAGGATATCCCAGTGGCTGACTAAAGGAGCCTACGAGCTCCAACACCTAAACGGCACTCCGGACCAATATCCCTGGAATGCCACTCATTTGAAGAAATACTATCAATAAAAACTCCTTGTATTCATTTATCCAATGTACAAAGAGCTTAATAAGATTTTCCGATCCTCTCTAAATGATTCGCCTCGGCAAAGCAAACAAAAAGAGGATGACTCGCTCGCCCTCCAAGAGTTCGTCATCTGACATGATGGACCTAGGCAAGCGATCGCCCCCCCAGCACAACGTATACCATCGAGGATCGTCATCTAACATGACGATCCGAGGTAGAAAAGTGTATCCATGGTTCTGGAGGTCGATGGAATCGATAGCCCGTCCATGCAAGGTTCCTTTGGGTAGGGATCGCCCGCCCGTTCGTTTAAATACGAGACGGGCGTAGCTGAAGGACCCTCCAAAACAGATCAGTGGACACGCTTGCCTGATCTCAGATCCATCATCTAACAGGGTGGACCTCGACAATGTGACGCGTCCCTCCCCCCATCACAACGTATGCCCTCTTAGGTCCGTCATCTAACATGTCGGTCCCAGGCAGAAAAAGTGCTAACAAACCACGGTAGCGGATTCGATTTATCCGACGGCGCCCCATGCAAGGACTCCTCCAGGCAGAGACCGTCCGACCCATCGCTTCATTGCGAGGCAAAATGTAGCCTACGGAGGACCCTCACAATTAAGTGAGTCACGAGAAGTTAACCATCAGACAGAATGTCGCTCGCGCACAATACATAGTCGTGGAGGTCGGTTCCATCGAACCCCACGACCGTGCAAAGTCTATCCAGGCCAGGACGTTCGGCCTTCCTCGAGGAATCGACAAAATTGAAGATCGCAAGAACCAAAGTAAAGATAGCTCGCTGAACGAATTATTTTCGTTCCCTTACTTTCACTAAGTAAACAAAAACCAGGGGCAGAGCAGAGCCATACATACGACCAGGAGAACGGAGCTATACATACGATCGGCTTTGTTCAGATACACATATGACGATCAGTTTTGTTCTAAAATTTACAAGTATGAATTTAAGTATACCAATCCATCTGGAGCTGTACAGACAACGATCGCTCCTCAAACACGTGTAAAGTCAAATGAAAAAGATCCAAACAGTCGATCAAACAAGCAAGGAATCAGATGCAATTATTTATTTCATTTCATTCGGAATACTTGTACAAGCGCCCGAAGGCAAAAGCGCCCAAAGGCAGAATACAACAAAGCTGAAAAATTACAAGTGAAAACAAAATGAAAGCGGACAAACTCAGGCAGCCCCCGCCTGGCCTTTGCCACCGGCCACTGGATCGGTCCGGCCTTCGCCACCGGCAGCTGGGTCGACGTGCGCCTCCTCGCTGGTGTCCGGGTGAACGAGGTTGTCCGGCGATGGATACCAGCTCGGGCTGCTCAAAACACCCAATTTCCTCTATTTTATCTTATATTTCCAACAATCCCCCACATGAATGAGATTGATGGTCCAGCAGCACACATCAGACACGGAGTTTGACTTGGTGATAGTTACTATGGTTTAGGCATTGCATAGGATAGGTAGAGTATGCTCCTTGAACCTTCCCTCGAAAAGATATATTCTCCTTACTGCTAGACAGTGTGACTAGATGCCTTTGAACTGTCCGACCATTTGTGTAAGTGATCGTATATCCTTCACAAGTGCCCTCCCTGATTTATTCTGTTCTCATTATTGTGCCCGTTTTAGCCGTGGACACCGTCCTGGTTCTGCGGGAGTTTCTAGAGAATTGTGCCTTGCAATTCTCCTTTAAAGCGGCCCCTCTTCACTCCAACATAGGTGATTCTCGTTAAGTGTTTCGAGTAAACCCGTATTTTACTCCACCCGACTATACGTTGTCGACTTAAGAATCATTAAAATCATAAGCTTAACCTCTCCCTACGGGTATCACTGTTTTCATCCTAGGAATGGTCGGTTCGGGGTAACCCCCACAGTGATCGTGCCCAGTTTTATGAATTGGTTGTCCCATTGAACCTAGATCTTGGGATCTCCAGTCAGCTTAGGTTGGGTATCCTCCATAAAACCATTAGCTCATGGCAATAGACCCATTCCTCTTGATGATTTATCAACAAGGTCTTTTGATAACCCTTTGGTTAGCGGATCCGCGATGTTATCTCTTGACGAATCGTAGTCAATAGTGATAACCAATGTTGATAGCAAAATGGTATTATGTCTTTGCCTCATAGGACGAGACTTACCATTATTCTTTTGCTCTGTGCCTCGTTCGGTCTACCCCAGGCAATCATCTCCGACAACGGGAAGCAGTTCGATGGTTTGGAAGTCATCCAATTCTGCGAGAAATGGGGAATCAAAAAGTTGTTCTCGGCCCCTTACCACCCTCAGACGAACGGGCACGTAGAGGCTGTAAACAAGATCCTCAAACACACGATCAAAGCAAGACTCGAATCCAAACAAGGACGATGGCGTGCAGATCCACAAAAGGCGCCGCAAGATAAGGCCTTTGACCCCAGCCTGTCACCAACCTCACACCTACCGACAAACCCGCTGAAAGGTACAAGGTGGGTCCTCCCCAGACAGCGACTCAAGACATGTGCAGGTTTCCCATTAGTTCGCACAGCTGGCTGCCAGAAGCAGCCTCGGACTTTAAGGGAACAGCCCCACGTGACGGGACGATCTCCCACATTATTTTAATATAGAATACGACAGTCGCCCGCGATCGCCGGAGAGGACCCAACAACCTTTTTTCCTATAAATAGGAGGCTTCCAACAGTGGCCAGAACACAGTGAAAAACGTACAGAGAGGATAAAAGACTCATCTGACGAATACTTACACAAAAACACAGTGATATTCATCCACACCTACAGAACATCTAAAGCAAGAACTCACAGAGCTTCATATCTGGTTCTTTCGACAATCTTTACGCTCTACGGCTAAGATAACTAGAAGTCTTTACACTCATTGTAATAGATTCTAACATTAATATTTGTACTCCAAAGTATCCATATTAATAACATCTCGCGAGAGCATTCAAGCCCGGGATTAACAACCCTGGAAAATCTTGTGTTATTTATTTTCCCACGGAAGTGTTCTCGCATTTGTTTGTTACTCGATCATTCCAGCAATATCATCTCCGGATAATATTTTGGGTAACAACAATTGGCGCTAGAAGGAGGGCGGCACTAAACCTTCATTTTTATTCCTACCGTATCGAAGAACACTCACTGTTCTCCGAGGTATATACTTGAAGAAACACTCACTGTTCTTCAAAGAAAAACCTTCAGAGACATGACATCTGCCACGACCTCCAAAAGAGACACCCTGCGATCTGCCGGACATCTCATTCCGGCCCAGACTGAATCCCAGCCTACGGCGGAAGGTGACCGCGGCGACGGTAGACTCTCACTCCCGCCCTCGAGGGACGGTCCCAGCCTCTCACTCGATCAGTTCCAGACCGCGGAACATATTGAGGAGGCTATGGTCATCCTCAGGGAGCGACGGAGAGCATGCGACTCGCCCACCATTACTCCGTCAGCCATCCGCCGAGCAGGCAAGCGGAAGCTCAAGGGGATATATGTTGAGAAATCGACAGAAAACCCCGAGCCGCAGGAAAAGGCTCTCGTAAGGCGGAACGACTCCATCTTCAGCCGCCTAGGGAGTGATCCCTCGTGGTGACCCGGACATTCAGTACCCAGCCGGGAGGCATGGAAGTCCGAATCCATCACCAGGAGTTCGGCATATCCGACTCCTTGGAGACAAGCCGGCCAACGGGCCCCCACTCGCCCAAGAAATGAGCTCGGTGGTAGAGAGCTCGTCACCTACCACGGGCCCAGAAGATCGGTACACGATCGCCTCGGCTCCCGTTCCGAAAGCCAATCAGCGAGCAGTCAGGCTACAGCCATGGCCGCCATGCAGCGCCAGCTCGATGAAATGAAGGTGCTCCTAGAAACTGGGACAGGCGCCAAGAGATCAATCGCCGGACTGAGTGAGCCGCTCACGGCCTAGATTGAGCTCGCCCCAGTTCAAACGACGATCGCTCCCCCTCAAACACCCCTATATGAGGTGAGATCGGATCCTGAGACCCATTTAAGCAAGTTCCGGATTTACATGACCGGATGTGGAGCATCGGACGCGACGAAGTGCCGAATGTTCCCACTGACATTGGGCGACCTCGCCCATAGGTGGTACATCTCACTACCACCGCACGCGATCAATTTCTTTGATAGGCTGGCGAACGACTTCAAGTCGCATTTCGCTGCCAAAGTTGCTCGGCCAGAAGGCCCCCACCGCATGATGAAGATCAGGCAGGGGAAGGACGAACCCGATGAAGACTACATCGATCGGGTGGATGAAATAGTCCTCACCAGTGAGCCCACTAGTGACGAGCTCGCTCTCTACTCGGCCCTAGGGGGATTCCATGGCCATTCGCCCATGTTCAGGCATCTTACGAAGGACATCCCCTCGACTTACGCAATCTTCCGCGTCAGGGCCGCTGATTTTCTAGCTAGGCATAGAATGCTCACCCTTCGCTTAGGCGAGGGATCTTCTGGAGAAGGGAAGGCGCCATTCCACATCCAGAAGAAGGCGGTCGCCAAGCCCAGAAAGGCGGTCGCAAAGCCGCCCGGCGAATTCAAAGCTTTCGAGGATGTGGAGGTTCACCTCCTCCGTAACCTCAACCTATCTCCGGCCCACATCTTTAACGCCATCAAAGGGCGCGAATGGCTTAACAAGCCAAAGGCAATAAGGGACAACGGTCATCTAGACCGCAGTAAATTTTGTGCTTACCACAAGAGTCCCGGCCACAACACCAGCCAATGCCACGACCTCCTCCGACAACTCTGGAGATTGTTTGAGGAAGGCAAGTTCGATAACTTGGTCACCAAGCCAGAACCCCGGGCAGAAAGAACCAGGGGGCGCGATCGCCGCCAGAATGACGGAATCTCTCCCAATCTGGTCGCCAGAATCGAGCAAAATGAGCTGGAGTATTCAGACGAATCAATTCCTCCGATCAACCCCGGCGGCCGGATCAATATGCTTCAGGCGGGAGGTGGAAACCTTGGAGGACTTTCCCCGGTTTCCACCATGTCGAACAGAAAGCGGAAGGTCGAATTAAGGGCGTTCGCCGGGGTCCATGTCGTGGTACCCCCAGAGCCTGCCATCTCCAAAGACGCGCTCATCACTTTCTCCAACAAAGATAGGGAGGGAGTGCAGTGCCCCAAATAGGACGCATTGGTGATCTCTGCATGTATCCTTGGGAAAATGGTCGATCGCGTGCTGGTTGACAATGGGAGCTTTTGCAATATCATATTCAAATCCACTCTTGACCAGCTCGGCAACCTGACCAAGTTTATCAAGCCATTTGACACCGTGCTCCAAGGGTTCGGCGATAGCACAGTCCAAGCCTACGGAAGGATCAAGCTCTCTGTCGAGCTAACATGCTACTACGATCCCGAGGTTAGGATTACTAGGAACCTAAACTTTGTAATCATAGACAGGCCCAACATCTATAATGGGTTCCTAGGTCGCCCATTTCTAGAAACCTTCGAGGCGGGCGCCTCTTCTTTCTTTTACTGTATCAAATTCCCCACTGCCGATGGGACGGTCGGTACTGTAAAAGGAGACCAACTAATGGCTAAGAAATATTTGAATTACTCCTGTGTCGCAACTTCTTTCAATACTTCTCATGCTATTTGTAACATCGAGACGATCGACCATCAACCGATGGAGATCGACGAGCCAAGCACATCATACCAACCCGACTCAGAGGACGCCATCTCACATCGATTAACGGACGACATCGAGCCAAGGATCGGTTTCGAGCCAAGCCTCGAAATCGATCCAAGGATCAAGTCCGGAAATCATTCCAAACGAGAAGCGACCGTCCCCATTGAAGAGTTAGAAAGTGTAATGATAGATCCGGCTCGCCCGGAACGGGAAGTACAGATCGGCACAAGCATCGAACTCGAATTAAAGGAGGATCTGATCAATTTACTACGTAAGAACATCGGAGTCTTTGCCTGGTCGCATCAAGATATGGTTGGCATAAGTCCTAAACACGCTTGCCACTATCTAAAGAACGACCCGGCTAGGAAGCCTGTTCACCAGAAACGTAGGAAATTCGGTCCTGAGAAGTATGCGGTGCTCGACATAGAAGTCAAAAAGCTACTCGACAACAAACTAATCGGAGTATCTATAGACGAACCACAGTGGGTCGCCAACGCGGTGCTCGTTAAAAATCCGAACAGCTCCTGGAGGTTATGCATCGACTTCACCGACCTCAACGCGGCATGTCCAAAAGACCACTTTCCGATGCCTCATATTGATCACTTGGTCGATATTCAACGGGATGTTCGCCAATCAGATCGGCAAGACCATGGAGGTCTATATTGACGACATCGTGGTCAAAAGCCTCAAGAAGGAAGATCACCTCAATGACCTTGCCGAGACGTTCGCCATCCTCGAGAAGTTCAATATGAAGCTAAACCCCAAGAAATGCAACTTCGGGGTAAGCTCCGGGAAGTTCCTGGGACACATCGTGAGCCAAAGAGGGATCGAGGCAAACCCCACCAAGATCCAGGCGATCCTCGACATGCAGGAACCACGAAATATCAAACAGGTGCAATGCCTCACTGGTTGTCTAGCTGCCCTCAACCGTTTCATATCTCGGCTCGGGGATAAAAGCAAGCCTTTCTTCGCAACCATAAAGAACAAGAAGTTCGCATGGACGAAGGAGAGTCAAATTGCGTTCGCTAAAATTAAGGAGTATCTATATAACTCCCAGATCTTGGCGAATCCGATCCCCGGCGAAAAGCTGTTCCTTTACCTGGCGGCCTCGGAGGTCACGCTAAGTGCTGTTTTAGTGCGAGCAGAGGGGCAAGCCCACTTGCTGATCTACTACATTAGTCAAGCGCTCCATGATGCGGAAACGCGATACACGCCTCTGTAGAAGATCGCCTACGCCCTAGTCATGAGTGTTCGCAAGCTAAGGGCCTACTTCTTCGAACATCAAGTGGAGGTTCTGACAACTCTCCCCTTAAGGCAAGTTCTGCACCGACCAGACACCAACGGGCGATTCCTCAAGTGGTCACTAGAGATCGCCCAATACGGTATCATTTACAATCCTCGCATGGCGATCAAAGGCCAGGCTCTGGAGGACTTCATGGTGGAATTAACATTCCCTCAAAGTCCGACCCAAGTCGGTCGTCCCGCTTGGAAGTTGTACGTGGATGGCTCAGCAACCAACTCGCAAGCAGGGGCAGGGATTGTCCTCATCAGCCCCGACGGCCAAAGTTTCACAAATGCTGTGCGTTTCGGGTTTCGGGCGACCAACAATGAAGCCGAGTACGAAGCCTTGGTAGGCAGTCTCGACCTGGCCCTCGCCCTGGATGTTCGCCGTCTCCACATCTTAATGGACTCCCTCTTGGTCGTGAACCAAGTCAAGGGAGCATATGAGGCGCGTAGCGAGCAGATGGTCAAATACCAAGAATTGGTCGCTGAAATGTGCATGAAGTTTGAAGAAGTTCTGATCAAACAAGTCCCGAGAGAGCACAACTCCCAGGCCAATGCCCTATCCAAACTAGCATCATCAGATGGGGCAGCTGATTTCTCTAACATCCAAATCACAAAATCAGCAAAGTCGGCGATCGACAGAAGCCTGATTACCACAGTTGCCATCGCCGAAGAGAACTGGATGACTCTGTTCATTAAATACTTAAAGGACAGAATGGTCACTGACGACCGTATCAAAGCTCGCCAGTTCAACTCCATGCAACCAGATACACCCTACTGGACGACCGGCTTTACAAGAGAGCTTTCAGCCTTCCCCTCCTCAAGTGCATTACACCGGAGGAAGGCCGGCTCGTTTTAGCCGAGATCCATGACGGGATCTGTGGGAACCATGCTGGCGGGCGAGCTCTCATCTACAAGACAACCAGGCAAGGTTTTTCCTGGCCTTCACTTTAGAAAGATGCGATCGCCTATGCCAGATCGTGTCACAGGTGTCAAGTGATGGGCCCAAACATCAAACTCTCCCCCGAGCAGCTCACTTCTATGCACAGCCCATGGTCGTTCGCCCAATGGGGCATCGACCTCATCGGTCCCTTGCCAGCGGCGCCAGGAGGATGTAAATTTGCCATTGTAGGAGTCGATTACTTCACGAAATGGGCTGAGGCCGAGCCACTCAACAAGATCGGCTAAGAACAAGTAATTAAGTTCATCTGGAAGAACATCATATGCCGATTCGGACTACTCCGGGCTATAATCTCCGACAATGGGAAGCAGTTCGACGGAGGGAAGTCATGTAATTCTGCGAGAAGTGGGGAATCAAAAAGTTGTTCTCGGCCCCCTACCACCCTCAGACGAACGGGCAGGTAGAGGCTATAAACAAGATCCTCAAACACACAATCAAAGCAAGACTTGAATCCAAACAAGGACGATGGGCGAGCGAGCTCCCAGATGTTTTGTGGTCCTACCGAACGACAACCCGAAACTCGACTGGCGAAACCCCGTTCGCCCTCGCATTCGGAACAGAAGCGGTGATCCCTTCGGAGATCGCCGTCCTCAGCCACCGAACTGAACAAGAGATGACGACGGACAATGATGTGGCTCGGCGGATCGACTTGGACATGCTCGAAGAACGGCGACTGACCTCGGAAATGAAGAACACAATCCATAAAAGGAGATCCGAAAAGTTCTTCAATTCGAAGGTCAAGGAAAGACGGTTCCAAGTGGGCGACCTAGTCCTCAAAAAGGTCCAGACTCACACAGGAGTTTTTGGCCCGAATTGGGAAGGCCCCTTCAGGATATCTAAGTGGGTAACTAGGGGAGCCTACGAACTTGAACACCCTGACGGCACTCCGGACCAATATCCCTGGAACGCCGTACATTTGAAGAAATACTACCAGTGAAAACTTTGTATTCAATATCAGTTACCTAACATACAAAGAGTATAATGAGATTTTCATGTCCCATCTATATGATTCGCCTCGACGAAAATGAGCAACTAAAAAGGGGACGACTCGCTCGCCTTACAAGAGGTCATCGTCTAAACTTGACAGACCTATGCAAGCGATCGCCCCTCCGAGCACAACGTATACCATCGAGGGTCGTCATTCAACATGGCGATCCGAGGTAGAAAAAGTGCAACCATCGTCCTGGAGGTCGATGGAACCGACAGCTTCGTCCATGCAAGGTTCCCTTGGGCTGCGATCGCTCACCCTTCGTTTAAATACGAGGCGGGCATAGCCGAAGGACCCTCCAAATAAATCTGTGGACACGTTCGCACGCCCTCAAAGTACATCATCTAACATGATGTACCCGGACAAGACGACGCGTCCCTACCTCGTCATAACGTATACCGTCGAGAGTCGCCATCTAACATGACGACCCGAGGTAAAAAAGTGCAAACAAGCCGCGGACGTGGAGTCGAATAAACCGACAAATGACCCGTGCAAGGACTCCTCCAGACCAAGACCGCTCGCCTTTCGTTTAAATATAAGGCGGTCGCAGCCTAACGGAGGACCCTAACAATAAAGTGAGCCGCGGGACATACCTACGGATGGAATGTCCCTCGCACATAAAGACACGGTTATGAAGTTCGGTCCATCGAACTCAGCGACTGTGCACACAGTCGTCCTCCCTCAAAGAATCGGCAAAACGAAGGATAGCTCACCAAACATACTATTTTCGTTCTCTTACTTGCACTAAGTAAACAAAAACAAGGGGCAAAGTGGAGCTATTCCTAAAACACGATCAGGAGGAAGGAACCATACACGATCGGCTTCGTTCAAATACATACATGACGACCAGTTTTTGCTCAAGAAATTTACAAGTAAGAATTTTCAAGTGTACCAATACATTCGGATCCATTCAACATTCAAACAGTCAATCAGGCGAACAAGACATCAAATGCAATTATATAAACACTTGTATAATTGCATATGCAAATATTCAAAAAGAGACGATCGTACATGTAAAGAATCAGATATGGAAAAGGAGTATTTTATTCCATTCGAAAAAATTGGTACATTCAAGCCCGAAGGCAATACAAGAGAAAAACAGAAAATTACAAGCGAAGGAAAACAAAAATCACTTAGGTCGCCCCCGACTGGCCATCGCCCCCAACAGGCGGATCGGCACGCGCCCCCTCATCGACTTCAGGATAAGTAAGTTTATCCGGAGAGGATACTAGCTCAAGTCGATCCCCAAGTCGGTGAGGTCGAGGATCGGCAGGGAGAAGTCCGAATGCAGGAGATGCTCGAGTACGTAGGCCCTGAAGGTTTCCATCATAGGGCCGACCTAGATCCCTACCTTCTTGGCGGCACGGATAGCGTCGGCGTAGGCCATATAATAGGCGAACTCGCCGACGTATCCCACATTAAGGTAGGGATCGGTCTCGATCTCCCTTAACTGCTCCTTCAACCCACAGTCGTCTTCCCAGCATCCTCAAGCTCGGCTACCTTGGCGGCCAGTTCACCTTTCGCCTTCTCCAGCTCGCTGTTGAGACGATCCACTGTCGCCTTCAGCCCAGTCGCCTCCTCCTACGAGGCCGTGTGCAACCGACGAGCATCCGTCATCTGGTCGCAGAACCGATCGGCCACTTCCTTGGACCGGCCAAGCTCTTGCTTCATCCAGTCGAGGTCTTGTTTGGCCCGTTTGACCATCTAGATTTGTTCCTTCTCCATGGCCTTGATCCGGTTAGCAAACTCGGCATTCTGGCTTCGAGCGATCTCGAGATCTTGATGAAGGCGAGCATTGGAGGGTCGTCCCTCGTAATCCTTAGCGGCTTGGGCAGCCATCGTCGCCGCCTGGAGAGTCAGAGCGAGCGTCGCCTGCATGGAATCTCCAGACCGCCGACGAGCGATCGCATTGAGGTCAGTCGTCCAGGCCTTAGGAAGAGAGTTGATGGCCCGGGAGACATAAGACGGAACCTCGAGGGACTGGCGTGGAGACTTGCTCGCCAAGAAATCCAACACCATCGACGAGACATCCGGGTCGGCAAGACGGACCCTGCAACACAAATAAATAGAAACAAAGAAGTTAGTATATGCCTTACACAAATATCCACTCAGAAAGATCAAACCGGTCTTACCTGTTGACCAATTCGGGGTCGCGGCCAAAAAAGGGATTGCCCCGAGGAGTTTCAGATTCGGTGACCGCCGCAGTTTTCAGGAAGCCGGTCGAGGGCCTGGGGCTGGACCCCTCCGTCATCGGAACAACAGAGATAGGTTCCGCGGCAACCGGCGGCTCCAAAATGGATACGTCCGCCTCAGCAGTCGGCATGGACTCCTCCGGCCTCCGCCTCTTGCGGTTGCGCTGGAGTTGTTCTTCCTCCCGAATTTTCGGCTCGATAACCGGCACCGTAGCAGACCTCACTGCAGGGACGGGACAAGACGTCGTCGCCGGGGCATGACCCGTCTTCTTTCTCTGGTGAAGGCGACCCAACAGACCGGGGTTCGACATTGCGATCTCTTGCGGTGGCTTGGCGTAGCGGGGGAAATGGATCTCTGTCAAAGAAGGAGTCCGGCAGACTTCGAATTCGCTCCCAGACGATCAGAAAATCGAAAGGAAGGTCGGCAATCGCTGGAACAAGGGAGCCTGCAAAAAGGAAACAAAATTAGATCAGTCCAAGACGTATCCGATCAAAGGGAGAGTTAAAACCCTTACTCGGATTCCTCTCCCAAAAATTGGTGGGGATCTACAACTCTTCCTCCGGCCTATCACTCGACGCTGACCTCCACACTCCGCCGACCCAGCACCATCTTGCCAGGTCACCCCGAGTCTTGTTCGGCACCCCGAGGACCACTCTTCCCATTCGACCTTGAATGTGATAACCGCCGACCGACCCCTTCTGTGCAGTCAGTTTGAAGAGATAGTTCATTTCCATCGCAGAAGGGAGACGGAACAACCGGTGACCGCCAAAAATTGTCAAAGTGCTGATGATCTGTAGCCAGGCGTTCGGCGTCAGTTGGAGCGGCGCCAAATTCCAGGCGATCAACAAATATGACACGGCGAACGGCAAGGGGAACCGCCGGCCGGCCTCCATAATCATCTCATTAACGGCGACCAGACCCTCGGGAGGTTGATCGGCATGTTCGTTCTCTGAGGGCACGTGCAGCGAGACGTCAGAGGGAATATGGAATTTCGCCCTCCAGCGACTCAAGTCTTTCTTGGTCGCCGAGCTCCGAATCTGACCAAGAGTCTACAGAGAAGGGTCAGCGGCGCAAAATGCCATCCGCCTCACAGGTTCATAGGGGTGAGCGGCGGAATATGCCTCGAAATCAAACTCGGGATACGGTCCGGCAATCCCCTCCATAATACCGGCGAAGTCCAAAAAGGCCCGGCCGAAAACGCTGTGTTGCTCCCAGTATAGCCTCACCGCGTCATCCTCATCCACCGGCGGATCCCTCTACCTCGTTGCCTCCGCCGATCTCGCCACATCAGCTTCATTGAAAATCTCTTCAATCTCCGCGGGCGCAACCCCCGCACGAATGGCCTCGACGGCCGTTTCCATATGAAGACCCACGGGGGTTTCATCCCGGTCAGGTGAAGCCGCGGCGGTAGAGGAACTACCAGCCTCGAATGTTTTAGAACCCCCTCCAGACATGATCTTAAAAGTAAAGAGGAAGAGAAAATTTTTGTTCTTACCTAGAAGAAAAGTCGGTCGGCACAAGAACCTTCAAAGAAATTCTGCAGATTCTCGTCTGAAAAGCAAGGGTGCGTGAAGAGTTGAACTGAAGTAGCCCTAGCCCCTTTTATAGCCAGGAGCAGGGGTCTCTGTGCAATTAGGCGAAATCCCGAGGGCTGGAGTGCAACCGTCAGGAGGGGACACATTAAATGCAGCCCTCGAAACCCGCGTACGCATCGTTTCGAGGGCACGCCACATGACAAGTCTAACAAAATCATCGGACTCCCCCAACGATAGCGCGACGCGTGTCCCTGCAACGTTTCAAGAGCCCGCCTCCATTTCCCGCTATTTCCAGCGAATAAGGAGATCGTCCAGATTCGAAATCAGATCGTCCAGGCAACGATCGTCCTTGTCATAAGCAGACGAGCCAATCGTCTAAAACAGGCGATCGCCAACAGTACCACCTCACCCCATGTTTTCAACATCGGAGTGAGCTGGGGGCAATTGTTGTGCGGCGATCTATGCGCCACGATGGCGATCGGCATGATGGTCAGGAGCCAGTCAAAGAAGACGGACACTGGGCAAGCACCTAGCGATCGGCCAATGATATCTGACTATAGACGATCGTCCCATACTGCATGTGAACCCGACACCCGTCAAAGTATTCGAAGACCGAATCTCGGACGTGGACCCTGTAACACCCCCAAGTTATTCAGGGTATATTACAGCGCCGTGAGCCCCGCCGTGGGACCCACAAGGCTAAACATACGCGGAACTATAAAACTTGACCGAGAAGGTCTACATACAAGAGAAAGAAAGACGATACAAATGGTATTCAAAACCATAACCAATGAAACCATATACATCACCACACAAATCAATACCTCGGCAACACAGGCCAGAACATCAAGGAAACTGAAATACAATACTCGAGTATTTAAAATCCATTCCTGTTAGGAAAAACAAACACCCTGTATCGATTCAGCCGGGATACCCGATCCCTGTATCGATTGTTATTTGTTATTGAAAAGGTTTTGACATATATGCCAAATACAGTAAAGGAAAACTGTATCGAGGATTCAAGGATTTATCATGTATCGAAGACCTGCCTCGAATCAGCATAAGTGAAGCTCGTCAGTACAGCTTGAAGACTTGTAAAAAGATCAAGTATGGAAACTGTCTCGACATCCTAAATACAGTCATTCTCCATACAGTTCACAAAAGGACAAGAAAGAACACAAGTCAAGTTCCGTTGAACAAAGAAGTATTTAAATACTCAAGGATAAAGTATTTAAATACTGTCAGTCTTCAGATCTTCAGAATCCCGCGAAATCCGGATCATGTCATATTCCCGTTGAAGGAAAATCTTATTCAAACGGACATCTCAACGGATACTTTCTTCAGAGGCTATATATATATCCTTGAAGACATTGAAGATCAGTAACACTCACGAAATCTACTGAAGTAACCCAACTCTCAAAGCTATCAAAGTTATCATCTGAGCAAACATATCTCCAGAGCAAACTGCAAGTTAGAACGAAAGAGATATACAGTGCTCAAACATCAAGAACAGCTATCATCAGATCTTGAGATTCAAAGCTGCTGTTCTTACCTGGTTACCTAACCTTTTACCTCTGTGTAAAAACCGAGCTCTGTGTGAACTCAACAAGTTATTCTGACCTGTGTGGGACGAATAAAGACGAAGCTTTGGAACTGTGTGTGAAGAAGCTAGTCAAGAAGGAAGCTTTAACCAATCTGTGTGAACGGTTGAAAGCGACGTTCTTTGTATCAATCTGTGTGAACGATACAAGGATAGGTTTGTTTATAATTACGTAGTTGTGTACGCAGTAATTATATAATAAACTTTTTACTCCTGTGTGGAGGACCAGTGGACGTAGAGGGGTTTACCTCGAACCACTTAAATTACTGTGTCATTTACCTTCACTTTTATTGTTTGAAATAAGCATGATATATTAAGTATACACCAAATACTCTGTCTTGTATCCACGGCAATTAATCGTATCCAAGACTTCCGCTACGCACTCGATTTAGATTCCATACGGTTTGTTGTTTAAACTACTTTTCCAAAGCGTATCCGGTATACTTAAGTGGCCAACAAGTGGTATCGGAGAGGTTGATTCTAAAAAGAATCGGTCGTATTTCTTTTTAACCGAATCGATTCAAATCACTTATTTTCAAAACAGTTTCTTTCATTCCTATATTATCGGTATGGATACTTCTATGATTAACAAAGTCCCTATGTTCTCTATTAACGAATTTGGCAGTGGAGAATTAGAATGGAAGCTCATCTTGCGGCAATGCACGAAGAGATGATCTTTGTTATACAGATGGTCCGATCAAGATTATGAAGGTCAATCCGGCCGCAAGGATTGAGGCCAAGCCCATGCTGAAATGCTCGAGAAGGAACGCGAGCAATGGACAACCGATGAAAGGAAGCGAGCCAATCTAGACAACGTGGCTAAGAACGCGTTATTTGTCACTCTTGACAAAGGCACGTTCTCAAAGGTAAAGAGCGCAAAAGCGACAAAGAAATGCAGGATAAACTCAAGTTAATTTGTGAGGGAACCGAGCTCTCAAAAGAAAACAAAATTTCAAAACTCACTCAAGATTGAATCTTTTGAAATGAAACCAACGGAAACACTTGAGGAACTTGACCTCAGTTCTTGGTATTGTTGGTGAACTTGAAGCGTTGGGCAAGATTTACACCCAAAGGAGAAGAACTTAAAAATTTTCGGATCTCTCCCGGCCGATGGGACATTAAGACCACGGCTATGCGTGTATCATGTAATCTTAATGAAATATCCACTTTTGATCTCTTCTCGACCTTAAAGCATTTGAGTATGACATTGTGAGAAGAGAGAAAGTGAAGAATCTCCTTCAAAGGTCACGACTCTCATTCTTTGTATCGAACCGTCGACACGGCTTGCCTAGCTCGTCAAGCCCGGTCACAAGAACGGCGGCAATGACAGCGACATCTGTCACAAGATGAAATGGCGCTTCTAATGCATAAGTTCAAAAAGTTCATCAAACGATGCTGAAAGACTCCTACAGCCCAAACTCATCAACAAGGTAAGTACCAAACATCATCCGGTGATGCTAACTCGTGTTATAATCTGCGAAACCGAGGCCATTATGCAAACAAATGTCCTCATCCCAAAGTCAAAGGTTGCCGGAGGCCGAGCAACAAGAGCGAGATGAAAGAAGACGTGCTTGGAAAGACAAGCTCAAGGCCCCGATTGGAGAATCGAAGCCTCCCCACACCATCCAAATCGTGAGAATGTCTTGGTGGTCAGAAAGTGATTCATCGGCGATGAGTTCGATGATAAAGCATACATGTGCTTTATGGCTAAAGATGTTCCGTAAGGTGAAGACAATGACGATGAGGTAAGTTCAACCTCGGTTATTCCATCTAATGCATCTCATACTTTCGAAAATATGATGAATGAATTCAAAAATATTCAAAAAGCCCATGAGAGTCTAAAAGCGAGAATATACGACTTCAATTAACAAATCTAGAGCTGAAAGATGAGAATGACTTGTGAAGATAAACTATGATAATATGTCTCTTGATTGTGAAACCGGCAAGGTCGATTTTGAAAAACTCATGGAGAGCAATCATCAACTTGCTCATGAACTAAATGAGGTTAAAACCCATAATGAGAGCAAGACAAATGATTTGGTTCTACTACAAACCAAAATTACAACTCTCGAGAAGCGAGAAAATGAACTTGAGACCATTCTGAAGTCTTTTGAAAAATCGTCCAAAAGAATGGAAGAAATTAGCACCGGGCAACATGCTCATGATAAAAGTGGCTTAGGATACGACTCATGTTCGAATAAAGGTAAAACTAGTCTTGTGTTCGTCAAGAGTGTGGAACACATTCAGAATCGGAAGATGTTCCTAGTCCCATAAAGGAACTGTTGTACCGAGAAAACCAAAGGCCATTCCGCCTCCACAACTCTACAATTCGAGACAGTGGAACCAACAACCACTCGAAGGCGTAATCTACGGATGCTCCACAAGCATATCATCAAAGCCGAAAGTCATTCGAAAGAAGACGGTATCTAACCACCAATGGCCCGCACGAAGCACCCTCGATGCGGTGCACCTAGGTATTGGATACAGAGCCCCGTTATCCCTCAAGACAAAGCGGATGCCGATTCGGTATCAACAACGACCTTTGGGAATCCAGTGGAGACCCAGAAGACAAGGCTATTAGGCCTAGGAAAATGGCTCCACCTCCTAGACGGCACTCATCTTGGAATAATAATAATAATCCTGAATTTTACATGCATAATAATTATCATGATTATAACAACTACGGATATGCCCCGTAGATACCGCAATCTTGTCACGAGTACATCCTACGATAAACCAATTCTTTGTCAGAAAATCTGGTACCTAAAGGAACTAACATATATGGACCCAAAATCAAAGGGGACCTAAATCTACCTAATTTCTTTGTTACGGGACATTCTAGAGGAGGATACAGTACTTCGATAGTGGATGCTCGTCACATGGTGGAGACAGGAGCAAGCTATCTGATTTTGTAGAAGGTCGCGGTCCAAAAGTTCGCTTCGGTGATAAATCTAAAGGAAGAACAAGAGGGAAAGGAAACCTACTTGTCGGGAAATTCAAAGTCACCGATGTCGCATATGTTGAAGGCTTACAGTATAATCTACTTAGTATTAGCCAGTTCTGTGATAAACAGTTCTCGGTGAAGTTCTATATAGATCGCTGTAGAGTCAAGAACATCCAAACCAAGGAAGTTGTGCTTACAGGAAGCAGATCAGGTAATATGTACATTGCTGACTGGAAGCCTATGAGCTCCTCAATTCCATGTTTTGTTGCCAAAGGCACTGCAGATATTAGCTGGCTATGGCACAAGAGGATGTCTCACGTCAACTTCAAGACGATCAACAAGCTTTCAAGACAGGGTATGGTAAGAGGTTTGCCAGATGTGTCATTCAAAAAGGACAGCGTCTGCGGACCATGCCAGAAAGGCAAGCAAATCAAGTCAACTCTGAAGAGCAAATCCTACCTTTCAACCCAAAGAGTATTGGAAATGCTACACATGGATCTCTACGGCCCTGTAGACCCAGTAAGTTTGGGAGGTAAGAAATATTGTATGGTTGTTGATGATTATTCCAGGTATGCTTGGACGATCTTTCTTAGCAAGAAGAAGGAAACAACATCAAGGCTGCCCGAGCTCCTGAGAAAGTTGTAGAATGAAAAAGCATCGAGTATCGTGTGCATTCGTTCCGGCAGGTCTTGAATTTACTAACCGCTTTATAGAGCAATCATTCGGAGAATGGAATACGGCCACGAGTACTCATTTGCCCGAACACCTCAACAAAATGGTGTTGCCGAGCGAAAGAATAGGACGTTGAAAGAAGCAACAAGGACAATGATTGCGAAAGCAAATTGCCGGCGTTTAAGGGTGAAGCAACCAATACGGCGTGCTACACTCAAAACCCATTTATCGTCAACAAGCACCACAACAAAACAGCTTACGAGGTATGGAACAACAAAACTCCATTAGTTTCGTATTTTCACATTTTTGGATGCAGGTGTTACGTATTGAACAATGGGAAGGACCAACTTAGAACATTTGATGAAAAATCAGATGAAGGAATATTCGTAGGATACTCCTCCGTCAGCAAAGCTTTCAGAATCTTTAATAAAAGGAGACTGACGATCGAGGAATCAGTTCATGTAGTGTTCGACGAACCACATCATGACCCTACAGGAATAGATGATATCACTCAGGACATTCACCATCTATCTATCTTGGATCCACCTACACCCATTGAACCTGTAGTTGATTTAGAAATCAACCCCGCAGCTGTAAGAATCGATGTGGATGAAGGCGTATTTGTACAAGTGAAGCCGTACCCACGAAACTTTCGACACGATGCGGGATCCTGAACTAGAACCCGACCGAAGATGGTTGAGAGATCACCCGCAAGAGCTGATCATTGGAAACATTAATGCGTGTGTTTCTACTCGTAGGAGAATACAGTACACAAGGAAATGTACTTTGTGCACAAGAAGAATCTAATCTTTGAAGTCTCACGGTTTCTGAATGGAAATCTCAATCCGAACTTAGGAGACTCAATATGTGCACTATCGCTGTATTCTTAGCCCAGTCCGAACCTGTTTCGACCATAGACGCTCTTAACAACTCTCATTGGATTACATCTATGGAAGAAGAGCTTAACGGTTTCGAAAGAAATAATGTATGGTATCTTGTACCCAGACCGACACACCAATCGGTTATAGGAACCAAATGGGTATTTCGAAACAAAAAGGATGGAAATGGACTTATCATAAGAAACAAATCCAGACTAGTAGCACAAGGCTATTGTCAGGAAGAAGGAATCGACTATGATGAAACCTTCACCCCTGTAGCGAGACTAGAAGCCATCAGGATATTTTTAGCCTTTGCCGCCCATAAGAATTTTATCATATACCAAATGGACGTCAAGAGTGCTTTCCTGAATGGAGAGCTTTCAGAAGAAGTTTATGTTGAACAACCACCAGGGTTTGCCAACACAGACGGTATCGATCTAGTTTACAGGCTAAGGAAAGCCCTGTACGGACTTAAACAAGCCCCTAGAGCCTGGTACGAAACCCTGTCCCAGTATCTAACCAACAACGGATTTGAGAAAGGTGCTGTCGACAAAACATTGTTCAAAATACAGGAAGGAGATGACCTTCTAATGGTACAAATTTATGTCGATGATATTATTTTTGGTTCAACTAACCTTGCTCTATGTCAAAGGTTCTCACATCTCATGCAAAGAAAATTTGAAATGAGTATGATGGGGGAACTTAGTTATTTCCTAGGTTTGCAGATAAAGCAGATGCCTACAGGTATATTCATCAACCAGGAGAAATACGGAAGGAGCTTCTCAACAAATTTGGAATGAACACTTCCAAATCCTCGCCAACCCCATGAGCACTTCCGTGCAAATTAGTCTTGATGAAGCCGGAAAGCCGTTTGACCAATCACTCTACAGAAGCTCATTGGTTCGCTCCTGTACCTAACGGCTAGCGTGCCCGATATCCAGTTCTTTGTTGGAGTGTGTGCGAGATACCAAGTTGCACCTAAGGAATCACACTTCAATACGGCTAAACGAATCCTGAAATACGTTAAAGGCAGTCGATGCGGGGTGTGGTATCCTAAGGAAGGCGGATTCGATTTAGTTGGATACAATGACTCGGATCTCGGAGGTCGCAAGCTAGATAGGAAGAGTACAAGTGGAACTTGTCACTTTCTTGGACCTAGGCTCGTTTCTTGGTTCAAGAAGAAGCAATTGGCAAATTCTCTTTCCACCGAATCAGTACTATCTTTCTTGGTAGGCTGCCGTATGCGAATCCTTTGGATGCAGCAACAACTGTCAGATTATGGAATCGATGCTAGAGAGACTCCAATCATGTGTGATAGCACGAGTGCAATTGCAATCACGCACAACCCTGTTTTGCACTCGCGCACTAAGCATATCAACATGAAGCATCATTTCATCAGGAATCATGTCGAGAACAAGGATGTTCGTCTGGAAAAAGTCCATACAGACATCCAGCTGGCCGACATTTTCACCAAGCCTCTCGACACGGCCAAGATTCAACATGCTAAGAAACGAGGTGGGAATACTACGGCCCGGACTCCTGTAAGTAAATTTCCGCTTTTACTCAACAATTGAGGGGAATCTTTGTAAGACCCGTGAATACAAGATATCAACATTAATTATCGTACACTCGAAACATCAATACAAGATCGTAGCGACGAAGGCATATGAATACTACGGTGATGTGTGCAATAATTAAGGGGAATCTTTGTAGGACCCATGAATACAGCATTAATCCAACTATTGCTGTATGGAATTTAAAACCTATTAGTACCTTTTTAAGGGGGAACGCTGTATCGACGCGGAGAACAGCACATACTATAGGATTTCGATTCAGTATATAATATAATATATTATTTCCTTTTTAAAATAATTTTTGTCCACGTGCCCTGTTTTATGACAAACGTCACGTTCATTAAATGCCTTACACGACATCTGGACAACTGAATCTCAAAAGCCGCGATGTTTTCAAATTGATTATTATTTTTAAACCGCCGTTTTAGGCATTTAGGGTATTCAACCTATGTCAGAAGTGGGACCCGCTGTATTTTAAAACATTTTAATGGATTAGCGTACCAGTTATACTAAATCCATCCTGACCGTCGATTTCAAAAACGGTTCCCATCCCTTAAAATCTGACCATTCGTACTCTGCAAACCCTATTTCGCCGCCCAAGTATAAAAGGACTGTATCTGCCATTAGAGACTCTTTCGCGTGCGCAATTACAAGAGATCTCAAGCAAACAGCCTACATATTTTCTGCATATTCACTGCGAATTTCTACTGTTTTCTTCCACCTTCGTTTTTGAGAAAACATCCATGGCTAGTCAATCTTCATCCCCCGTTCTGAAGAAAACCTCCAACATCATTGATGGACGGATCTTCTCGAAAACCGTCATCATCGAGCGTATCATCTCTGAAACCAACGACACTGAACCGATGGAGTATATCATTACTCGTCTTGAACAACAAGGTCTTTATCGCTTTGGAAGCAAAACCGCCGACAAATACGACGCTCATCTGGTTGAGGAATTCTACCTCAACGCTGCCGTTCGTTTTCTCTCACTAGCCCAGGGAGGACATGTTGCTGACATCACCGCAACAGTCCAAGGAGTGCAAGTCTGCATCAATAGCAACTTACTTCAGAAAATCTACAGGCTGCCCGCTGACGGCCTGACCATGGACCAGCTTGAGACGTTTGGGTCTCAAGAACTGATTACCAAATTTTATGGACTATTTACCAGGTCCAAAGTGGTTGATATGGTGAAAACCACGTGCCACAAGAAAAATTTTCTTCTTCATTTCGTTTATCTCCACGATTTCTGTTCCAGGATCATTGAAAATCGAACCGGTGCGTTCGAGATGTGCACGAATCTTAGGTTCAGAATGATGGTTGCTATCTTGACCTGTGAAAAGGTCAACTGGTGTCAAATCATTTTGAAACGACTTCAGGAAGAGGTGTGCAAACCGGCCACCCAAAAGAAATCGTTCGGTTTAATGCTAAACTACATTCTGACGAAGTGCGGAGTCAAGCAATCAGCCGATGCCAAGAAAAACAGCTCACGGATATATTTAGGAGGCGTCAAACCCTCTGCCTATAACCAGAGCACAATGCATGCCAACCACCCGAGAACACGTCACATGCCTATTTCTGACAATCCCAGAGACGAAACCGTGAAGGTCCCTGAATTGGAATCTTCAAAGAAGAAGCGCAAGCGTTCTCACAGCAAGAAGCACTCTGCTGATGAGAAGTCGAAGAAGAGACTCCGGAGGCTCTCAAAAATCAAAGCCAAACACTCCGAGGATGTCTCGCCCGTGGCGCAACCCACTGATATAGCACCCCAGGGCCCAACCCCTGCGGAAGAGGTGTCTCCTACTGCATCGACAGTAGATCCCGAGCCCTTGGCGGCTACGACGGATTTAGAGACATCTTCCAACATTCAAGACGTTAGCACGCGTCACGCCCATTCGAGCCAAAAGCTACTTCTCCTCTACGGATTCCACACCCGTGCAGATCCAATTTCCTTGAGGCACCATCCCTGCAAGGAGTCCATATTCCGTGCAGATCCCATACCTGTCTGAATCCTCGAAACAGCGTCTCCAGACGTGATTCAAGTCCCTCCCCAGACTCAATTATAAATCAAACACTTCTTTCAAGAAATTGAACAGGCGTACGAAAGATTTCTCAATGGAAAAGCTTTAGGCTAGCTCCGTCGACACTGCTGTACAATTGGAGCGAATGGAGCCACGAAGAGCGATTTGTCTCAAGTAATCGACTCAACCGAAATTGAGGCACTTTGCGATGGGACAACGCTTCTTGCAAAGATCTCATTGAAAGCCACCGCCGCACAAATCCGACGCGAAGAAAAGGAAAGAAGAAGTCGAGGACTCTCCCATCAATCGAAAAGAAGACGACGACCACGACTCGGGGCGGCGACGATGCTCTTCAAGCAGTGCGAGATTGAGCCGTGAAGAGGCTGAAGCCCAAGCCACCTCTCCACCCGAAGCAGCGAAGGGCCATCTACCCAAGCTAATCCACCTTCGCCACAGTAGGAGAACATTCCCACCGGAGGAATCGGTCCCTCGGTCGTGGAAGATCAAGAAATTTTGGAACAGGCACCGAGCACTGTTGCGACCAAAGAAGCTTGATCCTACAACCCAGCAGAGGATTCGGTCCACTTTGCATCCTTATCTGCCGAAGAACCTTCGCCACGGGACGCTTCGAACCAACTGTCGCCATTCCACAAGAAGCTACTCCCACCCACCTGCAACCTTGGAATCCAGGGGCGTGCGAACCCGAGGATGTCCAACTTACTTCACGTCCATCCGTGAACGTAAGAAGGTTAAATGGTCTTGAAGACTTCGCCCGGCTGACTCTCCTATCTACGCTACACGCAAAGAGCGCTGCAAGCTCTTGGCCTTGATCGTATTTATCCAAGATGCGATTAACGCTCTCTCTTAGTAGAAAAGGCTCAATGGATGCACACCTCTGCAGTTGAAGAAATGACAACTCTTCAACACGAAGTATCTCGAGTTGTTGAAGCATTCATCATCTTGCCAGAAGTGTTCAAGCAAGCCTTGAAAATCATGGAAGATAAACAAGCACAACTGCTGAAGGAGGAAGCTTCGAAGACAAGAATTGCTGAAGCCAAGACCGCCTGTGCAATGATAGAGAACAGCTCTCAGCTACGTGCGCATGACAAATCCATTCAAGAGATGTCGCAGACTCTTTCCTCCCTCGTTGAAAGAATAAACAGCATCGAGACCAAACAGGACGCCGCTCTTGAAATCCTGCAAAGTCTTGATGAGGCCAAAAAGGGGGAAGAAGCTCGAGAAGCTGCAAGGAGAATAAGACTGCAACAGGAAAGGGAATTTGAGGCTGCTCAGAGCAGTATAGCTGCCGAATTGAACAAGCTAGCACCTCAACCCCAAAGTTTTAGAATTTCGGGCTCCACTGAATTCCATGACCCAAATGTCCCTTGGCAAAATCTTGTTCAAAGACCTTCGGAAATACGTCTGCCAACCAACCGCAACCCAACCGCCGAAGAAGTGAAGCACTGGAGGAAAAATGAACTGATGAGATATTTTGTCAGACTCATCAGGGAATCCGCCATCTTCAAAAACTATAAGACATTGGCAGAAGCGGCAGACAAATTTTCAAAGATGCTAGAAGAAGGTAAGCTCCCTCTCCAAATCGAGATGAAATCAAAACATAGAAGAGGAGATCGGGTCACCCATCCAGAGGATTGGATACTTGCCTTTGATCGTTCTTATGAAGGAAGAGCAAATTACCATGAACGAGGCAATGATTCACTTCAAAACTGGTGGCGCGGCACCGAGAATGAGCTAGGAAGGAGACCTTGGAGGCATGCGGATCAAAGATAAAAGGCTGAAATTTATGTATATTATTGTTGTTTTTGTAATTTCTATTCGACACAAACTTTGTACTCAATCCTTTTGAATATCAATAAAACAGTTTGTTTGTCTTGAAAGATTACAACTCGTAATCTACTGTGTTTATGTATGATTACTTAAATTGTTTGATAGGAATCTCAAGTTAGATAAACTTGATTGAAAAATTAAGGCATTTAACTAGTCTACGAACAGTTCATAGTTTCAGTTGTAAACTTAGAATACATTGTAAGATTGTGCCTGCGCGCCAATCATAGGCTTAAGTTGTAATAAAATCTCAAACTGTATCGAACGTGCCTGCGAGCAGTTCATTATTGTAGACTAAGTCACTAAGTCAGACCTATTGACAAAAGACCAAGAAATCTGCCAGAAGTCATCGAAGAAGAACGCTTCATGAAGAAGGTTTTGGCATCATCAAGAAGACTCGAAGAGTTTAAGTTAAAGACTTGGCAAATTGTCAAAAAGGGGGAAATTGTTAGGAAAAACAAACACCCTGTATCGATTCAGCCGGGATACCCGATCCCTGTATCGATTGTTATTTGTTATTGAAAAGGTTTTGACATATATGCCAAATACAGTAAAGGAAAATTGTATCGAGGATTCAAGGATTTATCATGTATCGAAGACCTGCCTCGAATCAGCATAAGTGAAGCTCGTCAGTACAGCTTGAAGACTTGTAAAAAGATCAAGTATGGAAACTGTCTCGACATCCTAAATACAGTCATTCTCCATACAGTTCACAAAAGGACAAGAAAGAACACAAGTCAAGTTCCGTTGAACAAAGAAGTATTTAAATACTCAAGGATAAAGTATTTAAATACTGTCAGTCTTCAGATCTTCAGAATCCCGCGAAATCCGGATCATGTCATATTCCCGTTGAAGGAAAATCTTATTCAAACGGATATCTCAACGGATACTTTCTTCAGAGGCTATATATATATCCTTGAAGACATTGAAGATCAGTAACACTCACGAAATCTACTGAAGTAACCCAACTCTCAAAGCTATCAAAGTTATCATCTGAGCAAACATATCTCCAGAGCAAACTGCAAGTTAGAACGAAAGAGATATACAGTGCTCAAACATCAAGAACAGCTATCATCAGATCTTGAGATTCAAAGTCATTGTTCTTACAGTTACCTAACCTTTTACCTCTGTAAAAACCGAGCTCAGTGTGAACTCAACAAGTTATTCTGACCTGTGTGTGACGAATAAAGACGATGCTTTGTAACTGTGTGTGAAGAAGCTAGTCAAGTAGGAAGCTTTAACCAATCTGTGTGAACGGTTGAAAGCGACGTTCTTTGTATCAATCTGTGTGAACGATACAAGGATAGGTTTGTTTATAATTACGTAGTTGTGTACGCAGTAATTATATAATAAACTTTTTACTCCTATGTGGAGGACCAGTGGACGTAGAGGGGTTTACCTCGAACCACTTAAATTACTGTGTCATTTACCTTCAGCTTTTACTGTTTGAAATAACTGTGATATATTAAGTATACACCAAATACTCTGTTGCTGTATCCACGGCAATTAACTGTATCCAAGACTTCCGCTACGCACTCAGATTTAGATTCCATACAGTTTGTTGTTTAAACTACTTTTCCAAACTGTATCCAGTATACTTAAGTGGCCAACAATTCCAGTACAACAACACTGAATGGAGGAATCCAAAAAGATAACCGGAGACAAGACACAGTATCACACTTGCCCATCATCTTCATGCCGACCCGATACCCGCATGTCCGCTCTCCTGGAACCTGAAATACATAAAAAGTATTTCCCCCATAAAGGGGTTAGCCGTCGAATAGCTAGTGCAAGTATATCAAGTATGAAACACAATACTCCTCGACAATAAAGTAAATGTAACCGTCAATTCATCAATTCAAGACTAGTATTCCGGAATAATTAAATCTCATAGCGTCGCATCAATGGATATATGAATACCGTGGAACCGCACCAGAGGCTACGGAACCCTTAGGGGACCTATCGACCCGCCCCAAAGTGGTTCGTTCATATCGTCCGTCATCATTACATGTATGAATATCGTGGAACCGCACCAGAGGCTACGGAACCCTTAGGGGACCCGTCGGCCCGCCCCAAAGTGGTTCGTTCATATCATGTCATCAATATATCTTACATTTAAAGTCGAGAACGTACAATCATAAATATATACTTGCCTTGAATAGTCGACGACGCAACGAACGGAATGGAAAGTCACCGACGAATGCTAGGAACCATCGAAACCGAACCTAACGATTCGAAGAATACAATCACAACCGATTCTAAACGAATACGGAATTGGAATACACCCGGAAACCCGCCTACGATTCATGTATATTCGTATAAAAACGACAACGAGGGCGGACCACAACCAAACCCTCTCGATTTCGTAAAAATCACGAAATATACCATGAATCCGTAGGGAAACTAAGAATACCAACAAGATTAATCATATTCATCATGAATTACTCAGCAAAATGGAATGAATCGGACAAAAACGCGAAAATCCCCAAATCTCCCCAAAGGTAGGGTTCTAAAGATCTAACCTTGATTCGCTGGATCGAAGGATGTTATAGGATGATTGATCAGTGATATAAACTCAGAAACTTCATGGATTTGTTGTTTAACAACATGGCTTCATCTCCTCCAAAGCTCCAGCCGCGGACCGAAGAGAAAGGAAATGAAAAATGAATGAAAACGTGGCTGCTCTGTCATTTATATACTGGGCCGGAACTAGCGTGCGCTAGCCTTCCCGGACTAGCGTGCGCTATCGGCCAGTATCGGCCCAGCACTCTCGTCCATGGACCGCATGACCCGGCACCACCGACCAATTCTGCCGACCATGACTTGTCCGCCTGACTCCCGCTAGCGTGCGCTACGGCCGGAAGCCTGCGCGCGCTAGCCGACCTGTCCAGTAACCTTTGGACTAACAAACTCATCCCGGTAACGTACGCTAGTCGGCCGACAGCGTGCGCTACCCCTGCCGGTTAGCGTGCGCAATGACCGATAGTAGCGTGCGCTACCTGCCGATCCTACCCGAGTCCAGAACCTCTGAATCCCTCTGTCCAGGCCCGATAGCGTACATTGGGCTGACTCGACAGCGTGCGCTACACTGCCGAGCTAGCGCGCGCAGCGTCCCAGCCGTAGCGTGCGCTACGCCGGTTCCTGCCGTGCCTGCTCGGTCAGTGCCCGCCATCGTCCGGCCAGAACCCGCAACCGTCCGGCCAGTGCCCGACCACCAGGGCTCGACGACTCGATTTCCGAAAACGTACGGAACGAACACGACGAAAAGTTCGCGGATGACATCAACGACTCGAAATGAAAACGTAATGCAATAATTAATCATACGCGACCAAGAAAAGGGTCGAGAAAACGAATACAGATACGAATACCCATAACTTTGGGTAAATTACAAAATGGCCCCGAAGCGCCCGGAAATCACGATACGTGATCAAATAACCAAACCGAAGTTCATAACACGTCTAACAAAGTTAAACAGACTTACAGAAAACTCGAAACAGCAGTTTCGAACGAAATTCGCAAGAATCGACTCAAGAGCGGAAAAGTCGCTAAAAAGCACGGAACTCAACAAAACGACTCTGAAACGAACTCGGATGTCAAAAAGTGTAGAATTAATCATTCTCAGGATGATGAAACGGTCCCAAGCAAGTCTTAAAAACGGACTTTCGCCAAAAATAAAAATTACCGAAAACTGAATTTGCGGATATTACATTCTACCCTCCTTAAAAGAAGTTTCGTCCCGAAACTTAAAACAACTAGGGAGAAGCAATATCCCGCCAGGAAAACTCAACGTGATACACAAGAAACGTGTAACTTACGCCCAACGGCGAAATGTTACAAGCAACGCAACAATACATTACCCGAAGGTAATCCAAGTCAACGCTGAAGTAAATACGAATCATAATGCCTGATGGCTCCAACAAAATACCAATACATCGCAATTGCCTGAAAACCCCTCAGCCGAAGTTGTATATCACGATGGCCTGAAAGCCGAACAGCCCAAAACTGTAAATCATCACAATACAGATCTCAAAGAAGCAAACCTGACTGTCGGACATACCCCTCGGCGTATGAACAACCAGCCGCAAATCGTCGGACATATCCAATACAACATGGACTACGAACGACCAAACAATAAGATTCAAGAGGTACATCACAGTACGCCCGATCCGGAAATGTGTCCGTGCACATGTCCACCCCGTATACGGAACCCAGAATATACGTGTGACAATGTACCTAATTAGCCTCAAGAACTACGTCTCGTGTGCACGGTCCAATGCGGAAACATCCACGCATGACCATCGAGTGCCTGGCTAAAAATCATACACATAACCAATCGGCACGCAGACATGATTCCGGATATGCCATGATACAACATGACAACGAAACTCAAAGGATAAAATACCCATTACGGATCATACGACTCACCAAGTGAACGATGACACACGAATAATGAAAGATCGACACGACCAACGATATTCAAAACAACCATCCTGGGATCAGAATCCCTAAGGACCGATTAACACGGCAATAACCACAACACCACAATTCGGGAAATCCTCCACCCTCAACGATCACAAAATTACCGAGTTCACCAGAATAATAGTGTGCTGCCTTGAGTCGGCCAACACGACAATAATAACTCACAGATGGGCACTATCCTCGGCGATCCCCATTTAATATCTCGATTGTCTTCGAACGACCAATCCATAACGACTCAACGGATGGGAACTATCTTCGACCGTCCCAATTCAATACTTCGGTTACCTTAAAACGGCAACTTGATAACAACGGTACAACGAATGTCTCGACACATTTAAATCAGTTACCGATAATGAAGATAAAATTCGAATACATCAATGCCTTCAATCGGCCGTTTACGAACGACAATAACATTTGGCATAATTTGTCGACGGGTGTCGTATCAAACAATCCCCTGATATCAATACAATCATAAGGAGGCAGTCTCGAAATGATACACACATCCGTACACCTACATCATAACATTAGTCTCATTGATTAGTACGAGTGTAAAACTTGCCTCGATATCAATACAACGAACTGTTACCAATTCAGTTGATTTCGTCTTACGAATTCCTCAGTCTCGACCAAGTTAATCTACGAATCCTTCAACCTTAACCGCATCACAACAGTCATAATTCACGATCAAACATCATATCTTATTGTAAAACGAAGGATTAATAATCAACAGGTTCGATGACGACCAATATCAATACCACCAAACCACAAACTCAACCGTTTCACCATATCTCGACTAATCACAGTCTGAACAATCCAACTCAGACACTTACAAATCCTGTCCACAATACGAGTCGAAATATGATGATCATATCAGCAACCAATTAGGACCAATAATAAGGGTCTAAATGTTCTAAACTCAATTCTTAAATACGAATTGATAAGGTTCCCTTCTCGTAAATCCATTGTTAAAATTTACTTATGATCGTCATCAATTCGAATCATCCGACTGGTTCAAAACAATAGATAATCCTACTAAAAAGGTTATCAAATAGTCCAATCATTCGACTTGAATATTTGCTCCATACGTATGGGCTTCCAAATTCAGAGATGAATAATAGTCTCATCAAACTCATAATCACATTCGTATCCCTATACGAATATTATTTCAAACACATAGATTAGCTCTAGATATGAATATTCCATATTCATTTTCAAAACATCAACACTTCTTAAAAAAAATTTCATCACCTCGTATAATTCAAGAGTTCTTAAAGAACACGAAATATCCGAAATCCCATTCAGAACAACATATCCGAGGTATATATCTCCATGTTACCATTTTCTTCATCATGCCATTCATACAACCTTAAGAATCGCAACAATACCGTTATCATCATATGAAGAAGATCCAAATAATCATATCAACATCCGAAATCTCTTACTACAATTCCAATAAATCTCGTATAACATTATCACATGATACCATAATTGTAACACCCCAGATCCTCCTGGGAATATTACACGCCGTAAACCCTTCTCACAAGGATTTACCAGGCTAAGCATAATTTTCCACGTCATTTCAAAAATGCCAAAAAGACCGATGATGGTAATATTTTTCAAATACTAAAAGAAAATCATTTCCAAATACCGTCAAAATGATCAAGGCCAAAATGCCAAAAACTCAGTTTAAGGAATCGGTTTTACAAAAAAAAAATTCAGTTGGCAAAATACCAAAAGCCATTTCAAAAATACTCACGCAGTGGATAAAAGTACAGTCCAATTTATGCATTTACATTGAAATAAGAAGAACATCAAAATACACGATTCGCAACATACTCCCTCCCAAGTAGTAATCCTTAAAAGAAAAAAAAAATGAACCACTATCAAAGGGATACGAGGATTATCTTGTATGGACGAACCACGAAGAAGAATAATTGAACTACATTCAAAGAATCATCAAAAACTTCAAGAACAATACTTAAATCCGAGCTCTCCATCTTAATCTTGTTTAAGAGAATCATCTCTCAATGTTTAGGAACTTCAAGTACTTCCCAAGGTTCTCTCTATTGACTGAAGGAAGGAGAATGGACAAAATGCCTCTCAGCACTCGTCTATCCTCTCTATAAAACGCATCATTAGCGTGCGCTAGACCTTATATTTAGCGTGCACTACATGACTAGCGTGCGCTATCCTTCCTTGATAGCGTACACTATCGGGCAGTCCAGAAGCTACTACATTGCTTCGAAATTCATCTAACGTACGTAATGCCCATGCATTAGCGTACGCTTACAGGCGTTGACTTGCTACAGTGAAATGCTCAGTAGCGTGTGCTATTCCTCGACCTTAACGCGCGCTAATCGTCGTTGACTTGCTACAGTATCGTGCCCCCACATACCGAAAGCATCCGCGATTACCGGGATTCCTTTGACCGATATGGAATTAGTGTGCGCTAATCATACGGTTTTAGCGTGCGCTAGCTCTACACGACAAACACTCGCTGACCTTATCTGGACACGCGTCGAACATGGCCGGGTCCACCCGCCGAAAGCTAAGATTTCATTATTGGTGATCTGATGTTAGTGTGCGCTAACCAACATGCGTTAGCGTGCGCTAATTGAATATAAAAGTCAATCTGGGCCTACCTGTCGGTCACCTTCCGGAACTAACCCAGCAAGTCGTTACGTACGTTAGGGGTCCTCCTTAGCATACGTAACCGAACCTCTTAGCGTGCGCTAAGTATGCACCGTAGCGTACGCTAAGTATATATCTTAGCGCGCACTAGGCATACCCTGTAGCGTGCGCTAACGTAGCTGTACTTAGCCATTTTCCGCTATTCTCTACCAACATCTCGACATACCAAACGATCATACGGCACAATGAATACATATACGCATTCAACAACATTGTCATACGTTTACATCATCTTCAAGCACAATTATCCATCAACGACATCCAACAAATAAACGAAAAAAAATATATCCGAAAAATCACGGTATTACACTACCCCCCCTTAAAAATAAGTTTCGTCCTCGAAACTTGCAATCACTCGCACAAACAACATTTCAACAGAAATTCGAATTCACCAAGAATTATCGAATAATCCGAATAGCATACTTACAAGTATGTGAAGTCGAAGATCTCTCATGATACTAGCATGCGACTTCTAAACAAAGTCTCGACATAATACCGATACACACCAATATCGCAATTAGTAACTTAACAAAAATCTCAAGGAAGAGTTCACGTCCGTGACCACGGCCACGATTCTTCCTACTTTCAGCCAACATTCTGAAGGGCACACACGTACGTAAGTATAATCCAAATCGCACAATCTCGAAGTGACCAATTCCCAAGAATACCAAGCTATAGACGAAACGATTAAGAAAAATACAAGAAGAGTGAGAGGACTTACAAGTACCGGTCGCACTGTGTGTTGTTGCCCAAAATATTTATCCGAAGATTAATACTGCTGGAAGACGGACAACAAACAACAATTTGCGGGAGCACTTCCGAGAGAATATGAATAAACACTAGATTTGCCGGGTTTGTTAGGCCCGGGCTTGAATGCTCTCGCGAGATGTTATTAATACAAATATTCGTGGATACAAGTATTAATGAGAGAAATCTAAATACAATGAGTGTAAAAAGACTCTGTTAATTCGGCTCTTGAGCGAAGCTCGGTGTTCTTCGTCCCTGCCGATCGTCTGCTTGATGATAGAGGCCGGGAGAAGTAAGTACCGAATGATAGCTGTTGCCAAGAGTTGGAGATAGCCAAGTGCTGGGTGAAATCTCATGGGAATTGAAGTATTTCCGTGTGTTCTCAAGAAGTTTTGGATCCTCTGGACAAGTGCAGGCTGCCTGCTATATATAGGGATTGAGGTGCCCTGAGAGCTGGCGGGCGATCTTCTTCCGGCCATTAAAATAATGGGGCGATCGTCTGCCGGCCAATATTATAATGGGGCGACCGACCTTAAGTCACACGGGCTGTCGGCCTAAAATCCAAGGCAGTGGCTGGTAGCCAGCTGGGCGGTCCAATGAGGAGCCAGCACGCGTCCGGGGTCACTATCACATACGGCCCTACTGACAGCTTTCGGCAGGCCTGTCGGCTGGTGGATGGATGATGACAGGCTGTGGTCAACGATCCGTGATATGCGGATCTTGTCTCGGCTCTGCACGTGGTGTCTGTCCTGAGGCTCGGCCTTTGCCGACTGGATGGCTATCGGCATGATGCGGTCGTCTCTAGCTGGTCACTGAGGGTCGTCATCGGCCAGTCGCTGAGGGTCGGCATCGGTCGGTCACCAAGGGTCAGTCGGCAGGTGTCGAGAGATGATCGTCCGCTTGTCGGTCGCCAGGAGTCGGTCGCCAAGTACCGAGAGACGATCGTATTTGATGTCGATCGCTCGGCACCGGGACTTGTCCTTGGACCTTCGGTTGGCCGATTTATCTTGTCTGCTGGGCTAAGGCCTGGTCGCCTGATCGCTGGTCAGCAGTTCTGCCTTGGCTGCTCGGCAGTGGCTAGGTCGCCCGATCTCCGAGGCGATCGCCGGTCGGAGAGTGTAATTCTCGACACAACAATTGCCCCCCAGCTTGCTCCTATGTTGAAGACATGGGGCGAGGTGGTTCTTGCTGGCGATCGTGTAGGATGAGGATGGGAGATCTTGCTGAGCTGACTTAGGATTCGGACTTGGGCTATCATGGTCGATTGGCTAGCTATCTTTTGGTCTTGTACCTGCAAAAAACAACATTGGCCGATCCCCCTCGGAAACTTGATGGTTTCGCTTGTTTGAGGAATCATGCACAGTCGCGGAAATCGATGGACCGACTCCATGACTGTGTCTTGATGTGTGAAGACATTGAGTGTCCCGTGACTCACTTTATTATGAGGGTCCTCTGTTAGGCTGCGCCTCGCCTCGTATTTAAACGAAGGGTGTGCGGTCTCGGTCTAGAGGAGTCCTTGCGCGGGGCAGCGTCGGATGAATCAACTCCACCTCCGCGGCTTGTTAGCTCTGCTTCCACCTCGGCCCGCCATGGAGATGTTGAGCCTCGACGGTGTACGTTGAGACGGGGGTAGTGGCATGTGTCGCTTTGTACGGGTTCACCAAGTTAGATGATTATCCTTGAGGGCGGGCGATCATGTCCACTGATTAATTTTGGAGAGCCCTCAGACTACGCCGGCCTCGTATTTAAACGAAGGGCGGGCGATCTCGGCCGAAAGGGACCTTGCATGGCCGAAGCAGCCGGTTCCATCGACTACCAGGACCATGGCTTCATGATGTGTGGTTTAGGCGATCGCGAGCCTTAGTCCCTCATGTTAAATGGTGGACTGTAGATGGCGAGCGAGTCCTCCGGCTCTGCTGGATAATAGCGATCGGGCTGGGAGACTGGAGGTCGTCACTCGGGCGCCTATTACGCTACTCCTAGGCTAAGAAGAAGCCTTTTCCTGGCCAGGAAATCTGCGGCTTTAGCTCGGAAGACCGCGTAGGTCGTGGGCTGGTCCTTCGTAAGATGCCTGAACATTGGCGAAAGACCATGGAATCCGGCTAGGACCACGTGGAGGGCGATCTCATCGCTTAAGGGCTCGCCGTTGAGGATGATCTCGTCTACCCGGTCGATGTAGTCCGAGTCGGACTCTTCGTTCCCTTGCATGATTTGCAACATGCGATGGGGACCTTCCGGTCGAGCGACCTTGGCGGCGAAGTACTTTGTGAATACGTTCGCCAATTCGTTAAAGGAGCCAATAGACCGAGGTGGCAATGAGGTGTACCACCGGTGGGCGAGGTTGTCCAGCGTCATAGGGAACATTCGGCACCTGGTCGCGTCTGATGCCCCACACCCGTTCATGTAGATGTTGAATTTTCTCAGGTGCATTTGGGGGTCCGATCGCCCCTCGTACAAGGGTGTTTGCGGAGGAGCGATCTTGTGCTGCACAGGGGCGAGCTCGATGTCGATCGCGAGCGGCTCGCTTGGCTCGGTGATCGTATTCTTGGCGCCTGCCCTGGATTCCAGGAGTGCCTTCATGTCGTCGAGTTGACGTTGCATCGCAGCTATCGCCGTGGCTCGGTCGCTTGCTGATCGGCTTTGGGGGTGGGAGCCGAGGCGATCGTGTACCGATCTCCGGATTCCGCTGCTGCCGACCTCGGCTATTTGGCGAGGGGGAGCCAGACGGCTGGGCTGCCTTCTGAGAGTCGGGTAGGCCGAGCTCCTGGTGACGGACTCAAACTCCGTCGTCTCGTAGGCCGGGGCGAAGCGCCCCAGTCGCCAGGTCGGGTCACTGCCCAGGCGATCGAAGACAGAGGTGCCCCGGCTGGCGAGCGCCTCTTCTTGCGGACGAGAGCCTCCTGGCGATCGCTTGGCCAGTAACGCCTTGAGCTTCCGCTTGGACTTCCGGCGGATGGCCGAGTGGGTGATAGCGGGAGGCGCGTTGAGAGCACTCCGTCGCCCCTGAAGGGCTGCTATGGCCACTTCGATCTGTTCATTGGTTCGGAACTGATCGAGCGAGAGGTTTGGGCCGCCGTCCAAGGACGGGATCGAGCGTCTCTGACCGCGGCGGATACCTTCCACCATCAGCTGTAGCTCGGACTGGGACGGAACGAGGCGTCTGGCCGGCTGGCCAGCGGCTTTCTTCGACGCGGAGGCGGAAGACATGATTTCTGAAAGATTTGTGTGAAGTGCAGTGAGTGTCACTCCAAGTATATGCCCCGAGAACAGTGAGTGTTCTTCGGGACGGTGGGTATGAAAATTTGAGGGTTAGATGCCCTTCTTCTAGCGCCAATTGTTGTTGCCCAAACTATTTATCCGAAGATTAATACTGCTCGAAGACGGACAACAAACAACAATTTGCGGGAGCACTTCCGAGAGAATATGAATAAACACTAGATTTGTCGGATTTGTTAGGCCCGGGCTTGAATGCTCTCGCGAGATGTTATTAATACAAATATTCGTGGATACAAGTATTAATGAGAGAAATCTAAATACAATGAGTGTAAAAAGACTCTGTTAATCCGGCTCTTGAGCGAAGCTCGGTGTTCTTCGTCCCTGCCGATCGTCTGCTTGATGAGAGAGGCCGGGAGAAGTAAGTACCGAATGATAGCTGTTGCCAAGAGTTGGAGATAGCCAAGTGCTGGGTGAAATCTCGTGGGAATTGAAGTATTTCCGTGTGTTCTCAAGAAGTTTCGGATCCTCTGGACAAGTGCAGGCTGCCTGCTATATATAGGGACTGAGGTGCCCTGAGAGCTGGCGGGCGATCGTCTTCCGGCCATTAAAATAATGGGGCAATCGTCTGCCGGCCAATTTTATAATGGGGCGACCGACCTTAAGTCACACTGGCTGTCGGCCTAAAATCCAAGGCAGTGGCTGGTAGCCAGCTGGGCGGTCCAATGAGGAGCCAGCACGCGTCCGGGGTCACTGTCACATGCGGCCCTACTGACAACTTTCGGCGGGCCTGTCGGCTGGTGGACGGATGCTGACAGGCTGTGGTCAACGATCCGTGATATGCGGATCTTGTCTCGGCTCTGCACGTGGTGTCTGTCCTGAGGCTCGGCCTTTGCCGACTGGATGGCTATCGGCATGATGCGGTCATCTCTAGCTGGTCACTGAGGGTCGTCATCGGCCAGTCGCTGAGGGTCGGCATCGGTCGGTCACCAAGGGTCGGTCGGCAGGTGCCGAGAGATGATCGTCTGCTTGTCGGTCGCCAGGAGTCGGTCGCCAAGTACCGAGAGACGATCGTATTTGATGTCGATCGCTCGGCACCGGGACTTGTCCTGGGACCTTCGGTTGGCCGATTTATCTTGTCTGCTGGGCTAAGGTCCGTCGCCGATCGCCGGGTCGCGGTCGCCTTGGCTGCTCGGCAGTGGCTAGGTCGCCCGATCTCCGAGGCGATCGCCGGTCGGAGAGTGTAATTCTCGACACAACACTGTGATGATAGCAGAGTAGTGATACTGTGGGCAAATGATGACTCAATCGACCCAAAAGACCGACAGCCTAGGTATCCATAAACCTAAGCTCTGATACCATATTCTGTAACCCCCCCAAGTTATTCAGGGTATATTACAGCACCGTGAGCCCCGCCGTGGGACCCACAAGGCTAAACATATGCGGAACTATAAAACTTGACCGAGAAGGTTTACATACAAGAGAAAGAAAGACGATACAAATGGTATTCAAAACCATAACCAATGAAACCATATACATCACCACACAAATCAATACCTCGGCAACACAGGCCGGAACATCAAGGAAACTGAAATACAATATTCGAGTATTTAAAATCCATTCCAGTACAACAACACTGAATGGAGGAATCCAAAAAGATAACCGGAGACAAGACACAGTATCACACTTGCCCATCATCTTCATGCCGACCCGATACCCGCCTGTCCGCTCTCCTGGAACCTGAAATACATAAAAAGTATTTCCCCCATAAAGGGGTTAGCCGTCGAATAGCTAGTGCAAGTATATCAAGTATGAAACACAATACTCCTCGACAATAAAGTAAATGTAACCGTCAATTCATCAATTCAAGACTAGTATTCCGGAATAACTAAATCTCATAGCGTCGCATCAATGGATATATGAATACCGTGGAACCGCACCAGAGGCTACGGAACCCTTAGGGGACCTATCGGCCCGCCCCAAAGTGGTTCGTTCATATCGTCCGTCATCATTACATGTATGAATACTGTGGAACCGCACCAGAGGCTACGGAACCCTTAGGGGACCCGTCGGCCTGCCCCAAAGTGGTTCGTTCATATCATGTCATCAATATATCTTACTTTTAAAGTCGAGAACGTACAATCATAAATATATACTTGCCTTGAATAGTCGGCAGCGCGAGCGGAATGGAAAGTCACCGACGAATGCTAGGAACCATCGAAACCGAACCTAACGATTCGAAGAATACAATCACAACCGATTCTAAACGAATACGGAATTGGAATACACCCGGAAACCCGCCTACGATTCATGTATATTCGTATAAAAACGACAACGAGGGCGGACCACAACCAAACCCTCTCGATTTCGTAAAATTCACGAAATATACCATGAATCCGTAGGGAAACTAAGAATACCAACAAGATTAATCATATTCATCATGAATTACTCAGCAAAACGGAATGAATCGGACAAAAACGCGAAAATCCACAAATCTCCCCAAAGGTAGGGTTCTAAAGATCTAACCTTGATTCGCTGGATCGAAGGATGTTATAGGATGATTGATCACTGATATAAACTCAGAAACTTCATGGATTTGTTGTTTAACAACATGGCTTCATCTCCTCCAAAGCTCCAGCCGCGGACCGAAGAGAAAGGAAATGAAAAATGAATGAAAAAGTGGCTGCTCTGTCATTTATATACTGGGCCGGAACTAGCGTGCGCTAGCCTTCCCGGACTAGCGTGCGCTATCGGCCAGTATCGGCCCAGCACTCTCGACCATGGCCCGCATGACCCGGCACCACCGACCAATTTTGCCGACCATGACTTGTCCGCCCGACTCCCGCTAGCGTGCGCTACGGCCGGAAGCCTGCGCGCGCTAGCCGACCTGTCCAGTAACCTCTAGACTAACAAACTCATCCCGGTAACGTACGCTAGTCAGCCGACAGCGTGCGCTACCCCTGCCGGTTAGCGTGCGCAACGACCAATAGTAGCGTGCGCTACCTGCCGATCCTACCCGAGTCCAGAACCTCCGAATCCCTCTGCCCAGGCCCGATAGCGTACGCTGGGCTGACTCGACAGCGTGCGCTACACCGCCGAGCTAGCGCGCGTAGCGTCCCGGCCGTAGCGTGCGCTACGCCGGTTCCTGCCATGCCTGCTCGGTCAGTGCCCGCCATCATCCGGCCAGAACCCGCAACCGTCCGGCCAGTGCCCGACCACCAGGGCTCGACGACTCGATTTCCGAAAATGTACGGAACGAACACGACGAAAAGTTCGCGGACAACTCGAAATGAAAACGTAATGCAATAATTAATCATACGCGACCAATAAAAGGGTCGAGACAACGAATACAGATACGAATACCCATAACTTTGGGTAAATTACAAAATGGCCCGAAGCGCCCGGAAATCACGATACGTGATCAAATAACCAAACCGAAGTTCATAACACGCCTAACAAAGTTAAACAGACTTACAGGAAACTCGAAACACCAGTTTCGAATGAGATTCGCAATAATCGACTCAAGAGCGGAAAAGTCGCTAAAAAGCACGGAACTCAACAAAACGACTCCTAAACGAACTCGGATGTCAAAAAGTGTAGAATTAATCATTCTCAGGATGACGAAACGGTCCCAAGAAAGTCTTAAAAATGGACTTTCGCCAAAAAATAAAAATTCCCGGAAATCGAATTTGCGGATATTACAAACCCACGTGCAGATCCACAAAAGGCGCCGCAAGATAAGGCCTTTGACCCCAGTCTGTCACCAACCTCACACCTACCGACAAACCCGCCGAAAGGTACAAGGTGGGTCCTCCCCAGACAGCGACTCAGGACGCGTGCAGGTTTCCCATTGGTTCGCACAGCTGGCTGCCAGCAGCAGCCTCGGACTTTAAGGGAACAGCCCCACGTGACGGGACGATCGCCCACATTATTCTAATATAGAATACGGCGGTCGCCCGCGATCGCCGGAGAGGACCCAGCAACCTTGTCTCCTATAAATAGGAGGCTTCCAACAGTGGCCAGAACATAGTGAAAAACGTACAGAAAGGATAAAAGACTCATCTGACGAATACTTACACAAAAACACAGTGATATTTATCCACACCTACAGAACATCTAAAGCAAGAACTCACAGAGCATTATATCTGGTTCTTACGGCAATCTTTACGCTCTACGGCTAACATAACTAGAAGTCTTTACACTCATTGTAATAGATTCTAACATTAATATTTGTACTCCAAAGTATCCATATTAATAACATCTCGCGAGAGAATTCAAGCCCGGGATTAACAACCCCGGCAAATCTTGTGTTATTTATTTTCCCACGGAAGTGTTCTCGCATTTGTTTGTTACTCGATCATTCCAGCAATATCATCTCCGGATAATATTTTGGGTAACAACAGCTGTAATATCCCAGATGGTTTTGGGGGTGTTACAGAAGATTGTATCGGAGCTTGGGTTTTGTGAAACCCAGGCGTGTGTGTTATGTGGATCTACCAGTACGGTAGTAGCGTGGCTTTCGAAAATGAGCTTTTCTGACTTTTGATTCAAATCGATTTTTGGAGTTTCCAAAATTTATGAGATTCTTTTCAAATTGCTATTTGTGATATTGGTGTGTGTTGGTATTGTATTGAGACTTCGTGTGGGAGTCGTGTGCTAGTATCATGGGAGATCATCGGCTTCACGCACCTGTAAGTATATCGTTTTGGTTATTCGCTTGTGGCGACGATTGATTGTTTTCATGATGAGTTGGAAATTTTGGATTTATATGTTGTTGGTGACAGGTCGCAAGTTTTGAGGACGAAACTTATTTTAAGGGGGGTAGCATGTAATACCTGGATTTTCAGTATAAATTTTTCGTGTTATTTTATCTGAGGTATACTGTATAGTTTGGTATCTATACAGTATGGATAAAATAAATTGAGAACCGAGATAGTTATACTTGTGTAATTGACGTTTTGATCGACAGTTATATTGAGGATATGTTGTATCAGATTGAACTGATTTAGATGTCAGGTATATCGTATGAGAATATTTTTGGGTTGAGTATATGTGTATTCAGTATGCCGTATGTTCGTATCCAGTATGTCGAGACAAACAGGAACAATTGGATTTTTGGCTAAGTATAAAAGCCATTACGTACGTTAAGCCTTGGAGCTTACGTACGTAAAATATGTTAGCTTACTTACGTTATATAGTGTACATAACGTACGTAATAAGAGGAATCGGATAGTTGGGCCCGGTGTCGGCAGCTTTCGGCGCAGATGTGGACAGGTAAGTCAACGGATGGAGTTACGTACGTTATACAGAGTGTATTACGTATGTAATACGAGTATAATACTATAGCAAGTCAACGTACGAATTACGTACGCAACGGAATAAGTGTTACGTACGTTACGGGGCGGCTGGCCGAGTCGTGGCCGAGAGGACCTGCAGTGGCCGAGCATGGTCGGCAGTGACTCGTAGGGGTGGCCGATCACTGTCGACAGTGACTCGCTGGGGGCAAGGACTGGCCGATAACGTACGTAAGGTTGTGGCCGGTTACGGCCGTAAGGGCCCGTTACGTACGTAAGTAGCTGCCGGTTATTTACGTAAGGCTGTCGGCCAAACTGGGCAGAAGGGTAGGCCACGGCCGGCTACGTACGTAAGGACCCGCCGGTTACGTACGTAAGGTACCGGCAGATCTCGGCCTATATAAGGCCTGGACCGAGTCATCCGACCATTTTCATGTTTTTTCTTCGTTTCTTCGCGATTTCTTCAGCAAAATGGATGGTTTTGAGTATAATCAACTTAAAACAACGTGTTTTGGAAGTTGGAATCATGGATTAACATCATCTTCCACCCGAATCGAATGTAAGAACACCTAAACTTTTGGTTTTTGGATGTTCTTGAGGTTTCTTGGTGTTTTGGCCGATTTGCTTCGTTTTGATTCAGATTGTTGATTGAACTTGATTATAAACTCATAATCATTCAATACTCTTGAAGTTTTGTGGAACGAATTCGAGTATTTCTTTGAATAATCGATTGAATTTGACTATGCCTTCAAAGTGTTTGATGAAATGTCTTAAGGAGTAGAACTTGGAAAATTCTACACGTTTTCGTATGAATGATGGTTGAATTGATATTGTTGTGATGATTCTTGGTATTTACGAGAATTTTGTTAAGGGAAGATAATGAATTGGTGATCAAATGATTCGATTATGTTGTTATGATTATGGAATCATAGTATTCTCGATGTTCTTGGTAGTTTGTTGAGATTCATGATGTTATGAGAAGTATATATGTTGAAGGACATGATTATATATACCTTGAATTGTGAATAAGGATTGTTTAGATGTTAGAACACATCGGATTATGTCGTTTGAGGATTTTGAATGTGATGTCGGAATAAATTGTGTTCTTAAGGAACTCTTGGATTATATATGAATTGATGAACATGTTTGAGTGATGTTGGTGTTTTGGATATGAATATGGAATATTCATATCTATAACTAAGTTATGTGTTTTGGTACAATATTCGTATAGGAATACGAATATGATTTTCGGGTTTGATAAGATTATGATTCACTTTTGAGTTTAAGAATTCATACGTATTGAACAAGTGTTCAATTCGGATAATGGAAATATTCTAAACTCTTGGAATATGGTTATCTATGATATTGAATTAATCGGATCGTCCGGATTGATGATAATAATCGGTAATTGGTTTAATTATGATTATACAAGGAGGAAACTTGTAATCGTATTTAAGATTGAATGTTGAATCGGTAATGCTTAGGCACTTGGTTAAATTGATTATTGATATGATTTTCAGATTGTGGAATCATATTGTGGTTTTGAATTCGTGTTTGATTGGTTCGGGTTGTTTGGATATGTGTTTAATCGGGATATTATAGAACCATTGTGTTTGTTGATCGGTTATTGATTATTATTTGTGATCATCGAGTTACGGCTTGTATTACGGATATGAGTTCGTATTTGTTGAGTTGGATTATTTGGTTTTATGTATATGATCGAGGTTTCGTTGAACCGTTGAGTTTGTTGGTTGGGTATGTCGGTTATTGATTTTTATCGAATGTGTGTTAATCGGTTATTGCAATAGGTTGATATGTTTTGATCGTGGATTATGACCATTGTGTTGCGGTTGAGGCTAAAGAGTTCGTAGATTGATTTTGGTCGGGGCTGAGGAGCTCGTATACTAAGGCAATAGATTTTGGTAACGGCTTCGTGGTATCGGTATCGAGGCAAGTTTCTACTTGTTCAGTTTATAATATTTGATGAATGGTTTCGTTTTCATTTCATTTATAATTCGTATAGCAATATTGTTAGAAATGTAAGTTGTCGGGATAATGGTTTGTATATCGTACCCTGGTTGTATTAAATCATAAGGTATATGATTTAATTGTGTTCAAGTAAGACGTGAGTTATCTTTGGTCAAGGATATAGAATATCGGATATCGAGGATAGTTGTCGTGATGACATAAGTATCGGGATAAAGGTTTATTGGTATTGAATGGATGATACCTTATTTGAGATTATTTGTATAACTGTGTATTTGTTCAGGGATGTTGTTCGTGGAAAGGATGTTGTCTTCGGCTTTGAGGTAATTTATGTATTTTTCAGTTATGAGATAATTATTATGTTGAGTTGTTGTATATGTTGTATGTTGAGGCTTCGTATATTGAGATTCGTACTGGTTGTTCATTGAGGGATGTTGATCCCAGGACTATTGTTGGTATTAATGGTTGTGTTGATCGTCTCATTGGGGGATGTTGATGGATATGGTCCTCGGCTTTGAGGTAATCTAAGTATTTGTTCAGTCATGTGGATAATTAGTATGTTGAGTTGTTGTATATGTTGAGGTTTCGTGTATTGAGTTTCGTATCGGTTATTCATTGAGGGATGTTGATTCCAAGACTATTGTATTGAGATCGTAGATCGTGTTGGTCATTCATTTGGGGATGATGATCCCAGGATTGATGTTTTGGATATTAATTAGTCGTGTCGACTTTTCATAGTCAGTCTGTTGTTGTTCACTTCGGTGAGTCTTTTGATCCTTATTAGATATGTGTTTCTTTGAGTTTCGTTGTCATGTCGCATCGTGACATATCTGGAGTCATATATGTGTGCCGATTGGTTATTGTGTAGGATTTTTAGCCGGGCACATGATGGTTATGTGTTGATATTTCCACATTGAACCGTGCACACAGGACGTAGTTCGTGAGGCTAATTAGGTACAAGACCACACGTGTATTTGATCAATACCCGGTGTGGCTTGTGCACGGACACATTTACGGATCGGGCGTACTATGACTTCCATCTTTGAGCCATATTATTTGGTCGTTCATCCTCCATTTATGGTTGGGTATGTTCGATTGCCAGGATCGGTTGTTCATACGCCCGAGGGGTATGTTCGACAGTCGGAGTTATTTCTTTGAGATCCATTATTGTTGATCATTTGGAGTTTACCTTGTTGATGGTATTCTCGGTTATTGTTGGTCCTTTGTTGATCATTTGGAGTTTACCTTGTTGATGGTATTCTCGGTTATTGTTGATCCTTTGTTGATCGTGTCGGAGTTATCATGTTGATGGTACTCTCGGTTATCGTTGATCCTTTGTTGGTTGTATTGGAGTTATCATGTCGATGATATTCTCAGTTGATGTATTGGTTGATCATTGTTATTGATCGTTTGAGCATTCGGACTGTACGTCGATGTTTCAGGATTTGTATTCATTGTCATGTGATAGTTGATCTACAGAAATGTTGTGTATTATTGGTTTATACATGTTGAGATTTGATTGTGTAATCCGACGGACAGGATTTGGCACAGATTGGATTATTTTTGCACTTATGAGTTATGATGATGTTTTGAGGATTATCGGTATTTTTGGAATACAGTAGAGATGATTGTTGTTGAATTCATTTCGTCATTTGAGAATACGAAATGTGGAATATGTCAAAGATTGAGTTAGTATGGATTGCTATGAATTGGTAAGGTTATAACGGTAAGATTACATTGGTAGTATTCTTACTTCGTTATTACATTGGTATGTAATTATTTATGATGATGTGATCGATATCATTGTTAAGTATTGTGGCTGACCCCGTCGTGGGCTTTATTTTTAGGTACTCGGAGATCGAGCTAGTAGCGGTCGTGAAGGGGTGAGCTTCCCTGGTGATACTGGCTGTGGCATGTTTCTGAGTATCGAGTATTTATTTCTGGTTGTTTTATTTTCGCTGCAAATGTGTATTTTGAACTGCATTTATCCGCTGCGTGTGTATATTTCAAAATGGCTTTTCAGTATCTTTATCCACTGCGTGTGTGTATTTTAAAAGGGCCTTTTGGCATTTTGCGAACTTGGGTTATTTCGTCAAACTCTTTTTCCCAATTATTTTTCGGTATGTTTAAGTGGCGACTTAACGTACATTTTTAACTGTCGAGATTTGTCATTTCGCCTTGTATCTTCAAATGTTACTCTATGACGGTATTTCAGAATTTTGTTTTTGAAAATATTTGAGTATTTGCAAAATATTACCGTCATCAGCCTTTTTGGCGATTTTGAATGTTTTGTAAATGGTTTTTAGCCTGGTGGGTTCCGGCGCGGGGCCCACAGCGCTGTAATATCCCAGATGGTTTTGGGGGCATTACAGTGCGTGTGAGATCCAATATTCAGAATAGGTTGTGTGACAAATATTCAATGGCGGTTGGTTGTATAAAACACGATAATGGTGATGAACAATTAGAGGCGGCTAGGGTTTGGAGTGAGGAAGAAAGAGATGAAAAGGAAAGAGGGGCGACATTTTTTGAGATAGAGATGTGTGAATGTGATGTGGTTTTTGGTGTAACTGTTATCTATTATGAGCATATTTTGAAAAACCCTATAATACTCTTTTTCTTTTAATTAAATATGTTTTATTTTTAGTATAATTACAAAACTGCCACATTCATTTATAGCCCTTGATCTTCTCGTCCAATGGTCTAAAAGGAGTTCTGGCAGTTCTCGCACTTAACAGAGTTCTGAAAATAAAGTTACACTATATATATATATATATATATATATATATATATATATATATATGGGTGGGTTCAAATGAAAATGTAATTTAAATTAAGAAATAAGAATGAATTTCATCCATAGATCTTGATGAATGAATGACGTAGATTTATTTTTACAAAAATTTGATGCATACAATGCAATATTTTAATACATCGATATTTTGATGCATATAATGCATATTTTAATGCATTGCAATTTTGATGCACGAAATACATATATTTCGTGCATAATTAGTACAAAATTCATGCATATTCGCAATTCGCAGGATAAAAACCATTCTCAGTTGATCCGAAATCTACATATATATATATATATATATATATTAATTATCACTATCAAACCAAACAATCATATTTTACTTTTTAATTTCCACTACACATTTATTATCAATATTTTTTACTTTTTATCTCACTATATATTTACCACAATTAATAATACCAATTATTATATAAAATACACTAAAATGTGTTTATTTTGATATTATGTTAATGGCTGAGTCGTAGGATGGGAATATAATGATATCAAAAAATATAATGCTTATATCATGATTCACGAGATGTGGAAATTGGTAGATTTATTTTGGATCGAGGACTAGTGAGATTTTTCCTGTTCCATTAGGAAGAGAACATGTGTTTACACGTATGAAAGCCATATCTAGTGAAGTAGGCTCTGCCTTGGGATGGAAGTAGGTGTGGAGAAAAGAAGAGCAGGTTCCACAAAATAAATTAGGCTATTTCTTTGGAATTTGGCTTTGCCGTTTGATTAAATTGTCTAAGGATCTCAGTCGTACAATATGGATATATATTAATAATCTGTGATTTTTATTAAATTTTCTTTAAAAAAGACAAACTAGTCAATATTTAACCAACTAAATTATTTTAGGATTATTCTAAATAGGAAAGCAGTTGCCAATATCTTAAAATATAGCCGTTGAATCCGATTTAGAGGTTTGATTTTGTTTCCTTTTTTTTTTTCTTCTTTTGAATTTTAAATTTAACATTCCATCCATTTCTATTTTTTTCATTCTTTTCAAATTTGAACTAACTATTCATCTTTATCTTCATCAATTACGATCAAGCTCTCAAATATTGTTGATTTTCAAAGTTCTTTAGAAGGTAAGTAAATAAGATAGCAGAAGGGGAATCTTGTTATTGTACCAAGAAGACTAATGATATATGTGATGACGATAGCAGGTTTGATTTCCATTTTATGTTCCTGGCATTTTCGACTTTTGTCTCGTTTTATATCTTTTGTTTTTATCTTTTTGCATATATTTAGTGACATTTAGAGTTTGTCATCTCAGTATTACTATTTTTTAAATGTTTCCGATTAATGCATAATTTGGGAGACATCTTTTGAAAAATATTTTCATTACAATGTGTGAATATGGTGACATATTATATTTTAATATATTCATATGCATTATATTTGTTTCCATATTTTAGCACAGAGATGGGATATTTTTGAACAAGTGTTGCTCTATTTCTGTTTTAATGCGGTGACACATCCAGTTTTTAGATATATTTAGTTGCAGTATATTTGTTTCCACATGTTATTTCGTAGATGGTAACATTTAGAGTTATTTGTCATCAGAGTGTTCGTATACAATTGTGACAATAGTTTTTCTCATTACTCATATTAGTTTTTATTGGGATTCGGTGCCTAAAACGAAGGCCCAGCGGAAGCGGTAAAATGAAAATTAATTCGATCCGAATCCCTAGGAGGATCGATCGAGCTATGTATATACGAATATATAAACGAAAAACAAGAGTTGTAAGAAACTCACCCTTGAAGTCCGTTGATTAAATGGTTTCCGTCTCTTGAGCTATTCCCCAAGCTTTACTTGAATTCTCTACGATCCGAAGCACTCCAAGCACTTGAATGATCCAACGCCGAAATACCGCGCCTCTACTTGTCACGCGCCGGAAAAATGATCGGAACAACAACACCTTGCTATCCTCCAAGGATACGGCTAGAGCTAGGTGATGAAGCTATTGATTATAACACTCTAAGTGTTTTAATGTTTGATCTCTCTATTTTTCTCTCAAATTTCTCTAAGAAAAATGAAGAAGAAATAAATGAAGAAGATGAAGATGAGTGATGAACTCAAGGTCACTTTCTCTCTCTCTCTCTCTCTCTCTCTCTATATATATATATATATATATATATATATATCATACGTCTGATTCCAAGTGAATGAGATTGAGATGAAAGTCTTCTTCTAATACTATATACACACCAACCACTTTCACAACTCATCTCACATGAGAGATGCCATTCAAGTCATTATCATTCATTAAAGAATGAAACAAGAATCAAATGGAAGGTGGGTGGAAATGTGGGGGGCGACCCATGTAGAAATCGGACGAGTTCGGTTCGTTTCGCACTCCCGAAAGTCTAAACACATAAACTCTGATTCCGTTTCGATGTATTTATATCGATTAATTAATCCAATTAATTAAACATATCAAATGCAAAATAATATAATTAATTTCTCTAAGAAATAATTATATACATGAATTAAATTAATAACCTAGTAATTTATTTAATTCATTAGGCCGTAAATCAATTTATCCAATAAATCGATTTAGACATCTAATGTCCCAAATTTAGATATCTAATATCTAATATACATAATGAGAGAATTAGCTCGTTTCATTCCGTCGTCAATCCTATTGCGGGACTCGGTAGGTCCGTGTCAGTCAGCAATGGGAGGAACCAAAGAGTAGTAACACCACCTAGCCAAATTTATCGGCTACACTGCACTTAACCGAGAACGAATGATTGGGATCATTCAAGAACCATTCTCGTGAATACCGATAATGATAAACCCTTCTTTCAAATATCCCGATCAAGATATAGGGTCACGGTCAGTCAAACCCTATCTGTTCTTGACGCTATGCATGCGTTAATGCAAATCGAGATCATCGAGCTCTCGTGTATCCAATACAACTAGCTCCAATGATTTGGCCAAAGACATATGATCTCATCGGTCAATAACCGCATAGGACATATAACCCAATCACTAACGGGAGAAAGAATTCTATCTTGGTATTCAGTATGACCTGCTACTTGCCCGTCAAGATGCACGTCGAGGTTGACCCCCACCTCCCGGTTTGTACGGTCGAACTACTCTAATGAAGATCTTGACGTCACAAGCACATCCCTACTAAATCCTCAAGTCGAAGGTTCACGAATACCTATCACAACCTTTCGATTCCGTCATTGATTGTCCCGGAGTGAAATCCGTGTGACGAATCGAGGGTGAGTCAGTTCGAGTATACTAATCCAATTAGCATACCTATAACGTGTGCTCCCACTAACCATTAGTGTTCGACAGGCACTCTCCATGTCAAAGAACACGTCATACAAGTCTTCACATAAACTTAATGCCCAGTCAAGTTACATCGACTTGTGAACGATTAAGTATTTGAGCTATAAACCTTTCCAGTGCCGACCCCCTTATCCAATAAGGAGTGGAACGTTTTGCTCTCAAATACACGGACCAGTTTCTATATGTATATTTACGAGTTAGGAATGCCAGTAACTACCAGTAAATAAAGAAACATCCATTGCCTTATATTAATGATTTACATAATTACAAGTACAATGCCCTCACTCAACATCCTCTGAGTGGCATTCGAGGGCATACTCCTAACAGTTTTTCCACGTATATGCATTCTTATAGTGACGTTTTGTTCAAAAGTTACTATTTTCATGTTTGCATGTAGTAATATTTTGTGCAAATATTTTTATACTTATGTGTGCATATTGTGATACTTATTATTTTTAAAGTTATTCAGTTGCTGTATATTTATTTTCAATTGTTATTGCTTAGTTGGTAACATTTAGAGTTGTTTGTCACTAGATTGTTAGTATGCAATGGTGACAACAATAAGTATCATTTAGGTACGAAAGTGTTTACACAAGTACGTATTTGAGTTGGTGATATTTTTTGTAATTCGAACTTTGTAGTAGAAGTTATTGTCATAATTTGAATTGATATTGTTTAATTTTTTTGCTGTAATTTGAGAAATATTCGAATTTTGCGGCGAAGAAAGGAAGGAAGATATAGAGAAACTGATGAAGAAGTAATTTATAATATGAGATAATAATTTTTTTGGGATACTAATCGTGGCTAATATTTAAAAGATTCAAATAATTAATATTATCAAAACATCTCTATCTTTTATTTTTAATTATTATGATAGTTTTTTTATGTTGAAATAATTGTTCTATTTTATTCTTATTAAGTAGTCTCCTCGAGAAATGATTTCAAGAAGTTATATTTTGCAATGATTCCTGGAGAAATGATTCCAAGAAGTTATGATTCCAAGAAGTTATACTTGAAAGTTGAGTTGACTTTACGATTTTTGTTCTCCGTGAATTGAGGTATGATTATTCTCAAAATGCCTTCTAAAATTTCTATATCCATCCCCGGCTTTATACGAATACTCTTTTTTGCAGTAGTTGCAAAATACCTTTATCGAACCATCTGACATTTTTTCTTTTTTAAAGTGTTTTGAAAAAGGTTCGGATACCGGTTTCTTTTATGCAACAGGGACAGGCTTCTTTCTCGCTTTAGTTTTCTTGATTCCTCTTCCTTTCACAATTTCTTCCTACTCGGATGATAACTCCTCAACATACGGAGGTTCTTCAGCTTGGCTTGCCGCAGGACGCTTCGAATTAGATTTTTGCATCGGAGTTGGTACGCCATAAAGAGTGCACTCGAACGTTGCATATGTTTGATTTAACATAGCTTCATCGATTTTATGGTCCATTTCTTCGTCAATGTTTTGCAGTTGTTGACGATTCGGGATACGATTCCGGGGTCAACTTTTTCTTCACTGGTAGTTGTTGTACTACCGTAATAGATACTTTCATGTATAGCATCATATTCAGGTTCTTGACTTTCATTTTCAAAATCGGGTAGAGTTTGGTTTTGGGGCTCCCGAATAATTATCCCATATGGTTTCTTCGATTTGCCCCAAAGATCCATTCGCTCGAACTTGGACATTTTGAATTTTTTAGGAGACGTAGCAATACCCTTTTCCTTTTCAGAACTCGACATAATGATTAAATGCGAAAAGAAGAGACAGATTAATTGGTATAGCAATTAACAATGAGAGTTTGAGAGATAGATTACATTGAAGGTGTGAAAAAAAAATGTTGGATTTGGAAGTATTTATAGATAGGATTTTTTTTTAAAAAAAATCTGAATTCTAGCCGTTAGACCCGTCGGGTCACGGGTCCGACCCGCTCGGTCCAACGACCATAATTTCAATTTTTTTTCCAATTCCGCCGGGTCGATGGGTCGGACCTGGTGGGTCGCCGGGTAGAGAAATGTAAGATTCGGATCCCACCCGTGTATACCACGGGTCCGGGTCGACGGGTCCGATGGGTTGGCCGGGTCCAAGTCCGGGTCCTGGGTCTAATGAGTTGGCCGGATCTGGGTCCGGGTCCGGGTCCGGGTCCGAGTCCCCCCCCCCCTCTCGGTTGGATTTTTTTGGGCACCTCTATATACCTGACTCAATTGTTTGCGCAAGTGACTCAGAGACAAAAAAAAAAAAAAAAAAAAGATATCTAGAGCCGGCCAACCAGCAGCACATGGAGTGGAGAGTAGTTGATTTTATTGTGCTGTATTTATCGTGGCCGTTAAATTGTAGAAACAAAAGAACGTGCTTATTGAATTAGGAAAACGATAAAAAAAAAGTAGTGTACGGTAAACCTTTCTCACGTAGATTACCAAGTGGATTGTGGATTTTATGCTTCCGATTTTTATTTTGTAAATCCTTGTTGCCAGTTCGAGTTGAAGTGAATAGTTGCTCAAACACCCTATATTGATACACTGTTACTACTCCGTTGCATCGCATGTGGCCAGCAAAAGTATGAGATATTGCAGGCCACATATAGTATTTGGAAAGAAATTGACTACTTTTTAAATATAATATAATTTCTTTATATTTCAAGTATAATCTTAACTTTTTTTCATATCTAAATTATCAGATTTGACTCTTACTCAAAGATAGTCGAGTCACTTATTAGAGTAACACATTCGAGTAACCTACTCGATTAACAAAAAATACATTCGAGTCACACATTCGAGTGACTCGAGTTACATTATTTGAGTCACATAATATACATTCGAGTCACCTATTCGAGTGATTCGAATTACATTCGAGCGACTCAAATTACATCCGAACGACTCGAATTACATGTAATTCGAGTCACCTATTCGAGTGACTTGAGTCGCTTAAAACACATTCGAGTCACCTAATATACATGTAAGGTATCTATCCGGAATACATAGGATTACACAACTCAACAATAAATGAATTACAAATAAAGAACCAGTGGTTACGGGGATTAATGATTACACAATAAACCTAATACCAATAAATTACACAGAGTAATTAAACGAATCAAACTCAAAAACCCGAACACAAAGTACTGAAATTTAAGGTTCAAGAATTCAAACCGAAACAGATCTTAAAAGATATAATAGCCGAGGCATGAAGGTGGTGATATTCGAACAAGGTGTCGGCTCAATCCTCCACTCTCGTATACCCACGTCCAAGGCTCCAAACACCGGCCACCAGCAGTCCTTTTAGAACCAAAAACCCAGGCGGTTTCACAAAGAATCACAGAGAATCGGAACCCAGAACCCCAAAACCCGAAACTTCTCTCACAAGCCCTCGATCGAAAAATTTCACTCAGAAATCAAGATATTTCACTTAGAACATCACAAAGATAATTTTTGCCTCAAGAACTCTCTCCAGATTTTGATGTGTATTCCCTCAAAAAGGATCCCAATATTTATAGGGATGAAAGCAGCAACCAAAGGCTCGGTCGCCCGAGGATGTAGCAATTGTTCTTATCATTAAGTTGATAAGTGTTGCAGACACATCGGAACCGATCGGGAAAAAATCAAAGGCGAAGGAGAGAGATGAAACTGACGGAGACGAGAGAATCGGGAGAGAGAGGCGAAAGGGTGGAGGCGGAAATGATTAGGGCTAGGGTGCAGGGGTTATATATATCACAGATGGACAGGTGTGATAAGCCCGCCAAAAGGGACGATCCAGATTGAACCAGGAGTTTAATGAATCCAGGTCTGGACTTTTGGTGTAAAAAAGGAACTGGGCTGCTCAAATGTTTGTTGTTTTTGGGCCCAGTCATAAAGACTATTTCATTTGGGCCTCATATTAACCAACATTTCTCCACCCGGACCAAATGAGCCATCAGGGTATACTATTTTGAGAGGGAGGTCATCATCGCCGAACGTCACACCACCTGCACATCACATAAAGTTAGTACAAGTATAAGGACATAAATCAATCACTAAGAAAGAAGACTAGTAGACACAGGGTAGACTAGTAAAGCTATCACAAAGATAGCAGACTGAAAGACTGAAGGTCTTCAGTAAAGGGAGTCGATATTTAGTATCGACTTGCAAGATCTGATTTTCTCGACCGGTAGGCACTTTGTGCCCATATCTGCAGGATTAGAAAGGGACGGGATTTCTTCAGATCAATTATGCCCTTTTCCACGATATCACGGATGAAGTGTCGCCTGACGTCAATTTGCTTAGTACGATCATGGAAAACAGGATTTCTACACAAATAGATGCTAGATTGGCTGTTAGAGAAAATCACAACATTATCACGAAGAACACCAATCTCAGTAAGTAAACCTTTCAACCAAATAGCCTCTTTAAAGGCTTCAGTGGTGGCAATATATTCAGCTTCAATAGTAGACAAAGTAACTAACTATATACTGAAGTTGAGATTTCCATGAAATGCACGAGCCACACAAGGTAAACACATAAGAAGTTGTGGACTTACATTCATCCCTGTCATTGGCATAATTAGAGTCAACGTAACCTTTAAGGTTAACCCCATCATCAGATTTAGAGAAACTAAGACCATCAGAAACAGAATTTTTCAAGTACCGAAGTAACCACTTAAGGGCCTCCCAATGAGGTTTTCCAGGATTAGCCATATATCTACTTAAACAACTCACAGCATAGGCAATATCTGACCTAGTACTAACCATAAGGTACATGACAGATCCAATAGCATTAGCATACGAGACAGATCTCATTTCACGAATTTCAGATTCAGTTTTAGGCGACTGAGTTTTGGATAATAGAAAATGAGGAGCCAACGTCACACTAGCAATTTTAGCATCAGTCATTGAAAAATTTTCAAGGATTTTATCAATGTAAGAGGACTGATTTAGAAATAAAGTGCCTTTAGATCTGTCCCGAATAATATTCATGCCTAATATCCTTTTAGCATCCCCCAAATACTTCATGTCAAATTGTTTATCTAAGCAACTTTGAACATGATCAATAGATTTAATGCACGAACTGATCAAGAGCATATCATCTACATAAATAAGTAAGAACATAGGAACACCACAGTCATTCTTGAAATAAATGCATGGATCATATGCACTACGACGGAATTTCAAGGAAAGCATGCAATCATTGAATTTCTTGTTCCACTCTCTAGGGGATTGCTTTAAGGCATATAAGGTTTTATTAAGCAAGCACACATGATCAGGATGGTTATTATCTATAAAACCTTCCGGTTGTTTCATGTAGATAGTTTCTTTCAATTCACCATGCAAAAATGCCGTCTTAACATCTAATTGTTTCATCTCCCAATTATGATGTGCAACTAATGAAAGCATGATGCGAAAAGTGGTGAATTTAACTACAGGTGCAAAGATCTCGGTATAATCAATACCTTCTCATTGAGTAAAACCTATTGCTACTAACCTCGCTTTGAATCTGACATTTTCCTCATCCTTTTTGACTTTGAACAACCACTTACAATCAATCAAAGAACAGTTTTTAGGTTTTGAAACAAGTTTCCATGTATCGTTCGCATGTAAGGATGTCATTTCTTCATTCATTGTATTTAACCATTCATTTGATTTATCAGATAACAAAGCATCATTGTAAGTTTTAGGTTTATTCCCATCAAGCATATTGTTATGCGGCGATTAATACGCCTCGGTGGTGATTGGCATTATGATCTGAGAGCCAACCATAGAAGACATACTCTGGGAAAACACCCAGAGATCGGCACCCACGGTGATCGTCTTTCGATATCCGACGATCGTCTTTTGGTACATGGCGATCGTCTTTGATGTCCAACCAGAGACGGTCGCCTCGTGCCACGTATAAATCCAGCATCCGTCAAAGTCGTCGAAGACTGAATCTTGGATGGTGACCCACGTGCAGACCCATAAAAGGCATCGATAGATAGGACCTTTGACCCCAGCCTGTCACCTACCTCACCTACCGATAGGCCCGCCGAAAGGTGCAAAGTGGGGCCTCCCGGACAGCGACTCAGGACGCGTGCAGGCTTCCCATTGGCTCGCACAACTAGCTGCCAGCAGCAGCCTCATACTTTAAGGGAACAGCCTCACGTGACGGGACGATCGGCCATCTTATTATAATATAGAAAACGGCGGTCGCCCGCGATCGCCGGAGAGGTCCCAGCAGCTTTGCCTCCTATAAATAGGAGGCTCACAACAGTGTCCAAGGATCATGCGATTATCTTCATAAAATCAGGCAATCATCACCGTGAATACAGAGAAAAATACACATTCTCATACATTAACAGAACATCAAATAGCAAGAACTCACAGATCTTCATATCTGGTTCTTCCGACAATCTATACGCTCTACAACTTAGATAACTAGAAGTCTTTACACTCATTGTAATAGATTCTAACATTAATATTTGTAATCAACAGTATACTTATTAATAACATCTCACGAGAGCATTCAAGCCCGGGATTAACAACCCCGACAAATCTTGTGTTATTTATTTTCTCACGGAAGTGTTCTCGCATTTGTTTATTACTCGAACACTCCAGCAATACTATCTCCGGATAATATTTTGGGTAACAACAATTGGCGCTAGAAGAAGGGGGGTGACTATAAACCTTCATTTTTATTCCTACCGTCTCGAAGAACACTCACTGTTCTCCGGACATATATTTGAAGAAACACTCACTGTTCTTCAAAAGAAAAGCCTTCAGAAAAATGACATCTGCAACGACCTCCAAGAGAGAAACCCTGCGATCCGCCGGAAACCTAATTCCGGCCCGGACCGAATCCCAGCCCACGGCGAAAGGCGACCGCAGTGACGCCAGGCTCTCACTCCCGCCCCCGAGGGACGGTTCTAGCCTCTCACTCGATCAGTTCCAGCATCAGGAAGTTGAGGAGGCTATAGCCATCCTCAGGGAGCGACGGAGGGCATGCGACTCGCCCACCATCACTCCGTCGGCCATCCGCCGGGCAGGCAAGCGGAAGCTTAAGGGGATCTTTGTTGAGAAATCAACGGAAAGCCCCGAGCCGCAGGAGAAGGCTCTCGTGAGGCGGGAGGATTCCGTCTTCATCCGCCTAGGGAGCGATCCCTCGTGGCGACCCGGGCACTCAGGCCCCAGCCGGGAGACATCGGAGTCCGAATCCTTTACCAGGAGTTCGGCATATCCGACTCCTAGGAGACAAGCCGGTCAGCGAGCCCCCGCTCGCCCAAGGAATGAATCCGCTGGCAGGGAACTCATTGTCCACCATGGAGCCAAGGGATCTGTGCACGATCGCCTTGACTTGCGCTCCGGGAGCCAATCAGCGAGCAGTCAGGCGACGGCGATGGCCGCCATGCAGCGCCAGCTCGACGAGATGAAGGCGCTCCTGGAAACTAGGGCAGGCGCAAGGAGATCGATCGTTGGACCAAGTGAACCACTCGCAGTCCAGATCGAGCTCGCCCCGGTACAACCGAAGATCGCTCCCCCACAAACATCTCTGTATGAGGGGAGATCAGATCCGGAGACCCATTTGAGCAAATTCCGGATCTACATGACCGGATGCGGAGCATCAGATGCGACGAAGTGTCGAATGTTCCCATTAACTCTGGGCGACCTCGCCCACAGGTGGTACATCTCAGTTCCACCTTGCTCAGTCAACTGCTTTTAGAAGCTGGCGAACGACTTCAGTCGTACTTCACCGCCAAAGTCGCTCGCCCGGAAGGTCCCCACCGCATGATGAAAATCAGGCAGGGGAAGGACGAATCAGATTAGGATTACATCGACTGGGTAGACGAGATAGTCCTCACCGGCGAGCCCATCAGCGACGAGCTCGCCCTCTACTCAGTCCTGGGGGGATTCTGCACCTCACTAAGGACATCCCCCGACCTACTCGGTCTTCCACGTCAGAGCCGCCGATTTTCTGGCCATACAGAGGATGCTCTCCCTCCGCTTAGGCGAGGGACCCTCCGGAGAAGGGAAGACGCCATCCCATGTCCAGAAGAAGGCGGTCGCCAAGCCCAGAAAGGCGGTCGCAAAGCCGCCTGGTGTGTTCAAAGCCTTCGAGGATGTGAAGGTCCACCTTCTCCACAACCTCAACTTATCTCCGGCCCACATCTTCAACGCAATCAAGGGGCGCGAATGGCTTTCCAAACCAAAGCCGATAAGAGACCACGGTCATCTAGACCGTAGCAAATTCTATGCCTACCACAAGAGTCCCGGCCACAACACCAGCCAATGCCGCGACCTCCTCAGACAACTCTGGCGACTGTTTGAGGAAGGCAAATTGGACAACTTGGTCACCAAGACAGAACCGAGGACAGAGAGGACCGAAGGGCGCGAGCGCCGACAAAACGAAAGAACCCCTCCCAATCTGGTCGCCAGGATCGAGCATGAGCCGGAGTACTCTGATGAATCGATTCCTCCAATCAATCCTGGCGGTCGGATCAATATGCTTCAAGTAGGGGGTGGAAACTCGGGGGCCTTTCCCCAGTTTCCACCATGTCAAACAGGAAACAAAAGGCCGAACTGAGGGCGTTCGCCGGGGTCCACGTCGTGGTACCTCCAGAGCCGACCATCTCTAAAGACGCGCTCATCAACTTCTCCAACAAGGACATGGAGGGAATACAATGCCCCAAAGAGGATGCATTGGTGATCTCTGCTTGTATCCTTGGAAAGATGGTCGATCGCGTATTGATCGACAATGGGAGCTTCTGCAATATAATACTCAAATCCGCCCTAGACCAGCTCAGCAACTTGACCAAGTTCATCAAGCCATTCGGCGCCGTGCTCCAAGGGTTCGGCGACAGCACAGTCCAAGCCTATGGAAAGATCAAGCTCTCTGTCGAGCTAATATGTTTTTACGATCCCAAGGTTAGGATTACTAGGAACCTAAATTTTGTAATCATAGATAGGCCCAACATCTATAATGGGTTCCTAGGTCGCCCCTTCCTAGAAACCTTTGAGGTGGTCGCCTCGTCTTTCTTTTACTGTAAAAAATTCCCCACTACCGATGGGACGGTCGGTACTGTAAAAGGAGATCAGCTAATGGCAAAGAAATGTTTAAATTACTCCTATGTCGTTACTTCTTTCGATACTTCCCATGCTATGTGTAACATTGAGACGATCGGCGATCAACCCATGAAGATCGACGAACCAAGCACATCGTACCAACCCGACTCAAGGGACGCCATCTCACATCGATTAACGGACGACATCGAGCCAAGGATCGGTTTCGAGCCAAGTCTCGACATCAATCCTAGGATCGAGTCCGGAAATCGTTCCAAACAAGAGGCGACCATCCCCGTCGAAGAGTTGGAAAGTATAACAATAGATCTGGCTCGCCCGGAGCGGGAAGTACAGATCGGCGCAAGCATCGATCGCGAATTAAAAGAGGACCTGATCAATTTACTACGTAAGAACATTGGAGTCTTTGCCTGGTCGCATCAAGATATGGTCGTCATAAGTCCTGAACACGCTTGCCACTATCTAAAGATCGACCCGGCAAGGAAGCCTGTTCACCAGAAACGTAGGAAATTTGGTCCTGAGAAGTACGCAGCGCTCGGCGTAGAATTCAAAAAGCTACTCAACAACAAACTAATCGGAGTAGCTACAGACGATCCACAGTGGGTTGCCAACACGGTGCTCGTCAAAAAGCCAACTGGTTCCTGGAGGTTGTGCATCGACTTCACCGACCTCAACGCGGCATGTCCAAAAGATCACTTTCCGATGCCTCATATTGATCACTTGGTCGATAGCACTGCAGGCTGCGAAATGATGTCGTTCATGGAAGCCTTCGCCGGATACCATCAAATCCCAATGTAGGAGAAAGACATAAAGCACACATCTTTCCACACGGAAAAAGACATATACTTTTGGGTCAGAATGCCGTTCGGCCTGAAGAATGCGGGGGCAACCTACCAGCGTCTAGTCAACGGAATGTTCGCCAATCAGATCGGCAAGACCATGGAGGTCTACATTGACGACATCGTGGTCAAAAGCCTCAAGAAGTAAGACCACCTCAATGACCTCGCCGAGACGTTCGCCATCCTCGAGAAGTTCAACATGAAACTGAACCCCAAGAAATGCAACTTCGGGGTGGGCTCCGGAAAATTCCTGGGGCACATCGTGAGCCGAAGGGGAATCGAGGCGAACCCCACCAATATTCAGGCGATCCTCAACATGCAGGAACCACGGAATGTCAAGCAAGTGCAACGACTCACAGGTTGTTTAGCCGCCCTCAACCGCTTCATATCTCGGATCGGCGATAAAAGTAAGCCTTTCTTCGCGACCATAAAGAACAAGAAGTTCGCATGGCCAAAGGAGAGTCAAGTAGCGTTCGCCAAAATCAAGGAATATCTATCTAACCCTCTGATCCTGGCAAAGCCGATCCCCGGTGAGAAAATATTCCTTTACCTAGCGGCCTCAGAGGTCGCACTGAGTGCCATTTTAGTGCGAGCGGAGGGATAAGTCCACTTGCCAATCTACTATGTTATTCAAGCGCTCCACGATGCTGAGACACGTTATACTCCATTGGAGAAGATCACCTATGCTCTATTCATGAGTGTTCGCAAGCTAAGGGCTTACTTCTTCGAACATCAAGTGGAAGTTCTGACAACTCTACCTCTAAGACAAGTTCTACACCGGCCAGACACCAACGGGCGACTGCTCAAGTGGTCGCTGGAGATCGCCCAATACGGTATCACATACGCTCCTCGCACGGCGATCAAAGGCCAAGATCTGGCAGACTTCGTGGTGGAATTAACATTCCCTCACAGTCCAACCCAGATCGGCCGACCTGCCTGGAAGCTATATGTGGATGGCTCGGCGACCAACTTGCGAGCAGGGTCATGGATTGTCCTCACCAGTCCCGATGGGCAAAGTTTCACAAATGCCATGCGTTTCGGGTTTCATGCGACCAACAATGAAGCCGAATACGAAGCCTTGGTAGGCGGGCTCGATCTAGCCCTCGCCCTAGATGTTCGTCGCCTCCATATCTTCATGGACTCCCTCTTGGTCGTGAACCAAGTCAAGGGAGAATATGAGGTGCGCGGCGAACAGAAGGTCAAATACCAAGAGCTGGTCGCCGAAATGTGCACGGAATTTGAGGAAGTGCTAATCGAACAAGTCCCGAGAGAGCACAACTCCCAGGCCGATGCCCTATCCAAGCTAGCATCGTCAGATGGAGCAGCCGACTTCTCTAATATCCAAATTACGAAATCAGTAAGGCCGGCGATCGACAGAAACCTGGTTACCACAGTCTCCGCTGCCGAGGAGAACTGGATGACTCCGTTCATCAAATACTTAAAGGATGGAACGGTCCCGGACGACCGTGTCAAAGCTCGCCAACTCCAGCTCCGCGCGACCAGATATACCCTATTGGACGACCGGCTTTACAAGCGAGCTTTCAGCCTTCCTCTCCTCAAGTGTATTACACCGCAAGAAGGTCGGATCGTTTTAGCCGAGATCCATGATGGGATCTGCGGAAACTATGTTGGCGGACGAGCTCTCATCCACAAAACAACCAGGCAAGGTTTTTTCTGGCCGTCACTTCAGAAGGATGCGATCGCCTATGCCAGATCATGTCATAGGTGTCAAGTAATGGGACCAAACATCAAACTCTCCCCCGAGAAACTCACTTCAATGTACAGCCCTTGGCCTTTCGCCAAATGGGGCATCGACCTTATAGGTCCCTTTCCGACGGCGCCAGGGGGCTGTAAGTTTGCCATCGTAGGGGTCGACTATTTCACCAAATAGGCTGAGGCCGAACCGCTAAACAAGATCTTCCAAGAGCAAGTAGTCAAGTTCATCTGTAAAAACATCATATGCCAGTTCGGTCTGCCCCAGACCATCATCTCCGACAATGGAAAGCAGTTCGACGGTTTGGAAGTCATGTAATTCTGTGAGAAGTGGGGAATCAAGAGATTGTTCTCGGACCCCTACCACCCTCAGACGAACGGGCAGGTAGAAGCCGTAAACAAAATCCTCAAACACACGATTAAAGCACGACTCGAATCCAGGCTTGGACGGTGGGCGAGCGAACTCCCAGACGTTTTGTGGTCTTATCGAACGACGACCCGTAATTCAACCGGCGAAACCCCATTTGCCCTCGCCTTCGGAACATAAGCAGTGATCCCCTCGGAGATCGCCGTCCTCAGCCATCAAACCGAACAATAGATGACGACCGACAATGATGTGGCCCGACGGATCGACCTCGACATACTCGAAGAACGACGATTGACCTCAGAAATGAAGAACACAATCCACAAAAGGAGATCCGAGAAGTTCTTCAATTCGAAGGTCAAGGAAAGAAGGTTTCAAGTGGGCGATCTCGTCCTCAAAAAGATCCAGACCCACACAGGTGTTTTTGGCCCGAACTGGGTAGGGCCCTTTAGGATATCTAAATGGCTAACTAAGGGAGCCTACGAACTTGAACACCCCGACGGTACTCTGGACCAATATCCTTGGAACGCCGTACATCTGAAGAAGTACTACCAGTGAAAACTTTATATTCAGTTTCTACTACCCTATGTACAAGGAATATAATGAGATTTCTTCCTATCCCATCTATTCTAACGATCGCCCCACCAGGCATATCGTATACCGTCGAGGGTCGCCATCTAACATGACGATCCGAGGTAGAAGAGTGCAGCCCTGGTCCTGGAAGTCGATGGAACCGACTACTTCGGCCATGCAAGGTCCCTTTGGTCCAAGATCGCCCGCCCTTCGTTTAAATACGAGGCAGGCATAGTCAGAGGGCCCTCCAAAACTAATCAGTGGACACGATCGCCCGCCCTCAAAGGTTCATCATCTAACATGATGAACCCGGACAATGCGACGTGCCACTACCCCCGTCTCAACGTACACCGTCGAGGGTCGCCATATTCATGGTGGGTCGAGGTGGAAGAAGAGCTAACAAGCCACAGACGTGGAGTCGAATAAACCGACGACGCCCCGTGAGGACTCCTCCAGACCAAGACCGCCCACCTTTCGTTTAAATACAAGGCGGGCGCAGCCTAACGGAGGACCCCCACAATAAAGTGAGTCGCGGGAATATCCCTCGCACACAAAGACACAGTTGTGGAGATCGGTCCATCGTACTCTGCGACCGTGCACGATTCCTCAGAGTCGGCAAAACTGAAAATAGCTTATCAAACATACTATTTTTGTTCCCTTATAATAAGTAAACAAAAACAGGGGGCAGAGAAGGGGAGCTAATCCTAAATGCGATCAGACAGAAGGAGCCGTACTCGGTCGGATGAACAAGACATCGGAAGCAATCATACACATACTCGAAAAAATTCGCATGTAAATATTCAGAGACGGTCGTACATGTAAAGACAGATACAAAAAGGGAGTATTTTATTCATGACAAGGAGTTCGTACAAAACGAAGCCCGAAGGCAATACAAAGAAAGAGCAAAAAATTACAAGTGAAAGAAAACAAAGAAGTCACTCAGGGCCCCTCCGGCTGGTCTTCGCCCCCAGGAGGCGGATCGGCATGCGCTCCCCCTTCGGCCTCAGGATGAATGAGTTTATCCGGAAAAGGATACCAACTCAAGTCGATCCCCAAGTCGACGAGGTCAAGGATCGGCAGGGAAAACTCCAGATGCAAAGGGTTCTCGAGTGTATAGGCCTTAAAGCTCTCCATTAAAGGACCGATCTCGATCCCTACCTTTTTGGCGGCTCGGGCAGCGTCGGCATACGCCACATAATAGGCGAACTCGCCGACAAGTGCCACATTGAGGTAGGGATCAGTCTCGATCGCCTTTAGCTGCCCTCTCAGCTCAGTGGTCGTCTTCTCAGCTTCTGCCAGTTCGACCACCTTAGCGGTCGTTTCCCCCTTAGCCTTTCCCAGCTCTCCCTTCGCCGCCTCCAGCTCGCGGTTGAGCCGATCCACCATCGCCTTCAGCTCGGCCGCCTCCTCCTGCGAGGCCACGTGCATCCGACGAGCCTCCTTCTCCTAGTCGCGGAGCCGATCGGACACTTCCTTGGAGCGGCTCAGCTCCTGCTTCATCCGATCGTTGTCCTGTTTAACTCGTTTAGCCGTCTCTATGTACTCCTTCTCCATAGCCTGGATCCGGTTAGCAAATTCAACGTTTTGGTTCCGGGCGGCCTTGAGGTCTCTATGGAGACGAGCATTAGAGGGTTGCCCCTCGTAATCCCTTGCAGCTTGGACGGCCATCGTCGCCGTCTGGAGAGCCAGGGCAAGGGTCGCCTGCATGGCATCTCGAGATCACCGACGAGCGATCGCATCGAGATCGGTCGTCCAAGCCTTGGGCAGAGAGGAGATGGCCTTCTGGACATATGTAGGGACGTCGAGGGACTTCTGCGGAGACTTGCTCGCAAGGAAGTCCAGCACCATCGGCGAGACGTCCGGATCAGCAAGACGAACCCTGCAACACAAACAAAAGAGACAAAGGAGTTAGAAGATACCTAACTAAATTTTCCAACTCGGAAAGATCAACACGATTTTACCTGCTGACCAGTTCGGGATCGCGGCCAAAATATGGCTTGCCCCGAGAAGTTTCAGCTTCAGCGATCGCAACCTTTTTCAAGAAGTCGGCCGATGAACTGGAGCCGGACGCCGAGGGCCTAGGACCAGACCCCTCCGCCATCGGAATGGAAGAAACGGGGGGAGCGGCGATCGGCGGCTCCAAGATAGCTAAGTCCACCTCAGTTGTCGGCAGGGACCCCTCCGGCCTCCGGCTCTTGCGGTTGCGCTGAAGTTGTTCCTCTTCTTGAATTTTCGGCTCGGCGACCGGCACCATAGCGGGCCTCACCATAGGGGCAGGGCGAGACGACGTCGCAGCAATGCGACCCGTCTTCTTTCCCAGGTGAAGACGACCGATAAGACCAGGATTAGACATGGCGATCTCCTGCGGTGGCTCGACGAAGCGGAGAAAATGAATCTCTGCCAAAGAACAAACTCTAACAAGTTAGACACATACTTAGACATTGCAACCTCTTGGAGACGACCGTCACGCACGAAAGAGTGAATAAAAAGTCGTACCAGGGACCTTCAAGTGGCGAGGGTAGCGAAACAGTCGAGCTCCCAACCGATGACGTTCGAGGCTGACTGAGTGAATGTCAATGTAGGAATCCGGCAATGCGCAAATCCGCTCCCAGACGATCAAGAAATCGAAGGGGAGATCGCCGATCGCTGGAACAGGGAATCCTGCAAAAAGAGAGACAAATTAGATCAGTTCAAGGAGTACCCAAATAAAGGGAGAGTTAAAACCCTTACTCGGATTCCTCTCCCGAAAATTGGTGGGGATATCCAATTCTTCCTCCGGATTATTGCCCGATGCCGACCTCCATGCACCGCCTGTAATATCCGTATTTTTTCTTTCCCTTGTATTTTCGTTTTTGGTGTGTTTCTCGATTGTAGTGACCCTCGTGTACTTTTCAGCGTGTCCTTCCTGTCAAACTGTTGAATTGTATTCTCGTTATTGTTCATTGTTTCAACTTTCCTCATATGAATTCGACTTTGTTAGATCACCATTAATTTTTGGTGACTCCAAAAATTATAAATCTTTGCAATATTATAGAACATCGAGTTAGCTTTCCAATGGTTCAAGCGGTGAGTCAATCGGAGTCCGGACGAGAGAGTTATGGTCGTTTTAGTGGAAGACTCACTGTCGGGCACCGTCCAGAGCCTTTCGGCCGATAGGGTAGGCCGATAGACTCTACCGCGGCATTTCGTATGGGTATCGGCCGATCACTTCCAGAGCCTATCGGCCGATAGGGTAGGCCGATAGACTCTACCGCGGCATTTCGTATGGGTATCGGTTGGGCCTATCGGCCACTCTATCGGCCGATAGGTTACCATGAGTTACATTAAATGTGTCGTTTTGAGCGTGAACAGCTCATTTCTTCTTTTTCTTCCACCGCATCGCGAGAGGGATATAGAGGGGGAGAGTTCTTCATCCGGGGTCGATTTTTCATCATTTCTTTTCGGTTGTGAGGCTCGGATAATCAATCTAACGCGAGTTCTACGGATCTTAGTTCTTGAATCTCCAAAGGTAATGTTCTAAAACCCTACTTTTTTGGATAATTGGGGATTTTGGGGTTTTGTCCGATTCTTTCCGTTTCGTTGATGGATTCATTATGAATATGATTATTCTAGTTGTTATTCTTAGTTTCCTACGGATTCATGGTATATTTTCATGGTTTTGCGAAATCGAGAGGGTTTGGTTGTGGTCCGCCTCGTTGTTATTTTTGTATGAATATACATGAATCGTAGGCAGTTTCCGGTGTATTCCATTTCCGTAATCGTTTAGAAGTGGTTGTGATTGTGCTATTCGAATCGTTAGGTTCATTCTCGTCGGTTCCTCGTGGTTGTGCTTGATCCTTCGTTTAGGAACCGTCGTTTTCCACCCGGACCGTTCGTAGTCGTGTTTCATCTCTGTTTCTTCAAGAATGTCTCAAAGGCAAGTACTTTACATTTGTTTACATGTTCTAGTATTTGAATTATGGCTATACGTGGTTGTTGCGGGAGGATATGTGTATGTTCACCTAGGGACGGTCCGACGGGGCCTCTAGGGATACGTATTGCCGTGTGTGTGCGTATCACGAACTGTGGTTGACCACCCAGGGATGTCCGACGGGGCTCTGCGGGGTACGGTGGCCGTGAGTCACGTACCAAGGTTAACTTTGAATTGTTTTGGTTGGAGGAAAATGTGTTTTGTGCTTGTGCATCGTAAATATTCCGGAATATAAAATGTCTTCTAAAATGATTTTTGGCGCATTATTCATCTGATTAGAATGTAGTTCAAATGGATTGTACTTGCACTAGCAGTTGTCGCTAACCCCTTAAATGGGGGAAATACTTTTGTATTTCAGGTATTGATCGTGGGGACAAGCGAGCACTCGAGCCGTATGAGGATGATGGGCAAGCATGATATTGTCCAGTAAATGATTTTCGGTGTCATGTCTGTCGGTTATTGTTATTGATGTCTGATTTTGGGATTTATGTATTATAAAAATTGGTTTAAGTACTCGAGTACTTCTTTTGTAAAATTGTTAATGTTGTGTTCCCGTTTTGGGAAATGGATTGTTGTTGGATCCTATTGGTCGGATTGTAGTCTTTTATTTTGAGTCGTCATTTTATTGATGATTGTTGTCGTTGGCAAAGGTCTTGTTGGTATGTTAGCCGGGTGGATTCCACAGTGTGGGGTCCACGGCGCTGTAATATGCCCTGAATGTCTTGGGGGTGTTACAGAATATGGTATCGAGCTTAGGTTTATGGATACCTAGGCCGTCGGTTATTTGGGTCTAGTTAAGTGTCGTTTTGGGACAGTATCACCGCTATGCCATCATCTCGATGCGCCGGTGCTCGTAAGTTTCTCTAACTTGACTCGTTTCCCGTTACATTCTATTTCTGTCTTAGTATCTTTTGCGTTTTGAGTTTGAATAGTACTTACCCGTTGCTCCTTGAGAATTCCTGCTTGGTAGAGGACGCGACGCCTTGGTCGCGGACGCGGTAGGGACGTGGCGCGGCCAGTGGGGCGGCCATGTCCGATCACTCGGGAACCGATCGGCGATGCCCTCTTTGTCGAGCAGTGTTCCCCCTAGTTCGGAGGTCAGCGAGACCCGATCTGCTAGCTCGGTAATGCTCATGAGAATGTTGGAGTGGCCAACATATTGCGGCAAGTAGCGAACCGGATGACGCTCATCGACTCAGCCGTTACAGTCGGCCATGCTAATGCCAACCCGGTTCCGCCTCGGGTCCGGCAATGATAAGCTACTTCGGGGCGTGATTCGTATGCGTCCTCCAGCTTGATGGTGCTTGAGCCCTTAGGTTGGGAGAGTTGGTTGTTTGAGATGGAGAAAGTGTTTGAGGTCGCTAATTGCCCCGAGGAGAGGAAAGTACCCATTGCTCAAGATTTCTCGCCAAGGAGGCGGCGACGTGGTGGCAAGCGGTGAAACCGCGTGGCCGGGCAGCCACGTGGGCGAGTTCCGGGATCGATGGAAGACGAATACATCCTTGGCGGTGAAAGAGGGGAGGATCCGAGCCTTCTTTGAGGCTAAGCCCCAAGATATACCTATATCTCAAGCCATCAAGGACTACAATCGGCGGCTACACTATGTGAGAAACCAAGTCCGCGATGAGCTCGATAAGATCCGCCACTTTGACATGCGGATGAAACCGAGAGTGCGCCACTACATGTCCGTGCAGGGTGCACGACTTTGAAAGAATATCGAATAAGGCGATGGCTTATGAGATGTCGTTTTCCGCGACAGAGACGGCAACCGAAGGAAAGAAACAGAAAACCACCGGTCGGTTTTCGGGAGGCAAGTCAGAGGATATCCGAGGACTCGATGCAGTTCGCGAGTCTTGAGTCGGGCCATCGGTTGGTCGAGGAAAGCGGTTCTAGATCTGCTCCTGTGGTTCCGTTCGTGGTCCTACGTGCTTCAACTGCAGCCGTCCGGGCCACATGATGAGTGAGTGTGATAGGCCTCCTATCCAGTGTCTTGCTTGTGGTCGTATGGGTCACCGTGCTAAGTTTTGTACGGATGCGGCTCGGGCTCCAGTTACTCGGATATCTGCTCCAGTGCAGGAGAGCCGAGTGTGAATCGAGCAGACGGTTCCTCGGCCCTGCAGAAGTTTTGGTAGAGGCCGAGGTCGTGGTCAGCCTTCTAGAGGGGGAGCTTCTAGTGCGGGGTCTGTTCCGCCCCGTGTGTATGAGATGAGACGAGCAGGAGCTCCTGACGCGACGGTGGCCACAGCTACCGTCCACATACTTGATCATCCTGTTTCCGTATTGTTCGATTACGTGCTACGCATTCTTTTATATCTATGGATTGTGTGCGTTGCCTGCATGTTGATTGCCTTGTTACTTGTGAGCCTTTTGTTGTTAAACTTCCTAGTGGGGATAGCATCGTGGGGGATCGTGAGGTTAGAGATTTTCCAGTGAGTATCGCGGGGAGGGTTTGGCCTTCTAATCGATTGCGGTAGATATTAGAGATGAGGATTTGATTCGGGTGAGGATTGTTTGGACCGTCATGGGGCGATCATGAATTATAGAACGAGGACTGTTTCGATGTTAGCCTCGATGGTACCGAGCATTATTTTGTGGGCGTAAGCGGGGTAGCAGAGATTGCGATCAGCGCTTTGAGGCGGAGAGACTTCTTCGAGGAGGTTGCACGGGTTATTGGTGTTACGCTTTGAGATCGGAAGAAGGGGGAGTCGAGCTCGTCTATTCCGGTAGTATGTGAGTATCCGGCGTTTTCCGGATGAGTTGCGGGTTTGCCGCCGGGCCGAGAGGTTGAGTTTACCGTCGATTTAGAGCCGGGTGCGGCACCTATCTCTAAGACGCCATACCGTATGGCGCCCGCCGAGATGCTTGAGTTGAAGAAAGCAGATTGGGAGAGTTGCTAGACATGGGATATATTCGACCGAGCGCTTCGCCTTGGGGCGCACCGGTCTATTCGTAAAGAAGAAGGATGGGTCACTTCGTTTGTGTATCGACTACCGAGAGTTGAACAAAGTGACCATCAAAAACAAGTATCCGCTCCCGAGGATTGATGACTTGTTTGATCGATTGCGAGGGGCAACCGTGTTTTGAAGATTGATTTGAGATCGGGGTATTATCGGCTCCGAGTGAAGGATACCGATATTAGAAGACGGCCTTTCGGACGAGATACGGTCACTACGAGTTTGTGGTTATGCCTTTTGGGCTAACCAACGCACTGGCCGTGTTCATGCGGCTTATGAACAAAGTCTTTATCGAGTACCTCGATAAGTGTGTAGTCGTTTTTATCGACGACATCCCGATTTACTCGAGGAGCGAGGAGGAGCATGCCGTCATTTACATATTGTGTTAGACATTTTGAGAACTCGGCATCTTTTTGCTAAGTTCTCGAAATGTGAATTTTGGCTACGGAGGTGATGTTTCTCGGTCACGTGATCTCGTAGGGTGTTCGTGTGGACCCACATAAGGTAGAGCGGTGTTAAATTGGGCGCCGCCCAAGAACGTGAAAGAGGTCCGCGATTTTAAGGATTAGCCGGGTATTACCGTAGATTCGTCGAGGGTTCTCTAAGCTCGCTCGACCGGCCCGGCTCGGTTATTACGAAGTCGGAGAAGTTTGTGTGGACCGATGAGAGGCGAGAATAGTTTTGAGGAGTTGAAGAAGCGGTTGACGACCGCTCCGTGTTAACTTTACAGTGGTAATGATGGTTACTCCGTTTATAGTGATGCTTGGGCCAAGGGCTCGGATGCGTACTTATGCGGCACGGAGGACGATTGCCTATGCTTCCCGTCGATTGAAACCGTATGAATTGAATTACCCTACGCACGATCTTGAGTTGGCCGATTGTGTTTGCGTTGAAAATCAGCGTCATTACTTGTATGGCTCGTCGTGTCGATTTTCACCGACCACAAGAGCACGAAGTACATCTTCACGCGAAGGAGCTTAATATGAGACAGAGGAGATGGTTGGAATCGATTAAGGATTACGATCTTGAGATCCTTTATCATCCGGCAAGGCTAATGTGGTGGCGTATGCCTTGAGCCGAAATCGATCGCCGGACGCTTGAGTTACTTACGGCCCAGTCGGGACTTCAGCGAGAGTTTATGAGGTTGAGCATTGAGATTGTACTGCCAGAGAGTTCCGGGCAGTTGCGTACTCTTGAGATTTCTTCATCTCTGGTCGAAGACATTAAGTCGGGACAGTTAGAGGATCCGATGTTTATTCAGCTTCGAGAGAGTGTAGGAAAGGGGAAAGCCCCGGGATTCGTTATACATGAGGACGGCGTGTTGAGATTCCGAGGTCGGTTGTGTGTTCCGAACGACTCGGAACTGAGACAGAGCATTATGCGAGAGGCTCATGCGTCACCATACTCAGTCCATCCGGGCTCGAGTAAGATGTATAAAGACCTGAGGAAGAATTTCTGGTGGAGCGATATGAAGAGGGAGGTAGTTCAGTTTGTAGCTAAGTGTTTGACTTGTCAGCAAGTCAAGATTGAGCATCAGCGGCCGGCCGGATTATTGAAACCGCTTCCGTCCGGAATGGAAGTGGGAGGACATCTCTATGGATTTTGTTACGAGTTTACCGAGGACGAAGACCGGTATGAATATGGTATGGGTGATTGTAGACCGGTGACTAAGTCGGCACATTTCTCAGGCATCAAGGATACTTGGGGTCGAGAAAAGGCGCTCGTATATTCATCGCACAGATTGTGAGGCTTCACGGTACTCAAGTCTATTGTTTCGGATCGTGACGGCCGCTTTGTATCGCACTTCGCGGGCGGTGCATAAGGCGTTGGGTACCGGTTGCGTTTGAGTACCTCTTTTCATCCCGATCGGATGGATACGGACGCACTATCCAAACGTTCGAGGACTTGTTACGTGCTTGTGCTCTTGATCGAGTAGTAGTAGGAGGAACATTTACCGATTGAATTCACGTACAACAACGGTTGGCACGCGTCGGATTCGGATGGCACCGTATGAGGCACTTTATGGGCGGCGATGTCGATCGCCGATTTGTTGGAATGAGGCGTCCGATTTAGTCGGGACCGAGCCGGATGTCGTTTTAGAGACGAGGCGGAAGATAGAGTTAATTCGAGAACGGATGTTGATCGCCTGCAGTCGGCTGAAGTCGTATGCCGACATCCGTCGTCGACCCTTGGAATTCGAGGTGGGAGACCACGTTTCTTGAAGGTGTCACCGGCGAAGGAGTTTTCCGTTTGGGAAGAAGGGGAAGTTGAGTCGAGATTTATTGGACCCTTCGAGATTCTCGAGCGAGTCGGTGGATTAGCATACCGTTTGGCGTTACCCCGGCCTTGAGTCATGTTCATAGCGTTTTCATGTTTCCCGGTGAGAAATATGTTCCAGATCCTAGTCACGTCATCGATTATGGCGAGATTGATATTGTCAAGATATTACTTTTGAAGAGCGTCCTCTGAAAATTTTGGAGCATCGTGAGAAACGACCGAGGCATAAGACCATCCCTTTGGTCAAAGTTCGGTGGTCGAGACACGGTGTCGAGGAGGCAACTTGGGAAACCGAGGATAGCATGCGTGCTAAGTACCGGAGTTGTTTGTTTCTTAAGTTTCGGACGAAACTTATTTTTAGAGGGTAGAATGTAATATCCGTATTTTTCTTTCCCTTGTATTTTCGTTTTTGGTGTGTTTCTCGATTGTAGTGACCCTCGTGTACTTTTCGGCGTGTCCTTCTGTCAAACCGTTGAATTGTATTCTCGTTATTGTTCATTGTTTCAACTTTCCTCATATGAATTCGACTTTGTTAGATCACCATTAATTTTTGGTGACTCCAAAAATTATAAATCTTTGCAATATTATAGAACATCGAGTTAGCTTTCCAATGGTTCAAGCGGTGAGTCAATCGAGTCCGGACGAGAGAGTTATGGTCGTTTTAGTGGAAGGCGTCGGTGTCGGGCACCGTCCCAGAGCCTTTCGGCCGATAGGGTAGGCCGATAGACTCTCTCTGCCGGCATTTACGTATGGGTATCGGCCGATCACTTCCGAGAGCCTATCGGCCGATAGGGTAGGCCGATAGACTCTCTTGCCGGCATTTACGTATGGGTATCGGTTGGGCTATCGGCCCGACTATCGGCCGATAGGTTCTGGCGAGTTACATTAAATGTGTCGTTTTGAGCGTGAGCAGCTCATTTCTTCTTTTTCTTCCACCGCATCGCGAGAGGATATAGAGGGGAGAGTTCTTCATCCGGGGGTCGATTTTTCATCATTTCTTTTCGGTTGTGAGGCTCGGATAATCAATCTAACGCGAGTTCTACGGATCTTAGTTCTTGAATCTCCAAAGGTAATGTTCTAAAACCCTACTTTTTTGGATAATTGGGGATTTTGGGGTTTTGTCCGATTCTTTCCGTTTCGTTGATGGATTCATGATGAATATGATTATTCTTGTTGGTATTCTTAGTTTCCCTACGGATTCATGGTATATTTTCATGGTTTTGCGAAATCGAGAGGGTTTGGTTGTGGTCCGCCCTCGTTGTTATTTTTGTATGAATATACATGAATCGTAGGCGGGTTTCCGGGTGTATTCCATTTCCGTAATCGTTTAGAAGTGGTTGTGATTGTGCTATTCGAATCGTTAGGTTCATTCTCGTCGGTTCCTCGTGGTTGTGCTTGATCCTTCGTTTAGGAACCGTCGTTTTCCACCTGGACCGTTCGTAGTCGTGTTTCATCTCTGTTTCTTCAAGAATGTCTCAAAGGCAAGTACTTTACATTTGTTTACATGTTCTAGTATTTGAATTATGGCTATACGTGGTTGTTGCGGGAGGATATGTGTATGTTCACCTAGGGACGGTCCGACGGGGCCTCTAGGGATACGTATTGCCGTGTGTGTGCGTATCACGAACTGTGGTTGACCACCCGGGGATGTCCGACGGGGCTCTGCGGGTACGGTGGCCGTGAGTCACGTACCAAGGTTAACTTTGAATTGTTTTGGTTGGAGGAAAATGTGTTTTGTGCTTGTGCATCGTAAATATTCCTAATATAAAATGTCTTCTAAAATGATTTTGGCGCATTATTCATCCGATTAGAATGTAGTTCAAATGGATTGTACTTGCACTAGCAGTTGTCGCTAACCCCTTAAATGGGAAATACTTTTGTATTTCGTATTGATCGTGGGGACAAGCGAGCACTCGAGCCGTATGAGGATGATGGGCAAGCATGATATTGTCCAGTAAATGATTTTCGGTGTCATGTCTGTCGGTTATTGTTATTGATGTCTGATTTTGGGATTTATGTATTATAAAAATTGGTTTAAGTACTCGAGTACTTCTTTTGTAAAATTGTTAATGTTGTGTTCCCGTTTTGGGAAATGGATTGTTGTTGGATCCTATTGGTCGGATTGTAGTCTTTTATTTTGAGTCGTCATTTTATTGATGATTGTTGTCGTTGGCAAAGGTCTTGTTGGTATGTTAGCCGGGTGGATTCCACAGTGTGGGGTCCACGGCGCTGTAATATGCCCTGAATGTCTTGGGGGTGTTACACCGCCGACCCAGCACCACTTTGCCAGGTCGCCCCGAGCTTTGTTCGGCACCCCAAGGACCACCCTACCCAGGCGACCTTGGATATGGTAGCCGCCGATCGATCCCTTCTGCACAGTCAGCTTAAAAAGATAATTCATCTCAAGCGCAGAAGGCAAACGAAACAGCCTATGACCACCAAACAACGTCAATGTACTTATAATCTGCAGCCAGGCGTTCGACGTCAGCTGGAGAGGCGCCAGATTCCAGGCGACCAGCAGATACGAGACGACGAACGGCAAGGGAAACCACAGTCCGGCCGCCAGGGTCATTTCATTAATGGCGACCATACCCTCGGGAGGCTGGTCGGCACGTTCATTCTCGGAGGGCACATGCAGTGAAACGTCAGAAGGAATATGATATTTGGCCCTCCAGCGGCTCAAGTCTTTCCGGGTCGCCGAACTCCGAATCCTACCGAGGGTCCACTGAGACGGGTCGGCGGCCCAAAACACCGTCCGTTTCACATGTTCGTAGGGATGAGCGGCGGAGTAAGCTTCGAAATCAAATTCTGGACAGGGCCCGGCAATCCCCTCCATAAGCTTAGCGAAAGCCATATAGGCGGGGCCGAACACGTTATCCTTTTCCCAAGACAACCGCACCAGTTCAACTTCATCCACCGACGAACCCCCTTGCTCCGCCGTCACTGCAGATCTCGCCACTTCGGCCTCGTTGAAGAGCTCCTCGAGTTCTGCGGGTGCAATCCCCGCACGAATAGCCTCAACAGCCGTTTCCATATGGATTCCCATGGGAATTTCCTCCCGGTCCGGCGAAGCCACGGCGGCGGAGGTGCTTCCGGTCTCGAAGGTTTCAGATCCTCCAGACATATTATAAAAAGTAAAGGGAGAAAAAAGATTGGTTTTCTTACCTAAAAAGAAAGAGGAGGACGATCAGCACAAGAAGCTTCGGAAATTTCTGCAGAGTTTCGGCAAAGAAGGCAAGGACGCGTGAAGAGTAAAAATGAAGTAGCCCTAGCCCCTTTTATAGGCGGGAGCAGGGGTCTCTTTATAAATAGGCAAAATCCCGAGGGTTGAAGTGCAACCATCGGGGGGACACATTAAATGCAGCCCTCGAATCCCGCGTACGCGTCTTTTCGAGGGCACGCCAGACGAGAAAGTCTGACAAACCGTCGGACTCCCTCAATAGAAACGCGACGCGTGTCCTTGCAACGTTTCGCGAGCCCGCCTTCATTTCCCGCTGCTCCCAGCGCTAAAGGAGATCGTCCAAATTCGAAATTAGATCGTCTGATCGTCTAAAGCAATGGCGATCGCCAACAGTGCCACCTCACCCCGTGTTTTCAACATCGAGCCGAGCTGGGGGGCAATTGTTGTGCGGCGATTAATACGCCTCGGTGGCGATCGGCATTATGATCTGAGAGCCAACCATAGAAGACATACTCTAGGCAACACCCAGAGATCGGCACCCACGGCGATCGTCTTTCGGTATCCGACGATCGTCTTTTGGTACCTGGCGATCGTCTTTGATGTCCAACCAGAGACGGTCGCCTTGTGCCACGTATAAATCTAGCATCCATCAAAGTCATCGAAGACCGAATCTTGGACGGTGACCCACGTGCAGACCCACAAAAGGCGCCGACAGATAGGACCTTTGACCCCAGCCTGTCACCTACCTCACCTACCGACAGGCCTGCCGAAAGGTGCAAAGTGGGACCTCCCGGACAGCGACTCAGGACGCGTGCAGGCTTCCCATTGGCTCGCACAACTGGCTGCCAGCAGCAGCCTCGGACTTTAAGGGAACAGCCTCACGTGATGGGACGATCGACCATCTTATTATAATATAGAAAACGGCGGTCGCCCGCGATCTCCGGAGAGGTCCCAGCAGCTTTGCCTCCTATAAATAGGAGGCTCACAACAGTGTCCAAGGATCATGCGATTATCTTCATAAAATCAGGCAATCATCACCGTGAATACAGAGAAAAATACACATTTTCATACATTAACACAACATCAAATAGCAAGAACTCACAAATCTTCATATCTGGTTCTTCCGGAAATCTACACGCTCTACAACTTAGATAACTAGAAGTCTTTACACTCATTGTAATAGATTCTAACATTAATATTTGTACTCAACAGTATACTTATTAATAACATCTCGCGAGAGCATTCAAGCCCGGGATTAACAACCCCGGCAAATCTTGTGTTATTTATTTTCTCACGGAAGTGTTCTCGCATTTGTTTGTTACTCGAACACTCCAGCAATACTATCTCCGGATAATATTTTGGGTAACAACACATATCAAACACATTGAAAGCAAGAGAAGCCATATGAAAATCATGTATTGGTCTTCTAACGTTCCTTCTAGGCCTATCCTTAGTTAATTGATAATCAGACAAGTCAGGAACAGATTCAGATTCATCTTCATTTTCGTTGTGGTTATCAGACTGTGCATTAGAAGATTTAGGATTTTCCATATTATCAGATTCAACAGGTAACTCATTATCACTAAGATGCTCCACCCTACTCTGAACAGGGTGGGTAGAATTATCAGCAACTAACACAGGAGCAGGTAAAGGATTATCAAGACAAGGGAATTCAGTTTCATTAAAGACCACATCCCTACTCGTAATCACCTTAAATCTGGGTTCAGATCTGACCCATAAACGATAACCTTTAATACCATCAGGATAGCCAAGAAAAACGCATCTCAAGGACTTAGGTTCAAGTTTATCAACATTTTGATGCACATAAGCAGCACAACCAAACACACGAATGTTTGAAAAATCAATAACATGACCCGACCAGGTACAATAATAGTTGGCATGCTTCGATTATGATGGCACCTTATGAGGCCTTGTACGGTCGTCATTGTCGGTCTCCCTTGTATTGGGATGACTTATCAGAATCAATTAGCACCGAGCCCGATATGCTTATAGCCGCCCGTTAGAAGGTAGTTTTGATCAGGAGTCGTTTGTTGACCGCTCAGAGTCGACAGAAATCATACGCAGATAACTGTCGTCGGCCATTAGAATTCGAGGCGGGTGACCACGTTTTAGTCAAGGTATCCCCGAGTCGATCTTCCGTTTCGGGAAACGGGGGAAGTTTAGTCCGAGATTCATTGGACCGTTTGAGATTTTGGATCGAGCAGGCAATCTGGTTTATCGATTGGCTTTACCTCCGGCGTTGAGCTGAATTCATAATGTGTTTCACATCTCTCAACTGAGGAAGTATGTTGCCGACTCGATCCACATACTTCAGTTCGACGAAATCGAGGTCGCTGATGATCACTCGTATGAGGAGCGTCTTATACGAGTCTTAGAGCGGCGAATCAAACAATTGAGGAACAAGACGATTCCTTTAGTTAAAATTCAGTGGTCTAGAGACGGAGTCGAAGAGGCTACTAGGGAGACCGAGGATGGTATGGGGGATAGTTATCCCGAGTTGTTTGACCCATAGTTTTGGGGGCAAAACTCTTTTAAGGGGGGTATATGTAATAACCGGTTGTAATTCAGTCATTATCATTCAGTAATTGCCACTAAGTAATTTTCACTCATTAATAATCATTCATCATTCTTATTCAATCATTGTATTCACCGTTCAGAGTAATTTATATCGTCTATCAGTTATTATTCGTCTTTCAACCCGGTTGGAGAGTCGGGCCGAGCGTATCATCATTGTCATCTTTGTAGTGGGTTGTATGTGAGGAGGAGCGCACGCTACGTACTCTTATTAGCGCGCGCTAATTGAGTATGGGTAGCGCACGCTACCTCTCAACATTAGCGCACGCTATGGTGGTTCAGGCTGACAGTCCAGAAGGCACTGGACTGCAGTCAAGTTATAGTAGCGCATGCTACGAATGGTAAGTAGCGCGCGCTAGTAGTTTGAGGTAGCGCACGCTATGAATTCGGTGTAGCGCGCGCTAAGGTCGATCAGACAGAGTCCAGTGGGTACTGGACTGAATTGGAATAATTCATAGCGCATGCTATGAGCAGATATTAGCGTACGCTAATGGTGTAGTAGCGCACGCTGAGTTATGGGTGCAGCGCGCGCTATCGCGAACAGGTCAGAGGACAGAAGGTTATGGACTTCAGTTACTGGGCATCAGATATTCAGTTAGCGCACGCTAACTTTGTGGGTTAACGTACGCTATCGGGAAGATGTTAGCGCATGCTACGAAATTCGTAGCGTACGCTAACGAGCCAGTCAGATCTCACTGGACTGTCCGGTTAACCCGTTAGCGCACGCTACATATCAGGTCATAGCGTGCGCTAATCTGGGAACAGTATAAATTGGACAGTCCAGTCCAGTTTTGTCATTTTCATTTCTCACTTTGTTTTTGGGCGATTTAGGGCGATTTGGAAGAATCTCTTCGAGCTGCACTCACCTATCATCATCTTCAAGTGTCTGAGTTGGATTAATCATCATTTCATCCTCCCCAATACATCGAATCAAGGTAAATGATTCTTGAATCTAGAATTTCGGATTTTGAATATTTTCCTGCCGATCTCTTCGTGTAAGCTTGCTATTAAGTTGGAATATGTTAGATATGGATTATCTACCTTGGATAAATGTATTCCGACGGATTTATTGGCGTATATTTCGGATTTCATGAATATTGGGGTTTGATTCAAGAACACTTTAGAGTTGACTTTGATATTTTGGGGATTTCCGATATAGTTGTCGTAACCTTGAGTTGTGGATTCCTATTGGATTATTGATATCATTGAAGGTGTTTTATTAGATTGAACTACAAATTTTAGAGTTTGGTTCCGATATAGGTGGAGTTGATTATAATCAAAGGATGAATGTTTGCTAAGTGGTTTTCATAATACCCCAATTAGTTTGGATATTGTTATATCGACTTTTGAAGTGGGTTGTGATCATATTCGAATTGTTTATTAAGCGGATTATTAGTAATTGTGTTATTCTAGGTTGTTCGAGTGATCGACATCTCTTTTAGGATGTTTGTTCGAGGAAGGACATTCTTCATCGGTGTTGTGTAAGTAAATTCTTACTCGGTTAAAGGGATATCCATTCCTTACGTTGTTGTTAATTCATACATGTAATTCACTCATAATATATCATTCATGTCGAGACACTCGGCTACTTGTGCACTCACACATTCCATTCGGGCGTACTGTGATACTCATCATTCAACTCTATTACTTAATTCATTCATGTGATTGTTGTATATTGTTCAACTCTTGAGGATTGTTGTTCTCAGTAATCGATTCCGTTGGGATATTGTTTTTAGGTCATGGCAAGGCAAAAGCACGGGAAGAGAACGTTGATGGCGAGGAGTCCCACTGATACTAGTAGGGGGCCCCAGTCTCTTCATTTCATTCACATTTTCTTGTTATGTATTTTTCCGCTGCACTTCCTTTTGGATTGTCATTTGTTCAGTGTTGTATATTTTATCTTCATATAAAATATACATATATTCAGTGTTTCCCTGGGTGTGTTGTACTTGAAACTCTTTATCGGAGTAATTGATAATGTAATGTGGTTCGGTACTACATTTGTATTGTGCAATTCATTAATTTTCGTTCGCCTGGTGGGTCCCAGTCGGGGGTCCACGGCACTGTAATATCCCCCTAGTTTGGAGTGTTACAGGAACACTAGCATGACCCCAAACATTAGTATGAACATAATCAAGCACATTGGAACTCTTACTAGATTTCTCAAAAACAGGATCAGGGGAATCAGGAGATTTTGGAAATTGAGTTTTATGTTGTTTGCCATACATGCAAGAGTCACAGAAAGACATCTTAGAGATTTTATTCTTTCCAAAACACTTTTGTTTATGCAAGATATCTAATCCCTTCATGCTCATGTGTCCTAACCTATTATGCCATAATTCAGTTTTATCAGCACAAACCAGATTAGAACATGCAGCAATTTCAGTTTGGCAAATGTATAGATTAAATTTCCGGATTCCTTTAAACAACATTAAGGAACCTCTGTAAATTTTCATTCAACCATTCCCCCAACAACCCCTAAGGCCCTCATCTTCCAAAGTAGTACAATATATCAGATTATGAGATAAATCAGGAATATGTTTGATATTTTTTAGTGTGAACTGAGTACCATCAGCAAATTTCAAACACACATTTCCTACACCGGCCACAACTCATTTCACCTTATCAGGCATATAAACATACCGACCACCAAGATTAGTATAACTAGTAAAATGCTATTTATAAGGTGTCATATGATGTGTGCATCTAGAATCCAGCAACCATTCGTTTTCACAGAACCCAGAAAGCACAGAATTCACAGAGAGACGCAAATCATCAATTACCATAAAGACATCGCCCACAGTCAAATTAGCCTGATCATTTTGCAAATTCTTCTTAGGCTTGGTGCATTCTTGTATGTAATGACCAGATTCACCACAGTTATAGCATTTGCGATTCTTAGGCCGAAACTTAGATTTATCCCTCCATTGCCCCTTTTTCTTATTAGACTTCTCAGAATCAATTTTGTTAAACGGTTTCTTTTTAAGGTGTTGTTTAGACCTTACAACATTGACATCAGAGGTTTAGAAACCTTATTAACTTTCAAGTCTAGTTCCTTACTCTTTAAGCCACTTATAACAGTGTCTAAAGTAACAGAATCCTTCCCATATTTGATAGCAGATTTCACATCATTATAAGCATCAGGGATATCATTCAAGAGCACAATAGGGGAGTAATCATCAATGTTTTTATCACCCGTTTGTTTTATATCTTGTACTAACTTTGTAAAGGCATCAAGATTACCATCAATATATTTATTCAAATCCAGCTTATATCAAAAAAACTTTTCGAGGAGGAATAATTTATTGGGCAGAGAGGTTTCAGTAAACGTTTCTTCCAGTTTATCCCAAAGTTGTTTAGCATTATCAGTTTTGCCTATTCGTCTAATCACAGAATTCGACAAGTTCAAGATTATAGATGAATGAGCAAACTCAATCAATTCCTCACGTTTTCCAGGAGTCACATTGGACTGAAAAGTATCTTCAATGGCCTTAAATATTTTTGGTGGACAAGTATAGATTTCATCTTCTGTTGCCAGATTCTGAAATCTCCTTTGCCATCGAAATGTGCCATTGTAAATGAAGTAAGAGAACCCATTTTAATGTTTGTAAAAATCACACAAGATTTTAAACAAAACACCACAGTATTAGTAATAATGTAATAACCGAGACAACAATCGCAGAACACATAGATGTCACAAAGATAAAAATCACACAAGATTTTAAAATAATACAAGCTGGAATCATATCCCGAAGCCCCCACAAGATCAGAGGAACACTTGCGGTCTAGGCAAGGGGGTTTGGTATGCTCGGAGATTGCGACTACAACAGTCTCAACAGAAAGATAGTAAATCGAAGCAATCATAGTCACACAGACAAGATTAAGTAAACAAACGGAAGCTAGCAAAATAACGAACAACACACCACCATACCGAAAATAACCAAGACAGAGTATAAAATGCAATACCTGAGCGGATCCCTCGACCGGAATCCATACGCCCTTCCGAATAGAAACCACGTTTAGTGGCTCCGATACCACTGTAAGGTATCTATCTGTAATACATAGGATTACACAACTCAACAATAAATGAATTACAAATAAAGAACCTATGGTTACAGGGATTAAGGATTACACAATAAACCTAATACCAATAAATTACACAGAGTAATTAAACAAATCAAACTCAAAAACCCGAACACAAAGTACTGAAATTTAAGGTTCAAGAATTCAAACCGAAACAGAATCTTAAAACATCTAATAGCCGAGGCATGAAGGTGGTGATATTCGAACAAGGTGTCGGCTCAATCCTCCATTCTCGTATACCCACGTCCAAGGCTCCAAACACCGTCCACCAGCAGTCCTTTTAGAACCAAAACCTCAGGCGGTCTCACAAAGAATCACAGAGAATCGGAACCCAGAACCCCAAAACCCGAAACTTCTCTCACAAGCCCTCGGTCGAAAAATTTCACTCAGAAATCAAGATATTTCACTTAGAACATCACAAAGATAATTTTTGCCTCAAGAACTCTCTCCAGATTTTGGTGTGTATTCCCTCAAAAGGATCCCAATATTTATAGGGATGAAAGCAGCAACCAAAGGCTCGGCCGCCCGAGGATGTAGCAACCGTTCTTATCATTAAGTTGATAAGGGTTGCAGACATATCGGAACCGACCGGGAAAAAATCAGAGGCGAAGGAGAGAGATGAAACTGACGGAGACGATAGAATCGGGAGAGAGAGGCGAAAGGGTGGAGGCGGAAATGATTAGGGCTAGGGGTGCAGGGGTTATATATATCACAGATGGACGGGTGTGATAAGCCCTCCAAAATGGACGGTCCAGATTGAACCAGGAGTTTAATGAATCCGAGCCTGGGCTTTTAGTGTAAAAAAGGAACTGGGCTGCTCAAATGTTTCTTGTTTTTGGGCCCAATCATAAAGACTATTTCATTTGGGTCTGATATTAACCAACAATGCACATGAGTCACCTATTCGGATGTAATTAAGTAACTCGAATAAATAACTCAAAGGTACTCGAGTAAATGTCGAATAGGACAATTTATGCATGAAAATAATTGCTCTTAAATTTGAATAAAAAAAAATCCTATTATATTCAAAAGGGTATAGTCTTCTGTTCCCACTTCCTCTTTTCTTTACTTTTTTCTTTTTTAATTTATTATAAGACGTGGCCGTCAGAGTTTTTCTTTTTCTTTTTATTTTTCAATATAGATTTCGTAGCCCTTTTGATCCTATAAATTTGTATGCTCTTTTAAAAAAATGATTCGATTCGACGGCTTAAAACAACTCCAATTAATAAAAATGATATATCGTTGGAATGATTCCAAAAGGTCATAAATGTCTGGCTCAGTTCATTCACAAAATCAATCGTCTTATTCTGTGGGGATGTATATTTATTTATTTATTTATTCATGTGGTGTTTGGTCATCATAATAAAATATATAAACTCATCCACAAGACACAAATCGTATAAATAGAATACTTGACTTAATAACTGATATCAAACATTCCGAAGAATACGGCTCAACCGAGAAACTCGGACCCCGAAGAAAACAACGAACGGGAGGGTTCTAACTCGAGTTATTCACAAGGATTTCGTCCCTAAGACATATCATGAATAAATAAATGATCATAGGAGGAATAATGTCACATAACGCCCAAATATCCCCTCTAAGACTTTACACCGAACACCTTCAAGGCGTCGGTTAAGAACTCAACAAAACGACGGATTTATAGCAATCGAACCATGGAATAATAAGGAAAATGATAGAATATAACTTAATAATTTGGTGAGCAAGTGGTTCAGCACAGCAGTGCTTGAGCTTTCTATCTCCCTTTATCAGCCAATAACCTAAACAGGAAAAAAATGCATAATAATTGAGTGTACGTAAAAACTGGAAACCACACCGAAATAGACTCATCAATTATCAATGGTGGTGCTGCACATTTAGAGCTGGTGATGATGCCCCCCACCCCCCATATAGTGCTTCACAGCAAATTGCATAGGAATATACCCCCATTCCAGAGCAGTCTGCACAGCTGATTGAGCACGGAGATTAAGAAAATGCACTTTTTGAAGAGTTGACCAATTTAATCGGAGGGTATAAAAGGTAACTCATGTGTAAGTGAAGTTAAAAGTGTGTTAACTGAGTTGAAAAAGTAATGACAATTGTGTAAATAATTGTGTATAGTGAGGGTATTAAAAATAATTTTTTTTATCATTTATGGGTGTGCAAATTTCTATGGGACGGACGAATAAGGCAAGTGTGCAAACTCCTGTGAGACGGAGGGAGTAGTATATAGTATATAAAGCGCACACACACAATATATATACACACACTCATTCTGTTCCGCCCAGAGGTTTACATTTATCTCAAAAAATTGTCAGTTTACATATATCATTTTCACAATCAAATTAAATAATCAAGTTTTATCTTTTAATCTCCACCACACATTTATCATTCATATTTTTATAATTTTTTATCTTCATCATACATTTATCATCGTTACTTATACTGATCATTATCTAAAATATAATAAATATACACTCTGGGCAGTATATAATAGTATTGTTAATAAATCTTTGCTGGATCTAAGATGGATATTAAGTGTGTGGAGAGTGTGACTATATTGAATTTTTTTTTTAATTTCGAGTAGTCACATCAATAATATTTGTAATCTATCTCCGATCGCAAGGGTGGTGATAGGGAACGTGAATGAAAACACCCATTGAATATTGGTAATAAAAACGATATAATATTTATTTTTATATAATATATTTTATGCAATTATAACTAACTATTATTATTGAACTTTAATTTTTGCAGTTGGAAATGATAACCGGGGAAGATACATCTGCAGCAGACTTAGACTTACAATTTACAGCTTCGATACGACTCTATAAAAAATTACAAGCAGAGTATGAACCGGAACGTGTACGTATATTTCAGACTGAAAAATAAAAATGGCAGCGGAAAAGATACTAATAGACCAATCATTTCATATTAAATTTTAGTTTTTACATTTTTTACCATTTCCGTCGTGTTTCATGTTTTCCATTTTTTACAATTTTCGTCGTGGTTCATCTTCATTGTTGTGCATAAGAAATTTTTTTATCATTAAAATATTATCATAAAAAATGAGCTGGAGAAATAAAATTACTATAGCAAGTAAATAAAAATAATTGGGCTGGACCGATTCATTAAATAACAAATAAACATTAAAGAAAAACTAATACTTTTTAAAATAAAATAAAAAACGTGGCAGCCTGCCAACGCGCCCCAAACTGCCCCCAATTTTTCAGTTTCGAACAGCGTAATTTTTTTTATTTCAATCAGTTACATCAGTTTGTCACAACTCACTCATCACCCATCACATGTCAATGTGCTTATAGCAATGAATTTTGCTACAACCAAGGATCTTGCAAGGAGACTTGCAATGATCTATGTGACCCACTTGTATGTAATAAATATTATATTATAAACCAAATACAACCCCCACCCTGTATGCCAAATATTATATATTTTAGACCCTCCCCCACTCTTTTCCCAAATACGACCCCCACCATCTTCCCAAATATCCATTCAACTTTCTCCAACCTCCCCCACCTACTTCTTCTTCCCCAGACTACCTGCAAATTTTGGAGGTAAAAAAAATATATTCCTTATTCACCCTCCTGCAAAAATCAGCTCTCCAAGGATCCCTTTTAATGGACTGCTCTCTCCCCCTGGTAGAATCCTTGACTCTCTTGCCTCGACGCAACCCTAGACTCGCTCGCCTCGCCAGAACAGTACCTCCCCCCCTCGCCTCAGGGTATGTTAAATATTTTTAATTTATTTTTTTGGTCTTTCCTTCCTTATATTCATTGTGTTTGAGTAATTTAAATATTTTCTGTATATTTTTTAAGACTTGTTATAGTGCAAAGTGAAATTAAGGGATACACCAAAAATGGCCAAAATGTTAAACTTATTTTTTTGGTTTGAAATACATGCAGTAAATTCATTTAATTTTAAAAATTTAAAAATTGATATTTGTAATCAAATATAGTATAATTCATTCTTGATGAAGGTTCCTTGAGTTATCTTGTATTTGTTATTTGTAGAATCATTGAGCTGGATTTAGAACCCAAAGTTGGGAAAAAGTTAGAATCGAAAGAGGAAGTTTTCCAATATTACAAGAAATATGCAGCACTAAAGGCTTTTGTGTGGTGATATTATGGTCTAAAAAAAAGGTAATCTTGAAAATGTAACATACGGATGCCATAGGAGTGGAAACCATAGGTATACTGGTTCGAATCCCATTAAACCCCATCCAACAACAAAATCAGACTGTAAAGCACGCTTATGTGTCTCTTTGCAAATTGACGGGCAGTGGTTAGTCAATTCCATTATACTCGAACACAACCATGAGATGGACCGTGAAAAAGCAAAATATATGAGGTGCAATCGGGATCTTCCATCACATGTTAAAAGAAAAATTGAATTAGATGCTGCAGCTGGAATTAGGATGAATAAGACTGTGACCTCATGTGTCATAGAGGTAGGAGGGCATGATAATTTGACATGGACAGAAAAGGATGCTAGAAGCCATCTTGATAAAGTAAGGCGTTTAGCTCTAAAGGAAGGGGATGCCGATGCAATGCAACAATATTTTGAGAGAATGCAAAACAATAATGGGGATTTTTTTTATATTGATGTCGATAAAGAGAATCGACTAAGGAATGTCTTTTGGGCCGATGCAAGGAGTAGAGAATATTACAAAGAATTTGGCGATGTGGTGACTTTTGACACTACATACCTTGTTAATCGGTATGATATGCCATTCGCACCATTTATAGGGGTTAACCACCACAGACAATCAATATTATTTGGGTGTGCTTTGGTCTCAAGGGAGGACACTGAATCATTTATTTGGGTGTTCAAGACTTGGCTGTCATGCATGTCTAATCGCCACCCGAATGCAATTCTCATAGATCAATGTCGAGCAATGCAAAATGCAATAGAACAAGTTTTTCCAAATACGCGACATCGTTAGTGTTTGTGGCACATCATGAAGAAGATTCCTGAAAAGTTAAAGGGATACACCACATATTTACATATTAAATCAAGGTTGAAAAGTTTGGTGTATGATTCCTTGACTCAATCGGAGCTTGAGGCAGGTTGGGGCAATTTTATTGAAGAGTACAATCTACAAAATAATGGTTGGTTGCAAGGATTGTACGAGGATAGGGACCATTGGGTACCAGCATTTTTGAAAGATACTTTCTGGGCAGGGATGTCAACAACTCAAAGAAGCGAAAGTATTAATGCATTTTTTGATGGATACGTCCATGCAAATACGACTTTGAAAGATTTTGTTTCTCAATATAACAATACACTACGTAAAAAATTACAAAAGGAAGAGGAGGAGGATGCTCGATGCACAAATGTACAACTTCCCATCATCTCACCTTATAAGTGGGAGAAGCAATTTCGAGATGCATATACACTAACAAAGTTAAAACAACTCAGAGACGAGCTTGCTGAACAAATCGGATGTCTGCTGGAAAGAGGGCCGGTTGTTAATGGTATTTCAAAGTTTATAATTGAGCACGACACATATGTTGGTAAGAAAAAAATTGAGAAGTATTATACTTTTATTGTTCATTTTCACGAGGAGTCGGGAGAAATAATGTGCAATTGTCGAATGTTTGAGAGTAAGGGAATGGTGTGTACACACATGATATCGGTTTGGAAGGTTAATGTAACACCCCCAGATCAAACCGGGAATATTACACGCCGCAGACCCTCTCCGTGAGGATCCACCAGGCTAGACATCAAAACAACACATTACATTACATACCGACGAATCAAAATAACAGACCAATAGACCGATTTGGTCTTTCGTCACTGACTTAAAAATCAAAATACATAAACTCATCCAGACTCATACCCACACAAGGGTAAAATACTTGCAACAACGAACAATAAGACAGCGGAAAAGACAATACAATGGACTCACTAATCAACCCAAAACTCGCCTTCGTGTGATTAGTATCATTCGTCTTTCATCATCCCTCGTGCCGATCCCGTGTCTTGCTCCCGAAAACCCGCATGTACACTGGACACAATACTGAGATATCCACCCCCGATTACGGGGTTAGCAAACTCCACTGCTTCGCTAGTGCAAGTATAAAGTGCAAATACGAGCCATACACAACACATTCCGAGAATATAACGAAAGACTTCCGAGATATATTTAGTTAAAAATAGTTCAAGTCCTGAAGCGAAACGAAGCAAGTAAGCATTTTGAAAACATTTCCAAATCTCGGAGTTTTGAAAACATCAAAATTTAAAAATGTTCTTAATTCCTCGAAGCCATTTAGTGGTCACAAATTTCAAAGTTCATTTTTCAAAATACAAATCCGTTTAACAAAACATGGGGTCCACGACCCAACCATTCCGGTCACAAAACACAGGGTCCACGACCCAATCATCCACTTCAATTCACTTACAAGGACACATTACACATAACACATTATTCCTATGCCATTCTAGCCAAGCACCAAGACTCGATATATAATGTCTCTCGACCCCAAGCACAAAGCATTGTGATACTCCGGACAATATCACAATTAACGAAAACATCAACGTCATCCTCAAGATGAAAACCACAATCGTAACCCGCGGCCGTACTCCCTTAGTATCGACCCCGGACATCCCGTCGGACACTCCGGTGGAAACCACTTCCGCGGCCGTACCCTTAGTATCGACCCCGCACATCCCGTCGGACACTCCGGTGGAAGTTCATCCACACACGCACCCAAGTCCACTTCCGTGGCCGCACCCTTAGTATCGACCCGGACATCCCGTCGGACACTCCGGGTGGAAGGAACAACACACACACGTTTCAAAATTACAGTTGCAAACCACAAGCCTCGAAGGTCAATCACAGTATATATAGTCGAGGTACCTTACTAGAATGGCCAGTTCATCCAACATATACTCACGACCAAGCAGTGATACGATTCACAAGGAAGCACAAGATTTCAACAAAGACCGAACGACACAACTAATATCACACAAACTCACATATTCATACACAAAAACATGACTCCAAGCACATAATTTGACAAAAGAATTACACTTTACATTTACCAACGACATAATCATACGCAATGACATCACAAGAAAGTAAGGTGATTCTATACTCGACACTAGCACACATATTCAACTAAGCACATTAATTCCCGACACACACGGGTCACCTTTACAAAAAGCATGATGGTAAATATTCCGATTCTTTTGAAAAATGGTTATTAATATTTATTTAGCACATATCGACGATTAACAACCATAATATCCACAAAACACGTAATGTATGGGCAAGATACTTGCCTCGAAATCAATTTGTGAATACTCCGAAAGCGGCTCAGCGAAACAACCCCAAAATAGCCCCGAAATGTACCCGGCCAAAACAGCCCAAACAGCCCAAAATAGCTCGGCCGAACCACCCCAAAACAAATTTCAAACAGCCCCAAAACCGACCACCTTCGCGAGAAATCAATAACAACACAATCACCATGAGAATAATACCGCTACGAATCAAGAACACTACACGATATCTCAATCGACACTAAGAAACTACAAGGGTTCAAGGGTTCGTTCCAAGAAAGCCAAAATCATGTTCCGGTGAAACGAAATCGATAAACGAGTTACTAATCCGTATATTACAACCAATACAACAAGAATTACATGACCAAATCATCATAATCGGCCCGAATTGAAATCAAAAGGAAAAACCCCAAAATAGTTGAAAAGGGATTTTTTGAAGAATTACCTCAATCCGACGAAGAACAATGGATTAGATGTTGTTAAACATGATCAAGACTTCAAGAATATGATGATAATCTACTCAGGATTGAAATCCCCATCAAATCGCCCAAAACCGAGAGAGAGAAGTGAAAATGGGTGAAAACGCGATCGTCCTATTTATACCATCGACAAAACGGCCTTAAAACGGCCCAAATTAGAGCCGTATTCCAGCCGCGTGTTATAAACGACTCATCAAAAACGGTGCAAACAAATGCCGTATTCCAGGCCGTATTCGACAAAGTGTAGACTTTGTCATTATGACCATAACTTCTCCGTCCGACTCATTGACTCGCCGTTTGAACCATTGGAAAGCTAATTTGATGCTCTATCACATTGTAAAGTTTCAGAATTTTTAGACTTTATAAGCGCCGGTGGTGATCTTTCAAAGTCGACCAAATGCACAAAAACGATACTCCTCGACAAAACAATAATTATTCAACATGCAACGAAACACTAACGGACAACACCAACGATCCAAATTGAAAACGAGCACATAAAAAAGCAAGACATACTATTAGCTCGACTTACGCAACGATAAGTCATACCCAACGAACACCACAACACGGTACATCGTGCCGTACCCAACATAAGGGAAAATCTCAAGAAATCGCCAACAGAACAAAATGAACGGCGCAATCGACAAAAGTTCAAAAATAACTGGAACCGAGAATCTCGGGTATTACATTCTACCCTCCTTAAAAGAAGTTTCGTCCCGAAACTTAAAACATGAAACAATCCAGGCAGAGCAACTCTAGATGACACATGATTCCGCTAACTTGAAGATCTGGAAAGAGGATACGAAGGCAACCACCCCAAAATTTTGGGAAATTACAAAATGGCCCAAACGTCTGAAACATCACGATAAGACAACGTATAACCAAACCGAACTTCACAAAACGTCTAACAAGGTTAAACGGACTTATGGGGAAATACGAACAACAATTTTGAACAAGATTCGCAAGAATCAATCTCAAATGCGGAAAAGTCGCCAAAAAGCACGGAACTCAGCAAAACGACACCGAAACGAACTCGGATGTCAACAAGTGTAGAATGAAACATACACATAAGGACGAAACGGTCATAGGCGATCTGTTAAAACGGACTCCTGCCAAATTTTTTTTTTTACCGAAAATCGAAAATTGCGGATATTACATCATATCACCTTTAAAAGAGGTTTCGCCCCCGAAACCTAAACAACGAGAACGAAATGCTGGAATAGCGACCTTCTCGGCCATATCTTCTTGGTCCTGCATCTGATATCCATGACCAACTGTACCGCGGTCACGACCGCATCCTCTGTCCCTCGGCATACTAAGCGGATTCTCACTCGATACGATGCCACAACTTCGCAAAAATAACATGCTAAAGTATCAACTCAGCACGACAATATCACATAAGGTAACTACTAACAACTCGATAAGAAAATCCACGAGGTATTCTTTTAAATGATATCATTTGAAAATCCTTGGATTTGTGTGCTATTCAAAGTAAAACTTTAAAAGTATTTTTGGTACCTCAGGTTGCTTCATCAAAACTTTTAAACAACAGACTTTAACCGTCTCATTTTGAAATCATTGGCTAAATAATATTTTCTGTGCAACCGGCATTGTCAAAATCACCACGCCACTACACACCAAAGATTACGTTAATAACAACAAGGTAGCCACGCAAGGTCATCAAACCATTCGTACATACTTTAATCAATACAGAAACTTTCTCAAATTCGAGTTTGAAGTTTACATCGAGTGAGATCTTTTATCTTTCAATATATATTTTTGAATATAAAAATCGTATTGGTTTTTGAAATAAAATATTTTTATGATGTGAAAGATTTTTGAAAATCATGTACTCGAATTATCTGAAAATACAACAATACGTTAAAAATCATTTTGGAAAATCCACCCAACACTACATGAAAATCAACGATGGTAACATTTTGCAAAATATCTACATGTACTTTAAAACAACTCTTTCAAATACCATCGAGGTTTTATTTGAGAATCCAAGGCCGGCTCGCCAATTCCAAATAATTTTCAAAGTATACATGGGGCCGCCGATTAATCCAACCGTCAAAACTTTGTGAAGTTTCCAGGAAAGTGTTTTTGAACACACACACAGCAGACATAATTTATCAATTCATCAAACACAATCAAATATCACCTAGCAATACGAAAAGTCTTAACACACATTCACGCACAACAGTTGTTATCACTAAACACCACGTAGAGAATACAACTACAGGTGATTGGCCGCAAAAGTTAGACCTAACGGCTAAAATGCGATTCCATAGCCTCTGCCCAGGTTGATTAGCGCGCGTTACAACAAAGATTAACGTGCGCTAAACACGCCACGTTAGCGCGCGTTAGTCTCGTATTAAGCCTGTGCTAACTGCTCTCATCACCAACACGATTGCAAACATATACGAGGTAATACTAAACTCGAAGGTTACAAATAAGCAACAACATACGAGTCTAAATGTCATCGATTCACATAATTATAACATCTCACAAGCAACCATCAAAAGAAAATCATCTTACAAAAACGAAAATTTTACTTCTCAATAAGGAGGACTATCTCAACACATACATACCGGTGGACTCAACATTCACGTTACTATTTTAATCATAAAACGGGCACCACTGCTCAACAACGAGAGCATCATCAATACGCATCTTCTGACCAACAATCATGAAACCGAAAAGTTACAAACGAGAGTCACGTCTTGAGTATATTTTGTAGACCTTATTTGAGTTAAAAACTCGAGTTTTGAAAACTTATAGTATGAGATGAAAATGAAATATCGGTAGTTTGAAGTCTAAAAATTTTCGAACTTGAGGTCATCATACAAAAAATCAAAATATTTCATCCCTTGGAGAACATTTTAAAAATTTACGTGGCTCCCTAAGCCTTGAAACTAAAAAAATTCCAAGGTTGTTGCTCTTGCAAGAAAAGCAGTTCATACAAGGATACATTTGGCAATATCATTCTTCATTCTAACACAAAACGGAATTAACAATTATATGTCACTTACTCACGATGCACCTTCAAATACTACTACATAACACAGAATCATACAGCTCGTATAGCTCGTGGTACAACATGTAGTAGGAGACTTACATCCACAGATCGCACGAAGATGATGGCCGCACCTTGATACTAATCACGGCCGACATCCCAGACGACGCGTCGCGACACGACTCGATGGACAAAATCGACAATACAAGACTCAACAACACATAACTCGACCCGGCACCTAGGTTTCCTCAACCTAAGCTCGATACCATAAATGTAACACCCCCAGATCAAACCGGGAATATTACACGCCGCAGACCCTCTCCGTGAGGATCCACCAGCTAGACATCAAAACAACACATTACATTACATACCGACGAATCAAAATAATGCACCAATAGACCGATTTGGTCTTTCGTCACGACTTAAAAATCAAAATACATAAACTCATCCAGACTCATACCCACACAAGGGTAAAATACTTGCAACAACGAACAATAAGACAATGGAAAAGACAATACAATGGACTCACTAATCGAACCCAAAAGCGGCCTTCGTGTGATTAGTATCATTCGTCTTTCATCATCCTCGTGCCGATCCCGTGTCTTGCTCCCGAAAACCCGCATGTACCTGACACAATACAGATATCCACCCCGATTACTGGGGTTAGCAAAACTCCACTGTTTCGCTAGTGCAAGTATAAAGTGCAAATACGAGCCATACACAACACATTCCGAGAATATAACGAAAGACTTCGAGATATATTCGTTAAAAATAGTTCAAGTCCTGAAAGCGTAAACGAAGCAAGTAAGCATTTTGAAAACATTTCCAAATCTCGGAGTTTTGAAAACATCAAAATTTAAAAATGTTCTTAATTCCTCGAAAGCCATTTAGTGGTCACAAACCCAAAGTTCATTTTTCAAAATACAAATCCGTTTAACAAAACACGGGTCCACGACCCAACCATTCCTGGTCACAAAACACAGGTCCACGACCCGATCATCCACTTCAATTCACTTACAAGGACACATTACACATAACACATTATTCCTATGCCATTCTAGCCAAGCACCAAGACTCGATATATAATGTCTCTCGACCCCAAGCACAAAGCATTGTGATACTCCTGACAATATCACAATTAACGAAAACATCAACGTCATCCTCAAGATGAAAACCACAATCAGTAACCCGCGGCCGTACCCTTAGTATCGAACCCGGACATCCCGTCGGACACTCCGGTGGGAAACCACTTCCGCGGCCGTACTTCTTAGTATCGACCCCGGACATCCCGTCGGACACTCCGGTGGAAGTTCATCCACACACGCACCCAAGTCCACTTCCGTGGCCGTACCCTTAGTATCAACCCCGGACATCCCGTCGGACACTCCGGTGGAAGGAACAACACACACACGTTTCAAAATCACGATTGCAAACCACAAGCCTCGAAGGTCAATCACGGTATATATAGTCGAGGTACCTTACTAGAATGGCGATTCATCCAACATATACTCACGACCAAGCAGTGATACGATTCACAAGGAAGCACAAGATTTCAACAGCACCGAACGACACAACTAATATCACACAAACTCACATATTCATACACAAAAACATGACTCCAAGCACATAATTTGACAAAAGAATTACACTTTACATTTACCAACGACATAATCATACGCAATGACATCACAAGAAAGTAAGGTGATTCTATACTCGACACTAGCACACATATTCAACTAAGCACATTAATTCCCGACACACATGGGTCACCTTTACAAAAAGCATGATGGTAAATATTCCGATTCTTTTGAAAAATGGTTATTAATATTTATTTAGCACATATCGACGATTAACAACCATAATATCCGCAAAACACGTAATGTATGGGCAAGATACTTGCCTCGAAATCAATTTGTGAATACTCCGACGAAAGCGGCTCAGCCGAAACAACCCCAAAATAGCCCCGAAATGTACGGCCAAACAAAAAACAGTCCCAAAATAGCTCGGCCGAACCAGCCCCAAAACAGCCCCGAAACAGCCCCAAAAACCGACCACCTTCGCGAGAAATCAATAACAACACAATCACCATGAGAATAATACCGCTACGAATCAACAACACTAAACGAAATCTCAATCGACACTAAGAAACTACAAGGGTTCAAGGGTTCGTTCCAAGAAAGCCAAAATCATGTTCCGGGTGAAACGAAATCGATAAACGAGTTACTAATCCGTATATTACAACCAATACAACAAGAATTACATGACCAAATCATCATAATCGGCCCAGAATTGAAATCAAAAGGAAAAACCCCAAAATAGTTGAAAAGGGATTTTTTTGAAGAATTACCTCAATCCGACGAAGAACAATGGATTAGATGTTGTTAAACATGATCAAGACTTCAAGAATATGATGATAATCTACTCAGGGATTGAAATCCCCATCAAATCGCCCAAAAACCGAGAGAGAGAAGTGAAAATGGGCTGAAAAACGCGACTGTCCTATTTATACCACTGGACAAAACGGCTCAGAAAACGGCCCAAATTAGAGCCGTATTCCAGCGCCGTGTTATAAACGACTCATCAAAAACGGTGCAAACAGCGTCGTATTCCAGTGTCGTATTCTGACAGTGTAGACTTTGTCATTATGACCATAACTTCTCCGTCCGGACTCCGATTGACTCGCCGTTTGAACCATTGGAAAGCTAATTTGATGCTCTATCACATTGTAAAGTTTCAGAATTTTTAGACTTTATAAGCGCCGGTGGTGATCTTTCAAAGTCGACCAAATGCACAAAAATGATACTCCTCGACAAAACAATAATTATTCAACATGCAACGAAACACTAACGGACAACACCAACGATCCAAATTGAAAACGAGCACATAAAAAAGCAAGACATACTATTAGCTCGACTTACGCAACGATAAGTCATACCCAACGAACACCACAACACGGTACATCGTGCCGTACCCAACATAAGGGAAAATATCAAGAAATCGCCAACAGAACAAAATGAACGGCGCAATCGACAAAAGTTCAAAAATAACTGGAACCGAGAATCTCGGGTATTACAGTTAAGAAAATTGAAAAAGTGCCAGAAAAATACATTTTACGGCGTTGGACTAAAAACTTGGTAAGGAGTTATACGAATGTGAGAGTTTCCTATGTCAATTGGCAAACTAAACCCGAATGGAATCGTTATGATAGTTTTCAAGAAATATTCCGTGTTGGGGCTGAGAAGGCCATGCATTCTGATAGAAAAGCTGCCTACTTCATTATGGGATTAACATAAATCATCGAGAGATTGGATTCAGTTGATGAAGAAGAGTGTGAGCAATATTCATACGCCTACTAATGCAGAGGAATTGTATGAAAATAAGCAAGAAGGAATAACTTGCTTGGGCAATCCATCTCGAGGTGCTCGAAGAGGACGACCGCCCATGAAAAGAAAAATATCTCAACAAGAGCAATTTAATAAAAAGAAGAAAACACCTAAAAGGACAAAAAAAACACAGGTATATCAATTATTTATGTATACTTTATTTATAATATATATATATATATTAATTTATATATTTTTGTAATATCAGGATGTAAATGTTGGAAGTAATGCATTGGTGATGCCTTGTGATACTCAAGAGAGTACAATATTTTCGGTAAGAATTATTTTATCATTAAATTATTTTTTATATCATTTATTGAATAATTTATTTTTCGAAATTGCAGTTTTCCCAAATGAGTGAACGAGATGGTGGGTCATATAAGTACGACCTAAATGAAGCTCCAGTCGACTTCCAAAGCCATCAAGGAGCATTTAGTGGTTGTGGAACTTTTTTATGAAGAATTTGTCCTTTCTACTTGTCGAATTGACATATGTTGTATGAAATGTCATATTTTGATCATCTTCATATATTATAATGTCAACTACTTTATTATTTTTTTATTAAATTAGCTTACTGAACGCGAAGCTAAATTGATGAAACATTATAATAATTGTGAAAAAAAGAGCATAAATAGAACAAACTTAATGAATAATATTATACCAGCAATCATTCAATTTTTTATTTAATTTGATTTTTTGAATGAACAGATAATATTTTTGTTATAAACAGTAAAAATTTAACAATAATTTTATTTTTGAACAATAGTAAAAATATGTTAGGAAAAAAGAGGGTGAAATTAAAAAGAAGAGAGAAGGATATTCTCATTTTTTTTAATTATATAATATCTATTAAATACAAGTGGATCATAGAAGATCCTTGCAAGTCTCCTAGCAACATCCTTGGGTGTAGCAAAATTGCTATAGCAATGGTGGTGCGGGGAGGATGATTTATTCTTCGGCTGCTAGCACACTTGCCTAGGGGAATGTTTTGTGGGCCCCCATCGAATGACCAAAAGTGAGTAGGGTTTCTCATGTCTTTCTCCATCATTCAAGTTGAAATAAAAAAAAAACAAGGGAAACATGGCATGGGGATTTCATCATCACCCCTCTTGAAAAAGGAACTTGTACTACTTCATCTACATGTTGGCTAAAAATTGTGATTGAATTGATCAAGTGTAGGTAGGTATTTTTTATTCTTTTAATAAAGAAAATAAATTAATCTTTTTCATCTTTTGAAGGGGTAGTTGTACAAACTATATATGTGCTAGACCTATATATATATATATATATATGTATATATATATATATGTGTGTGTGCGCGCGCTTGTTATATTTATAAGATTGTTATCGACAAATTTAATAGAGGGCGAGTAGTTGAAACTTGTGCCCGAGTCTATGAACATTGCATAGAACTTGTGGCTTAATAAAATTTTCCACAATTATTAAAGAATATTCTCTTCAAATTTTAGCTTTAAGATTTTTTTTTCTTTCGGTTTTTTAGATAAAGAAAATTATTCTTTTTTTTAAAAATAAAAAAGTTTTTAGTTCATATAATGTTCTTTTGTTTTGAAATATAATTTTAGTCTGATGGTTAGGATCCGTAAGACAAATTTGTGGCTCATAATACCCACTACTATCAACAACTTATAAATGAAAATGGAAACAGCCAACCATGAGAATATCATAATCCAAAGAAACATGATAGATGCTGAAGAAAGTGGAGGAGATTGATTGATAAGCTCAATACATAATCATTTAATGATATTTGCACCAGTTAAAGAAATGACACACTTTAACAGCATGGGGCTCCCTCTTGCCTCCCCTTTTTCTTGTCTGAAATATAGAATAATCTCACACAGCCTCTAACCTTTTGCCCTTGAAAAAAAAATCAGGGCTTTTAAACATCATCTCTCCTCCTACATAAATCACTATACACAGCATCTCATTAACTCATTTGCAAACTGAAGCCAAATCTAAAAACAAGCTTCTAACTCCAACATGCATGATCAAAGTATTAAACAGAAATCATAATTAATCCAATTAAGCTTATAGAAAAAAGGAGAGGATAGAATAGATACCATATATATGAGTTAGCCTTTTTTGTTTTTTTCTGAAAAGATCCAAACAAAAGTAAGCAATCACCCCCACCAAGAGGCACTAATATATATATATATATATATATATATATATAACCTCTGGAAATAACTTTAATTAAACATTTTGTAATATTTATAACCCCTACTAAATTAATTGCCATGATCCACCACCTATAACTCCATTCCAATATCCAGCACTGGGATCTCCATCTTGTTGATCACCAATATCATTATTATTAGTAGTGTTACTTGAGTGATCCTGCTGCTGCTGCTTCAAATCCTCAAATGGGAAAAGAAGCTTCTCATTCTCATTAGTCTCGTGATGGAAACACCTGTGGTTACTCTCAACAAGTCCATGATCAAGTGAGAAGTTGAGAGAAGAAAGCTTGAATTCAGGCAAATTAGGAAACCTTGATCCAAAAACCGTGCTCCGAGTTACAGGAGCAGGAGCAGGAGTGACAACCGTCAATGGCATGAATGCATAACTATTATTAAAACCCAAAGAAGAATTAGGGTTTTGTCTCTGTTGTTCGGTCATCTCCGAGATCCTAACCCCACCACTGACGAAACTATTTTCAAAGTTTGGAACTTGGATCATTTCCGTTATGGCCTTGAGATCTGCATGGTTATGACTGTGGATTGAGTATCCCAAATTGAGATCTTGGGTTTCAAGAATATTATTATTATTATTATTAATATTATTATTTCTTCTAGGGTTTTCTAAGTCAGGGAGTTTTTTGGATGGGTTATTTGATAATGATGTGTAATTAGAAGAAGAAGAAGAAGATGAAGAAGATGATCTCTTGTTACACTTTCTGGAACCACCACCAACCGGGATGTTTCTGAGTGAACCACCTTCAGTCCAGTATCGTTTGCATGCCTTGCAGAAATACCTTGGCTGTGACAGACTGTAGTTGTTGTAGTAGCAGAACTTTGTGTTGGTGGAGTTGCATCTGGGGCAGTTCAGGACTTGTTCTTTGTGGGGCCGACCCACTTTTCTTTCCACTATGTCCTAATTAAATATTGTCAAAAAAAAGGGAAAAAAAAGGAAATTTATTGAAAAATCTGCATAAAAGTCGACAAACAAAGAAATCTAGCATCCCACAGATTCTCAGAGCAAAGTAAAGAAGATGCATACATAATTAATTCTGATCAAAAGCAACAGTGTATAGTAAGACAATTTGAGGGAAAAAGGAACAAATATCGATAATAAAGAAAAAATTAATCTTTTTAGATAAAGACTAGGGAAAGTGAGATGCAAGAAAAGAATCAAAAAGAAAAAGGAACGACAAGTAATTGGCCGAGTGTAATATTTATAAAAGTGAAGGCTTGCATCATGAATAGTGAAATTTAGTTATCTTCTTTTCAATAAATCGTACGTGTAAATAAAGGTGAAAACACCCAAATTTTAAACGATGTGTATATTACCTGAGGCCACTGAGAAGCTGCATCCATGGGGTGAAGAGAGAGAGAGAGAGAGAGGGAGGGAGAGAGAGAGAGAAGTGAGGAGGAAGCAAGGAAGTACTTTTAAGAAGCCCAAAAGCAACTGCTTGCTTTCTTACGAGTGCTTTAAAAAGCAGGAAAGGGAATGTTTGAAATGGTTTACGGGTATTCTATATGCTTTACGCTTGTGTGCGTACTGCTGTGTGAGGAGAGAGTCTATGTAGTGTATATATATGTCCTCTCTCTCAAGTATTTTATATTGGGGGGAATATGTATAGATACCCTTTGAATATTTTTGTATGTTTAAATTTGAACAACTCTTTTGAAATGTACAGTAAAACCTTTATAAATTAATAATGTTGGGACCGGGATATTTTATTAATTTAGCGAGATATTATTATATCGATAAATTAATAAATTATTAATTTAAAGAGTTGGCTTATATTCGTGAGCAACTCTCAAATTAATGCATCGACTTGGCCGTCTCGGCTTGGAGAAATGTGAAACAAGAGTCTATAGCAAATTGCTTTCGACACTGTAAAATTCGTTCGGCTAATCCAACCGGCTCAAATGATTTAAACGATGTAAATTCTGGAGAAGACATTCATGAGCTTGAGAACTTGATTACGGGAATGCATTATCGGCACAAAATGGATGTGAATGAGTTGTTGGATTATCCAGGTGAAAATAATGAATGTTACGAGGTTCAAAGCATTGAAGAAATTATCATGGATACCGTTCAAAATTCAGTTGATGATGAAGTTGATGATGATTCAGTACCTTTGGAACCGGTCACTCTGAAAGAAGCATTGCAAGCGGCAACAACTATTCACAACTTTTTGTTGCAACACGAGAATATAGTGCCTCAACTCTTAAGTGCAATTGGGAGATTTAAAGATGAACTCAATAAAGATTTGAAGTTCACAAAAAAACAAGTGACTATAGATTCATTTTTTACTAGACAATTCTAGAATTTTGGAATATTTTAGTAATTATTAATTTATAGTTTCGCTGGGACCAATATATTCATATTGGGATTTCAAAAAAATTATTATTTTATTATTTTATCGATTGGGGTCCAATTTTGTACTGGTCCCAAGTTGGAACCGGACAAATTATTAATTTTATCGAGGTTATTAATTTATCGAGTATTAAAATATAGAGATTCTACTGTAAATTGTCGATTATGATATTTACTCAAATGTGCTCGAGTTAGGTGACTCGAATATATTTTAAGTGATTCAAATGTAATTTAGGTGTTTCAAATATATTTTAGGTGACTGAAATGTAGCTTAGGTCATTCGAATATGCGATTAAATATATTTTAGGTGATTCAGATGTAATTTATGTGATTTAGATATGTGACTCGATATCTTTAGGTGACTCAGGCGTATTTTAGATAATTCGAATATGTTTAGGTGACTCCGGTGTTTTAGGTGACTCAAATGTACGTTAACTGGCTCGAGTGTACTTAGGTGACTATAATAGGTAACTAAAATGTATTTTAGGCGAATCAAATGCAATTATGATGAATCGAATATGTAGCTCAAATGTGATTTGTGTTACTCGAATATGTGGCTCAAATGTGTTACTCGAATAGATGCATCGAACATTTTTGTGTAAAGGTCTAAATTAATAATTTGAATATTAAAAGAATTGATGTTAAATTCTGGAAAAAAAAGAAGTATCTTATATTTAAAAGACTACTCTACAATTTTTCCCTTATATTATCATTATTACTGTTGTTGCCCGAAATATTTATCTGAAGATGAAATACTGCTGGAATGGACGGACAACAAACAAGGTTGCGGGAGCACTTCCGAGAGAGTATGAATAAACACAAGATTTGCCGGGTTTGTTAGGCCCGGGCTTGAATGCTCTCGCGAGATGTTATTAATACAAATATTCGTGGATACAAGTATTAATGTGAGAATCTAAGTACAATGAGTGTAAAAAGATCCTGTTAATCCAGCTCTTGAGCGAAGCTTTGGTGTTCTTGCTCTCGGCCGATCGTCTTCTGTGTGAGAGAGGCTGAGAGAGAAGAAGGAACCGAGAGATAGCTGTTGCCAAGAGTAGGGGAAAGCCAAGTTGCGAGTCTTGCTTCTGTATTGTATGTGAATCGCGATAATGCCAGAGAGAAATCCAAGTGTAGGCAGCCTTCTATTTATAGGGGTTGAGATGCCTTGTCTTCTGGCGGGCGATCGCCTTTCGGCCAATATAATAATGGGGCGATCGTCTTTGAGTCACATGGGCTGTCTGCCTAAAGTCCAAGCTGCTGCCGGCAGCCAGCTGTGCGGTCCAATGAGGAGCCAGCACGCGTTCGGAGTTGCTGTCACGGGCGGTCCCACGGACACCTTTCGGAGGGCCTGTCGGCTGGTGGGAAGATGCTGACAGGCTGTGGTCAACAATCCGTGAAATGCGGATCTTGTCTCAGCACTGCACGTGGGGTCTGTCCTGGGCTTCGGCCTTTGCCAACTGGATGATCATCGGCTGAGATCGGCATGAGGCGGTCGTCAATGGTCGGTCGCCAGGGGTTGGCATCGACAAGTGCCGAGAGATGATCGTCTGGTCATCGGCTACCAGGAGTCGATCGCCAAGTACCGAGAGACGATCGTCTTAGATGTCGATCGCTCGGCACCGGGACTTGTCCTGGGACCTTCGGTCGGTCGATCTATCTCGGCTGCCCGGCTATGACTAGGTCGCCCAATCTCTGGTCGGCAGTTCTGCCTTGGCTGCTCGACTGCGACACGGTCGCCCGGTCTCTGAGGCGATCGCCGGTCGGAGAGTATAATTCTCGACACAACAATTGCCCCCCAGCTTGCTCCAATGTTGAAGACATGGGGCGAGGTGGCTCTTGCTGGTGATCGTGTAGGATGAGGACGGGCGATCCGTTGAGCTGACTTCGGATTCGGACTTGGGCGATCTGGTCGATTGGCTTGCTATCTTTTGGTCTTGTACCTGCAAAAAACAACATTAGCCGATCCCCCTCCGAAACTCGATGGTTTCGTCGTTTGAGGAATCGTGCACAGTCGCGGAGTTCGATGGACCGACTCCATGACCGTGTCTTGTGCGCGAACGACATTGAGTGTCTCATGACTCATTTTATTGTGAGGGTCCTCTGTTAGGCTGCGCCTCGCCTCGTATTTAAACAAAGGGCGTGCGGTCTTGGTTTAGAGGAGTCCTTGCGCGGGGCGTCGTCGGATTAATCAACTCCACTTCCGCGGCTTGTTAGCTCTGCTTCCACCTCGGCCCGCCATGAAGATGGCGAACCTCGACGGTGTATGTTGAGACGGGGGTAGTGACGCGTCGCATTATCCGGGTTCACCACGTTAAATGATGAACCTTTGAGGGCGGGCGATCGTGTCCACTGATTAATTTTGGAGGGCCCTCAAACTACGCTGGCCTCGTATTTAAACGAAGGACGGGCGATCTTGGCCCAAAGGGACCTTGCATGGCCGAAGCAGCCGGTTCCATCGACTACCAGGACCATGGCTATATGTTGTGTGGTGGAGGCGATCTCGTGCCGTAGTCCACCATGTTTGATGATGAACTGTCGATGGCGAACGAGTCCTCCGGTTTTTGATGATGTAGCCTGATGACGGCGATCGGGCCGGAAGACTGGCGATCGTCGTTTGGCTGCCGATCGCATTATTCATAGGTTGATATCGGCGATCGGGCTGGAGATCGTCGCTCGGGCGCCGATCACGCTGCTCATAGGCTAAGAAGAAACCTTTGCCTGGCCAGAAAGTCTGCGGCCTTAGCTCGGAAGATCGCGTAGGTCGAGGGTTGGTCCTTCGTAAGATGCCTGAACATAGGCGAAAGACCATGGAATCCTCCTAGGACCGCATAGAGGGCGATCTCATAGCTTACGGGCTCGCCGTTGAGGATGATCTCGTCTACCCGGTCGATGTAGTCCGAGTCGGACTCTTCTTCCCCTTGTTCGATTCGCATCATGCGATGGGGACCTTCTGGCCGAGCGACCCTGGTGGCGAAGTACTCTGTGAAGACGTTCGCCAGTTGGTTAAAGGAGCCGATGGACCGAGGCGGCAATGAGGCGTACCATCTGTGGGCGAGGTCGTCCAGCGTCAGAGGGAACATTCGGCACCTGGTCGCGTCAGATGCCCCACACCCAGTCATGTAGATGTTGAACTTATTCAGGTGTGTTTCGGGGTCTGATCTCCCCTTGTACAAAGGTGTTTGCGGGGGAGCGATCTTGTGCTGCACGGGGGCGAGCTCGATGTGGACCGCGAGCGGCTCGCTCGGATCGGCGATCTTGTTCTTGGCGCCTGCCCCGAATTCCAGGAGCGCCTTCATGTCGTCGAGCTAGCGTTGCATCACGGCCATCGCCGTGGCTCGATCGCTCATAGATCGGCTTTTGGAGTGGGAGCCGAGGCGATCGTGTACCGATCTCCGGACTCCGCTGCTGCCGACCTCGGCTATTTGGCGAGGGGGAGCCAGACGGCTAGGCTGCCTTCTGGGAGTCGGATAGGCCGAGCTCCTGGTGACGGACTCGAGCTCCGTCGTCTCGTGGCTGGGGCCGGACTGCCCCGGTCACCAAGATGGGTCGCTGCCGAGGCGATCGAAAACCGAGGTGCCCCAGCTGGCGAGCGCCTCTCCTTGTGAACGGGAGCCTCTTGGCGATCGCTCGGTCAGCAACGCCTTGAACTTCCGTTTGGTCTTCCGACGGATGGCCGAGGGGGTGATAGCGGGAGGCGCGTCGAGAGCACTCCGTCGCTCCTGTAGGACGGCCATGGCCTCCTCGATCTGTTCCGCGGTTCGGAACTGATCGAGCGAGAGACTTGGGCCGTCCCCCAGGGGCGGGATCGAGCGTCTCGGACCGCGGCGGCTACCCTCCGCCATCGGCTGTGGCTCGGACTGAGACGGAACGAGGCGTCTGGCGGACTGGCCAGCGGCTTTCTTCGACGTGGAGGCGGAAGACATGATTCTGAAAGCTTTCTCTGAAGAACAGTGAGTGTTTCTTCAGGTATATGCCCCGAAGAACAGTGAGTGTTCTTCGAGACGGTAGGAATAAAATTGAGGGTTAGATCCCCTCCTTCTAGCGCCAATTGTTGTTGCCTGAAATATTTATCCGAAGATGAAATACTGCTGGAATGGACGGACAACAAACAAGGTTGCGGGAGCACTTCCGAGAGAGTATGAATAAACACAAGATTTGCCGGGTTTGTTAGGCCCGGGCTTGAATGCTCTCGCGAGATGTTATTAATACAAATATTCGTGGATACAAGTATTAATGTGAGAATCTAAGTACAATGAGTGTAAAAAGATCATGTTAATCCAGCTCTTGAGCGAAGCTTTGGTGTTCTTGCTCTCGGCCGATCGTCTTCTGTGTGAGAGAGGCTGAGAGAGAAGAAGGAACCGAGAGATAACTATTGCCAAGAGTAGGGGAAAGCCAAGTTGCGAGTCTTGCTTCTGTATTGTGTGTGAATCGCGATAATTCCAGAGAGAAATCCAAGTGTAGGCAGCCTTCTATTTATATGGGCTGAGATACCTTGTCTTCTGGCGGGCGATCGCCTTTCGGCCAATATAATAATGGGGCGATCGTCTTTGAGTCACATGGGCTGTCTGCCTAAAGTCCAAGGCTGCTGCCGGCAGCCAGCTGTGCGGTCCAATGAGGAGCCAGCACGCGTCCGGAGTTGCTGTCACGGGCGGTCCCACGGACACCTTTCGGCGGGCCTGTCGGCTGGTGGGAAGATGCTGACAGGCTGTGGTCAACGATCCGTGAAATGCGGATCTTGTCTCGGCACTGCACGTGGAGTCTGTCCTGGGCTTCGGCCTTTGCCGACTGGATGATCATCGACTGAGATCAGCATGAGGCGATCGTCAATGGTCGGTCGCCAGGGGTTGGCATCGGCAAGTGCCGAGAGATGATCGTCTGGTCGTCGGCCACCAGGAGTCGATCGCCAAGTACCGAGAGACGATCGTCTTAGATGTCGATCGCTCGGCACCGGGACTTGTCTTGGGACCTTCGGTCGGTCGATCTATCTCGGCTGCCCGGCTATGACTAGGTCGCCCGATCTATAGTCGACAGTTCTGTCTTGGCTGCTCGGCTGCGACACGGTCGCCCAGTCTCTGAGGCGATCGCCGGTCGGAGAGTATAATTCTCGACACAACAATTACTATTAGGTGTTTTATTAGCTTATTGGGTAAGCATGGCATCCGTCCCATATTTTCCTTTTATTTACAAATTCACTATCAATGTTACATTGAATTTTTGTTATTCTTTTCCCGTATTAACTTTTATAAGTAATGTAATTACTTATAAGAATTCATGAATTATGTGGATCCTAATATGGTGTCGGTGTGCAAGTTAATCGTTTTTGAGCGTTGACTTCGCCGCTCTTGTTTCTATCTTTCGTATTTATTGGTTTGTCTTTTTTATTTGGTTTCGTTGTTCGTGTTCATCCACATTATTCTACTAAAAAACATCATACTAATTTCACCATATTAACTTGACATGCAAATATAAAATTATAGAAATAACAATTAAACTAAAAGGCGTCACATACGTGACGTCAATATAAAGAAAAAAACAGGTCAACTTTTAGGAACATTGACGTCATTATGGACGCTTATTGACTTCACAAATAACTATGTAAGGGTGTCAGTTTTTTATTCAGAAAGCGTCAACGATGTGAAGCAAATATTTGTGTATCGGCATCACATATGTGACGCCATTATAAAGTAATTTTTCTAAATAATTTTGCTTTATTAGCATCACATAAGTGACACAAATACATAAACGACAGTTTTTGGCGACATATATGTGACGCCATTATAGAATTAATTATAAGTTTTTTCTTAATATATTCATATATACTAAATCCATCTTAAATGTAAGAAATTAGATTAGTATTGATTTATATATTAAATAACTATAATAGTAAATTGATAATTATATTTAAATAACTAAAGTGTAAGAAATTCATTAACTATTATATTAATTATTTATGTTTAAATATTTTGAAAATTGATTTAATTTGGAAAATAAATTGAATATATATGTGAAATACAGTATAGGTATAAATAAATATAATGTAACATACTGAATGAAAACATAGCTCGGTGGTAAAATGCCACAATAGATGGGGCTCGATGTTAGGAATATGCCCTTGAATGCCACTCAGGGGATGAGAGAGAAGGGGCATTGTACTTCTAATTATGGAATAATTAATAAAAGGCAATATGATTCATTCATTGTTTATTGTATTTCAAATGCATTCTTGATTTGGTAAACATTGAAGTGAAGTCCGTGTAAATAAGAGCAAACATTCTACTCATTATCGGATAAGAGAAAATGCACTGGAAGTGTCTAAAGATTATTTACGTAAGCCCTTCGCAAGTCGTTAAACTTAATTTGGCATTAAATTTTGAGTAAGACTTGTATAACTAATGCCAGGACATGTGCATGTCTTGATAGCATAGTTATAAGTATATTGGTGGGACCAATATACTCGAACACGACTCATACTTGATTCAGTCACACGGTATTCACTCTTGGAGAGTCGATGACAAATCGAAAGGTTGTGATAGTATACGTGGGCATTTGACTTGAGGGTTCAGTAAGAGATGTGCCTGTGACGTTTAGTTTGTCATTAGAATAGTTAGACTCGTTTGCTTAATCGATTGGTCAATCTCGAAGTGCGGACTATACAGGTACGTAGCAGTCTTTACTGTATGCCAAGAAAGGATTCTATCTCCTGTTAGTGAGCAGGCGAATGTTCTATACGGTTAATGGCAAATAAGATCATAAGTCTTTGGACAAAGCATTATGATCTAGTCGTATTGGATACACCAGTAATCAGTCAGTCTTGATTTGCATTAACACATGTATAGTGTCTAATCAACAGTAGGGTTTGACTTAATCGTGACTCGAAGACTTGAGCTGGACATCTGATGAAGGGTCTATACGTATATGGTATTCACGACATAATGGTTCTGGAATGATCCCATCATTCGTTTGTTGAAATATTTTATTCCATACATTCATTAATAGTGTTTTGATGATTAAAGTTGCTAAACAAAAGCAAAACAATAAAGAAGCGAAGCAAAGAATCGAAGCAGACGAAGAGGCAAAAAGTTTTCCAAAATGCATAACATAACGTACGTAAAGAACATATGTTAACGTACGTAAGCTGTCGAATATAACGTACGTAAGAATGAAGGCTTAGCGTACGTAACCAAGTGTTTGTGAATTCAAACGAGATGAACGTTGGAGATGATGTCATGGCATAGGTCAGCATGCAACGAACATATTGACTACATATAACGTACGTAATGGGTGTTTGATTAATGTACGTAAAGGAGGAAACGAATGCTAATGGACTGAAACTGGACTCTGCTAACGTACGTAACGCAGATGGAATAACGTACGTTACTTGAGCTAACGTACGTAATAAACACTACACCATATATGGCTTTCAACAATATTTTTTTTGATGTTACAAGCAAAAGTGTAGCCTTAGATGCCTTAAAATTGGTCAAATTTGATTTAAGGCTACACATTTTTCTAACGTTATTATTGATATAAATTAGTGTTATCGTAGACCAAATTGAATATCTACGCTAACACAAAATTTGGTGTAGCCGTTGCTATTTAGAAAAAGTGTAACTAAACACTAAAAAAATAGGCGGACTTGCTAAAATATTTTAGACGGTCCAAATAAATTATTTTCAACTATAACGACCTAATTTTTTAAGGTATTTTATGAATCGTCCTAATCGGAGGGAGTAATGTAAGAGAGATGAGCATTAAATAAGAGGAAATATTGGTACTTTGATCATTAAATTGGAGAAATAATTATCTTTCTTAAAACATGTGAATAGTCAAAAAGCGACAGTTATTTTGGACCAGATGGAGTAATTATTTATTTTAGCTCCTTTTCTATATGTACATATCTAGCTAATTATTATGTTATCATTAGAAATATATCATCTCTTTGATTAGGGAGATGGCGGCTCATGATTTCTACACAAGTAAGGAACCGATTCATGATTGGAAAGCCCAATCCCCAACTACTAAATTGCCTGACAAAGACTAGTAGAATAAACATCACAGACTTGACAATTTACTTGATTATGTATATTAGTGAAGTAAAAAACAAAAACAATTACGCTTTCAATTTCAAGTAAAACACCCACGTAGACTTGATAAATGGTATCATACTAAAAAGTAGAAACTAGTTGGGAATTTTAAGATACAAAGACTTCACTAATTTGATAATTAATGGAGTTAACGGTGTGAAATTTTATTTTTATCGTAATATTTTTACAAAAGCGAAGTGTATGTGTTTTGACCGGGAATTAATATTTTCAACTTGATTTTTCATTTAACTCTTAAAAACACAAGTAAAATATAACCATTATTAATTTATATTGTGTATTATATTTTTTAATATCACTACAAGTAAAGTTTCTGTTATCAAGAATTTATAATTTACGAAAAGATACCATTAATAATTTATGTTATGTATTAAATTTTAAACAGATTTTAATTATTATAAAAAAAGTAAAGTTCCTAACGATGTCTGTGCGATTCTAAAAACAAATCTCATAACACTATAGCAAACCCTTTATTCAGAATTACCCCAGAAATCAGCCAAATTAACCCCTTTTAAGTCTTGGAATTGAGACTCTTGAAGCATCAAAAAATCAACTTCATTCTTTATCCTCAAGTCCCGAACCCATTTAGCCTTCCCTTTCCCCTTCTTCCCCAAACCGCGAATATTAATAGACATCGTATTCATGGTTCCACCCCTTGAAAACCTTCATTTAAAATCTGATTACGTACCTGGTCTGAGAATTCAGATATGTTTTCTGCACCAATCGTGACTCCCAACAAGACCGTAGCACTTCCACTGCCGCCGCCGCCGCCGACCCAAACCAAATCCGACGCAACCCCCGTCAACGGAACAAACCGACCTCCTTCATATCGCTGTACATGCACATCAGAACCCCGCAACCCTAATTCCCGCTGCTCAGATCGGACCCGCAACCCTAATTCCCGCTGCTAAGTATCTTGGTCGATTCAATGTTATGTTGGTATTCCCATCGGCGGAGGAGTGTGTATGGTTCCTAGAATCAGAAATTGTGTGGAGGATATGGTTTTTGAAAAGCTGGAAAATTGGAGTGGTCAGGCGTATCCGGTTGAAAGAATAGCTTGGTTACGAATCCATGGAGTCCCCGTGAATATAGCTTTAGAGCCTGTGTATAGTGTGATAGGGAGATGCTTTGGAATGGTTATTCAACAGGCTCAAGTTACCGATTCAGACAGAGACTTTTCGTTTGCGTTTATTGGGATCCTTTGTAATAAGTTGAATAGGGTGGATGAAAGTGTATCGTTAGAGTGGCGAGGTAGAACAATTACGGTTTGGGTTGAAGAGGATACTAGTGAATGGATTCCAGACTGCGTGGTGGAGTTTGAGGACGTTTCGGTTCACTATGATGCAGCGGGGTATGAGGAGAATGGTGATCAGAGCAATGGTTCAACCAGAGACCAGCGTGACTCCGGTGATAAGCCAATCAACGGTGAAAATCTAGATTTGGAAATGGGTGAAATTGGGCAAGAGGATAGTGTTTCCAAATTAATTGCTGCTATGTATGGTAAGGATTTCGATCATGGGGGCGAGAATTCCAAGACAACCATTAGTGATGATTTAGTGAATATTGGTGCAATGGATGCTAATATTGGTAACATTATGGAGGAGAATCTGCCAACCTATAATGATGAGGTTGCTTTTAATAAAAATGCACATCGACTCTGAAGGAGGTCCTGACCCCGAACGATGTTAGTTCCTAAACCCTAGCTATTTATTTTTGTCTTAATTCACTTTTCTTTTTATATCGTTTTTTCCTTCTTGTATTTAATTGTTTTGCTCTAATGTACTTAAGATTTGCGATTCATTTATGTTTGTGGCATGGGGAAAAGAGAGAAGAAATGGATTTGCCCAGTCTTCAATTTCGGACATGTTTCAACATAAATATCATGTTCATTCTGGATCCAGTGGCAGGTGTTGTGTTTTCTTCATACAGATTTTGTCCCTCTGATTTGCAGGGTTGTAGCAATCATTTAGTCAAAAGTGTGGCAATTTAATGTCTTCATTGGAGATATATTAACACAGGCAATATGCATTTTAATGCCAACTAAAGCCTTCTGGCTTGTTTTTAAGGCTCTGTGGCTTTGTAGGATTTGCTTTCATCTATATGGAAAATGATCGTGATGCAAAGGATGCAATAGGGAAACTCGATAGAATTGAATTTGGTAGAAAAGGACGTCGACTACGCGTTGAGTGGACCAAGGTATTTAGCATTTTTGCTTTGCGGAATGTAGAACACATTTCCTGTGTTGGAATTTTTTTTCATGTGATAATGTTTTTTTTTTCCACGAAATAACTTGATTAAATTCGATCCACAGCAGGAATGTGGTGGTGGCAGAAGGCCTGATACTTTCATAAGGTCGCCAGCCAACTCAAAACCTTCCAAAACTTTGTTTTTATTAACTTCGTCCCTATCGATACAAGGACTGGAAACATTGAAAGGCATTTCGAATAGTACGGAAGAATAACAAATGTCAGGGCACTACTAAAAAGTACCTCATATAGTGACACTTATCTAGCGACACTTTTAATAAAATGTCATAACAAGTGCATCTAATGACGCACCCACTTTTCAATTATATTTAATGACGCTTGATATTTTAAGCGCACTAATTTTCTCTTACTTGTCTTCCGCTCCAGATTCATTTTGCCGCGTCGAGCCCTAGCTACTTCCCTATTTCCAGTTTCTTTGAAGGGAGCAACTACAGATTTATCGAGTCTTCTTCCTTCCTCCTCAAATCGCATTCTCAATCAAATTGACTCCTTCGTCCTGAAGCAATCGGATCGAGTCTTCGTCATTCCTCAACCGCCTTCTCATTCAGTAATAGGGTAATGTGTTATATTTCAATTGCTTTAAACCTTTTTGTTCATCCATGGATTCAGGGGCTTCTATAATATCTAATAAATCAGTACCCGACTCGTATCCAGAGAAGGAGAGTACGGGGAATTGTTAATTTCAAGTATGTTTCTGGAAAATATGTGTTTTTCTAAAGGATTTTGTCCTTCTTAGTAGAGATATTATACATTCCGTGACAGTTAGATGCTTAAAGTATAATAAAATCCCCAAGCAGTTGTGTGTGCTTGTTACTTGTGCAGATCATGCACCATAGTTGGATATTAGAACCAGAGAAAGATTTCCGGAACTGTTTAATGAGGATTACCACTCTGATATATATCCGATTAAAGCCACCCAGGTTTGCGATTTATTTACATATAATGAGGCTTCCCATCTATTCATGACGTGTCTTGTATTCTTCTACTTGCTAAGAGGTGGATAGTCACTTGAAATTTTTGTCAGATCTATTAAAATTTCCTTCTCCAAACCTTGTTTTACGAACTTGCATGTTGTGATTCATTAGTTGCTAGTTCACATTGATTTTTGCTTTGTCTGAATATTATTGGTATGACACGTATTTTTGTTCTTAGTAATTAGTATGAGAAATTAGTATGACTACTTTGATGTGACTTACTCGTAAATGAATGTTTACCTGTGATGGATTTATTAGGTTTCTTGAGCCTCGGCTAGTGCTGTAGCATTTGGCATGGGACTCTTTAGTGGTCGCGGAAATCTTGGATCAGGAAGTCAACGAGCTTTTACAGTTACAAGTGAAAACCGTGCAAGTGATATAACATTGAGATTTCATGATTGCTGTCAAAACTACAAGGTAAAATCATTTCAGAAAAGTTTGAATTCTGTTCGGAAGGTTTTATCCTAGATGGTTAGGAATCCCGGTACTCCATCGCTTAAATCTCTTAATAATCAGTATGACACTACTTACATTACCCAAGTCAATAGTTTATTTGTTGATCTTATCTATTAAATTAGATGTAATGTTTACCTTATAAGGTTCAGAAAACAGTGGTTGGAGAAGGAATTTTGGGGACCAACACTTGATAAATGTTCAAGTAAGAACATATGTGAATATTTTGGGGACCAACACTTGTTCTAGCTGCTCAACTTGGTTATCAGGTTTCAGGATTTCAGTTTTCTTTTTACCCATTCATATTGCCTGTAAGTTTTGAGTAATATGTATTCTTCGGTATACTAAGCAGTTTATTCCACCTTATGTAAATGCTCAGGGAGTCTATGCTACCTTATGCAGAAAAGATTTAACATTGATTTATCATCTCTTCCTTGTGAAATTCAACTATCTCCTTCTTAACATAATGTGACATATCCTCATTCTTCTTACCAGTGAGTGTTTATATATAGTCAAGAAGAGTATATTACAGAGCAACCAAAATCGAAGTCTTCAGCATCACCATCCGTTCAAGTTCCTGATCAGTATGTGGCGGACCTAACTGCTAAGATTAGGGCTCAACTTCAACAAGAGATGGATGAAAAACTTGACCAAAAAGTTCGATAAATGATGAAAATGTTAGCCGAGAAGAATCCATATTTGAACTTAAAGATTGATGACTCTCAGAAATCAATCGAGGAGTCCTATGGTGGTGACAATGTCACTCCTTGACTGATCTCATCATTTTATATTATGCTAGCTTAGTGACTCAGGTAGTTTTGTTATATTTGTGGATTGCGATTGTAACTTGTTCTTAGCTATTATGGATTGAATATTAGCAGTCATGTATTTTGGATGTTGTTATGGTTGACATTGTTTTAATGGTATTGACTGTTTTACGGTAATATTTATTTTCCAATATAAAATTTTGCTTTTTAGCATGAAAAATGTTGGTAAAAACCTGCAAAAATGTAGCCATAGGCTATAATTTATAATTCTTTCTGTTGGCAAAATATAAAAATTGTGTTGGCAAATATTAAAAGTGTGTCGGCAAAAGTTAGAACTGGTCATATATAAGTGTAGCCATAGTGTTAAAGTTGGTAAAGATGTCAAAGTGTTTCACAATTTAATGTTACATTAGACCTCATGAGTGTTGGCATAGGTCTACGACTACACAAATCTTTGTGTCACTAAATATATAAAAGTGTAGCCTTAAGTCTACAGCAACACAAAATCTAGTGTAGCCACAGACAATAAAAATGTTGACATAGGGGTTTATTGCTACACTTTTTTAACATGTTACCAAAAAAAAGAAAAGTGTTACCTTAGACCCAAATGGTTGCGGCCGTTTTTGTAACACTTCCGAATTTGGTCAAAGTGTAGCCATAGCTTGTTTTTCTACCTTCAACAACACTTTTTGGACTTTTGAACACAGTTTTTCAGGTGTTGCTGAAACCCATATATGGTGTAGTGAAAGAGGCCTTAACGTACGTAAGAGAGTGTCAGGGAGCTAACGGCTAGTTTGATGAAAAAGGCTATGTTGGCCACTAAGTATACTGGATACAGCTTGGGAAGTAGTTTAAACAACAAGCTGTACTTGTAACACCCTCAAATCCTATTGGGTTATTACAGTGCCGTGGACCCCACACCAGGAGATCCACCAGGCAAATAAGACTAATATACAATAAATTGAACAACAAGGGAAACTCATAGTCCTTACCATGATGTCCGACACAATATTCCGATAAGGAATTTCAATGACAAAAGTGGCCTACATGGCCAAAAATGAAATACAACAACATCCACGAACATCTGTTCGGGTAATACAACACGACAACAACTGACAAGACTGGAGTACACTCCAACCGACTGACCGACAAAGAACAACTCGTACTAGTATCGCTCGAATGCCTCGTTGCCATCGTCATGCCCCTGTGTCTCAACTCTCTCCTCGCAAGCACCTAAAACATGAAAACATGTTCCGCCCCCACGGGGTCAGTCATCCAGATAATGAACACCAAATACATGTATAACATGATATGCATCCAAAGGCAGAATGAAACGGTACAATGATAATAATAATACGAGATGCTCACAAATCAAGGTAAAAACCGAGCATTCGTGAAATACTATGCCCACGGCATACTATTAATACCTGTTCAACAGGTTAGAACATAAGTGCCCGACGGCGAACCAAAATCACAGAATATCACAATGAATTACAAGACGTGAACCAAACCAGGACTGAATTAATTATGAATCACAATGCCCGAAGGTTCCAATGAAATTACCAGGACAATAGTAAAGGCCTGAAAGTCATTCAGCGGTGATTAACAAATATCACAAACACCTGAAGTCAAAACAGCCCGAAGCTGTAACAATGAGGGCCGAAGCCACGGCACGAAGCCGTATCACAATGAGGGCCGCCACGCACGGCCGTATCACAATGAGGGCGAGCCACGGCATCCACCGTATCACAATTAGGGCCGGCCACGGCATCCGGTAGTATCACAATTAGGGCGAAGCCACGAAGCCGTATCACAATGAATGATAGTGTCTTGCCTTGAGTCGGCCAACACGATGATAGTAACACACGGATAGACACCGTCCTTGTGATCCCAAATTAACACCTCGATTGCCTTAGAACGGCCAACCGACAACAATGATGCAATGGATGATTTAATACCTCGATTGCCTAAAGCGGTCAATCGACAACAATGATACCATAGATGATTGAACACTTGATTTGCACGAGAACGCCAATCGATGACAATGATACGATGAATGAGTGAATACTTGATTGCCTTAGAAAGGTCCATCGATAACAATGATTTAGTGAATGATTGAACATTTGATTTACACGAGCGGCAATTCGATAACAATGATATGAAGGATGCCTCGGCACCTTTAATCGATTCTGAAGCGGCGAAGATGAGAAATGAGTAAGCCAATGCCTTGAATCGGCCTGTGCAGCTTTAATGACAATCCGAACAGAATAACAATGATCTCAACGATATCTTGAATTGACATCTATATTAACAACAATCGATACATCGATACATGAACCGGCTATCGACAATGACATTAATAATGAGTATCACAATGCCTTGAATCGGCCGTTAACGAACAACAATAACATTTGGCAAAATTGCCGAAAGGTATCGTATCGAACGATCTCTTGATATCAATGAATTCATGAAGAGACTAAGTCTCGGAATGATACAACACATTCATACACATACATGATGACATTAGCTCATTGACCAATACAAGTATAAAACTTGCCTCAATACCGAAGGCGAGAAGGTACTTCCACGATCAACGTCCTTAGTGAAATTACCGGTCGCTCGAACAACCTTAAACAACACAAAAACCAACAATTCTCTTAATACATGAATCAATCATGATCACAACCAACTCAAAAATCGATTCAACAATACCCGAAACTCATTGGGGCATTTAAACAAACGCGTTGGAAACAATCTCCAATTGTTTACAACCAAAACTCATTTACATCCGAAACCAACTCCCAATGAATGATTCAAAACCACAAAAACTCATGAATACTATCAATAATCCAATAGGAATACTTAGAACGATATTACAACAACATTTAGTCGAAAACCCCCAAAATTCCAAAGTCAACCCGTAAGGGTTCTTGAACAATTCCTCAATTATTCACAAATCCCGAAAATTACACCAATGAATCCGTAGAAATACATGTATCCAAGATAGATAATCCATATCTAACATATTCCAACATAATATCGATTTAACACGAAGAGATCGGAAGCAAAACACCCAAGATCCGAAATTCTAGATCCAAGAATCATTACCTTGATTTGGAGTGATGAAACTGATTTAGATGATGATTAATCCAACTTAGGAGCTTGAAGATGATGCTAGATGATTGCAGCTCGAAGAGACCTTTCCGAATCGCCCGAGCTCGTCCGAAATGATTGAGAAATGAAGAAATGACAAAGGTTGGACCGAACTGTCCTATTTATATTGTCCCAGCTTAGCGCACGCTATGACTTGATATTTAGCGTGCGCTAGCGGTTAACTGGGCAGTCCAGTGAGGTCTGAAATGCCTCGTTAGCGTGCGCTACGACTTGGTAGCGTGCGCTAACACCTTACCGATAGCGTGCTCTATTCCATATTGTTAGCGTGCGCTAACTGATGTCTGATACCCAACGACTGAAATCCAGAACCTACTGTCCTCTGTCTTGCACGCGTTAACGTGCGCTACTAAAGTGACTTAGCGTGCGTTGCCAATACAATTAGCGTACGCTACTTACCACTCGTAGCGTGCGCTACGAATTTCCCAAATCAGCCCAGTACCTTCTGGACTGTCTGCCTCACTTGCGCTAGCGTGCGCTAATACTGAATCATTGCGTGTGTTACATGCACCTTATTAGCGCGCGCTAACTACAATGTGTAGCGTGCGCTACCTCTCAAACTGCAAATAAAAACATGATGATGATGACGACAACAATTTCGGCTCGATCTCAAACAGTGATGATCCCAAAATACGCCGAATGGTGAACATAGTTGACTGAATATGAATGATGAATGATTATTACTGAGTGAAAAAAATTCTGAGTGACAGTTACTGAATGATAATAAATGAATTCACGACCGGGTATTACATACTCTCCCCCTTAAAAAGAGTTTCGTCCTCGAAACTGAGGGTAAACAACTCGGGATATGAACTATCCATCACGATCTGAAAACAATAACGCCCAAATAGTCCTCGGGACCAAATCAACCGTAAGCCCAAGTCCCCAAGACTTGACTTCTCGAAACACAGAGAGCTATTTCTCAGATTATCACGAAATCTCGAGCACAATGCCGGAGGTATGAACTCCCAACAAATGATCCAAATCTCAAGATTCTCAAATATAATCATAATAAGATAGATCAACAATAAATGATCCACAGTCACGATACATTATGACGGATAGATTTACACAGTCATCCAAAAACAAGGTTACATCTCAAATATACCCAACATCGATATCCTTCCATATCATCGATTTCCTCTATCTCAACGATTTAAGGTATATCCGACGATGAACTCGCCGCTAACTAAGACCTCAGAAGGTCACGAGAATGAAAGTGACAAAAATGAATGATGAATGATAAATGACTACAAATCCGACACGGATTTAGAATGACTCACCAAGGTGAATTACTAATGTCATGAGTGATAGTTCCTGAAGTGATTGGAACCGCCGTTCCTCGTGAATTGAATGATTAATCGATAATTATGAGTCCCCATATGATTGATATATATGATGAATGAATTATATGAATAAATGAATGACACTGAAATGAATGATTATACTATTAACGCACAAGAATTAACTTGTTCAAACCGGTGATGAATGTCCTTACCTCTGGCCCTCGAGGCCTGATAGGGTCCCTTGGATGATGCACGGGCTGGAGTAACGAAGTCTCTCGAGGCCCTCGAGCTCTCTTGAGATTTACTGGCGCTAGAACCCCTGCAGATTTCGCCGGTGTCCCTGCCTCCCACACGTAAAACAAACAATAGCCGGCACCGTGCACCGGTACTAACGTGACTCTTGAATCACGATTAAAGCAAACAACAGTCGAACTCGTCGCCTGAGAGGAAGATGTTGTTCCAGCACGAAGACGACTAGAAAACGACCCCTTGGATGGCGGAGCCCGATGTCCCTCTGAACGAGCCGGCATTCTAGTCCTCTTACCTGAAGAAACTGAAGGATGCTTCTGAGTAAGCTCCTTGATCAAAAGCTCTGCTCCAAGAGCCTTCCCGATGAACTCACTAAGTGAATTACAATTGTGATTGAACAACTGCATCCTCAACTGCGGATTTAGCCTCTTGCTAAAATACTTAATTTTATCCGCCTCAGTACGGATAATCGACGAAGCAAACTGAAGTAGTCCCTGAAATTTCTCAGCAATGACATAACACCCTCGTCCTCGTCGGGTTCGGGGTTCAAAACCTCTGACAACTTGGCTTCACGAAGTGGAGCCGGATAATACCTCTCTAACATGAGAGTCTTGAACTCGCTCCAAATACAATCACGATCGATGGGTTTTACAGAAAGCCACCACGAATAAGCGCCCTTACTCAAGTAATAAGCCGCTACTGCCACTTTACTCTCCTCCGGACACTGAACCATGTCGAAGAGTTTATCAAAATGCTCGAGCCAATGAACAATATCAGCTGGTTCCGACGAACCCTCAAAAGTAGGCGGCATCTGACGAGAGATATCGCTAACAATCTGATTCACTCCTCCATCTGTCCATGAAATGGCACTGCATCCTCATTGCGGTGGACCACGAACCATCGAGGTGCATGGTCTCCACTATCCGCGTCATCCGAGTCATCGGCCATCATGCCTGCATAAATATAAATGGATCAACCGGACACCTTCCGAGTGAGATGCCTCTCGGTACGACTCACTGACAGTGAATGATTATCCGATGAATGAGTAGCCTCGCTATTTGATGAATTAATGATATCCCTCGCGTTCGTGTGGGCATGCACACGAGATCCCGGGTTCCGCCCGCACCGCGCCTCTTCCTGCGTCCTCGGACTCTATCCATCTTGAAGTAGGAAAGTCACATGATGATTATAGATTCCGCATGAATATCGCATTATGATTACGTTACGAGTGACAATAATGAGCATACACGCTCTAACACAATGAATGCATTAATGATTTAATGAAATGATCATCGACATTATGTCGAGTATGATAAGACCGTATGAAACATTAAATGAGGTAACATGATTGCACGATGAAATTCTGAAATGATTACCTTGAACAAGTTAACAAGGTTGAAAATTCGATCCTCAAGATCAACAATCAACCGTGAGATGGGGTGAATGATTAATGAAGTAATCGAACAATGAGATTATCAATGAGGAATGAATTAACCGAGCAATGAGATTGGTGACGACGAGTGAATTAGGTGAACGATGAGATTAATTGAGTGATGAATGAATTAGGTGAGCGGTGAGGTTAATTGAGTGATGAACGAAGCAACCGAGTAATTGATATTGATCAATGATGAATGAATTAAGCGAGTGATGAATTGGTGAGTAATGATATTGGTGAGTAATGAATGAATTATCCGAGTGATGAATTGGTGAGTAATGATATTGAATGAGTAATGAATGAATTATCTCGAGTGATGAATTGATGAGTAATGATATTGGTGAGTAATGAATGAATTATCCGAGTGATGAATTAGTGAGTAATGATATTGGTGAGTAATGAATGAATTAACATAATCGACAAGATCAGCATGACGATTGAGGATTATTAACCGATGAATGAGTTGATCCTTAATGCTTACACAAGCCACACGTGTCCCAAAACAATTAGTCATGAATCAATCATAACACTAATATCACATATAGGTTTCAACAAGGCACGAACAATTAATGACATGATGAATGTATGAACATAAAGAGAATCGAGTCCTTACACAGGTCATACGAAGCTTCGAGGTCTCGCGATACTAGTCTTCACTGACGACGACTCGATGAATGAATGACTCGTGCAGTCGTACTAATATTACGACTCACAAAACTCGATCGACTAGATTGTCATAACTCGACAATCCCACTACTACCGCGTCGGTAGGACCACATAACTCACATCTCGGGGTATTTCACAACCCAAATCTCTGATACCATTTCGTAACACCCTCAAATCCTATCAGGTTATTACGGTGCCGTGGACCCCACACCAGAGATCCACCAGCAAACAAGACTAATATACAATAAATTGAACAACAAGGGAAACTCATAGTCCTTACCATGATGTCCGACACAATATTCCGATAAGGAATTTCAATGACAAAAGTGGCCTACATGGCCAAAAATGAAATACAACAACATCCACGAACATCTGCTCGTAATACAACACGACAACAATCGACAAGACCGAGTACACTCCAACCGACCACCGACAAAGAACAACTCGTACTAGTATCGCTCGAATGCCTCGTTGCCATCGTCATGCCCCCGTGTCTCAACTCTCTCCTCGCAAGCACCTAAAACATGAAAACATGTTCCGCCCCACTGGTCACCATCCAGATAATGAACACCAAATACATGTATAACATGATATGCATCCAAAGGCGTAATGAAACGGTACAATGATAATAATAATACGAGATGCTCACAAATCAAGGTAAAAACCGAGCATTCGTGAAATACTATGCCCACGGCATACTATTAATACCTGCTCAACGAGTTAGAACATAAGTGCCCGACGGCGAACCAAAATCACGAATATCACAATGAATTACAAGACGTGAACCAAACCAGACTGAATTAATTATGAATCACAATGCCCGAAGGTTCCAATGAAATTACCAGACAATAGTAAAGGCACGAAAGTCATTCAATGGTGATTAACAAATATCACAAACACTGAAGTCAAAACACCCAAGTCAGAATAATGAGGGCCGAAGCCACGAAGCCGTATCACAATGAGGGCTGAAGCCACGGCACGTATCACAATGAGGGCGAAGCCACGGCATCCGGTAGTATCACAATTAGGGCGAAGCGGCATCGGCCGTATCACAATTAGGGCGAAGCCACGGCGAAGCCGTATCACAATGAATGATAGTGTCCGCCTTGAGTCGGCCAACACGATGATAGTAACACACGGATAGACACCGTCCTTGCGATCCCAAATTAACACCTCGATTGCCTTAGAACGCCAACCGACAACAATGATGCAATGGATGATTTAATACCTCGATTGCCTAAAGCGGTCAATCGACAACAATGATACCATAGATGATTGAACACTTGATTTGCACGAGAACGCCAATCGATGACAATGATACGATGAATGAGTGAATACTTGATTGCCTTAGAAAGGTCCATCGATAACAATGATTTAGTGAATGATTGAACATTTCGATTTACCCGAGAACGGCAATTCGATAACAATGATATGAAGGATGCCTCGGCACCTTTAATCGATTCTGAAGCAGCGAAGATGAGAAATGAGTAAGCCAATGCCTTGAATCGGCCTGCATGCTTTTAATGACAATCCGAACAGAATAACAATGATCTCAACGATATCTTGAATTGACATCTATATTAACAACAATCGATACATCGATACCGCGAACCGCTATCGACAATGACATTAATAATGAGTATCACAATGCCTTGAATCGGCCGTTAACGAACAACAATAACATTTGGCAAAATTGCGAAAGGTATCGTATCGAGCGATCTCTTGATATCAATGAATTCATGAAGAGACTAAGTCTCGGAATGATACAACACATTCATACACATACATGATGACATTAGCTCATTGACCGGATAAGTATAAAACTTGCCTCAATACCGAAGGCGAGAAGGTACTTCCACGATCAACGTCCTTAGTGAAATTACCGGCCGCTCGAACAACCTTAAACAACACAAAAACCAACAATTCTCTTAATACATGAATCAATCATGATCACAACCAACTCAAAAATCGATTCAACAATACCCGAAACTCATTGGGGCATTTAAACAAACGCGTTGAAACAATCTCCAATTGTTTACAACCAAAACTCATTTACATCCGAAACCAACTCCCAATGAATGATTCAAAACCACAAAAACTCATGAATACTATCAATAATCCAATAGGAATACTTAGAACGATATTACAACAACATTTAGTCGAAAACCCCCAAAATTCCAAAGTCAACCCGTAAGGGTTCTTGAACAATTCCTCAATTATTCACAAATCCCGAAAATTACACCAATGAATCCGTAGAAATACATGTATCCAAGATAGATAATCCATATCTAACATATTCCAACATAATATCGATTTAACACGAAGATATCGGAAGCAAAACACCCAAGATCCGAAATTCTAGATCCAAGAATCATTACCTTGATTTGGAGTGATGAAACTGATTTAGATGATGATTAATCCAACTTAGGAGCTTGAAGATGATGCTAGATGATTGCAGCTCGAAGAGACCTTTCCGAATCGCCCGAGCTCGTCCGAAATGATTGAGAAATGAAGAAATGACAAAGGTTGGACCGAACTGTCCTATTTATATTGTCCCAGCTTAGCGCACGCTATGACTTGATATTTAGCGTGCGCTAGCGGTTAACTGGGCAGTCCAGTGAGGTCTGAAATGCCTCGTTAGCATGCGCTACGACTTGGTAGCGTGCGCTAACACCTTACCGATAGCGTGCTCTATTCCATATTGTTAGCGTGCGCTAACTGATGTCTGATACCCAACGACTGAAATCCAGAACCTACTGTCCTCTGTCTTGCACGCGTTAACGTGCGCTACTAAAGTGACTTAGCGTGCGTTGCCAATACAATTAGCGTACGCTACTTACCACTCGTAGCGTGCGCTACGAATTTCCCAAATCAGCCCAGTACCTTCTGGACTGTCTGCCTCACTTGCGCTAGCGTGCGCTAATACTGAATCATTGCGTGTGTTACATGCACCTTATTAGCGCGCGCTAACTACAATGTGTAGCGTGCGCTACCTCTCAAACTGCAAATAAAAACATGATGATGATGACGACAACAATTTCGGCTCGATCTCAAACAGTGATGATCCCAAAATACGCCGAATGGTGAACATAGTTGACTGAATATGAATGATGAATGATTATTAATGAGTGAAAAAAATTACAGTGACGATTCTTGAATGATAATAAATGAATTCACGACCGGTATTACAAGATCGATTTTAAATCGAGTGCGTAGCGGAAGTCTTAAATACGATGAGTTCTTTGTGATACTGAGAACTTGATGTGCAGTGTATACTTAAATAATCACAGTAATTAAAACAAGTAAGGCAGAAGGTAAATAACACAATATTTAAAGTGGTTCGAGGTAAACCCCTCTACGTCCACTGGTCCTCCACACAGGAGTAAAAAGTTTATTATAATTACTGCGTACACAACCACGTAATTATAACAACACATAATCAATATATCGTTCACACAGATTGATATAAAGATCTTAGCTTCAACCGTTCACACAGATGGTTTGAGCTAATGCTTGACTGGCTTCTTTACACACAGTTATGAAGCTTCGTCTTCTTCGATGCAAATCCTTCACACACAGTTCTGGAGAAGCAACGATTACTCAGTCCACACAGGGCTGATCTGGGTTTGTTCAAAGGATAGGAGAGGGTATTAACAACAGCTTTGACTTTCTGAGCTTCTAGCTGATGATGTGTTGTTCAAGATGTTGAGCACTGTATATCTATTAGATCTGAGTTGCAGTAAGATTTGGAGATATGTTTTGCTCTGAGTATTTTTTTGTAAGCTTGATCGTTCAGTAGTTCAGTTGTCTTCAATCTTCAAACTCTGGATATATATATAGTCTCTGAAATATATCCGTTGAGATAAATCCGTTGAGCAAGATTCTGTTCCAACGGGATGAAAAAGCACGATTCGGATTTAGCGGGATTTGAAGATCTTCTGACTTACAGTATTTAAATACTTTATCCTTTTAGTATTTAAATACTTCTTTATCAACGGGACTTGACTTCTAGTGGGAACTGAAGATTCTTTCTTTGTCTTGTTGAGAGCTGTATGGAAGATCACTGTATTGACACTTCGAGACAGCTTCCATACTTAGTCTGTATAAGACTTCTTTGTTGTACTGAAAGGTTCCACTATATGCTGGATCTGTGACAGGTCTTCGATACAGGTTGACACTTCAACTCTTCGATACAGTTTCCTTACTGTATTGAGGTTTGGCATATTGTCAAAACCTCTTATCATCACAATTCGATACAGGGATTGATTATCCTGGCTGTTTTGATACTGAACATTGTTATCCCAACAATTTCGATATAGGGTATTTTGTTATCCCAACAATTTCCCCCTTTTTGACAATTCGCCAAGACTTTAAAACTTTCAAGTCCTTCTTGATGATGCCAAAACCTTCTTTATGAAATAATCTTCTTCGATGACTTCTGGCAGATTTCTTGGTCTTCTGTCAAATGGTCTGTCTTTCAGCAACTTAGTCTAATTTTATGAACTGCTCGCAGGCGAGTTCGATACAGCTAAGAATTTTTACAACTTAAGCTTATGATTGACGCGTAGGCACAATCTTACAATGTATTCTAAATGCATACAACTAAAATTATGAACTGTTCGTAGACAAGTTCGTACAGCTTAATTTTCAAACAAGTTTCTATACTTGTGATAGTTATCTAACAATTTATGTTATGTAATCATACATTAACACAGTAGATTACGAGTTGTAATCTTTCAAGATAAGCAAACATTTTTATTGATATTCAAAAGATAGAGTACAAGGGTTGCTGTTTCGAAAGAAAAATTACAAACAAAACTAGTATACAAAGGATTTCAGCTCCTATAGTCCGCATGTCTCCATGGCTTCTTCCCTGGGTCATTCTCGGTTCCACGCCACCAGTGCTATAGGGAATCGTTGCCTCGATCTAGGTATATTGCTCTACCTCCGTAGGATCTATCAAAGGCAAGAATCCAGTCTTCTGGATGGGTGATCCGATCTCCTCTTTTATGCTTGGATTTCATATCTAGCTGGAGAGGAAGCTTTCCATCTTCTAACATCTTCGTGAATTTGTCTGCAGCCTCCACTAATGTCTTATAGCCTTTGAAGATGGGGGATTCCTTGATGATTTTAACAAAATATCTCATCAGCTCGTTTTTCCTCCATTTCTTCACCTCTTCGGCAGTTGGATGGCGGTTGGTTGGCAGACGAATTTCAGAAGGTATTTGAATTAAGCTTTGCCACAGGACATTGGGATCATGAAACTCAGGTCGGGAGCCTGAAATCTTGAAACTTTGAGAGGGAGGGGCTAGCTTGTTCAATTCAGCGGTAATGCTTTCTTGAGCAGCATTAAATTCCCTTTCGTGCTGTAGCCTTATTCTCCTAGCTGTTTCTCTTGCTTCTTCCCCATTTTTGGCATCATCAAGACGTCCGAGGATCTCCAGTGCGGCATCCTGTTTCGTCTCAATGTTTGTCATTCTCTCGACAAAGGTGGAAAGCACTTCCGACATATCCTTGATACTTTTGTCGTGGGCTCGAAGATGAGAAGTGGTTTCGATCATGTCTGCTGCGGTCTTGGCTTCAGATATGCGCGTTTTCGATTCTTCTTCTCTCAGGATCTTTTCTTGCTTCTCTTGCAGATTGGCAAGGGTCTGTTTGAATACATGGTGCAGGACAGTGAAGGCTTCGACAACATGAGAGACTTTATGCCTTAAACCTGTCATTTCTTCAACTGCCGATGTGTGCATCCAATCTAAAGCTTTTTCGACTGAGTGAAGGGCATTCACTGCATCCTGGATGAAGACAGTTTGAAGACCAAGAGCACGCAGACGCTCTTTCCTAGCAGCAGTGCTGGGAGAATCTGGTTTGGCAAAATTTTCGGATCCATTCAACCTCCTCAGATTCACTGTAGGGCGTGAATTGAGTTGTACATCCTCAGGTACATTACCATCATCGGATTCCACGGTTGATGGGGCGGGAGCAGTATTTTTGGGTTCGGCGGCATGGGTTTCTGTATCCTCCTGTTGCGAAGGTGCGTCTGTAGACATGGATACAGGAGGGACTGATTCCTCCTGTTGTCTCTCAGCTTCCGCCTGTTCCGACAGAGGGACTGAATCCTCTTGCTGGACTGCGCGTGAAACTTCTTCTTCTTCTGCGGTAGCAGGCTCGGGTGCCTGTTCCGAAAAAATTTCTTCTTCCTCGACTTGAGGGACTGATTCCTCGTCGTCAGGAATATGCTCTTGCTGTGGCGAAGGGGGATCACTTCGACTTGATGGCCCTTCGTCATTCTTGGTTTGAGAGGCATCTCTGTCTTGAGCCTCCTTACGACTCATTCTCAGACCTTCTTGTAAAGCATCGTCGTCGTCGTCTGAGTCATCATCATCTTTTGGATCTTGGGGAGAGTCCTCGGACTTATCTTTTCCTTTTCTCCTGGCGTCATATTTTTGCAATAGATGGCTTTCAATCAATTCCTTGCAGTAGAGATTGTCCCATTGGATCAGGGCTGCAACCTCTGTTGAGTCCGTCACTTCCAATACAAATCTCTCTTCATGGCTCCAGTCGCTCCAGTTGTATAAGGTGTCATACGGAGCTAGCCTGTAGCTTTTCCATTTAAGGAATCTATCATAAGCATGATCAATCTGCACAGAGAGAAGAGTTTTGTTGATAATGGTGTCCGGGGAGGGACTGCATACAACGTCTGAGTCTGCTGTAGCGAGGGTTTCCTCTACAGGTGTGGGATCCTGTAGGTAAGTGGGATTCCTTACAGGGGATGGTGCCCCGAAGGAAGGTGGATCCTCTATGGGTGTGGAATCCCGCATAGGAGAATTAGCATTTGGCTCCGCAGGGGCAGCCGACTCGCCAGAGTCTTCTAAGTTGGCAGATGTCCGATCATCCGTCTTAGCCGCCAAAGGCTCAGGATCTACTGTCGATACAGTAGCGGGCACATCTTCCACAGGGGTTGGGCCCTGGGGTAGTTGTTCAGTGGGTTGCGCCACAGTAGAAGCTTCCTCGGAGGTTTTGGTGGTTTTAGCTTTAGAAAGCCTCCTTAGCTTCCTTTTCGGCTTCTCACCAGTAATAGGTGTCTTGCTGTGAGATCTTTTCCTCTTCCTTGAAGACTCCACATCCTGGGACTTCAAAGAGACATCCCTTGGATCTTTAGATACTGGCATACTGTGGAAAGATGGATGATTACAAACCAGAGTTCTCTGGTTATATGCCGAAGGCTTGACGCCTCCTAAGTAGATCCGGGAGCTATTTTTCTTCGCATCGGCGGATTGTGAAAGTCCGCATTTCGTCAAAATATGGTTTAAAATTAAACCAAACGACTTCTTTTGAGTGGCAGGCTTGGATACTTCCTCCTTCAATCGCTTCGAGATAATCTGGCACCAGTTGACCTTTTCCCAGGTCAAAATCGTAACCATCATCCTAAATCTCAGATTCTTGCACATTTCAAATGCGCCAGTGCGATTCTCGATGATGCTGCAACAAAAATCATGCAAATACACGTATGGAAAACAAAAATTCTTCTTGTGACAGGTGGTGTGAACCACGTCAACAATAGCTGAGCCGGTGAACTGCCCATAGTACATTGTTATCAGCTCTTGAGACCCAAAAGTCTCAAGTTCTTCCATGGTAAGACCATCAGTAGGCAGCCTGTAAATGTTCTGAAGAAGATCTCGATCGATACAGATCTCCACTCCTTGAATGATAGCAGTGATGTCAGCAACGTGACCTCCTTGGGCCAGCGACAAAAACGCAAACGGCGGCATTGAGGTAAAAGTCCTCAACTAAGTGAACATCATATTTATCGGCGGTTTGACTCCCAAGGCGGTAGAGACCTTGCTGACGGAGTCGGGTGATGATGAACTCCATTGGTTCGACGTTATTGGTTTAAGAGAGAATACGCTCGATGACGACAGATCTTGAGAAGATCCGTCCATCGATGATGTTCGAGGATTTCTTGAGTGCGGGAGAAATGTCTGACCATCCATTGATGATTCTCAAGAAAATATGAAAGAGAATAAACGAAATTTGCAGTAAAACGCAGAAAACTTTGTAGGCTGTATTTGCTTGAGAACTCTTAAATTTTGCAGAAAGCGTAAAGAGTCTCTAATGGCAGTATCAGTCCTTTTATAGTGGGCGGCGAAGTAGGGTTTTCCAGAGTACGAATGGTCAGATTTTAAGGGATGGGAGCTGGTTTTTGAAAAGAACGGTTACGATGAACTGAGTGTAACTGGTAAACTTATCCACGGAATATTAAAATATGAGCGGGTCTCACTTCTGACATTTATTGTTACCCTAAATGCCTGAAACGACGGTTTTAAAACATTAAACAATTTAAAAACATCGCGTCTTTTGAGATTCAGTTGTCCAGATGTCGTGTAAGGCATTTAATGTAAATGACGTTTGACATGAAAACAGGGCACGTGGACAAAAATTATTTTAAAATAAAATATTATAATATATATACTGAATCGATCTCCTATAGTATGTGCTGTATCCGCGACGATACAACGTTCCCCCTTAAAAAGGTACACATAGGTTTTAATTCCATACAGCAACTTTTGGATTAATGCTGTATTCATGGGTCATACTGTATTCCCCCTTAATTATTGCACACGTCAGCTGTAGGATGACTCATATATCTTTGTTCACTACAGTGCTGTATTGACGGTTCTGAGTGTACAGATAATTAATGGTGGATACTGTATTCTTGGGTCTTACAACATTCCCCCTCAATTGTTGAGTAAAAGCAGTAAATTACTTACTGAGAGTCGGGCTGTAGCATTCCCAATTCTTGTCCAAGCATGGTGAATCTTGCTGTGTCGAGAGGCTTGGTGAAGATGTCGGCCAACTGAATATCTGTATGAACCTTTTCGAGCCGAACATCATTGTTCTCGACATGATTCCTTATGAAGTGATGCTTCATGTTGATTTGTTTAGTGCGCGAGTGCAGGACAGGATTGTGCGTGATTGCAATTGCACTCGTGCTATCACACATGATTGGCATCTCTCTGGCTTCAATCCCATAATCTGACAACTGCTGCTGCATCTAAAGGATCTGCATACAACAACTACCAGCAGCATAGTATTCTGATTCAGCTGTGGAAAATGAGTTAGCCAATTGCTTCTTACTGAACCAAGAAATGAGTCTAGGTCCAATAAAGTGACAAGTTCCACTTGTACTCTTCCTATCTAGCTTGCAGCCTCCGAGATCTGAGTCGCTGTATCCAACTAAATCGAATCCGCCTTCTTTAGGATACCACAGTCCTACATCGACTGTTCCTTTAATGTACTTCAGGATTCGTTTAGCTGTATTGAAGTGTGATTCCTTAGGTGCTACTTGATATCTCGCACACACTCCAACAACAAACTGGATATCGGGTCTGCTAGCCGTTAGGTACAGGAGCGAACCAATAAGCTTCCTGTAGAGTGATTGGTCAACCGGCTTTCCGGCTTCATCAGCACTAATCTGCACGGAAGTGCTCATGGGGGTTGTCGATGATTTGGAAGTGTTCATTCCAAATTTGTTGAGAATCTCCTTGCTGTATTTTTCCTGGTTGATAAAAATACCTGTAGGCAACTGCTTTACCTGCAAACCTAGGAAATAGCTAAGTTCTCCCATCATACTCATTTTAAATTTACTTTGCATGAGATGAGAGAACCTTTGACACAAAGCAAGGTTAGTTGAACCAAAAATTATATCATCTACATAAATTTGCACCATTAGAAGGCCATCACCTTCCTGTATTTTGAACAAGGTCTTGTCCACAACACCTTTCTCAAATCCATTATCGGTTAGATACTGGGATAGGGTCTCATACCAGGATCTAGGGGCTTGTTTAAGTCCATACAGTGCTTTCCTTAGCCTGTATACTAGGTCGATGCCGTCTGTGTTGGCAAACCCTGGAGGTTGTTCAACATAGACTTCTTCGGCAAGGTCTCCATTTAGGAATGCACTCTTGACGTCTATTTGGTATACAATGAAGCTCTTATGGGCGGTAAAGGCTAAGAATATCCTAATGACTTCTAGTCTGGCTACAGGGGCAAAGGTTTCATCATAGTCTATGCCTTCTTCCTGGCTATAGCCTTGTGCGACTAGCCTTGATTTGTTCCTTATAATAAGTCCATTTCGATCCTTCTTGTTTCGAAACACCCATTTGGTTCCTATAACCGATTGATGCGTAGGTCTGGGTACAAGATACCATACATTGTTTCTTTCAAAACCGTTAAGCTCTTCTTCCATAGATGTTATCCAATGAGAATTATTAAGAGCGTCTATGGTCGAAACGGGTTCGGACTGGGCTAAGAATACAGCAATAGTGCACATATTGAGTCTTTTAAGCTCGGATTGAGATTTCCATTCAGGAAATGGTGATATCTCAGTATCTAGTTCTTCTTGTGCACAAAGTACATTTCCTTGTGTACTTTGTATTCTCCTACGGGTAGAAACACCAACATCTATGTTTCCAATGATCATCTCTTGCGGGTGATCTCTCAACCATCTTCGGTCGGGTTCTAATTCAGGGTCCCGTACTGTATTGAGAGTTTATGTAGATACAACTTCATCTTGTATAGCGTCGGCTTCATCTACGTCGATTCTTACAGCTGCGGGGTTGATTTCTAGGTCAACAACAAGTTCTATGGGAGTTGGAGGATCTAAGATGGAGAGATGTTGGATATTCGGAGTAATATCGTCTACTCCTGTAGGGTCATGGTGAGGTTCGTCGAATACTACATGAACTGATTCCTCGATCGTCAGCTTCCTTTTATTAAAGATCCTGTAAGCTTTGCTGACGGAGGAGTATCCTACAAATATTCCTTCATCTGATTTCTCATCAAAGGTTCTAAGTTGATCCTTCCCATTATTCAACACATAACACCTGCATCCAAAAATGTGAAAATATGAAACTAACGGAGTTTTGTCGTTCCATACCTCGTATGCTGTTTTGTTGTGGTGTTTGTTGACGATACAGCGGTTTTGAGTGTAGCATGCTGTATTGGTTGCTTCACCCCAGAAACGCTGTGGCAACTTGCTTGCGGCAATCATTGTCCTTGTTGCTTCTTTCAGCATCCTATTCTTTCGCTCGGCAACACCATTTTGTTGAGGTGTACGGGCAACTGAGTATTCGTGTTGTATCCCATTTTCCGAACAGTATTGCTCTATAAAGTAGTTAGTAAATTCTGAACCTCTTTCGGAACGAATGTACACGATACTCAATGCCTTTTCATTTTGAAGCTTTCTCAGGAGCTCGGGCAGCTTTGATGTTGTTTCCTTCTTCTTGCTTAGGAAAATTGTCCAAGCATACCTAGAGTAATCAACAACATTAACAAGATAGTATTTCTTACCTCCCAAACTTACTGGTTCTACAGGACCATAGAGATCCATATGTAGCATCTCCAACACTCTTTGGGTTGAAAGGTAGGATTTGCTCTTCAGGGTTGACTTGATTTGCTTGCCTTTCTGACACGGTCTGCAGACGCTGTCCTTTTTGAATGACACATTGGCAATCCTCTTACCATTCCCTGTCTTGAGAGCTTGTTGATCATCTTGAAGTTGACGTGAGACATCCTCTTGTGCCATAACCAGCTAAGATCTGCAGTGCTTTTGGCAACAAAGCATGGAATTGAGGAGCTCATAGGCTTCAATCAAGAATATACATGTTACGATGCGCTACCGTAAGCACAACTTCTTTGGTCTGGATGTTCTTGACTCTACAGCGATCTATATAGAATTTCACCGAGAATTGTTTATCACAGAATTGGCTAATACTAAGTAGATTGTACTGTAAGCCTTCAACATATGCAACATCGATGACTTTGAATTTTCCGACAAGTAGGTTTCCTTTCCCTCTTGTTCTTCCTTTAGATTTATCACCGAAACGAACTTTTAGACCGCGACCTTCTATAAAATCTGATAGCTTGCTTCTATATCCGGTCATGTGCCGAGAGCATCCACTATCGAAGTACCAGGTGTCCTCCTCTAGGATGTCCTGTATGCAAAGAATTTAAGTAGATTTAGGTCCCCTTTGATTTTTGGGTCCATGATTGTTAGTTCCTCTAGGTACCCAAGTTTTCCTGACAGTAATTGGTTTACTGTAGGTCACATTCGGTACAGTGTTGCGATATCTACATGGGGCATATCCGTAATCGCTATAACCATGATAATTATTATGCATGAAAAATTCAGGGTTATTATTATTAATCCAGTACGAGTGCCGTCTTGGAGGTGGAGCTATTTTCTTTGGCCTAACAGCTTGCCTTCTGGGTCTACAATTGGATTCCCAACGCTGTTGTTGATACTGAGCGGACACTTGCTGTCTCAAGGAATAACGGGGCTCCTGTATCCAATACCTCGGTGTGCTTTACTGATAGTACTGTCGTGCGGGCCTTTGGTATTTGGATACAGTCTTCCTTCTGAATGGCTGTTGGCGCTGTTGATATGCTCTGGGAGCATGCTGTTGAGTGCGCCTTACAGGTTGGAACGGCTTATGATTCCGCTGTCTGGAATAGGATTGTGGGGGCGGAATAGCAGCCTTTGCTGTTCGCTGTGCAACAGGTTCCTTCACAGGACTCGAAGTTTCTTTCGATACAGGAATGTGTTCCACACTCTGGACAAACACTGTACTAGTTTTCCCTTTGTTTGAACATGAGCTGTATCCTAAGCCACTTTTATCATGAGCATGTTGCCCAGAGCTCAGAATTTCTTCCATTCTTTTGGACGATTTCTCGAACGATTTCAGAGTGGTCTCAAGTTCAATTTCTCGTATTTCGAGAGTTTTGACTTTGGCTTGAAGTAGAACCAAATCATTTGTCTTGTTCTCGTTGTGAGTTTTAACCTCACTTAGTTCATGAGTAAGTTGATGATTGCTCTCCATGAGTTTTTCAAAATCGACTTTGCTGGTTTCACAATCAATAGACATATTTTCATAATTTATTTTCAGCAAGTCATTTTCATCTTTCAGCTCTAGGTTAGACAGTTAGAGCTGTATATTCTCATTTTTCAATGTCTCATGGGCCTTTTGAATGTTTTTAAACTCATTCATCATGTTTTCAAAAGTATGAGATGCATTTAATGGAATAGCTGAGGTTGAGCTTACCTCATCATCGCTATCTTCACCTTCCAAAATGTCCTTGACCATAAAGCACATATATGCTTTATCATCAAACTCATCGTCAGATGAATCACTTTCAGTGACCACCTGAAGACATTCTTCTGATTTGGAGGGTGTGGGGGAGGCTTCTGATTCTACAATCAGGGCCTTGAGCTTGTTTTTCCAAGCACGTCTTCTTTCATCTCTCTCTTGTTGATCGGCCTCCGGCAACCTTTGAACTTTGGGATGAGGACATTTATTTGCATAATGCCCTGGTTTCCTGCAATTATAGCATAGGTTAGCATCACCGGATAAAGTTTCGGTACTTACCTTGTGGACAGGTTTGGGCCTGTAGGGAGTCTTTCCAGACTGCTTGATGAACTTTTTGAATTTGTGCATGAGAAGCACCATTTCATCTTGAGACAGGATGTCGTCGTCACTGTTAGCATTCTTGTGACTAGGCTTCGACGAGCTGGGCATGCTGTGTCGATTTATCGACATAATGGCTAGTCTCAGTAACCTTTGAAGGAGATTCTTCACTTTCTCTCTCACAATATCATACTCAAAAGCTTTGAGGTCGAAAAGAGATCAAAAGTAGATATTTCATTAAGATTGCAAGATACACGCATAGTGTGGTCTTAATGTCCCATCGTGTGAGAGATCGAAAATTTTTAAATTCTTCTCCTTTTGGGTATAAATTTTGCCCAAAGCTTCAAGTTCACCAACAATACCAGTGAATCTGAGGTCAAGTTCCTCAAGTGTCTCAGTTGGTTTCATTTCGAAAGATTCAAATTGCTGAGTCAGTTTTGAAATTTTGTTTTCTTTTAAGAGCTCAGTTCCCTCACAAATCATCTTGAGTTTATCCCAGATTTCCTTGGCTGATTTACAGCTCTTTACCTTCGAGAACGTGCCTTTGTCAAGAGTGACAAATAACGCGTTCTTAGCCACATTGTCGAGGTTGGCTCGCTTCCTTTCATCTTGTAACACCCCCAAAACCTTACGGGAGTATTACATGCCGTAGGCCCCGCGCCGGAACCCACCAGGCTAAAAACCAATTACAAGAACGACAAGAAGGCCGATGACGGTAGTATTTTATATCAAAACTCACAAAATCATTTGAAAACACCAACCACCGTCAAAACGATCAAGGCCAAAAACTCGGTTAAGGGAATCGGTTTTCGAAATGAAACTCAATTGGCAAAAAGCCAAAAACTGTTTGAAAGAACTCACGCAGCGGAAAGAAAACAGTTCTAAGATAAGTATGCATCAATAATAAATACACAGACAAAATACACGATTCCCCAACAATATGCCATAGCCAGTATCGTCTGGAATCCTCGCCTCACGACCGCTACCATCAAAGTCCTCAATACCTGAAAAACAAGTCCCACAACGGGGTCAGCAATAATTCCCGACGAATAACCGCAAGTACATAAACATAAATATTCACATGCCATGCATCATGAGAATAATAACCTCAACGATAACCTTACCACTTCCGGTAATCCAATGATTCTCGTCAAAATCCCAATATCACAACAATACCATAAAAATCCCAGTATCACAACAATACCGTATAATACCTCTATCCGGACATCCTTCCGAAATGCATACCATAGACCAAGAATATCCAAAATGACATCAACAATATCCGAATACTACAATCTTCCCAAGATTGTCCAAGTATCTCAACAATCATCAACTGTGCATTCTAATCCTTTTAGAACATCACTGAACATTCGTCAATATGCAATACAACATAAAATACTTATGAAATGTAAATGGAATTACTCATCAAAACATTACAACCGAACAAGTAAACACTTGCCTGGATACCAACATGACAAAACCAACAACGAACTCATCGCCCTCGTCTATGAGCTCTTCAGCCCCGACTGGACGGAATCTACGGCTTTTCACCGCGGCAAAGCGATTATACCTATTGGTTAATCAACCTAGAACAATAATCATATCAATAATCGAACCAACTTGGTAACAATGATCATAACATATTCAATCCGGAATTCAACCTCATATCAAGATTAATCTCATATAAATCAACCACTATCATCACTATGATTTAGAATACCATCTTAAATCGGTTAAACGAATTATCAAATCATCATAGTCATCATATGGCCTCAAGAACATCAAGAACTCTATGATTCCATAATCATAATCAACATATTCAAAGCATATCATCATCTTCCTTCAACATAAACCTCATATATCCTCAAGAATCGCAATAACAACATCATAATCATCTTCATACGAATCATTCGTCAACTATAACATCAAAAATCCGAAATGAAAATGAGAAATATCCAACATACCTCATAGAATATGGATAACACAAGAAATCACTTCAAGAATCAACAATAGTTCCATAACTAAGCTCTAATTCCATGATTCCAAGTTCACAATCATGTTAGAAGTGTTTAGAACACTCTTAGAAGTGAAGAGGGACGAGTTGGGATGTGAGAAATGAGTTTCCTTTGGTGAACAAATGAAAGACCACTTCTTATTATATAAATCGCATCTCGTTACGTGCGTAAGTGTCCTTACTTAACGACGTAACAACTTTAACGCACGTAATACGAAATCCATAGCGTCGTAACAAACTCACTGTCTCATTCTCAGAAGTCCATTACGTACGTAACCCATACCATATAACGCATTTAATATACCAATGACTTACTACAAGATAATGGTCGACACATACGTAACACGTCCTGTATAACGTACGTAACACGTACGTTGACTCACCTGTCAACATCCTCCGCCGAAATTTGCCGACACAGGGTCCCACCTGCCGACCACGACTCGATCGTCTGATTCCCATGTTACGTACGTAATGTCTCGGCCATAACGTACGTAACTCTACCAATTTAACGTACGTAAGCTTCAACACATAACGTACGTAATGGCTTCCATACTTAGCCATTTACAGCAATTCCTGTCCAACGTCTCGACATAACAAATACGAACATACGGCAGAATCAATACATATACTCAATTCAATAACATTGTCATACATTCACAACGTCCTCGAGCATAATTAACCATCCACGATATCCAATATATAAACGAAAAAAAAATATATCCGAAAAATCGGGGTATTACACTCTACCCCCCTTAAAATAAGTTTCGTCCTCGAAACTTACAATCACTCGTACAAACAACATTTCAACGGGAATTCAATTTCACCATGAATTATCGAATAATTCGAACAACATACTTACAAGTCTGCGAAGTCGAAGATCTCCCGTGATACTAGCATGCGACTCCTAAACAAAGTCTCAACATAATATCGATACACACCATTATCGCCATTAGCAACTTAACAAAATCTCAAGGAAGAGTTCACGTCCGTGACCACGGCCACGATTCTTCCTACTTTCAGCCAACATTCTGAAAGGCACACACGTGCGTAAGTATAATCCGAGTCGCACATTCTCGAAGTGACCAATTCCCAAGAATACCAAGCTATAAACGAAACAATTAAGAAAAATACGAGAAGAGTGAGAGGACTTACAAGTACCGGTCGCACTGTGATGATGGCAGAGTAGTGATACTGTGGGCAAATGCCGACTCAATCGACCCAAAAGACCGACAGCCTAGGTATCCATAAACCTAAGCTCCGATACCATATTCTGTAACACCCCCAAAACCTTACGAGAGTATTACACGCCGTAGGCCCCGCGCCGGAACCCACCAGGCTAAAAACCAATTACAAGAACGACAAGAAGGCCGATGACGGTAGTATTTTATATCAAAACTCACAAAATCATTTGAAAACACCAACCACCGTCAAAACGATCAAGGCCAAAAACTCGGTTAAGGGAATCGGTTTTCGAAATGAAACTCAATTGGCAAAAAGCCGAAAACTGTTTGAAAGAACTCACGCAGCGGAAAGAAATACAGTTCAAGATAAGTATGCATCAATAATAAATACACAGACAAAATACACGATTCCCCAACAATATGGCATAGCCAGTATCGTCTGTAATCCTCGCCTCACGACCGCTACCATCAAAGTCCTCAATACCTGAAAAACAAGTCCCACAACGGGGTCAGCAATAATTCCCGACGAATAACCGCAAGTACATAAACATAAATATTCACATGCCATGCATCATGAGAATAATAACCTCAACGATAACCTTACCACTTCCGGTAATCCAACGATTCTCGTCAAAATCCCAATATCACAACAATACCATAAAAATCCCAGTATCACAACAATACCGTATAATACCTCTATCCGGACATCCTTCCGAAATGCATACCATAGACCAAGAATATCCAAAATGACATCAACAATATCCGAATACTACAATCTTCCCAAGATTGTCCAAGTATCTCAACAATCATCAACTGTGCATTCTAATCCTTTTAGAACATCACTGAACATTCGTCAATATGCAATACAACATAAAATACTTATGAAATGTAAATGGAATTACTCATCAAAACATTACAACCGAACAAGTAAACACTTGCCTGGATACCAACATGACAAAACCAACAACGAACTCATCGCCCTCGTCTATGAGCTCTTCACCCGATCGACGGAATCTACGGCTTTTCACCGCGGCAAAGCGATTATACCTATTGGTTAATCAACCTAGAACAATAATCATATCAATAATCGAACCAACTTGGTAACAATGATCATAACATATTCAATCCGGAATTCAACCTCATATCAAGATTAATCTCATATAAACCAACCACTATCATCACTATGATTTAGAATACCATCTTAAATCGGTTAAACGAATTATCAAATCATCATAGTCATCATATGGCCTCAAGAACATCAAGAACTCTATGATTCCATAATCATAATCAACATATTCAAAGCATATCATCATCTTCCTTCAACATAAACCTCATATATCCTCAAGAATCGCAATAACAACATCATAATCATCTTCATACGAATCATTCGTCAACTATAACATCAAAAATCCGAAATGAAAATGAGAAATATCCAACATACCTCATAGAATATGGATAACACAAGAAATCACTTCAAGAATCAACAATAGTTCCATAACCAAGCTCTAATTCCATGATTCCAAGTTCACAATCATGTTAGAAGTGTTTAGAACACTCTTAGAAGTGAAGAGGGACGAGTTGGGATGTGAGAAATGAGTTTCCTTTGGTGAACAAATGAAAGACCAGCTCTTATTATATAAACTGCGCATCTCGTTACGTACGTAAGTGTCCTTACTTAACGTACGTAACAACTTTAACGTACGTAATACGAAATCCATAGCGTACGTAACAAACTCACTGTCTCATTCTGTGAAGTCCATTACGTACGTAACCCATACCATATAACGTACGTAATATACCAGTTGACTTACTACAGTACAATGGTCGTGTTACGTACGTAACACGTCCTGTATAACGTACGTAACACGTACGTTGACTCACCTGTCAACATCCTCCGCCGAAAGTTGCCGACACAGGGTCCCACCTGCCGACCACGACTCGATCGTCTGATTCCCATGTTACGTACGTAATGTCTCGGCCATAACGTACGTAACTCTACCAATTTAACGTACGTAAGCTTCAACACATAACGTACGTAATGGCTTCCATACTTAGCCATTTACAGCAATTCCTGTCCAACGTCTCGACATAACAAATACGAACATATGGCAGAATCAATACATATACTCAATTCAATAACATTGTCATACGTTCACAACGTCCCCGAGCATAATTAACCATCCACGATATCTAATATATAAACGAAAAAAAAATATATCCGAAAAATCGGGGTATTACACATCTGTGGTCCATTGCTCGCGTTCCTTCTCGAGCATCTCAGCATGGGCTTGGCCTTCAATCCTTGCGGCCGTGTTTACCTTCATGATCTTGATCGGGCCATCCTGTATAACAAAAATCATCTCTTCGTGCATTGCTGCAAGATGAGCCTCCATCCTAATTCTCCAATCATCAAATTCGTTAATAGAGAACATAGGCACTTTGTTGATCATAGATGTGTCCATGTGAAAATAAAGAAATGAAAGAGACTGTTTTAAAGAGTAAGTTATTTTGGTTCTGATTCGGTCAAAAATACGACTGATTCTTTTTAGAATCAACCGCTCCGATACCACTTGTTGGCCACTAAGTATACTGGATACAGCTTGGGAAGTAGTTTAAACAACAATGTCGCATCGATTTTAAACTGAAAGTGCGTAGCGGAAGTCTTAAATACAGTAAGTTGCTGTGGATACAGTAACTTGATGTGCAGTGTATACTTAAATAATCACAGTAATTAAAACAAGTAAGGAAGAAGGTAAATAACATAATATTTAAAGTGGTTCGAGGTAAACCCCTCTACATCCGCTGGTCCTCTACACAGGAGTAAAAAGTTTATTATAATTACTGCGTACATAACCACATAATTATAACAACACACAATCAATATATCATTCACATAGATTGATATAAAGATCTTAGCTTCAACCGTTCACACAGATTGGTTTGAGCTAATGTTTGACTGGCTTCTTCACACACAGTTATGAAGCTTCGTCTTCTTCGATGCAAATCCTTCACACACAGTTCTAGAGAAGCAACGATTACTCAGTCCACACAGGGCTGATCTGGGTTTGTTCAAAGGATAGAACAGGGTATGAACAACAGCTTTGACTTTCTAAGCTTCTAGCTGATGATGTGTTGTTCAAGATGTTGAGCACTGTATATCTCTTAGATTTGAGTTGCAGTAAGCTTTGGAGATATGTTTTGCTCTGAGTATTTCTTTGTAAGCTTGATCGTTCAGTAGTTTAGTTGTCTTCAATCTTCAAACTCTGGAGATATATATAGTCTCTAAAATATATCCGTTGAGATAAATCCGTTGAGCAAGATTCCGTTCCAACGGGATGAAAAAGCACGATCCGTATTTAGCGGGATTTGAAGATCTTCTGACTTACAGTATTTAAATACTTTATCATTTTAGTATTTAAATACTTCTTTATCAACGGGACTTGACTTCTAGTGGGAACTGAAGATTCTTTCTTTGTCTTGTTGAGAGCTGTATGGAAGATCACTGTATTGACACTTCGAGACAGCTTCCATACTTAGTCTTTATAAGACTTCTTTGCTGTACTGAAAGGTTCCACTATATGCTGGATCTGTGACAGGTCTTCGATACAGGTTGACACTTCAACTCTTCGATACAGTTTCCTTACTGTATTGAGGTTTGGCATATTGTCAAAATCTCTTATCATCACAATCCGATACATGGATTGATTATTCTGGCTGTTTCGATACTGAACATTGTTATCCCAACAATTTCGATACAGGGTATTTTGTTATCCCAACAGGTTATAAATACCACATCCTTGGTATCAAACTAAAAAAACAACTTCAAGCATTCAAGACATTGATCTGATATTCATATACATTCTATTGTTGTTGTAGTAATATTGAGCTTATATTGATAGTTTGAGTGTTTATACATTCAACACATACACGAGAGGTAAAAGAAAATATATGATTGGATTCGGTGTTATTAGGATCAAGGATCCGGCATTGTTAGAATCACAATCGCTATCTTAGTGATGTTTATCTAGTACCGATGGAAAGCTAGAGTGGTTGATTCCTTGTCCAAGAGAAAAGGAAAATGGTTTAACTTGGACCGACAAAAAGACAAGTAAGGGTACGGTTTTACTCGGACCGATAGAAGACGAACCTGTAACGGTTATCCCTCGACCGATAGAAGAGAGGTGCAGAGGTTTTTCTTCAACCTATTGAAAAAGATACCGAGAGAGGACGTAGGCTCGATTATAGCCGAACTTCTATAAATTCTTGTGTCGTTTAATTTCCGCACTTTATATCTTCGCTTCCGCACAACGGCGCAAATACCTATTTTGCTCCAACAATTGGTATTGGAGCGGTACCTCCAATACGCGGCTTAACATCCGAGGAGTCGATCCAAATGTAGTTTCAATATGCTCCAGTCGAAGGCCTTGCTCTAAACTGACCAATATTTTTTGATGGCTCAAACTTCATGACGTGGAAGAAAAGGATGTCAATATTCATCCGAGCATATGACATCGAGCTTTGGAAAGTAATATGTCTTGGTCCAAAAATTCCTCTCAAATCCGACGGTACGCTTAAATCTTTCGAAGAATATGATGATGCGGATTGGAAGAACAACCATCTAAATTGTAAGGCTCTCAACTTCTATTTTGTGCCTTAAATCCGGAAGAGGTTAATCGTATCTCATCGTGTGAAAGTGCTAAAGAGATATGGAAAATTCTTGAAATCACACACGAAGGGACAACTCAAGTCAAGGAGACGAATATCAATATGCTTCTCCATGACTACGAGTTATTCATGATGAAGGGTGACGAGTTCATCACCAACATGCTCGATCGATTTTCGGTCATCACAAATGGACTTGCTTCATTCGGTAAACCATTATCAAGTAGTGAGAAAGTCAAGAAAATCTTACGATCACTACCTGTTGAATGGGACGGAACAGTGACGACGATTATAGAATCGAAAGATCTCAATAATCTTGATTTTAGTGCCCTCGTTGGTTCACTAATAAATTATGAGATTGTCCTTAAATCTCGAAATGCAAAGCCGAAACCGAAGGAAAGATCGATAGCCTTGAGGGATAAGATGTCAAAAAGAGAAGAAATCCCGGTTGACGAAAGCGACGAAGAATCGGCATATTATGCCAAAAATATTAATAAGTTTCAAACCTTATTAAACCGGAGAAAGAAAGACATCTCGGGCGAATATAAGAAATTCGACAACAATTGTCGATTATGTGGTAAACTAGGCCACTTTGCAAAGAATTGCCGAGTCAAACACAAGAAGGAGGTTCTCGTTGCAACATGGAGCGATGACGACGAAGATGATAATTTTATCAATCAAAATAATCCCGCTCTCATGGCCCGAAGCTCATTCGACGATAGCGACGTCGAAAGTCAGGTTAGTAAATCGTCTCACGATGAATTATTTGAAGCATTTGAATTACTGCATACCGATTTTCAAAATGCTTTATCCGAGATCAAATCCCTTAAATCTAAAAATAAATCACTGGAAATTGAAAATTTCAAAATTCTTGAAAAGGAAAAATTTGTTGAGACTGATCATTATAAATGCATTGAAAACAAAAATATTTTAAAGAATGATATTTTGAAAATTCAAACCGAACTGAAAAATTTAACAAAGAAATTCTCGTGTGGAAACGAGAAATTTGAACAAATGCCCTCGGTGCAAAAGTTTACATTGAATAAACAGGGGTTGGGTTTCAAACCACGTTCTAAAAACGAATCCGTAAATTTGAAAATACCCCATTGTGAAAAATATTTTAAAATTGGGCACCACATTTCAAATTGCAAAAGCCCAAGACGGACGATAAAAGTTAAAAAGATTTGGGTTCCTAAGGGAACAATTATTTCAAATATCATCCATGTTTCAAAAGAAAAACCAACTCTCGGTTGGATCCCCAAGAATTGATTTTTATCAAATTGATATTTAACTCAGGGGGAATTTTTATATTTTTATGGGGAGATGTATTTTTCAGGAGGAGTTTTTACCCTTTTATGCATTTATTATCATTTTATTACCATTTATTATACTTTGTGATGAAGACAAAAAGGGGGAGAAAAGTCGAAAAGGAAATTGATAAGAAAAATGAGGAGACGTCGAAAAGATGATGAAAAAATTCGAAAAAGAAAAGGAAAGAAGGAGTCGAAAAAGAAATGGGAGAAGAAACTAACGAAATGGACAAAATCGAAAACTTTGGTCTGTATACAAACACACACACAAACACAAACACAGACACACACACACACACACACACACACATATATATATATATATATATATATATATATATATTTGGCAGGTAAATCCCATTGATGAAGTGTTGTATTGTAATCATCAAAAAGGGGGAGATTGTTGGAATATTTTATTCCATACATTCATTAATAGTGTTTTGATGATTAAAGTTGCTAAACAAAAGCAAAACAACAAAGAAACAAAGCAAAGAATCGAAGCAGACGATGACGCAAAAAGTTGTCCAAAATGCATAACATAATGTACGTAAAGAACATATGTTAACGTACGTAAGCTGTCGAATATAACCCACGTAAGAATGAATGCTTAGCGTACGTAACCAAGTGTTTGTGAATTCAAACGAGATGAACGTTGGAGATGATGTCATGGCATAGGTCAGCATGCAACGGACATATTGACTACATATAACGTACGTAATGGGTGTTTGATTAACGTACGTAAAGGAGGAAACGAATGCTACTGGACTGAAACTGAACTAAGCTAACATACGTAACGCAGATGGAATAACGTAAGTTACTCGAGCTAACGTACGTAATAAAGAGGCCTTAACGTACGTAATAGAGTGTGAGGGAGCTAACGGCTAGTTTGATGAAAAAGGCTATAAATACCACATCATTAGTATCAAACTAAAAAAACAACTTCAAGCATTCAAGACATTGATCTGATATTCATATACATTCTATTGTTGTTGTAATATTGAGCTTATATTAATAGTTTGGGTGTTTTTACATTCAACACATACACAAGAGGTAAAAGAAAAGATACGATTAGATTTGGAGTTATTAGGATCAAGGATCCGGCATTGTTAGAATCGCAATCGCTATCTTAGTGAGGTTTATCTAGTACCGATAGAAAGCTAGAGTGGATGATTCCTTGTCCAATGAAAAAGGAAAACGGTTTAACTTGGATCGACAAAAAGACATGTAAGGGAACGGTTTTACTCGGACCGATTGAAGACGAGCCTGTAACGGTTATCAGTCGACCGATAGAAGAGAGGTGCAAAGGTTTTTCTCCAACCTCTTGAAAAAGATACCGAGATAGGACGTAGGCTCGATTATAGCCGAACCTCTATAAATTCTTGTGTCGTTTAATTTCTGCACTTTATAATTTTGCTTCCACACAACGGCGCAAATACCGATTTTGCTCCAACATCGTTCTCAGTCGGGGTTTACAGTGCGGCCCGCTAGGCTGGCTAAGTGCTTCCCGCACTTATTGGTTCCTCCCAATGCCGGCTGAGACGTACCTACAGAGTCGCGCATCAGGATTGTTGACGGATAAATATGAATTTATCATCTCTCTATTTATATTAGATATTGGATATCTAATTATGATTTATTGGGTAAATCAAATAGCAATCTTATGAATTGAAATTAAGGTACGAGGTAATTAATTTAATTCATAATTATATTTCTTAGAGAAATATATTTATATTTGATATAATTAATTAATTGGATTAAATTAATTAGTATAAATACATTGGTGATTAAACAAAGTGTATTTAATGGAGTCGTTTGACAAACGTCCAGTACACGAGTCGAGTGACTCGGCCCGTTTCCTAGCACCTTCCTAGTAGGCCGCCCCCATTCTCCCTCTCCACATGTGGTGTCTTTTTCTTGGTTGTTGGTGGAGGAGACTTTCCACTTTATTCCATATATGGTGTTAGGTGTAGATATTTTTATTATAATATCTCATCATTTTGTCTTGTGATGTGAATATAATATATATCAACACCACTCCACCAAGGAACTGACACTACCATTCGGCCGAGAGCAAAAGAGGAGAGAGGGAGAGAAAATAATATTCTTGAGGTTGTTCTTCATCTTTGAGATAAGAAATAAGCAAGAAAAATTAGTGAAAAAATTCCTACGATAACTTCCTAGCCGTGTTCTTGAAGCGGAGTTTCGTTGATTTTTTCCGGGCAACATCTGATGCATGTGAAGTAGAGACATCGTACCTTCGGTGTTTGGGACGAAAGAATTTTGTGCTCGTGCTCGGGTTCGTGATCATCATCAACTTACGAAGATATTATCAAAGGCTTCAAAGGTATGTGACTTTGAACCTTTGTCTTCGTTTGTTTTATTTTTCGTACATACATTACTTGATCGATCCTGTTTGGGATTCTTTATATTGAGTTTTATTATTCCACTGCGTACTCGATTTTGTATCTGGAATCCCAACAGTGATATCGGAGCGAGGTCTTGAGATCGTATATAAGATATTTAGCATTTGGAATGCTTGATTTGATGTTTTATGATTTGAAATCATATGATAATCGTAGATATTTTATTGTTCGTCATAGTGATATTTTTTCACAATTTGATGTTATGATATAAATCATTTTTTTTCTTGAAAATATGATTTATATAAATAATATAAAGATAAAAAATAACAGAATTTTAGAAATCTGCCCAAAAACGAGCTGTATGCCATCATTGGACGATTTATCATACAGCGTTCGAGACCTGCCGAGTGCTCCTGCATACAAAGATCAGAGCCGCCGAGCGCCGCCGCATACAACTCAGAGGTTTCCGAAGCTGCCACTGATACAAGATCACAGGTGCCGAGTCAGATCTACAACACGGACACCTAGGGCACCAGGTCTCGTTTTCAGTATATTATTCAAAAATTTATTTTCCTAATATTAAATCATTAAATTTGAAATTATTGATGAAGGGAAAATTCAATATTTTAAGGGTTTAATACGGACGAAAATTAAATTGTCGATCATTGTTGAATTGATTGGATTAACTCACACCATTGCATGTTGTATGGAATGTCTTATATGATGGTGATATAGCTCGTGTATTTAGTTTTTGATTTGTTCAATTCGATTGGGTTATAAAGGCCATTTTGAGCCTATTTATTTTTACTAGAAAATTTGTATAATAGGATGCATTTTTCAATGATGTAATTATTTATTTGGCTATGACGAAGACCGAAGACAACCGATCGAGAAGATGAAGAATCGAGACTGTATTTTTTATTTTTTTTATTGGGTCATTCGCTTGGCCCAGTACTTAGGAAAAGGTCCATGAGCTATATGTTGGTGGTAACTAGGTTGCTATTTACTGTTTTTTATTTTGAATGATTGGCTAACACAAACGCACTTATAAATGAATTAATGTACAAAGTGTAACATTAATCGCGAAATTCTCCCGACTTCAAACAGACTAAGTTTGAAAAGGTTACGAGGTTTTCTACCCTCCATCAAATTCGTGGAAAATTGATACCCGAGCTGGTGTGCTATGCTTTCGAGTTATCGGGGTAGTACATTTGGTAGAGGTTGATAAATTCTTGAGTACATTAGATGCCTTCAGTTGGTGATAAATTTCGCCCTTAGAAACTTGATAGGTTGCCGGGTGAGATTCAATAGTCAGACTGATAGACGTTGATGGTCAACTGTAATACCCGAGATCTTAGTTCTGGTTTCGTTGAACTTTTCTTCGGTCAAGCGGATTGTTTTCGTCCACATCTTTGGAAACATGTGCTTGTGTTGTGATACGTTAGGTTTCGTAGCCTGCTCGTTATTGCTTTGAATCTTAGACGGTGTGTTAATGTGATCGAGACATCGTCGAGCATCTAACCGTAATGCCGGATGATGGCCTGGGTATGGTTACAACCGTAAAGCGTAGTCGATTATGTCCGTAAGGGATTCACACATTTTGGGCAGTGGCCTGGGGGTACTCGGTTACGGCCATAAGGAGTGTATGGTTACGGCCGTAATGATGCGTTACGGCCGCAAGGCATGGGCCGGTTACGGCCATAACGCACCAGCAGTTTTTGGGCAGTAGCCCCGAGAGTTGGGTTACGGCCATAAGGGGGTGCCGAGTACGACCGTAAGGGGTGCAGGGTACGTACGTAAGGTAGAGGCCGGTACGTACGTAAGCGAGATTGACTGGGTTACGGCCGTAAGGAGTGGCTGGTTACGGCTGTAACGTGATCGGCCATATATAGGACTGGACAACGGGCAGACCTCATTTCGCCCATTTATTCACTTCTTGTTGTAGCTGTCGGACGGGCGAGATGGGAAATCGGATTCTTGGTCGATTCTACTCAATTTCTGGGCATTTTGGAGATTTTTTGTTGATTATATCAACATTAAATCCTTGTTCTTCGTCGGATCGAGGTATTTTCTTCCTTAGAACCCTAGTTGTGTAATTTTTGGGGGTTTTTTCGTGATTCTTCGATTTAATCCGAGGTTGATGAATTGATTTTGAAATTCTTGTCGTCTTGGTCATAATCTTCGGATTTTGTAACTCGTTTATCGATTTTTATCACCCGGAACATGATTCTTGATCTCTTTGAAGAAACCCTTGGATACTTGTTGTTTTTAGGGCCGATTTGGATTCCGATTAGTGTTATTGATTCGTGGTGGTGTTATTTTCATAGTATTCTTGGGGTTATCGAGTTCTTGGTTGTTTTTGGAAGTTCAAGGGTTACCCGACCGTGTCCGTTCGTTGTTCCGTTGCTCGTGGTATCGAGGCAAGTATCTTGCCCATACATTTCATGTTTCGTAGACGTAAAAGTTGGTAATTAGTTATATGTGAAATCCGAATGCTTTAATGAACATTCAAAAGGATCGGTATATTCTCGATAAATGTTGTCTTTCAAAAGATAACTCATACATTTTGGGAGTAAATGTGCTTTCCCGTATACGTGTGTTAGTGTTGCGTGGTTGTGATTATATTATATGATTATAGTAGACCTTTTCCACGGGTTGGAGATTGTGTATTGATGTGTGTACTCGTTTGGTGAATATGTGGCGTTGTGTGATATTAGTTGTTACTCCTTTGTAAGGATGTTGTGATGCTTAGTGTTGTTTGGTAATGGTATTTGCTCGTTGTTGTGTGATTGTTGTAAGTGATGTGCCACCGGGTAAGATTTGTTGAATATCCGGGATCCATCCTTGCTAGTACGAATCGGGCATGACCGTGGGGTTATCCAATCGGATATGTCTTGCGGGGACTCCGAGGTTCGTGGCTTTCTAGCCCGATGCATGGATAACTTGTGGGGTTATCAAATCCGGGTATGTCTTGCGGGGACTCCGAGGTTTGTAGCTTGTTAGCGCGATGCCGGGATAACTTATGGTTGTGGTTTGGTTGTGTGACGTACGTGTCATGGGTTGTCCAATCGGGTATGTCTCGTGGAGGCTCCGAGGTTTGTGGCTTGCTAGCCCGATGCCGGGATAACTATAAACGTATCTATGGTTGTGATTGTGTGACTATTATCACTGTGATATGTGATATTGTGTGGTTTCCATCGAGTTATTCACTCGGGTATGTTCTGTGGGAGCATCTGAGTTTCGTGGCTTGTTAGCACGGGACGCGAATAATCCATGGGAATATGTTGAGATGTTCGATTGGTTCGTGGACCCTGTGTTTGTGACCGTAATGGTATGATTGGGTCGTGGACCCCATGTTTGTTATCGGATTGGTATTTTGGAAAATGATATTTGGGATGTGCGCCTAAATGGTTTCGATAAGTGAGAATTCTCAAATGCTCCCGAGATCTTAAAATGTTTTCTCAGAATGTATATCGAGCTATGTTCCCAACTTTCGTGTTTCGAACTGTTTTACTCAAGCAAATTATCTCGGGAAGTGTGTTGCTATTTTTGTCTGGATGACTATTCACGATCATTATGTTCCTGGATTATGATGTGTATGACTTGTATTTGTATTTTATACTTGCACTAGCAAAACAGTGGAGTTTTGCTAACCTCCGAGTATTCAGGGGGTGGATGTGTGTACTGCGTCCAGGTACTTGCAGGATTGGGGAGCAAATCACAGGATCGACACGAGGGATGATGGAATGACGACGATATTAATCACACGAAGACCAGTGTTGAGTATTTTGGTAACGTCTTGTTGTTTTGTCTTTCCGTTGTGGTGTTTTCCCGTCTTATGGGAGTGTGATGTATTCTGACCCCTGCATGGCTATGAGTTGTGAGAGAGAGTTATGTATAAGTGATGTGTATGTTGTGGGAAAAGACCAAGTCGGTCTAACAGATCGTTATTTAGCCATGTCGGCATGCATTGTGTTGTTGTGATTTTTGTATTTAGCCTGGTAGAGCCTCACGGAGAGGGTCTGCGGCGCTGTAATATTCCCAAGTGGCTTGGGGGTGTTACAGAATATGGATCAGAGCTTAGGTTGCGGAAACCTAGGCTGTCGGGTCGAGTTGTGTGTTGTCGAGTCTTGTCTTGTCATATTTTGTCTGACTGAGTCGTGTCGCGATGCGTCGTCTGTGATGTCGGTCGTGATTAGTATCAAGGCGCAGCCATCATCTTCATGCGATATGTGGATGTAAGTCTCCCTACTATGTTGTGTCTCATGTTATACGAGCTTGTGTGATTTTGTGTTATGACGTGGAGTTTAAATGTGAATTGTGAATACTTAATCCATACTTGTTGATTCTCGTATTGTGCTGGAATGAAGGGTGGTGCCGGTGTATATATATATATATATATATATATATATATATATATATATATATATATATACATATTTCTTTGTATAAATCGTTTTTACAGGAGCAATGTTGATGTGGTTACGCAAGGAAAGTTTATCAACGTGATACTTTAAAGCTTTAAATATTTTGGGAAGTCACATAAATTTTATTTTAAAACATCCTTCAAGAGGGGAAAAAGTTTGATTTTCGTATGATGACCTCGAGGCCGAAAATTTTGAGAATTCAAACTACTTATATTTTATTTTCATTTTGTATTGCAATTTCAAAAATTTGATTTTAAAAACTGTAACACCCCAAATCTCAAAAGGGACATTACACACCGTAGAATCTTCACAAGGTCTACCAGGCCAACACATGACACATAATCCACAAAATAAATCCTCTAAGACACCTTAATAATAACAAGTAGGACCGCGGCCTCAGCCAAAATAGTTTAATTCAACACCAACAAAACAGAGAGTGACAAATATTCAATTGCCCACGCAGGGGACTTCAATTACATTATTAACCAATGACTGAATAAATATGGTAAAAGAAAAGACACCGACTCGAGCCTCATTATCATACTGGGCCATCCTTTGCATGCGTGTCCCGTGCCGGGTCCTCAGCTCGCCCGGTACCTAAAATACATAAGACGCATTTCCCCCATTTAAGGTGTTAACATTCGAATAGCTAGTGCAAGTACACAATTACACTACATTATATATAGATACGATTCCACACGGTTGCTCATTTAGAAAGAATTTGAAAACAATATTCCGGAATATCACATATTGCGTCAAACATCATTTTTATGACATTACATCAACTCATTTCATCACAACATTATCCATACTTGGTAACCCGCGGCCGTACCCATTAGTATTGACCCCCCAGAGGCCCCATCGAAACTGTAACCCTCATAACGAAATGTAATACATGTACTTGCCTTGAATAATGTGACGTGAAGAAAATGATGAACGGAAAAGGTCTCAGTCCGAAAAATCTCCAAATTCTGATCCTAACAACAATAGAGAGACTCAATCAACTACAATCCCGCTGAAAAACCAGGAATCATTCAATGTTCTACTCTTAGGGGCAATATACCGAACATTATGGAGGCATAAAAGGTCAAACTCGATCAACGAAGGAAAACTTGGAATTAATCCACAAAACTTCTAGGAAAACATGAACCCACGATTACAGAACTATATCTACCATTAATTGAAGCAAAAACTATTGGAAAAACGAATTATAGCCAATAACCCTAAAATTTGATAGAAGGACAATATACCTTAATTTTGTGATGAAATGGTAGAACAGAGATGATTGATTCGTGATATAATCTCCAATTCTGAGTTATAAGAAGATTGAATGCAACACCCGAGTGAAATCGCCCGAAATCGCCCCCAAGGAGTGAAAAGCCGAGAGAAAATATGGAAATGGGGGTCAAAACCCGTGTCTGTCCTATTTATACCAGGACGGAACACGGTGCAACAAATAGCCCAACTCTCCCCGTGCTTAGTGCCATGTTGCGGGACAGTACGCGAACCTGTATGTCACGGCGCAAATTTTCACGGGTCTTGCGCCGTGTTGCGAGTCAGTGTGTGTGCGTGTACGACATGGCGCACAGACACGGCGCAAAGTGCCGCGGGTCTAGCGCCGTGTTGCGACAAACGGCGCATCACCCGCGGCAGACACTCACGCAGATGTCTTGGTTCTCGGAAGCACCGTTTGACAAACGGCGCAGAACACGGCGGTAACATGAGCCATTTTCATCGCCGTTTTACACAGGTTTGGCTAGAAAGTTTCTGGTATAAACTAATGGCTCGACAATCATCGGAATGAAGATACAAGGGTAGGTTCAATGGATAAACTGAAATCCCCCATTGACGAGATGAGCATAAAAATCAACACAAGCCTCCGGCCATCCAAAGGTTGGAATAAATGAGCATTAACATCAACGCCCAAAATAATAAGAATTTACAAAAGTGACCCAAACATTTGAAAATCTAACTCGAGACCTGAACGACAACTCAGAAAGTTGTAACATAACCATAATCATTAAAGGAACTTGAAGAAGTAATGAAACGTTAGTATAGAACGAGATTTACGAGAATGGAGCCTTAATGCGGAAAAGTTACACAATAAGTAAAATCTCATAAAAACAACTCCGAAACTCATCCGGATGGTCATGGATACAGAACAAAATAGTTTCAGAATTCCAAAACAATAATAAGAGAGTCGTCCGAAATGAAAATACACTAAAAATAGAAATTACTAAAAATAGAAAGTGCGGATATTACATTCTCTCCCCCTAAAAATGAGTTTCGTCCTGAAACTTACAAAGTGAATAACTCAGGATATCTCGACTTCATATTTTCTTCCGTCTCCCACGTGGCTTCCTCTGATCCATGTCTCGACCATTGCACTTTAACCAAAGGAATGGTTTTGTGCCTAAGCTGCTTCACACGATGCTACAAAATCTGAATCGGTCTCTCTTCAAAGGTAATGTCGGGACCCAACTCAATTTCTCCAAAATCAATAATATGGCTAGGGTCCGGTACATACTTCTTAAACTGAGAAACATGAAACACGTTATGCACGTGACTTAAGGACGGCGGCAATCCTAACCGATATGCAAGCTCTCCAACTCTCTCTAAAATCTCGAATGGTCCAATATATCTCGAACTAAGTTTACCCTTCCGGCCGAAGCGATAAACTCCCCGTATTAGTGACACCTTCAGCAAAACATGGTCTCCCACCTCAAACTCCAACGGTCGGAGATGCGTGTCGGCATAAGACTTCTGTCGACTTTGGTCCGTTAACAACCTAACATGAATCATAAGAATCTTCTCTCTCGTCTCAACTACCATATCTGGTTCAGTGCCAGTCAACTTAGATGCATCATCCCAACACAACGGCGATATGCATCTCCTTCCATACAATGCCTCAAATGGTGCCATTTTGATCGAGGCGTGCCAACTATTGTTGTACGTGAACTCGATCAACGGCAAGTGTGACTCCCAATCATATTTCCAGTCTAAAGCAAAGGCTCTCAACATATCCTCCAGCATCTGTATCGTCCGATCCGACTGTCCGTCTGTCTGAGGGTGGTAGGATGTACTGAGTCTCAACTCAGTTCCCAAAGCTCGATGAACAGCCTGCCAAAAATGTGATACAAGCCGGCTATCTCGATCCGAAAGAATACTCTTAGGGGTCCCATGCAACCTCACGATCTCTGCAATAAACACTCATGCTAGTCTCTCCGGCCCCCAAATATCCTTAATGCCCAGAAAATGAGCGGATTTGGTTAGTCAATCAACAATAACCCAAATCATGTTCATTCTCGTCCGAGTCCTAGGCATACTGGTAACAAAATCCATGGAAATGTCCTCTCACTTCCACTCCGGAATGGGAAGTGGTCGTAATAACCCCGCGGGTCACTGATGCTAGATCTTAACCTGCTGACATGTCAAACAATTGGACACAAACTCGCTAACGTCCGTCTTCAAATTGCTCCACCAGTAGTTACTCCTTACATCTTTGTACATTTTGCTCGTACCCGGATGTATGGAATAAGGCGTAGTATGAGCTTCACTCAAGATCTTCTGTCTCAACTCAAAATCACTCGGTACACATAATTTGCCGCAAAACCTCAAAATTCCATCATCCTGAACCACAAATCCAGGGGCTTTCCCCTTCTTCACGTCCTCCCTCAACTGGACTAAAAATGGATCATTTTATACTGTCTCGCCTTGATATCATCAACCAAAGACGAAGTGATTTCTAACACACATAACTGACCCTGAACTCTCTAAACCCAAAATTCGATATCCTGACAAATCAAATCCTGCTGGATCCTGCTTTGATGCGTAATTACCTCTAACATATGTAACGCCATCGGCTTACGACTCAACGCATCTGCCACAACATTGGCCTTGCCCGGATGATAAAGAATCTCGAGATCGTAATCTTTAATTAACTCTAACCACCTATGCTTTCTCATGTTCAACTCTTTCTGACTAATGATATACTTCAGACTCTTGTGATCCGTGTAAATCTTACGCGACGACCCATAGAGATAATGCCTCCAAATTTTTAAAGCGAAGATGACCGCAGCTAACTCTAAATCACGTGTAGGGTAATTTGCTTAGTAAGGTTTCAACTGACGGGACGCATAAGCAATAACCCTATCTATCTGCATCAAAACACATCCGAGCCCGAGGCCCGAAGCATCATCATACACCACAAAATCTTCGTTCCCCTGAGGCAAAGCTAACACTAGTGCGGTAGTCAACCATCTCTTCAACTCATCAAAGCTATTCTGCCTATCTGCATCCCACTCGAACTTCTGAGTCTTCTGGAGTAACTGAGTGAGTGGTCTAGCGATCTTAGAAAATCCTTCAACAAACCTACGGTGATAGCTCGCAAGTCCTAGAAAACTCCTCACTTCCTTCACATTCTTAGGCGGTTCCCATGCCATCACTTCCTCTATCTTCTGCGGATCTACTCAAACTCCCTCCACTGAAATCACATGCCCGAGGAATATCACTCCCTTGAGCCAAAATTCACACTTAGAGAACTTCGCATACAACTCTTCCGCTTTCAAAATGTCTAATACAGTCCAGAGATGTAAAGCGTGCTCCTCCTGACTCTGTGAATAGATAAGAATGTCGTCGATAAAGACGACCACAAATTTGTCCAGATACTCAATAAAAATTTTGTTCATCAACTGCATGAACACTGCTGGGGCATTGGTTAGCCCAAAAGGCATAACCACAAACTCATAATGGCCATATCTCGTCTGAAAATCAGCTTTCGGTATATCACTATCCCGAATCCTCAACTGGTAGTAGCCCGACATAAATCAATCTTCGAGAAGACTGTCGCTCCCTGATGCGGATCAAATAAGTCGTCAATTTGGGACAAAGGGTATTTGTTTTTTATGGTAAACTTGTTCAATTCGCGATAGTCGATACATAAATGAAGCGATCCATCCTTCTTTTTAACAAAAAGAACAGACGCACCCCAAGGTGATGCGCTCGGCCATATATACCCTTTATCTAGCAATTCCCCCAACTATTTCTTCAACTCTAACATATCCGACGGTGCCATAAGGTACGGTGCTCGAGAAACAGGAGCCACTTTCGACTCTAGATCAATAGGAAACTCAACCTCTCGCTGGGGTGGTAATCCCGGCAAATCATCCGGAAATACGTCAGGATATTCGCTAACAACTGGAATCGACGACATGTCAACTCCACCATCTTTCGCCTTCAGAGCGTAACACCAATAGCCGACACATCCTTGGTTCAGAAGTTTCATCGATTTCAAGGCACTAGTCATATTTCTCGATCTACCCGGGCTTACAACCAATAAGAGTATTCTATGTGCCATCCTCGGCCACTATCGAGATACAGTAGAACCTCTATATTTTAATACTCGATAAATTAATAACCTCGATAAAATTAATAATTTGTCCGGTTCAAACTTGGGACCAGTACAAAATTAGACCCCAATCGATAAAATAATAAAATAATAATTTTTTTGAAATCCCAATGTAAATATATTGGTCCCAGCGAAACTATAAATTAATAATTACTAAAATATTCCAAAATTCTAGAATTGTGTAGTAAAAAATGAATCTATAGTCACTTGTTTTTTTGTGAACTTCAAATCTATATTGAGTTCATCTTTAAATCTCCCAATTGCACTTAAGAGTTGAGGCACTATATTCTCGTATTGCAACAAAAAGTTGTGAAGAGTTGTTGCCGCTTGCAATGCTTTTTTCCGAGTGACCGGTTCCAAAGGTACTGAATCATCATCAACTTCATCATCAACAGAATTTTGAACGGTATCCACGATAATTTCTTCAATGCTTTGAACCTCGTAACATTCATTATTTTCACCTGGATAATCCAACAACTCATTCACATCCATTTTATGCCGATAATGCATTCCCGTAATCAAGTTCTCAAGCTCACGAATGTCTTCTCCAGAATTTACATCGTTTAAATCATTTGAGCCGGTTGGATTAGCCGAACGAATTTTACAGTGTCGAAAGCAATTTGCTATGGACTCTTGTTTCACATTTCTCCAAGCCGAGATGGCCAAGTCGATGCATTAATTTGAGAGTTGCTCACGAATATAAGCCAACTTTTAAATTAAGAATTTATTAATTTAACGATATAATAATATCTCGCTAAATTAATAAAATATCCCGGTCCCAATATTATTAATTTATAGAGGTTTTACTGTAGTACGACTCTGATAGTTCATGATAGCACCGTGACGATCCAACCAATCGTCCCCGAGAATCAAATCCTCACCCTTAAGGTCTACAACAATGAGGTTCGAGGGCCAATCCCAGCTCCCGATCCTCACTGGGCAATCTCTAACCTCCTGGTTCCCAATCATACGATCCCCACTAGGCATACCCACTATGAACGGTTCACACTCGAATAAGAAGTCAATACCGATACGACATATACAATCCGAAGTAATAAAAGAGTGAGTAGCACCCAAATCAAAAAGCACCAAAACCGGATGAGAAAGAATATGAGTGGTACCTGATGCAGCCGGAGCATCTGTCTCCTCCGTGCATCTCATTTGATACAAACGAGGGTGTACTGACCCCGAACTAGATACTGCTCGGCGGTCCGGCTGGCCCCAAACCCTACCACGGCCTGAACTCTGAGGGGTATGAATGACTGGTGTCTTCTGGTCAACACTGTTCTTCTTATGCACTAAGGTGGAAGTCGGAGCTCTGGCTGCTCTGGTATCCCTCTCACAGTTGGCTGCCCGATGTCCACTCTTTCCGCATGTGAAGCAAGTAACGAACGAATAAGGACAATCTTTCACTACATGCTCGGGACGATTGTACTTAAAGCAAACTCTAGCACCAGGGACTGAGGACTGAACCAGATGGTTACTCTGGAAACCTCCAGCCTAAGGGAACGATCTCTTCACCAATGCAGGAGCAGACTGAGACTTCGAAAATCGACCACCCTTACCGGCTGAAAAACAGCCAACAGTCTTCTGTTTCTTTGCCTTGGAACCCAACTCTGACTCTGGAACTGCCATCTCAATCACTAGAGCGCGATCCTGGTACTCCTTCAATGTGGCTCACATGAGTGGTGCCATGCTATTTCTGATATGAGGCTTCATGCGCATATTAAGTAGCGAATCTTATTAGCCTCGGTCCTCACTTACTCTTTCACATATCCCAACTGCTGGTTATAAGTGATGATGGCCTGAGAGATCGCTACATCCTGAGGCATAGCAGTAAAGAACTCCATGATCCTACGCTCCTCAACCGGCGGTGAGCAGTATTCCGCTTCCATAGCAGTCTTAAACTCATCCCAGATGGCTAAACGGTCCCTGGGCATCACAGCCTCCCACCACTCCGCAGCTTCCCGATCCAGGAGGTACTGAGCAATAGGTACCCTCCTGTAGTCAGGACAAGCTACAGCATCGAACGTCCTACCCATCTGAAGAATCCAATTCTCCCAACCTAGGGAGTCAGTAGAGCCAGCGAAACGAGGGGGTGCATCTAAGTCACTTTCTGAAGCCATTTACTAGCTTCATCTTCCGAAGTCGGGGGCGGATTCCGACGCCCACCGTGAGCTATCTGAGCGGCTGATCTACCAACTACTGAAGTACAGTAGTAGCTCCCATGTCGGCATTATTATCCGACGGTTGATCCTGACTGACTGATAAATTCTGCTGCCAGTCAGAACTCAAGGGTAGAGTATTCGACACTGAATGAGAGGCCGAATCTGCAGAGGACTGAGAAAGCGGAACTTCCTCACTACTGGCACCACGGCCACGGCCTCGGCCGCGTCCCCTAGCTGGTCTACCGTGACCTCTCAACATACTGAAGAAAAGAGTTGTAAAGAACAAGATCAGAAGAATTCACAGTTTACAAAGTTGGTACCACAACTCACAATTCCAATCTACACAAGGGAAATATAAAATACAGAAATACAAGAGTTCGAGGAGATTTACAGCCACGGGTCGCACAAAGAGATGGTAGCACGATGATATTAGGCTCAACGACTGACTCTTACGACATGACTGACAGACCCAGAATTAACCAACATCCTAGGCATTCATAACCTAAGGCTCTGATACCATTCTGATACCATAAATGTAACACCCCAAATCTCAAAAGGGACATTACACGCCGTAGAACCTTCACAAGGTCTACCAGGCCAACACATGACACATACTCCACAAAATAAATCCTATAAGACACCTTAATAATAATAATAATAAGTAGGTCCGCGGCCTCGTACCAAACAATTTAATTCAACACCAACAAAACAGAAAGTGACAAATATTCAGTTGCCCACGCAGGGGACTTCAATTACATTATTAACAAATGACTGAATAAATATGGTAAAAGAAAAGGCACCGACTCGAGCCTCATCATCATGCTGGGCCATTCTTTGCATGCGTTTCCCGTGCCGGCTCTTCAGCTCGCCCGGTACCTGAAATGCATAAGACGCATTTCTCCCATTTAAGGGGTTAACATTCGAATAGCTAGTGCAAGTACACAATTACACTACATTATATACAGATATGATTCCACACAGTTACTCATTTAGAAAGCATTTGAAAACAATATTCCGGAATATCACATATTGCGTCAAACATCATTTTATGACATTACATCAACTCATTTCATCATAACATTATCCGTACTTGGTAACGTGCGGCCGTACCCATTAGTATCGACCCCAGAGGCCCCATTGGACCGTCCCTGGGTGGGAAACCACTTCCGAGGCTGTACCCATTAGTATTGCCCCCCCAGAGGACCCGTCGGACCATCCCTGGGTGGAAGAACATCAACACACATACACGGTATCAAAATTCATAATCGTATCGAAATCGTAACCCACATAACGAAATGTAATACATGTACTTACCTTGAAAAATATGACATGAAGAAAATGACGAACGAAAAAGGTCTCGGTATTGAAAATCTCCAAATTCCGATCCTAACAACAATAGTGACTCAATTAACTACAATCCGCTGAAAAACCAGGAATCATTCGAAGTTCTACTCTTAGGGGCAATATATCGAACACTACGGAGGCATAAAAGGTTAAACTCGATCAACGAAGGAAAACTTGGAATTAATCCACAAAACTTCTAGGAAAACATGAACCCACGATTACACAACTATAATCTACCATTAATTGAAGCAAAAATGATTGGAAAAACGAATTATAGCCAAGAACCGTAAAATTTGATAAAAGGACAATATACCTCAATTTATTGATGAAATGGTGGAAGGGAGATGATTGATTCGTGATATAATCTCTAATTATGAGTTATAAGATGGTTGAATGCAACACCCAAGTGAAATTTCCCGAAATCGCCCCCAAGGAGTGAAAAGCCGAGAGAAAATGTGGAAATGAGGGTCAAAACCCGCGTCTGTCCTATTTATACCAGGACGGAACACGGCGCAGCAAACGGCCCAACTATCGCCGTGTTTAGTGCCGTGTTGCGGGACAGTATGCGAGCCTATACGATATGGTGCACGGACACGGCGCAAATTGTCGCGGGTCTTGCACCGTGTTGCGAGTCAGTGTGCGTTCCTGTACGACACGGTGCACAGACACGGCACAAAGTGTCGCGGGTCTAGCACCATGTTGCGACAAACGGCGTATCACCGTGGCAGACACTCGCACGGGTGTCTCGGTGCTCGGCAGCACCATTTGACAAACGGCGCAGAACACGGCGGTAACATGATCCGTTTTCATCGCTGTTTTGCACAGGTTTGGCCAGAAAGTTTCTGGTATAAACTAATGGCTCGGCAATCACCAGAATGAAGATACAAGGGTAGGTTTAATGGATAAACTGAAATCCCCCATTGACGAGATGATCATAAAAATCAACACATGCCTCCGACCATCCGAAGGTCGGAATAAACGAGCATTAACATCAACTCCCAAAATAATAAGAATTTACAAAAGTGACCCAAACATTCGAAAATCTAACTCGAGACCTGAACGACAACTCAGAAAGTTGTAATATAACCAGAATCATTAAAGGAACTTGAAGAAGTAATGAAACGTTAGTATAGAATGAGATTAACGAGAATCAAGCCTCAATGCGGAAAAGTTACATAATAAGTAAAATCTCATAAAAACAACTCCGAAACTCATTTGGATGGTCATGGATACAGAACAAAATAGTTTCAGAATTCTAAAACAATAACAAGTGAGTCATACGAAATAAAAATACACTAAAAATAGAAAGTGCGGATATTACAAAAACTCAATTGAGGTCTACCAAAAATTTACTTGAGACGTGACTTTCGCTTTTAACTTTCCGGTTTCATGAATTTCGGTTAAAAGGTAAGTGGTAATGATGTTATTGTTATTTCGACTATAATGCTCAGAGTTGTAATTAAAATGAGGTGTGAACGATGAATGGTTCAGCATGTACTCATTGTGTTAGTCCTCTTTACTGAGAGGTGGAATTTTGGTTTTGAATGTAAGTTGTATTTTGAGGGCCGCTCGCGGGATTATGTAATCATGTGAATCAACGGCGTTTGGATTCGTATGTTGTTTATTTGTAGCCTTCGATTTTGGTATTGTTTGGTATATGTTCATAAACGTGTTGCTGAATTAGAGCAGTTAGCGCACGCCAAGTGTGAAGATAGCGCGCGCTAACATGGCATGGCTAGCGCACGCTAAGTCTCTGTTGTAGCATGCGCTAATCAGTTTGTACAGAAGCTATGGAACTGCATTTTCACCGAGGTCTAACTTTTGCAATCGTTAGACCGATCATCTGTGACTGTATTCTATGTGTGTTGTCTAATGATAACAATTGTTGTGTGTGATTATGTGTTATGATTTTTCTTTGCGTTAGGTGGTTACTTGTTAATATGCCGAGGGGCAGAGGTCGTGGTCGTAACCGTGGCACTGATAGCCACGGGGAGCAGACGCGGGGCCGAGAGAATAGTGCTGGGAATGATTTTGGTATTGGTGTTGCTACTATATTGCAACAAGTAGCAGCACATATGACTCAGTTGACACAGGCGGTGCAACACAACACTGACGTGACTCAGAACATAGGTGTAAATCAATGGATTCGGGAGGTAGTTCGTATGAATCCCCCTTGATTCTCTGGTGTTGCGGATGCATTGGGCTGGGATGGTTGGCTTCTTCAATTGGGAAAGATATTCGAGGCAGTTGATTTCCCCAAAGAGCGGAAGGTGCCTATCGCCCAGTACCTTCTTGATAGAGATGCTGTTAATTGGTGGGAAGCTGTTAAACCTCGTGATCGTGATGTCACGTGTGCGGAGTTCCAGGAATTTATGGAAGCTGAGTTTTGTCCGAAATCGAATAGAGATCAGAGGATTCATGATTTTTATTTGGCAGAACGGCATGACGTATCGGTGTCGCAAGCTATCATTGAATATAGAAAACAACTCAGTTGTATGCGAGATCATATGATAACTGAAGAAGAGAAGATCCGTCATTTCGACATGCGGATAAAGCCTGAGATTCACTTGCACTCCGACTAGTATATGTCGGGATTCACTTTCACTTCGTTGAGAGATTATCTAGATCGAGCCTTAGCCTACGAGCAGGCTTTGTTATCTCAGGATCGTGTGTCCGAGTCGAAGAAACAGAGGAGGTCCGATGACCTTATGGGCAGTACAGGAGTCGGTGTTTCAGATTGCAATGCGGTAGTCTTTCTATTGTGAAGCTTCATCGTTCCATGAGTGGAGCTAAAAGTTCCAAGTCGTCAACTTTGACTCCTGGTAAAGCCAGAAGGTGTTTTAACTGCAATGTGTAGGGGCATGTTCGTGCACATTTCCCTTCTCGACTAGTAACGTGTTACAAGTGCAGACTCGTGGAACACCAGGTTCAGTTTTGCGAGTTGGTCACCGAGCCTCCCAAGGCACGGACTTGAGCACTGATATCAGGATCGACTCTGAGAAGTCCCTGAGAAGTGTAGTCTACCAGCTGCATGTTATGTTATTTCCTTGCTTTGTTGTTTCGAATTTCGGGGATAAACTTCTTTTATTAAAAGCGGATCGGATTTTGAACTTCTGTATTTTTAACTCTATCAACTCGTTTGTGTTCGTTGATATTTTCTGAACTTGTTCTATTCTTCACTTTTTGTTGTTCGAATGAGTTGTGGTATTGTTTCGGATTAATCTGTTTGTCTTTGTGACTTTTTCCGAATTCGGTTCCATTCCCGTGAATCTTATGCAAATGAATATCTTGTAGTTTTTACCAGATCATCTATTGTCTTGATTCGAGGTGTGAACTTCGGAATTGCTATTCGATTTTAGTTGTTCGTTGTGCTTCAAACTTGGTCGTTTGACCGCTGTTGTTTCGATCGTTTGTTATCCGGTTTTTGTTGATCTCGTATCGTGATTTTTGAGTGTTCGGATCACTTCGTAATTTCCTTAAGTTCGAGAAATTAGCTTCATATTCGACCTTCCAAACCTTGGGCTGTTGGAATTTCGTATTTGTTCAGCGATTAACTCGTGTTTTGACTGCTGTGCTATTCGGGTTAGTCAACCATATCGATTTTTTGTTCGTTACGTTTTGTTATCATTCTGGCGTAGCAATATGGATGGTAGTAGCTACCTACTGCATGTGATTCGTTGCAGATCATCGATAGCGGATAACGTGTGTTATATGAGATTGTCTTGCACTGATTGTTTCCTGTTTTAAGTTTTGGGGACGAAACTTCTTTTAAGAGGGGTAGAATGTAATACCCAAGATCTTCGTTCCGGTTTCGTTGAACTTTTCTTCAGTCGAGCGGATTGTTGTCATCCACGTCTTTGGAAACGTGTGCTTGTGTTGTGATACATTAGGTTTCGTAGCCTGCTCATTACTGCTTTGAATCTTAGATGGTGCGTTAGTGTGATTGAGACGTCGTCGAGCATCTATCCGGACTGCCGGATGGTGGCCTAGGTCGGGTTACGGCCGTAAGTCATGGCCGATTACGGACGTAAGGGATTCACACATTTTGGGCAGCGGCCTGGGGGAACTCGGTTACGGCCGTAAGGAGTGTATGGTTACGGCCGTAATGACGCGTTACGGCCGCAAGGCATGGGCCGGTTACGGCCGCAACGCACTAGCAGGTTTTGGGTAGTAGCCCCGAGAGCCGGGTTACAGTCATAAGGGGGTGCCGAGTACGGCCGTAAGGGGTGCCGGATATGTACGCAAGGCATAGGACGGTACGTACGTAAGCGAGATTGACCGGGTTATGGCCGTAAGGAGTGGCCGGTTACGGCCGTAACGTGATCGGCCATATATAGGCCTGGGCGACGGGCATACCTCATTTCACCCATTTCTTCACTTCTTGTTGCGGCTGTCGGACGGGAGAGATGGTAAATCAGATTCTTGTTCGATTCTACTCAATTTCTGGGCGGTTTGGAGATTTTTTGTCGATGATATCAACATCAACTCCTTGTTCTTCGTCGGATCGAGGTATTTTCTTCCTTAGAACCCTAATTGTGTAATTTTTGGGGGTTTCTTCATGATTCTTCAATTCAATCCGAGGTTGATGAATTTATTATGGAATTCTTGTTGTCTTGGTCATAATCTTCGGATTTTATAACTCGTTTATCGATTTTTATCACCCAGAACATGATTCTTGATCTTTTTGAAGAAACCCTCGGATCCTTGTTGTTTTTAGGGTCGTTTCGGATTCCGATTAGTGTTATTGATTCGTGGTTGTGTTATTTTCGTAGTATTCGTGGGGTTGTCGAGTTCTTGGTCATTTTTGAAAGTTCAAGGGCTACCCGACCGTGTCCATTCGTTGTTCCATTGCTCGTGGTATCGAGGCAAGTATCTTTCCCATACATTTCATGTTTCGTAGACGTAAAAGTTGGTAATTGATTATATGTGAAATCCGAATGCTTTAATGAACTTTCAAAAGGATCGGTATATTCTCGATAAATGTTGTCTTTCAAAAGATAACTCGTACATTTTGGGAGTAAATGTGATTTCCCGTATACGTGTGTTAGTGTTGCGTGGTTGTGATTATATTATGTGATTATAGTAGACCTTTTCCATGGGTAGGAGATTGTGTATTGATGCGTGTACTCGTTTGGTGAATATGTGGCGTTGTGTGATATTAGTTGTTACTCCTTTGTAAGGATGTTGTGATGCTGAGTGTTGTTTGGTAATGGTATTGGCTTGTTGTTGTGTGATTGTTGTAAGTGATGTGCCACCAGGTAAGATTTGTTGAATCTCCGGGATCCGTCCTTGCTAGTACGGATCGGGCATGACCGTGGGGTTATCCAATAGGGTATGTCTTGTGGGGACTCCGAGGTTCATAGCTTGCTAGCCTGATGCCGGGATAACTTGTGGGGTTATCCAATAGGGGTATGTCTTGCGGGGACTCCGAGGTTCGTAGCTTGTTAGCATGATGCCGGGATAACATATGGTTTTGGTTTGGTTGTGTGACGTATGTGTCATGGGTTGTCCAATCGGGTATGTCTCGTGGAGGCTCCGAGGTGCGCGGCTTGCTAGCCCGATGCTGAGATAACTACGAGCGTATGTATGGTTGCGATTGTGTGACTGTTGTCACTGTGATATGTGATATTTTATGGTTTCCATCGGGTTATTCACTCGGGTATGTTCTATGGGAGCATCTGAGGTTCATGGCTTGTTAGCACGTGATGCGAATAATCCATGGGAATATGTTGAGATGTTCGATTGGGTCGTGGACCCTGTTTTTGTGACCGGAATGGTATGATTGGGTCGTGGACCCCATGTTTGTTATCGGATAGGTATTTTGGAAAATGATCTTTGGGCTGTGCCCCTAAATGGTTTCGATAAGTGAGAATTCTCAAATGTTTTTAAAACTCCCGAGATCTTAAAATGTTTTTTGAGAATGTATATCGATCTATGTTCCCAACCTTCGTGTTTCAAACTGTTTTATTCAAGTAAATTATCTCGGGAAGTCTGTTGCTATTTTTGTCTGGATGACTATTCACGATCATTATGTTCCTGGAGTATGATGTGTATGGCTTGTATTTATATTTTATATTTGCACTAGCAAAACAGTGGAGTTTTGCTAACTCCCGAGTATTCAGGGGGTGGATGTCTGTATTGCGTCCAAGTACTTGCAGGTTTGGGGAGCAAATCACAGGATCGGCACGACGATACTAATCACATGAAGACCAGTATTGAGTATTTTGGTAATGTCTTGTTTTTTTATATTTCTCTTCTGGTATTTTCCCATCTTATGGGAGTGTGATGTATTCTGACCCCTGCATGGGTATGAGTTGTGAGAGAGAGTTATGTATAAGTGATGTGTATGTTGTGGTAAAAGACCAAATCAGTCTAACGGTTCGTTATTTAGCCATGTCGTCATGCATTATGTTGTTGTGATTTCTATATTTAGCCTGGTAGATCCTCACGGAGAGGGTCTGCGGCTTTGTAATATTCCCGAATGGCTTGGGGGTGTTACATCAACAACTTAGATAGTACGAATTGCCAAGAAACCTGATAGATTAAGGGCATGATGACTAGGGGTAAAAGAAGATCGAATCATCCGTTAGACAGGTTGGTGTTGGACACCACTTTACAGAAATTAATAGGCAAGAAACTTGATAGGTTGCGTCTGTTAAAATTTGTAAAGAACTCAATCACCACTAAGTAGTCGATCTAACCATGACTTCCGGGTTATAAAATGGGAGTGTGTAATTCCAATAAAATTAGTGGGAGCTGAGACCAGAATTATGCAAGCCCTTAAATTCTATACTCGGTCATAATAAAACAAGTCACTAATTCAATCTTGTCTAAATCAATGCATAGAAACGAAACTATATCTCTCTAAATGGCAAAGAACCCACTTGCAATACTACTTGAAAAAAAACTCCTGACTGGATCCAACTTTGTTGACTGGCTGCGGAATCTGATGATTGTACTCAGCATGGAGTCTCTGGGATACGTCTTGGAGGCAGACATTCCACCGACTCCAGTTCGGACTAGGGGTAATCAGGAAGAAATTGACGTCAATGAAAAATGGGTCAAGGATGATGTGCTGGTACGTGGCTTTATGATGGGCTCAAAGACTAATGAGCTGCAGAGAGCGCACGAGAAAATGACTTCTGCTAGGCAGATTCTTGCACATTTGACCTAGGTTTATGGAGAGCACAGTAGGACTGCTAGATATGAGATATCAAAGCAGTTATTCAGTGCTAGGATGAAATAAGGGGAGAAAGTGGGAGACCACGTCCTCAAAATGATCTCCATGATTGAGAGGCTCGAGGTGCTCGCCTTTCACATGGATTTATCCCTACAAATTGATCTCATCCTTCAATCTCTACCTGACTCCTTCACGCAGTTTGTAATGAATTTCAACTTTAATGAAATTCCATGCACATTAGCTGGCCTAATAAACAAACTGGTTGTTGGAGCAAGATTGGTATATGCGCCGTTGTGCGGAAACGTGAATATAAAGTGCGGAAATAAAACAACACACGGATTTATAGAGGTTCGGCCAAACGTGCCTACGCCCTCTCTCGATGTATCTTTTTCTATAGGTTAAAGATCAAAACCTATGCCCCTCTCTTCAATTGGTCGAGGGATTACCGTTACAAGCTCGTCTTCTATCGGTCCGAGTAAAACCGCACATACTTGTCTTTTTGTCGGTCCAAGTTAAACCGTTTTCCTTTTCTATTGGACAAGAAATCAACCACTCTAGCTTTCTATGGGTACTAGATAAACCTCACGAAGATATCGATTGCAATTCTAATAATGCCGGATCCTTGATCCTAATAACACCGAATCCAATCGTATCTTTTCTTTTTCTCACTCGTGTATGATTTTGTGTATAACACTCAATCACTCTAATTTAAGCTCAAGAACAACAACTATAATGTTTACAATGATATCTCAAGTGTATATGAATTGCTCAATGTTGTTGTGTGGATTGATACCAACTCACTTGGTATTTATAGCCTTCTTCCACAAACTAGCCGTTGCTGCCAGTTGACTTGCTAGCGTGCGCTAGCTCTTCCCCTTAGCGTGCGCTATCGCACATTTTTGCCTTAGCGTACGTTATGAACTGCATGTTACGTACGTTAACGTCTTCCACTTTTAGTCCAGTGGCTACTGTCTCTGATTGTTAGCGTGCACTAATACTTCTTCTGTAGCGTGCGCTAATCATGCATCATTGCATGCGTCATATATCCGTTTATACTTTTTTACTTGAAGCAGATTCTCCCCAATGGATTGATTGACTTGATTCAAACTTTGATATTTAGCATGCGCTAAATATCATCTCTTGCGTGCGCTAAGCTTACTTCATTGCATACGTCATTCTGTGTTTGAATTCTCTTCACAACGGTAATATTGGCTCGATAGCGTGCGTTAATCCTTATGTGTAGCGTGTGCTATCCTCATCAGGTAACTCCACTTCAGGTTACTTCAAACTCGTCTGATCTGCAGCTGGGACCCGTTAGCGTGCGCTAACGTATATATATCTAGCGTGCGCTAGCTTTGTATTTTGTCCATCTTTTTGCGTCTTCGTCTGCTTCGATGTTTTGCTTCGCCTCGATGTTGTTTTGCTTTGTTTAGCAACTTAAACATCAAAACACTATTTATTAATATGTGGAATAAATATTCCAACAATCTCCCCTTTTTTGATGATTACAAAACAACTCTTTGAATTGGATAAAACCTGCAAAAAGAAAAATATATGTATATGTATGTTTCAAAGTTTTCGACTTTGATCGTTTCGTTAGTTTCACCAATCCTTTTTCTTTTTCTGTTATTTTCGACTTCTTCGTTTTTCATTTTTCAACTCCTTCGTTTCTCCCCCTTTTTGTATGCTTTCTTCTCCTTTTTATTATTTATTTTTCTCGTCATATCTTTCATGACGCTTTTATCCGATTCAACTTCCTCTCCCCCTTTTTGTACTCAGCAAAAAGTGTAGAAAATATAAAGAATACCAATAAAATATGCATGAATATAAAATCCATAGAAAATATCTCCCCCTGAAAATATTATCTCCCCTTTAAAAATATTACTCCCCCTGAGTATAATACCAATTGTTAAAAATTAGTTTTTAGGGATCCAACCGAAAGTCGGTTTTTCTTTGGAGACGTAGACAATATTTGGAACAATTGTTCCTTTAGGAACCCAAATTTTCTTAACTTTAATCGTCCGTCTTGGGCTTTTACAGTTTGAAAATGTGATGCCCGATTTTCAAATATTTTTCACACCGGGATATTTTGAAATTTACGGATTCATTTTTAAAACGTGGTTTGAATCCTAACCCCTCTTTATTTAAAGTATATTTTTGAACCGAGAGCATATTTTCAAATTTCTCGTTTTCGAGAGAAGATTTCTTCGTTAAATTTTTTAGCTCGGTTTGAACTTTAACAAGACCATTCTTTAAAATATTCTCATTTTCAATGCATTTAGAATGATCGATTTCGACAAATTTTCCCTTTTCAAGAATTTTGGAATTTCCAATTTCCAAAGATTTATATTTAGTTTGAAGGGGTTTAATTTCTTTTAAAGTATTTTGATAATCGGTATGTAATAACTCGAATGCTTCAAAAAGTTCGTCGTAAGAGTTACTTACTTGGCTTTTGACATCGCTGTCGTCGAATGAACTTCGGGCCATGAGCGCGAGATTATTTTGATCGATGAAATTATCATCAGGATCTTCATCACTCCATGTTGCAACTAAGACCTCCTTGGGTTTAACCCGACAATTCTTAGCAAAGTGGCCTGGTTTACCACATAATCGACAAGTATTGTCGAATTTCTTAGATTCGCCCTTTTGGATGTCCTGCTTCCTCCGGTTTAATAAGTATTGGAACTTATTAATATTCTTGGCATAGTATGCCGTTCTTCATCGCTTTCGTCCACCGAGATTTCTTCTTTCTTTCTTGACATCTTAGCCGTCATGGCTATCGACCTTTCCTTCGGTTTCGATTTGGCATTCCGAGATTTTAGAACAATCTCGTAGTTCATAAGAGAACCAACGATAGCACTAAAATTGAGAGTATTTAAATCTTTTGATTCCATTATTGCCGTAACCATACCGTCCCATTCTCGAGGTAGAAATCGGAGAATTTTCTTTACTTTCTCACTACTCGAAAGTGGTTTCCCGAAACATGCTAATTCATTAGTGATGACCGAAAAGCAGTGGAGCATTATAGTGATGGATTCATCGTCCTTCATTTGGAATAATTCGTACTCGTGAAGGAGCATGTTTATCTTCGTCTCCTTGACTTGAGACGTACCCTCGTGTGTTACCTCAAGCATTTTCCAAAATTCTTTGGCACTATTATACGATGATATCCGGTTGTGTTCTTCCGGATTTAAGGCACAATAAAGAAGTTGAGTTGCCTTACAATTGTAGTGGTCATTTTTCCAATCGGAATCGTCATATTCTTCGAAAGTTTTAAGCGTACCGTTGGAATTCGTCGGAATTTTCGGACCAAGACAAATCACCTTCCAAAGCTCGATGTCATATGCTCGGATGAATATAGACATCGTCTTCTTCCACATCATGAAGTTTGAGCCATCAAAAAATGGTGGTCGGTTGAGAGCAAGGCCTTCGACGGGAGCAAGTTGAAACGCCATTGGATCTTTTGATCTTGGATGTCAAGCCGCCTATAGGAGTACCTCTCCGATACCAATTGTTGGAGCAAGATTGGTATAAGCGCCATTGTGCGGAAGCGTGAATATAAAGTGCGGAAATAAAACGACACACGGATTTATAGAGATTCGGCCAAACGTGCCTACGTCCTCTCTTGATGTATCTTTTTCTATAGGTTAAAGATCAAAACCTCTGCACCTCTCTTCAATCGGTCGAGGGATTACCGTTACAAGCTCGTCTTCTATCGGACTGAGTAAAACCGCTCGTACTTGTCTTTTTGTCGGTCTAAGTTAAACCGTTTTCCTTTTCTATTGGACAAGAAATCAATCACTCTAGCTTTCTATGGGTACTAGATAAACCTCACGAAGATATCAATTGCAATTCTAATAATTCCGGATCCTTGATCCTAATAACACCGAATCCAATCGTGTCTTTTCTTTTTCTCACTCGTGTATAATTTTGTGTATAACACTCAATCACTCTAATTTAAGCTCAAGAACAACAACTATAATGTTTACAATGATATCTAAGTGTATATGATTTGCTCAATTTTGTTGTGTGGATTGATACCAACTCACTTGGTATTTATAGCCTTCTTCCACAAACTAGCCGTTGCTGTCAGTTGACTTGCCAGCGTGCGCTAGCTCTTCCCCTTAGCGTGCGCTATCGCACATTTTTGCCTTAGCATACGTTATGAACTGCATGTTAGGTACATTAACTTCTTCCAGTTTTAGTCCAGTGGCTACTGTCTCTGACTATTAGCGTGCGCTAATACTTCTTCTGTAGCGTGCGCTAATCATGCATCATTGCATGCGTCATATATCCGTTTATACTTTTTGACTTGAAGCAGATTCTCCCCAACTGATTGATGGACTTGATTCAAACTTTGATATTTAGCGTGCGCTAAATATCATCTCTTGCGTGCGCTAAGATTACTTCACTGCATACGTCATTATGTGTTTGAATTCTCTTCACAACGGTAATATTGGCTCGATAGCGTGCGTTAATCCTTATGTGTAGCGTGCGCTATCCTCATCAGGTAACTCCACTTCAGGTTACTTCGAACTCGTCTGATCTGCAGCCAGGACCCGTTAGCGTGCACTAACGTATATATATATCTAGCGTGCACTAGCTTTGCATTTTGTCCATCTTTTTGCGTCTTCGTCTGCTTCGATGTTTTGCTTCGCCTCGATGTTGTTTTGCTTTGTTTAGCAACTTAATCATCAAAACACTATTTATTAATATGTGGAATAAATATTCCAACACTGGTGACGGCACAGTTTAACATGAAGACTAAGCCGGGGGAGGCTGCTCTTATGATTTCTTCTGGGCCTCGGAGGTCCAAGAACAAGAAGAAAAGACCTACGAGCAGTATAAACCCAAGAAAGGTGTAACATCCACAAAATCCCATTGGGTTATTACAGTCCCGTGGACCCCACGCCATAAAATCCACCAGGCGAACGCGACTTAAATACATCAAATGACCAAAAGGTAAATCACAGTCCCTACTATGATATCCAACACAATATTTCGATGTGGAATTTCAACGACAATAATGTGCCTACATGGCCAAAATAAAAATACAACAACATCCACGATACTTGCTTGGATAATACATAATGGCAATGACTGACAAACTGGAGAACACTCCAAACGGACTGACCAACATGAACACCGAAACAACTCGGGACTAGTATCACTCGAATGCCTCGTCGCCATCGTCATGCCCCTGTGTCTCAACTCTCTCCTCGCAAACACCTAAAACATGAAAACATGTTCCGCCCCCACGGGGTCAGTCATCCAGATAATGAATATCGAATACATGTACAACATGATATGCATCCAAAGGCAAAACAAATGGTACAACAATGATAATACGAGATGCTCACAAACTAAGGTGGAACCGAGCATTCGTGAAACACTATGCCCACGGCATACAACCAGTCCCTGCTCAATAGGTCAGAATACAAATGCCAAACGGCAAATCATCAATATAGGGTACAACAACAAGTTACCCGAAGGTAAACCAAACCAAAGTTGAACAGGTACAACAATTATGCCCGAAAGCTCCAACAGAAACACAAACACATTGCACATGGTCAAAAAGCCCTCAGCCGAAGTTGCAAAACATCAATATAGCCTGAAAGCCCTCCGCCGAAGCTGCCAATCATCACAATGGCCTAAAAGCCAAATATCCTGAAGCTGCAAATCATCACAATAGCCTGAAAGCCACTCAGCCAAAGCTGTCAATCCATACAATGGCTTGAAAGCCAAACAGCCCGAAACTGTATCACAATGAGGGGCCGAATCCACACAGCACGAAGCTGTATCATAATGAGGGGCCGAAGCCACACAACATGAAGCTGTATCACAATGAGGGGCCGAAGCCACACAGCACGAAGCTGTATCACAAAGAGGGGCCGAAGCCACACATCACGAAGCTGTATCATAATGAGGTCATCTAATGAGCGTGACCTGCTGAACTGCAGGTGTTAGGAAACCAACTGCGATAAGTTCAAGCTCCAGACTTACCCATAATGAAATCACCCAGTGACCATGACCTACTGAACCGTAGGTGTTGGGAAATCAACCGCGAAGGTTCAAGACCCAAACTTACCCATCGAGTACTAGCCGAGACTAGCCTCCAAACACAATTAATCATAAACGGCAACGATCAAAAAATTACCGAATTCACAAGAATGATAGTATGTTGCCTTGAGACGACCAATATGACTATAATAACACACGGATGGGCACCATCCTCGACGGTCCCAATTCAAAGACTTCGATTACCTTGGAATGGCCAATCGATAACAACGACACAGTGGATGGAAACCATCCTCGACAGTCCCAATTCAATATGTCGATTATCTTAGAACGACCAATCAATAACGACTCAGCAGAGGAACTATCCTCGACAGTCCCAATTCAATACTTCGATTGTCTTAGAACGATCAATCGATAACGACTAATCGGATGGGAACTATCCTCGACAGTCCCAATTCAGTACCTCGATTGCCTAAGAATAGCTAATAGATAACAACAATACCACGAATGGGAAGTGTCCTCGACAATCCCAATTCAATACCTCGATTGCCTTAGAATGGCTAATTGATAACAATGACATAACGGATGTCTCGACACCTTTAATCGGTTACCGACAACAAAGATGATAATCGAATACGTCAATGCCTTCAATCGGCCAAATCAACATCAATGGCAAAACACCAATATCAATAGCAACATTCCTATCGATGTCTTAATTGGACATCAATATCAACAATAACAATCGATACATCGATACCGCAAACCGGCTATCGACAACAATAATAACAACAATAGTCTCAATGCCTTAAATCGGCCATTAACGAAAAATAATAACATTTGGCATAATTTCCGAAGGGTATTGTATCGAACAATTCCATGATATCAACAAATCGTGAAGAGACTATGTCTCGAAATGATACAGCACATTCATACACATATATGATAATATTTATCTCATTGACGAGTACAAGTATAAAACTTGCCTCAAACCGAAGGCGATGAAATCCTCCCACAAATGACGAATGGAGTCCTCCGACAATCACAAGCACTCGAACAACCTTGAATGAAATATAATTCATTCAATAACATAATATCGACCGAAAACAACACAATAGACAACTCCGATTCAATCACGAATCGAACAAACCATACAAACGAATATCATAGTCCCCAACTATGAATTATAACATCCTCCAATCATCTCAGTGATCGAACAACATGATCAAGATGTTCTTGACACTTGTGAAAAACAATTCAACAAGGATTATCAAGAACAACATCAAATTAATCATACTGTAATGATAATATTACCAATATCACCACTATCACCTCAAGATCATCATCAACTCTACTAACATGATGTCTGAACAATAATCAACCACCAATTCATCATGAATTCGGATTAATCAACAAGATTAAATCAACCATTTTAAGATTATGACAATCATCACATAATTCATCATAATTCTATACTAAAATGGTTTAAATCTCCCAAGAACACAAATAACAACAATAATTATCTCAAATATATGTTAATCATATAACAATCTTAACATGACTCTTCCTAGACATGATTATAACCTCCAAGTATTCTTAAAACATTAAGAACAACTCCTCCTCAAGACATAATCATTATGTTCTTCATCATAGGTTACAAAACTCATCAAGAATCATGCTATCCTTCAACCATCAATCAACACACGAAGTAATCTACAACAACAACATCATAATCTCGAGATAGACACAAGATTAAACACATACCTCTTGAAGAAGTGAAGAACAACCTCAAACCATCAAGAATCCACTCAAACATAAAGCTCATAAGCTCCAATCCAAGTGAGGAAGCTCCTAAACAAGTTGTAAATGGCTGGAAATCACTAAAGGATGTCGAGGAATGATTCTTAGGGAAAGAAATCGGAATTGGATCATGAGGAAATGAAAGACGAAGCATGTGTTTATAATTTGCACAGTTGATTACGGCCGCTATCCTTAAGGAATAACGTACATAAGAACAATTACGTACGCTAACACATAAGTGTTACCTACGTAAAGATCCTCCATGGGCTACTGCCTCAACACAAACACATCCTTATGCATGTTACCAAAATAAGGTACGTAACAACCTCAACATTACGTACGTTAGCAGCCAAGCAGAGCGTATGTAATAGGCGTTGACTATGCAGCCTCGAAAAGCCAAATATCTGGATCATGCATGGCCCTTCACGCCGAAAATCAGATGCGATCTGATACCCATCGTTACGTACGTAACCCTTTCGGTTTAACGTACATAAGCCTCCACAAGTAGCGTACGTAGTGCTATACATACAGCGTACACTATGGCCAGTATACTTAGCCAAAAATCAAAACTCGCCAAACAACATACAATCGGCAAATACAATATCCACGACAAGTATAAATATTTCGATTCCGAAACACTCCAATACAATATACATTGTATCAGTCAAATACCACAGCTCTTTTACAATTCCAAATGAATACATATAACACAATAGTAAAACAAAAAAAATTACCCCCGGATATTACATACTCCCCCCTTAAAAAGAGTTTCGTCCCCGAAACTAAGGGTACACAACTTGGGATATGAACTATCCATCCGGATCTGAAAACAACATCTCAAGGAATACTCCTCAATGTGAACCACTTTGCTTGAGCAACTGGGCCAACCCCTTGGGTCCCCGCATCTTCTCTGCCTAAAAAAGGCAGAAACCAACAGATAGGACACTCAGCCAAAGGCGAGATCAGTCGAATCATGTCTCCTCCGCTAGAGATCGACCAGAAAGCCGTACCACCCGCATGACTTGCAATACCGGCATACACATCCCGAGGGAGCCGCTCATTGTACGTGCTACAATCATCGGTGTACACTTCCCTGTTCTCCTCGGCATCGGATGCCCATGCATTCACTGACTCACGCCACATAAGGATAACGACAATACATATATAGTTCTCGGGACCATATTAATTGCACGCCCAAGTCCTCACGACTTGATGTCGTGAATCATAACAAGGGTTTACCCAGATTATCACAAAATCTCAGGTACAAGACCAAAAGAAAATTGGAAGCAAATCAAATCAAACAATCTCAAGTCTCATGATTATCAAATACTATCATTACAAGATAGATCAACAACAAATGGTTCACAACCACAATATCACAAAACAGATTAAGTTAAACATCAATCCGAAAAATAAGGAAAGGAAAATACAAATCAAGGCTACATATAAAATGTACCCAACATCAACACTCTCCATATTATCGATCTCCTCGATCTCATAGACTGGAGGAAGACCCAAATCTGAGCTCGCTCCTCCTCCTCGGCTGTCCTTACCTCTGGCTTCCGAAGCCTCATAGGACCCCTTGAAAGAAGTATAGACTGGAGTAATAAAATCTCTCGAGGCCCGTGAGCTCTCTTGAGATCTACTGGTACTAGGACTCGTGCAGTATTTCTGTAGGTGTCCTTGTCTCCCACATGAAAGACAAACAAAAGCTGGTACCGTACACCGAGTGCTAATGTGCCCAAGTGAATCACAGTTGAAGCAAACAACACTCGAACTCATCGTCTGAGAGGAAGATGCTTTCCCAGAATGAAGGCGGCTAGAAAACGACCTCTTGGACGTTGGATACCGAAGTCGCTCTGAACGAACCGGCATCCTAGTCCTCTCACCAGAAGAAACTGAAAGTTTCTTCCGAGCAAGCTCCTTGATCAAAAGCTTTGCTCCAAGAGCCTTCTCAATGAATTCAACAAGTGAATTACAATTATGATTGAACAACTGCATCCTCAACTTTGGGTTTAGCCTCTTGCTAAAATACTTGATCTTATCCGCCTCAGTACGGATAACAGACGAAGCAAACCGAAGAAGTCCATGAAACTTCTGAGCAATAACAACAACATCCTCATCCTCGACAAATTCGGGATTTAAAACCTTTGACAGCTTGGTTTCACGAAGTGGAGCCAGATAATACCTCTCTAACATGAGAGTCTTGAACTCGCTCCAAACACAGTCACGATCGGCGGGTTTCACAGAAATCCACCAGGAATAAGTGCCCTTACACAAATAGTAAGCCGCTATTGCCACCTTACTCTCTTCTGGACACTGAACCATGTCGAAGAGTTTATCAAAATGTTCAAGCCAATGAATAATATCAGATGGTTCCGACAAACCCTCAAAAATAGGTGGCCTCTGACGAGAGATATTGCCAACAATCTAACTCACGCCCCCAGTCTGTCCATGAAATGGCACCTGGAATCCCTGCTCTGGTGGACCACGAACCATCGAGGCCTTCATGGTCTCCACTATCTGTGTCATCTGAGTCATCTAGGCCATCATGCCCCCCCATAAGCAAGAAAGGATCAATGTGTCCACTCTTAGTCTGATCAATTCCTCAAGCAAGACTTCCCGAAGGAAAATCGGTCGCGTAGTAACACCACCGACCGAACTCTGATCGATCTCGGTGCTCGCACACACATTAGCATGAGATTCTAAGTTCTAGCCTGCTCTACAACCTTTACCCCCTCTGCCACGTCCTCTTCCCATACTGAAAGCATAACGTTCAATCATGATCATAGTTCAAATATGCCTCAACGACCAATCCAGAATGCTAAGTCAATAGCCAAACACGAGTATATATACCCAACAGATAAACAGTCATATCAATCGCACTAATCATAGCCACTACATAGCCCGCATGCTCCAAAACTAACAATCATGAATCAATCGTACCACAAATGTCACATACAGGTTTCAACAAAACATGTATAATCAATGGCATAATGAATGTATGAACACAAAAGAGAATAGAGTCCTTACACATGTCATACGAAGCTTCGAGGTCTTGCGATACTAGTTCTCACTGACAACAACTCAATGAAATAATGACTCATACAATCGTTCAACTATCACGACTCACAAAACCCGACTGTCGAGATTGTCAAAACCTGACAGTCCCGCTACCACCGTGTCGGTAGAGCCACATAACATACATGTCAGGGTATCTCACAACCCACTGCTCTGGTACCATCTTCTGTAACATCTCCAAAATCCCATTGGGTTATTACAGTGACATGGACCCCATACCAGGAAATCCACCAGGCGAACATGACTTAAATACATTAACTGAACAAAAGGTAAATCACAGTCCCTACTATGATATCCAACACAATATTCTGATGTGGAATTTCAACGACAATAATGGGCCTATGTAACACCCCTAAAGCCAACTGGGAATATTACAGCGCCGTGGGCCCCAATTTGGAACCCACAAGGCTAAAATCATTTTCGCAAACGTTTCAAAATGCCAAAAAGGCCGATGACGGTAATGTTTTAAATACTCAAATATTTTTCAAAACGTTGTTCCCAGTTACCGTCAGGAAATACCATTTGAAAACACAAGGTAAAGAAGCCAAAAAGGCATTTAGAAAGTATACACGAGTTGGAGAGATACTGAAAGCCATTATAAAATTTTACACGCAGCGGATAGAGACATGATTAAATACATTTGCAGCGGAATCATAACAACCAGAAAAGAATACACAAATCGCAACAACCATGCCATAGCCAGTATCACCGGAAAGCTCATCCCTTCACGACCGCTACTAGCTCGAACTTCGAGTACCTAAAAAATAAAGCCCACGCCGGGGTCAGCCATAATACTCAACAATGATAACGATCACATCACATGTATAATTACATATCAATGTAATTACAAGGTAATAATATTTACAGTGTAACCTTACAGATCCATCACAACCCATATCAAATCAATCCTTACAATAATTCACATCTCGCGTTCTCAAGTAACGAATAGATTTAAAATAACCATCTGTACTGTATTCAAAACGATACCAAGATTCCCGAAAACATAAATACACCTCAAATATGAAGTAATCTGGTTGCACAATCGGATCCCAATCCTGATAAAACCGATATCACACGGCACATCTGTAAACCAACTGTCCCGAGACAATGGCAAGTCTCCGATATCAATACAAGCATGAATACTCACACAATCAATAATGATAAACAACCAATGCATCAAAATGAGAATATCAATGACATGATAACTCCATACAAGATCGACAAAGGATCACCCATGAACGAGAATACCATGATGTGGTGACTCCAACAAGATCAATGAAGGACTAACAACCGGGAATACCAACAATTCGGTAAACCCCAACAAGATCAATGAATGATCGACAACCGAGAATACCAACGGTACGATAAACTCCAATAAGATCAATAAAGGATCAACAACCGAGAATACCAACGACATGGTAAATTCCAACAAGATAAATGAAGGATCGACAACCGAGAATACCAACGGTACGATGAACTCTAATAAGATTAATAAAAGATCAACAACTGAGAATACCGACGATACGGTAAACTCCAACAAGATCAATCAAGGGACAACAACCGAGAATACCAACGGTAAGGTAAACTCCCAAACAGAATCAATAAGGATCAATAATGAACGAGATTACGAATGATAGGGTGAACTCCAAACTAGATTAATAAAGGGTTGATAACAAATGAGTTGACCATCGATATGGTAACTCCAAACGAGATCACTAAAGGGTCAACGGGGACAGACAAACGAGAGAATAAAATCGTCAACCATATACAAATCATATATATGGGATTTCAAAGACAACCCGACTATCGAACAGATTCGATTATACATGGACTATGAACGACCAATCAATAAGACTCAAGATGAACGTCACGATACACCCGATCCATACATGTGTCCGTATACAAGCCAACCACGGGTATTGATCAGATACATGCCTCTTCTCATACCTAATTATCCTCATGAAGTACGTCTCGTGCGCACGGTTCAATATGAGGTTGAAACCAATATATGCTACATGTGCCCGCCCTGAAAATCCTGCACATGAACGATCAGAGCATATCTGACTCCAGATATGTCACGATGCAACATGACAATGAATCTCGAAGAAACGCATACCCAACAAGGATCAGAAGACTTTCCGAAAGAGCAACAATAACTCGATCATGAAAGACCGACACGACCACAACGTCGTATTCCGTCAGACAACAGTTCACAGCATGCTCACCAATGCATATGATAATAGCACATAAACTCCCAAGGCAGCAGCCAAGGGTCACGGAAGCATCTACTCAGCAATACTCAGGACAATATCACATAAACTCCCAAGGCAGCAGCCAAGGGTCACGGAAGCATCTACTCAGGAATACTCTGGACATAGGTGCCATTTAGGTCTTATCTCCTAACACATTTCCATACGGGTACCATACAGGTTTTATCCGCAACACATCAGCCCCACAGATTATAGATCAGAGAAAGAGCACACCACAAAACGTAACAAACAATGGTGCACACTCACCACATGAAATATCAACACACACATGCAATAATGCAACAGGATGATTATCATAATCTAACAATATTAATTTACCTCAAGCTGGAGACTCTAACCTTTCCACTACCAACATCCCTGAATAAATACACGGTTATCCGAATAATCCAAAGTGGAGTACAGTCCATAACTAATACCAAACCACCACCTCGAGTTCAATGTCGGCATGATAACTAGCCTTGATATTTAATCTCTCACACAATAGACCAAATATAACTCACTTCTCCGTTTCCACTAGACATCTTTAAAATCATATACATTATGATTTATCTTAATCCAAGCATAATATGCATGCCATCATCCCGAAAATTCATATTCCATGATACCATTGCTATATGAATCATAAATGAAATGAAAACGAAATCATTTATTAAACATTATGAACTGAGCAATCATAACTTGCCTAGATACCGATACGATGAAGTTGTGACCAATCCCATCGTCTTCATATACAAGCTCCTCAGCCCCGTCCAAGGCGATTCATGCGTCCCCCAATTCCAATCGCAGCACAACGGTTAATCATCAATGATCACTTAACGCAACCTAGTGCAATGATCAATTAACAATATGTTCGATAACAATCAACAACCGATATAACCGACCAATCAACTTAGCGGTTCCAGAACATCTCGAATAAATACATATCCAAACAACCTACATCAATCAATCACGAATCCATAACCATACTACGATTCCATATACCGATGATCATATCAACGATCAATTCATCTCGATATTAAGGATTTCATAACATACTCGATTCCAACTATGTACGGATCAAATGTTCTTATGCCCAACAAATCTGAATTCATACCTTCAATTCAATCTCATAATCCAGTGATCTCAATAACGGTTGATTCGAGCACGAAGCAAGTTAAATCAACGTATTCAATTCTGAATTCAAACTTAAATTCAACGTGATATGATTATCCCTTGTTTATATATATCAATCTCATGCCAAACTACACTTAGTATCATTCGACTCATATGAACATATATCCTCAAAGAAAGATAGTATCCTTGTCAAATTCATAATCACGATTCGTATATCATCAAGACCGTACGGCAGATCAAATCACCATTCACATAACTTATCCCTTAACATCCATATCATCATCACTTGTTCTAAATATCAACATTCCATATTCATATCTAAAACATAAACACTTGAAACATATACTCATCATAATCATCATCTTATTCAATATACACCTCATATATCATCAAGAAGTATAACCATAATACCATAACCATCATCATACGAGGAAGACATCAACAACAAGATCAAAATCCGAAATTGAAGAGAGGAATTATCCAACATACCTCTTGAAGATGAATAATACCATCAAACACTTCAAGAATCATTAACATCTTCATATCCAAGCCTCAAATCCATGCTCCCAAGCTCATAACCAAGTTAAAAGTGTCAAGAACACACTTAGAAGTGAAGAAGGACGGATATGGAGAGGAACATCTCTTTGGTTCGTGAGGAAATGAAAGTCTACACTTCATTTTATAAACTGCATTGTTCATTACGTACGTTATCACTCAACATTAATGTACGTAATGATCTCTAGCGTACGCTACACATCCAACATAGCGTACGTAACATCATTCCAGAACTTACTCACCTGTTTCGTTCAATTGCTTACGTACGTAATCCTTTCTCCGTAGCGTACGTAATATAGCCGTTGACTTGCTACAGTAACTTACCCTCTTAACGTACGTAATACAACCCGCATAGCGTACGGAATGCTCGAGGTTGACTTGCCTGTCCACATCCGCGCCGAAAGCTGCCGACACCGGGCCCCACCTGCCGACCACAGCTTGGTCCTGTCCAATTCCCTTTGTTATGCATGTAATCCCTTACGCATAAAGTACGTAAAACATGTAATTTAACGTACGTAAGTCCTTGACGCTAGCGTACGTAATGGCCTTTTATACTTGGCCAAAATCCAACTATTCCTGTCCGTCTCGACATACTGGATACGTATACGCACATACTGAATACATATGCTCGTCCCAATATCATTCTCATATGATACTTCTGATGCACGATACCTCGAATACAACTGTCGACCAAGTACAACAATTGTACAAATACTCATACCGTATATCTGACATCGAAAAACACATCAAACATGTAATATCCTAGAATTAAAATAACCTCGATAGACATACTGGCACGACTGTCACAGTTCCCAAAATTATCCACCCGTACTGTGTCGGCCCCACCCTATACAGTACAACTCAGATAAAATAATGCGAAAAATCGTAGCGAAATTCTAGAATATTACAACCTACATGGCCAAAATAAAATTACAACGACATCCACAAGCCTTTCTCGGATAATACATAATGACAATGACTGACAAACTGGAGAACACTCCTAACGGACTGACCAACATGAACACCGAAACAACTCGGGACTAGTATCGCTCAAATGCCTACATCGTCATGCCCCTGTGTCTCAACTATCTCCTCGCAAACACCTAAAACATGAAAACATGTTCCGCCGTCACGGGGTCAGTCATCCAGATAATGAATATCGAATACATGTACAACATGATATGCATCCAAAGGCAAAACAAATGGTACAACAATGATAATACGAGATGCTCACAAACCATGGTGGAACCGAGCATTCGTGAAACACTATGCCCACGGCATACAACCAGTCTGTAACATCCCCAAAACTAACCGGGGATATTACAACACCGTGGGGCCCGTGCTGGAACCCTCAAGGCTGAAAATCATTTTCGCAATCATTTCAAACACGTCAAAGAGAGAAAAATGGTACTATTTTACAAATAATTAAATATTTTCCAAAATATAGTTCTCAAATACCATCATAAAATTTCATTTGAAATTACAAGGCAAAAATAACAGGTTTCAACAGTTTCAAAATGTACGTTAAGTCATTACTTACACGCACCGATAATATAGTTTGAGAAAGTTTTACAAAATGAACTCAAGTTTGCAAAATACCAAAATGGCATTTTCAGAAGTATACATGAGTTGGTAAAGTACCGAAAAGCCATTTTAAAATACACAGCAGCATAAACATAATAAAAGTACATTTGTAGCGGAATCATAACAGCAAGGAAAATACTCAGTTCTCGAATACATGCCATAGCCAGTATCACCCGAGAAGCTCATCCCTTCACGACCGCTACTAGCTCGATCTCTGAGTACCAAAAGATAAAGCCCACGATGGGGTAAGCCACAATACTCAACAATGATAGCGATCACATTATCATAAACAATTACATATCAATGTAATTACAAAGTAAGAATACTTCCAATATAATCTTACCGTAATAACCTTATCAATTGGTGATAATTCATATCAAATCAACCCTTACCTCAATCCACACTCAAGTGACAAAATGAATTCAAAAATAACCATCTGAACTGTATTCCAACAATGCCAAGATTCTCAAAACATAATTATATCTCCAATACGGAATATTCCATCCATGTCCAATTCTGTCCACTGGATCGCACAATCGAATCCCAATTCTGATAAAACTGATGATACACGATACATCTGTAGATCAACTGCCCCAAAACAATGACAAGTCTCAGATATCAATATAAAGTATGAACGCTCCCACAATCAATAATAATAAACAACCAATGCATCAAATGAGAATATCATCGACATGATAAACTCCAATACTATCAACAATATACCAACGGTAACCGAGAATACGATTACATGATAAATTCCACACAAGATTAACAAATTACTAACAATAGACGAGAATACCATCGATATGGTAAACTCCAACAAGATAAATAAAGGATCGACAATGATCGAGAATACCCACGATATGGTAATCTTCAAGCAAGACCAATAAAGGATCAACAACGAACGAGAATACCAACGATATGGTAATCTCCAAACAAGATTAAAAAAGGATCAACAACGATCGACAATACCAATGATATGGTCTCCAACAAGATCAATAAAAGATCAACAACGACCGAGAATACCAATAATAAAGTAAACTCCAAACAAGATCAATAAAGGATCAACAACGACCTAGAATACCCACGATATGGTATTATCCAAGCAAGACCAATAAAGGATCAACAACGAACGAGAATACCAATGGCATGGTAATCTCCAAGCAAGATTAATAAAGGATCAACAACGATCAACAATACCAATGATATGGTAAACTCCAAGCAGGATCAATAAAGGATCACAGGGAGATATGCGAGAGAATAAAATCGTCAAACATATAGAATCACATATATTGGATCTCGAAGACAAACCAACTGTCGAACATACCCGATCATACATGGACTATGAACGGCCAATTAATATGGCTCAAGATAGACGTCACGATATGCTCGATCCGAAAATGTGTCCGTGAACAAGCCACCAATGGGTATCGATCGAATACACATGTGGTCTTGTACCTAATCAGTCTCACGAAGTACATCTCGTGAGCACAACTTAATGTGAGGTCGAGACCAACACATGACTACACGTGTAATATCCGCATTTTTCTTCTTTTCCCGATATTCCCATTTTGGTATATTTTTGTTTTTAGCGACTCGCTTGTAACCATATCGATATTTTGAATCTATTTTATTCTAGGAGTTTCTCCATTTGGTCGAGATTCGGAGATGTTTTGACATTATTCCATTTCATGTTACGTATTATTGCATGGACGTTCAATTCTCGTAGAACCCGTTCGATTTGGTTAATTCCTTAGTTGCACGAGTTCGTGTGGTTGAGTTGTTCGTGTTGCGAGTTTCGGTTTGTTGATCCGACGTCGTATCACGATTTTTGGACATTTGGGGCCATTTTGTAATTTCCCTAAGTTACGGGGTAGTCTCCATCCCTGTCTGTTCCGAACCCTCGAGTAGTCGGAATCACGTTTCATTTTATCTCTTTTGTCGTTGGCTTGAATCCATCGGAAGTGTATCAGTTGGTAGCGGATACGTCTCGTTATTTCCCGATCATTTCCTCGTCGAGAAGTGATTCATATTTCTGCCTGCTGTCACAGGCCATGTTACGGCCGTAATACTCGAGAGTTACGGCTGTAAGTTTCCCTTATACGGCCGTAATAAGAGTTCATTTTTCTGGACTTGGGTCCAGTGGGGGGGTTACGGGCGTAACACGCTAGAGTTACGGCCATGAGAATGGTTACGTCCGTAACCTCATCTTGATACGGCCGTATGTCAGCTTCGTCAGATTGCCCAGTTTCATTACTGGGAACAGTTACGGCCGTAAGGCAGGAGATTTATGGCCGTAATATTCCTATGTTACAGCCGTATGTTATGGATGTTACGGCCGTAACACCGGCCAGTATATAAACTGGCAGCAACCGTATTTTTCTCATTTCTCACCTCTCTCACTTCTCTTCGCGACGGGAACGACTTGGAGAGCTAGGGTTCGCCCGATTTTCGCCCAAACACCATTGTAGGGGTATATTCAAGCTTCTTATCATCAACCTATCACTAATCATTCATTGTTCATCGTCAAATCAAGGTAAAGTTTCTTAGAACCCTATTTTGGGAATGATTTGGGGTTTTTCACGTTTTCGTCCGATCCGTTCCATTTTGTTGGTTAATCCATGATGAGTATGATTAATATTGTTAGTATCCTTCGTTTTCCTACGGATTCATGGTGTATTTCGTAGTATCTTTTGTTATCGAGAGGGTTCGTTTGTGGTCTGCCCTCGTTCTTGTTTTCGTACGAATATACAAGAATCGTAGGCGGGTTTTCGGGTGTATTCTATTTCCATAATCGTTTAGAAGTGGTTGTGGTTGTGTTATTCGAATCGTTAGGTTCATTTCCACCGATTCCTCGCGGTTGTGCTTGACTCTCCCTTTCCGTTCGTGTCACCGTCTATTAATCGAGGCAAGTATCCTTATGAACTTACGATCTTGACATAGTAGTATTGTATGAGAAATTGTGTGTGTGTATACTCAGTATGGGTTAGATCCGACAGGGTCTCGGTAGGGCTCCACGAAGCTGTGGGACCGCGAGTTTGCTTTTAACCACTAAGGGTTAGATCCGACGAGGTCTCGGTAGGGATCCACGAAGCTGTGGGTCCGCGGTTAATTGTGGTGTATTTTACAAATGTGGTTGATTATTGGCATTGCCGGAAATGAGTGTTTTGGAACTATGTTTTCTTGATTGCATGCATTTACTATATGTGTAAGATGTAAGTTGTTCATTTGGTTACTTGTACTAGCGTAATTGCTAACCCCTCTGGGGACCCATTTTGGGGAAATTCGTTTTATGAATTTCAGGTCAGGTTCATCGAGACCAGCGGGCACTGGACCAGTACGCGGATCATGGCCGTGCGTGATGATTGTGCATGAGTGATGTCTTAGTGTCTTCTATCTTTTCATCTTTTGTGGTTTTTGAACTAATAGTAGTACTCGAGTACTTAAGAGTTCTTGTTTGTCCGGATTGTATTGTTGTCTATTATGTTGTGCCGGATGTTGGTGTTATGTTTGACCGGTTGAACTGGGTGGATTATTCTGTTTTTGTGTCTTTATGACGAGGTGTTATTTTGTCATTTCTGTGAGTCGATGAGTATGATGTTTGTTCAGCCTGGTGGGTCCTATATAGGGATTCACGGCGCTGTAATATACCTCGAATATCTTGGGGGTGTTACAGAAAATGGTATCAGAGCACTAGGTTTGTGGATACCTAGGCTTGTCGGTTTATTGGGTCTTGTAGTGTTTCGTTTTGCACATCATCGTCACGCTGCCATGATTCCGGTACTACCAGTGTCCGTAAGTTTTTCCTAACTCTATTCCTTGTTTCCTTGTATCGCACCTTTGATTCTCGATTGTGATTGTTTCTCTTCTCATACTTACCATCGTATGGCCTTTGTTACTTCTTTAACATCAGTATGGATGCTGGAAGAGGTCGTGGTCGTGGCCGTGGATGCGGCTGGGGACGTGGGGCAGCCGGTGGGGCGGCCACGTCGTAGTCTTCGGGAGCCGACAGTACCGGCGACCGTCACAGTCATGCTTCTTCTCAGGAGCGCGCCGACCTTGGTATTGCGGCCGTTATGCAGCAAATGGTGAATCAAATGGCGGCGATAGCGCAGGCGGTTCAGGACCCGGATCCGGCCCACGCTAATCGAGGCGGAGCGGATCGCTGGCTTCAGGATGTCATCAAGATGCATCCTCCTCAGTTTTTGGGAGCTTCGGACCCGATCGGCTGGGAGGGGTGGATCAAGGAGATATCTAAAGTCTTCACTGCTACCAATTGTACCGAGGACCGTAAGGTCCGTATTGCCCAGTACTTTCTCACTGGGGACGCTATGGATTGGTGGGAGGCCGTTGGGCCCAAAGACCATGTTGCTTCATGGGCCGAATTTCAGGAATTGATGGAGACCGAATATTGCCCGTGGCCGGTCAGACAGGCTCGAGTACATGCTTTCTATGATGCTCAACCACGGGATATCCCCGTATCTCAAGCTATTTCCGATTTTAACAAGGAGTTGGGTTATGTGAAGACCCAAGTTGTCGAGGAGAGTGACAAAATTTTCCATTTTTCCAGACGGATGAAGTTGTCGATTCGGGACTACATGTCGGGGCTCGTCTGTACTACCTTGAAAGATTACAGGCGGGGCCCTTGCTTACGATATGTATGCAGACGGAAAGTGAGGCGGCCGAGAGCAAGCGAGTCCAGGAATTTTTCGGGCCACAAAGGTGGGGGTCAGCAGAAATTCCAGTCTGCTAACTTTTCCGCTGGTGGTGGCCCAGCTCGATCTACTGGGTTTCCCCGTAGGGCTGCCAGTGCCCCTCCTCGGGAGGTGAAGTGTTTTAACTGTGGCCATCAAGGCCACATCAGTCGTATTTGTCCAAACCCTTTGCTGACGTGTAACCAGTGTGGCCAGCCGGGTCACAAGGCTGCTTTGTGTGCTGAGAGGGAGAAAATCCTTGGTGCTCGGGCTTCCATTCCAGCACCTAGGGAACCAAGTGTGAATCAAGGATCATTTGCTTCTCAATCTCTACCGAGTGCTAGTCGAGGGAGAGGTCGGCGTCAGCCCGCTAAGGGGGGAGATTCCAGTGTCGGCTTAGCCCACCCGCGTGTCTATGAGATGCGGAGAGCCGATGACCCAGCGGCTACTGTGGCGACAGGTAGCGTTCATATTATTTCTCATCCTGTCAGTGTGCTTTTCGATTCTGGTGCTACACATTCGTTCATATCTCTGGAGTGTGTGCGCCGTTTGAGTCTCGACTGTTTGACGCCTTGTGAGCCCTTCATCATTAAGCTTCCTAGCGGTGATCGGATCGTTGGTGATCAGGAGGTTCGAGATTGTTCTGTGCTTATTTGTGAGAGGGCTTGGCCCTCTAATCTTATTGTTGTGGGTATTGAGGGTGAGGACTTAATTCTCGTGGATGATTGGCTCGAGCGGCATGGTGCAATCATGAATTACCGCACGAGGATCATCACCATGCTAGCCGAAGACGGCACCGAGCACTCTTTCGCCGGGCGAAAGAGGGGAAACCAGAAGTTCGTTATTAACGCCTTGAAGGCGATGAGACTCCTGCAAAAGGGGTGTACTGGTTATTGGTGCTACGCATTGAAGGCAGAGAGTAGTGGAATTGAGCTGTCTTCGATTCCAATCGTTAGTGAGTTTCCTGATGTATTTCCTGAAGAGTTACCGGGATTGCCACCGGATCGTGAGGTCGAGTTTGTTATAGAGTTAGAGCCGGGCGCGGCTCATATTTCGAAGGCGCCGTATCGCATGGCACCTTTAGAGATGTCCGAGTTGAAGAAGCAGTTGAGTGAGCTTCTTGAGTCGGGGTGTGTTCGACCGAGCGCCTCGCCTTGGGGCGCACCGGTCTTGTTTGTGCGGAAGAAGGATGGTTCACTACGTTTGTGTATCGACTATCGCGAACTAAACAAGGTGAACATCAAGAACAAGTATCCTTTGCCGAGAATTGTTGAATTGTTCGACCAGTTGCAGGGAGCTGCGGTATTCTCGAAGATTGATTTGAAATCGGGGTACTATCAGCTCCGGGTGAGGGAGTCCGATGTGCCGAAAACAGCTTTTCGGACGAGATACGGACATTATGAGTTTGTAGTTATGCCTTTCGGGTTAACTAATGCACCGGCGGTGTTCATGAAGTTGATGAACAAAGTCTTTATCGAGTATCTGGATAAGTGTGTCGTCGTTTTCATTGACGATATTGTTATTTATTCGAGGAACGAGGAAGAGCATGCCCATCATTTGCGAGTAGTGTTAGACATCTTGAGGACCGAGCAACTCTATGCGAAGTTCTCGAAATGTGAGTTCTGGCTGAAGGAAGTAATGTTTCTAGGTCACGTGATTTCAGCCGAGGGGGTTCATGTGGATCCAAAAAAGATAGAGGCAGTATTGGATTGGGCACCGCCCAAGAATGTGAAGGAGATCCATAGTTTCTTGGGTTTGTCTGGCTACTACCATAGGTTCATCGAGGGTTTCTCGAAACTAGCTCGGCCAGTTACACAGTCGCTCCAGAAATCCGAGAAATTCGCCTGGAATGACGAGAGACAGTCGAGTTTCGAGGAACTGAAGAAGCGTTTGACTTCAGCCCCGGTTTTAGCGTTGCCGTGTGGCAACGAGGGTTTTGCTGTTTATAGTGATGCTTCGGGTCAGGGTCTTGGGTGCGTATTGATGCAGCACGGCAAGACCATTGCCTATGCATCGAGACAGTTGAGGCCGTATGAGCTGAACTACCCTACTCATGATTTGGAGTTAGCGGCAGTCGTTTTTGCGCTCAAGATTTGGCGTCACTATCTTTTTGGCTCTGCATGTCAGATTTTTACCGATCATAAGAGTCTGAAATACATATTTACTCAGCGGGAGTTGAATATGAGGCAGAGGAGGTGGTTAGAGCTGATTAAGGATTAAGACCTCGAAATCCTTTATCATCCGGGCAAGGCGAACATCGTGGCCGATGCCTTGAGTCGGAAACCGATTGCGTTGCGAACGCTTGAGATCTTTACGTCTCAGTCTGAGCTTCGACGGGCTTTGATCGAGTTAGATGTTGAGGTTTTGTTGCCTGGAGCTGTCGGGCAACTTTGTGCTTTAGAGATTTCGTCGTCTTTGATCGATGAAATTAAGCTGAAGCAGTTAGAGGATCCGATGATTACTCAAATCTGAGAGAACGTTCTTAAGGGAAAGTCTCCTGGATTTGTGATTCACGAGGATGGTGTTTTGAGATTTCAGAGTCGGCTTTGTGTACCGAACGTCTCGGAGTTGAGACAGAGTATTTTGCGTGAGGCCCATGCTACACCTTACTCCGTTCATCCTGGTTCGAGTAAGATGTACAAGGACCTGAGAAGGAATTTCTGGTGGAATGATATGAAAGAGGAGGTCGCACAGTTTGTGGCGAGATGTTTGACTTGTCAGTAGGTCAAAATCGAGCATCAGCAACCGGCTGGGTTATTGCAGTCACTTCCCATTCTGGAATGGAAATGGGAAGATATATCGATGGATTTCGTTACAAGTTTTCCGAGATCGAGGTCGGGCATGAATATGGTATGGGTGATTGTTGATCGTCTGACCAAGTCGGCACATTTTCTGGGCATTAAGGACACTTGGGCCCCAGAGAAGTTGGCTCGTGTGTTTATCGCGCAGATTGTGAGGCTTCACGGTACTCCGAAGTCTATTGTTTCGGATCGTGATGGCCGTTTTGGCGGGCGGTGCATAAGGCGTTGGGTACCCGTTTGCATTTGAGTACCTCTTTTCATCCCCAGTCAGATGGACAGTCGGAACGCACTATCCAGACATTCGAGGATATATTGTGTGCTTGTGCTCTCGACTGGAGTAGTGATTGGGAGGAACATTTACCATTGATCGAATTCACGTACAACAATAGTTGGCACGCGTCGATTAGGATGGCATCGTATGAGGCACTTTATGGGCGACGATGTCGATCACCAATTTGTTGGAATGAGGCGTCCGATTTGGTCGGGACCGAGCCGGATGTCGTTTTGGAAACGAGGCGGAAGATAGAATTCATTCGGGAACAGATGTTGATTGCCAAGAGTCGACAGAAGTCATATGCCGATGTCCGTCATCGACCTTTGGAATTCGAGGTTGGAGACCACATTTTACTAAAGGTGTCGCCGACGAGAGGAGTTTTCTGTTTCGGGAAAAAGGGGAAGTTGAGTCCGAGATTTATTGGACCCTTCGAGATTCTTGAGCGAGTCGGTGAGTTGGCATATCGTTTGGCGTTACCCCCGGTCCTGAGTCACGTTCATAGCATTTTTCATGTTTCCCAGCTGAGGAAATATATTCCGGATCCCAGCCACGTCATCGATTATGGTGAGATTGATGTCGCCGAGGATATTACTTTTGAAGAACGTCCTTTGAAGATTTTGGAGCACTGCGAGAAACGACTAAGGCGTAAGACCATTCCCTTGGTCAAGGTGCAGTGGGCGAGGCATGGTGTCGAGGAGGCAACTTGGGAAACCGAGGATAGCGTGCGTGCTAAGTACCCCGAGTTGTTTGTTTCTTAAGTTTCGGGACGAAACTTATTTTTAGAGGGTAGAATGTAATATCCGCATTTTTCTTCTTTTCCTTATATTCCCATTTTGGTGTATTTTTGTTTTTTGCGACTCACTTGTAACCATATCGATATTTTGAATCTATTTTATTCTAGGAGTTTCTCCATTTGGTCGAGATTCGGAGATGTTTTGACATTATTCCATTTTATGTCACGTATTATTGCATGGACGTTCAATTCTCGTAGAACCCGTTCGATTTGGTTAATTCCTTGGTTGCACGAGTTCGTGTGATTGAGTTGTTCGTGTTGCGAGTTTTGGTTTGTTGATCCGACGTCGTATCACGATTTTTGGACATTTGGGGCCATTTTGTAATTTCCCTAAGTTACGGGGTAGTCTCCATCCCTGTATGTTCCGAACCCTCGAGTAGTCGGCATCACGTTTCATTTTATCTCTTTTGTCGTTGGCTTGAATCCGTCGGAAGTGTATCAGTTGGTAGCGGATACGTCTCTTTATTTCCCGATCATTTCCTCGTCGAGAAGTGATTCAGATTTCTGCCTGCTGTCACAGGCCATGTTACGGCCGTAAGCCGTATATGTTACGGCCTTAATACTCGAGAGTTACGGCCATAAGTTTCCCTTATACGGCCATAATAAGAGTTCGTTTTTCTGCACTTGGGTCCAGTGGGGGGGTTACGGGCGTAACACGCTAGAGTTACGGCCGTGAGAATGGTTACGGCCGTAACCTCATCTTGATACGGCCGTATGTCAGCTTCGTCAGATTGCCCAGTTTCATTCCTAGGAACAGTTACGGCCGTAAGGCAGGAGAGTTACGGCCGTAATATTCCTATGTTACGGCCGTATGTTATGGATGTTACGGCCGTAACACCGGACAGGCAGCAGCCGTATTTTTCTCATTTCTCACCTCTCTCACTTCTCTTCGATACGGGAACGACTTGGAGAGCTAGGGTTCGCCCGATTTTCGCCCAAACACCATTGTAAGAGTATATTCAAGCTTCTTATCATCAATCTATCACTAATCATTCATTGTTCATCGTCAAATCAAGGTAAAGTTTCCTAGAACCCTATTTTGGGAATGATTTGGGGGTTTTCACGTTTTCGTCCGATCCGTTCCGTTTTGTTGGTTAATCCATGATGAGTAGGATTAATATTGTTAGTATCCTTCGTTTTCCTACGGATTCATGGTGTATTTCGTAGTATCTTTCGTTATCGAGAGGGTTCGGTTGTGGTCCGCCCTCGTTGTTGTTTTCGTACGAATATACATGAATCGTAGGCGGGTTTTCGGGTGTATTCTATTTCCGTAATCATTTAGAAGTGGTTGTGATTGTGTTATTCGAATCGTTAGGTTCATTTCCACCGATTCCTCGCGGTTGTGCTTGACTCTCCCTTTCCGTTCGTGTCACCATCTATTAATCGAGGCAAGTATCCTTATGAACTTACGATCTTGACATAGTAGTATTGTATGAGAAATTGTGTGTGTGTATACTCACTACGGGTTAGATCCGACGGGGTCTCGGTAGGGCTCCACGAAGCTGTGGGACCACGAGTTTGCTTTTAACCACTACGAGTTAGATCCGACGGGGTCTCGGTAGGGATCCACGAAGCTGTGGGTCCGCGGTTAATTATGGTGTATTTTACAAATGTGGTTGATTATTGGCATTTCCGGAAATGAGTGTTTTGGAACTATGTTTTCTTGATTGCATGCATTTACTATATGTGTAAGATTTAAGTTGTTCATTTGGTTACTTGTACTGGCGTAATTGCTAACCCCTCTGGGGACCCATTTTGGGGAAATTCGTTTTATGAATTTCAGGTTCATCGAGACCAGCGGGCGCTGGACCAGTACGCGGATGATGGCCGTGCGTGATGATTGTGCATGAGTGATGTCTTCGTGTCTTCTATCTTTTCATCTTTTGTGGTTTTTGAACTAATAGTAGTACTCGAGTACTTATGAGTTCTTGTTTGTCCGGATTGTATTGTTGTCTATTATGTTGTGTCGGATGTTGGTGTTATGTTTGACCGGTTGAACTGGGCGGATTATTCTGTTTTTGTGTCTTTATGACGAGGTGTTATTTTGTCGTTTCTGTGAGTCGATGAGTATGATGTTTGTTCAGCCTGGTGGGTCCTATATAGGGATTCACGGCGCTGTAATATACCTCGAATATCTTGGGGGTGTTACAGAAAATGGTATCAGAGCACTAGGTTTATGGATACCTAGGCTTGTCGGTTTATTGGGTCTTGTTGTGTTTCGTTTTGCACATCATCGTCACGCTGCCATGATTCCGGTACTACCAGTGTCCGTAAGTTTTTCCTAACTCTATTCCTTGTTTCCTTGTATCGCACCTTTGATTCTCGATTGTGATTGTTTCTCTTCTCATACTTACCATCGTATGGCCTTTGTTACTTCTTTAACATCAGTATGGATGCTGGAAGAGGTCGTGGTCGTGGCCGTGGATGCGGCTGGGGACGTGGGGCAGCCGGTGGGGCGGCCACGTCGCAGTCTTCGAGGCCGCGATGCGGCGGCCGTCACGATCATGCTTCTTCTCGAGCGCGCCGACCTTGGTATTGCGGCCGTTATGCAGCAAATGGTGAATCAAATGGCGGCGATAGCGCAGGCGGTTCAGAACCCGGATCCGGCCCACGCTAATCGGGGCAGAGCGGATCGCTGGCTTCAGGATGTCATCAAGATGCATCCTCCTCAGTTTTCGGGAGCTTCGGACCCGATCGGCTGGGAGGGGTGGATCAAGGAGATATCTAAAGTCTTCACTGCTACCAATTGTCTCGAGGACCGTAAGGTCCCTATTGCCCAGTACTTTCTCACTGGTGACGCTACGGATTGGTGGGAGGCCGTTGGGCCCAAAGACCATGTTGCTTCGTGGGCCGAATTTCAGGAATTGATGGAAACCGAATATTGCCCGTGGCCGGTCAGACAGGCTCGAGTACATGCTTTCTATGATGCTCAACCATGGGATATCCCCGTATCTCAAGCTATTGCCGATTTTAACAAGGAGTTGGGTTATGTGAAGACCCAAGTTGTCGAGGAGAGTGACAAAATTTTCCATTTTTCCAGACGGATGAAGTTGTCGATTCGCGACTACATGTCGGGGCTCGTCTGTACTACCTTGAAAGATTACCAGAGCAGGGCCCTTGCTTACGATATGTCTGTGACGGCAAGTGAGGTGGCCCGCGGGAGCAAGAAGCAGAAGTCCGCCGGGAATTTTTCGGGCCACAAAGGTGGGGTCGTGAAATTCCGATCTGCTAACTTTTCCATTGGTGGTGGCGGCATTTCGATCTTCAGGTTTCCCAGTAGGCTGCGGCGCCCCTCCTCTGGAGGTGATGTGTTTTTACTGTGGCATTCAAGGCGAGATCAGTCGTTTTTGTCCGAACCCTTTCTTTGACGTGTAACCCGATCGGCGGCCCGGGTCACAAGGCGCTACTGTCTTGAGAGGGAGAAAATCCTTGGTGCTCGGGCTTCCATTCCAGCACCTAGGGAACCAAGTGTGAATCAAGGATCGTTTGCTTCTCAATCTCTACCGAGTGCTAGTCGAGGGAGAGGTCAGCGTCAGCCCGCTAAGGGGGGAGCTTCCAGTGTCGGCTCAGCCCACCCGCGTGTCTATGAGATGCGGAGAGCCGATGACCCAGCGGCTACTGTGGCGACAGGTACCGTTCATATTCTTTCTCATCCTGTCAGTGTGCTTTTTGATTCTGGTGCTACACATCCGTTCATATCTCTGGAGTGTGTGCGCCGTTTGAGTCTCGACTGTATGACGCCTTGTGAGCCCTTCATCGTTAAGCTTCCTAGTGGTGATCGGATCGTTGGTGATCAGGAGGTTCGATATTGTTCTGTGCTTATTTGTGAGAGGGCTTGGCCCTCTAATCTTATTGTTGTGGGTATTGAGGGTGAGGATTTAATTCTCGGGGATGATTGGCTCGAGCGGCATGGTGCAATCATGAACTACCGCACGAGGATCATCACCATGCTAGCCGAAGACGGCACCGAGCACTCTTTCGCCGGGCAAAAGAGGGGAAACCAGAAGTTCGTTATTAATGCCTTGAAGGCGATGAGACTCTTGCGAAAGGGGTGTACTGGTTATTGGTGCTACGCATTGAAGGCAGAGAGTAGTGGAGTTGAGCTGTCTTCGATTCCAATCGTTAGTGAGTTTCCTGATGTATTTCCTGACGAGTTACCGGGATTGCCACCGGATCGTGAGGTCGAGTTTGTTATAGAGTTAGAGCCGGGCGCGGCTCCTATTTCGAAGGCGCCGTATCGCATGGCACCTTTAGAGATGTCCGAGTTGAAGAAGCAGTTGAGTGAGCTTCTTGAGTCGGGGTATGTTCGACCGAGCGCCTCGCCTTGGGGTGCACCGGTCCTGTTTGTGCGGAAGAAGGATGGTTCACTACGTTTGTGTATCGACTATCGCGAACTAAACAAGGTGACCATCAAGAACAAGTATCCTTTGCCGATAATTGATGACTTGTTCGACCAGTTGCAGGGAGTTGCGGTATTCTCGAAGATTGATTTGAAATCGGGGTACTATCAGCTCCGGGTGAGGGAGTCTGATGTGCCGAAAACAGCTTTTCGGACGAGATACGGACATTATGAGTTTGTAGTTATGCCTTTCGGGTTAACTAATGCACCGGCGGTGTTCATGCAGTTGATGAACAAAGTCTTTATCGAGTATCTGGATAAGTGTGTCGTCGTTTTCATTGACGATATTCTTATTTATTCGAGGAACGAGGAAGAGCATGCCCATCATTTGCGAGTAGTGTTAGACATCTTGAGGACCGAGCAACTCTATGCGAAGTTCTCTAAATGTGAGTTCTGGCTGAAGGAAGTGATGTTTCTAAGTCACGTGATTTCAGCCGAGGGGGTTCGTGTGGATCCACAAAAGATAGAGGCAGTATTGGATTGGGCACCGCCCAAGAATGTGAAGGATATCCGTAGTTTCTTGGGTTTGTCTGGCTACTACCGTAGGTTCGTCGAGGGTTTCTCGAAACTAGCTCGACCACTTACACAGTTGCTCCAGAAATCCGAGAAATTCGTCTGGAATGACGAGAGACAGTCGAGTTTCGAGGAACTGAAGAAGCGTTTGACTTCAGCCCCGGTTTTAGCGTTGCCGTGTGGCAACGAGGGTTTTGCTGTTTATAGTGATGCTTCGGGTCAGGGTCTTGGGTGCGTATTGATGCAGCACGGCAAGACCATTGCCTATGCGTCGAGACAGTTGAGGCCGTATGAGCTGAACTACCCTACTCATGATTTGGAGTTAGCGGCAGCCGTTTTTGCGCTCAAGATTTGGCGTCACTATCTTTTCGGCTCTGCATGTCAGATTTTTACCGATCATAAGAGTCTGAAATACATATTTACTCAGCGGGAGTTGAATATGAGGCAGAGGAGGTGGTTAGAGCTGATTAAGGATTATGACCTTGAAATCCTTTATCATCCGGGCAAGGCGAACGTCGTGGCCGATGCCTTGAGTCGGAAATCGGTTGCGTTGCGAATGCTTGAGATCTTTACGTCTCAGTCTGAGCTTCGACGGGCTTTGATCGAGTTAGATGTTGAGGTTTTGTTGCCTGGAGCTGTCGGGCAACTTTGTGCTCTAGAGATTTCGTCGTCTTTGATTGATGAAATTAAGCTGAAGCAGTTAGAGGATCCGATGATCACTCAAATCCGAGAGAACATTCTTAAGGGAAAGTCTCCTGGATTTGTGATTCACGAGGATGGTGTTTTGAGATTTCAGAGTCGGCTTTGTGTACCGAACGACTCGGAGTTGAGACATAGTATTTTGCGTGAGGCCCATGCTACACCTTACTCCGTTCATCCTGGTTCGAGTAATATGTACAAGGACCTGAGAAGGAATTTCTGGTGGAATGATATGAAAGAGGAGGAGTCATACGGTTGTAGCGAGATGTTTGACTTGTCGTGAGTCAAAATCGAGCATCGGCCCAGGTTATTGCAGTCACTTCCCATTCCGGAATGGAAATGGGAAGATATATCGATGGATTTCGTTATGAGTTTGCCGAGATCGAGGTCGGGCATGAATATGGTATGGGTGATTGTTGATCGTCTGACCAAGTCGGCACATTTTCTGGGCATCAAGGACACTTGGGGCCCAGAGAAGTTGGCTCGTGTGTTTATCGCGCAGATTGTGAGGCTTCACGGTACTCCGAAGTCTATTGTTTCGGATCGTGATGGCCGTTTTGGCGGGCGGTGCATAAGGCATTGGGTACCCGTTTGCATTTGAGTACCTCTTTTCATCCCCAGTCAGATGGACAGTCGGAACGCACTATCCAGACATTCGAGGATATATTGCGTGCTTGTGCTCTTGATTGGAGTAGTGATTGGGAGGAACATTTACCATTGATCGAATTCACGTACAACAATAGTTGGCACGCGTCGATTCGGATGACACCATATGAGGCACTTTATGGGCGGCGATGTCGATCACCGATTTGTTGGAATGAGGCGTCCGATTTGGTCGGGACCGAGCCGGATGTCGTCTTGGAAACGAGGCGGAAGATAGAATTAATTCGGGAACGGATGTTGACTGCCCAAAGTCGACAGAAGTCATATGCCGATGTCCGTCATCGACCTTTGGAATTCGAGGTGGGAGACCACGTTTTACTAAAGGTGTCGCCGACGAGAGGAGTTTTCTGTTTCGGGAAAAAAGGGAAGTTGAGTCCGAGATTTATTGGACCCTTCGAGATTCTTGAGCGAGTCGGTGGGTTGGCATATCGTTTGGCGTTACCCCCAGTCCTGAGTCACGTTCATAGCATTTTTCATGTTTCCCAGCTGAGGAAATATATTCTGGATCCCAGCCACGTCATCGATTATGGTGAGATTGATGTCGCCGAGGATATTACTTTTGAAGAACGTCCTTTGAAGATTTTGGAGCACCGCGAGAAACGACTAAGGCATAAGACCATTCCCTTGGTCAAGGTGCAGTGGGCGAGGCATGGGGTCGAGGAGGCTACTTGGGAAACCGAGGATAGCGTGCGTGCTAAGTACCCCGAGTTGTTTGTTTCTTAAGTTTCGGGACGAAACTTATTTTTAGAGGGGTAGAATGTAATATCCGCATTTTTCTTCTTTTCCTGATATTCCCATTTTGGTGTATTTTTGTTTTTAGCGACTCGCTTGTAACCATATAGATATTTTGAATCTATTTTATTCTAGGAGTTTCTCCATTTGGTCGAGATTCAGAGATGTTTTGACATTATTCCATTTTATGTCACGTATTATTGCACGGACGTTCAATTCTCATAGAACCCGTTCGATTTGGTTAATTCCTTGGTTGCACGAGTTCGTGTGGTTGAGTTGTTCGTGTTGCGAGTTTCGGTTTGTTGATCCGACGTCGTATCACGATTTTTGGACATTTGGGGCCATTTTGTAATTTCCCTAAGTTACGGGGTAGTCTCCATCCCTGTCTGTTCCGAACCCTCGAGTAGTCGGAATCACGTTTCATTTTATCTCTTTTGTCGTTGGCTTGAATCCGTCGGAAGTGTATCAGTTGGTAGCGGATACGTCTCCTTATTTCCCGATCATTTCCTCGTCGAGAAGTGATTCAGATTTCTGCCTGCTGTCACAGGCCATGTTACGGCCGTAAGCCGTATATGTTACGGCCATAATACTCGAGAGTTACGGCCGTAAGTTTCCCTTATACGGCCGTAATAAGAGTTCGTTTTTCTGCACTTGGGTCCAGTGGGGGGGTTACGGGCGTAACACGCTAGAGTTACGGCCGTGAGAATGGTTACGGCCGTAACCTCATCTTGATACGGCTGTATGTCAGCTTCGTCAGATTGCCTAGTTTCATTCTTGGGAACAGTTACGGCCGTAAGGCAGGAGAGTTACGGCCGTAATATTCCTATGTTACGGCCGTATGTTATGGATGTTACGGCCGTAACACCGGCTAGTATATAAACTGGCAGGAGCCGTATTTTTCTCATTTCTCACCTCTCTCACTTCTCTTCGCAACGGGAACGACTTGGAGAGCTAGGGTTCGCCCGATTTTCGCCCAAACACCATTGTAGTAGTATATTCAAGCTTCTTATCATCAACCTATCACTAATCATTCATTGTTCATCGTCAAATCAAGGTAAAGTTTCCTAGAACCCTATTTTGGGAATGATTTGGGGGTTTTCACGTTTTCGTCTGATCCGTTCCGTTTTGTTGGTTAATCCATGATGAGTATGATTAATATTGTTAGTATCCTTCATTTTCCTATGGATTCATGGTGTATTTCGTAGTATCTTTCGTTATCGAGAGGGTTTGGTTGTGGTCCGCCCTCGTTGTTGTTTTCGTACGAATATACATGAATCGTAGGCGGGTTTTCGGGTGTATTCTATTTCCGTAATCGTTTAGAAGTGGTTGTGATTGTGTTATTCGAATCGTTAGGTTCATTTCCACCGATTCCTCGCGGTTGTGCTTGACTCTCCCTTTCCGTTCGTGTCACCGTCTATTAATCGAGGCAAGTATCCTTATGAACTTACGATCTTGACATAGTAGTATTGTATGAGAAATTGTGTGTGTATACTCACTACGGGTTAGATCCGACGGGGTCTCGGTAGGGCTCCACGAAGCTGTGGGACCGCGAGTTTGCTTTTAACCACTACGGGTTAGATCCGACGGGGTCTCGGTAGGGATCCACGAAGCTGTGAGTCCGCGGTTAATTGTGGTGTATTTTACAAATGTGGTTGATTATTGGCATTTCTGGAAATGAGTGTTTTGGAACTATGTTTTCTTGATTGCATGCATTTACTATATGTGTAAGATGTAAGTTGTTCATTTGGTTACTTGTACTAGCGTAATTGCTAACCCCTCTGGGGACCCGTTTTGGGGAAATTCGTTTTATGAATTTCAGGTCAAGTTCATCGAGACCAGCGAGCGCTGGACCAGTACGCGGATGATGGCAGTGCGTGATGATTATGCATGAGTGATGTCTTAGTGTCTTCTATCTTTTCATCTATTGTGGTTTTTGAACTAATAGTAGTACTCGAGTACTTAAGAGTTCTTGTTTGTCCGGATTGTATTGTTGTCTATTATGTTGTGTCGGATGTTGGTGTTATGTTTGACCGATTGAACTGGGCAGATTATTCTATTTTTGTGTCTTTATGACGAGGTGTTATTTTGTCGTTTCTGTGAGTCGATGAGTATGATGTTTGTTCAGCCTGGTGGGTCCTATATAGGGATTCACGGCGCTGTAATATACCTCGAATATCTTGGGGGTGTTACAACACGTGCCCATCCTGAAAATCCTACAGATGACCGATCAGTACATAGATATGACTCTAGATATGTCACGATGCAACATGACAACAAAATTCGAATAAACGCATATCCATTAAGGATCAGAAGACTCACCAAGTGAACAACGATAGCTCGATAATGAAAGATGGACACGACTTGTATTTCCATTGGACAACAGAAGCATCTACACAGGAATACTCCGGATGTGGGTACCATTTAGGTTTTATCCCTCAACACAGTTCCATTAACACATAAATTCCCAAGGTCTCAACCAAGGGCCACGGAAGCATCTTCACAAGAATACTCCGGACGTGGGTACCATTCAGGTTTCATCCCTCAACACATCGGCCCATTAGAATTACAGTTCTAAGAAAGACAACAACACAAAAATACACCAAACAACGATGCACACTCATTACATGAAACATCAACATACAACATATACAACAATGCATCAGGATAATCATTCTCATAATTGAGCAATACTAAATCACCTCAAAGCCGGAGATGCTAACCTTTCCACGACCAACATCCCTGAATGAGTACACAATAATACGAATAGTCCGGATTGAAGTACAGTTCATCACTATCAAAAAACCACCACCTCGAGATCAATGTCGGCACGATAATCTGTAGTCGATATCCATCATTTCATATTATAGACCAAAGATAAATCACATCTCCATTTTCACCAGACATCTTTAAATCATATACATTATGATTTAACCCAATCCAAATCATAATATACATACCATCATCCCAACAATTCATATTCATAATATCATTGCTATATGAATCATAAATGAAATGAAATCTAAACCATTTATTAAAAATTATGAGCTGAGCAAGTATAACTTGCCTCGATAACGATACGACGTAGCCGTTACCAATCCCATCGTCCTCATCTACAAGCTCCTCAGCCCTGACCAAGGCGATCCATGAATTCTCCAATCTCAATTGCAGCACAACGGTTAACATCAACGATCACTTATCACATCCTAATGCAACAATCAATTAACAACATGCTCGATAGAAATCAACAACCAATAAACCAACCAATCAAACTCAACGGTTCAACGATATCTCGATCATATACAAAACCAAACCGTTCAACTCATACAGTTATGAATACAAGCCACAATTCGATAATCAATCAGTTCTAACAAATGTCTCAACATTCTGGATTCCGACTTCAATCTCATATTACGGATTAAGAAGGTTCCTTCTTGTTCATATTCGTATATTCATTGGAAAACAATTACCGGTTATTATCATTAATCCAAACTATCCAAATAGCTCAATATCAAGAATAATTGTAATCTAAGATTAGTCATAACCCTTCCGGATTCAATCTCATATTATGATTCGTGTTTCGTCAAGAACATACAAGGTCTACTACTACTAAAATGTCATCTTTCTCATCATACACTTCTCATAACATCAAGAATCACAACTATATCACCATATTTACTTCAAGGAATTCTCAAGAACATGAATCAGTCCATAACCACGTTCAAGTAATATCAACATACTCCTAATCATCAAGACAACATATACCAATATGTTATCTAATCATATAATCCTTAACTTTAACACATAAACCAATTAGTGAAATATCATTATCATCTTCTTCAACACAGACTTCACAAAACACCAAGAACCATATCAATACTTAGAGCATCCATCATCATACGAAGTAATAATCATCAACAACATCTTAAACTTAATAACAAATACAAGATTAGCCACATACCTCTTGAAGAAGAACCACAATGATCAAACACTTCAAGAAACATCAAGGATTCCAAACCTCAAGCTTTTAATCAAACCATCAAGGTCTTAACCAAGGTATAAGGGTCTGGAATAAGCTAAGAAGTAAAGAGGGACGAAGTTTGGGAGGAAATATCTGTTTCTTCTCGTGAAGAAATGAAAGACTGATCCTTATTTTATAATCTGCACATATCGTTACGTACGTTAACCCCCACCACTAACATACGTAAGACCTCCTAATGTACGCTACATGTCCTGCATAGCGTACGTAATCAGCATCCAGAGCTCACTGCCTCATTTCGTATCATGTATTACGTACGTAATGTCTATGCCATAGCGTACATAATATAGTTGTTGACTTGCTACAGTAACATACTCATTTAACGTACGTCATGGGTTATCATTAAGATACGTAAATCTTTATGTTGATTCGCCTGTCCACATCTGCGCCGATAGTTGCTTACACCGGGCCCATTTGTCGATCATAGCTCAGACCTGTCCGATTCTCTTCATAACATACGTTATGTACTCTACGTAACGTATGTTACGCTTGCATCTTTACATATGTAAGCTCCTACGCTTAATGTACGTAATGGTTTTTATACTTAGCCATTTACAACTGCTCTTGCTTGCCATCTCAATATGCCGAATATGTATACGCGACATACTGAATACATATACTCGTTCCAATAACATTCTCACATGATACAGCTATTACACATTATCCTCAAATGCTATTGTCAACCAAGTACGACAATTATTCCAACACAATCGTCTCAGTCCTTAAATTATATCATCCATACTGTAATATCCTGCACTGTGCAATATAACTCGGGTAAAATAATGCGAAAATTTTATACTAAAATTCCAGGATATTACATACTACATCTCTTAAAATAAGTCGTCCTCGAAACTTGGAATTTGTCACATACAACATCTCAACCAAATATCCAAACTTATCACGAAAGCAGTCAATCGTCGCCACAAGCGAATAACCAAAACAATATACTTACAGGTGCGTGAAGCCGATGATCTCCCTTGATACTAGCATACGACTTCCACACGAAGCCTCAACACAATACCAAGACACACCAGCATCGCAAATATAGCAATTTTGAAAATATTTCAAAAAATTTGGAACCTCCAAAAATCAGTTTGACTCATGTTGTGTGTCGATTTACACGCCTCAGCGGCGATTGGCATAAGGGCCGAGCGATCGAAGTCAGCATCAAATAATCTAAGGCAGACTTGCCAAGCGAAGTGTCCAGACCGAGATCAAGTACCGAGCGGTCGACATCCAGGGCGATCGCCTCTTGGCACCTAGCCATCTACTCTGGTGCCCGACTAGAGACGACCACATCATGCCACGTTGAAAGCCAGCATCCGTCAAGTCTACGAAGACCGAATCTCGGGATGAAGGCCCACGTGGAGATTTGCAAAAGGCGCCGCAGGATAAGGCCCTTTGACCCCAGCCTGTCACCAGCTATCAGTGACAAGGATAGCCTCACCTACCGACAGACCCGCCGAAAGGTCTTAGGTAGGACCTCCCAGCAGCGACATAGGACGCGTGCTGTCTTCTCATTGGTTCGCACATCCGACTGCCAGCAGCTGCTGCAGACGTTAAGGAGACCAACCCATGTGCTAAAGACGATCGCCCACTTATTATAATACAGGAAAGGCGATCGCCCAACTACCTTCGCGCCTATAAATAGGAAACCTTCATCAACTGGAAAAAGGTTCACAAACTGTTGTTTTCATACAAAGGGTCAGAAACAGTTGTTTTCATATGAGAGTTCAGCTAAATTCACATAGTGAGAGACAGTCGATTTCTCGCAGTTGACTACAGCACTTCATCTTTGTTACAAGAACTCACAGAGCATCAACTCTGGTTCTTCCGGCAATCATCAGCACTCAAGAGCTAGATAACTAGGGTCTTTACACTCATTGTAATTGTAGTCTAACATTAATATCTGTACTCCCAAGTATTCATATTAATAATATCTCACGAGAGCATTCAAGCCCGGGCCTAACAAACCCGGCAAATATTGTGTTATTTACATTCCCACAAACGTGCTCTCGCATTTTGTTTGTTACTCATCAATTCCAGCAAAACCTTCCGAATAATATTTTAGGTAACAACAATTGGCGCTAGAAGAAGGGGATTTACCCTCATTTTCATTCCGACCGTTTCGAAGAACACTCATTGTTCTCCGGAACATATACTTGAAGAAACACTCACTGTTCTTCAAAGAAAAACCTTCAGAAGAATGACGTCTGCCACCACATCGAAGAGAGCCACTCTTCGATCTGCCAGACGTCTTATTCCGGCCCGAGCCGAGTCTTAACCTACGATGGATGGTAGTCGCGGCAACGCGAGACTCTCAATCCCATCCCCGATGGACGGCCCCAACCTACTCGACCAGTTCCAAACTGCAGAACAGATCGAGGAGGCCATGGCCATCCTAAGGGAGCGACAGAGAGCATGTGAAGCGCCCGCTATAACCCCTTCAGCCATCCGCCGCGCGGGCAATCGGAAGCTCAAGGAGTTACTTGTCAAGCAATTGTCAGAAAGCCCCGTTCACGGAAAAAAAGCACTCGCGAGGCGGGTCGGTTCCGTCTTCAGCCGCCTAGGAAGCGATCCATCATGGCGACCGGGGCATTCTGGCCCTAGCCACGAGATGACGGAATATGAATCCATCACCAGGAGTTCGGCATACCCAACTCCCAAGCAAAAATAGGTCGGCTGCTTGGCTCCCATTCCGCGAGGAATCGAGCCCCGCGGAAAAGACATCATCTATAGTGGAGCCAGGGGATCAGTACTTGATCACCTCGGCTCCCGCAAGCAGCCAGGCCACGGCGATGGCCTCTATGCAACGCCAGCTCGACAAGATGAAGGCGCTCATGGAAACTGAGGCAGACGCCAGGAGAAAGGTCACCGGACCGAGTGAGCCACTCGCGGTCCAGATCGAGCTTGCCCCCGTGAAACCAAAGATCGCTCCTCCTCAAACGCCTTTGTGTGAGGGAAAATCGGACCCCGAGACTCACCTAAGCAATTTTCAGATCTACATAACCAGATGCGGGGCATCAGATGCGACGAGATGCCAAATGTTCCCATTGACATTAGGCAATCTTGCCCATAGGTGGTACATCTCATTGCCACTGCGCTCTATTAACTCTTTTGAGAAGCTGGCGAACGACTTCACGTCGTATTTCACCACCAAGGTCGCTCGTCCAGAAGGTCCCCACCGCATGATGAAGATCAGGCAGGGGAAAGAGGAGTCCGATGCAGATTACATCGATCGGGTATATGAGATAGTCCTCACTGGCGAGCCCATAAGCGACGAGCTCGCCCTCTACTCAGTCCTGGGGAGGATTCTATGGCCATTCACCCATGTTTAGGAACCTCACGAAGGACATCACCCAAACCTACGCGATTTTCCACACCAAGGCTGCCGATTTTCTAGCCAGGCGGAGGCTGCTCACCCTTCGCCTAGGCAAGGGGATGCCGTCTCCCATCCAAAGGACGGCGATCGCCAAGTCCAAGAAGGCGGTCGCCAAGCCACTTGGTGATTTCGAAGCCTTCGAGGATGTGGAAGTCCACCTCCTCCACAACCTAAATTTATCTCCGGCTCATATTTTCAACGCCATCAAGGGGCGCGAGCGGCTAAGCAAGCCAAAAGCGATAAGGGACAATGGTCACCTGACGACGATAAATTTTGTGCTTACCACGAGAGCCACGGCCATAACACCAACCAGTGCCGCGACCTCCTCAGACAACTCTGGAGATTGTTCGAGGAGGGCAAGCTGGACAGTTTAATGGCTTAGCCGAAGCCCCGTCAATCTCCCAAACCAGTCGCCCGAGTCGAACACGATAGGCCAGAAGACTCGTACGAGGAGACCCCCTGATCAACCTCGGCAGCCGGATCTATATGTTTCAATCAAGAGGTGGGAACCTCGAAAAAGAGGATGACTCGCTCGCCCTCTAAAGTTCGTCAACTAACATGATGGACCTAGGCAAGCGATCGCCTCCCCCAGCACAACGTATACCGTCGAGGATCGCCATCTAACATGACGGTCCGAGGTAGAAGAATGCCGCCATGGTAGCGGAGGTCAATGAATCCGACGATCCGTCCATGCAAGGTTCCTTTGGGCAGAAATCGCTCGCCCTTTGTTTAAATACGAGGCAGGTATAGCCGAAGGACCCTCCAAAACAAATCAGAGGATGACTCGCTCGCCCTCTAAAGTTCGTCATCAACATGAAGGACCTAGGCAAGCGATCGCTTCCCCTTGCATAATGTATACCGTCGAGGATCTCCATCTAACATGATGGTCCGAGGTAGAAAAGTGTTGACATGGTTGTGGAGGTCGATGGAACCGATCTTTGCGACCATGAAAGGTTCCTTAGGGCAGAGATCGTTCGCCCTTCGTTTAAATATGAGGATGGCGTAGCTAAAGGACCCTACAAAACAGATCTGTGGACACGCTCGCCCGCCCTCAAAGGTCCATCATCTAACATGGTGGACCCGGACAATGCGACGCATCCCTACCCCCATCACAACGTATGCCCTCAAGTCCCGTCATCTAACATGTTGGTCTGAGGCATAAAAGTGCTAACAAGCCACGGTCGTGAAGTCGAATCATGCGACGACGCCCCGTGCAAGGACTCCTCCAGGCCGAGACCATCCGCCCCATCGCTACATTGCGAGGCAAAATGTAGCCTACGGAGGACCCTCACAATTAAGTGAGTCGCGAGAAGTAGGCCATCAGACGGAATGTCGCTCGCGCACAAGACACGGTCGCATAGGTCGGTCCATCGACCTCCACAACCGTGCACGGTTCCTCTAGGTCGAGATGGTCGGCCTTCCTCGAGGAATCTGCAAAATTGAAGACCGCTCGCTAAATGATTTATTTTCGTTCCCTTACTTTCACTAAGTAAACAAAAACAAGGGGGAAAAGCGGAGCTATATATACGACGATCGTCTTTGTTCAAATACACGTACGATGATCGGCATTGTTCAGATACATGTGCAACGATCGACTTTGTAGGATGGACATTCCTCAAACACTTGTATAAAGTCATGCAAAGGATTCAGAAGAACGATCATACAAGTATGAAATCAGAAGCAAACATATTATTCTATTTCATTCGAAATATGTGTACAAGCGCCCGAAGGCAAAATACAGCAAATGCTATAAAAATTACAAGTCAAAAAGCAGAAAAGCTCAAAGATCGGCGCCCGTTCCATTGCCTGCAGCAGGCTCTGAACCCCCATCCTCCGCGGCACCCGGATGAACAAGGTTGTCCGGCAGCGGGTACCAGCTCAGATCGATCCCATAATCCGCGGAAAGGTCGAGGATTGGCACGGTGAAGACTGGCTGTAGAGGGTGCTCAAGCGCATAAGCTTTAAGATTTTCAGGCAAAGGGCCGACCTCGAGCCCTCCTTTCTTAGCGGCGCGGATAGCTTCAGCATAAGCCATATAGTAGGCAAATTCGCTGACATACTCTACGTTAAGGAAGGGATCGGCCTCAGTCGCCTTCAGCTTTCCCCTCAGTTCCGCAACCGTTTGGCTCACACCCTCGAGCTCGGCGGCTTTGGCGGCCACCTCTTCCTTCGAGGATGCCAGCTCGCTGGTCAGTCGGGCGACGGTCACCTTCAGCTGGTCGGCCTCCTTCTGCACGGCCGTGTGCGACCTGCGGGCTTCCGTCATCTGTTCCTCCATTCGGTCAATCGCCGCCCGCGCCCAATCAAGATCCTACCTCGCCTGCTTAGCCACCTCCACATAGCTCTTCTCCATGGCCGCGAACCTTTCGGCAAACTCAATGTTTTGTTTCCATGCGGCTTCGAGGTCCGCATGGAGACGAGCGGTGGATGGCTGCCCCTCATAGTGCCTCGCATGAGCAGCCATCGTCGCCGTTTGAAGGGCCAGCGCGAAAGTAGCCTGCATCGCGTCAGCAGATCGCCAGCGCGCGATCGCATCCAGATCAGTCGTCCAGGCCTTCGGCAAGGAGGCGGTAGCTCGAGCAACGTAAGAAGGGACATCGCTGGGATCGTGAGGAACTTTGCTCATCAGGAAGTCCAACACCATCGACGAGCAGTTCGGGTTGGAGTGGCGGATCCTGCACAAAGAGCAAAAGAGTTAGTATGTTTCCTACACAAGTGACATAACTCGGCAAAGCGACTAGGCTTACCTTTCGACCTTCTATAGGTCACGGCCAAAGAACGGCGTGCCACGCAGAGTCTCGGCCTCAGCGGTTGCCATGACCTGAAGGAAAGCCGAAGATGGCATGGACCCCTCCAATAGAGGAACCGCAGAAAGCGGAGGCACAGAAATCGGTGGCTCGTCGGCAGTGGCAGGGGCCGAGGGCTCCTCAGTCCTCTATTTCTTGTGGATGAGTCGAAGTTGCCCCTCCTCGCGAGGCTCCTGTTCTTCGACGACCGGCTCCTGAAGAGGTCTCGCCTTCGGGATCGGTCGGAGCGGAGCAGCAGGAGCTCGGCTCACCTTCTTCCCTTGACGAAGGCGGCTCATGATCCACGGATTAGACATGGCGATCGCAGTAGGGGGCTCTGGGAAACAAGGGAAGTGAATTTCTGCGAAAGAAAGCAATCGACAAAGTTAGTAATCTTCCTCAATCAAGATGATCGACATGTCAAAGAAGATCATGAAAGTTCGTACCTGGAACCTTTAGATGGCGAGGGTAGCAAAATAGTCAAGCAGCCAAGCAACAAGCTTCGTTGTTGATACGGCGTGCGTCAATATGATCGTCAGGAAGACCCTGTATCTTCTCCCAGACGATCGCGAAATCAAAAGCGAGGTCACATGCCGCCGGAATAATGACACCTGCAAAAAGAAGGCCAAAATCAGATCAGTTCAGAATATATCCGAATAAAGGGAGAGTCTAAATCCTTACTCGGACTCCTCTCTCGAAAGCCGGTGAGAATATCCAACTCCTCAGTTGGGTTGTCGCTCGCTGCCGACTTCCACGCACCGCCGACCTAGAACCACTTCGACGGATCGCCCCTTACTTTGTTCGGGACCCCAAGAATCACCCGGCCTGAGTGACCTTGGATGTGGTAGCGGCCGACAGAGCCTTTTTGAACTGTCAATTTGAAGAGATGGTTCATCTCTAACGGCGAAGGAAGACAATACAGCCGATGGCCACCAAACAAAGTAAGGGTGCAGACGATCTGCAGCCAGGCGTTCGGCGTCAATTGAAGCGGCGCCACGTTCCAGGCAGTCAGCAGGTAGGAGGCAACAAACGGCAACAGGAATCGCAGTCCAACCTCCATTATCGCCTCGTTGACGGCAACCATTCCCTCGGGAGGTTGATTGGCTCGCTCGTTCTCGGCGGGCACGTGGAGGCAAACATCAGAAGGAACATGGAACCTCGCCCTCCAACGGTCCAGATCCTTCCAGGTCGCCGATCTCCCGATCTGGCCAAGGGTCCACGGAGAGCGGCGAGCAGCCCAGAACAACGTCCGCCTTACTAGTTCATAAGGATGGGCGATCGAGTATTCAGTCAAGTTAAATTTGGGGAGTGGGCCGGCCAATCTCTCCATGAGTTCTGCAAAATCTGTGAAGGCTCTGCCGAACACGCTGTTCCGCTCCCAATGCGTGTCGCATCCATCTCATCCTGTTTCAGTGAACGGATCCGCTTGGCCTCCGCCGCCCTGGCCACATCAGCCTCATTAAAAAGTTCTTCGACCTCCGCAGGCTCAATCCCGGCGCGAATGGCCTCGACAGCAGTGTACACATGGAACTCCGCATAAAGTTCACCCCGGGCGGTGGAAACCCCGGAGGCGGAGGTACTACCCGCCTCATACACATCTGGTCTTCCTACGGACATATTCAAAGAGAAAGGAGGGAGAAGAGTCCAGACCGAGATCGGCATAAGGGCCGAGCGACCGAAGTCAGCATCAAATAATCCAAGGCAGACTTGCCAAGTGAAGAGTCCAGACCGATATTAGGTACCGAGCGATCGATGTCCAGGGCGATCGCCTCTTGGCACCTAGTGATCGACTCGGGTGCCCGACTAGAGATGACCACATCATGCCACATGGAAAGCCAGCATCCGTTAAGTCTACGAAGACCGAATCTCAGGATGATGGCCCACGTGCAGATCCGCACAAGGCGCCGCATGATAAGGCCTTTTGACCCCATCCAGTCACCAGCTGTCGGTGACAAGGATAGCCTAACCTACCGACAGACCCTCCGAAAAGACTTAGGTAGGACCTCTCAAGACAGTGACATTGGACGCGTGTTGTCTTCTCATTGGTTCGGACACCCGGCTGCCAGCAGCTGCTGCGGACTTTAAGGAGACCAACCCATGTGCTAAAGACGATCGCCCGCTTATTATAATACAGGAAAGGCGATCGCCCAACTACCTCCGCTCTTATAAATAGTAAACCTCCAGCAACTGGAAAAAGGTTCACAAACTGTTGTTTTCATACAAAGGGTCAGAAACAGTTGTTTTCATACAAGAGTTCAGCTAAATTCACACAGTGAGAGACAGTCGATTTCTCGCAGTTGACTACAGCACTTCATCTTTGTTACAAGAACTTACAGAGCATCAACTCTGGTTCTTCCGGCAATCATCAGCACTCAAGAGCTAGATAACTAGGGTCTTTACACTCATTGTAATTGTACTCTAACATTAATATTTGTACTCCCAAGTATTCGTATTAATAATATCTCACGAGAGCATTCAAGTTCGGGCCTAACAAACCCGAAAAATCTTGTGTTATTTACATTTCCACGGACATGCTCTCGCATTTTGTTTGTTACTCGTCCATTCCAGCAAACCCTTCCGAATAATATTTTGGGTAACAACAACACAAAAGTCAGAAAAATTATTTTCAAAAGTCGCGCTACTACCGCATCGGTAGAGCCACATAACACACATACCCGGGTTTTACGAAACCCAAGCTCTGATACCATCTTCTGTAACACCCGCAAAAAATATTTGAACGCCATGGGCCCCGCGCCGGAACCCACAAGACTGAAAATCATTTTTGTGATCGTTTCAAACACGCCAAAGAGACAAAGACGGTATTATTTTATTAATAATTAAATATTTTCCAAAATATGGTTCTCAAATACCGTCATAAAATTTTATTTGAAAGTACAAGGCAAAAATACCAGGTTTCAACAGTTTCAAAACGTACGTTAAGTCATTACTTACACGCACCGATAATATAGTTTGAGAAAGTTTTACAAAATGAACCCAAGTTTGCAAAATACCAAAAAGGCCATTTCAGAAGTATACACGAGTTGGTATAGTACCAAAAAGCCATTTTAAAATACACAGCAACGGATATAAACATAATAAAAATACATTTACAGCGGAATCATAACAGTCAGGAAAATACTCAGTTCTCGAAGAAATGCCATAGCCAGTATCACCCGGGAAGCTCATCCCTTCACGACCGCTACTAGCTCGATCTCCAAGTACCTAAAAGATAAAGCCCACGACGGGGTCAGCCACAATACTCAACAATGATAGCGATCACATCATTATAAACAATTACATATCAATGTAATTACAAAGTAAGAATACTTCCAATATAATCTTACCGGAATAACCTTACCAATTGATGGTAATTCATATCAAATCAACCCTTACCTCAATCTACACTCAAGTGATAAATGAATTCAAAAATAACCATCCGAACTGTATTCCAACAATGCCAAGATTCTCAAGACATAATTTTATCTCCAATATGGAATAATCCATCCACGTCTGATTATGTCAGTTGGATCGCACAATCGAATCCCGATTCTGATAAAACCGATGATACATGATACATCTGTAGATCAACTGCCCCGAAACAATGACAAGTCTCGGATATCGATACAAAGTATGAAAGCTCACACAATCAATAATAATAAATAACCAATACCTCAAACGAGAATGTCATCAACAAGATAAACTCCAATACTATCAACAATATACCAACGGTAATCGAGAATACGATTACATGATAAATTCCACACAACATCAACAAAGGACCAACAACGGACGAGAATACCATCGATATGCTAAACTCCAACAAGATCAATAAAGGATCAACAATGACCGAGAGGACCAACAATAAGGTAAACTCCAACCAAGATCAATAAAGGATCAACAAAGACCGAGAATACCCACGATATGGTAATCTCCAAGCAAGACCAATAAAGGATCAATAACGAACGAGAATACCAACGATATGGTAATCTCCAAGCAAGATTAATAAAGGATCAACAACGATCGACAATACCAATGATATGGTAAACTCTAACAAGATCAATAAAGGATCAACAACGATCGAGAATACCAACAATAAGGTAAACTCCAAACAAGATCAATAAAGGATCAACAACGACCGAGAATACCCACGAAATGGTAATCTCCAAGCAAGACTAATAAAGAATCAACAACGAACGAGAATACCAACGATATGGTAATCTCCAAGCAAGATTAATAAAGGATCAACAACGATCGACAATACCAATGATATGGCCATTAGACTCTTTACGCTTTCAGCACATTAAACAAGTTTTAAGCAAATAGTTTACCTATTTTCTGCAATTCTCTGCATTTTTCCGTGCAGTTCTTTGTTAATTCACATTCTTTCAACTGCAGAATGTCGACTTCTCAGACATCTTCCCTCTTGATGAAGAAGAAGGAAACCATAATTGATGGGCATATCTTCGCTAGGTCTATTTAATGGAGATAATCGACCTTGAAGGAGAAGACAACATTGGGATGGAGGTTTTCATTTCCAGGGTGAAACAACAAGGGCTGTACCGTCTTTCTAGTCACCATGCTGATCTGTACGACGAGCAGATCATGGAGGAATTTTACTTGGATGCATCATTCAAGTACTCATCTCAAAGGAGAGGAGGTGATATTTCTGAAATCACCGCGACGGTTCAAGGAATTGAAATCTCTGTGAACAGAGAGCTTCTGGAGATGTTGTACAGGCTACCGTCCGATGGCCTGAAAATGGAAGAATTGGAGACCTTCGGGTCGGAAAGACTATTGACCACCTACTAGAAACTGTTCAATGGCGACGAGAGGGCTAAGAATGTCCACCCCTCATGCCACAAGAAAAACTTCACACTACCGTACCTCTATCTGCACGATTTTTGTTGCCGAGTGGTTGAGAACCGGACAGGGGCCTTTGAAATGTGCACCAACCTCCACTTCATAATGATAGTGGCCATCATGTCAGGAGAGAAGGTCAATTGGTGTCAAATTTTGCTGAAAAGAATTCAGGAAAAGGCCGCCAAGCCTGAATCTGCCAAGAAGTCCTTTGGCCTCATCCTGAACTACATCCTCACTCATTGCGGAGTGAAACAGTCTTCTAATGCCAAGAAGATTGGCACAAGAAAGTTTATTGGTGGTATGAAACCCACCGTGTTCAACAAATATCCTTTGCTTGCTAAGAGGACCCATCATCGAAGCCAGTGGCGAAGCTACAAGTTTTTTAGTGGGGGGTCGGGATCTAAATTTTTTTTTCCTAAAGCTATTTTTCGGGTAATACCGAAATTTTGGGGGGTCAAAACTGAATATACCGAATTTTTTCTACACGAAAACTATATACCCCCTACATCGCAAAACAAATTTGAAGTGCCCCCCCAGCCCCTTAATAGATGCGCCCCTGATCAAAGCATGTCGATCTCAAGTGACCCGAGGGACGTCACTCTGAGAATATCAAGCGAGGAGAAGAAGAGGAAGAGAAGTGCTGCCGACAACTGTTCGCCTAATGCTGTCGAGAAGAAGAAGAAGACCAAGAAGTCTTCCAAGTCCGAGGCTACAGTGACTACAGCGGTCACTGTAGATGTTCCTTATATTCCTATTGCTGAACCTACCCCACAGGGCGCAACCCCTATGAAAGAAATAGTTACTGCAAAAGCAGCAGATCCAGAGCCTGTGGCGGCTATGACAGATGACCAACTGTTTGCCAAGTTGTAGGGTTCTGGCGAATCGGCTGCCCCTTCGGAGCCAAAAGTTGTTACTCCAAATAGGGTACCCACCCCTGTACAGAGTCCTACTCCTCATAGGACACCATCCCCTGTCCGGGATCCCTCTCCACAACAGGCTCCCATACCTGTTGAGGATCCCATCCGGACGGTAGACCCAACTACTGTACGGAGTGCCTCCCCCCAACTGACAATATAAATAATACTCTCCTCCAGGTTCAAATAGAGGAAGCTCTCGAACACTTCAAAATCTAGAAGTCATACAAGGTTGCCCCGTATGACACCCTGTATCACTGGGCAAACTGGAAGAATGAGGAATTATTTGCTATGGAGGTCACAGACGCCCAGAACATCAAAGTCTTGATCCGCTGGGAGGATCAGTTTTGCTGCGAGCTAATCTCAAACTTCGACACGACAAAAGAGAAGGCTAGACTCAAAGGGAAGTCATAGTCCAGTGACAAATCTCCTTCACCAAGCCACCACTCCAACCCTAACTCGGATGATAATGATGATATCCTACAGTCCGGTCTAAGGATCAGCCGAGAAGAGGAAAGGGAAGGTGAGATGGCTAAACTCCAAAATCAATAGGGTCAGGGGACTTCTGACAGACATCAGTCCCCTCCCCTACAACAGGAAACTGCTCAAGAACAAAAACAGGAGGAATCAATCCCTCCTGTCATTTCTGAAGAGCAAGCATCTCCCGAACAGGAAGCCCAACCTATCCCGGAAACTAAGGACACAGCTTGCACCATCCGCCAAGAGGATTCAGTCCCTCTTTTAGATCAAGCGGAAGCTGAGAGTCGGCAGGAGGATTCAATCCATACTGTACTTCTGAATACAGACAAGAAACCCAGACAGGAGGAATCAGTCCCCTGTGTCTCCAAGACTGAACCTACAACACCTCATTCTGAACCCCCTGCTTATGAAGCTCCTGCTCAAGATGCCCCTGCATCTCCCATCTTTATTAGCTCCAAATCTTACTCCGATGACGGATTTTGCAGAATACAGACCACGAAGACCCCTTCATCATGTGGTTCTTGGTTAACTCGGAGAACCTGAGGATTCGAAAATGGCGCACCCTGGATCCCCATGCACCAAAGCCCGCATAGAGCAACTCCACGCCATCGGTCGCCAAACTGTGTTTTTCAGCAGGACACCGTCAAGGCCATATATGATGTGGGCAAAGAACTCGACTGGATGCGTGAGACTACCCAGGACGAGCTCCCTAAGCTCAAATCCGCTATCAACAATGTGGAAGACGCATCCCGCCTCATGCCTACAGCATTATGACATGCGCTCAACCAACTCAAACAACATCAGGAGCGGATCCTGCGATAGGAACAAGAAAATCTCAGAGTTTCCGAGGACAAAACAGTTACCGCCCTATAGCATACAGGCACCCGACTAATTGAGAACGATCATATAATTGATGATCTGTGCTTAGTTGTTGGTACACTGGTTGAAAACGTCAATGATCTGAAGACCAAACAGGATGCGTCAATGAAGCTCCTACAAGGGATTCATAGCAAGGGATCAGATCTTGATGATGCTAAAAGGGGCGAAGAGTCCATATAGGCTGCCCATAGATGGAGACTGGGGAGAGAGAGAGATGGATGCAGCAGTGGAAGAGAGTGGTGCTGCTACAATTGGTCGACTGGCCGCAACCGGGTCAAGTCAAGCTACAAAGGGATACATGGTAACTGGCTCTCGATATGAGTTCCAGGATCCTAACATCTAATGGAAGATCAATGTGCATAAGCCATCCGAGATTCTGCTGCCTACTGACCGACAGCCTTCAGCTGATGATCTGAAAAGTTAGAAGAAAAATGAACTGGTGAGATACTTCTGTATGCTCATCAACGAGTCTGCCCTCTTCAACCGGTTCAGGACAATGGAGGATGCCGTAAATGAATTCTCAAGGCTGTTAATGGAAGGAAGGCTCCTCTGCAAATGCTAATGAAATCTAGGCACCAAAAGGTGAACGACTCACCCTTCCAGAAGACAGGATCCTTGCTTACGATAAATCCCCTGAAGGAAGCAGTATCTACAGGGACCGAGGTGATGATTCACTAGTCAACTGGTGTGAAGGCACTGTGAATGATCCTGACAGGAGGCCTTGGAAGCACTCACATTATAGGATCTAGCCTATTTTGCTGTATTTCTTTCTTCTGTAGGATTACTAATGCAGTATGCCCTTGTTTGTATCTTTATTTTTTTTCAAGAACTTGTAATTCTCCCATCATTATCAATAAAACTTGGTTTCTCGAAAGATTACAGCTCGTAATCTACGTTTACTATTTTTACTGTTTGATTATGAAGTTTTTCTATATTGCAACAAGTACAAACTTGTTAATACTCAAAGCTGTAAGAACTTGTCTACGAACAGTTCATAGATTATATTGTATGCAATTTAGATTTTACCTTGTAGGATTGTGCCTATGCGCCAATCATAAGATTAGTTGTAATACACTTAAGTCATGTAGGATTTTCATCTTAGAACTTGCCTACGAGCAGTTCAAATTTCTAGACTAAGTTATGAAGATCAGATCAATCGATAGAAGAATTGAAGACAGCCTCTCTGTATCCAGAAGAAGGTATCTAGAGGAAGTTTTAGCATTATCAAAAAGGGGGGAATTGTTAGGATAAATATTCCTGTTATGATAATTGTCAACATACAGCAGAGAAGTTTTAAAGAAGTCAAAACATCGTTAAATATGGAAGCTGTTAGGATTCGTCATACAAATTGTCCACACAGCAAAGAGATCTTCTACAAAAGTCCATCCTATAGATCCTACTTCATACAGCAAGAGAAATGGTACGTTGCATACAACAGTAATACTGTATGTGTTTCACTTAGGAAAAGTAAAACACATCAAATAGGATTGATTGGAAAAACTTTAAACCGTTGTGAAATAAATATTATTTATTTATAAAGTATTCACGGTTAAAAGCAGCATTTATTGCTGATAGGACAACATTTAATGCGGTTGGAGAGAGACAAATCTGAACGCTCTGAAGAACATTTAATGCAAAGACAGAAATGATGTCTGAAGCATTAAATGCGATTTGCTTTAATTCAAATATTCAGCAGCCACCAATCAGAGATGCCAACATCTCACCAACCAGCAATGGCTACATTTGTAACGGATATATTTCCAAGGTTATAAATAACCCCCAAGCAAGAGGACTTTAACACTGAAGATATTCATTTATCGCGCATACTCTGACAGATTACTCTGACATTCTAGCTATTATAGAGCAGTATATTTCGTGAGCATACAACAGTATCCAAGCAAAGAAATATACCAAATCCTCAATGCAAACAACACAACATACATCGATCGTTCATCAAAGATATAGCTGCTGTTTGGAATTGTTGTACCCTTACCGTTGAGATAATCATTAGCCCTGTGTGGACTAAGGATCATTGTGTATTCCGATCTGTGTGGGAAGAATAGCATTAAGACGAAGCTTCAATCTGTGTGGGAAGAAGCAAGTCAAAAGTACTCAAGCCAATCTGTGTGAACGGCCCAAAGCTAAGTCCATGTATCAATCTGTGTGAACTATACAGAGACAGGTTTAGTTAAAGTCACGTAGTTGTGTACGTACTGATTTTAATAAACTCTTTACTCTTGTGTAGAGGACCAGTGGACGTAAAGGGGTTTACCTCGAACCACTTTAAACTGTGTGTTATTTATCTTCTGTCTTTACTGTTTTCATTCTAATGTGATTTATTAAGTATACATTGTTAAATCCTGTACGCATCAAGAAAACTGGAGAACACCAGTTGTTGTATTTACAACAACTCACTAAACAGACTTCCGCTACGCAATTAATTTCAAAAATCGTACTGCTTATTGTATCTTTACCATCTAAGCTGTTTACTATATACTCTGTGAGCAATAATTATAATAATTTTTTATAAGTAATAGATAAATGTTTTAATTATTGAATGGTTCAATTCGGGTACTTTTACGATTTTCACACATAAAACCGCAATCAAACCAAAATTCGGTTTTGGTTCCGTTTTCGGTTATTTTTGTTTTTTTGGTTTCTCGATTTTTTTACGCACCCCTAATAAAAATCCTTGTTTGGTTATAAAAATGGAGGGGAATGAGGAAAAATTTTAACTCGTTTTCCTTCTCCTTCTCCAATTTACTTCATTCTAATATTGAGGGATTTAAGGGAGACTGAAAGTTTATTACGCAATTACATAAATATTCTTACTAAAATTATAAGATAAAAGGTACAAATAAATATATGTTGTTTTGGTTACAAGGAGGGGTTAGACCCCGAAATGGAAAACAAACAAAGAAACAACACTAGCAAACTAAGAATAAATAATACGAGCTATTCCCTTCGGTTAGCATCAGCAGCAAGAAAGTTCTGAAGGCCTGCAGGAGGCGCGTCAAACTCATGATGACCCAAATAGATAGTCCCTATGAAATTGCCATCCAGTCAGCTGCATGATTCCCTTCACGGAATTGATGACACACTCTGACTTCCCAATTATGCCTGATCAGCGTTCTACAACCCTCAAACAACCAGCAGTGTCGATGAATAACTGGATCCGGAGCAGTAATAAGATTCAACGAGTTGCGAATCAATTTCCGCGACAACTTTCCTAAACCCCTTCCTCCAAGCCAGGTCCAGCCCATGATAAACACCCCACAATTCCGCAAGGTCAGCTGTACAGTACCCAAGGTTGTGCATGAAACCACAAATCCAAGTCCCCTCTTTATCACGAATCAACCCGCCGGCGGCAGCAATACCAATATTACTTTTACACATGCCATCTGTATTTAATTTTACCCATCCCTCCGTCGGAGGCTCCCAGCAAACGATAATTTCCCGGCGATTACCATGCCCTACACCCTTAGCCGTGACGGTAGGTGGATGAAATTCAGTAGCTTGAGAAACAAGAAACTCATACTTATCTCGGTTAGGGGCAGGAGTGGCACTAAATTCTTGTTCATTTCTCCAGCGCCACACCCACCAAAAAACAAAGGAAAAAATAGTAGCCCAACCCATGTCATTCCAATTGTAATTTAAATTTAAATCGCCAACAAGCCAAGGATGAAAATGAACATTGAAAAAGAGTTGGTTAGCAAAAGGCACAAATCTCGTCCAAATATTTTGGGCATGCATGCAATCCCTAAGGGAATGCAAAACAATCTCACCTTGGCCACAAAAAGGACATCTAATTGACCCTCCGATTCGTCGCCGGACACGATTAGCGTTAGCACGAATACCATTATGAAGAGCTATCCAGAAGAAATATCTGATGCGCTCTGTACGTCAAATACAGTCCCAATTAACAACCTCAGACCCACTCAAAATTGCACTATTCGGTAAGCAGTAATCGTAAGCTGAACGAACCGTAAACTGACCGGATGCTGTTGCATTCTAATACCACTTGTACCCATTGGCGTTGGCAGTAAAAAAAGTATAGGCATCCGGTTTGAAGGTGAGAGCTTGGTAAAATTTGTCCTAACCGTCCCCAATCCCAAGCACCATTGATCTAGTAATTAGCAACCGTGTCATGCACATCCCCCTCCGGAATAGGAAGCAGAGCGACGTCTTTTAAAAAGACATCATCAATCCACTGGTCTATACAAAACCACGTATCAGTCCTGGAATAAACCACATGGCTCAGTCCCTGAGCCAAAATTGTCGCACCATGCAAAGTAGACCGGCAAACATGGCTTTGTGCTTGTCTCAGTTGAAACATGCTCAAACCCGAATCTCCTGCTCCATATTTACTTTGCAAAGTATGAACCCATAAAATGTTTGGTTCGGTTAACATCCGCCAACCAATCTTAACAATGAGGGCAGAATTAATGTTTGCGAAGATTCGAATTCCAAGGCCTCCATGTTTCCAACTTCTACAAACCTTATCCCAATGCACATGACTCATACGATTTTCTCCAAACGGCAACCACTATACTCGAGATTTCTGAAACCAGAAAATTTCTTCCTGCTCGAGAATTTCATTAAGCTCGGTAAGAAGCTTACCTTCTAATTTGAATAAACCATCCGTGCAGTTCTGAGCCAATCGTGATTGAACACCAGCTAACCGAAAGAATGAGTATTCCAATGCCGCAAATTATCTGCCAGCCCCTGTAAACCAGTCATTAAGGAGCTTGAACTGACCCACATTTGAGATAGGGCTTCTCCAAACTGTGGATGAGCTAAGCAAGCTGCCTGAAACCTAAACGGGGCTTCGAGTTTAACTTCCACACCACCAAGCTCGATCAAGAGAGGCACATTATCCGACTTGTTCTGAGGTAAATGGCGAACAATAGCTTCCAAGAATAAATGGCATAAAGCAACATTACCAAGGGCCTATCAAGTCTAGGGGAAACACTGGTACGCGTAGTGGATCAATGATTTACAACTAGTAGACATGGGTTTTGTTGGGCCGGCCTTTACTTGGTACAATGAGTTTTGTTGGTACAACATTACCAATGAGTTTAACTTCCACACCACCAAGCTCGATCAAGAGAGGCACATTATCCGACTTGTTCTGAGGTAAATGGCGAACAATAGCTTCCAAGAATAAATGGCATAAAGCAACATTACCAAGGGCCTATCAAGTCTAGGGGAAACACTGGTACGCGTAGTGGATCCCCCAAACCAAGTAAAGGCCGGCCCAACAAAACCCATGTCTACTAGTTGTAAATCATTGATCCGATTTGCAAACGGAGCGCATCTGTTCAGGACTTTCTGAGCCCCCCTTTCTTTTCATCTACAGAACGGATACAATTAAAATCACCAGCGATCAACTAAGGCCCTACAATAGAGTTACTAAGAGCGCGTAAGTCCAAAGAATAATCTTTTGTTTTCCATTTGCGACCGAACGTACACTACAGTAAAATACCAGGAAAAATTATGCGTAGATCCTCCATGCAAACTTACTTGACAGTGAAGGAATTGCTTATTTCTCAAGCAAATATCAACCGTAATAGCAACCGGATCCCAAAACATTCAAATGCCCCCACTAAAACCGTCTCCTTCAATTATTTCAAAATTCAAAAAATTCAACTTACGGCTCAATTCCACAGCACGAGAACCAGGGAGGCGTGGCTCAAGTAAAATCAACACAACAATATTATAAACCTGAATTAAATTCCTAAGGGCTCTCTGAAAAATATGCACCACCGGCACCGAAACAATTCCACGTCATTATCTTCATTAGATAGGAAAAAAGAGACGGCAGAGAACAACAACTAGACAATGAGAGGTTGGCCCTCACCAGAACTAATACCTTCATTAGCAAACAAGCCTTCTTCACCTTGTAACTTATCCATAGGAGATTGACCTCCATGTGACTTACTCTTAAAAATTTCACTAATAGTGTGCTGCTCAATATCACTATCTTTGTCCACACGGGTTCATTTACCACGCCCCATAGCCTCATTAACCCGAGAAAACGTTGTGGCAAGTTCTGAATCAATATCCATTCCATTCTTGGGGTCAAGTGAAGAAAAAGCTTTATTAGAGAAGATTATCACTTCTTACCCGAGCAGTAGATGCTTGGCCTCCAGATAAAATCGTAGTACCCCCTCTTCCTCTACGAGCACCATAATTGAATACTCTCGAAGCCCCAATATTCTTCTCAGGCTGTCCAAATTCCCCAAACTTCATAGTACCATGCTCTTGGGTGACTTGTTGCTTATCATTATGGTTTTGGAATGGGTTGATACGGCCAACATTCCCACGCCCTTGTCCCCGTCCTCTAGAGGAATATCGACGTCCTGGGACGATCATCTAGGGCCCATAATCCTCTTCAGGATCAACAGTAGTTTTAATCAGCTCAACGGTTTCTGTCTCAATTGCATTGATTTCGGTTTGAATGGGGTTAGCATCAGAAGCATCCATAGTCATAGGAACATTAATCGCAACAGGAGGTTTAAGAATACTTGGCAAACTACAGGCGGCCTTCTCATGACCATAACATCCACATTTCATGCAGGCGATGTATAGTCCTCATACTCCACCCCCTGGTCCGCTCCTTCTAATTCAAGTGGGCGACTAGGGGCTTTTTCAAATCGACCTCCACATACACCCTTTGCAAACATGCCTCGAAGCTTGAGCCGTGTTATTGTCAAACTTGACTGGCTTGCCACAAGATTCAGCAATAGCCAAAAGAATATCTTCGTTGTAGTATTAAATTGGGAGCTCAGGAAACCGAATCCAGATCCCCGCCCGACCGCCCGCACATCCCGCCTGCCCTGCCCACCCGCTCGCAACCCACACATTAATGTGTATAAATGTGTATTTTTGGTACTCATGGAATTCGAACATGTTGTGGAGTTACTTTATTTCTGATACTTTTGTTACTTTATTTTATATAAGTGTACAGTAAATCAGGGTGGGGTTATTCTAAAAAAAGTTTTATAATAAAAAGTGTAGGAAGGATTGTGGGAGTGACATGTGTCATCCCCATTCCACCTCATATGACATGTGTCACCCCCACCCCACCCCCACCCCCACCCCACCCCACCCCCCCCCCCCCCCACCCCGAAATTTTTTTCCCGACAAATTTTTTTTGGGGCCAAATTTTTTTTTCCATTAAAATTTTATAACTATGATGCACCATTTTATTTTAGTGCATCACAGTTATAAAAATTAGTTATAACTATGATGCACCAAATTTCATAACGGTGATGCATCTGGGTTTTAATGCATCATAGTTATAAGTTTACTGCATTATAGTTATAAGAAACTGCATCATCCTAAGTTTTCTGCATCATATATATATGTAAGCTGCAGATAGTTATAAGTTATAAGTAATCGCATCATGTATGTAATCGCATTATAGTTATAAGAAATCGCATCATCCTAAGTTTTACGCATCATATATGTATGTAACTGCATTATAGTTATAAGTTATAAGTAACTGCATCATGTATGTAACTGCATTATAGTTATAAGAAACTGCATCATCCTAAGTTTCTCTGCATCATATATGTATGTAACTGCATTATAGTTATAAGTAAGTGAATCATGTATGTAACTGCATTAAAGTTATAGAAAACTGCATCATCATAAGTTTCTCTGCATCATATATGTATGTAATTACTTCAAAATTAAATATGATTCTTTTTTATACAAGTACTACACTTTTTTTATATCATTAGTGCATCACACTAATAAGTTTTGGTGCGTCTTTATTATAAGTTACTGCATCATAGTTTATAGTTAATTGCATCAACTATGATGTAGTAACTTATAACCTTAATGCACTAAAATCATAATTGTGATGCAGTAACTTTATAACTGTGATGCAGTAACTTTATAAATATGATGCACTTATAAATTTTGGCGGGAAAAAAAAAATTTTGCCCCAAAAAAAATTTCGCGGGGGGTGGGGGGTGGGGGGGTGGGGTGGGTGGGGGTGACACATGTCATATGATGTGGAATGGGGATGACACATGTCACTCCCACAATCCTTCCTACACTTTTTATTATAAGACCCTTTTTAGAATAACCCAAACCCAGTAAATCATATATATATATATATATATATATATATATATATGTTTATTAATATTTTCAGAATTATATTATATACATTAAAATGATAATGTATATTATATAAAAAATTTATTGAAACAGATTATTAAACTTTTATGATTTATATTATTAATTAAGATATTATATTATTATAGAATAATAGTATAATGTAATAAAAATTATATTACATATTAAAATTTATAATGTATATATAACCATCTTTGAAAATTTAAATTTTATAATGTACATTAAAAATTAATATGTTATATTATATATATTAATAATATAATGTAATAAAATTATACTACATTATATAATGAAAATTATAGTATATAAAGTTATATTGTGTTTGTACTTTGTATATACACTAAAAATTATAATGTATACATATTATATAATAAATTTAATCATGCTGAAACTTAAATATTTATAATGTATATTGACTGTTAATATATTTTATTATATAAATATTAAAAATTATATATTACATTATATGTTGAAAATTATACATACATATTTTTTATGAATTATAATGTATTCGTAGAATTATATTATACATTATATAAAAACTTAATCATGCTGAAAATTATAAATCTGTATCATATATTAAAATTTTAATATATATATATATAAGATAAATTCTATAAATACATTATATTTGATGTAATATAGTTTTTATTATATTATAACATTAATATATTCAATTTAAAATATCAATTTTAATGTTTCATTTGATTAAATGTATTGTACAATATAATTATAATATTTAATATATATATATATATAATATAATTCTACAACTAAATTTTGTAAAATTATATCTATATATTATAATTTCTTGATATACAATGTGACAATTTTCATTACATAAATTATCAACATATAATATAACCTATTAATATTTAGGCTAAAATGCTCCTGGAGTCCCTTAACTTAATTTCAGATAACGATTTAGTCCTTTATCTTTTTTTTGTCCCAACTAAGTCCTTTATCTTTCTAATTTTAAGCAAATTTAGCCTTTTCCGTTGGTCTCCGTTAATTGTTGTCCAGACGGCTGTTAAGTTGCCTACGTGGCTATAAACATACCTCCGTGGAGAACAAAGTCAAATTCCTAACCTATGTGTCAATTTCCTAACCTATGTGTCCATTTCCTAACCTCCATTTCCTAATTTTACCTGAATTTATATATATGTATATATTTTCAAGAAAATAATTTTATTTCAAAAAAATATTATTTTGCCAAAAAATATTTTTTCTAAATAAAATATTTTTTTTAATTTTTTCGAAAATTTTTTTTTTTATTTTTTTTCTAGAAAAAAAAATTATTTTTTCGAAAAAATAATATGTTTTTCCTGAAAATAATTTAATTTCGAAAAAATTATTTTCTGGAAAAAAAATAAAAAAATATTTTTTCAAAAAAAAATTAAAAAAATATTTTCTGGAAGAAAAAATATTTTTTGGCAAAATAATATTTTTTCGAAATTAAATTATTTTCTGGAAAAAAATATTAGTTTCTGGAAAAATATTATTTTTCGAAAAAATAAAACTATTTTCTGGAAAAAAAATAAAAAAAATATTTTTTCGAAATAATTAAAAAATATTTTCTGGAGAAAAAGGTATTTTTTGGCAAAATAATATTTTTCGAAATTAAATTATTTTCTGGAAAAAATATTATTTTCTGGAAAAAATATTATTTTTTGAAAAAATAAAACTATTTTCTGGAAAAAAAAATATTTTTTCGAAATAATTAAAAAAAATATTTTCTGGAGAAAAAGGTATTTTTTGGCAAAATAATATTTTTTCGAAATTAAGTTATTTTCTGGAAAAAAAATATTTTTTCGAAAAAATAAAATTTTTTTCTGGAAGAAAATAAAAAAAATATTTTTTCGAAAAAATTAAAAAATATTTTCTGAAGGAAAAAATATTTTTTGGCAAAATAATATTTTTTTCTAAATAAAATTATTTTCTTGAAAAAATATATATATAAATTCAGGTAAAATTAGGAAATGGAGGTTAGGAAATGGACACATAGGTTACGAATTTGACTTTGTTCTCCACGCAGGTATGTTTATAGCCACGTAGGCAACTTAACAGCCACCTGGACAACAGTTAACGGAGACCAACGGAAAAGGATAAATTTGCTTAAAATTAGAAATATAAAGGACTTAGTTGGGACAAAAAAAGATAAAAGACTAAATCGTTATCTGAAATTAAGTAAAGGGACCCCAGGAGTATTTTAGCCTAATATTTAATATATATTACAAATTTATAATTTTCAGCGTGACTAAGTTTTTTCTATAATATATAAATTATAATTTTTCACATATAATATAATTCTACAAATACAATATAATTTATAAAACAATATATGTATTATAATTTTCAATATATAATATAATATAATTTTTAATATTAATATATAATAAAATATATTAATATTCAATATCTTGCACATTTAATAGCGGTTCTAGAAGAACCGCTGTTAATGTACAAGTTTAACAACGGTTCTTCTAGAACTACTGTTAAAGTGCAAGTTTAACAGCGGTTCTTCTAGAACCGCTGTTAAAGTACAATTTTAACCGCTGTTAATGCCATCATTTTAACAGCGGTTTTTTAGAACCGCTGTCATAGTACCGCTGTTAAATACTGTTTTTGTAGTAGTGGATGGAACCCGTGCCCTAGGTCCATCATACGAAAATCAGCTGTAGTTTTCAACAACTCATGCACACTTTTCTCCAGGGATAGAAACCCTTAGGTGCGCCCTAACCATTTGATGACTAAGGCATTCTACCATGGTTGGATGAGTTCCTTCTTCAATGTAGGATCAATAGATATTTTTTGGCTTGAGAGGATCATTATTAAAATCAATTGTTACTCTTCCTGCTGCCCTAAGATCATTTCGCACATGAGGGGTCGAAAGTTTACCATTTTCTGTAGCAATGTCTCTCCAAGATTTTCTTGGAGACGCTGGCTCCATTCTAATCGGGTGGCCACAATTATCAGGTGGCATCGGTGGTGGCGTGGGGTATTCAGCAACCCTAGGGCGGCAGTATACGAAAAACTTTTTGTTTGTTTTTAGATTAAAGAGTATAATTGTTCATTTTTTTGTACAAATAAATATATTGAAGGTATAATAATCATGAATAGTTTATTTTCCTTTACGTTCCATCTTGAGTGTTGTTTGTCTGTCTACCTTAGCTAACAGTCTGCATCACCAAACTTAAACCAGTTCGAAAGCAGGAAGGTCAGCTAAGCAATCTGGTCTAAAGCCGACTATTCTGCAGCTAAACTCAAGCTTACAAGATTGCAGCTATTTCTGGTAGATGTGTCTTTCCTTGTGTTCTCTCCTTGTTATCTTCTCTTCTCAACCAGTTGCTTTTCTCATTGTTGTTGTTGTTGTTTCTTTTCGATCCTGTAGGTCACAAGTCATCAGGAATAAGTCTAGGGGGTGAATAGACTTATTAAACTCTCTTTCTTAATCAGGTGAGCTTCTTCAGCTGTGTAATATGCAGCTAACAAACATTAGGTGCAGATGAGTAGTGCGGAAGCACAGCTGATAACACTGCAGGTGACTTATGTCAACTGTAAAGACTAGACAATGCGGAAGACAGTTGACTGATAAATGGAACAGTAAATATGAATGCAACAGATAAGTATTATGAATGCAGTAAAACACACAAACACTTATAGTGGTTTCAGAGGTGGGGTAATCCTCTACTAGTATACTTTTCTCCAAACTAGTTGGATGAATACACTATTACTTTCAACTAGTGATAAACATTACAATTATCCAAACCAGTGGAAACCTGTGGCCATTGCAACTCCCTTGACTGCCTAGCACCTCTTGATCGAAAACCCGTGGATGCCTCAACAACTTTCGAGATGTCTATCACCTTCTAATCAAGAACCCATGGATGCCTTATCAGTCGCGAAACTTATGAAGAACCTTGTTCACAGAAGTACCCCGTACTCAGCTTTTAAGACAAGAGTGTTGTCTTCTCCAACTTCAATATCTTCTCAGACTATGATCTTTGAAACTTTGCTCTTCACGATGCTATAGTTCTCTTGATAGCTTTGATTGCTTGTAAGTATTTTTTGCATCGTACTTTGCTCAATTATGATCTCCGGATATTTATAGTGCGATTCTTTGAGCTTCCTTCTGTAATATCCGGAATTTATATTACTATTGTTTAATGTTATCCGAGTTATGTTGTACAGCGTGGAATCTGTACAGTATGGGTAAAATAATTGAAGGACCGAGACATCTGTATTTGTATAATTTTCGTACTTGGTCGACAATTGGATGTAAGAAGTATATGTATTCAGTATGCCGTATGTTCGTATTCTGTATGTTGAGACGTTGGACAAGAATAGCTGAAAATGGCTAAGTGTAACATTATTAGCACACGCTAATAATCATGAGTAGCGCACGCTATCGTGCAGGTTTAGCGCACGCTACGGATATAAGATAACACACGCTAATGCAGTCAGATCGGAAGGAATCTGCGTGTGGACCAGGCCACTTTCGACGCACGTTCTGATAAGTCAACGGATGTTTGTAATGTAGTACTAGCGCACGCTAAACCCTAAAGGTTAGCGCACGCTAATGATATATCGGACAAAAAGGAATCTTATCCTCGTCAGCACTTTCGGTGTGTGGACCAGTCTTCGGAGCATATAGACAAACGAGTCAACTGCGTATAGCGCACGCTAAGGTTAAGGACTTGCGTACGCTAGACAGGATGTTTTACGTACGTTAATACATGGGCATTATGTACGCAAGCTAGTTTACGAAGCAAAACAGTCGCCTCTGGACTGCGATAGCGCACGCTAACAAAGGACAGTTAGCGCACGCTAAACTTGTAACGTACGTTAATTAAAGATGTTAGCGCACGCTAACAAAGGAACGGAAGGATTTGTGGTGTATAGTGACGCGTCGAGACAGGGTCTAGGATGTGTATTAATGCAGGAAGGGAAAGTAATCGCCTATGCATTGAGACAATTGCGACCCTATGAAGTTAACTATCCGACCCACGACTTGGAGTTAGCAGCCGTGGTGTTTGCTTTGAAAATCTGGCGTCACTATCTTTATGGAGTTACCTGCCAGATCTTTACAGACCACAAGAGCCTAAAGTACATTTTTACTCAGAAGGAGTTGAACATGAGACAGAGAAGGTGGATAGAATTAATCAAGGACTATGATATCGAGATCCTTTATCATCCGGGTAAAGCTAATGTGGTTGCCGACGCATTGAGCCGTAAAACCATGCAGGAGCAGATGCTGAGCCATTTGACAGCACAGAGAGAGTTGCAATTGGACCTTATGAGGCCAGAAATTGAAGTTTGGTTACAGTGTATTCAGGGACAACTTTGCACCCTTGAGATTTCTTCATCTCTTGATGATATGATCAAATCGAAGCAAATTACGGACCCATTCTTATCTCGAGTTCGGGATGAAGTAACCCAGGGGAAAGCCCCTGGATTCGTGATCCACGAGGATGGATTGATACGTTTTAGAAATCGAGTTTGTGTACCCGCTGACGAAGAATTGAGGAACTCTATCATGAGGGAAGCCCATGCTACCCCGTACTCTATTCACCCGGGCTCTAGCAAGATGTATAAGGATTTGAAGCAGAATTATTGGTGGGGGAATATGAAGCGTGAGGTTGCCGAATTCGTTTCGAGGTGTTTGACCTGTCAGCAGGTTAAGATTGAGCACCAGCGACCTGCAGGAATGCTGAAACCGCTCCCGATTCCTGAGTGGAAATGGGAGGACATATCTATGGATTTTATCACTAGCTTGCCGACGAGTCGTCGAGGAGTGAATACGATTTGGGTGATTGTGGACCGTCTGACCAAATCATCCCACTTCTTGGAAATTAAGGACACATGGGGCCCCGAGAGATTGGCCCAGCTGTTTATTAAGGAAATTATGAGACTACACGGTACCCCCAAGAGCATTGTATCTGATCGTGACGGGCGATTTGTGTCACACTTTTGGAAGGCAGTTCATCGTGCGATGGGCACGCAGTTGAATTTCAGTACGGCTTTTCATCCACAGACCGATGGTCAGTCGGAGAGAACCATCCAGACTCTAGAGGATATGTTGAGAGCATGTGCTCTTGATTGGAAGAACGATTGGGAAGCCCAGCTGCCTTTGGTGGAATTCACTTATAATAATAGTTGGCACGCTTCGATTCAGATGGCACCGTATGAGGCATTGTATGGCCGTCGCTGTAGGTCCCCTTTGTGTTGGGACGAACTGTCAGAATCTCTGGGTACGGAACCCGATATGTTGTTAGCCACCCGTGAGAAGATCATTTTGATTAGGAGTCGGTTGTTAATTGCTCAAAGTCGACAGAAGTCTTATGCTGACCACCGCCGACGACCGCTTGAGTTCGAGGTTGGTGACCATGTGTTAATGAAGGTGTCTCCTACCCGAGGTGTTTTTCGTTTCGGGAAGATAGGCAAGCTGAGCCCGAGGTACATTGGGCCGTTTGAGGTTTTGGAGCGTGTAGGTGATCTGGCCTATCGACTAGCTTTACCGCCGACTTTGAGTAAGATTCACAATGTGTTTCATGTCTCCCAGTTGAGGAAATACGTTGCCGATCCGAGCCATGTACTTCAGTTCGAAGATATTGAATTAGCAGAGGATCATTAAATGCGAGGCGTCTGTACGGATACTCGAGAGGAGGATCAAGCAGTTGCGGAACAAGACGATTCCCCTACTGAAAGTTCAGTGGTCACGACACGGAGTCGAGGAGGCTACGTGGGAGACCGAGGATAGTATGCGAGCGAGATACCCCGAGTTATTTACCCCTTAGTTTCGAGGACGAAACTCCTTTTAAGGGTAGGAGTATGTAATATCCGACTGTAACTTTTCATTTTTTACCTGTCGTTGTAATATTCGGATAATCTGATTTTCATGAATCGTTGCATTTAGTATTATGTTGAGGTATTATAGATTTGAATTTCATATTGTTGTTATTTCATTCCATATGTGATGATTCGAGGTTAATTAGAGAGTTACATTTTCGAATTTTTCTGTTGATGTAGCGTACGCTACACAGTACGATTAACGTATGCTAATCATGTGCCTTAGCGTGCGTAAGGTTTCCTCTGTTGCGTACGCTAAGAGGGAATCTGGCATCAGTTGACTTCAGCACGTGAACTCCTTAGCCGTTAGCATGCATGTGATCAAGGTCTGAGCTGTCGTGTCGGTGAGAATCTACTTTTATTAGCGTGCGTAACCCATTTCTCATTAGCGTGCGCTAACGGCCTGCGATAATTCAAGACAGTAGCCACTGTAAGCCGCTTACGTACGTAAATTCGACCGGATAGCATACGTAAGTGCATTAGCGTACGCTAAACTGTCCCGATAGCGTGCGCTAAGTCTGCACAGTCTATTTATAGGACCAACCTGTTTTTCATTTCTTCACAACCCCAAACCGAATTTCTCTCTTCACATATCATACCTCTGCACTACCAAAACGATATTAACCTTCACCAACTTGTTTCTAAGCCTTAAATCTTGGAGTGGAGATCATTTCCTTGGAGACTAGGAGTTGTTCTTGAGCTTGGAGTATATTTTCTCATAGCATTGAAGTTGTTCTTCATTTCTGGAGGTAGGTGTACTTCCCTCTCTGCATTATTTTCTTATGTTGATGTTAATGACGAATTATACTTCACCTAGAGTTAGATTAATCAAGTAAAACATAGTTTTAATCCAACCTTTTTAACACTTTTGATGAATATGATAAATGAGGGTTTAGATTAGATGAGTTCTTGATGTTGTAGTGATGGTAATCATGTTTATAGTTATCATTACTCATCTTACTGGACGAATTTAACTCAGTAGAACATTGTTGGATCGGTTAGCTTCATCATAGCTGGATTTAATCAAGAACTTGATATCATAGAGTGTTTAAACACCATTTTAGGTATTTAATTACCTTGGGAAGAACTTGATAATGTTAAAGATAGGATTAGATGATCTTGTTCAGAAATCTTAGAAACTTTAAATCATTATGGTTCAGCTTCACAAGTCTTTGAAGAATGATAAGGAATCATTGATAACTACAACAATAACTTTTCATTAATCTAATGTGTTGATAACTTAGAATGTGGTTCATCATCATGCTAAATAGATAGTGTTCTTAAGAAGATGATGCTGTTTATGAACAATATTGTCATGGTAGATTGAGTATCAAATTCATTATGACTATCCTTTTATAATAGTAGATGTTGTAGAACATGAGAATTTGATTTAAACCCATTTTATTGGAAAATTGAAGATGTTTTGTTCATAGAATAACAAGAGAATTAAAGGACACTTTTGGTATGGTAATCCGATTTTGGAAGATGAATTAGATGTATTGAAACCTTTCATTAATCGTTAAGGTATTCATTAGGGTGGAATGAATTATTCGAGTAGGTTGCGGGCGTCGTTTCCTACGAATTGATATTAATATTATGTGAATATGTTATTGAATGAATTACGTTTCATTCAAGGTTGCTTGTTCGATTGAGTGTTTAACCGAGGATACCGTCCGTTTGATCATTTGGAGAAGGACTATCTTTTGCTTACGGATTTGAGGCAAGTTATCTTGCTTGGTTATAATGATGATTAGATTCTTGTGATGATTATATATTTCATGTGTATGAATTGTTCATGTAACGTTTGTCGTGATTTGACATTGTCCTTGATGTTATGGGATTGCATTCCCAAGTACGTCATTTTGAATCGTTGATCTCGTTGGTCTTTATTTTCACTTTGGTGAGTTTTTCTTGATCCTTAATTGGATGTGTATTTCATTGAACTTCGTTGTCATGTTGTGTCGTGACATTTCCGGAATCATATCTGCGTGCCGATTGGATATTGTGTAGGATTTTTAGCCGGGCACTTGTATAGTCATACGTGGATGTTTCCGTATTGGGATCGCACACGAGACGTAGTTCGTGAGGCTAATTCGGTACATTGTCACACGTATATTCTGGATTCCGTATATGGGGTGGACATGTACACGGACACATTTCCGGATCGGGCGTACTGTGATGTCCATCTTGAGCTATATTGTTAATCGTTCATAGTCAATGTATGATTGGATGTGTTCGATGTTTTGTGACTGATTGTTTCATACGCCCGAGGGGTATGATTAATAGTCGGAATGACTTTCTTGAGATCTATATATGTGAATTGTATAATGTCGGAAGAATTGGTTATCATGTATATCTGACCCTGTGTTGGGCGAAATACTTGTATTGTATTTTAGGTCGAGGCAAAGGCAAGGCACGGGAAGAGCATGTCGACGGCGAAGGGTTCGAAGGATACTAGTTCGGGGGGCCCACGTCTTTGTTGTCCGGTTATGTTAAACCGTGTTATGTTATTTCCTGCTTCATTTAAATTGTTATTTGGTTGTATTTGACATTTGAAGTATTTTCCATCCCCATATGGTTTATACTTGTTTTTTTTGGATCCTGTGTATTGTAAGGCCGTTGGCCATATTTTAATAAACTCCTAATCGGAGTAATAACTATTCATTGTGGTTCGGTATCACAAATAATATTTGTATAATCTGTTTTAAATATCGCCTGGTGGGTCCCAGTGTGGGATTCACGGCACTGTAATAGCCGCCTTTTGGGGCGTTACACTACTGTGATACTAGATACTGTGAGAGGATGCATCCTAGTCAGTTGTCGAGGAGTGAACTTCTTTTTTTTACTGTCGGGTTCTTTAGAGATCTTGTTGTGTTATGACGTAGTGATTTGTATTGGTCATGTTGTATTTATGGAATGCTTGGAGTCAATTGTCATGTTGAGTTGACCATATCGGTCTGGTGTTTAATTGTATTTAGCCTGGTAGATCCTCATAGTATGGTTTACGGCATTTTAATATTCCCGAATATATTGGGGGTGTTACATTGTCGTCAGCAAGGAAACCGTCTCAGATTCATAGTGGGATCCTATAGAGATTGGAGATTCAACCTATTCGGTAGCACGAGCTTCTTTAGGTTGTGCTGCAGGGTTTGTCTGGGAGATAGAATGGACTGATTCCTCCTATCTCTGTTCGGTTTTCATAGTCGGAACTACAGGAGGGACTGATTCTTCTTGCCAACTCTCAGCTTCCGCCTGTTCCAGAAGAGGGACTGATTCCTCTTGGCGGATGGTGCGGGTGGATTCTTCTTCTTGCTCTGTCGGCTGGATAGATTCTTCTTGTACAGGAGGAGCTCCCTATATGGAAGAAGTAGCAGGTTCTTCAATGGTGACAGAAGGGATTGATTCCTCCTGTTTATTGTGTTCATGGGCTACTTCTTCCTGTTGCGGGGCGGGGACTGATGTTTTTAGTTGGATGTACCCTGGCCCTGTTGAGCTTGAATGCTGGAAAATTCTCCTTCCCGAGCCTCTTCTTGGCTTATCCAAAGACCCGCCTGTAAGGTCTCATCGCCGTGGTCGGAGTCGGGGTCGGAGTGATGACTTGGTTATGGAGATTTGTCATTGGACTGTGACTTCCCTTTGAGTCGGGCCTTCTCTTTTGCCATGAAATAATCTGTGATAAGCTCTAGGCAAAAGTGATCTTCCCATTTGAAAGACCTCAACATTCTGGGTGTCCGTGACCTCCAGAGCAAACAGTTCCTCATCTTTCCATTCTTCCCAGTTATATAAGGTGACGTAGGGAGGGACCCCATATGGCTTCTATGTTTTGAAGCACTCGAAAGCTTCATCAATTTGTACCTGGAGGACTGTTTGATAGATTATTTATGTTGGAGAGGGATTCCGAACAACAGATGCTCAATTGTCTAATTGGGATCCTTAGCAGGTGTGGGACCCTGTTGGGAGAGGGATCAATGACAGGGGTGGGTGACCTATTGGGAATGGGACTCCATACACGGGTGGGTGCCCTGTTGGGAGTTATGGCTTTCGGCTCCGAAGGGGCAGCCGATTCTCCAGAACATTCTAACTTGGCAAACAGTTGTTCCTCCATCATAACCGCCACTGTCTCGGAAACTGCTGTAGGAGCAACAACTGTTTCTTCCATAGGGGTTGTGTTAGGATTGTATACTGCAAAGCATACTTTATGCTTGTATACCTTATTTTCCTGTAACTACCTATGAGAATATTAATTACATTTAATTCCATGTTTTGCATATTTATTCACGTTATGGTTATGCAAATGAAATGTCTAATTATTTTATATTGTAGATAATGTGGTGTGTTGGTGTCACACGGAAGATCACATTATTGGTGCCTTATAAAATAATATAATAGTTCACAACCTATATAATTATTAGACAAATTATATGAAAGGTTGTACTGTATGTTTGAGATTAGTTGGTCTTGAATATTAGCATACATTAGCGTATTTGCATATGTTGAACTGGATCGAGGTGAGATAGTATCTTCTGTACGGACTGTATGAAGAGCGTAAATCTCGGATAATTATTATTTCTTAATTCTAAGTATATAATATTTAATTGTGTATTTATAATACTTATTGCTTTGATTTACCATGGGTGAGAGTCAAAATGATCGACTCAATAAGCTTCATATCTTGGGAAATAATGTTATTTATATGACAGTTATTTTTACTACTAGAAATCGTATCCCGACTCGTGCGGGTTGATGATGTCCCCTTGAGGAGCTCGATAATGATTATTATATTAACCCCTGAAGGTGGATTTAATTCCGATATAATAATAAGGTTCGAGTGGTACTACTCTTGGATAAGATATTAATTAATTAAAGTTGTTAGTAGCTTATAATTAATTAATGGACATTCGATATCTTAAACATTGGAAATAATACATTTAAATAAGGAGCCCGATTTCATAAATTGGGATTTGAGTTGGAAGTGCAATATTAATTCTTTAGTGGATTGAATTGATATTAATAGACTAAATATATTAGGAAAGGTTGTGAGATCAAATTTTTCTTCTCGTGTTTAATTGTAGATTTAGACTTGTGTCTTTGATTCTACAATTTAGATAACACATCAAATTTTCTAAGAGTGTTCATGCAATACTAGAAAATAAAGAAAAGTTGAGTGACCACATGCAAGAAGGTTCGGCCGATCCATATTGTGTCCAAGCAAGATCCGATAGCTCGTTGCCCACACAACGTCCGGGTTAAGGCGGATCATACTCTAGAAGGTCTAAAGGTAGAAATACAAGAAGATCAAAACGAAAGCAACCACTAATCTTCAAAGATAATATCCTATGATCTTATAGATCTAGATTAGGATATTTCAACTCCAACATATTTATTTAATAAATTTAAATAATATTTAAATTACTTATTAATCGTAGTAATTAATTAATTAGCATGCCTAAATAGATTTTATGCTCGTGGATGCGTAAAACAAGTTTTTCAAACCTTCCCAAACTTTGCTTCCACTGCGTTTTATATTCCAAAATTGGTATTGGAGCCGGAATTTTAGGTTTTTGCTATTTTAATTAATTTTGGTGATTAATCGATAGCAATTTAAATATTCATTTAATTTGATGTTGGTGTATTTTGCTAGATGTGTTCTTGCAGGGAATATGATCCAATTATCATGGTTTATGTGAATGCTTTATTTATTTATTTTATTATTTATGTAATTGTTGGTTTTCACCCGGTCTGAGGCATGTAGTGGTTTTTTTCCGTGAGAAAATCCGCGAGTAGATCCAGGTGTTTTATTTTTTCGTGTAATCTTGCTGTAATTTCGATGTATTTTAATCTGTGTAAACTTGTAATCGAATTCGGAAAAGACGGGATCATGAAGAAATAGAGCAGAACCGGGACTGTCGGACTGTTGGGCAGCCGCGGCCGACAGCAGTGGGCAGGTGCTACCGAGCAACGCCAAGATTGCTGTCAAGGGCCGCGGGCATCCTGGTCCGGGCCGGTTTGTCGGTTCGGGTCGGGTCGTCCAGTTTTGGTCCAGTCTGTTTCACCGTCGTTCGTTGCGTCCGATGGAGAGTCAGGATTTAGAATTAAGTTTTTTTATGTAATTAATTGGCATAAAAGTGAAATTTTAATTTTGGAAAACCACGACCCGACCGGGGAGGAGTGACGAGATACTTGATTCAGTGGGAGAGATTGATTCGAAGACTTTCTTGGATTCAACTCAAGGAAGAAGACCATGATAATTAGATAATTTAATTATCCATGCCTTATTTTGGTTTTTATTGTTTTGATGTATGGCATGTATTCATGTATGCGTGTTATGTTTTTTGCATGTTAGGACGAGAAAATTAAAAACCTTTAGGCTAAAATAACTAAGTGATTAAATTGATTTAATTTTATCAAATTGGCCTCCATAATTAATTTAAATTGTGAAGTAATTAGCATGCGCGTTGACATTAGGGTCTTCCTCCATATCGGATGTGCTAATTATAGGTTCACTAGTTTAAACTTCAAATGATAACATAAGGTAAATATTATTATTTTTATGATATGAGCTCTCCATCTGTGGGACTATTATTTAAAAGATAATATTTTAAAAATGTTAAATTATGGTATTCACTTAGGTGTATTAATTAATAAGCTCACCATCAGAGTCTATGTTAATTAATACATGGCCAAGAGGAACCAACTATTAATTTTACTTGTCATAACGTAAGTTGACTAGATAGTAAAATTAAAGACGTAAAACTCTACTTGAAAAATGTGTGTAAACGTCCACACAATCGTGGCTTGCATATGCGGTTTTTTCGAGGTGTTGATTGCTAGCATATATATTGTGTTTTGAGGTTTTTCAATATATTTTGCTATGCATTATGTGATGTATCTTTTTAATTTTTATCTCAGATGTCTTTCAATCCACTTGCTGTTATTCTCAAAGAAAATAAACTTGATGGCACTAACTTTGCCGACTGGAAAAGAAATCTTGACATTGTTCTAACTCCCGACTGGGGGCTATTATCGATGCAGAGTCGCAGGTCGATATTATCTTGGGCAGCTTACCAAGAAGCTTTGAGCAGTTCCGCCTTAACTACAATTTGAACCGTAGGACATATACTTTGGCGGAACTTCTGACAGAGCTTCGATCTGATGAAGGTCTCTTCAAACAAGGTTATCATCAGATTCTTGCGGCAACTGGTGCTACTTCTTCCAAACCCAAATGGGGAAAAAAGAAAAAGCAGGTTGGCCAGAGGCAAGTGGCAACTCTCAAAGTGAAAAGCAAGGCTCCTCACCCCGAGGCGAACAAAAAGCTAAAGGAAAAGTGCTACAAGTGCGGTCGGAAAGGACATTTTAAAGCGGACTGCTCTGCTCTTAAGAAAGGTATGTCTCGTGCACTAGTAGTCAAAACATGTTTGGCAACTTGTTCTTTCACTTCGTGGATAGTTGATTCAGGCTCCACTGATCATGTTTGCTTTGACTATCATGGTTTTCAGGTAACCAAGCAGCTTAGTGCGGGCGAGATTACCATCAACTGGGGCGATTATTCCAGGCTTATGGCTATTACATTGGGAGTCGTGCAGTTGAAGATTAATAATAAATTATTAGTCCTCAATAATGTATTATTAGGACCAGATTTTAGAATGAATTTAATTTCGGTTTCTAAATTAAAATGCGATGGTTATTCAGTTTCTTTTGATGATGCTATTATTAGGAAAAGAAACGGTGAATATATTTGCAAAGGTATTTTTAATGATGGACTGTATATCATTAATACTGCACAAATTTCCATGCACAAATCACTTAACTCTTTGTCTAAACCTAAAAAGAGAAAAGAACCTTCAAGCATAAACCAAACATATCTGTGGAATTTAACGTTAGGGCATGTAAACCTTGGGAGAATTCAAAGATTGGTAGATGGTGGCCCACTGGATGATCTCCAATTTGAGTCATTTCCAATTTGCGAATCCTGTCTGTAAGGTAAGATGACCAAAAGGGTTTTTAAAACCAAGGGAAACCGTGCTCATAATGTGCTAGAATTGGTTCATACGGATGTATGTGGTCCAATGAGTATCCAAGATAGGGGTGGTTTTGAATACTTCATCACGTTTATAGATTATTATTCAAGATATGGATACATCTATTTGATGCGATGTAAGTCTGAAGCCTTTGAAAAGTTTAGAGACTTCAAGGCTGAAATGGAGAAGTGTCATGAGAAGAGTATCAAGTCACTACGATCTGATCGTGGTGGAGAATACCTTAGTGGAGAGTTTTTGGGATTCTTGGCGAATGAGGGGATTTCATCCCAGCTCACCCCGCCGGGAACTCCACAACAAAATGGTTTTGCTGAAAGAAGGAATAGAACTCTTTTAGAAATGGTTAGGTCAATGATAAGTTATTCGGATTTACCTATTTTATTTTGGGGATACACCTTAGAAACAACGGCGTACATTCTAAACCTGGTGCCTTCGAAATCAGTTCCAAAAACACCCACAGAGTTGTGGAGTGGGCGAAAGCCCAGTCTAGGATATGTTCGTATTTGGGGTACTCCAGCACATGTGCTGAATAAGGAAGCTGATAAGTTGGCATCTCGTATAGAAGTACGAGTGTTTGTAAGATATCCTAAGGGAACGAAGGGTGGCTTGTTCTATAGTCCCTAGAATCAAAAGGTCATTGTTAGCACCAATGCCTGATTATTGGGAGAGGATTATATGATTAGTCACAAGCCCATGAGCAAGATAATTCTGGAAGAGCTAAGGGGTGAGACTCCGTCTATACCAATCGTACAAGCACCAACTAACACTGCACCACGTATCGATTCTGAGACTTTTACACCAACTCAGGCTTTTCCTCGTGGGAGGGTTGTTCGTCAACCGGAACGATTGATAGGTGTGGGAAAGTCTTCGGACTCAATTCCAGGCGAAGATGAATCAGATCCCTGGACCTACAAGGAGGCAATCCAAGATAAAGATGCTGACTCCTGACAAGTAGTAATGGAATCAGAAATGGGATCTATGGATTCCAATCACGTGTGGGAGCTAGTAGAGATACCTAATGGGGTAAAAGCCATTGGGAGTAAATGGGTCTACAAGCAAAAGAAAGGAGGTGATGGGAAGGTTGAAACCTTCAAAGCGAGGCTTGTTGCGAAAAGTTACACTGAGAAAGAGGGTATCAATTATGATGAAACCTTTTCGCCGGTAGCCATGCTTAAGTCAATCCGGATTCTTTTAGCTATAGCTACGTATTTGGATCTGGAGATTTGGCAAATGGATGTCAAGACTACATTCTTGAACGGGAGTCTAGACAAGGAAGTATATGTGCGCCAACCAAATGGATTCATTGCTGAAGGAGAAGAGCACTTGGTGTGCAAGCTTAAGCGATTCATTTATGGACTTAAGCAAGCATCTAGATCTTGGAACACTCGTTTTGACGAGGTTGTCCAGTCATATGGATTCTTCCAATGTGCAAGTGAGAGTTGTGTCTATAAGAAGTGCAATGGAAATGTGTTGCTGTTCTTTGTACTATATGTAGACGATATCCTTCTGATTGGAAACAACATGAAGGAATTGTCGGACGTACGAGTATGGCTATCTGAGCAGTTCGATATGAAGAATCTGGGAGAAGCAGGACATATCCTTGGAATCCGGATCTTTCGTGATCGGAAGAAAAGGATGTTGTGCTTATCACAGGCATCTTATATCGATACAATGCTAAAGCGGTTTAGTATAGAGAATTCCAAGAAAGGTTTTCTACCTTATAGACATGGAATTCAACTATCTAAGGATATGTGTCCCAAGACACAAAAGGAGATAGATGACATGAATATGGTCCCTTATGCATCAGCTGTGGGAAGCCTCATGTATGTTATGCTTTGCACTAGACCAGATATCTGTCATGTCGTAGGCATGACTGCTAGATATTAGTCAAACCCAGGACCAGGACACTAGATTTTTGTCAAGCACATACTCAAGTACCTGAGAAGGACTAAAGAGTACATGCTTGTATATCAATCAGACGACCTGTGTCCGATGGGTTACACTGACTCCGATTTTTCATCAGACAAAGAAAAGTCCAAGTCTACTTCGGGTTATGTGTTTAGCCTGGGAGGTGGAGACATTAGTTGGAGGAGTGTGAAGCAGAAATGCATCTAGGACTCTACCATGGAAGCCGAGTACGTGGCAACCTCTGAGGCAGCCAAGGAGGTGGTGTGTCTTAAGTACTTCGTGCAGGACTTAGATGTGATTCCCGATTTGCCAAGGGGTATTACACTTTATTGTGATAATACTGGTACAGTCGCAAATTCGAGGGAACCACGAGCCCATAGGGCAAGCAAACATATCAATCGCAAGTACCATATCATACGACACTTCGTAAAGGAAGGAGACATAGTTGTATCTAGGGTTGCATCGGAAGATAATCTTGCTGATCCTTTCACAAAAGGCTTACCTTCAAAAGTTTTTGAAAGGCATGTGGAAGGAATGTGATTATTGGTGCCCTAAAAATAATATAATAGTTCACAACCTATATAATTATTACACAAATTATATGAAAGGTTGTAGTGTATGTTTGAGATTAGTTGGTCTTGACTATTAGCATACATTAGCGTATTTGCATACATTGAACTGGATCGAGGTGAGATACTGTCTTCTGTACTGACTGTAAGAATAGCGTAAATCTCGGATAATTATTATTTATTAATTCTAAGTATATAATATTTAATTTTGTATTTATAATACTTATTGCTTTGATTTACCATGGGTGAGAGTCAAAATGATCGACTCAATAAGCTTTGCATCTTGGGCAATAATGTTATTTATATGAAAGTTATTATTATTACTAGAAATCGTGTCCCGACTCGTACGGGTTGATGACGTCCCCTTGAAGAGCTCGATAATGATTATTATATTAACCCCTGAAGGTGGATTTAATTCCGATATAATAATAAGGTTCGAGTGGTACTATTCTTGGATAAGATATGAATTAATTAAAGCTGTCAGTAGCTTATAATTAATTAATGGACATTCGATATCTTAAACAGGGGAAATAATATATTTAAATACGGAGCCCGATTTCGTAAACTGAGATTTGGGTTGGAAGTGCAATATTAATTCTTTAGTGGATTGAATTGATATTAATAGACTCAATATAGTAGGAAAGATCCTAATAAGGAAATTTGAGGTATATTGGAAGTCCTTCCCTAATCCTCCTTAAGATCCATAGTAGTAGTCCAAAAGCCCATATATAGGATTATATGGGTTGGCCGATTTTGCTATGCATTCTCAAGGTTGTGAGATCAAATTTTTCTTCTTGTGTTTAATTATAGATCTAGACTTGTGTCTTTGATTCTACAATTTAGATAACACATAAAATTTTCTAAGAGTGTTCATGCAATACTAGAAAATAAAGAAAAGTTGAGTGACCATATACAAGAAGGTTTAGCCAATCCGTATTGTGTCCAAGCAAGATCCGGTAGCTTGTTGCCCACATAACGTCCGGGTTAAGGAGATCATACTCTAGAAGGTCTAAAGGTAGAAATACAAGAAGATCAAATCGAAAGCAACCACTACTCCTCAAAGGTAGTATCCTATGATCTTTTAGATCTAGATTATGATATTTCAACTTCAACATATTTATTTAATAAATTTAAATAATATTTAAATTGCTTATTAATCTTATTAATTAATTAGCATGCCTAAATAGATCTTATACTCATGGATGCGTAAAACGCGTTTTTCAAACCTCCCCAAACTTTGCTTTCGCTGCGTTTTATATTCCAATAGGTTGCGTCCTGTGGGATAGATTCAGCGATTGGAGTGGTCTATGCGACTTCTACAGTGACTGCTGTAGTCACTGTAGGAACAAACTTAGAGATTTCTTCGTCTTCTTTCTTTTCTTCTCAATAGCTTTGGGGGAGCTGCTGTTGGGAACACTTCTTTTCCTCTTCTTCTCATCATCAGAACACTACAGATGACATCCCTAGGGTCACTCGAGGTTGGCATGTTGTAGGGGTTGGGCCTGTCAACAAGAACGGGCATTTTGTTGTAGACAATGGGTCTGATTCCACTGATGAACTTTCCAGTCAAAATTTTCTTGGCCTTTGCAGGGTGCTGTACTCCACAGCGAGTAAGGATGTGGTGCAGAATTAGGCCAAATGATTTCATGGCAGATTCTAGCTTAGATGCCTCTTCTTGGATGCATTTCGGAATGATTTGGCATCAGTTTACATTCTCACCAGATATGATGGCGACCATAATTCTGTATCTCAAGTTGGTGCACATTTCTAAAGAACCAGTGCGGTTTTCAACTACTCGGCAACAAAAATCATGAAGATGGACTTACGGTATGGTGAAGTTATTCTTGGGGCAAGAAGGATGGACATTAGTGGCCATGGAAGTGCCAGTAAAAAGCTGCCAGTAGGCAGACAACATGATTTCAGACCCGAAAGTCTCCAGATCTTCCATCTTCAGCCCGTCTGAGGGGAGCTTGTAGATCTTTTCCAAGAGATTCTTGTGCATAGGAATCTCAATCCCTTGCACAGTCCCAATTATGTCAGTGATTTCAGAGCCTTTTCTCTGTGAAGAGTATTTGAACGTAGCATCCAGATAGAATTCCTCAACTATATGTTCATCGTAATTGTCAGCGTGATGACTTCCCATACGGTACAGACCTTGTTGCTTCACTCGAGCAACAACCAAGTCAATTCTGATTTCATCTTCATTTTCAAAGGCAATCCTCTCCATCAAAATATATTTAGAAAAGATGCGACCATCGATGGTTGTTTCCTTCTTTTTCAGAGAGATTGAAGAGGTATGTGAAGTAGAAATTTTCAAGCAAAAGAGGTGAGGTAACAGGAAATTAAGCAAAGGAATGCTGAGAATATGTAGACAGATTGCTGTAGACTCGTTAATTTGCAGAAAGCATAAAGATTCTGTGAGAGCAATGTACTGTCCTTTTATAGAGTGCAGGGAAGACTAGATTAACAGTGAACGATCAGATTTAAGGGATGGGAACCATCTTTTGAAAGAACGTACAGGATGGATTCAGACGTAACTTGTACGTCTAATCCATCAGTTTTGAAATTAATAGCAGTCCCACTTCTGACACAGTTCGTCTTCCATGATTGCACGAAACAGCGGTTTGAATTTTGAAATCACGGTATTTGAGGTAGTAAAGTCCATGTGTCTTTAACTATTAAAGGATAAAACGTTTTAAATTAAGACAGAGTACGTGGACTTAAAACAGTTTGCTGTGTGAAAGTGTATGAATTAGATACGATTATAATATTAATTGATATCCTACATGTATGTGTTATATCTGCGAAAATACAGTTGTCCCCCTTAAAAGGTACATACAGGATTCAATTATTACAACAATATTGGATTAATACTATATTCATGGATCGTACTGTATTCCTTCTTGATTAATGCACATGTCATCTGTAGGAATGTTATATGCCTTATTCTTCCTAGAGTAAGATCTGACTTGTTCTAAGTGTACAGTTAATTAAAGTGGATACTGTATTCTTGGGTCTTACAGTGTTCCCCCTCAATAGATGAGTAAAATGTAAAAACTTACAGGGATTTTGGCTGTAACATTCCCAATTCCTGGGGAAGCATGCAGAATCTGGTTGTGCTGAGAGGTTTTGTAAAGATATCGGCTAACTGTATGTCTGTATGAATCTTCTTGATCTAAACATCTTTATCTCAACATGATTCCTGATGAAATGATGCTTCATATCAATATTCTTAGTTCGCGAGTGTATTACAGGGTTGTGGGTGATGGCAATTGCACTCATGATATCGCACATGATGGGAGTTTCTCTGGCACTGATTCCATAATCTTGTAACTGCCGTTGCATCCAGAAAATCGGCATACCCAGTGGCATAATATTCCGAATCAGCTATAGAAAGCGAGTTGGCCAATTTCTTCTTACTGAACCATGACACAAGTCTAGGTCTAAGGAAGTGACAAGTGCCACTTGTACTGTTCATATCCAACTTACAGCCTCCGAGATCCGAGTCGTTGTAACCTACCAAATCAAATCCTCTTTCCTTAGGATACCACAATCCTGCATCGATTGTTCCTTTCACGTACTTAAGGATTCGTTTGGATGTGGTGAAGTGTGACTCCTTAGGTGCTACCTGATACCGAGCATACACTCCTACAGCAAGATGGATATCATGCCTACTAGCTATAAGGTACATGAGTAAGCCTATTATCTTCCTGTAGAGGGATTGATGAACCGGTTTTCAGCTTCGTCAGCACTAATTTGCATGGAAGTGCTCATGGGTGTGGACGAGGATTTGGAGTTATTCATCCCAAATTTGTTGAGCAGCTCCATGCTGTACTTTTCCTGGTTGATGAATATGCCTGTAGGCAATTGCTTAACCTGCAATCCGAGAAAATAGCTAAGTTCTCCCATCATACTCATTTCAAATTTACTTTGCATGAGATGAGAGAACATTTGACATAAAGCGAGGTTAGTTGAACCAAATATAATATCATCAACATATGTTTGTACCATTAAAAGATCGTCACCTTCCTGTATCTTAAAGAGGGTCTTGTCCACTACACCTTTCTCGAATCCATTGTTGATTTGGTACAGGGACAGGGTTCCATACCAGGCTCAAGGCGCTTGCTTAAGTCCATACAGTGCTTTCCTTAGCCTGTATACTAGGTCTCCACCATCAGTGTTGACAAACCCTCGTCGCTGTTCAACATAGACTTCTTCAGCGAGGTCTCTGTTCAGGAATGCACTCTTAACGTCCATTTGATATACTGTAAAGTTCTTATGAACAACGAATGTTAGGAATATCCTGATGGATTCTAGTCTATCTATAGTGGCAACAGTTTCATCGTACCTTATGCCTTCATCCTGTCTGTAACCTTGAGCGACTAGTCAGGATTTGTTTCTTATTACAAGTCTATTTTCATCCTTTTTGTTTCTAAATATCCATTTAGTTCTAATTGCAGCTTGATGATCTGGTCTGGGTACGAGATACCATACATTGTTTCTTTCGAAACCATTTAGCTGTTCTTCCATTGAAGTGATCCAGTGGGAATTATTTAGAGCTTCATTGGTCGAAACAGGTTCAGACTGGGCTAATAATACTGTAACACCCCCAAAGCCATCCAGGAATATTACAGCGCCGTGGGCCCCGAGATGGAACCCAAAAGGCTAAAAGACATTTTTGCAAACATTTACAAACGCCAAGAGGCTAACGACAACATTATCTATTAAAAACATTCGAAGACTTAATGAAATCCGTTTATCAAAACCGTCGTAAAAATCTCATTTGAAAGGACAAGGCCCAACAGCCGAAACTCAAAAGTTTAGAAAGCAATTTTCCAAAGTAACTCAAGTTACCAGATATCGAAAGGTCATTTAAAAATACTCACGCAGCGGAAAAGACAATAGTTAAAATACTCTAGCAGCGGAATGCAACATATAATCAGAATACTCGATTCACAAACACATGTCATAGCCAGTATCCTCCGGGAAGCTCATCTCTTCATGACTGCTACAACCTTTATATACAAAGAACCTAAAAAGAAATCCAACGACGGGGTCAGCCATAATATCCAACAATGATAACAATCACATCTTACATACCAATGAAATTACTAAGTAAGAATACGACCAATGTAATCTTACTGCCATAACTTTCTTGCTCGAATAATCCTCATCAAAATAACCATTATCATATTGTACATCTCGTAATCTCGATTAACCAATAAACTCAAACATAACATCTGTATTGTTCCTTAAACAATACTCAAGATTATCAGAATATCATCACTAACTCATGATACAGAAAAATATCAGCTCTGACCAATTCGATCCATCGGATAACATCATCAAATCCCAACACGATAATCGATTCTCCATCAAAAGATAAATACCAAAGAAAATACGGAACATACCTCAAGATATGAAATGCCACGACGAAATCACGTCAGTCTAATCCAAGATCAGATCAACACAACATACGGACATGGTCCTAACACAAGACCTACAAATGCATACTCATATAACAATGTCAATATGCTCACATTAGTAACAACAATGTATACTTATGGATATCCGATGATCCAGTACACACAGCATAGATCCCAAGATGATCCTGAAAGACCAACACGAGGTGGATAACCCATAATATACATATGCACAACAACAGCACATGGGTAATCCGATGATCCAGCATTCACTGCATATATCCCAAGATGATCCCGTCGGACCAACACGAGGTGGATAAACCCATCCAATAATCCAGCGCATGCTAGCATAGATCCCAAGATGATCCCGTCAGCTCAACACGAGGTGGACATACGACAACAATGCACAAATGCATATTAACAACAATACACAAATGCATGAAAACAACAATACACGAATGTATCACAACATGATCGACACGAAATGACAAAAATGATTAGAATACATTCCCCGAGTCCTTCGAGAGCAATCTCGATGTCTAAACCATAACGAATCATTATCCTCAATATTCGACGGTCCAAAATATCACAGACTGCAGATAATTCATATCTTCATCTTTATCACAATGTATCCTCGATACCCAAGTATATCAATAACAAAAGTAAATCATATACATTATGATTTAAATTCCCAAATCCGAAAATAACATACAATCCCAAATCTCCTGTGTTCACAATTATAATCATTGATATACGAATTATAAACGAATGAAACAAAAACCATTCATTAAATATTATAAAGTGTGCAAGTAATAACTTGCCTCGATACCAACATGATGATGATGAAGCCGCTACAAATTCCATTGCCTTCGTTTACGAGCTCCTCATCCCCGACCAAAGCAATCTATGAACATTATCGAACACGACCGCAAACCAAGGTTCTAATCACCGACTAATAATCTCAACTTATTACAACAATTGATTAACACACACTCGATAATAATCAACAACTGATATAAGCAATCAACAAACCCAACGGTTCTACAATATCTCGGTTAGACATAGTCTGAACAATCCAACTCAAGCCAGCACGAATTCATAACCACAACATGATATACTACACTGCCTGTCCACTTAGCGCACATTAATCATATACCGTAGCATGCGCTAAGTCATTTCAGTTAGCGTGCATTAGCTAGTTCAGCTAGCGTGCGCTAATGCTATACAGTTACATGCCTTACAAGTCTCGACTTAACACCTTGCGATTACAGATACGAATGTAAAGGAAATCGTATTCCAAGATCAGTCACAATCTTTCCAGATTCAATCTCATTATCATACTCACATGATATATACCATTAATAAATCATCAATCAACATGACTTAATCCTAGATATGAACATTTCATCTCCGTATCTAAAAATACCGATGATTCTACATACAATCGTCTTGCTATGGTATATTAATCAAGAAGTTCTTCAAGAACACCAGGTGATTCGAAACCATGTTCATAGCCATCAAAACAACATAATCCGATATCCTTTAACATGTAAATAATCATCCGACTCATAATCCAAGTCATATATATCCATTAAACCTCATGTAACATCATCACATGATAATCCAACATACTCCCTCCCAGATAATCATCCTTCAAAACGAAACACTAACAAAGGGATACGAAAATTATCTTGTATAGATGAACCATGAAGAAGAACAATCAAACTCCATTCCAAGAATCATCAATAACTTCAAGAACAAGGCTTTAATCCATGATCTCCATCTTAATATTGTTAAGAATGATCATCTCTCTGTGTTTGGAACCTCAAACTTCTCTCTAAGAACTCTCTCTATCGAAATAAGGGAAGGAATGGTCGAATGAACATAATTCACATCTGCAATCATATATATACTGACTGTTATTAGCGTGCGCTACCTTCACAAAATAGCGTGCGTTAACATGCTTAGCATGCGCTAACTTTCCTTGTTAGCATGCGCTATCGTAGTCCAGAGGCTACTGCCTTACTTTGAACAATGATTTACGTACGCAATGCCCATGCAATAACGTACGCAAATCCTCTGTTTAGCGTACGCAAGCATTCGACCATAGCGTGCGCTAATCATAGTTGACTTGCTACAGTCTGCACCTACCCCGAGGATGCCCGTGCCCCCACATGCCGAAAACACCCGACAAAGCAAAGATTCCCTTTTGTCCTATCTACCATTAGCGTTCGCTAACCTTAGGATTTAGCGTGCGCTAGTCCATCATGGCAAACATCCGTTGACCTTATCGGAAAATGCGCTGAAAGTGTCCGGGTGCACACGTAGATTCCTTCTGATCTATTATGAACTAGCGTGCGCTATCTTTCGCCTTTAGCGTGCGCTAAGACTGCACATTAGCGTGCGTTAAGTATACATCGTAGCGTGCGCTAACGTGGCTGTACTTAGCCATTTTCAGCTATTCTGTTCCAACGTCTCGACATACAGAATACGAACATACAACATACTGAATACATATACTCCTTCCAACAATATTCTCATACGATATGCCCGAGACACAATATCTTCAAAACAACTGTCAGCCAAGTGCAGTAATTATACCAATACTGATGTCTCGATTCTTCAATTATTTTATCCATACTGTACAGATTCCACGCTGTACAACATAACTCGGATAAAATAACATTAAACAACAGTAGTAGAAATTACGGATATTACATACTACATCACTTAAAATGAGTTTCATCCTCGAAACTTGTAATCTGTCATAAAGAAACAAACCGTTCAAGCAAAATATTCCAAAACCATCACGATCAATCATCATCATTAACGAATAACCAAAATAGTATACTTACAAATGCGCAAAGTCGACGATCTCCTGAGATACTAGCTAGTGACTCCACTGTAAAGCTTAAATACGCTTACAATCATAATTCCACGAGTCCCAACAAAAATGTATCATCTTCGGATGAAATAATTTATCCGTGTCAAATACTGTCTGCCTGATCGCACAATCAAGTCCCAATTCCGATAAAACGAATAATACACGATACATCTGTGAAACAATTGCCAAAACAATGACACAAATCCCAAAACATCGACACAAAATTCGAATGCTTATACGATCATTAACAATGATCAACCAACAAATTAACCGAGAATATGATTGACATGATAAACTCCAATACGACCAATCCAAAGGTCAAAACACAACTGAGAATATCATCAACATGGTAAACTCTAATATAACCAACGAACGATCAACGATAATCTCCAACACGATGAACACAGAACCACAGAGACATATATGGACTTATAAAATTCTCAAGACGTTACACAAATCACATATAGTGGATCTCAAAGAAACACACCCGACTGGCGAACATACCCCTCGGCATACGAACAACCAATCACAAACCGACGAACATACCCAATCATACATGGAGTGGGGACGACCAATCAATATCCAAAATAACCATCCTCGGGTTACCATCCCCAAATCTACACTTACAAAGAAATCCTTCAAAAATCACTATGGTAAAATCGCGCTACTACCACACCAATTGAGTCACATAGCACATATGTCCCGGTTTCACAAAATCTAAAGTTCCAAAGTCATATTCCATGCATGAATCTACAGTACGCAACATATTTATCTTATCCGATCAATCAACCGATCATCCCTGGATAACCAAACTACCATACTAAAGTTCAAATCTCTTTTCATCTTACCATACTGATGTATTATCCAGTTTGTGAGTCACATTCATAACTTCACCATGATATGCACTATGCATTAAATCCGTATGTATATCAATCACATTTTCAAAACTAGTTTGAAATCATATAATCTTGTCAAGAAGACAAATTTTCGAAAGTTCTTTCAAGAATTTCAAAACTCAAAACACATATTTACGTAACACCCCGAAATCAATTTTCGAAAAATTAAATCGACTCACTGGTGTCAAGTTCTCGATGAAAACTCTTTTCGAATACACACAGTTAAATAAATGAAATTATGAAAATGATTGACCACATCCATACTCCTGTATACCAGTTCAGCTCGGCACAAAATCCACTGACATTCCATCGGAAACCACACGATAGAGTTCCAAAATCATAATGTATAAATTCCGATAAAAAATCTTTTTCCACATATTGCTCGCAACGTCGATCGTTATCCCATCCTGGATCACCTCAACTATGCTATGACAAAACATTGAATAATCAACAAATCAAACACAGCAAAAGACTACGCGAGAAGTTTCGTTTGGACAAATAAATCACCTTTTTGGACCCCAAGTCTTGAGTTATAATACTATTTCAAAATTGATTGGGTCTCGGCCCAAAATTTTTTTCCGTAAAACATTCATTTTAAGATATTCGAAAACAGTTTCATATATCTCAAAATGAACTAACATGACTACATATTCTCCTCACTAATCCACTATCTTTTCTCCCAAATGCACAACTCCGTTCCCAAAATTTAACCGACATTGATTTCCAGAATCATAGCTTCTCAAGATCATCAATTCTGTCCCAACTCTGTCACCTCATACTTTGACGCATAATATATTTCTGAATCTCAAAGCATATCAACTTAGAATGGCAATATATCTCAAGGCAGTTCAGAAGTCCAAATACTTACATATCGTGAAGCCGATGATTCCACATGATACTGGCACATGTATCAACTCAAGAAAATACTCGACACAGATATTTTCAAAACACACATTTTGCAAACTCAGTTCGACTCGAGAACACAACACGTCTCTATCCGAAGAAACACGTCAATACCATTTGGAAAAGTTTACGACAACCCCAGTACCATACTGGTAAATCACATAACGCACAAGCCCGAGTGAACAACAAAACCCAGGGCTCTAGAATTCATCAATCGACAACTCGAATGATGTGATAAAAATACGACTCGAATCGACCCAACTGCCTAGGTTTTCTCAACCTAAGCTCTGATACCATATTCTGTAACACCCCTAGAGCCATCCAGGAATATTACAGCGCCGTGGGCCCCGAGATGGAACCCAAAAGGCTAAAAGACATTTTCGCAAACATTTACAAACGCCAAGAGGCTAACGACGACATTATCTATTCAAAACATTCGAAGACTTAATAAAATCCGTTTATCAAAACCGTCGTAAAAATCTCATTTGAAAGGACAAGGCCCAACAGTCGAAACTCAAAAGTTTAGAAAGTGATTTTCCAAAGTAACTCAAGTTACCACATATCGAAAGGTCATTTAAAAATTCTCACGCAGCGGAAAAGACAACAGTTAAAAATACTCTAGCAGCAGAATGCAACATATAATCAGAATACTCGATTCAAACCACATGCCATAGCCAGTATCCCCCGGGAAGCTCATCTCTTCACGACTGCTACAACCTTGATATCCAAAGAACCTAAAAAGAAATCCCACGACGGGGTCAGCCATAATATCCAACAATGATAACAATCACATCACGAATAATTACATACCAATGAAATTACTAAGTAAGAATACGACCAATATAATCTTACCGCCGTAACTTTACTTACTCGACTAATCCTCATCAAAATAACCATTATCATATTGTACATCTCGTAATCTCGATTAACCAATAAACTCAAACATAACATATGTATTGTTCCTTAAACAATACTCAAGATTATCAGAATATCATCACTAACCCATGATACGGAAAAATACCAGCTCTGACCAATTCGATCCATCGGACAACATCATCAAATCCCAACACGATAATCGATTGTCCATCAAAAGACAAATACCAAAGGAAATACGGAACATACCTCAAGATATGAAATGCCACAAAGAAATCACGTCAGTCTAATCCAAGATTAGATCGACACAACATATGGACATGGTCCTAACACAAGACCTACAAATACATACTCATATAACAACGGCAATATGCTTTCATCTATAACACCCCCAGAATCAAACCGGGAATACTACATGCCGCAGACCCTCTCTGTGAGGATCCACTGGGCTAGACATCGAAACAACACATTACATTAGATACCAACCTAATTAAAAGAACGAACCAATAGACTGATTTGGTCTTTCATCACTAACATACAAGTCCAAATATACACATTTCTATCTCGACTCATACCCGTGGAAGGGTAAAATACACTCATAACAAAAAGTACGATAGCGGAAAAGATTATGCAACGAACTCCGACTGACTGCACCCAAAACTGGCCTTCGTGTGATTAGTACCATCATCCTTCGCACCGATCCTGTGTTTTGCTCCCAAGACCTGCATGTACCTGGACGCAGAACAGACATCCACCCCCAGGATACTCAGGGTTAGCAAAACTCCAATGTTTTGCTAGTACAAGTATAAAGTGTAAATACGAGCCATACACAACACATTCCGAGAATAAAATGAAAGACTTCCCGAGATATTTCATTTAGTTAAAATAGTTCAAGTATTGAAAGTAGGAACGAAGCAAGTAAGCACTTTGAAAACACTTCCAAATCTTGGGAGTTTTGAAAATATTAGAAATTGAAAAGTTCTTAATCTCTCGAAAGCCCCTTAGGGCCACAACCCCAAAGTCCATTTTCCAAAATGCAAATCTGTTAACAAAACATGGGGTCCACGACCCAACCCTTCTAGTCACAATACACAGGATCCACGACCCAATCATTCACTTCAATTCACTCACAAGGACACATAATACATTAAAATGCCATTCTTGCCAAACACCAAGACTCTATATATAATGTATCTCGACCCCGAGCACAATGCATTGTGATACTCCGGACAATATCAGAATTAACAAAAATATCAACATCAATATCACATAAACCACACTTGGTAACCCACGGTCGTGCCCCTTAGCATCGGCCCCAGATGCCCCGTCGAACGCTCCGAGTGAGAAACTACTTCCACGGTCGTACCCCTTAGTATCGGCCCCCAGACACCCCATCGAACGCTATGGGTGGAAGAACAACAACACACACACGTGTCCACAATTCATAGTTGCAAACCGCAAGCCCCAAAGGTCAGTATATCTATAGTCGAGGTACCTTACTAGAATGGCCAGTTCATTCAACACATACCCATGACCAAGTAACAATACAATTAACACTAGAATTCAACGACGCAGCTAGTACCAATCACATAGCAATGAGAGAAAATACCTTTCCAACCACGCCGAACGGTACAACCTCCTCATAAAGGAGTTACTACCTTTATTACACAATGTCGCATGATCATCAATAAACACATGTTTCCCCGCATATACCTCAATGAAGGGTTAAACTTTAAATCTAGAAACGACATAATCACACAAAACGATACCCTACGAGAGTAAGGTATTCTTACACTCAACACTAATACACATACTTAGACAAGCACATTTAACAACAAAAACATACGAGTCGTCTTTAAGGAAATATTGAAAAACATATTGATTTCCTTTGAAAGTTAATTAAAGACATTCATTCAGCACATATCGTCGATTACCAACTATTAAATCCACAAAACACGTAATATATGGGTAATGTACTTGCCTCGATACCATGAGCAATGGAATACCGAACGGACACGGTCAGGTAGCCCTCAAACTTCCAAAAATGACCAGAATTCGACAACCCCATGAATACTACGAAAATAACAGCACCACGAATAAATAACGCTAATAGGAATCCGAATCAACCCAAAAACAACAAGGATCCGAGGGTTTCTTCAAGACAATCAAGAATCACGTTCCGGGTGATAAAAATCGATAAGCGAGTTACAAAATTCAAAGATCATGACCAAGACAACAAGAATACCATAATCAATTCATCAACCACGGATTAAATCGAAGAATCATGAAGAAACCCTGAAAAATCATACAACTAAAGTTCTAAGTAAGAAAATACCTCGATTCGACGAAGAACACGAATTTGACGATGATATAATCGACAAGAATCTTCCAAAATGCCTTGTAATTGATTAGAACCAACCAAGAACACGAGTTCCTGAGTCTCCCGTCGCCATCCGTCACAAAAATGAGGAAAAGGGGTAAAAATGAGGTCTGTCCGAAGCCCATGCCTATATATGCCGACACCGTTACGGCCGTAACCGGCAGTGCCTTACGGCCGTATCTCGGGGAACGACCGTAACGTACGCAACAGCCGAAGCCTTACGTACGTAACGAGCACCACTTACGGCCGTACTCGGCCAGGCCTTATGGCTATAACCGAACTCCCAAGGCCACTGCCCGAAATCTGCCGATGCATTATGTGTAATACCCGGTTGTAATTCAGTCATTATCATTCAGTATTTATCATTCAGTAATTGCCACTCAGTAATTTTCACTCATTAATGATCATTCATCGCTCATATTCAATCATTGTATTCACCATTCAGAGTAATTGTATCGTATGACAATCGTCATTCATCATCAATCTAGTTGGAGAATCGTGTCGTGTTTATCATCGTTGGCATTTTCTTAGTGTGCTGTGTGTGAGGAGTATAGCACGCTACGTACTCTCTTTAGCATGCGCTAATTGAGTACGGGTAGCGCACGCTACCTCTCAACACTACCGCACGCTAGTGCCATTCAAGCAGGCAGTCCAGAAGGCACTGGACTGCAGTTGGGTTGTAAGTAGCGGACGCTACGAATGGTAAGTAGCGCGCGCTAGTAGGTAGGAGTAGCGCACGCTATGCAGTCGGTGTAGCGCGCGCTAAGATCGGATCAGACAGAGTCCAGTGGCTACTGGACTGATTAGGAATAATTTCTAGCGCACGCTACAAGTGGTTATTAGCGTACGCTAACTAGGGTCAGTAGCGCACGCTGAACCTTGTGTGTAGAGCACGCTACCATGAACATATCAGAGAACAGGAGGTTCTGGACTCCAGTATTGGGCATCAAATAATTCGTTAGCGCACGCTAACCATTTGTGTTAACGCAGGCTAATTACATGGTTGTAGCGCACGCTACAAAAGGTACGTAGCGCACGCTACCGATAAGGGCAAGGGGTACTGGACTACCCCAGTATACCCGTTAGCGCACGCTAAGAACAGGATCTAGCGCGTGCTAAACTGGGATTATTATAAATTGGACAGTGTAGTCCAGATTTCGTCATTTGTCATTTCTTCTCATTCTTTCATCGGTTCCGGGCGATTTGGAGCTTCTTGAGGAGTGTTCTTCGAGGTGCAATCAGCTATCAACATTTCCAAGCATATAATCCGGAGTAATCATCATTTCATCATCTTCAACATCTTAATCAAGGTAATAACCTCTTGGATCTAGAATTTCGGATTTTTGGGTTTTTCCTTCCGATTTCTTCGTGTAAGCTTGGATTGTTATTGGAATATGTTAGATATGAGTTATCTACCTTGGATAAATGTATTCCTATGTATTTGATAACATATATTTCGGATTTCATGTATTGTTGGGGTTTGATTCAAGAACACCTTGGAGTTGACTTTGATAGTTGGGGGTTTTCGATTAGATGTTGTCGTTAACTCATTTTGTGGATTCCTATGGGATTATTGATATCATTGGAGGTATTTTGTTGGTTTGAAATATTCATTTTGTAGTTGGTTTCGACATATTCGGGATTGGATATTATCGAAGGATGTATGTTTGCTAAGTGTTTGTTTGAATGCCTCAATGAGTTCGGATATTGTTGTATCGACCTTTGAGTTAATTGTAATTCATGATTGATACGTATATTGAGTGGATTATTGTTAATTGTGTCATTCAAGGTTGTTCAAGCGACCGACATCTCGTTTTAGGACATTGTTCGAGGAAGGACATTTCGACGCCGGTATTGTGTAAGTAAATTCTTACACGGTTAAAAGGATATTCAATACCTTATCTTGTTGTTCATTCATACATGTAATTCACTCATAATATATCGTTCATGTCGATACTTGTAATTATCAATTCATCATGTAACTCACGAGGAACGACGGTTCCAAAATCATTTCATTGAAGCTATCACTCGTTGTATCATTAATTCATCTCGGTGAGTCGTTCTTGATCCTTATCGGATTCTATTCACTACTCCTCACCTTAGTCATTTTGTTCCGGTGATCTTCTGGAATTATATTGCATGGCCAGTTGGCGCATGTGTGGAATTTTAGTCGGGAACACTATGGTCATGTGTATATGCGGAACTCCGGACACATTGGACTGTGCGCATGGTAATGTGTATACGCGGGGCTCCGGACACATTTAACCGTGAGACTAATTAGGCCAATAGCGGGTGTATATGAGGGACTCCGGACACTCGGCTATTTGTGCTATTACTCAGTTCACTCGGGCATATTATGATGCTCATCATTCAACTTAATTCATTAATTCATTCATGTGATTGTTGTATATTGTTCAACTCTTCCCGTTGGGGAATATTGTTTTCAGGTCATGGCAAGGCTAAGGCACGAGAAGAGAACGTTGACGGCGAGGAGTCCCAGTGATACTAGTAGGGGCCCCCAGTCCTTTCAATCTTCATGTTTTCTTCATTTGTATTCCGCTGCAAACTTCCACCTTAAATACTCATTTTAACTGTGTTGTATATGTTATCGTCATATAAAATATACATGTATTCTGTTGTTTTTCCTGGGTGTGTTATATTTGAAACTCCTCATCGGAGTAATTATTGATATACTGTGGTTCGGTACTAAAATTATATCACTTAATTCATTAATTTTCATTCCCCTAGTGGGTCCCAGTCGGGGGTCCACAACACTGTAATATTCGCCTAGTTTGGGGTGTTACAGAGTTGGTATCGGAGCGTGGTTTTGAATACTACCTTCCGAGTCATGTATCATTGAAATCATCGTTCATCAGACTAGTATCATTGGACTTTCGCGTCACGTGTGACCCGTGCAAGAGTCGAGCCCTTCAGACCAAAGAACAGTAAGATTTTCATCATTTTCATTTGCGATCATGTCGATCATGTTCACTCATTAATCACTCAGTTCATTTCACTGTTCAGTTTTTTACCTTGAGCATCGTATCATTAACCTTGTTTAACTTGTTCAAGATAATCATTTCAAGGATTTCAACAGATAATCTCGTCACTTCAGTTGATCATTCATGTAATCATTGTGTTTGGGCGCGCGTGCTCATTTTCATCATTTCATAATGAAATCATAATGGAATATTCATGCGAAATATATAATCATCTTGTGACTTTCCCACTGCAGAATGGAAAGAGCTGGCAGAGGACGCAGGGGAAGAGGCCGCGGTGCGAGCCGAACCCTGAGACCTCGTGTGAATACACGTGCAAACGCGAGGAATAATGCTAATTCATCGAGCAGCGACGCCGCCACTCATTCTCCTAGAAATGATCATTCACTGTCAGTGAGTCGTACCCGGGATACAGCTCATTCAGAGGGTGTTCGGGTTGACCCACTTGCTTTTATGCAGGGCATGATGGCCCAGATGACTCAAATGGCACGCCTCATGGAGACGATGCAGAATTCAGCTACTCAGAATCAACAGGCTCCTCCGCCGCCACCTCAGGGGCAGGAGAGGGGTGTGACCAGCATTATTGGCGACATCTCTCGCCAAAAACCACCTACCTTTGAGGGCTCATCTGAGCTGGCGGATATTGTCCATTGGCTTGAGCATTTCGAGAAGTTATTTGCTATGGTGGATTGCCCCGAAGGGCATAAAGTTTCAGTTGCGGCTTACTATCTGGGTAAGAGCGCTCATTCGTGGTGGTTATCATTAAAACCCACCGACAGATCATGTAGTTGGGATCAATTCAAGACTCTCATGATGGATAGGTATTACCCGGCCCCACTTAGAGAGGCCAAGTTATCGAAATTACTCACTCCCGACCTCTCAGCGGACGATGATGTTCTCGCCATTGCCGAGAAATTTCAGGAGCTTCTCCCTTTCGCCTCCTCTATTATTCACTCTGAGGCGGACAAGATCAAGTATTTCAGTAAGAGGTTTAAGCCTCGTATGCGGATGCAGTTGATTAATCACAATTGCACCACTCTGGCCGAATTCATTGAGAAAGCTCTTACTTATGAACTTACTGCTAAAGAGATTGCTAAGCAATAACCTTCATCTGCTGGCAAGAAGTCTAAGAATCGAAATCAGCCTGAAGGCAGTCAGGCAACTTTCAAGAAGCCTCGAGTGGGCTCTACTTTCACCGAGCGACCTCCTATGGCGCCCAGACCCGCGGATTCTCAGTCACGAGCGGCCAGTTCGGCCATTACCTTTTTCAACTGTGGAGAATAGGGTCATTACAGCACGAAGTGTTTGAGGCAAACTGTCACGTGCAATAACTGTAGAATGGCGGGGCATAGGGCCCATTTTTGCTGAAATGACTCCAAACCTAATCCGGCGTCATCTCAGGCCCCGAAATAGTCAGCGGTTCCGAATCAGGCCACTCAGTCCACGTCGTTTAAGACGATGGGAGCTAACAAAGGCGGAGCCCACAACTATCAGACGGGAGCATCCGGTTTCGGGGCTGGCAAGCCCCGAATTTATGAGATGAAGAGAGCTGATGATCCGGAAGCCCGAATCATCTCAGGTACACTCAAAATTCTATCTCAACCTGTGTGTACCCTTTTTGATACTGGTGCATCTCATTCATTCATTTCCGAGTCATGTTTGAGTACACTACGTCTGGGTAGTGCTACTAGTTGTGAGCCTTATGTCATTGGTCTACCTGATGGTAGAAGAATTATCGGGAATAGTGAGATTAAGGATTGTCCGATTCAGTTTCATGACCGTGATTGGTTAGCAAACCTAATCGTGGTAGATTTACCGAGAGACGACGTCATCTTGGGTATTGATTGGATGGATCGTCATGATGCCACCATTAGTGTCCGTAAGCGTATGGTCACTATCATTTCAGATGATGGAGTCGAATGTGTTTTTTCAGTGAGGTAATCCCAGCTGTTCCGGTAGGGTCATCAACTTGATGAAAGCAGTGAGATAACTCAATCAGGGGTGTGTCGGTTATTGGTGCTATATGACCAAGACCGAGAAACCATCAGTAATGTTGACGGATATTCCTGTAGTGAAAGAATATGTCGATGTTTTTCCAGACGAGTTACCTGGTTTGCCTCCACAGAGAGATGTGGAATTCACGATTGAGTTGGAGCCTGGTACATCCCCAATATCGAAGGCACCGTACCGAATGGCCCCAACCGAGATGCAGGAGTTGAAGAATCAATTAGAGGATTTGACCGAAAATGGTTATATTTGGCCGAGTGCGTCCCCGTGGGGAGAACCTGTATTGTTTGTCAAGAAGAAGGATGGTTCGTTCCGCTTGTGTATTGATTACTAGGAATTGAATCGGGTGACGATCAAGAATAAGTATCCTCTACCCCGTATCGATGATCTTTTGGATCAACTTCAGGGAGCTTCAGTATTTTCCAAGATCGACTTAAGATCTGGATATCATCAGTTGCGAATTCGAGAGTCGGATATCGCAAGGACGGCGTTCCGAACACGCTATGGTCATTATGAGTTTGTGGTAATGCCGTTTGGGTTAACTAATGCACCTGCGGTGTTCATGGAATTAATGAATCGGGTCTTCATCGACTATTTGGATCGGTTCGTGGTTGTCTTTATTGATGACATTCTAATTTATTCTCGTGACCGGGAGGAACACGAGTTTCACCTTCATCAGGTGCTCGACGTGTTGAGACGAGAACAGCTTTATGGAAAGTTTTCCAAATGTGAGTTCTGGATGTCAGAAGTGACATTTCTCGGACATGTAATTTCATCTGATGGAGTTCATGTCGACCCTCAGAAGACGGCGGCGATCCGAGATTGGCAACCTCCGAAGAACATTAAGGAAATCCGGAGTTTCCTCGGATTAGCTGGTTATTATCGGTGATTTGTGGAAGGACTTTCTAAAATTGCTCAACCCATGACGAACCTTTTACGGAAGGATAAGAAATATACGTGGTCCGACCCGTGTCAGCAGAGCTTTGAAGAACTCAAGAGCCGATTAATTTCAGCGCCTGACCTTTCTTTACCGCAAGGGACGGAAGGATTTGTGGTTTATAGTGATGCGTCCGGACAGGGTCTCGGATGTGTACTAATGCAGAACGGGAAAGTTATTGCTTATGCTTCACGGAAATTGAGACCTTACAAGGTCAATTATCTGACCCACGACCTGCAGCTAGCAGCCGTGGTGTTCGTATTGAAGATTTGGCGCCATTATCTTTATGGCATTACCTGTCAGATATTCACCGATCATAAGAGTTTGAAGTATATATTTACTCAGAAGGAGTTAAATATGCGACAAAGGCGGTGGTTGGAACTAATCAAAGATTATGATATTGAGATACTATACCACCCGGGCAAGGCGAACGTTGTCGCCGACGCCTTGAGTCGTAAGTCCGTTCAGGAGCAGATGCTTGCTCGACACAGCCTGTAGGGAACTTCAGCGGGAATTTCTGAGACCCGAGATCGAGGTCTGGTTACAGCGAGTACAAGGGCAACTTTGTACGTTAGAGATTTCATCGCCACTTGAGGAGGCGATCAGGGTGAATCAGGGTTCAGACCCATTTTTGTTACGCATTCGAGATGATGTGACTCAGGGGAAAGCCCCTGGATTTGTGGTCCACGAGGACGGATTTTTGCGATTTAAGAATCAGTTGTGCGTACCGGCGAATGACGAGTTGAAAAACTCGATTTTGAGAGAAGCTCATGCTACCCCTTATTCCGTTCATCCGGAGTCTAGCAAGATGTACAAAGACTTGAAACAAAATTACTGGTGGATTAATATGAAGCGAGAAGTCGCGGAATTTGTTTCGAGATGCTTAACCTGTCAACAAGTCAAGACAGAACATCAGTGACCGGCGGGTATGCTGAAACCGCTCCCTATTCCAGAGTGGAAGTGGGAAGATATTTTGATGGACTTCATCACGAGTTTGCCGACGAGTCGTCGTGGCATGAATACAATTTGGGTCATTGTGGACCGCTTAACTAAATCAGCTCATTTCCTTGAGATTAAGGATACGTGGGGTCCCGAGAGAATTGCCCAGTTGTTCATCAAAGAGATAGTGAGACTGCACGGTACTCCTAAAAGTATCGTTTCTGATCGCGACGGATGATTTGTGTCTCATTTTTGGAAATCAGTTCATCGTGTTATGGGAACTCAGCTTAATCTCAGCACAACTTTTCATCCTCAGTCCGATGGACAATCAGAGAGGACTATTCAGACATTGGAGGACATGTTGAGAGCATGTGTCCTCGATTGGAAAGATGATTGGGAAGCCCAACTACCGTTGATCGAGTTCACATACAACAATAGTTGGCATGCTTCGATCAAGATGGCACCTTACGAGGCCTTTTATGGTCGTCGTTGTCGATCTCCTTTGTGTTGGGATGACTTATCAGAATCAATCGGCACCGAGCCCGATATGCTTATAGCCGCCCATGAGAATGTAGCTTTGATCCGGAGTCGTTTGTTGACCGCTCAGAGTCGACAGAAATCTTACACAGATAATCGTCGTCGACCGTTAGAGTTCTAGACGGGTGACCATGGTTTGGTCAAGGTATCCCCGAGTCGAGGTATCTTCCGTTTTGGGAAGAGGGGAAAGTTAAGTCCGAGATTCATTGGACCGTTTGAGATTTTGGATCGAGTAGGCGAGTTAGCTTATCGATTGGCCTTACCTCCGGCGTTGAGCCGAATTCATATTGTGTTTCACGTATCTCAGTTACGGAAGTATGTTGTCGACCTGAGTCACATACTTCAGTTCGATGAAATCGAGATCGCTGATGATCATTCGTATGAGGAGCGTCCTATACGAGTCTTAAAGCGGCGAATCAAACAGTTGAGGAACAAGACGATTCCTTTGGTAAAAATTCAGTGGTCTAGATACGGAGTCGAAGAAGCTACTTAGGAAACCGAGGATAGTATGCGGGAGAGTTATCCCGAGTTGTTTGACCCTTAGTTTTGGGGACAAAACTCTTTTAAGGGGGGTGTATGTAATACCCGGTTGTAATTCAGTCATTATCATTCAGTATTTATCATTCAGTAATTGTCACTCAGTAATTTTCACTCATTAATGATCATTCATCGCTCATCCAATCATTGTATTCACCGTTCAGAGTAATTGTATCGTATGACAATCGTCATTCATCATCAATCTAGTTGGAGAATCATGCCGTGTTTATCATCATTGGCATTTTCTTAGTGTGTTGTGTGTGAGGAGTAGCGCACGCTACGTACTCTCTTTAGCGTGCGCTAATTGAGTACGGGTAGCGCACACTACCTCTCAACACTAGCGCACGCTAGTGCAGTTCAAGCAGGCAGTCCAGAAGGCACTGGACTGCAGTTGGGTTTTAAGTAGTGCACGCTATGAATGGTAAGTAGCGCGCGCTAGTAGGTAGGAGTAGCGCACGCTATGCAGTCGGTGTAGCGCGCGCTAAGGTCGGATCAGGCAAAGTCCAGTGGCTACTGGACTAATTAGGAATACTTTCTAGTGCACGCTACAAGTGGTTATTAGCGTACGCTAACTAGGGTCAGTAGCGCACGCTGAACCTTGTGTGTAGAGTGCGCTACCGTGAATAGATCAGAGAACAGGAGGTTCTAGACTCCAGTACTGGGCATTAAATAATTCGTTAGCGCACGCTAACCATTTGTGTTAACGCACGCTAATTACATGGTTGTAGCGCATGCTACAAAATATACGTAGCGCATGCTACCGATAAGGACAGGGGGTACTGGACTACCCCAGTATACCCGTTAGCGCACGCTAAGAACAGAATTTAGCGCGCGCTAAACTAGGATTATTATAAATTAGACAGTGTAGTCCAGATTTCGTCATTTGTCATTTCTTCTCATTCTTTCATCGGTTCTGGGCGATTTGGAGCTTCTTGAGGAGTGTTCTTCGAGGTGCAATCAGCTATCAGCATTTCCAACCATATAATCCGGAGTAATCATCATTTCATCATCTTCAACATCTTAATCAAGGTAATAACCTCTTGGATTTAGAATTTCGGATTTTTGGGTTTTTCCTTCCGATTTCTTCGTGTAAGCTTGGATTGTTATTGGAATATGTTACATATGAGTTATCTACCTTGGATAAATGTATTCCTACAGATTTGGTAACATATATTTCGGATTTCATGTATTGTTGGGGTTTGATTCAAGAACACCTTGGAGTTGACTTTGATATTTGGGGGTTTTCGATTAGATGTTCTCGTTAACTCGTTTTGTGGATTCCTATGGGATTATTGATATCATTGGAGGTATTTTGTTGGTTTGAAATATTCATTTTGGAGTTGGTTTCGACATATTCGGGATTGGATATTATCGAAGGATGTATGTTTGCTAAGTGTTTGTTTGAATGCCTCAATGAGTTCGGATATTGTTGTATCGACCTTTGAGTTAATCGTAACTCATGATTGATACGTATATTGAGCGGATTATTGGTAATTGTGTCATTCAAGGTTGTTCGAGCGACCGACATCTCGTTTTAGGACATTGTTCGAGGAAGGACATTTCGACGCCGGTATTGTAAGTAAATTCTTACTCGGTTAAAAGGATATTCAATACCTTATGTTGTTCATTCATACATGTAATTCACTCATAATATATCGTTCATGTCGATACTTATAATTATCAATTCATCATGTAACTCACGAGGAACGATAGTTCCAAAATCATTTCATTGAAGCTATCACTCGTTGTATCATTATTTCATCTCGGTGAGTCGTTCTTGATCCTTATCGGATTCTATTCACTACTCCTCACCTTAGTCATTTTGTTCTGGTGATCTTCTGGAATTATATTGCATGGCCAGTTGGTGCATGTGTGGAATTTTAGTTGGGCACACTATGGTCATGTGTATATGCGGGACTCCGGACACATTGGACTGTGCGCATGGTAATGTGTATACGCGGGGCTCCGGACACATTTAACCGCGAGACTAATTAGGCCAATAGCGGGTGTATATGCGAGACTCCGGACACTCGGCTATTTGTGCTATTACTCAGTTCACTCGGGCGTATTATGATGCTCATCATTCAACTTAATTCATTAATTCATTCATGTGATTGTTGTATAATGTTCAACTCTTGAGGATTGTTGTTCTTTGTAACTGACCCCGTTGGGGAATATTGTTTCAGGTCATGGCAAGACTAAGGCACGGGAAAAAAACGTTGACGGCGAGGAGTCCCAGTGAAACTAGTAGGGGCCCCCAGTCCTTTCAGTCTTCATGTTTCCTTCATTTGTATTCCGCTGCAGACTTCCACCTTAAATACTCATTTTAACTGGGGTTGTATATTTTATCGTCATATAAAATATACATGTATTCTGATGTTTTTCCTGGGTGTGTTGTATTTGAAAATCCTCATCGGAGTAATTATTGATATAATGTGGTTTGGTACTACAATTATATCACTTAATTCATTAATTTTCATTCGCCTAGCGGGTCCCAGTCGGGGGTCCACGACACTGTAATATTCACCTAGTTTGAGGTGTTACATTATGGCCATAACCGGCCAAAGCCTAACATACATAACGAAGCCTTACGACCGTAATCGGATAACCCTTACGGTCGTAACCGAGTCCTCCTAGGCCAGGATGTGCGGGTGTGTTACGGCCGTAATCGGCCAAGCCTTACAGCCGTAACTCGGCCCAGCCAACCCTCTGACTGCCCGGATAGAGACTCGACGACATCTCGATCACACGAACGCACTGACTACGATTCAAAACGATAACGAACAGGCTACAAAACTCAACGTACCACAGTGCAAGCACACGATTCCAAAGACGCGGACGACAACAACCAGTTCGACCGAAGAAAAATTCGACGAACCGGAACGAAGATCTCGGGTATTACAACATCAATAACAATAATGTATACTTATGGAAATCCGATGATCCAGCGCACACAGCATAGATCCCAAGATGATCGTGAAAGAGCAACACGAGGTGGATAACCCATAATATACATATGCACAACAACAGCACATGGGTAATCCGATGATCCAGCGTTCACTGCATAGATCCCAAGATTATCCCGTCAGACCAACACGAGGTGGATAAACCCGTCCAATGATCCAGCAAATGCTAGCATAGATCCCAAGATGATCCCGTCAGATCAACACGAGGTGGACATACGCCAACAATGCACAAATGCATATTAACAACAATACACAAATGCATGACAACAACAATACACGAATGTATCACAATATGATCGACATGAAATGACAAAAATGATTAGAGTACTTGCCCCAAGTCCTTCGAGAGCAATCTCGATGTCTAAACCATCACGAATCATTATCCTCAATATTCGACGGTCCAAAAGATCACGGACTGCAGATAATTCATATCTTCGTCTTTATCATAATGTATCCTCGATACCCAAGTATACCAATAGCAAAAGTAAATCATATACATTATGATTTAAATTCCCAAAATCCTAAAATAACATACAATCCCAAATCTCCAGTGTTCATAATTATAACCATTGCTATACGAATTATAAACGAATGAAACGGAAACCATTCGTTAAATATTATAAACTGTGCAAGTAATAACTTGCCTCGATACCAACACGATGATGATGAAGCCGCTACAAATTCCATTGCCTTCATCTATGAGCTCCTCAGCCCTGACCAAAGCAATCTATGAACATTCTCGAACACGACCACAAAGCAAGGTTCTAATCACCGATCAATAATCTCAACCTATTACAACAATCGATTAACATACATTCGATAATAATCAACACCCGATATAACCAATAAACAAACCCAACGGTTCTACAATACCTCAGTTAAACATAGTCTGAACAATCCAACTCAAGCCAGCACGAATTCATAACCACAACACGATAAACTACACTGCCTGTCCACTTAGCGCACGTTAATCATATACCGTAGCATGCACTAAGTCATTTCAGTTATCGTGTGTTAGCCAGTGCAGCTAGCGTGCGCTAATGCTATACAGTTGCATGCCTTACAAGTATCGACTTTACACCTTGCGATTGCGGATACGAATGTAAAGGAAATCGTATTCCAAGAGCAGTCACAATCTTTCCAGATTCAATCTCATTATCATACTCACATGATATATACCATTAATCAATCATCAATCAACATGACTTAATCCTAGATATGATCATTTCATCTTCGTATCTAAAAACACCGATAATTCTACATACAATCGTCTTGCTATGGTATATTCATCAAGAAGTTCTTCAAGAACACGAGGTGATTCGAAACCATGTTCATAGTCATCCAAACAACATAATCCGTTATCCTTTAACATGTAAATAATCATCCGACTCATAATCCAAGTCATATATATCCATTAAACCTTATATAACATCATCACATGATAATCCAATATACTCCCTCCCAGATAATCATCCTTTAAAACGAAACACTGACAAAGGATACAAAAATTACCTTGTATGGACGAACCATGAAGAAGAACAATCGAACTCCATTCCAAGAATCATCAATAACTTCAAGAACAAGGCTTTAATCTATGCTCTCCATCTTAATATTGTTATGAATGATCATCTCTCAGTGTTTGGAACCTCAAACTTCTCTCGAATAACTCTCTCTATCGAAATAAGGGAATGAATGGCCGAATGATCATAATTCACATCTGCAATCATATAAATACTGACTTTATTCGCGTGCGCTACCTTCACATAATAGCGTGCGTTAACATGCTTAGCGTGCGCTAACTTTCCTTGTTGGCATGCGCTATCGTAGTCCAGAGGCTGCTGCCTTACTTTGAACAATGATTTACGTACGCAATGCCCATGCAATAACATACACAAATCCTCTGTGTAGCATACGTAAGCGTTCACCATAGTGTGCACTACTCATAGTTAACTTGCTACAGTCTGTACCTAACCCGAGGATGCCCGTGCCCCCACATGCCGAAAGCACCCGACAAAGAAAAGATTCCCTTTTGTCCGATCTACAATTAGCGTGCGCTAACCATAGGATTTAGCGTGCGCTAGCCCTTCATGGAAAACATCCATTGACCTTATCGAAACATGCGCCGAAAGTGGCCGGGTCCACACGTAGATTCCTTCTGATCTATTCTGAACTAGCGTGCGCTATCTTTCGCCTTTAGCATGCGCTAAGATTGCACATTAGCGTGTGCTAAGTATACATTGTAGCGTGCGCTAATGTGGCTGCACTTAGCCATTTTCAGCTATTTTGGTCCAACGTATCGACATACAGAATATGAACATACGACATACTGAATACATATACTCCTTCCAACAATATTCTCATACAATACGCCCGACACACAATATCTTCAAATACAACTTTCAACCGAGTGCGGTAATTATACCAATACAGACATCTCAATCCTTCAATTATTTTGTCCATACTGTACGGATTCCACAATGTACAACATAACTCGGATAAAATAATATTAAACAATAGTAGTAGAAATTACGGATATTACAAATATAGCTAGAGTTCACATAGATAGTCGCCTAAGCTCGGCTTGAGATTTCCATACAGGAAATTGAGATTTTTCAGAATCTATTTCTTCTAGTGCACATAGTACAATTCCTTGTGTACTCTATATTCTCCTACGAGTGGTTACACCAGCATCAATATCTCATATAATCAACTCATGGGGGTGATCTATCAGCTATGTCCTGTCAGGTTCTAACTCAGCATCCCATGCTTTACCTTGTGGTGCTGGAGTCTCGGCATCAGCTTGTGTAACATCAGCTTTGATTGCTTCTGATCTTACAGCGGCGGGATTGATTTCTGGGTCCACGACAGGTTCTATTAGAGTTTGGGATTGTCAATGGGAAGTGTTTGGATGTTCTAGGTTATGTTTTCTATTCCTGTAGGATCACAATGGGATTCATCAAATACTACATGGACGGATTCCTCTATTGTCAGCTTTCCCTTGTTAAATATCCTGAAAGCTTTGCTGACAGAGAAGTATCCTACGAATATACCTTCATCTGACTTCTTGTTGAAGGTTTTGAGTTGATCCTTTCGATTGTTTAGAACATAACACCTACATCTAAAAATATGAAAGTATGCAACCATTGGAGTTTTATTATTCCATACCTCATATGCTGTTTTGTTCTAATGTTTGTTGATGATACAGCGGTTTTGTGTGTAGCATGTTGTATTTGTTGCTTCTCCCCAGTTCTGCAGTGACAACTTTCTTGCTGCTAGCATGGTCCTTGTTGCTTCATTGAGCATCCTGCTCTTTCACTTAGCAACGCCATTTTATTGGGGAGTTCGGGCTGCTGAGTACTTGTGTTGTATTCCGTTATCCATACAGTATTGCTCTATGAAGCTCTTGTGAAATCAGTGCCTTTATCGGCATGATTGGGCATGATACTCAGCCCTTTCTCATTCTGTAGCTTCTTCAGGTGCTCTGGCAACTTTGTGGTGGTATCTTTCTTTTTGCTTAGAAAGATTGTCCAAGCATACCTGAAAAAATCATCAACAACAACAAGATAGTATTTCTTACCTCTCAAACATACAGGGTCTACAGGACCATAGAGGTCCATGTGTAGCAAATCCAGTACCCTGTGGGTGGACAGGTATGACTTGCTTTCCAGGGTGGTCTTAACTTGCTTGCCTTTCTGACAGGGTACACAGACGCTGTTTTTATGAATTGACACATCGGGAAAATCTTTGATCATTCCCTGTCTAGCGACTTTATTAATAGTCTTGAAGTTGATGTGCCACATCCTTTTGTGCCATAGCCAGCTTTGATCAGTAGTGCATTTGGCAACAAAACATAGAATAGTGGAGCTTGTGGGCTTCCAGTCAGCAATGTATATATTACCTGATCGGCTTCCTGTGAGGATGACTTCCTTGGTCTTGATGTCCATCACCCTACAGTTATCTATATAGAATTTGACCTAGAACTGTTTGTCACAAAACTGGGTAATACTAAGTAGATTATATTGTAAGCCTTCAACATAGGCTACGTCAGTGACTTTAAACTTTCCTACAAGCAGGGTTCCCTTCCCTCTTGTTCTTCCTTTGTATTTGTCACCGAATCGTACCTTTGGACCATGACCTTTTCGATAATCTGACAGCTTTCTAATATCTCATGTCATATGCCGAGAACATCCACTATCGAAGTATCAGACATCCTTTTCCATGATATCTTGTAAGCAAAGAGTTTAGGTAGATTGAGGTCCCCTTTGATTATTGGGTCCATGGATGTTAGTGCCTTTTGGTTCCGAAATTTGCCTGACAGCAATTAGTTTGTTGTAAGTTTCTTTTGGTCCAGTTTTGAGATATTTACGTGGGGTAGGCACATATTCGCTGTAACCTTGATTATTGCTCATGAAAAATCTAGGATTTTGGTTTCAGTATCATTGCCATATTGGAGGGGGAACCATTTTCTTCGGCCATACAGCTTGCGTTCTAGGTTTCTAGTTGGATTCCCAGGGCTATTGGTGGTACTGCATGGTAGCCTGTTTCCTGGATGGATAACGAGGCTCCTGTATCTAGTATCTAGGCGCACTATACTGTTGGTAGTAATGCAGTGCATGCCTCTGATACTTAGATACATATTTCTTTCTGGATGGTTGTTGGCGCTGTTGGTATGCTCGGGGAGCATACTGTTGATTACGTCTCATAGGTCTGGGAGGGTGAGGTTTCCGCTATTTATGATAGGAACTTGTGGATGGAATCGCAGCCTTTGCTGTACGAGGAAGGACAACTGTAACCTTTGTGGGGCTCGAGGCCATTTCGGGTTCAGGAATGCGTTCCACTCCCCTAACGAACACTGTACTAGATTTTCCCTTATGGGATAATGATTCATATCCTAAGCCACGTTTATTGTGGGCATGCTGCCGAGTGCTTAGAATTTCTTCCATCCTTCAAGAATATTTTTCAAATGATTTCAGGACGATCTCGAGTTCTCCTTCTCATTTCTCGAGAGTTTGTACTTTAGATTCGAGTAAAGCATAATCATTTGTCTTGTACTCACTATGAGACTTTTCCTCATTTAGATCTTTTTGCAAGTTTGACGATGTCATCGTCGCTGTCTGCTGCCTCGTGTGCCGACTTAGATGTGCTGGGTGCAGAACTATGTCTCATGTCAGATACAGTATCCAGTGTTGTAGTCTTGGCAGGTGACTCTTCAGATTTCTCTCTCCTGTCTATATCATACTCGAATGCCTTTAGGTCAGAAAAGAGATTAAAAGTGGAAATATCATTTAACTTATAGGATACACGCATAGCTGTGGTTTATATGTCCGGGCAGGGAGTGATCTAAATATTTTCAAAATGTTCTCCTTTTAGGTATATACTTTACCCAATGATTCAAGTTCACCAACAATGCTGGTAAATCTGAGGTCAAACTCCTCAAACGTTTCTATAGGTTTCATTCAATAGACTCAAATTGCCGAGTTAGTTTAGAAATTTTATTTTCTTTTGAGATCCTAGTTCCCTCACAAATGAGCTTGAGTTTTTCCCATATTTGTTTGGATGTCTGACGTCTTTTTACCTAAGAGAATGTGCCCTTGTCGAGAGTGACAAATAGCACATTCTTTGAGATGTTGTCTAGGTTTGCACGCTTGCGCTTATCGGTAGCCCATTGATCGCGCTCTCGAGCATCTATGCATAGGGTTTCCCTTCCATTCTTGCGACTGTATTGACCTTTATAATCTTGATAGGTCCTTCCTATATGACAAAGATCATCTCTTCGTATATTGCCGCAAGATGGGCTTCCATCCTATTCTCCCATCATCAAATTCGTTAATAGAAAACATAGGAACTTTATTTATCATGTAGGTGTCCATTTTAGAATTAGGATAAAAGATGAAAATATAACACTACAGTTTTCAAAAGATAGTGATTTTTGTGGATCTGATTCAGTTAAAAATCGAGTGATTCTTTATAGAATCAACCTCTCCGAGTATATAGTAAACAGATTTCAAAGTAGGGGTTAAATAAGTTGTATCTTTTTCGAAGTTATTTGCGTAGCGAAAGACTAATATTGAGTTGCTGTAAATATAACAACTAGACACTCTCTTGTTTGCTTGATGCGTACAGGGTTTTCACAATATGTATACTTTAAATCACATGTAGATATGAATGTAAAATACACACAGATATAAGTGGTTCGAGGTAAACCCCTCTACATCTGCTGGTCCTCCACACAAGAGTAAAATGTTTATTAAAATCACTACATACACAACTACGTGACTTTAACTAAACCCGTCTCTATATTGTTCACACATATCGATTTTGGCTCCTTTGACTTTCTTCTTCTCAAACAGATCGAAGCTTCATCTTCAATGCTATTCTTCCCACACAGGTTGGAACTAGTTAGGACTTAGTCTACACAGGGCTAATGTTGATCTCAACAGAAAAGATAGGGTAGAACAAGTTCAAACAACAGTTGTATGCTTTGATAAGCGATCGCTTTACGCTGTGCTATTTGCGTTGAGGACTGTATATTTCTTCACTTTGATGATGCTGAATGCTCAGGAAATATATTGTTCTTTCTTAGCTTGATATTCTGATTGTCAGATGTATTGCGCGAGATAATCACCTGTGTATTGTTGGGGTATCTGATGTCCTCTATTTTAGGCTATTTATAACCTTGGAAATAGATCCATTATAAATGTAGTTGTTGGCCGGTTGGTGAGATTTAGACATCTCTGATTTGTCGGCTGCAGAATGTTTGAATTAAAGGCGATTCACATTTAATGCTTCAGACATTCTCTCTGACTTTGCATTAAATGCTCTTCAGCGCGTTCAGACTATTTTCTATTTCGGTCGCGTTAAATGTTGTCCTATCAGCATTAAATGCTGCTTTAACCGCGAATACTTTATGAATAAAAAAGTTTATTTCACAACGGTTTAAAGCTATTCTTCAGTCCTGTTGGATGTGTTTTATTTTTCCTAAGTAAAACTCCTACAGAAAGATTGTTGTATCCAACTTTCTTCAACTCTGCTGTATTATAATGTAGGCATTGTAGGATCGGGCTATGCATGAAGATCTCTTGCTGTATGGATAGGCTGTATGGAGTTTCCTAATAGCTTTCATACCTAGAGCGAAATGATGACTTTGAAGACTTGATGTTGTATGATGGCAATTATCAAAACAATTGTATTTATCCCAACAACAGGTTTATATGATTTTCTGCACTTCAGGATATAAGTGGCATATGGAACTATTTTTATTTGATAGAGCAAACAGAGGAAACATAAAAGTTTTAACTAAATTTTTTCTGGTATGTTAATTTAAGTAGAGGATCCTTATGAGGAGAGATAAAACATGCAAATAACTATGAAGTTGCTTTAATTTCAGGCTTTCTGTGATCAATCTTTAGGTTGAGTGATGATGATCAATCATTTGTGTTTATTGTGTTGATAGGATGATTTATTTTGTTCTAAACATGATTTATATTCTTGAACATCCTAATTTGTTATTAGTTTTGACCTTGACTATCCCTTGTTGGTTACCGGTGTTTGGTTTGAGATCATTACTGGTAGACAGCTTACAATAGGCCAGGTGTTAAGTTTCATATATGCCATCATACCTGGTAAAACCAAACCAAACCAAACATACCCAGTATATCCCGCTCAGAGCAGGGTCTGGGGAGGGTAAGATGTACGCAGACCATGCCCCTACTATTTACGTAGGGAGGATGTTTCCGTGAAGACCCCCAGCTTAGTGCACAGCAAAGTATTGAGTGATATAAACAAAGCATTATATGATACGAAAAAGCTCAAGACACCATACCTGAGCCCATGGCTTAATTCACATGAGACTTACCTATAGGGACTTTGGCAACTGCACACGATGAACGCTGCTCTAACAGAAAAGAGGTTTACTCTACGCACAGCTCCCTGTCAAAAATACCCCACATGCAGAAGGCAATAGGATAAAATATACAATAAAGGTAAAAAAAAAAATTCAATGTTCTAGGACAAAACTAACCGGGACAACCCAACCCTAACGCTGTCAACTACAGCATCGCTCCCTACAAACGAATCCACAACTCTGATCTGACGCCTCCAAGAGCACCTATCAATAGTTATGGTCTCGGAAAGGTTTAAGGCCTTCAAATCTAATCTCAGCTCCTCCTCCCACGTCCTCCTCGGCCTGCCTCTCCTCCTCTCCCCGGCAACCAGTAAACTCTCGACCCTCCTCACTAGAGCAGAAGCCTGCCTCCTGCGGATGTGGCCAAACCATCTCAATCTCCCTTCCCTAACTTTCGCTGAAATGGGAGCCACTTCTAGCGCATTCCTGAAAAACCCATTCGAGAATATATCCAACATTGTGAGACCACACGACCAACATAAAATTCTCATTTCAGCCGCTTCCAAATTGCTCTCAAGCGACTTCTTCATCGCCCAACATTCGGAGCCATACAACATTGCAGGTCTGATTGCCGCTCTATAGAATTTACCCTTCAGCTTTAGAGGTACTTTCTTGTCGCACAGGACCCATGTCGCTGCTCTCCACCTAAGCCATCCCGCCTTGATACGATGAGTGATATCATCTTCACACTCACCTTCCTTCTGAATAATCAAACCCAAATACTTGAACTTATCCGTACGGGGAACAATCTGATCCACAATCATTACCTCAACTTCTTCCTCGTTGGCCTCACCACTAAAGTTACACCAGAGATACTCGGTCTTAGACCGGCTCACCCGTAGACCCTGGGATTCTAACTTAGACCTCCAAAGCTCCAACTTCGAGTTCAGCTCCCTCCTCGACTCCGCCACTAACACAATGTCGTCAGCAAAAAGCATGCACCACGGGATGCCATCTTGTATCCCCCGTGAAATGACGTCAAGGATTAGAGCGAAGAGAAGAGGGCTTAGTGCCGACCCCTGGTGTAACCCTGTCTCAACCGGGAAATACTGGGTGTCACCAATTAGGGTCCTAATGCAAGTCCTAGCTTGGGCGTACATATCTTGGATCGCCCTAACGAACAGCAACGACACCCCCCTCTCTTCTAGGCTCCTCCAAATAACATTGCGCGGAATCCTATCATAAGCCTTCTCCAGATCAATGAACACCATATGGAGGTCCTTATGCCGCTCTCTAAACTTCTCCATAAGGCGTCTGACGAGATGAATGGCCTCAGTCGTGGACCTCCCCGGCATGAAGCCAAATTGATTCTCAGAGATCTCAACTTCTCTTCTAACCCTGCATTCCACCACTCTATCCCAAAGTTTCATAGTATGACTGAGGAGTTTAATACCCCTATAGTTACTACAACTCTTAGCATCGCCTTTGTTCTTGAAAAATGGCACGACAATACTACGCCTCCACTCCGTCGGCATCTTGGAACCTCTGAGGAGGATGTTGAACAGCTCTGCTAGCCACTGAACTCCAACTTCCCCCAGACAAAGCCACACCTCAATAGGGATTTGATACGGGCCTACAACCTTAGCTCTACCCATTTTGATTAGGGCATGCTTTACTTCCTCCTTGGTGATGCTCTCACAGGAACTAAACGGACGAGCAGAAGATAGACTAACTCCTTGCACCACCAAGTCGCTATCCATAGCCCCATTGAAAAGCTCAAAAAAATACCTATTCCACCTCTCCTTAATAGCCACATCGTTCACTAACACTTGGCCCATATCATCCTTAATAAACTTAACAGGACCCAGGTCGAGCCGCCCTCTTTCCCTAGCTTTCGCTAGTTTAAAAATAGCATTCGCTCCTTCTTTGGTGTCTAGGCGCTTGTACATATCCTCGTATGCCTCGCCTTTAGCCTTAGCCACTGCCTTCTTAGCCTCTCTTTTCGCCACCTTGTACGCTATCATCTTCAAGATTCTATCCTCCCCAGCACTAACTGACAAAAGCTCCTTAAAAAGCGCTTGTTTAGCCTTAACCTTCTTTTGGACCTCCTCATTCCACAACCATGTCTCCCTAGGTCCACTAGACCTGCCCGAAGAAACCCCTACCACCTTCTCGCCCACACTCCTAATAACATTGGCCATGCTGGTCCACATAAGATTAAAATCCCCCGCAAAAACCTCCTTCACGGGTCAAAGACTCCCTGAATTCTGTTGCCTTCTCACCTCTCAAATCCTTCCAGAAAATCCTAGGTCTAGCTTCTCTAGACCTGCTAACAACACGACCTCCCATGGATAAATCCATAGCCAATAGGTGGTGTTGGGAAGCACAGGCCTTGCTCCGGAACACCATGCAGTCCACGCACGCCCTAGCATCACGATTGCGCAAAAGAAGGTAGTCAATTTGCGTGTTGTGCCCCCCACTACCAAAGGTGATGAGGTGCTCAGCTCTCTTCTGAAAAACAGAGTTAGCAATTACCAACTCATGCGCAGTGGCAAACTCCAACAGTGCGGAACCTTATGCATTCCTAACTCCGAAGCCGAAACCCCCATGAGCACTATGGTAACCATCCACCCCCTCACCAATATGCCCATTGAAATCGCCCCCCAAAACAATAAATTGATCGTCCGGAATACACCCGACCAACTCATCTAAACAGACCCAAAAAGCTTCCTCAACGAGCACACCCAAACCAACATGTGGGGCATACGCACAAATCACGTTAACCACCTTCTCCCCAACCACCACTCTAACGAACATAATCCTATCGTTACACCTCTTCACTTCCACGACATTATCCTTAAGCTCCTTAGACAAAAGAATACCCACACCATTACTCGAGTTAGCAAGGCCTGAATACCATAATTTATAACCATTCGCTTCCCTGGACTGCGCCCCCTTCCACCTAGTCTCCTGAATACAAACCACATCAATCCTTCTCTTACCCAAAATATCCACGAGCTCCAAAAGCTTACCCGTCAAGTACCCAAATTCCAACTACCAACCCACAAACAGCGCGGCATAGACCGCAGAGAAATCACAGTAAATAATAGATATATGACTGATAAAAATGAAATTAAATAGAAAAGTACAATGATACCAGCCTTCGAGACGACTTGGAAAAGAGGAAGCTTTAGAGAGGATTCCGAGCAGCTTGAAAAACCGGCAAGGGAACCTGCAAAACAGACAGCTATATGCTATATGCTATACTATTGTTAGATTGAAGGGGAGGGAATTAATGCAACGTTGAATTATTATTATTCCGGCAGTACGCCGGCCAGAAAATGGCCAACAGCGGCGCTAAAGGAGTTAGTGGTCGCGGTTCACAGGTTCGCAGGGAGAGTGCTTACCGTCGACCCTAATCCAAGTTTAAGGAAAAGAAATTAACTCAGTGAGACAAGAAGTAGTTAATTCGATCGACAACTAAACAGGGGGTGTCGCTGCCTTAGGTGGTTGTAATTTACGAATCTTAACATTTATTTAGCACTGTTTTGTAAGTTCAAATGGATTTTTCATTTAAACATCACTTAAATCAAAAGCAAGAAGGCTTACCAGCACATTAAGATTTTTTAACCGGTAGATTGTTGTAATTTACAAATCTTAATATTTATTTCCATGATTTTGCAACTGAATAGATTTTTTTTATATATTCATCAGGGAGTCAGAAGCAAGAAGGCTTAACAACATATTAAGATTGTATAACCAACTGGTGGTTGTAATTTACAAATTTTTAACATTTATTAGCATGCTTCTGTAAGTTTAAATGAATTTTGTATTTATCCATCATTTGAAGCGGAAGCAATAAGGCTTAACAATACATCAAGATTGCATTGCGTTGGAGTATATTTGGTTTTAATATACTGATATTTGTGATGAAGATGGAACTGACCAATGTATGTGTTGGAAATGTAAGTTAAAATGGAGGAAATGAGCTATTATGAGCAGCCCATTTGAGAGGAAATTTTGAGTGGGCTCGACTACGAGTTAAAGTCGGGACTTAGTTGGAATACGTAGTACTCCGTACGAAGTTTTCAAAACATGTAAGAACACTCAAAATGATTGAGGTATGAATGAGATATAATGTTCCAAAGTGAACCCTTTAAAAAATGAATTTGGGATGTTATCCCACATTGGAAAAAGAAGGGAGAAATTGTGAGTATATAAGGAGATGTGGACAAAGGCATGTTCAAAATGAGACATGTGTGTGGATGTGTGACTAGGCGCCCCCCGCGCACACACACACACATGCGTGCGCCGCCGCCGCCGTCCGTCCCGGCGCGGCTCGGTCGAAGGGCGATTTGTCTCGGCGTCTCAAAGTTATCTTTTTACTGCAATTTTATTCGGTAAAATTTTATTTTACCGAAAATACCTCAATTAATAAATTCCGAATTTTTCGGATCCGGATAAAATCGAATCTGGATGAGTATTTGGATCGGTTTAGAGTTCCTCCAGATACCAATTTCGATCGGTTTAGAGTTCCTCCAGATACCAATTTCGATCGGTATAGAGTTCCTACAGCACACAACCTCCTCCAGTCTTCACCTATAAATACCCGGCTGAGGGGGCTCGTTTTATATACACGAAAAAACGTACGAATTTAAACAGCCAAAATTTTCACTCGATTTTCAGCCTTCTCGTTTCTTCTTCGTTTTCTTCTCCGGTCGGTGATAGTAGACAGATTTGTTCTAGTTCGTTGAGGGTGCAGCTCATCACAGATTCGTTACATCGAGCTGTTGTTTTATCCTGGGAGGCAGACGTCATACACCGTGGTGAGGACGAATTTGCTTTAAGGAGACAGACTATCTGGACTCAACAGCGAAACTTTCGTTTCACGTACGGGATCGGCAGATTTCGTTTTGCTAACAATTTTCTGCAGGATTTATATATATATAATATATATTCGATACTCTTATATATATATATATATAGATATATATATATATAAATAGATATTTATTCTGTTCTTCTCAAGTAAGCTTTTCAAATTATATTCAACAATCTTAAAGCAAAATTTCTTTTACTTGATTAAAACAGATCTACTTTCATAAAGCTAATCAGTATGGATTCTGAAAAACCAACAATGTCTACGGACGTTTCTGGAGGTGCGCCTCAGAAAATCGGCTCGGCCCGCCGACCGGAGGTGCGCCTCTAATAACTGGATCGGCACAGCCGATTCCGATAACTACTTCGGTTTCGTTCCGTAAACCATGCGGACAAACCAGAGAAATTCAACGGCAGATTTCAAGAGATGGCAGCAGAAGATGATGTTCTATCTGACCACTCTAGGCTTGTCTCGATTCCTCAAGGAGGATGCGCCAAAATATGACGAGGACAGTGACCAACAAACTCTGATGGCCATTGACGCTTGGAAAACTTCCGACTATCTGTGTCGGAACTATGTGATGAATGGCCTTGCCGATTCACTGTACAACGTGTACAGCAGTGCTAAATCAGCTAAGGCGTTATGGGACTCACTAGACCATAAATACAAAATCGAGGACGCCGGTGCCAAGAAGTGGATTGTTGGATGCTTTCGATTACAAGATGATGGACTCCAAGACGGTAGTGAGTCAAGTACAAGAGTTGCAAGTGATCATTCACGAAATCCATGCTGAAGGAATGGTCATTAGCGAATCCTTCCAAGTGGGTGCTGTGATCGAGAAATTGCCCCCGACTTGGAAAGATTTCAAGAATTATCTAAAGCACAAGCGCAAGGAAATGAGCATGGAAGATCTGATCGTTAGACTTCGCATAGAGGAAGACAACCGAGGATCAGAGAAGAAAGTAAATATTGCTGTGGCAAAGGCCAATGTTGTGGAAACTGGACAGACATCCAAGAAAGGCAACAATGGAAAGGGAACCAAGCTGGGACCTAAAGGAGGAATTGAAAAAAAAAAAGAAAGAAAAATTCCTTGGAAAATTCTACAACTGTGAAAAGATGGGTCATAGGGCGGCCGACTGCAGGATGCCAAAGAAACCAAAGAAAAAGGAGGGTAATGCAGCACATTTGATTACCGAACAAGTGGAACATCTTGACTTGTGTGCTATGATCTCCGAAGTGAACCTAGTTGGCTCAAACACCAAAGAGTGGTGGATTGACACTGGAGCAACTAGGCATATATGTGCCAACAAGACTATGTTCTCCTCCTTGGAAGAAAAGGATGCCGGTGATATACTGTATATGGGAAATTCTGCAACCTCAACTATCTTGGGCGAAGGCACGGTGATCTTAAAGATGAAGTCTGGAAAGGAAGTGACTCTTAAACGCGTGTTATATGTGCCTGATATTCGAAAGAACCTTATTTCTGGTACCTTGTTGATGAAGCATGGCTTTAGAACAGTTTTCGAGTCCGATAAAGTTATTTTGTCGAAAAATGGTGTGTTTATAGGCAAGGGATATGAATGTGATGGGCTAGTTAAGCTCAATGTAATGACTATCAAAAATAATGAAATGAAGAATTCTTCTGCTTACTTGCTTGAGTCGCCTAATTTATGGCATGCTAGATTAGGACATGTTAATTTTAATGCAATGCGTAGACTTATTGCATTAGATCACATACCAAAGTTTAAAATTGATTTAAACCACAAGTGTGAAACTTGTGTAGAGGCAAAATTAACTCGATCTCCATTCCGACAAGTGGAAAGAAACACCAAACCTTTAGAATTAATACATAGCGACCTATGTGATTTGAAGTTTGTTCAAACTAGAGGTGGAAACAAATATTTTATTACTTCCGTGGATGATTGTACTAAATATTGCTATATATACTTGCTTAAAAGCAAAGATGAAGCCATAGAGAAATTCGTTCTCTATAAAACGGAAGTTGAGAATCAATTAAATGCTAAGATAAAAATCTTGAGAAGTGACCGCGGAGGTGAATATGTGGAACCATTTGGCGAATTTTGTTCGCAACATGGGATTATTCATGAAGTCACTGCCCCATATGCACCACAGTCAAATGGCGTGGCGGAACGTAAGAATCGCACTCTGAAAGAGATGATGAATGTGATATTACTAAATTCAGGGCTACCTCAAAATATGTGGGGAGAAGCCATCTTAACGGCAAATTATCTCTTAAACAAGATATGCCGTAAGAACGGAGACAAAACTCCTTATGAATTGTGGAAAGGAGTCAAGCCTTCCTACAATTACATGAAAGTGTGGGGGTGTCTAGCAAAGGTGCTGATACCTACTCCTAAGAAAGTTAAAATAGGCCCAAAAACGGTTGACTGCATTTTCATTGGATATGCACACAACAGCAATGCTTACCGATTTCTTGTGCATGAATCCAAAGTGCCTGAGATTCACAAGAATACGATTATGGAATCAAGGAATGCGTCATTCTTTGAGAATATCTTTCCTTGCAAGACTGCAAGTGAACCCCTTATCTCTTCCGAACGGACTTCAACTAATGGATGAAGATAATGAAGACCAAATAATGGATAATGAGGACGAACCTAGAAGGAGCAAGCGACAAAGGACGGAGAAATCTTACGGACCAGATTTCATCACCTACTTGCTCGAAAAGGCTCCTCAGACTTACAAAGAAGCTGTAAGCTCGACGGATGGACCTCTATGGAAGGAGGCTATCAAAGAAGAGATTGATTCTATATTACAGAATCATACTTGGGAACTAGTGGAATTACCTCCTAAGTGTAGACCATTAGGAAATAAGTGGATTTTCAAGAAGAAATTGAAAGATGGAGCAATTGATAAATATAAGGCTAGGCTCGTAGCGAAGGGATATAACCAACGTGAAGGCCTAGACTATTTAAATACTTACTCTCCTGTGACAAGAATAACCTCCATCAGGATGATACTTGCCATCGCAGCATTACGAGGCTTAGAAGTTCATCAAATGGACGTTAAGACTGCCTTTCTTAATGGGGACTTAGAAGAGGAAATATACATGGAACAACCCAAGGGGTTCTCTGCTCCTGGACAAGAAAGGAAAGTCTGCAAGCTCGTAAAATCACTGTACGAATTGAAACAGGCACCAAAACAGTGGCATGAAAAATTTGATCATGTCATGATAAACGGTGGCTTCAAAATTAATGAATCCGACAAATGTGTGTATGTGAAAGACACAGAAAATGGCTACGTCATTTTGTGTCTATATGTAGATGACTTACTCATTACCGGCAGTGATGAAAGAATAATCAAATCGACTAAAGACATGCTGAGGTCGAGATTTTATATGAAGGATATGGGACTCGCAGATGTAATTTTAGGGATTAAAATCACACGAACGTCGGAAGGTCTCATGCTGAGTCAAGCCCACTATGTGGACAAAATTCTTGAAAGATTTAATAAGGATGACTCGAGCACAGCCAAAACCTCGGTGGATATGACGTTGAGACTATCCAAGAATAAGGGTGAAGGAGTATCTCAACTCGAATACTCACGCATAATAGGAAGTCTGATGTAGTTGATGAGCTGTACAAGACCAGACATAGCCTACTCAGTTAGTAAACTAAGTAGATACACGAGTAACCCCGGAAAGGATCACTGGAAGGCGATCATAAGGGTACTAAGATACTTAAGGGGTACTCGAGAGTATGGGCTGCACTATACCAAATATCCAGCAGTACTTGAAGGATATAGCGATGCAAATTGGATATTTGATATAAAAGACTCCAAGTCTACAAGTGGATATGTATTCACACTAGCCGGTGCAACAGTGGCTTGGAAATCTTCGAAACAGACACTTATATCTCGGTCAACGATGGAATCCGAGTTTATAGCCTTAGATAAATGTGTAGAAGAGGGAGAATGGCTACACCATTTTCTAGAAGATATTCCAAGATAGGCAAAGCCTGTGACCGCAATATGTATTCATTGCGATAGTCAATCTGCGATTGGCAGGGCATATAGCGTAATGTACAATGGTAAGTCTCGTCACATAAGGAGGAGACATAATACCATTAGACAATTGATATCAACAGGAGTTATCACTATTGATTATGTGTCATCAAAGGATAACATTGCGGATCCGCTAACCAAAGGGTTATCAAGAGACCTTGTTGATAAATCATCAAGAGGAATGGGTCTATTGCCTTGAGCTAATGGTTTTATGGAGGATACCCAACCTAAGCTGACTGGAGATCCCAAGATCTAGGTTCAATGGGACTACCAATTCATAAAACTGGGCACGATCACTGTGGGGGTTACCCCGAACCGACCATTCCTAGGATGAAAACAGTGATACCCGTAGGGAGAGGTTAAGCTTATGCTTTTAATGATTCTTAAGTCGACAACATATAGTCGGGTGGAGTAAAATACGGGTTTACTCAAAACACTTAAAGAGAATCACCTATGTTAGAGAGAAGAGGGGCCGCTTCAAAGGAGAATTGTTAAGGCACAATTCTTTAGAAACTCTCGCAGAACCAGGACGGTGTCCACGGCCAAAATGGGCACAATAATGAGAACAGAACAAATCAGGAAGGGCAATTGTGAAGGATATACGATCACTTACACAAGCGGTCGGACAATTCAAAGGCATCTAGTCACACTGTCTAGCCAGTAAGGAGAATATATCTTTTCGAGGGAAGGTTCAAGGAGCATACTCTACCTATCCTATGCAATGCCTAACCGTAGTAACTATCACCAAGTCAACTCCGTGTCTGACGTGTGCTGCTGGACCATCAATCTCATTCATGTGGAGGATTGTTGGAAATGTAAGTTAAAATGGAGGAAATGGGCTATTATGAGCAGCCCATTTGAGAGGAAATTTTGAGTGGGCTCGACTACGAGTTAAAGTCGGACTTAGTTGGAATACGTAGTACTCCGTACGAAGTTTCCAAAATATGTAAGAACACTCAAAATGATTGAGGTATGAATGAGATATAATGTTCCAAAGTGAACCCTTTAAAAAATAAATTTGGGATGTTATCCCACATTGGAAAAAGAAGGGAGAAATTGTGAGTATATAAGGAGATGTGGACAAAGGCATGTTCAAAATGAGACATGTGTGTGGATGTGTGACTAGGCGCCCCTCGCGCACACACACACACGCTGCGCCGCCGTCCGTCCGGCTCGGGCCTGGGTCGGTCTCGGCCGAAGGGCGATTTGGGCGAAATGTCTCGGCCTCAAGTTATCTTTTATCAGAATTTTATTCGGTAAAATTTTATTTTACCGAAAATACCTCAATTAATAAATTCCGAATTTTTCGGATCCGGATAAAACCGAATCTGGATGAGTATTTGGATCGGTTTAGAGTTCCTCCAGATACCAATTTCGATCGGTTTAGAGTTCCTCCAGATACCAATTTCGATCGGTATAGAGTTCCTACAGCACACAACCTCCTCCAGTCTTCACCTATAAATACCCGGCTGAGGGGGCTCGTTTTATATACACGAAAAAACGTACGAATTTAAATAGCCAAAATTTTCACTCGATTTTCAGCCTTCTCGTTTCTTCTTCATTTTCTTCTCCGGTCGGTGATAGTAGACAGATTTGTTCTAGTTCGTTGAGGGTGCAGCGCATCACAGATTCGTTACATCGAGCTGTTGTTTTATCCTGGGAGGCAGACGTCATACACCGTGGTGAGGACGAATTTGCTTTAAGAAGACAGACCATCTGGACTCAACAGTGAAACTTTCGTTTTACGTACGGGATCGGCAGATTTCGTTTTGCTAACAATTTACTGCAGGATTTATATATATATAATATATATTCGATACTCTTATATATATATGTATATAGATATATAGATATATATATAAATAGATATTTATTCTGTTCTTGTCAAGTGAGCTTTTCAAATTATATTCAACAGTATGTTTATCGCTTTTATCTGGTTGAAAGATTTGAGTAAATATCGAAGTTACGACTTAAGATGCGTATTATTTTACAGAGTGGTGGGGAAGTGACTGATTTATTATTGTGTTAAGAACAAATTCTGCTATAGACACTCAGTAGGAATTGTACTACAGGAATTGTTGGAAGGGCAGCTGAAGTTGGTACACGAGCTGGTGATGTGGTTTTGCTTCTTGTTATACATACAATTATAATAAAGGTACTCATTATGTCTTTTGTGTTGTGACGTTTCAATGTGATATTTGCAGCTTGCAAGCTAAATAGCTTGTTAATATTTAATATACTTCCAAGTGTTGTTACTCTAATTTTCGGATGTGTATTTAGCTTTGAGATTGTGAAAGAATAGCCATTATTAGGTTACTTAATCAACTTTGCAATCATCATATCCAGCATAATAGTTTTTCAATCATTCTGCCTGATCTCCTAGGTCTATACCCAGTGGGAGGAAAGATTAGACTGCTCGGAGGTGCTGCTGTTGGGAAAACTGTGCTTATTAGGGAACTTATCAGCAAAGTTGCTAAATCTCATAGTATGTTTCCAATGAGACCCTTCTCCGTAAAATCTAACAGCTTAGTTACACTAGTTTTGAATATTAAATTATTTATGACACGTATCTTATATCTTTTTCCCGAAGAACCTTATTCATCAAAAAAGTTGATGAGATTATGAATATATTAGTTGGATATTTGCTCAAGCAAGAGAAAGAAGGAGCACTTGAAGAAAACAACGAGATGGCATGAAAATTGCTAATTGAGTTTTGGTTCCAAATATTATTGTTAGTAACTAGAAACTTTGGAACATTATTTTATTGTTGTATATTTCTGGAGATTAGAATATATTTTGTAATGGAATTTATGTTGTATGGTACAAATTATTTGTGTCAGATATTTTGTAATGATAGAAATGAATTGTTACGAAATTACTAATCAGGTTTAGTGCTGATTTTTCGGTACAATAACATATACGTAGAGGTACTTCTTGATGCTGTTTTTTTTTTTAAATACTCAATTATAAGAGATCCGTTAGGTGTAAAAACAGCTCTCTTTGATATAACAATAAAAAGATATTTTAATGTCAAAAAGACCGCCTATGTTAAGTATGAGGTTTGTATTTACATAGTAAGAGACCCCATTTCTCTATGGACGGGTCTTTTTTATATAGCAAAGAGACCCCATTTCTCTAATAAGGCGTCTCTTTTCCTATAAAATTATTATTTCAATCACTAGTATAACATACCATATTTCTCTAATAACGGGTCTCTTCTTTCTTAAAAATAGACAACCTCTAATGAGGTGGTCTCTTTATCAAACAGACCTCTGAGATAGAGACCCATCCAAGGGCGGCCTCTTAGGTATATTTGGACGGGTCTCTTTGCTTATTTTGTAGTAGTATTAGCCAGCTCAGCTGGATGTACACACGATTCTCCCTTTATAATTGTGGTTTTCGAAATTGAGGGAGTTTTTGGATCATATCCGCGGCTTGACTTTAAATATAGAGGCTTATAGTTTACACACAACCCATCCAAGGTTATGGAGGCTTTGAAGATGTTATTTCCTTATCTTGCATACGGTTCAGAGTTTTAGTTTTTAAAGTCCAGTCTTTGTATGAGTTAGGACAGCTGATCTTTCATTATTTAAAATTGTCAGTCGGTTAATCTCAGCATGGTTGTTCCAGTCTTATCTAAGTTTCTCGAGTTCAGCCTTGTTGTGTTCAAATTGACTATACCTTGGCCGACTTTTTCTAAATCATTTTCCAGTTGTTCCTGCTAATTTTCAGAACTGTATTCTCAACTGACATAGTTTGGTGTGCGGTTCTTACGATTTTAAAATCTTTAATCATTTGATTTAGAGATTTATATAGATCAAGATCTTCATAAATGTCTGAACTAAAACATTTAGAAGATTTAGGTTTAGACGCTACCTCTTCATCAGCTTGATAGGCCATTAGAAAATTATAGCTATAACGCCGTAACACCCCCAAAGCCAACAGGGAATATTACAGCGCCGTGGGCCCCACATTGGAACCCACAAAGCTAAAATCATTTTTGCAAACGTTTCAAATACGCCAAAGAGGCGAAGATGGTAATATTATAAATACTTAAATATTTTCAAAATATAGTTTCCAAATACCGTCATCAAATACCATTTGAAAGCATAGGGCGAAGACTCCAAAAGGGAATTTAGAAAGTATACACGAGTTGGAAAAATACTGAAAGTCGTTATAAAATTACACACGCAGCGGGTAGAGACATAATTAAATACATTTACAGCGGAATCATAACAACCAGAAAAGAATACTCAAATCTCAATAACCATGCCATAGCCAGTATCACCGGAAAGCTCATCCCTTCATGACCGCTACTAGCTCGATCTCCGAGTACCTAAAAGATAAAGCCCACGACGGGGTCAGCCATAATACTCAACAATGATAACGATCATATCATCATATACAATTACATATCAATGTAATTACAAGGTAAGAATAATTCCAGTGTAACTTTACCATAGCAACCTTACCAATCCGTGGAATCTCAATCAATTCAACCCTTACCTCAATTCGCACATCGCATTCTCAAGTAACGAATAAATTCGAAAATAACCATCTGTACTGTATCCGAAACGATACCAAGATTCTCAAACATAAACATATCTCCAATATGGAATAATCTGGCCATGTCCGCATCTGTCCGCTGGATCGCACAATCGGATCCCAATTCTGATAAAACCCATATCACACAATACATCTAGAGATCAACTGTCCCGAGACAATGGCAAGACCCGGGTATCAATACAAAGCATGAATGCACACACAATCGATAATCATAACCAACCAATGCATTAGAATGAGAATATCAATGACATGATAAACTCCACACAAGATCGACAAAGGATCAACCACGAACGAGAATACCATGATGTGGTAACTCCAACAAATCAATAAAGGATCAGCAACTGAGAATACCATCGATACGGTAAACTCCAACAAGATCAATAAAGGATCAACAACTGAGAATACCAATGATACGGTAAGCTCCAACAGATCGATAAGGATCAACAACCGAGAATACCAATGATGCAGTAAGCTCCAACAAGATCAAATAGGATCTACAACGACAGAGAATACCAACGGTAAGGCAGACTCCAAACGGAATTAATAAGGATCAATAACGAACGAGATTATTAATGATAGGATAAAATTCAAACGAGGTCATTAGGGAATCAACAACAACGAGATTACCAACGACATGGTAACTCCAAACGAGATTGATAAAGGATCGACAGGGACAGATACACGAGAGAAGAAAATCGTCAACCATATACAACTCATATATACGGGATTTCGAAGACACACCCGACTATCAAACAGATCTGATTATACATGGGCTGTGAACGACCAATCAATAAGACTCAAGATGGACGTCAGGATACGCCCGACCCGGACATGTGTTCATGTACAAGCCCACCACGGGTATAGATCAGATACACATCTAGTCTCGTACCTAATCAGCCTTACGAAGTACGTCTCGTGTACACGGTTCAATATGAGGTCGAAACCAACATATTCTACACGTGCCCGCCCCGAAAATCCTACACATGAACGATCAGAACGTATCTGACTCCAGATATGCCACAATGCAACATGACAACAAATATCGAAAAAATGCATATCCAACAAGGATCAGAAGATTTCCCAAGTGAGCAATAATAAGTCGATCATGAAAGACCGACACGACCACAACGTCATATTTTCGTCAGACAACAGTTCACAGCATGCTCAACAATGCATATAATATTAGCACATAAATCCCAAGGCCGCAGCCAAGGGTCACAGAAGCATCTCACAGGAATACTCCGGAACGTAGGTGCCATTTAGATCTTATTCCCTAACATAGTTCATGCAATCACAAAATACCCAAAGGTCACAACCAAGGGTCACAGAAGCATCTCATAGGAATACCCCGGAACGAAGGTGCCATTTAGGTCTTATCCCCTAACACAGTTCATGCAATCACAATATGTAATAAACAATGATGCGCACTAACCACATGAAGCATCAACACACACATGCAATAATGCGACAGGATGATTATCATAATCTAGCCATATTAATTTACCTCAAGCTGGAGACCCTAACCTTTCCACGACCAACATCCCTGAAAAAATACATAGTTATCCGAATAATCCAAAATGAAGTACAATCAATTACTAAAACCAAGCCACCATCTCGAGTTCAATGATAACTAGCCTTGATGTTTAACTTCTCGTACAATAGTCCAAATATAATTCACGTCTCCGTTTCCACTAGACATCTTTAAAATCATATACATTATGATTTATTTCAGTCCAAGCATAATATACATACCATCATCCCGACAGTTCATATTCCATGATACCATTGCTATATGAATCATAAATGAAGTGAAAACAAAACCATTTATTAAACATTATGAACTGATCAAGCATAACTTGCCTCGATACCGATACGATGAAGTTGTTACCAATCCCGTCATCTTCATCTACAAGCTCCGCAACCCCGACCAAGGCGATCCATGCATTCTCCAATTCCAATCGCAGCATAACAGTTAATCATCAACGATCACTTAATGCAACCTAACGCAATGATCAATTAACGATGCGTTTAATAACAATCAACAACCGATATTACCAACCAATCAAACTCAACGGTTCAACGACATCTCGATCATATGAAACCAAACCATATCAACTCTTAACAATACGAATACAAGCCGAAATTCGATAATCAATAATTCTAACAATGTCTTCAACATTCTTGGTTCCGACTTTAATCTTAATATCGAATTAACATGGCTCATCTTTGTAAATTCATAGAAATTCAATTACCGGTTTTCATCACGAATAACCATATACCGAAATTAACTGCAATCCTTCCAATTTCCGTAAAATCACGACATATATAACTCAAGAGTTATTTAAGAACATGAATTAATCCATAATCATGTTTGTAGCCAACAAAACGACGTAATTCGATGGGTTTTATCATCTAAACCATCATCTAATTTATAATCCAAGGTATACATCATTTTGTCCTTCAATATAAAATTCATACAACCTCAAGAATCACAACAACAACACCGTAACCATCATTATACGAAGGAGAACGTCAACAACAATATCAAAATCCGAATCAAAGAGAAGATTTATCCAACATACCTCTTGAAGAAGAATCCCAAAAACCAAACACTTCCAAAAACATCAAGAACTCTAATCTTCAAGCTTCTAATCAACTCACCAAGGTCTTAACCAAGGTACAAGGGTCGGTATTAGGGCCAGGAGTGAGGAGGAATGAAGTTTGGGAGAAAGAGATGTGTTTCCTCTCGTGAGGAAATGAAAGACCGATTCTTAATATATAACCTGCACAGCTTGTTACGTATGTTAAGACCCAACCATAACGTACGTAAGCCTCTTTAACGTACGCTACATGTCCTGTATAGCGTACGTAGTCAACGTCTAGGGCTCATTATCTCATTTCGCACCTTGTGTTACGTACGTAATACCCTCGCTGTAGCGTACGTAATACACAGTTGACTTGCTACAGTAACACACCTTCTTAACATACGTAATGATACATCCTTAACGTACGTAAGGCTAGAAGTTGACTCGCCTGTCCACATCCGTGCTGAAAGCTGCTGACACCGGGCCCACCTGCCGACCATAGCTCGATCCCTGCCGATTCCCTTCTTAACGTACGTTGTGTACACATTAACGTACGTTAAGATTTATTAGTTACGTACGTAAGCTCCATTATGTAGCGTACGTAATGGCTTTCATACTTATCCATTTCTGCTCCTGTCTTCCGTCTCAATATACTGAATACGTGCACGCGACATACTAAATACATGTGCTCGTTCCGGTAACATTCTCATACGATACATCTGATGCACGATATCCTCAAATACAACTATCGACCAAGTACGACAATTGTGCAATACTCATACAGTATATCCGACATCGAAAACATATCAAGCATGTAATATCCTAGAGCTAAAAATAACCTCGATAGATATACTGGCACGACTGTCACGGTTTCCAAAATTATTTATCCATACTGTATCGGTCCCAGTCTTTACAGTACAACTAAGATAATGTAATGCGAAAAATCATAGTGAAATTCTAGGATATTACATATCTTCCCACTTAAATAAGTTTCATCCTCGAAACTTATAATCCTGTCATAATCAATATCTCAATCCCGGAATATCTCAAAATTATGTCACCGTGCTCAAATAATCATCATCAAAACCAATTAACTGAAATAACATACTTACAGGTCCGTGAAGTCGATGATCTCCCGTGATACTAGCATACGACTCCCATATAAAGTCTCGGCACAATGCCAACACACACTAATATAACATTTAGCAATTTGAAAATATCTCAAAAATTTTGGAACCTCCAAAAATCTGTTTGAGTCAAAAGTCAAAAAAATCATTTTCAAAAGTCACGCTACTACCGCACCGGTAGAGCCACATAACACACATGCCCGGGTTTTACGAAACCCAAGCTCCGATAACATTTTTTGTAACACCCCCAAAGCCACTCGGGAATATTACAGCGCCGTGGGCCCCACATTGGAATCCATAAGGCTAAAATCATTTTCGCAAACGTTTCAAATACGCCAAAGAGGCGAAGACGGTAATGTTATAAATACTTAAATATTTTCAAAATATAGTTTCCAAATACCGTCATCAAATACCATTTGAAAGCACAGGGCGAAGACGCCAAAAGGGCATTTAGAAAGTATACACGAGTTGGAAAAATACTGAAAGCCGTTATAAAATTACACACAGGGGGTAGAGACATAATTAAATACATTTGCAGAGGAATCATAACGACCAGAAAAGAATACTCAAATCTCAATAACCATGCCGTAGCCAGTATCACCGGAAATCTCATCCCTTCACGACCGCTACTAGCTCGATGTTCGAGTACCTAAAAGATAAAGCCCACGACGGGGTCAGCCATAATACTCAACAATGATAACGATCACATCATCATATACAATTACATATCAATGTAATTACAAGGTAAGAATAATTCCAGTGTAACTTTACCGTAGCAACCTTACCAATTCGTGGAATCTCAATCAATTCAACCCTTACCTCAATTCGCACATCGCATTCTCAAGTAATGAATGAATTCGAAAATAACCATCTGTACTGTATCCAAAACGATACCAAGATTCTAAAACATAAACATATCTCCAATATGGAATAATCTGGCCATGTCCGTATCTGCCTGCTGGGTCGCACAATCGGATCCCAATTCTGATAAAACCCATATCACACAATACATCTGGAGATCAACTGTCCCGAGACAATGGCAAGTCCCGGATATCAATACAAAGCATGAATGCACACACAATCGATAATGATAACCAACCAATGCATCATAACAAGAATATAAATGACATGATAACTCAACACAAAATCGACAAAGGATCAACCACGAACGAGAATACCATGATGTGGTAACTCCAATAAATCAATAAAGGATCAGCGACTCAGAATACCATAGATACGGTAAACTCCAACAAGATCAATAAAGGATCAACAACTGAGAATACCAATGATATGGTAAGCTCCAACAAGATCGATAAGGATCAACAACCGAGAATACCAATGATACGGTAAGCTCCAACAAGATCAAATAAGGATCTACAACGACCGAGAATACCAACGGTAAGGCAGACTCCAAACGGAATCAATAAGGATCAATAACGGACGAGATTATCAACGATATGATAAACTTCAAACGATATCATTAGGGAATCAACAACAACGATATTACCAACGACATGGTAACTCCAAACGAGATTGATAAAGGATCGACAGGGACAGATACACGAGAGAATAAAATCGTCAAGCATATACAAATCATATATACGGGATTTCGAAGACAAACCCGACTATCAAACATATCTGATTATACATGGACTGTGAATGACCAATCAATAATACTCAAGATGGACGTCACGATATGCCCGATCCGGACATGTGTCCGTGTACAAGCCAACCACGGGTATAGGTCAGATACACGGCTGGTCTCGTACATAATCACCCTCATGAAGTACGTCTCGTGTGCACGGTTCAATATGAGGTCGAAACCAACATATGCTACACGTGCCCGCCCCGAAAATCCTACACATGAACGATCAGAACGTATCTGACTCCAGATATGCCACGATGCAACATGACAACAAATATCGGAAAAATGCATATCCAACAAGGATCAAAAGATTTCAGTGAGCAACGATAACTCTATCATGAAAGACCGACACGACCACAACGTCGTATTTCCGTCAGACAACAGTTCACAGCATGAATATAATATTAGCACATAAACCCCAAGGCCGCAACCAAGGGTCACGGAAGCATCTCATAGGAATACTCCGGAACGTAGGTGCCGTTTAGGTCTTATCCCCTAACACAGTTCATGTAATCACAAAATACCCCAAGGTCGCAACCAAGGGTCACGGAAGAATCTCAAAGAAATACCCCGGAACGAAGGTGCCATTTAGGTCTTATCCCCTAACACAGTTCATGCAATCACAATATGTAACAAACAATGATGCGCACTCACCACATGAAGCATCAACACACACATGCAATAATGTGACAGGATGATTATCATAATCTAGCCATATTAATTTACCTCAAGCTGGAGACGCTAACCTTTCCACGATCAACATCCCTGAACGAATACATAGTTATCCGAATAATCCAAAATGAAGTACAGTCCATTACTAAAACCAAGCCACCATCTCGAGTTCAATGATAACTAGCGTTGAAGTTTAACTTCTCGTACAATAGTCCAAATATAATTCAAATCTCTGTTTCCACTAGACATCTTTAAAATCATATACATTATGATTTATTTCCGTCCAAGCATAATATACATACCATCATCCCGACAGTTCATATTCCATGATACCATTGCTATATGAATCATAAATGAAGTGAAAACGAAACCATTTATTAAACATTATGAACTGAGCAAGCATAACTTGCCTCGATACCGATACGATGAAGTTGTTACCAATCCCGTCATCTTCATGTACAAGCTCCGCAGCCCCGACCAAGGCGATCCATGCATTCTCCAATTCAAATCGCAGCACAACGGTTAATCATCAACGATCACTTAATGCAACCTAACGCAATGATCAATTAACGATGCGTTTAATAACAATCAACAACCGATATAACCAACCAATCAAACTCAACGGTTCAACGACATCTCGATCATACGAAACAAAACCATATCAACTCTTAACAATACGAATACAAGCCGAAATTCGATAATCAATAATTCTAACAATGTCTTCAACATTCTTGGTTCCGACTTTAATCTTAATATCAGATTAACACGGCTCATCTTTGTAAATTCATAGAAATTTAATTACCAGTTTTCACACGAATAACCATATACCGAAATTAACTGTAATCCTTCCAATTTCCGTAGAATCACGACATATATAACTCAAGAGTTCTTTAAGAACATAGATTAATCCATAATCATGTTTGTAGACAACAAAGCAACGTAATTCGATGGGTTCTATCATCTAAACCATCATCAAATTTATAATCCAAGGTATACATCATTTTATCCTTCAATATAAAATTCATACAACCTCAAGAATCACAACAACAACACCGTAACCATCATTACACGAAGGAGAACGTCAACAACAATATCAAAATCCAAATCAAAGAGAAGATTTATCCAACATACCTCTTGAAGAAGAATCCCAAAGACCAAACACTTCCAAAAACATCAAGAACTCTAATCTTCAAGCTTCTAATCAACTCACCAAGGTCTTAACCAAGGTACAAGGGTTGGGATTAGGGCCAGGAGTGAGGAGGAATGAAGTTTGGGAGGAAGAGATGTGTTTCCTCTCGTGAGGAAATGAAAGACCGATTCTTAATATATAACCTGCACAGCTTGTTACGTACGTTAAGACCCAACCATAACGTACGTAGGCCTCTTTAACGTACGCTACATGTCCTGTATAGCGTACGTAGTCGGCGTCCAGGGCTCACTATCTTATTTCCCTACGTACGTAATACCCTCGTTGTAGCGTACATAATACACAGTTGACTTGCTACAGTAACACACCTTCTTAACATATGTAATGATACATCCTTAACGTACGTAAGGCTCGAAGTTGACTCGCCTGTCCACGTCCACGCCGAAAGCTGCCGACACCGGGCCCACATGTCGACCACAGCTCGATCCCGTCTGATTCCCTTCGTAACGTACGTTGTGTACACAACTTAACGTACGTTAAGCCTGCTTAGTTATGTACGTAAGCTAGATTATGTAGCGTACGTAATGGCTTTCATACTTAGCCATTTCTGCTCCTGTCTGCCGTCTCAATATACTGAATACGTACACGCGACATACTGAATACATGTGCTCATTCCTATAACATTCTCATATGATACATCTGATGCATGATATCCCCAAATACAACTGTCGACCAAGTACGACAATTGTACAATACTCATACAGTATATCCGACATCGAAAACATATCAAGCATGTAATATCCTAGAATTAAAAATAACCTCGATAGATATACTGGCACGACTGTCACAGTTCCCAAAATTATTTATCCATACTTTATCGGTCTCACTATGTACAGTACGACTCAGATAAAATAATGCGAAAAATCATAGCGAAATTCTAGGATATTACAAACGCCCTAAAGACCATTTAGGGATATTACAGTATCGTGGGTCCCCATCGGGCCTACTGGGTAGAAATTATTTACACAATCATTTCACACATGTCAAACTGACAAAGATCGTAATATGCTTCAAATACTCGAAAAATTTCAAAAAAACATTTGAAAGTACAGGCCAAAATGCCAAAAGTCAACAGTTTAAAAGCATATGTTTAGCCACCGCTTACACGTACCAACAAAATAGTTTAGAGAATTAGTTTTTCAAAATATACCCAAGTTTGTAAAATATCATAAAACTATTTTTAATATGCACACGCAGCGGATAAAATCAACAGTTTAAAAATACATTGGCAGCAGAAAATAACAAACAGTGAAAGTACCTGATTCCCAAATACACGTCATAGCCAGTATCATCCTAGAAATAAAGTCCACGGTGGAGTCAGCCACAATACTCAACAATGATAATGATCATACCATCATAAATAATTATGTGTAATGTAATCACAAGGTTAGAGTACCACCAACGTGATCTCACCGCCATAACCTTACAAACTTATGGTAATCCATATCAAACAATCCTTACAATAATCCATATCCCATATTCTCAAATCACGAGATTAAACCAAACACAAGCATCTATACTGTACTCAAACAATACCAAAATTCTTATAATATCATCATAACTCGTAAGTATGGAATAATCTATCATTGCCAAAAACTATCTGTTGGATCACACAATCAAATTCCAATCATGATAAATATTATCAATCATGACAAAAACTAATAACATATAATACATATATGAGTCAACCGCCCAAACAATGGCAACAAGTTACGAATCATCCATGCGAAGTGGGAATGCTCATAATATCGATAACAATAGTCAGAATTAACTGAGAATACTATTGACATGATAAACTACAATACGATCAACTGAAGGATCAACCACAACTGAGAATACCATCATCATGATGAACTCCATAATGATCAACCAAAAGATCATCAACATCCGAGAATACCATCAACATGATAAATTCCAACACGATCAACAAAGGATCAACTGAGAACACCATCAACATGATAAACTCCAACATATTAACAAAGGATAAACTGAGAATACCATCAACATGGTAAAATCCAACAAGATCACTCAAGTAACGAGAGAATTATAATTTCAAACTGTTGATCACACACAAGCAAACATGATGTATTAATTAATCAGATCATAATCTCAAAATCCGCAGAATATATGCAATCATAGATGTTGTATAAACCCAAATATGATTAAAATCTCAATTCATAGAACATACATAATCAAACATGTTATGTGTATCGACCAGATTATAACCCACTCCCGTTGAAAACACATGTAATCAAACATGATTTCTATATCAACCCCATTTACAGCTCAAATGATGGGTGTCATGTTACACGCATGATGGAAATATGTCCGTGCACAAGCCACCAAAGTATGTTGATCAAAATACATTTGTGGTTTTGTACCTAATTAGTCTCACGGAGTAACCATTCCATACGCAGAGTCTAATGTGAGGCCATCTACCAACACATTACCATATATTACATATTAAAAATCCTAGACATACCAACCGGTAGTGTGACTCTAGAATGTCAAAGTAATCGTCCCTAAAACCTTTAACTTTTATAATTTGAGTTTTTTTTCTAGATTTGTACTCTTGATCTGAAATTGATGAATTAGTTTGTGACTTTTGACCCTGAAAATCAATATCCATAGATTAGACATCCATTCCATAACCTTATTTTATTAGATTCTTGATTGGTAATAATCTTGAGAAATCCTAGGATCCTAGTTGCTCGTCTTTTTTGCCAGCGTGTTTAAATTAAAATTTATTGAGTTTTTCCTCATTGTTTTTATTATCATTTCGTAGTATTTGATGAATGGTGGTGTTCGGATGAAATCAGAAGGTTCGTGTCGATTCATGATAACCTCCTTCAATCGGTATTCCTTTATTGTGATTATTTGAAGCAAGTATCTTGCTATATAAATTATATCTCCTCAATTTCATCAATGTTCGAAGTTCATATGTTGTTTCATATCAGTATATGTATGTTATATATATTTATATACATACATATTTTTATTGTTGCCTTCGTGATTTGAACGTAGACTCTCGCATTAATTTAGTGGTGAATGTGAGTTGTATAAATGTAAAGGTCGCGAGACATTGTGTTGTTATTAGTGCCGAGACATAAGGATTATAATAGTAGGCTTTGATGATTGTAATGTTACTTGATTTGTGGAGCACTGTGTATGTAAGTTATTATTTGGCTATGGATATTGGTCGTAAACAGTGAAGCTTGTGTGGTTTGTCAACTTGAATAATTGCTTGTATGGTACGTCGTATCCAAATCCGCGGAGGGCGGAGATGTGTACTCCAACCTGTGTATGCTGCAAGGAGTGGTTCTTGTGGATTGCTGGAACAGTGCTATTGCCTAATATGTGTTGCAAGGGCCGTTTTCGGTGGGAGTGACACCGGTGCAGCGACATGTACAAGGGAGCGAAGGCCACAGTGCAATGAATGCTGGTACAAAGGTTGTTCAGTGGACGCTCCTGGTAGGCTTCAGAGTGGAGGATACTTGTATGATAGTTAAAACCCTGACACCAAATAAATCCATGCCTTTTGAGTTTTTCTAACCCTTTTTAAAATATTGGTATCGGTAAGAAAATCAAAGATTAAATGACCAAGAATTTCTGGCGAGATATTCGAGGGTTAGTTAGTCATTGATGGTCTTGAGCAGGAATTTGCTGAGAAAGCGCGAGTTGGGTCAAAGACCCCAAAAGATTTTGAAACTACTTTGAGTGTGTGCATATGATTCTCAAATTTCCTAAAATCATTAAATTGCCCAAGTCAATAAACAGCATTTGCAAATTATTTTATTTGTGTTTTTTACAGGTATTGAACCAACTCTTTTGACTCAATGGGGCATGCCTAGAATTCTTCATTTTTGTTCTCTTTGGGGAAATATGAATTAATGAATGATTCTTATATTTGCATACGCTATTGTTCTTTGGTGATGATTGTGTGACTTGTGCTGACTTTGTGTCTACTTTGATTTTGTGTGGATATCGTATAACTTGTTCCGTACTTGCAGTAGCAAAATTTCAGTTTGTTAACCCCGAGTTTCGGGGGGTAACTTTTATACATTCAGGTACTTACAACTCGGGAACAGTCACTGAATCAGATTGACGGAGGATGAAGGACAACGATGTTAATCGTACAGGAGTCAAAGTTATTAAGTTATCTTTATTATAGTCGATTATTCTTCTTTTGTCGATTGATCACCCTTGCACGAGTGTGGTTTGTACATTTTTGTTGAGTTATAGTTTTTCTTCCACTTTGGAATTTTTAGTCTTGATATGAAGTTGTATGACCATTAAGGTCTTTTGGTGATATCAAATGAACTTATCGGCCTATTATTGTGTCGTTCGACCTCGACGGTCAATTGTGCCATTGATATGTAAGGTGTATAGGATACTAGATTCTTGAGAGAAGGATTTACGGTGCTGTGGCATTTTTGATCGTGCCGGAGGTGTTACATATCGATCTTAGTGTTCTTGAAGGATTCGATTTTATCAGCAATATAAGGATCTTATCACCATGTTGATCTAATCATTAAGATGGGTTAATTATGTTGGAATTAATAGCTTCGGGTTATGATACTTGAATAGGTGTTTGGATCAATTTTTGTTGAATCAGGGATATCAATCGTGTTGATTTTGATATCAGTATTATGGAATTATTGATATTAAATGAGTTTTATTGCATTCAAGGTTGATCATTGTGATCTTTGTGTTCATTCGTCCGTTGGGGGACATCTTGTTTGTGGTCGTACTTTCTTGTCTTCAGTATTGAGGTAAGTTAAGTCATGCTTGGTTATAAGGATAATGATTGTTTTGTATGTTGTCCGTATGACATACGTTGTATGCTTTATGAATATTGATTCATATTGAGCTGATATTATTAATTTTGTTGACTGCCCATTTCTTGAGGAACAGTGGTTTTGAATCCGTTGTGTTACCTTCGTTCAACTTTGTTGAGTTGATTCGATCCTTATCAGATTCGTGTTTGGCTTCGGTGAGTTGTTTTGATCCTTTCTGGATTTGTTGGTCCTTATTGAGTTTCATTGTCACTTTTTTTATCATGACATTCTGGAATTATACTGGTGTGCCGATTGGTAATATTTAGGATTCTCAAGTTGGTAATGTTTATGATTTTCAGTCCGGCATATATAATCATGTGTAGTAGTTCAAATTGGACTTTGCGCATGGGAGGAAACTTTTGTAAAACCAATTAGGCTCATGATCATATGTACATTATCAGGATTCCGCATATGTTGGTGATATGTGTACGGACACATTTCCATCCCGGGCGTAGTGTGACATCCTTCATGTGAGCCTTATGATTTGTCGATTGATATAGCATGTGCAATCATGTATGTTTGACAGTTTGATATTGTTTTTTATTCACATGGTATGTGTGATTGTGTATGTTAATGGTTCGATGTTTAATTTTTTTGTTTCATACATCATGTGTAATTACATATGTTCAACAGCTTAAGATTTATTATTTTGTGTAACTAACCCTGTGGTTCTGGAAGAAATACATGTTTATCGTATTTTAGGTCGAGGAAAGGCAGTCATATGAAGAGCATGATGAAGTGAAGGATCTCAGGGATACTATTCAGGGGCCTGAGTTATCTTAATTTCAGTTGTATTAGTTATGCCATTTGTGTTTTTATTCCACTGCATTACACTCCTGTGTACTTTGTATTGTTTTCGTATGTCCATCTTCATATGGATTATACTTGTATTTGATGATCTTGGATTGATTGGCATTTATTTGACAAATTGTTGTCTAAACTACCCGGTAGAGTATTTTTAAACATATTATGGTTTGGTACTGCAGTTATGTTATGTTGATTATTGTATTGTGATTCACTTGGTGGCTTCCATTTGGGGGTCCATGTCACTGTAATAGCTGCCTAATTTGGGGTGTTATAATAGAGTGTTATTTTAAATACTTTGCATCTAAATCATTTCTCCTTGTGAGTCATTTCTGATCGGACTAGTATCAAGAGATCTTCATGCCAGATATGACCGGTGAAAGTTGCGCCCTCCCTCTTAAATATGGTATGTGATTCTTGTGCTATGGTTTAATTAGTGGAAAGATAAATTGATATTGTTGATTGATCTTTTTATTGATCTTATTAGAGTCTATCATCTGATGGTATTCCTGGTTGTTATTGTTGTAGTCTATTATTTTGTCTCGTTTGATCCTTTTGTTAATCTTATTGGAGTCCATCATTTGTTGATATTCTCAGTTGATATTATCGGTGTCTATGATTTTGTCGTATTCTCTGTGGATCCTTTTTTTATCTTATATTTATCCTAACCACCCGTTGATGCTCAATACTAGTGTGTGGCACAGATGGTGTGAATGATTTATTGATATATTATGTTGGAGTGTGTGGCTCATTGTTGCTATAAACTTAACGTGATATTGATTGATTTATGCGACATGTTTGAGCTGTGCTCATAATTTTTTATTGCACGCTTTCAGTATAGAAAGAGGAGTTAGAGGATGTGGCCAATGTGGTAGAGGTGCCGAACAGGCCGAAATCCGGGACCTCGGTCTAAACACGTGTGCGCACATGGTGATATATTGGAATTTGGTCGGCAGTGACGCTGCCTACTCAGTTGATAGTGCGACCATTTCGTCGGTGGCTAGTGATTCAAGTTCAGGAAGCCGTACTCGGGGAACCGAAGAGAAGAAGAGTGTTGTAGGCGACTCTTTCTTACTGATGTAGGGCATGGTTTCCCAGATGATGTAGATGGATCGCTTAATGGAGATTATACAGGCTTTTTCGGCTCATGGTCCACTTGAGCGAGATCCCCAACCACCATCTCTGGTGTCGGGGAGAAGTGTGAGTCGAATATCTAGCGATATCTTGTTTTTGAGAATTTAGACTCTTATTAAATATCTCATACAAGAGAATAGGTTGGTTTTTAGTAGTGGTAAATCAACTCAGGCCGATCTCCCAAGGAAGATTAGAAGAAGAAATTAGTGAACTAAAATACAATATAAGCAAATAAAGAAAAGCAAGTAAATGACTTGAATTAAATGCGGAATTTAACAAAAGCAAGTGAAGCGCGAAATTAATGAACACAAGTAAAAATTATAAATAAATAAATTAAACAAACATATTAAAGGCAAGAAATAGCAAAAGGAGTGAAAATATGCAATTAACGGTTTAGGAAAATAAGAATTGCCCCAATTCCGCTAGGAACTTGGACGAAATCAATAATTGAACCTTAATTGGATGGTGTCTCTCGAATTACATCTAATCCTAATTTGAGGAAATTGGGGGCAAATTGCCCTCTCGGGTCAATTTGACCAAAAATTGGGCTAATCAAGAGAATTCTCTCAAATTAGAGTGATTCAATTGCTAATGCCCCTAAACCATAGGTTAATTGGGTCTACTCCCCCAAAATCCTTAGAATTGGGATTCTAGCTAGGCATAATTGAAATAATTAAAAATAGAAGAGAAAACAAGTAAAATAAGACATGTTCCATGGAGAAATGGAGGGAGAAAGAGAATAAATCTTGGAATTGAAAGCAATTGAAGTGCAAAATTTTGAAAACTAACTTGAATGCTTGAAACTGAAAGTGAAACTTAATTGAAATCTTGCAATAGATTAGGAATTGAAGAAGTAAAGTGCAATTACAACTAACTGAAAGTAGAAAATAATTTTATATTGAAATTGCAATATAGATAGGTTTATGAAAATGGGGGAAATGGGAGATGAAAGCTAGAGAAAGAACGAGTTTCCTTCTTAGAAATCTAAAAAATAAGGATAAGTTTCTAACATAAGTGTGTCAGACATATTTATAAGTTTCCACAATGAATGGCCTTGTGGCCATCTCCTCCACACTGGTAATATTTCACGAGCGGTTTGGGATAATGGGGATGAATATAGTGCAGATTGCTACGATTAAAGCATCTTTGGAAATTATCAGTAGTAGCACCGGAAATTAAGGAGTTCCTTGCCATCCCTGATGGCAAATGAGGTTTCTCGGATGCAACAAAGTGGATTTAGTCTTGCGGAACTTGTTACCTTTGTTCTAGGAATGTTAAGCATTGGCCTTCTGTCGCTTAGCTTACGGAGCATGATCAGGAGTAAAATACATTTTATAGGCCAACACCTTGTCTTAATACTGCTTCAGAGTAGTACATTCAAAACAGGACATGTACTTTCAAATCGCAGGCTTCATCCTCAAGATGAAGTGGTGAATCTTATCTTTTATGTCTTCAAGAGATCACGAACATAGTTCAACTGACGGTTATATATATACTTTGATGATATGCATAACAAAACATCATGCACTTGGGCCATGAAAAACTCTTGAACATGAGCCTCCTTAACATGACAATACTGGGCTTCGATCAATTCCTTGAACTCAACCCATGAAGTCTCTCGATCAGCTGGGCAGACAGCTCTCCACCATTATGATGCATCCCCCTCAAGGATGAAATAAGTGATAGTCACTTTCCTATCATCGAGCCAATGAACATCCTCAAAAATATTTTCCAACTTCAGCAGTTAATTCTCCAAAGTATTGACTCTGAAGCTCCATCAAATTATGGAGGATTCATCCTCGATATTTATTGTAACCAATGATCAATGTGAGTGCCTACCCCTAATCTCTTATTGGTCCAACAGGACCTGTTGTGTTTGTGCGTCATGCATCACTTGCATTACTCGTGTCATATTTGCCATCTAGGGTTATCATTTGAGTCATCAGATATGGACCCCCATTATTAGCTTCAGCCTCGGCTTAAGATTCTTCCTTAAGATAATCTCCTCAATTCATAACCGAGTTCTCTTCCTCGGCATCCCACCTCGATTTATGCCTCGAGTTAAGTCGCCCACAGTTGCCTTGACCCCTTGCATAATGAAATGCGCAAGACTTATCAGTTTCTAGAATTATAAGGAATACCATAAAAGTACAAGTCCTCTATATTCCCAATATAATGCAAAATTAATCATTTCAATCATCATTAATCATGTATTGATCATACCAACTCATGCATAATATAATATTCACAAATTAGAATACTTAAAGTCACAGGTCGTACGTAGGCCTTGATAATCACATCGATACTAGCATTTCGAACGACAGAAAAGCTCAAGAAAATAATAATGTCTTGACACAACAAAATATGTTAGGCATCCATAATATTGCTTGTTGACTAGGTTAATTAATACGTCAATGATGTTTTCCAAAACAATTTTAAAATATAAGGTCATTAGTCCAGGCCGATCGGCTTGTTGAACATTCCAATAATAAAAGCATACTCCCTCCGTCCATGAAATGAGTACCCACTTATGGACGGCATGGATTTTAAGAAAGCTATTGAGTGTGGTGTTGGTGGAATAATTAAAGAGTAATAAAGAGGGTATTAATTAAAGTATCGTGTGGGGTACACTTACCAAAAAAGGAAATGGGTACTCATTTCATGGACGGACGAAAAAGGAAACATGGGCACTCATTTCATAGACAGAGTGAGTATAATATTTGCTAAACAACATTTATTACAAATCGACTCTAAATGGAATTAAATAACACGACCGATATGACCTTGATCACTTGTACCATTGTTGAATACTCTTGCCTTTTACTACCCCTGTGACAGCTCCTCGATCAAATCTATTCCTAGTAACATCAAAATAATCCATCCCCACAATGAGGTTAGAAATAATGCTAAACAGTCAATCGAATATAACCTAACTATATACTCATAATCATATACCATAACAGTAAAATGAGAATTCAACTCCCTAAGCAGTTTATCCTATACATAAGATAACAATACTATAACAATTCCTGACATGTGGCCTCCACTAATGCATAACATGGATCCTCATGAGGCCTCGAAGGTACCCTGCGAAGATGTGTAACATTTATAGAGTTTGTTACTATTTAGCACAAATGCTATCGAGTCCTCGATTGGACCCTACAAAGATCTTACATGTTTGCTAAAACATATCATGAACAATCTAGCGCCTCGACGAGACCTTCCCCAGATATCACTATTGCTTACTTGTTCACTAACTCATATTTGAAATGATCTACAGGCCTCGGCGGGACCTTCCATATATATTCCTATTATTTACTAAGCATCGAATAAACAATCAAGCATAAAACTAATATACATGAAGTAAGATTTCCGATACACTTGCCTTTCACTGAAGATGGAAATAACCATGTCAATCCAGCGCTCGCCTCGAATAAAAAAAAATTGAGAATCAACCTCAACACATAATCGACTATCAATTACTATGATTCAATCAACTTATAATTACGGAACAATTATACTACTATTAAAAATCTTATCATATAATGATAATTTCGACGACTAATCATTCTAACATACTGTTAATTTGATCTGTATTAATTCTGTCATATGAATAAATTTAATTACCCAGTAATTTATTTAATTCACGAGACCGATTGAATTTCTCCAATAAATTAAATTAGACATCTAATATCCAATATTAACCAAGAGAGAATAAGCTAAATATAATTCGTCGTCAATTCCTAACCGCGACTCTGTAGGTTCGTCTCAATTAATATTGGGAGGACTCAATGAGTGTTAACACCACCTAGCCAGTCCCGCGGCCTACACCGTAACCTAACTGAGAACAAATGATAGTGATCATTCCAAAATCTTTATGTTATGAATACCGTCTACGTATAAACTCTTTAATCATATATCCTGATCAAGTATTAGAGTCATGGTAATGTCAAACCCTATTGTAACTTGATTTTATGAATTTTTTAGTGCAAAACCGAGATCATCGAGCTCTCGTGTATTAAATGCAACTAGATCTAAATGCTTTGACGAAAGACTTGTGATTCAATTTGCTACTAACCGCATAGGACATTTTACCTACTCACTTACTTACAGGAGAAAAAATCATATCTTGGTATTCAGTAGAGACTGCTACTTGCCCACTAAGTTGCACTTCCAGGTTGATCCCACCAACCAGTGATTGGTTCGAACTACTCTAGTGACTAACTTAATGTGACAAGCACATCTCCTACTGAGACCTCAAGTCAAAGGTTCATATATACCAATCACAACCTTTCGAATCATTCATTGACTATCCTAGAGTGAAATCCATGCGACCGAATTGAGGTGAGTCGAGTCTGAATATATTAATCACATTAGCATACCTACAATGTGTGCTCCAACTAACCTTAGTGAAGACATGTACTCTTCATATCAAAATACATGTTATACAAGTCTTGTCTAAACTTAATGTCCCGTTCGACTAAATCTGATACCACTGTTGGGATTCGGTGACAAAAATAAAGTGCACATCGAAAATATAAACAGATCAAACCTAATAAATCCGAACCCTTAAGAGGATCGATCATGCATCATATACACGAATATAAAAGTATAAAGTATGAATTAGGAATCATCATACCATTGATGTCCTTTGATTAAATGTTGAAGAAAACCAAGCCAAGCTTTAGCAAATCCCGAGCATCGAGAACACCGTGCCTCTACGTATCACGCGTCGGAAGATACCGAAAACTATTTTCATCAACTTATTCTCGAAGAATATGGCCAGAAATTAATAGAATTAGCTTGTATTTTTATTTATAAATACTTTAAGTATTTTAAAAATATTATTTCTCTCAGTATACACTTAGAACACAAATGTATAATAACAAGAAAACTCTATCTCCCTCCTGACAAAGCTCACGACCAAAACTATGATTTTGGTGATGTTGTGTGTTGTCTTGATGTGTTGTAAACTTGATATATAAATCAATCTACAACATACTACACACCAAAACACTTTGATTTGTTTATACACCATGTATAAAGTAATTAATCAAATATCTCATCACATCTTACAAAGGAACAAAATGGGATATTACACCATCAAATGGTGGGGTGGGGTGGGATGGACAACATGAGAATAGAATGTTGGTTCATTTCGGTCCGTGAAAAGAACCATTATATATCTAGTTCGATAGATAAATCTTGGTACGTTTCAATATCAATATAATTAATTAATGTGGTCGGACTATATTATGGATTTTTATATAATTAATTCATGCAATTAGTGAATTATATTAAAAATAAATTTCTAAGAAGTAATATGAATAAAATTAATTACCGAGTGATTTATTTAATTCATGAGACCGATTTAATTTATTCAATAAATTAAATTAGACATCTGATGTCCAATATTAACCAAGAGAAATAAGGTAAATATAAACTGTCATCAATTTCTATGCCGCGACTTTGTAGGTTCCTCTCTGTTAGCATTGGGAAGATGCAATGAGTGTTAGCACCACCTAGCCAGTCCGCGGCCAACATCGTAACCTAACTGAAAATGAATTATAGGAATCATTCCAAAACCTATACGTTATGAACACCATATACATATAAACCCTTCAATCATATGTCCCGATCAAGTATTAGGGTCACGGTAATGTCAAACCATATTGTAACTTGACTCTATACATTTGTTAGTGCAAAACTGAGATCATCGAGTTCTCGTGTATCAAATACAACTAGCTCTAAATGCTTTGGCCAAAGACTTGTGATTTGATTTGCCACTAACCGCATAGGACATTTTACCTGCTCACTTACAGGAGAAAGAATCCTATCTTGGTATTCAGTAGAGACTGCTACTTGCCCACTAAGTTGCACTTCGAGGTTGACCCCACCAACCATGATTGGTTCGAACTACTCTAGTGACTCACTTAATGTGACAAGCACATCTCCTACTGAGTCCTCAAGTCAAAAGTTCACGTATAACAATCAGAATCTTTCGATTCATTCATTGACTATCCCAGAGTGAAATTCATGTGACCGAATAGAGGTGAGTCGAGTCCGAGTATATTAATCACATTATCATACCTACAACGTGTGCTCCAACTAACCTTAGTGAAGACATGCACTCTTAAAATACACATTATATAAGTCTTGTCTAAACTTAATGTCCCGTTCGACTAAATCTGATACCACTGTTGGGATTCGGTGATAAAAACAAAGTGCACAGCCAAAATATAAACGGATCAAACCTAATAAATCTGAACCCCTAAGAGGATCGATCAAGCATTATATATACGAATATAAAAACACAAAGTATGAATTACGAATTATACCCTTGAAGTCCTTGGATTAAATGTTGAAGAAAACCAAGCCAAGCTTTAGCAAAATCCCGAGCATCGAAAATACCGTGGCTCTATGTATCATGCATCGGAAGATGACCAAAAATTATTTTTATCAACTTATTCTCGAAGAATACGGCCAGAAGTTGATACAATTAGATTGTATTTTTATTTATAAGTACTTTAAGTATTTTAAAAATATTATTTCTCTCTCAATATACACTTAGAACACAAATGTATAAAAACAATAAAAGTCTCTCTCTCTCCTCGCAAAGCTCACGGCCAAAACTATGATTTTGGTGATGTTATGTGTTTTTTTTTTTTTAATTTTTTTCCACACACGCACACAAGGAGGTGTAACACCCCCAGGATATCCGAGGTATATTACAGCGTCGTGAATCCCTATATGGGACCCACCAGGCTGAACAGCATCATACACAATGACTCACAGAAACGATAAAATAACACCACGTCATAAAGACGCAAAACAGAACAATCCATCCGGTTCAACCGGTCAATAGAACATCATCATCCAACACAACATAAACACAACAATACAATCTGGACGAACAAGAACTCTTAAGTACTCGAGTACAGCTATTAGTTCAAAAGCCATAAAAGATGAAAAGACAAAAAGACATCTCTTATGCACAATCATCACACATGGCCATCATCCGTGTACTGGTCCAGCGCCCGCTCGTCCCGAAGAACCTGACCTGAAATTCATAAAACGAATTTCCCCGAAACGGGTCCCCAGAGGGGTTAGCAATTACGCTAGTACAAGTAATCAAGGCAAACCAATCGCTTACACATTCCATAGTACATGCACCAATATCATTTCAAAAACCAAAACAAGACATGTCTTTTCCGGGAAAATAAACAGTCAAACAATTAGCCTTGAGAACAGGGCGGCAGCATACATTCTCACTCGGGGCCTCACAGGGACCCTAACGAGTTGGCTACAATTACAGAAAAACAAAACCACGCACACGCTAAGCCGTGAGAACAGGCAAAGATACATTCTCACTCGAGGCCTTGCAAGGACCACTAACGAGTCAAGAAGCGGTACGAAACTCGCGAAATCCATGGCGGCATAGATTTCCTCCTTGACCCCGTGGCCAACACAAGGTGAGTTACAACAAGTAATATACATAACCATTTCATGTTAAGCTTAAAGGTTTCCAAAAATACTTGCCTTGATTAAATAGACGATGACGCGAACGGAACTAAGAATCAAGCACGACCGTGAGGAACCGACGATGAACCTAACGATTCGAACAACACAATCACAACCAACTCTAGACGATTACGGAAAAGGAATACACCCGGAAACCCGCCTACGATTCATGTATATTCATACAAAAATAACAACGAGGGCGGACCACAACCAAACCCTCTCGATTCCATAAAAATCCACAAAATATCCATGAATCCGTAGGAAAACTAAAGATACCAACAATATCAATCGTATACATCATGAATCCACCAACGAAACGGAACGAATCGGAAGAAAAACCCAAAACCCCCAAATTAATCGAAATAGGGTTTTAGAGCATTACCTTGGAAGATTCGAGTACTAAGATCCGTAGAATGCGCGTTAGATTTATTATCCGAGCCTCACAACCGAAAAGAAATGATGAAAATCGACCCCCGGATGAAGAACTCTCTCCCTCTCTATCTCTCTCTCTCGCGACTCGGTGGAAAAGAAGGGGAAATAATGAGCTGCTCACGCTCAAAACCACAGTTATAGTGCAACACAGCAGAACCTATCGGCCGATAGGCCCAACCGATAGTCACACGGATTTCCGGCAGTAGGGTCTATCGACCCCCCTTATCGGCCGAAAGGCTACTGGAAGTTCGAAGGTGAAGAAATTTACATATCGGCCGGCCTATCGGCCGATAGGCCCAACCGATACCCATACGGGATGCCGGCAGAGAGTCTATCGGCCCCCTATCGGCCGAAAGGCTCCTGGGAGTGCTCGCCAAAATCAAACGACCATAACTCTCTCGTCAGGACTCGATTGACTCACCGTTTGAACCATTGGAAAGCTAATTCGATGTTCTATAATATTGCAAAGATTTATAATTTTTGGAGTCACCAAAAATTAATGATGATCTAACAAAGTCGAACTCAAGCGAGGAAAGTTGAAACAACGAACAATAACGAGAGTACAATTCAACAATTGACAGGAAGGACATACCGAAGATACATGTGGGTCACTATGACCGAGAAATATACCCAAAATGAAAATACAAGGGAAAGAAAATACCGGATATTACATTCTACCCTCTAAAAATAAGTTTCGTCCGAAACTTAAGAAACAAACAACTCGGGTACCTAGCACGCATGCTATCCTCGGTTTCCCAAGTTGCCTCCTCGACACCGTGTCTCGACCATTGCACCTTGACCAAAGGGATGGTCTTATGCCTCGATCGTTTCTCACGATGCTCCAAAATCTTCAAAGGACGCTCCTCAAAAGTAATATCTTCGGCAATATCAACCTCGCCATAATCGATGACGTGACTAGGATCCTAACATATTTCCTCAATCGGGAAACATGAAAAATGCTATGAACATGACTCAAGGCCGGAGGTAACGCCAAACGGTACGCTAATTCACCGACTCGCCGAGAATCTTAAAGGGTCCAATAAATCTCGGGCTCACTTTCCTTTCTTCCCAAAACGAAAAACTCCTTCGTCGGCGACACCTTTAGCAAAACGTGGTCTCCCACCTCGAATTCCAAAGGTCGACGACGACGCCGGCATATGACTTCGCCGACTCTGGGCGCCAACATCCGTTCTCGAATTAACTCTATCTTCCGCCTCGTCTCTAAAACGACATCCGGCTCGGTCCCGACTAAATCGGACGCCTCATTCCAACAAATCGGCGATCGACATCGCCGCCCATAAAGTGCCTCATACGGTGCCATCCGAATTGACGCGTGCAACTATTGTTGTACGTGAATTCGATCAATGGCAAATGCTCCTCCCAAATACTACTCCAATCGAGGGCACAAGCACGCAACATGTCCTCGAATGTCTGGATAGTGCGTTCGACCGCCCATCCGATCGGGATGAAAGGAGGTACTCAAACGCAACCGGTACCTAACGCCTTATGCACCGCCCGAAGTGCGATACAAAACGGCCGTCACGATCCGAAACAATAGACTTGAGTACCGTGAAGTCTCACGATCTGCGCAATAAACACACGAGCTAACTTCTCCGGCCCCAAGTGTCCTTGATGCCCGGAAAATGTGCCGACTTGGTCAGCGATCAACAATCACCCATACCATATTCATGCCCGACCTCGATCTCGGCAAACTCGTAACGAAATCCATCGATATATCTTCCCATTTCCATTCCTAACGGAAGTGATCGCAATAACTCAATGGTCGCCGATGCTCGATTTTGACCTGCGGCAAGTCAAACATCTCGCCACAAACCGTGCGAATTCCTCCTTCATATCATTCCACCGAAGTTCCTCCTCGTGTCCTTGTACATCTTACTCGTACCAGGATGAACGGAATAAGGTGTAGCATGGGCTTCCCGTAAAATACTCTGCCTCAACTCCGAGTCGTTCGGCACACAAAGCCGACTGCGGAATCTCAAAACGCCATCCTCGTGAATCACAAACCCAGGAGACTTTCCTTTAAGAACGTTCTCTCGGATTTGAGTAATCATCGGATCCTCTAATTGCTTGATTTAATTTCATCGATCAAAGACGACGAAATTTCTAAGGCACAAAGTTGCCCGGCAGATCCAGCAAAGAAACCTCAACATCTAACCCGATCAAAGCCCGCCGAAGCTCGGGATCGAGGCGTAAGGACCTCAAGCGTTCGCAACGCAATCGGTTTCCGACTCAAGGCGTCGGCCACGACATTCGCCTTACGGATGATAAAGGATTTCGAGGTCATAATCCTTAATCAACTATAACCACCTCCTCGCCTCATATTCAACTCGCCGAGTAAATATGTACTTGAGACTTTTATGATCGGTAAAAATCGACATGCGAGCCGAAAAGGTAGTGACGCCAAATCTTGAGCGCAAAGACCACCGCCGCTAACTCCAAATCGTGAGTAGGGTAGTTAAGCTCATACGGCCTCAATCTGTCTCGACGCATAGGCAATGGTCTTGCCGTGCCGCATCAATACGCACCCAAGACCACGACCAAGCATCGCTAAAAACGGCGAAACCCTCGTTGCCACATGGCAATGCCAAAACCGGGCTGAAGTCAACCGCTTCTTCACTCCTCAAAACTCGATCGCTCTCATCGGTCCCGCATTTAACTTCTGATTTCTGGAGCAATCTGTGTAAGTGGTCGAGCTAGTTTTGAGAAACCTCGGCGAACCTACGGTAGTAGCCACCAAACCCAAGAAACTACGGACCTCCTTCACATTTGTGGCGATGCCCAATCCAACACCGCTCAATTTTCTGCGGATCTACACGAACCCCCTACCGAAATCACGTGACCCAAAACATCACTTCCTTCCGAACTCACATTTCGAGAACTTCGCATAGAGTTGCTCGGCCCTCAAAATGTCTAACACTACCCGCAAATGATGGGCATGCTCTTCCTCGTTCCTCGAATAAATAAGAATATCGTCAATGAAGACGACGACACACTTATCCAAATACTCGATAAAGACTTTGTTCATCAATCGCATGAACACCGCCGGCGCGTTAGTTAACCCGAAAGGCATAACTACAAACTCATAATGTCCGTATCTCGTCCGAAAAGCCGTTTCGGCACGTCGACTCTCTCACTCGGAGTGATAGTACTCGATTTTAAATCAATCTTCGAGAATACCGCAGACTCGCAATCGGTCGAACAAGTCGTCAATTCTCGGCAAAGGATACTTGTTCTTGATGGTCACCTTGTTCGATTCACGATAGTCGATACACAAACGTAGTGAACCATCCTTCTTACGCACAAACAAGACCGGTGCGCCCCAAGGCGAGGCGCTGGTCGAACATATCCCGACTCAAGAAGTTCACTCAATCTGTTTCTTCAACTCGGCCATCTCTCGAAGGTGCCATACGATACGGCGCCTTGAAATCGGAGCCGCGCCCGGCTCTAACTCTATAGTAAACTCAACCTCACGATCCGGCGGCAATCCCGTAACTCGTCGGGAAAAACATCGGAAATTCATTAACGATTGGAATCGACGAAAGCTCGACTCCATCACTCTCCGCCTTCAAGGCATAGCACCAATAACCAAGACACCCCTTTCGCAGAGTTTCACCGCCTTCAAGGCGTTAATAACAAACTGGTTTCTCTTTCGCCCGCGAAAGAGTGTTCAAAGGCCGTCCTCGGCTAACATGGTAATGATCCTCGTGCGGTAGTTCATGATTGCACCATGCCGCTCGAGCCAATCATTCCCGAGAATTAAATCCTCGCCTCGATACCCACAACAATAAGGTTAGAGAGCCAAGCCCTCTCACAAATAATCACGAGCAGTCCGGACTTCTCGATCACCGACAATTCTATCACCGCTAGGAAGTTTAACGATGAAAGGCTCACAAGGTGACAAGCGGTCGAGACTCAAACGGCGTACACACTCTAGAGAAATGAATGAATGCGTAGCACCAATCAAAAGCACACCGACAGATGAGAATGGATATGAACGGTACTGCCGCCACGATGCCGCTAGGATCATCGGTCCTCCTCATCTCGTAGATACGCGGCCGGGCGAGCCGACACCGGATGCTCCTCCCTAGCGGGCTGACCCCGACCCCTACCTCGGCCGGCACTCGGTGGAGGCGGCGAGCAAACGAGCCCCGGTTCACACTCGGCTCCATAGGTGCCGGGTGAGAAGAACGGCACCGCGGAACCGTTTGATCTGCTCACAAAGGGGCCTTGTGGCCTAGCTGCCCACAAGTATGACAAGTAAGCTTGACGAGAACACTCTGGCTCCTATGGCCTCGCACACCACGCTTAAAACATGTGGGTTCATGAGCGGAGGTTCCGCAAGACTCGAAAGCTCCCAGAGAAACGAGCCGAACCGCCCGTTGAAATATTTGTAGCTTGAGATTTCGCCGGCCTCCACTCTTGGGACCAGAAAATTTCCGACCGACTCGCTTCTTGCTCTCACGAGCCAAATCGCTAGCCGTCACCGACATATCATAAGCAAGAGCTCGACTCGATAATCCTTCAAGGTAGTACAGACGAGCCTGCATATAGTCCCGAATGGACAGCTTTCATCCTCCGAAAATGGAAAATTTTGTCGCTCTCGGCGACAACTTGGGTCTTCACATAACCCAACTCTTTGTTAAAGTCGGCAATGGCACGAGATACGGGATATCCCGTGGTTGAGCATCGTAGAAAGCATGCACTCGAGCACATCTCGACCGGCCACGGACAATACTCGGTCTCCATCAACTCCCGAACTCGGCCCACGAAGCAACATGATCTTTGGGACCGACGGCCTCCCACCAATCCGTAGCATCTCCTGTGAGAAAATATTGAGCAATAGGGACCTTACGGTCCTCGGGCGATTGGTAGCAGTGAATACTTTGGATATCTCCTTGATCCACCCTTCCCGGCCGATCGGGTCCGAAGCTCCCGAACGGGAGGATGCATCTTGATGACATCCTGGCCAATGGTCCGCTCCGCCCCGATTAGCATGGGCCTGATCGGGGTTCTGGACCACAGGCTATAGCCGCCATCTGGTTAACCATTTGCCGCATTACGGCCGCGATACCAAGATCGGCACGCTCCCGAGAAGAAGCATGGCTATGACGGTCGCAGACGCGGCCTCGAAGATCGTGGACGTGGCCGCCCCACCGCCCCACGCCCGGCCGCGTCCACGACCACGGCCGTGACCACGACCTCTTCCGGCATCCATACGGAGTTAAATAAGTAGCAAAAGCCATACGAGGATCAAGACAAGAAAAGAACAATCACAAGTCGAGAATCAAGGGTGCGATACAAGGAATTAATGAACAGAGGAAAGAAAACTTACGGACACCGGTAGTACGGAATCATGGCACGTGACGATGATGTGCAAAACCAAACACCACAAGACCCAATAAACCAACAAGCCTAGGTATCCATAAACCTAGAGCTCGATACCATTTTCTCGTAACACCCCGGGATATCCGAGGTATATTACGCCGTGAATCCCTATATGGGACCCACCAGCCGAACAAAGATCATACACAATGACTCACGAAACGATAAAATAACACCACGTCATAAAGACGCAAAATGTAACAATCCATCCGGTTCAACCGGTCAATAGAACATCATCATCCAACACAACATAAACACAACAATACAACTGGACGAACAAGAACTCTTAAGTACTCGAGTACACTATTAGTTCAAAAGCCATAAAAGATGAAAAGACAAAAAGACATCTCTTATGCACAATCATCACACATGGCCATCATCCGTAATCTTGTCCAGCCGCTCGTCCCGAAGAACTCCGACTCAAATTCATAAAACGAATTTTCCCAAACGGGTCCCCAGAGGGGTTAGCAATTACGCTAGTACAAGTAATCAAGGCAAACCAATCGCTTACACATTCCATAGTACATGCACCAATATCATTTCAAAAACCAAAACAAGACATGTCTTTTCCGGAAAATAAACAGTCAAACAATTAGCCTTGAGAACAGGCGGCGGATACATTCTCACTCGGGGCCTCACAGGGACCCTAACGAGTTGGCTACAATTACGGAAAAACAAAACCACGCACACGCTAAGCCGTGAGAACAGGCGGCAGATACATTCTCACTCGAGGCCTTGCAAGGACCACTAACGAGTTGGCTAGCGGTGCGAAACTCGCGAAATCCGGGCAAAGGCATAGATTTCCCTCCTTGACCCCGTCGGGCCAACACAAGGTGAGTTACAACAAGTAATATACATAACCATTTCATGTTAAGCTTAAAGGTTTCCAAAAATACTTGCCTTGATTAAATAGACGATGACGCGAACGGAACGGAAGAATCAAGCACGACCGTGAGGAACCGACGGATGAACCTAACGATTCGAACAACACAATCACAACCAACTCTAGACGATTACGGAAAAGGAATACACCCGAAACCCGCCTACGATTCATGTATATTCATACAAAAATAACAACGAGGGCGGACCACAACCAAACCCTCTCGATTCCATAAAAATCCACAAAATATCCATGAATCCGTAGGAAAACTAAAGATACCAACAATATCAATCGTATACATCATGAATCCACCAACGAAACGGAACGAATCGGAAGAAAAACCCAAAACCCCCAAATTAATCGAAATAGGGTTTTAGAGCATTACCTTGGAAGATTCGAGTACTAAGATCCGTAGAATGCGCGTTAGATTGATTATCCGAGCCTCACAACCGAAAAGAAATGATGAAAATCGACCCCCGGATGAAGAACTCTCTCCCTCTCTATCTCTCTCTCTCGCGACTCGGTGGAAAAGAAGGGGAAATAATGAGCTGCTCACGCTCAAAACCACATTTATAGTGCAACACAATGAGAACCTATCGGCCGCCTATCGCCGACAGCCCAACCGATAGTCACACGGATTTCGGCAAGAGGGTCTATCGACCCCCTTATCGGCCAAAGGCTACCGAAGTTCGAAGGTGAAGAAATTTACATATCGGCCGGCCTATCGGCCGATAGGCCCAACCGATACCCATACGGGATGCCGGAAGTAGAGTCTATCGCCCCCCCCTATCGGCCGAAAGGCTCCTGGTAGTGCTCGCAAAAAAAATCAAACGACCATAACTCTCTCGTCCGGACTCCGATTGACTCACCGTTTGAACCATTGGAAAGCTAATTCGATGTTCTATAATATTGCAAAGATTTATAATTTTTGGAGTCACCAAAAATTAATGATGATCTAACAAAGTCGAACTCAAGCGAGGAAAGTTGAAACAACGAACAATAACGAGAGTACAATTCAACAATTGACAGGAAGGACATACTGAAAGATACATGTGGGTCACTATGACCGAGAAATATACCCAAAAATGAAAATACAAGGGAAAGAAAATACCGGATATTACAGGAGGATCGTCCCATGTCCTGAGTCCCCCCCTCAGAGGCTCGAGCTCACCCCCGATCTAGAGGTAAGTTTGCCAGCATGACCTGATCGCCTCATTGTCCCCCACTTGGGTTGGTGATGTTATGTGTTGTCGTGATGTGTTGTAAAGTTGATATATAAATCAATCTACATCATACTATACACCAAAAGACTTTGATTTGTTTATACATCATGTATAAACTAATTAATCAAATATATCATCATATCTCACAAAGGAACAAAATGAGATATTGCACCATCACATGGTGGGGTGAGGTGGGATGGACAACATGATAATAAAATGTTGGTTCGTTTTGATCCGTAAAAAGAACCATTGTGTATCTAGTCTGGTAGATAAACCTTGGTACGTTTCAATATCAGTACAATTAATTAATGTGGTCGGACTATATTATGGATTTTATATAATTAATTCATCCAATTAATTAATTATATTAAAAATAAATTTCTAAGAAATAATATGAATAAAATTAATTACCTAGTAATTTATTTAATTCACGAGACCGATTTAATTTATTCAATAAATTAAATTAGACATCTAATGTTCAATATTAACCAAGAGAAATAAGCTAAATATAAACTGTCATCAATTCCTATGCCGCGACTTCGTAGGTTCCTCTCAGGTAGCATTGGGAAGATGCAATGAGTGTTAGCACCACCTAGGCAGTCCGTGGCAACACCGTAACCTAACTGAGAACGAACTATATGGAACATTCAAAAATATTTACATTATGAATACCATATACATATAAACCCTTCAATCATATGTCCTGATCAAGCATTATGGTCACGGTAATGTCAAACCCTATTGTAACTTGACTCTATGCATTTGTTAATGCAAAACTGAGATCACCGAGTTCTCGTATATTAAATATAACTAGATCTAAATGATTTGGCTAAAGACTTGTGATGCCACTAACCACATAAGACATTTTACCTGCTCACTTACAGGAGAAATAATCATATCTTGGTATTCATAAGGGACTGCTACTTGCCCGCTAAGTTGCACTTCGAGGTTGACTCTACCAACTGTTGATCGGGTCGAACTACTCTAATGACTAACTTAATGTCACAAACACATCTCCTACTGAATCCTCAAGTCAAAAGTTCACATATAATTTCGATTCAGTCATTGATTATCCCTGAGTAAAATCCATGTGAACGAATTGAGGTGAGTCGAGTTCGAGTAGACTAATCCCATTAGCTTACCTACAGCCTGTGCTCCCACGAACACTACTGACAGGCACTCTCCATGTCAAAGTACACATTATACAAGTCTTGGCTAAACTCAATGTCCAGTTAAGTTTTATCGACTTCCGAACCGATTTAAGCATTCGAGTTCTAAGCACTTCCAGTGCCTATCTTCTTATCTTCAAAAGGAGTGTAATTATTTGCTCTCAAATGCAACGACTATTATTCTATATGCCAAATCATGATGCCAATGATATATAATGATATAGCAATAATAAATGCCTTATTCAATTTATGTTCATAATTACAATATAGTCCTCTCACTCTCTTATCCTCTGAATGGCATTCGAGGACATATTCCTAACACAAACATCTATATATATTCGAATACCAAATAACGTACAATACACTCTGAAAAAAATCTCAAAATATGATACAAAAATACATATAAAATTCTTAGATATTACATCTAAAACAAATAAAAGTGACTTAAGAGTAGTTTGTTCAAATACACTCGAAAGTTTAATCGATTGATAGCATACTAGAATTTGTATTCGAATGAGTATTTACTCGAATGTATAGGTTACTCGAACTTTTAAATTATCACTTGTTTAATCAAAACACGTATTCGAATAATATTACTCGAACGCAAATGCTTGACGCAAATAGCTATTCGAATTGATATCCTTTACGAATGGATATCTTACTCGAATTTTACTTACCACTTGGATAAACAAATAGGCATTACCAGAACGTGCATTACTTGACTCGAATACATTTGGGTAAAGATTATAACCAATCATTTGAGTATCAAAAGGGTTATTATTATACTTGAGGCAAAATAAATATTATTATATCTAAGTGGGTACATAAAAATATTCCTATGGAGTTTAGTTAATGGATTTAATAGTTTTCTATTAAAAAAATTATGAAAGTGTTTTTTAGATAATTAACATACCAGTCTTTTACTCGTGCATCACATGGAAATATATATATATATATATATATATATATATATATATATTATGACTAACAATTTCAATACCTTCACTAAATAAGAACATAATATGATATCTATACATCCTAACGCCTCCAATATATTGCAGTAGCTTTTATCTATGGAATAATGGATCTAACATGTATATACATCACATCCCCTAGTCATTAATTAGTTTATCATTGGTAAATCGTACTTGGCTTTCTGACTCGCTATCGCATCACTAACACGATAAATCCACATCAAATAAAATAACTATCATTGAAACTACATATTATCAATGTTGTGCAGACGCAAATACAAAACAACAATAAATAAAAAATATACAAATTTGCAACTTGTTCTATTTAATCGAAATGCTAGTATTTTGCCGTGTAAATCTAGAATGTATTTTAAAACCCAGAGACAAATTCTACAGCATGCAAATTTTTTAAGAGAGATCGAGGTTGGCATGTATCCACCAAATACACCTATATTAACCTCAAGTATATAATAAATTATACTTTCAAGATTAAAACCCAAAGATTGATTTTACAACCGGCAAATTCTTCAAGGACGGCACAACACTTAAAAAAGTGAATGTTAACTTTCGGATTTTAAAAAGAAAATGAAAGAGGAAACATTATTTAACTTTCATACATAAATACACAATTATATAACGTGTATACTTAATTACCTTGAGAGCACTCTCAACAGTTTCCCTAAAAACCCCCCTGACCCTAATTTTAGGATAAAATACAGAAAATTGAAATAAAATACCCATCTAGTAAAACCAAACCAAATCAAACATACCCAGTATATCCCGCCTCGTAGCAGGGCCCTGAAAAGAGAAAAGAGTAAGATGTCTGTACCTTTATACTTATCTGGCCAAGCATTTAGTGAAGACACACAACTTAGTGTGACAAAGACAAGAAAGTGGTGTATACGAAACATAAGGTATGAAAAACTCACGACCACGCGAAGACATGCCATTCATACGTAGACTTACCTAAGGAGACCTTGGCAAATGCACTCTCGATGAACGCTGCTCTAACCGAAAAGAGGTTGACTCTGCGCATAGCTCCCTGTAAAAAATAGATCGCACGTATAAGACAGAAGAATCAAATATATAGTAAAAATAAAAAGTGAAATGTTAAAATAGAGGATGACCAAAAAAAATTTGGTCTGACGCAAACTTGGGCACATAATCGCTCCCTATTCTCAATTTTTCTTCCCTCTCTCCTATTCTCTCTCCTCCCTATGTCATTTTTCATCGGCAACTCATCTTCTCTCCTTTCCTTTCTCCTCTCTCCTATATCCTCTCTCCTCTCATTTTTAATAATTACTCTCTTTCCAACTAAAAATTGATAGAGAGTATATATTTGGTATATTTTAGGTAATGATTGGTATAAATAATGATGATTAAATGTCTGGTGAAAATTAAAAAATAAAAAGTATTAATTATGAATGAGTGATGGAGATTAAAAAGTAAAAGTGATTGTTTGATTTTATTGTAAAAAGTGATATATGTAAAATTACTAAAGGAACTACTTTTTGATAGAAATGTAAATCTTTGGACGGGATGAAGTGAGTATTATTTTTATATATATTTTAATAATATAATTATAAGATAGGAGAATTGATGTATATATTTATAAAATAGGGATTGAAATATTTTAAGAGATAAGTGGATTTAGGAGACATTTTTTAGTGGAATTGCTGGGAGTGCTCTAAAAGATGTCCTATCAGGTCTGTGACTTCATGGCTATAACAGTGTCATCTTCACTAGCAACTTCAAATATATCTTGGAAACACGAAAACTTAAATCATGAATATGTTGCGGATATCAAACAAAAAATGGAGTATATTTTAATAGTAAGGGGTGAGGGAGTGGTCACCTAATACCCTAGGTGCCACCTCACCTCTATCCAATAAAAACCCCCCAACTCAAAACTACCCAATTCTACCCTAACACTACCCTGTTTTATGAGTGACACCTATACTACCCAATTTTTTTTTTTTATATTTTTAATACATAAAATCACATACAATATTAAAATAAAAACATACCATTTCATTAAAAATAAAAACATTACATAATACTTAAAAAAAACATTACATAAAAACATACCATTTCATTAAAAATAAAAATATTACATAATACTTAAAAAAAACTACAACTTAAAAATTGAAACTACAACTTAAAAAAAAAAAACATTACATAATTTGAAATTAAAACAAGTTGAAACTACAACTTAAAAATTGCAAGCCCATCCGTGTTTGGCCGCAATTTCACGTTTTTGGTTAACAACGAATTCCAACATAGCGGGATCGCGAATGTGATCATGCGGCTCCAAAAAAAACTTCATCTCCCGTTGTGCATTCTTGAACTTCGCCCCCTCGAGTTGTGTAGCCAACAATTGTTTTGCCAAAGCATCCTTCTCGCGTTTTTCTTCCAAATATTGTGTCTTCTTTTGTGTGTAGGAGTTGATTTCATCCGCAACACTTGAGATCGACGAGGATGCGCCTTGCTTCTTTTTCATCTTTTTTGATGAAAGTGGAGGGTTGGGGTCTTCATTCATGTCTGAACGGTGTTGCTTGCCGATTTATACTCCCCGACTTCCTTTTTGAAGAGTTGCTTGTCGACCTGCAATATCTTGAAAACATTCTTGCTCCGTCCATTTGTCATGACCTCGACAATCTCCCACGCCAAGGTATGAGTAAATTGTCTTTTCTTTCTTTGTATAGTAATCGGACTCACTTGCCTCACCACGTCCAAGTTGTTGCACCACTAGCCTTTTAGCACGTTTCTACATTATATACAAAATAAAAAATATAGATTATGTAAAATAAAAAATATAGATTACGTAAAATAAAATGTATAGTTTTTACCGCTTGGAGGTATTATCCGTTGAAAATACCAATGGCCGAGATCAAAATTTTCCAATTGGAATTCAACGAATTAAAAGTTCGTGAACTCGAACCCATAGATCCCTCGAAATGCTTGAGAAACCGTTTCCAAAACCGCTCGGACTTTTGTTCATTACCGACAACTCCACATTCGGAGATTTGAATCCACGCTTTCGCCAAAGCCTCCTCTTGTGCCGGCGACCAAAGTTCACGGGGCCTCCTCCCACCGAATGCTTTTTTCTTCCTCTCGGATCGACTTCTTGAACTTCCTCATCTTCGTCTTCTTCATTTGGTAGTGGTTGTGTTTGCACGTACTCTACGTCTTCATCAATGTTTTGAACGGGAGAACTCGCTTGTAGTAGTGATGTTGTAGTGTTGAGGATTCATTTGAGGAGGACCCATATTATATTGGTAAAATGGATGCGGAGATGGAGGTTGTGGAACGTAAAATTGATTCGACGCTTGAGAATAAAATGGGCTAAATCCTAACTAATTTGTTGTGGTTGCGAGGTGGAAGTTTTTTTACCTCTTGAATCCATGGTTTTGTGTTTTTGAAATATTAGTGTGTGTTTGGAAAAATGAGTAGAAAAGGTTGGATTTTATAGGGAATTTTTTTTTTTTTTTTTTTAATCAACTAGCCGTTGCAACGGCTAGTATATTGAAAACCCTCCCCCCCAACCGATCGGCTACCGAAGCCGATTTGGTAACCCGCCCGCCGTACCCGACTTAGCGGCGGCGGTGTTACCGATCGGGTAAGGGTACCCGATCCCCTTACCCGATCCCACTCCCTCCCCCCTAAGGCAATTATATCAAACTCCTTCCTAACACTGATTTGACGACCAACGTCAGCAAAAAAATCCACAATTTACCAAAGTTTTAATAGCAAAAAATCATAGCCTAGTATGTGAGCCTGAAACCATCATTTAAAGCATAAAAAGTAGGGGTATTTAAAAATATTCGATATCCGATCCGAAAATTCAAAAATTCAAAGTTCTGGATATCCGAAATTTGGATATCCGGAACTTCGGATTCGGATATCAGATAGTACTCTTTAAAAAAATCGGATATTCGAATATCCGAAATATCCGAAATATATAATTTTTTTAATAAAAAATTTATTTCTTATAGATAATTCAAAATAGTAACACTTAAATACTTAACCAAATTAAAAAATATTTTATATTTAGAGAATTATAAAGAATTGAAGACGTTTTGACTTTCGATTATATAAATATTTTGACAATGGTCAAATTAATTATGGTTTGAACTTTTCAATGAATGTTAAATTGTCATTTACTTATGATAATTTATTGTTTTAATTTTATATTTAATTGTTGTAAAAGTTAAATAGGAAATAATATTAAATATTTCGGATATGTTTAAATATCCGATATCCATATCCGAAATTTCAGATATCCGAAAGTTCAAATATCCAATTTTAAACACCCGTAATAAAAAGCTATCATATTTAGATTCTCTCGAAACCATGAAGAATAAAAAAGATGAATCATGAGGAAAGCAACTCACAAGATGCCAATAAAGCAACAAAGCTACTGACCACTAGTCTTGGTCCACTTGGCACGGGACTTGCATTTCAAGTGGGAGATCTGTGTTCGAGTTCCTCTGATGACAAGAATTTTCAAGGATTTATGACTCTTTATTCTATGACTAAAGAATAGACTCTAGCCCTCCAGGGTATGCTGGTGGAATAATTAAATATTAAGGGCTTCAAGCGGCAGTCTAGGAGGCTAGATCTCGGTAGGACCCTGCGATTGAATTTGAGGGGGTCCAGCATTGGGCAATCACTTGTGGGACAACTCCTTGTGCACGGTAATTGAGGATATTTAAGAATCTGGGAGCCAGATACACGTCTCGCGATTTAACTGGTAGCAGTTCTGTGGGGCAGATATTGTTGTCTTGAGAATTAGTCAAGTGTAACCATGAAACCTCGATATAAAAAAAAAAGCTACTACTATTGATGGTAGCAGCTATATGGGTGTTCAAAAACCGGATATCCGAATTATCGAATATCCGAAATTTCGGATAGTAAATATTGATATCTGATATCCGTATCCGAAATTTCGAATATCCAATTTTTGAATATCTGATATTTCGGATACGGATATCCGATATCCTAATAAATTTTTTTATTATAATTTTTTTTACAACAAATCAAATATAGGCTCAATCAATATTATCTTAAATAAGTAATACTACAATACCAATTCAAACCAATAAAAATAAAAATATTCATATTATTTGCCAAACAAAGTGTATATATTCATATTATTTGAAATATAAAAAATATAAAATTATAAATTTTTTGTATATTTCGGATATTCGAATATCAGGAAATTTTTAAAAGGCATATCCGATATCCGAATTCGAAAAAGCGGATATCTGATTTTCGGATATCTGAAAATTCGGATATCCAAAACTTTGGATTTTCGAATTTTCGGATCGGATATCGGATATTTTTGAACGCCCCTAATAGCAGCAACGAAAAGCACTACAATAAAATAATAGAATATATAAGAATATATAAGTCACATTTCGTAGAGTCGTGATGCAAGAGCTCGTGCTTAAAAAAATCTTTGAAACGCCGTATGTGCCGGAGTGAGACTTTGTTCACCATTTTTAAGAGGGTAAACATGACTCTCCCTTTGAAATGTGTATTAATACAATATATTAATGTATAAATATTTTTTTATTATATATAATATATTATTTTCAGATGAATTAATGTTGAAAAATATTTTTTTACCCTTTAGAATTTATTTATGAATATAATATGTGAAAATATTACATTTAGGGTGTAGTAATATTGAAAAAAAATAAAAATAATAGAAATTTAAAAAGGTAAAATATGTTTTCAACATTAATTCATCTTAAAATAGTATATTGTATATTATAAAAAAAATATTTATTCATTAATATATTGTATTAATACACATTTAAAAGGAGGGTCATGTTCACCCTCTTAAAACAGGATGAACAAAGTCTCGTTTTATGTGCCGCCATACCTTACATGCATCGTGCATGTAAGTGTACTAGATCAAATATGCACAAACAAAGTTCCATGAATTTAAAATCTGACAATATCGTGAGGATTTAATTTTTATAATTTTACTTCTCATTTCATAACCGGGAAATACTGGGTGTCGTTGCCGTTCGTTAGGGCAATCCAAGACATGTACTCCCAAGCTAGGACTTCCGTTAGGACCCCAGTTGGTGACACCCAGTATTTCCCGGTTGAGATAGGACTATACCAGGGGTCGGCGCTAAGCCCTCTTCTCTTCGCTCTAATCCTTGACGTCATTTCGCGGGGGATTCAGGATGGCGTCCCGTGGTGCATGCTTTTTGCTGACGGAGGTGGGAGGTGAACGCGAAGCTGGAGCTATGGAGGTCTAAGTTAGAATCCCAGGGCTTGCGTGTGAGCCGGTCTAAGACCGAGTATCTCTGGTGTAACTTTAGTGGTGAGGCCAATGAGGAATAAGTAGAGGTAATGATTGTGAATCAGATCGTGCCCCGTACGGATAAGTTCAAGTATTTGGGTTCGATCATTCAGAAGGAAGGTGAGTGTGAAGATGATGTCATTTATCGTATCAAGGCGGGGTGACTTAGGTGGAGAGCAGCGACTGGGGTCCTGTGCGATAAGAAAGTCCCTCTTAAGTTGAAGGGTAAATTCTATAGAGCGGCAATCAGACCTGCAATGTTGTATGACTCTGAATGTTGGGCGATGAAGAAGTCCCTTGAGAGCAAGTTGGAAGCGGCTGAAATGAGAATGTTACGTTGGTCGTGTGGTCGCACTTTATTGGATAGAATCTCGAACGGGGTGTTCAGGAACGCGCTTGAAGTGGCGCCCATTTCAGCGAAAGTTAGGGAAGGGAGATTGAGATGGTTTGGCCACGTCCGCAGGAGGCAGGCTTCTGCCCCGGTGAGGAGGGTCGAGAGTTTATTGGTTGCCGGGGAGAGGAGGAGAGGCAAACCGAGGAGGACGTGGGAGGAGCAGCTGAGATTAGATTTGAAGGCTTTAAACCTTTCCGAGACCATAACTGTTGATTTGTGCTCTTGGAGGCGCCGGATCAGAGTTGTGGATTCTTTTCTAGGGAGCGGTGCTGTAGTTGAGAGCGTCAGGATTGGGATGTCTCGATTAGCTCTGACCTAGAGCATTCCGTTTTTTTTTTGACAGGAAGCTGTGTGCAGAGTCAACCTCTCTTCGGTTAGAGCAGCATCCATCGAGAGTGCAGTTGCCGAAGTCCCCTTAGGTAAGTCCCATGTGAATTAAACCATGGGCTCAGGTATGGTCGTGAGCTTTTTCGTATCCTATGCGTCTTTGTATATACCACTCTTTACTTTGTTGTGCACCTAGCTGGGGGTCTTCACGGAAACAGCCTCCCTACCGTAAAAAGTAGGGGCATGGTCTGCGTACATCTTACCCTCCCCAGACCCTGCTCTGCGCGGGATATACTGGGTATGTTTGGTTTGGTTTGGTTTTTCAGAACGCAACACAACTCATCTCATGAACTAAGAAATATAGCAATACTTCGAGAAAAATAAAAAGATACGGAGTAGTTTTTCCTACTTAACAGCCGCCGGCCACGAATCGGGCAGCTTAACACCGATTAGGAAGTTGTTGTTGCTAGATGTGGGATGGAGAAGAGCCATAGATTTGCGTTTATTGAAGGGAAAGAATAGGTTAGCATATGTGATATCAGAATTCCATCATTGCTTTCACACGCGTATTAGCTCGTGGTCCTGGATTTCGGCTCGATTCGTGGCCTGTTCCCCTTGTGCCAGTAATTAAACCATGACACAAGAATCACATACCGTATTTTATAGGTAGGGCTCGACACTTGCACAAGTTGCATGTAGGGAGATGATTTCTTGAAACTAGTCCGATCAACAATAACTCGAAAGGAGAAGGAGTGAGAAGTATTTAGAAATAAAGCTATGCTACCAACTTTTGTGATACCCCAAGCTAAGCGATAATTACATTATCGTGGAGACCAAACTGCTATCCACCAAGCGAATCACAATAAACAATAATCATCATACAATTGTGATACCGAATTCCATCATTGCTTTCACATGCGTATTAGCTCGTGGTCCTGGATTTCGCTTCGATTCGTGGCTTGTGCCCCTTCTGCCAGTAATTAAACCATGATATACAAGAACCACATACTGTATTTTATAGGTAGGGCTCGGCACTTGCACAAGTTGCATGTGAGGAGAAGATTTCTTGAAACTAGTCCGATCAACAATAACTCGCAAGGAGGAGTGAGAAGTATTTGGAAATAAAGCTATGCTACCAACTTTTGTAATACCCCATGCTTGGCGATAATTACAGTGTCGTGGAGACCAAACTGCTACCCACCAGGCGAATCATAATAAAAAATAATCAGCATAATATAATTGTGATACCAAGCCACATTATGTTATAAGATACTTCAACGAGGAGTTTATTAATACTCTAACTAACAAATGTCAATCATTCCAAGATCATCAAATATGATTGGTATGATGTAGAAAAAGACGAAACAATACAAAACCGAGGCAAGTATTGGACTCTCTCTCCGTAAGATGAAATTTCCCCACACAGTACACACGGCTCAACAGCAAACGTCCCCAAGATACAACGATTTTCTATGAACTCGATAGCTTGTACTAGGAATCGAATTCCGGACGAACTACTGAATACTCGGGACTTGTAGTATGAATTCTATGCTAGTATGAGTGTGTTAATTATCTTGGTTAATTATGTGTGTTTAACCATCATCTGCAGGGGCTTATTTATAGCCTATAAAGGACCCTTTCCGAATCAATGTGACTCTATGGCTGAACAGACACACTTTATGGTTTGGTGCGAAGGGATGCATTGGTTTAGACGAATCAAACCAGTGTAAGTATAATCCATATGAATATGGATATATCAAAATAGTATATATAATCATTAGCATTCAAGCATCTTGAGTTCTTCCGTTCCTTGAATATTCGAAAATTCAAAACACAGAGTCGTTCGCTGAATGTTTAAGTTTTGCAAGTACTGCTAACTTAAACTAGGAAGTTGTTGTATCTTAGGGACGATTGCTAAGAACCATTAGCACTTTGTATAGGACAATGTCGTCTTACGAAGATAGTATTCAATATTAGCCTCGACTTCGTACTCATCACTTCAGTTCAATAAAACCAGCAGATTCACGGTCAATTCCAATCAACATCACTCACCTTCAATTCACCGAAGAAGACCGCCGCTGCAAGTCGCCTGTTAGCCGCCGCGAATGCAAAAACATTTCTCTCGCAGCGGTCGACGTGGGTGCGTGTATGTTCGTTCTCCGTATTCCTCCGTTCCAAACTTGATTGTGTGTCCTTTGTTCCGCGTTTGTTTTGTTGGAAAAATAGAGGAAATGGGCTGTTTTGAGCAGCCCACTTGAGAGGCAATTTTGAGTGGGCTCGACTACGAGTTAAAGTAGAGACTTAGTTGGAATACGTAGTACTCCGTACGAGGTTTCCAAAATATATAAGAACACTCAAAATGATTGAAGTATGAATAAAATGTAATGTTCGAAAGTGAATCCTTTAAAAATGGGTTTATGATGTTATCCCACATTGGAAAAAGAAGAGAAAAATTGTGAGTATATAAAGAAATGTGGACAAAGTCTTGTTCAAAAAGTGAGACATGAGTGGATGTGTGACTAGGCGCCCCTCGCGCACACACACACGCGCGCCGCCGCCGCCGCCGTCCGTCCGGCCGGCCGGCCGGCTCGGCTCGGCTTGGGTCGCTCGGTCTCGGTCGAAGGGCGATTTGGGCGAAATGTCTCGGCATCTCGAAGTTATCTTTTTACTGCAATTTTATTCGGTGAAAATTTATTTTACTGAAATACCTCAATTATAAATTCCGAATTTTCAGTATTGAGATAATTAATTTTTCGGTATTGAGATAATTAATTTTTCGGTATTGAGAATTTATTTATCAATTTAATTGATAATTATCAAATTAAACAGATCTGGATAAGTATTGAGATACCAATCCTGATCAGTTTAGAGTTTCTCCAGCACATGACTCTCTCTCATCTTCACCTATAAATACAGATATGAGGGGTCTTATTTTTAGACTGAATTTTCGTCCGTTTTTCTCAGCCAAAGAATTCAGAGTTCGTCTTCTTTTTCGAAAATAATTTCTCTTCGTAATTTTTATCGTGTCGGTGGTAGTTCAGGTTTTATTCTAGTTCGCTGAGGGTACGATGATCAATTTATCAACGCATCGAGATGTTGTTTTATCCTGGGAGGCAGACGCTATACACTGCAGTGGGGGCGAATTTTCTTTAAGGAGACATATTTCTGGACTCAACATCACACATATTCGATTTGCTTCTTTCGATTACTTATATATATATATATATATATATATATATATATATATTATTCAGTGCTTTCGTTATTAATGAATCTGTCTCCTACCTTGTTCTTCTCAGATTTGCAGCTCATGCAGGAGATTCAAAACATGGTAGATATACCAACAATCTTAAAGCAAATTATTATTTTGTAGCATAAATTTTGAAATTATTAATATCGGATCTCTGCAAATTTTCCATCTATGCGAAAGATGATTTATTATTTTCGAAATTCAACTTTAATGATGTTTGGATCTGCCATGAGGAACATGCTTTTCGACTGCTTAAATTCGTCATTATAAGAAATGAATATCCATTTCTCACGATCAGCTTCGGGATGTGCTCTTCTATTTCTTATTCTATTTATGGTTTTGCAATTACCTTCGCTTAGAGTGAGGGCTTCAGCACTTACTGAAGTGCCGATTCTTCCAATCTTCCTTTGCCTCTATAATTCGATTTGCCCTATGGTTTCTTTATAACTGCACATATATGTTACAAACATATTATATTTATTTTGTTGTACAAGGATGACTTGAATTAGCTGGCATGTCATGTAGGAAAGTACTTATGTTCACATTAGTTCATTGTTTTTAATGGTAAAATCTGCGTCAACATATTTGTGTGACTTGTTGTGTTGATCCATGAATGGTAGGATCGACGATGCTTATTCGACTCTAATTCATTTATCCGGCATATGTGGCATTGCAATATATAGTCTGAATTTTTTTTTGAGTTACGCTACTGTCAGCAAACGTAGTTGCTAATAGCTGATTAGAATAAAAATATTATAGATTACACGTTGATCATTATTTAGAAAGTGTTTGTGGTTAATATTGTTGTTACCCAAAATATTATCCAGAGATAGTATTGCTGGAATGATCGAGTAACAAACAAATGCGAGAACACTTCCGTGAGAAAATAGATAACACAAGATTTGCCGGGGTTGTTAATCCCGGGCTTGAATGCTCTCGCGAGATGTTATTAATAAATATACTGTCGAGTACAAATATTAATGTTAGAATCTATTACAAGGAGTGTAAAGACTTCTAGTTATCTAGGCTTTAGAGCGCGTAGATTGCCGGAAGAACCAGATAGATAAATCTGTGAGTTCTTGCTTGGGATATATGATGAATGTGTATGAATAACACTATGAATGTATTAGTGGTTGCCGAAAGAGCCTTTGATTCTCTCTTTGGTATGTATTTTGCACTGAATTCGTAGTAAATTCGCGTCTCCTTGGCCATAGCACTGAGCTCTCTATTTATAGGAGACAAGGTAGTTGGGATTCCTCAGGCGATCGCGGGCGACCGCCGTTTTCTATGTTAAAATAAGATGGCCGATCGTCCCGTCACGTGGGCCTATTCCCTTGAGGTCCGAGGTCGCTGCTGGTGGCCAGCTGGGTGAACCAATGGGAAGCCAGCACGCGTCTTGAGTCGCTGTCCGTGGAGGACCCACTTTGTACCTTTCGGCGGCCTTGTCGGTAGGTGTGGTAGGTGACAGGCTGGGGTCAATGGTCCTATCTGTCGGTATCCTTTGAAGATCCGCACGTGGGCCACCGTCCAAGATTCGGTCTTCGACGACTTTGACGGATGCTGGATCCACACGCGGTACGAGATGATCGCCTCTGGTTCGCTCATTAAAGACGATCGTCAGACATCAAAAGACGATCGCTGGGTATCAAAAGACGGTCGCCGTATTGTGCCAAACTCCAGACGTTTGTCCAGAGTATGTCTTCCATGGTTGGCTTCTCTGATTGTGATGCCGATCGCCTATCGAGGCGTATTAATCGCCGCACAACAATTGCCCCCCAGCTCGCCTCGATGTTGAAAACACGGGGTGAGGTGGCACTGTTGGCGATCGCCAATGTTTAAACGATCAGCCGATCTGAATTCAAATCTGGACGATCTTCTTTCGCGTCGGGAGCAGCGGGAAATGAAGGCGGGCTTTCCAAAAGTGGCAGGGACACGCGTCGTGCCGCTGTTGGGGGAGTCCGACGGTTTTTCGGACCTGTCGGCTGGCATGCCCTCGAAAAGACGCGTATGCGGGATTCGAGGGCTGCATTTAATGCGTCCCCACGTGACGGTTGCGATCCAGCCCCCGAGGTTTCTCCTATTTGCATTTAGACCCTCGTCTCCATCTATAAAAAGGCCAGGGCATCTTCTCCTTCACTTTTTACGCGTCCTTGCATCCCTAGCCGAATTTCTGCAAAAATTTCTGGAGCTTCTTGTGCCGATCTCCTTCTTTTCTCTAGGTAAGAAAAATTAACCTTCTCCCTCTCTTTACTTTCTAATATGTCGGGAGGACCCAAAACCTTCGAGACCGGAAGTTCTTCCGCTGCCGCAGCGCCGCCTGAACGGGAGGAGATTCGCGTTGGAGTGGATATGGAGACGGACGTCGAAGAACTTTTCAACGAGGCCGAGGTGGCGAGGACGGCGGCGACGGCGGAGCAGGGGGGCTCGCCGGTGGATGAGGATGATTTGGTGCGGGAGGCCTGGGAACGAGAGAGTAGATTCGGCCCTGCCTATGTGGCTTTTGCTCAGATGATGGAAGAGATCTCCGGACCCTATCCGGAATTCGACTTCGAGGCCTACTCCGCCGCTCACCCTTACGAACATGTGAAGCGGACGGTTTTTCAGGCCGCCGTCCCGTCTCCGTGGACTCTCGGAAAGATCCGGAGTACGGAGACCAAGAAAGACCTGAGCCGTTGGAGGGCCAAATATCACATCCCCTCTGACGTTTCCTTGCACGTGCCCTCGGAGAATGAGCATGCCGACCAACCGCCCAAGGATATGGTTGCCGTCAGCGAGATGATTATGGAGGCGGGTCTGCGATTCTCGCTGCCATTCGCCGTCTCCTACTTGCTGATCGCCTGGAATTTGGCACCTCTTCAACTGACGCCGAACTCTTGGCTACAGATCATCTGCACGTTGATCTTGTTTGGCGGTCACCGGTTGTTCCGCCTCCTTACTGCGCTGGAGATGAATTATCTGTTTAAACTGGCCGCGCAGAAAGGGTCGATCGGCGGCAATCATATCCAAGGCCGAATTGGGAGAGTGGTCCTTGGCGTGCCGAATAAGACCAGGGGTGACCTGGCAAAATGGTGTTGGGTCGGCAGGGCGTGGCGATCGGCATCGAGTGACAGGCCGAATGAGGAGTTGGAGATCCCCACCACTTTCCGGGAGAGGAATCCGAGTAAGGATTTTAACTCTCCCCTTGATTGAGCTTGTCTTGGACTGATCTAATTTTGTTTTGTTTTTGCAGGACCTCTCGTTCCAGCGATCGACGACCTTCCATTCGATTTCTTGATCATTTGGGAGCGGATCCGTGCCTTGCCGAACTCCTTTATTGACGTTCGCTTGCTAGGTACCGAAGCTCATCGGTTGGGGGCTCGATTGTTCTTCTTCCCCCGTCACTTGAAAGTTCCAGGTATGAGCTTAAGTGGTGCTTCCTTGCTTGACGATCGTCTCCAGGAGGTCGTTTTGTTTTGTCTAGCTTGTTTGTATATCTTCTTTGACAGAGGTTTATTTTCCCCGATTTGCCGAACCACCGCCAGAGATCGCTATGTCAAACCCGGGACTCATCGGTCGCCTTCACTTGGGTAAGCAGACTGGTCGCGTTCCCGCGACGACGTCTCGCCCTGCTCCGATGACGAGGCCTTCTGAGGTGCCAGTCGCCGAGCCGGTGGTTCAGGGAGAGGAACAGCTTCAGCGCCGCAAGAGGCGGAGGTCGGAGGAGTCCCCGTCGATTTCTGAGGCGGATGTATCCATTCTTGAGCCTCCGGTCGCTGTGGCTCCTATCTCTGCCATCCCGATGATGGAGCGATCAGGCCCTAGGCCCTCGGTCCCCGGCTCCCGGTCATCTGGCGGCTCGGCGAAGAAGGTGGCGATCGCCGAGGCGGAAACCTCTCGGGGCAAGCCTTATTTTAGACGCGATCCCGAGCTGGTCAACAGGTAAGAAAGGTTCAAAAATTTCTGAGTTAGGCATTCTGGGCAGGGTATAGGCTAACTCTTTGCTTTCTTTGGTTTGTGCTGCAGGGTTCGTCTCGCCGATCCGGACGTCGCTTCTATGGTGCTGGACTTTTTGTCGAGTAAGGCTCCGCAACAGTCCCTCGAAGTCCCTGCTTATGTCCGCCAGGCTATCACCTCTCTGCCCAAGGCTTGGACGACTGATCTTGATGAGATCGCTCGTCGGCGATCTGGAGACGCCATGCAGGCGACCGTCATGGATCTCAGCTAAAACGAGCCGACCTTCCTCCAGTGTGATACACTTGAGGAGGGGAAGGCTGAAGGCTCGCTTGTAAAGCCGGTCGTCCAATAGGGTATATCTGGTCGCACGAAGCTGGAGTTGGCGAGCTTTAACATGGTCGTCAGGGACCGTTCCGTCCTTTAAGTATTTGATGAACGGAGTCATCCAATTCTCCTCGGCGATGGCGACCGAGGTAACCAGGCCTCTGTCGATCGCCGGCCTTTCTGACTTTGTGATTTGGATATTGGAGAAGTCGGCTACCCCATCCGATGATGCTAGTTTGGAAAGAGCATCGGCCTCGGAGTTGTGCTCTCTCGGGACTTGTTCGATTAGTACTTCTTCGAATTTTGTGCACATTTCGGCGACTAGCTCTTGGTATTTGACCATCTGTTTGCCGCGCGCCTCATATTCTCCCTTGACTTGGTTCACGACCAAAAGGGAGTCCATGAAGATATGGAGGCGACGAACATCTTGGGCGAGGGCTAGATCGAGCCCGCCTACCAAAGCTTCATATTCGGCTTCATTGTTGGTCACACGAAAACCGAAACGCACAGCATTTGTGAAACTCTGACCGTCAGGGCTGATGAGGACAATCCCTGCCCCTGCTCTCGAATTGGTCGCTGAGCCATCCACATATAACTTCCAGGCAGGTCGGCCGACCTGGGTTAGACTGTGAGGGAACGTTAATTCCACCACGAAGTCCGCCAGAGATTGGCCCTTGATCGCCGTGCGAGGAGCGTAAGTGATACCATATTGGGCGATCTCCAGCGACCACTTGAGGAGTCGCCCGTTGGTGTCCGGTCGGTGCAGGACTTGTCTTAGAGGTAGAGTTGTTAGGACTTCCACTTGGTGATCGAAGAAGTAATCCCTCAGCTTACGAACACTCATGACAAGGGCGTAGGCGATCTTCTCCAATGGTGTATAACGTGTCTCAGCGTCGTGGAGCGCCTGGCTAACATAGTAGATGGGCAAGTGGGCTTGTCCATCCGCTCGCACCAGAATGGCACTTAGTGCGACCTCCGAGGATGCCAGGTAAAGGAATAGTTTTTCACAGGGGATCGGCTTTGCCAGGATCTGGGGGTTAGATAGATATTCCTTTATTTTGGCGAATTCTATCTGGCTTTCCTTCGTCCATGCGAACTTCTTGTTCTTGATGGTCGCGAAGAAAGGCTTGCTTTTATCACCGAGCCGTGATATGAAACGGTTGAGGGCGGCTAGACAACCTGTGAGGCGTTGCACCTGGTTGATGTTTCGCGGTTCCTGCATGTCAAGGATCGCCTGTATCTTGGTGGGGTTCGCCTGGATCCCCCTTTGGCTCACGATGTGCCCCAGGAATTTCCCGGAACCTACTCCGAAGTTGCATTTCTTGGGATTCAGTTTCATGTTAAACTTCTCAAGGATGGCGAACGTCTCGGCGAGATCGTTGAGGTGATCTTCCTTCTTGAGGCGTTTGACTACGATATCGTCAATATAGACCTCCATGGTCTTGCCGATCTGATCAGCGAACATCCTGTTGACTAATCGCTGGTAGGTCGCCCCTGCGTTTTCAATCCGAACGGCATTCGGACCCAAAAGTATATGTCTTTTTCCGTGTGGAAAGATGTGTGTTTTCTGTCTTCCTACGCCATTGGGATTTGATGATACCCGGCGAAGGCATCCATAAATGACATCATTTCGCAACCTGCCGTACTATCGACCAAGTGATCAATATGAGGCATCGGGAAGTGATCTTTTGGACATGCCGCGTTGAGGTCGGTGAAGTCAATGCATAACCTCCAGGAGCCAGTTGGCTTTTTGACGAGCACCGCGTTGGCGACCCACTGTGGTTCGTCTGTGGCTACTCCGATTAATTTGTTGTCGAGTAACTTCTGGACTTCTATGTCGAGCGCCGCGTATTTCTCGGGACCGAACTTCCTACGCTTCTGGTGAACATGCTTCATAGCTCGGTCGATCTTTAGATAATGGCAAGCGTGTTCGGGACTTATGCCAACCATATCTTGATGCGACCAGGTGAAGACTCCGATGTTCATACGTAGCAAGTTGATCAGATCTCCTTTTAATTTGTGGTCGATGTTTGCGCCGATCTGTACTTCCCGTTCTGGATGAACTGGATCCATCGTAATGCTTTCCAACTCTTCGACAGGGACGGTCGCCTCTCGTTTGGTGCGATCTCCGGACTCGGTCCTTGGATCGATGTCGAGACTTGGCTCGAAACCAATCCTTGGCTCGATGTCGTCCGTCAATTGATGAGAGATGGCGTCCCCTGAGTCGGGTTGGTACGATGTGTTCGGCTCGTCGATCTCCATGGGTTGATCGTCAATCGCTTCAATGTTACATATAGTATGGGAAGTATTGAAAGAAGTAACAACATAGGAGTAATTCAAACATCTTTTTGCCATTAGCTGATCTCCTTTTACAGTACCGACCGTCCCATCGGCAGTGGGGAATTTGATATAGTAAAAGAAAGATGAGGCGACTGCCTCAAAGGTTTCTAAAAAGGGGCGACCTAGGAACCCATTATAGATGCTGGGCCTATCTATGATTACAAAACTTAGGTTCCTAGTAATCCTAACCTTGGGATCATAAAAGCATACTAGCTCGACGGAGAGCTTGATCCTCCTGTAGGCTTGGACTGTGTTGTCGCCGAACCCTTGGAGCACGGTGTCGAAAGGCTTGATGAATTTGATTAAGTTGCCGAGTTGATCTAGGGCGGATTTGAATATGATGTTGCAGAAACTCCCATTGTCGACCAGCACGCGATCGACCGTCTTCCCAAGGATACAAGCGGAGATTACTAGTGCATCCTCTTTGGGACATTGCACTCCCTCCCTGTCCTTGTTGGAAAAGGTGATGAGCGCGTCTTTAGAGATGGTCGGATCCGGAGGTACTACAACATGGACTTCGGCGAAAGCCCTCAGCTCGGCTTTTCGCTTTCTGTTTGTCAGGGTGGAAACCGGGGAAAGGCCCCCGAGGCTTCCACCTCCTGCTTGAAGCATGTTGATCCGACCGCCAGGGTTGATCGGAGGGATCAACTCATCAGAGTACTCCGGCTCATGCTCGATTCTGGCGATCGGATTGGGAGGAATTCTTTTGCTTGGTCAGCACTCGCGCCCTCCGGCTCTTTCCGTCCTGGGTTCTGGCTTGGTGATCAAATTGTCCAGTTTGCTTTCCTCAAACAGTCGCCAGAGCTGTCTGAGGAGGTCGCGGCATTGGCTAGTGTTGTGTCCGGGACTCTTATGATAGGCACAGAATTTGCTACGGTCTAGGTGACCGTGGTCCCTTATTGGCTTTGATTTGGAAAGCCACTTGCGACCCTTGATTGCGTTGAAGATGTGGGCCGGAGATAAGTTGAGGTTGTGAAGAAGGTGGACCTCTACATCCTCGAAGGCTTTGAACTCGCCAGGCGGCTTGGCGACCGCTTTTATGGGCTTGGCGACCGCCTTCTTCTGGACATGGGAAGGTGCTTTTCCTTCTTCGGACGGTCCCTCGTCTAAGCGGAGTGAGAGCATCCTCTGCCTGGCCAGAAAACCGGCGGCTTTGCCGCGGAAGAGCGAGTAGGTCGGGGGGATATCCTTTGTGAGGTGCCTGAACATGGGCGAGCGTCCGTGGAATCCGCTCATGACTGAGTTGAGAGCGAGCTCGTCGCTGATGGGCTCGCTGGTGAGGACTATTTCGTCTACCCGGTCGATGTAATTTTCGTCTGACTCGTCCTTCCCCTGCTTGATTTTCATCATGCGGTGGGGGCCTTCAGGGCGAGCGACTTTGGCGGCGAAGTATGTCGTGAAGTCTTTCGCCAGCTTTTCAAAGCAGTTGATTGAGCGAGGTGGTAGTGAGACGTACCACCTGTGGGCGAGGTCGCCCAGAGTTAACGGGAACATTCGACACTTCGTCGCATCTGATGCTCCGCATCCGGTCATGTAGATCCGGAATTTGCTCAAGTGGGTTTCCGGATCCGATCTCCCCTCATATAGAGGTGTTTGTGCGGGATTGATTGTTGGTTGGACTGGGGCGAGCTCGATCTGAGTCGTGAGTGGTTCACTTGATCCAATGATCGATCTCCTGGCGCCTTCCCCATTTTCCAGGAGCGCCTTCATCTCGTCGAGCTGGCGTTGCATGGCGGCCATCGCCGTCGCCTGACTGCTCACCGAGTGGCTCTCAGAGCGTGAACCAAGGCGATCGTGTACTGATCCCCTTGCCCCGTGGTGAATGACGAGCTCCCTGCCAGTGGGTTCCTTTCTTGGGCGAGCAGGGGCTCGCTGACCGGCCTGTCTCCTGGGAGTCGGATATGCCGAACTCATGGTAAAGTATTCGGATACCGATGTCTCCCGGCTGGGGCCTGAGTGCCCGGGTCGCCATGAGGGATCGCTCCCCAGGCGGTTGAAGACGGAATCGTCCCTCCTTACGAGAGCCTTCTCCTGTGGCTCGGGGCTTTCTGTCGATTTCTCAACATAGATCCCCTTGAGCTTCCGTTTGTTTGCCCGGCGGACGGTGGACAGAGTGATGGTGGGCGAGCCATTGGCCTTCTGTCGCTACCTGAGGATGGCTATAGCCTCCTCAATCTGTCCCGTGGTCTGGAACTGATCGAGTGAGAGGCTAGAACCGTCCCTAGGGGGCGGGAGTGAGAGCCTAGCATCGCCACGGTCGCCTTCCGCCGTGGGCTGGGATTCGGTCCGGGCCGGAATGAGATTTCCGGCAGATCTTAGGGTGGCTCTCTTGGAGGTCGTTGCAGATGTCATTTTCTGAAGGTTTTTCTATTGAAGAACAGTGAGTGTTTCTTCAAGTATATGTCCGGAGAACAGTGAGTGTTCTTTGAGACGGTAGGAATAAAAATGAAGGTTTCGATCCCCTTCTTCTAGCGCCAATTGTTGTTACCCAAAATATTATCCGGAGATAGTATTGCTGGAATGATCGAGTAACAAACAAATGCGAGAACACTTCCGTGAGAAAATAGATAACACAAGATTTGCCGGGGTTGTTAATCCCGGGCTTGAATGCTCTCGCGAGATGTTATTAATAAATATACTGTCGAGTACAAATATTAATGTTAGAATCTATTACAAGGAGTGTAAAGACTTCTAGTTATCTAGGCTTTAGAGCGCGTAGATTGTCGGAAGAACCAGAGAGATAAATCTGTGAGTTCTTGCTTGGGATATATGATGAATGTGTATGAATATCACTATGAATGTATTAGTGGTTGCCGAAAGAGCCTTTGATTCTCTCTTTGGTATGTATTTTGCACTGAATTCGTAGTAAATTCGCGTCTCCTTGGCCATAGCAGTGAGCTCTCTATTTATAGGAGACAAGGTAGTTGGGATTCCTCAGGCGATCGCGGGCGACCGCCGTTTTCTATGTTAAAATAAGATGGCCGATCGTCCCATCACGTGGGCCTGTTCCCTTGAGGTCCGAGGTCGCTGTTGGTGGCCAGCTGGGCGAACCAATGGGAAGCCAGCACGCGTCTTGAGTCGCTGTCCGGGGAGGACCCACTTTGCACCTTTCGACGGCCTTGTCGGTAGGTGTGGTAGGTGACAGGCTGGGGTCAATGGTCCTATCTGTCGGTATCCTTTGAAGATCCGCACGTGGGCCACCGTCCAAGATTCGGTCTTCGACGACTTTGACGGATGCTGGATCCATACGCGGCACGAGATGATCGCCTCTGGTTCGCTCATTAAAGACGATCGTCAGACATCAAAAGACGATCGCTGGGTACCAAAAGACGGTCGCCGTATTGTGCCGAACTCCAGGCGTTTGTCCAGAGTATGTCTTCCATGGTTGGCTTCTCTGATTGTGATGCCGATCGCCTATCGAGGCGTATTAATCACCGCACAACAAATATAAATGAGAAGAATTTATATTATTTGTTGCCATGCGTTTTCTAAATAAGATTGTGATTATATTTGCTATTATATAATCATGCATACGATAATTTTGATAAGGTATAGCATTGCTTGATAAGAGACGAATCAATCATCAATTGATTATTCGATTAAGATGTTAAGATTATTTAGTTTAATTAAGATATCAACTAAATAGTATTTGCTGATTGATTTTAATATTTTTTTTTTGTGATGGAATATCAATCTTGGTTGGATGCTCGGACGTTAAAAACCTAACGGGCCTGGTACCTAGTGAGTACATGTTGTGGGTCGGCTTGAAAATTATAATTTTTGGTTGGATTTGCTCTTCCGGTTAAATTATATATTCTCGTGTTGGTATCGGTCTGCTGCGGCAGTAACACACGAGCCTATTATGGTGATCCATTTGATACCAAACACGGCAAATATTGATATTAGCTCTATATGCGGAAAATTCGGACAAATTCGAGATCTTGTTAACCCTAACGCATCGATTGATCGAGGATCACTGAATGTGGGTTTAAGGTGATGTATCAACGTTTGTGCTAAGAATTTTCGGTTCTCTTTGGAACCATGCTGAAATTTCGGAGAAATTCAATAATTGAATTTTAGTGCTAAGAACATAAAAGTTCTTTGATCGAATATTAAAACCAGAGAGGTTTTAAATAATGATGAAACCTACTCTTATGAGAAGTTGTAGCAAGAAATGTGATCACTCTATAAAGATAGTGATATATTAGTTACGTGTGCTCGATAATAAGTAAAGCAAAAAGAGAAATTTACGCTCTAAATGTTGGGATTCGTGCTTAAAACAAAGGCCCAGCGAAAGCGGTAAAACGAAAATTAATTCGATCCGAATCCTTACGAGGATCGATCGAGCTACGTATATACGAATATATAAACAAAATCACAAGAGATATTAGAAAACTCACCCTTGTAGTCCGTTGATTAAATGGATTCCTTCTCTTGAGCTATTCCCCAAGCTTTATTTGTTCTCCACGAGTCCAATCCGCTCCAAGTTCTTGGATGATCCAACGCCGAAAGACCGTGTCTCTACTTGCCACGCGCCGGAGAAACGAACGGGATGACTAAACCTTGCTATTCTCCAAGGATACGGCTAGAGCAAGTCTGTAGGAGCTTGCTAATCAAGATTACAACACTCTAAGTGTTTAATCTATATCTCTCAATTAATCCTCACAATATTTCTCCAAGAAATATGAAGAAGAATGATAAGGAAAGATGAAGACTTGAAAAATGATTCTCTTTCTATATCTCTCAATTCTCACGGATGGAATGGTGTGTAGGATATAGGAGTAGTCTTCATTATATCCTTATTCAAATCCCCCCAAATCTCCTACTTTAGACCATATCACCAAGAGTTGATATTTGTCCCCTTGATTGGTCACAAGTCTACAAACCTACAAAGTGAAGACCAAGACCAATTGAGGGAGTAGGTGATGGGGAGGCCATCTAGAAGGAATCGGACGAGTTCGATTCGTTTCGGACTCCCGTGAGTCCAAACAGATAAACTCCGATTCCGTTCCGATGTATTTATATCGATTAATTAATCCAATTAATTAATCATATCAAATACATAATAACATAATTAATTTATCCAAGAAATAATTATATTCATGAATTAAATTAATCACTCGGTAATTTATTTAATTCATTAGGCCGTAAATTAATTTATCCAATAAATCAATTTAGACATCCAATGTCCCAAATTAGATATCCAATATCTAATATTCATAATGAGAGATTAAGCTCGATTTATTCCATCGTCAATCCTATTGCGCGACTCGGTAGGTCCGTCTCAATCAGCAATGGGAGGAACCAAAGAGTAGTAGCACAACCTAGCCAGCCTAGCGGCCTACACTGTACCCTAACTGAGAACGAATGATTGGGATCATTTAAGAACCATTCTGTCGTGAATACCAGTATACGTATAAACCCTTCTTTCAAATGTCCCGATCAAGTTATAGGGTCATGGTTAGTCAAACCCTATCTTTACTTGACTCTATGAATGCGTTAATGTAAATCGAGATCATCGAGCTCTCGTGTATCCAATACAACTAGCTCCAATGCTTTGGCCAAAGACTTATGATCTCAGCTGCCAATAACCGCATATGACATATAACCCGCTCACTAACGGGAAAAAGAATTCTATCTTGGTATTCAGTAGGACTTGCTACTTGCCCGTCAAGATGCACATCGAGGTTGACCCCTACCTCCCGGTTTATAGGGTCGAACTACTCTAATGAAAATCTTGACGTCAGAAACACATCCCTACTAAATCCTCAAGTCGAAGGTTCACGAATACCTATCACAACCTTTCTATTCCGTCATTGACTGTCCCGGAATGAAATCCGTGTGATGAATCGAGGGTGAGTCGGTTCGAGTATACTAATCTAATTAGCATACCTATAACGTGTGCTCCCACTAACCATTAGTGTTCGACAGGCACTCTCCATATCTAAGAACACATCATACAAGTCTTCACATAAACTTAACGCACAGTCAAGTTTCATCGATTTGCGAACGATTAAGTATTTGAGCTATAAACCTATTCAGTGCCGACCCCCTTATCCAATAAGGAGTGGAACGTTTTGCTCTCAAATACATGGACTAGTTTCTATATATATATTTACGAGTTAGGAATGCCAGTAACTACCAGTAAATAAAGAAACATTCATTGCCTTATATTAATGATTTTCATAATTACAAGTACAATGCCCTCACTCAACATCCTCTGAGTGGCATTCGAGGGCATACTCCTAACACTAAAAGCTCGAGATAGAAAACCAACTCAATCCGGAAATTAAGATGGTTTAATTGCACACTAATGGAGACGCAAAAACGATGTTAATCAGTTCAAACTATCACTGAATATGAGGACATTAGTCACGTGAAGACTACTTAATTTAAAACAAGATACCATGCAAGGAAATAATTGAAATTTTCTATTAGTTCTGAAATGTAGTAAAACAATTTTAGAAATATTAAAAATGTGGGGGTGTATGGCTAAGGCAAAAGTTCCTAAGCCAAAGCAAGTGAAGGTCTGACCCAAGACGGTCGAATGCATCTTCAATGGATACGCACATGATGCATGATTCGAATAAATCCGTAGTGCAAAAATCTGATAGTCTGACATGTCAGTATATACTAATCGAGTTATGGAAAAGAGTGTATCAAACACATAACTGATTTAAAAACTAAATCAATTATGAGATATCGTGGATTTATCAATGTAAAATGAATCACCAAGTGGTTTTAAAGGTTGAAGCAAAAAGGCTTGAACTTGGAAAATCACTACGTCTGAAATTTCTAGCATGCGTGCTAGAAGATAATTTACAATGTCATATACACTCTTCATATGGTCATATAAGAGAGAAAGAATAATTCTGTTGTGTAGAATTTTATTTAATATTCGGTAGATCTTCCTCTAGAATAGATACCACTAGGATCCAACGTAAATTCAGTTGGGAAATAAAATTAAATGGATCCATGGATAAATAAGAGGCGAAACTACTAACTGAAGTTGTAGTAACATGAGAGCCTAAAGTACTTTGAGATATATTCTCTAGTAATGAGAAGAAAGTTCATTATTATGATATACATGTAGAAGTATATCAAATGAACATACATGCAGTCTTTCTAAATGGCGTTTTTGAGAAAATCCAACTTGGAAGAACCAAAGACATATTTTGTTATGTATTTCGGTGAAGGCAAGTGCACATTGTCGTAAGCAAGTAATAAAGTGATAAGTAAGATATCGTTCCCACGAGGTCTGACTTACTAATTACCAATTTATGTGTATCCTAATTTTATCTGAACGATCGAATATGGTGGTGCAAGAAATATTAAAGAAAATTAATATAATGATAAACTAAGAACAATTAATAAAATCGATTATTAGAAGAAAGAAGATCAAATAGGAGAATAATCTAGGATTGAAAATCCGCCTCGATTTATCCGAATTACTCTTGATTTATATAAATTAAGTGATTTCCCAATTTATTGAAGGCGAAGATTGCTAAGATACTCTAATGCCTCTCCCGAGGTCAGTAGACTTTTCTAAGGCAAATAAAACACTCTATTCCTAGGTGAATTAATTCGACAATAGGAAAAAAGTACAAAATCTTCAGACAGGCCACGTAATTCCTATGAGTATATTCCTATCTCACAAGATAAAATGTTTCTCACCAATTTTTTCTACTAACTCTCCTCTCCCGATTCGAGTTGCGTAATCAAAACAATTCAATCATAGGCCACATAATTGAACGCATTAAAAACAATTGGGGAAAACTCAATAAGAAAGAGAGATATATATTAATAATGCAAAATAAAAAGTTAATTCATCAAAACTTCGGTTTCATCACAATCCTAGAATAGGGTTCTATCCCGACATGCTAGAAAATAATACACAAAGAATTAAAGAAAGCATAATAGAAATCAAACACAGTTGCAGAACTTGAATTCCTCCGTTCTCTAGCTTCTGCTCTCTGCTCCTCGGTGTTTTCTCCTCTCTTTCATCCTGTTATCTTCTGACCTTCAATGCCTATTTATAATTTTTCATCAGCCTCAAAAATGCGTCGGGAAATTAGGTCAGAAACGGGCTTTCAAACCGCCGAAATCGCGAGCTGCGAGTAGGGAACCAGCGCAGCAGGACGCGGCCCGTCATTAGTGTGCCGCGGCCCCTGTCTTCATGTGGCCAGGCCTGGGCGCGATTTTTCCTTACGGGCCGCGGCTCAGATCTTGCGTGCCGCGGCCCCCGGTACAGTTTTTACCGGGTCCTTCTGGGCGCCTCCTGTGCCGCGGCCCCTCGTCCGTGTGCCGCGGTCCGTGACCAAAAAATATCGTTTTGGCCAGTTTTTCTCCGTTTAAGCTCCCGGACTCGAATTTCCTTCAAAACATATACAGATAATGTATTAAAAGCTCATTTACGCTGATTTAAACTAAAAATGGGTATAAAATAATGATGATTAAGCGCATAAAAATACAACTAATAAATACCCCCAAACTGAAGCCTTTGCTTGTCCTCAAGCAAAAATTAATTTCAAATGAGATGACAAGTATCGTGGGTAAACGTGCAATATCCATAGTGTTCACCTGATTAATATTACCCTGAAAATCTCAAAGAAAATTATACGTATCGTTTTAGTGAGTCACATCACGGATAAGGATTCCGCATAGCAATCATTTTTAGTGCTGATCCATCGGTCATGAAGAAAATCAAAGCTCAAAGATTAACAAGCGTGAATATAGCCGACCGCCAATATGAAGGGTTAGATTAAACAAGCCAACTCGCTCAGTCCCACAGTCTCGTGGCAAAAAAAATGCAAGAGTTTCATCGTAAATAATAATCCTCGGACAGCATTCCCTTATATATAATCATTATAATGATTCGAGTTAACCACTAGGTTCCGACTCTCGGTATGTACCATGAAATGACCCTAGGGTGGAAATCTATTCTCATGTATTGGGGAACCGTTTGACGTAAAAGACACTCATGGGGCTCATGAGTGCTTCTAGTTACTAAGTCTCCTTCTACAGCGGAGAAAAAACTCGAATGGTTATTCCCGCATGTCCGATTCAAAGTTACTGTTTTACGCGAATGTAAACGACGGGTCACGTGAATACATCTGGTTACATGGCTTCTTTTCATCATCATGTGATTTCTCTAAACCATTAGTCTATTCAGGGTTGTTGTTTTACGCGAGAGTAAACAACGGGTCGTGTGAATACCCCCGATTACTAGACTTCCCATCATAGAACATATATAATTTCACGAATTTTTGGGAAAGACTGTCCGACTCTAAACTCAAATTAAATGCCAAGAAGACTCATGTTACTGGACGACTAGCTACATGAAAATTGTAACCAAACGTATAGACGGCGGTTCGTAAACATGTATGTCTAATTTCTTATATGCTAAGATTTCTACAATAACGCAAAAAAATTTCAGACCTAAATGAATACTCAAAGGAAACAAATATCGCAGACTGCAAAATCAACCAGAACTCAAAACATCCCACGGGGTCCTCGACCCAATACACAGAATAATCATCACAGTACAATCAAAGGCATAGCCTCTCATTCAACAAATCCTGCTCAAGACCCCTGATTAATTAACCCTCAGAGATCTCGTCAAATATCCTTGGTTAATTAACCCTAATACCAACATTTAAAACAAGTTGGAACGAACTTTCAGAAACACGAATCGCGGTCTACATCAAGACCAACATTCTAAAGCGAGTTGCAAGAACTTTGAATTACGAAAATTATTTGGTAACGGGGTCTTAGCTATCACTCAAATATCCATTACCAATAAGCCTGCCAGGCGCCTCCCTTGCACACCTGTGTACCGGCGTTCACTCCACTATATTGGCCGCCCATTGCACATGTCACCGTGCCGGCGTTCACTCCCACAGGAGCCGCCCCTTGCTCGCGCATTAAGTAACACCGGTGTTCACCAATCATATGGAGCCGCTCATTGCAGCATACACCAGGCCAGAGTACACGCCCCACCCTCAGAGGCACCCGAATATGACGTCTCTCATAACAAGTATTCACGTTGTTACAAATACCAAGCACACAGTCAACCTTTGCAACAATTATCAAATCAATCCATCAATTAATATAATTTATTCGCCAGTCCGTAACTACGCAAAATAAACAACAACTCGTACGTTATTCATCAAGACTTAACACATTAAGCCTTCAACACTACCAATCAGCACTACATATATTATGTCCTTATATCGTAACTCAACCAAAAATACAAACATGACCATATTACCTCTATAAATATCATTCGTACTTTAATCTAAGTTGAGTACGTCGACTAATATTGGTATTAATCACCCAACATTTATCTCCATATGTGTATATATATATATACATATATCCACACATATATGTATATAATATATATATACAGATATTCGTAACATGATTCATACACTTCAGAAACAATGATTTCACGTAATTATAATTCGTATATCAAGGTACTTGCCTTGGTAATCTTTCGCGAATACTCCGAAAATACAGTTGATTGGAACAATCCGGAACTCCAACGGAAACGACGATCGGAAAGGCTCAACACTGGATTATCATAGGAAATTCGTCCTTAATATCCTATCATTAAATAAACAATCAATCACACGAGGAAAAACATAGAAAGATGACCGAACCCTAACTGTACTCTTCATAACGTACGTTACACACCTACGTAACGTCATTATGTCTGAACGTTAGCGCACGTAAGCTACAAAGATTAACGCACGCTAAGCATGCATTTGACAGTTCTTCTCAGTTCAGACGACTGCCTTGCCTGAGGGTATAGCGTACGTAATGCATAGAGCTTAACGTACATTATATTCACACATATAATACTCATGTGAATCAGAATGATCCTATGGTGTTGATGTCTTCGAATTCCCGGTTAATCATCCCATCATAAGACTTACTCTAATCTCGATTATAAATCCTCAAAGGTAGTTCGGAAAATCTGAGGTTGTTATCAACATTAAGTCTACCATCATTATGGAAACACCATACAATACAGTTTATTAATCTCAGAAAACTTCCCTTACTTTTTCATCATAACAAGATTCTAACTATAATGTTCTTAACTCGGGTAACTAAAGCATGAACATTCCAACTTCCAAAAACATGATGTTTGGATAAAAAATCATCTATGGAGCTTAATAATCCAAGTAGTATGTTCATAACATCCTTAAGAACACGATTTCAAGGTTGAGGTAGCATTAACATACCTTAATATGAAGGAAACGCAGAGACAAGAGGTAGAATCCAACTCGGATTGCTTGAATGCCAATCCAAGATGTTTCTTAACTTAAATGATCGAGTCTATGTAATCTATAGGTGTTTTTAGATGGTTGGAGACTCTCTAGAAATGAAGGAAAACGAAGTACAAGTGAAAGGGACAAAGTGAAATGAAATGAGGTATTGTCCATATATATAATGTCTTGATCTTTACGTACATTAGCCTTAGCTATTTACGTACGTAATCGACTTAGCACATGCTACCAGTCGTTCTTAGCGTACGCTATCGTTCAATGGTAGCTTACTGTATCATTCTGTACTCGCTTACGCACGTTACACCCTATGCATTACGTACGTAAGCTACACACATTAGCGTATGCTAGTTACAAACTTTAGCATACGTTAACACCCGTTTACCCCAAAACTGTCCAGGTTCATCCGCGGGAATCTTTTCGAGCGCACCACCAGCCGTCCATATGCTAGCCAGCCTGTTCAATCATTGACCTCCTTACGTACGCTACGTCTAGCTCGTAGCATACGCTATCTCTAGCTCGTAACGTACGTTAAGCTTACCTATTAGCGTGCGTTACGACGTAGTTGCATGTGAAGGATTAAAAGTTGATATTATCATGCATGAGGATACGAGTACGGAAATGATCATACTTCGATTATTGATAGCACAAATTTGAGTAATACAGTGTTCAAATACGGACGAAAATACCCAACAATTTGTCCGGATATTACAAATACAGACATCCACCCCATGATGACTCAGGGGTTAGCAAAATTCTACTATTTTGCTAGTGCAAGTATACAGTGCAAATACGAGCCATACACAACATATTTCAAGAGTATAATAATTTGGGCAAAACAATGGTAAATAACTTAGGGTCACATATAATCGATAATGAATAAATGTAATCGTACAATTCGAGATTAGTATTCCAGAAATAACTAAATCCCATAGCATCACATTCAATACATACGTGATTAACCGTGGAACCGTACCAAAGGCAACAGAATCCTCAGAGAACCCGTCAGTCTGTCCCATAGTGGTTAACCCAAAATATTCGTGGAACCACACCAAAGGCTACAGAACCCTCAGAGGACCCGTTAGTCCATCCCAGAGTGAATATATATAATCAATCGAATTCAAGGCTAGTATTCCGGAGTAACTAAGTCTCATTGTACGTCACATTTTATTTATATGTGTGATTAACCATGGAACCGCACCAAAGGCAATGGAAGAATCAGAGGCCTCATCGGACCCTCCCATAGTGGTTAACCCAAAACATATTCGTGGAACCGCACCAAAGGCAACGAAACCCTCAGAGGACACTTCAGTCCGTCCCATAGTGAATATATAGATATGATCACACCCATGAGAAGATATAATCCCCAACAACACCAAATAGTACCACCTCCTCACAAGGGAGTGGACAAGCAATACAACACAACATATGCGCACTCGTCAAATGAATGCACATTCGAGCATACAACCCTTAACAAGGGAGAAGGGATTTTATAATCACGTACCACGAAGGCAATATATTCCAATTCACAACCACAATACACATATCCGTAGAACTCATTTATTTGCAAAGCACTCGGGCGTTTTGAAAGAAAACCATTAATGGGATTGTATCAATCCTCTTGAAAGTTCATTATGAGTACTCCAAGTAAACACACATAGTCGATTATCAATTATTATATCTACGAAATATGAAATGTATGGGCAAGATACTTGCCTCGAAATTGGCATGCAAATACTCCGACGAACACGGCTCGGTCGAAGTGCCTCGGAATCTACAACTTCCGTATGAACAACAAAAACACGATCACAACAAGGAGCAGACTAATAGCAACGGAAATCGCCTCAAACCAACAAAGAAAAACTCATACGAATATTTAATCGAACATTAAATGTTCACGGTTCCTCAAGAACACAAAAGTCATCAATTGGGTTGAATGAATCGAATATATGGATATACAATCCATATAACATGATCAATAACATCATTTAACATTGATCGACTCATCAAAATCGGATTAAAACGAAATCAAGAACAAAACCCCAAAATTTCCAAAATTAGGGTTCTAAGAATTTTACCTTGATTAAAACAGTGAAAGATGTTGGGATGTGGTTAAATCTATACTAGGAAATCAAAGATGTTGATGGCTGATGATATCAGGCCAAAATCTATGCTTATACACCCTCAAGATCGTCTAGATCGCCGGAAGGAAGAAAGGGGAGGAAGAAATGACGAAAGTTGACCTCGTAGTCCTATATATACTGTCAAAAGTTAGCACGCGCTAAGGCATGTGTAGAGTACACTATCGGCTGCAAAATGCAGTCCAGAACTCTTTGCCAGACTCTGTTAGCGCGTTCTAATAGATGCGTTTAGGGTGCGCTAATTATACACTGTGTAGTCTTTGCTATTTTGACCATAACTCCTTCGTACGAACTCCGATTGACTCATCGTGTGAACCATTGGAAAGCTAACGTGATGATCTATCATACTGTAAGATTCAGAAATTTTGGAGTTTCCAAGAATTGATTGTGATTTTACAAAGTCGAACTTATATGTGGAAAGTCGAAATAATACGTCTATCAGTCCGAAACAATATCAAAACTTGCTCAAATGACAAAATGTGCTGAACGAAACATGTCCAAAATTTGTCAATGAACACAAGCAAGTCACTAGAATCTAAAAATATAGAAATGAAAAGTACGAGTATTACACCCCATACTCAGACTTTTAAGACAAGAGTATTGTCTTCTCCAACTCAAGAGCTTCTCAGTATATGAACTTTGGAAACTAGCTCTTCATGATGTTATAGTTTGCTTTGATAGCTTTGATTGCTTTGAATACTTTGTTCGCTTGTAAATGTTGTTAGAATCGTACTTTGCTCAAATCTATCTTTAGATATTTATAGTACGAATCTTGAGCTTCTTCATAGGTGTTGCATCTCTTGTAACAAATCCGTCCATTGGAGAGTAGACTTCTTCATTTATTCGTTCATCTCTTTGCATGGCGTCTCTTTCTTCAAATCCGTCCGTTTGAAGAATCTTCCCATTGTGTCGCTTTTCTTTATTACTATATTTGGAAAGTCTTCCGGGTGCCGATCTCTAGGAATAAACTATTCCTTAACTTCCGGGAATAATTCACTTTGTCCCTTGAATTTATGTCCGCATGACTTGCCGTTATTGTTGACTTTTCAATGCTTGCTGACATGGACTGAGCTTCTTATCTAATACTCAAACTTGGCTGCAGAATTAGTTTGGTCAACCTCCTCTAATATTCTGTTTGACCGAAAACCTTGATTGATGAAGTACCCGTCTGTAGTCAACCTACAGCTGATGTTCCTTTTGACCGAATCTTGTTTGATAACATGTCTGATGATATCTCATCTGTGGTCAACCTCAGCTGATGTTTTGTGTTGACCAGACCTTCTCGGTTAATAAGTTGTCTGCGGTCAAACTTCTCTGATATACTATGTTGAACCGAACTCGCCTGATATGTCGCCTGATTATATCTCGTCTGTGGTCAACATTCTCTGATCTATTGAGTTGACCAAAACTCGGCTTATAATAAACTCGCCTGAAGACTTATCTGATATTTTGGCAGTTCTAGACTTAGCCGATTTTCATCTCATTAACTCTTTGATCAAACTTAGCCTATTCAATGGCTTATAGAATATACTCATTTGGTTCTTCTTTACGATGCCAAGTACTTAGAGCATACAATTGAATAATTATTAATACAAGAATGATATCATTAAAATCTAACAAGTATTCCTAACATGGACTTCCACATTGAAGTACATCTACGGTTGGTTTTTATCTTGCATAACTATATACAATTGAATACAAATATTTTAGTATTGAATCTTCCAAAAGTATATTCAAAATATTTAAATATAGTCATACTTAAAATAAACACATACCACAGTTTGGGGTGTTATCGGTCGGTCCGGCCCGGGTATTTGCTTAACGGGTCAGATCCGATAAATTTAACGGGTATACTCTAGATTGGACCGATAAGCTAACGGGTCCAGTGCTAGAACTGGGACCCGCCCGATAAAGTTTAGGGCATAACCGAGATCGTTCCATTAAGGACCCAAAAAATAACGGGCCGTTAAGTACCCGAACCGACCCGTTAAGCAAAATCGGGCTCGTTAACCCAAAACCGCCCCAAAATATAAAAAAGAAATAAAAATAATAAAGATCAAAAAAATAGAAAAGTTAAGAGTAATAAAAAATAACAAGGCTGAGATCATAATTAATAGAATTAACTTCAATAGATTAAAATTGCTAGGAGATTGAAATACAAACCATCCCAACCTTGAATTGTGTCTTCGATTGAGGTAGAAATCATCTTAAAATTGTGAATAATGACTTAGAATCAGACTCCAAGATGAATAATTTCGAGCCAAAATCACTTTGAGTCAGTTGAAACTTGTGATCATTGATCACTTCAAATTAGTTGTAACTGGCAAGAAATGAAGGATATATAAGAGAATGAGGGGGTTGCAAGAAATGAGATGAATTCGGTTGGCTACGTGTTGGACTTGAGTATGAATTTAAGGTAGGGTTTTTTCTACCGATTGCCTCTTATGCTCAATTACTAAGGCTCTATTTGGAAAATAATTAGATAAAAAAATCACCGATTTTTTATCATGTTAACAATTTCGGTCTTTGTCTGTTTCGATTCCAGCTTCAGTATTAGTATCCAGACCATTAACGTCTTTGAGGAATATCGCCCCCATGTATTATCGGAAGGTTCTTGAATGGATCTCCTGTATACTTGGACCGCTAACAGTTCTAACCACAATTATGCATCTGGCCGTAATTAAAATATTTGAACTAAGTTTATACGACTGCCCTTAATATTATAGATTTAGGAAGCTAAATATTATTTCGGGACTAATGTTTAACCACTCAATTTCGACCATCAACGGTTGTGATATGGCTCTACGGTCTCCTTTTAAGATATATATATATATATATATATATATATATATGTGTGTGTGTGGTATGGATCAAGAATGAACTTTATCCTTGTGTCATAACTAGGAACATTTTCCATCCATTAGATTTAGTAGGATGGCCGAGATAGATAGAATGTTTATTAATATGGCTGATGTGGCGAGTGAGATGCCTTAAATAACGGAAAGTGTAATTTTTTCTTCACACAAATATATTGTCTTCGTATAAAATAAAATAACTTATTCGTGTTTTATCTGTTTTTATAGTATATCAAATTATTCGTCTTTTCATGATCTATAGTTTAATATGCATATTGCATACCTAAAAATATAAAATAAAAATCATTATTAATTTAAAAAAAAAAAGAAATGCCTCTGAATAGAAGAGGGAGTGTATTCTTGTAAAATGAGCAGTAGAATCTGTTTATATATGCAATCTATTTAATATAATAGATATGAATATAAATTGTCTTCATTTAAAATAAAATAATTTTTTATTTCTTATCCACTTCTATGAAAAATATATCAAATTAATTATTTTTTTATGAACTGTAATTTAAGATAATATTGCATATCTAAATAATACTCTCTCAATTTTTGTTTTATACTTTTACATATACGATATGAATTTTAAATTTTGTCATGAAATATTATTAGTTTGATCTATTTTTATAAAAAATAAAAAACCAATGAATAAATTATTAAATGTTAAATGACAATAATTTATTTAAGTGTGGATAAAATTATACTTTCAATTATATAAGTCATCCCAGGCGCCAAGTCAGCATATAAATAAACCTTTCATCTAAACTGCTTCTAATTATCTAATGGATGATGATATTCCTAATTCTCAAGCCAGGACAAAGTTCATTATTGATCACCCTTTGTGTGTGTATATATACTGTTGGGAAAAATAATACCATGTGTCTTCACAAATGCATCATACAGTTTGTTCCTACAGCGCAAAATCATACACGCCCAAAGAAGAAGTCTTCAGAATATAGCAAAAGAAGATATTGGCTACAACAAACAATGATGTAGGTGTTTTACTTAGAAAAAGTAAAACACAAAACCAATAGGACTTAGAAGGAACTTTAAACTGTTGTGAAATAAAATTTCTTTATTTATAAAGTATTCATGGTTTTAAAGTAGCATTTAATGCTGACAGGATAACATTTAATGCAGCCGAAAAGGCTACACACAGAAGAGCATTTAATGCGGATCAAAGAGAATGTCTGAAGCATTAAATGCGAAACATCTTTAATTCAAACATCTGCCAATTAGAGTTTTCTAAATTTCACCAACCGGCCAACAACTATATTTATAACAGATCTTTTTCCAATATTATAAACGCCTAAGCAAGAGGACACTGCTAACTACTAAAAATTGAACATCTGCTAGTGAACATCAAGCTTAGGGGTGTCGAACGGTTCGGTTCCGGTTAACCGGACCGAAATTTTCGGTTAACCGGAAGCACAATTGCCCAAAAATGAGAACCGGGAACCGGACCATATAAAATTTCGGTTAACCGGAACCGGACCGGTTATTTTCGGTTCCGGTTCGGTTAAACCGACAGAACCGTTTTTTTTTTATAAATTATAAATTATAAAATATAAAATTAATATTTAATACATATATAATATATTATTATAAATTTTTAACAAAATATAAAATATTTATTTAACAATATTAGAGTTTTAAATTTTTAATTTACAAAAATTAAAATAATAAAATATATAGGTATAAAATATAAAAATAATATTTAATAAATATATTATAAAATTTTTCGGTTCGGAACCGTTCGGTTCCGGTTCCGAACCGAAAACCGAAAAATTATGTAATGAGGAACCGAAAACCGAACCTTTAACCGATTATACGGTTCCGGTTAACCGGAATCGCCTCGGTTCTGGTTCGGTTCCGGTTCTAACCGAAAACCGGGAACCATTTAGACACCCCTAATCAAGCTTATCATCTAAAGAGAAATACATTTCTTCAATCATACAACGTATATCCTAAGTGAAGAAATATTCAAGTCCTCAACATAGAACAAAACAACTACAAAAAAGCTTACCAAGCCTGTAACTGCTATTCAATTCGTGATACTTCAAAAACCTACTGTTAAGAACCTTAGCCCTGTGTGGACTAAGTCAAGATATTCCAACCTGTGTGTCAAGAATAGAGTTCAGGATAAAGCTTCAATCTATGTAAGAATAAGCGAGTCCAAGAAGCCCAAAGCCAATCTTGGTGAACGGCTCCAGCTACAGTCGACTGTATCAATCTGCATGAACGATACAACGACGAGTTTAGTTACAATTATACAGTTGTGTACGCCTTGATTATAATAAACTTCTTACTCCTATGTGGAGGACATGTGGACGCAGAGGGCATTACCTCGAACCATATTAAACTGTGTGTCATTACTTTTTGTCCTTATTATTTTTCTATTGCCTGTGATTTTAGTATACTTATCTTGAAAACCCTATAAGCACCAAGCTGCATGAGATTGTCTAGTTGGTATACTTATAGCAACTTAGTTTCAAACTTCCGATACGCAAACTTAAACTTTAAGAAAGAGTACAACTTATTCAACCCCCCTTCTAAGCTGTATAATAGTACACTGTGGCCAACATGTGGTATCGGAGCGATTGATTCTACAAAGAATCAGTCGATTTTTAACTGAATCAGATCCACAAATTACTAGCTTTTGAAAACTTCATTTCTATACCTTTATTATTCATCCTACTATTGTCATGGATACATCTATGATCAACAAAGTTGCCAGGTTTTCTATTAATGAATTTAATGACTGGCATCAGGATGGAAGCCCATCTTGCCGCAACGCACGAAAAATGATATTTGACATTCAAGAAGGACCTATCAAAATTATACAGGTCAATCCAGCACCCAGAATAGAAGGAAAATCTCATGCAGAAATACTTGAGAAAGAAAAGGAACAATGGACAACCGATGATCGCAAACGTGCGAATCTAGACAACATTGCCAAGAATATGTTATTTGTCACTCTTGACAAAGGCACATTCTCTAAGATAAATAGCTACAAGACAGCCAAAGAAATCTGGGAAGAACTCAACTTAAAATATGAGGGAATTGAGCTTTTAAAAGAAAACAAGATTTCAAAACTCACTCAGCAATTTGAATCTTTTGAAATAAAATATCCTGAAACCCTTGAGGACCTTGACCTCAGATTTACCGGCATTTTCGGTGAACTTGAAGTATTGGGTAAAGTGTATATCCAAAAGGAAAAAAATATTAAAATATTTAGATCACTCTCTGCCCAATAGGACATTAAGACCACATCTGTAACTGTGTCTTGTAATTTAAATGATATATCTGCTTTTGATCTCTTCTCTGACCTTAAAGATTTTGAGTATGATATTGACATGAGAGAAAAGACTAAAGAGTCTCCTGCAAAGACTACAATACTCGCTTTTGTATCTGGCAGGAGACAAAGCTCTATCCCTAGCACATCCAAAGCTACATCCAAAGCAGCTGACAGTGATGATGACATCTTGTCACAAGATGAAATAGCCTTGCTCATGCAGAAATTTCGAAAATTCATTAAGAAATACGGAAATTCTCCCTACAGGCCTAAACACTTCAACAAGGTAAGTTATGAATTACCATCATCTGGAGATTCTAATCTTTGCTATAACTGCAGAAAACCAGGACACTATGCAAATAAATGTCCTCATCCTAAAGTACAGAAACTGCCCAAAGCTGAGCAACAAGAGAAGTATGAGAAAAGACGTGTCTGTAGAAGAAAACTAAAGGCACTAATCGAAGAATCATAAGCCTCGCCCACATCTATCAAAATAGAGAATGCCTACAGGCGCAATGACTCCTCTGATGATGAAATCGGAAGATAAAGCCGACATGTACGTTATGGAAAAGGAAGAGGATGATGATGACAGTAAGTATGAGGTAAGCTCAACCTCAGTTAACCATATTAATGCACAATATCACATACCTTTGAAAACATTATAAATGAATTTACGATCATTCAAAAAGCCTATGAGATGCTTAAATAAGAAAACCTACATCTCTCTCTATCTCTCTCAAATCTAGAGCTGAAGGATGAAAATGATCTACTGAAAAATGACTATAAAAGTATGTCTTTGGATTGCGAAAACAGCAAGATTATTCATGAAAAACTCATGGAAAGTAATCATCAACTTTCAACTGAACTGAATGAGGTAAAAACTCATAATTAATGCTAGACAAATGATTATGCTTCACTAAAGGCTAAGATACAGCTTCTCGAGAAAAGAGAAGGAGAACTCGAGACCATCCTCAAATCTTTTGAGAAATCATCAAGAAGGATGGAAGACATCTTAAGCACTAGACAATATGTCGATGACAAACGTGGCTTGGTATATGACTCGTTCTCCAACAAAGGCAAAACTTGTACGGTGTTTGTCAAAGGAGTGTAACCCATTCCTAAAACCAAAGAAGCCCCTCAAGGTTGCTCCTGTAAAGGCTACAACCGCCTCTTCTAAGAACTAGGAATCCAACAGCAGGTCTGGGAATCCAACTGGAAACCCATAAGGCAGGCTAAAAGGCAGAAAAATATGGTTCCTCCTCCTAGAAAACAACCGTACTGGAACCAAAATTCTAAACTTTGCATGCGAAATAACATTATTTACAGCGATTACGTGCCTGTCCCACGTAAATCTCACAAAAGAGGACCAAATATAACCTATAGCAAACCCATTGATGTCAGGCAAATATGGGTACCTAAAGGCACTAATAACTAAGGACCCAAAAATCAAATGGGACCTAAATCTACTTAATTTTTTTATTACAGGATATCAAGGAGAAGGACATCTGGTATTTCGGTAGCGGATGCTCTCACCACATGACAGGAGATATCACCAAGCTAACATATTATGTAGAAGGTCGTGATCTAAAGGTACGATTCAATGTCAAATCAAAAGGAATAACAAGATGGAAAGGAACCCTACTTGTAGGAAAATTCAAGGTCACCGACGTAGCTTATGTAGAAGGACTACAATAAAATCTTCTTAGCATTATCCAGTTCGGTGACAAAAAGTTCTCAGTCAAATTCTATATCGATAACTGTAGGTTGAAGGACTTAAAGACCAAACAAATTGCCTTACAGGAATCTGACCAGGTGACATGTATATTACTAAATGGAAACCCACAAGTGCTATAATTCCTTGCTTTGCTGCCAAAGGCACTACAGATCAAAGCTGGCTATGGCATAAAAAGATCTCTCATATCAATTTCAAGACCATCAATAAGTTATCTCGACAGGGAATGGTCAGAGGCATGCCCGATGTTTTATTTCATAAGAACAACATCTGTGGACCCTGTCAGAAAGGCAAGCAAGTCAAGACTTCTCTGAAGACCAAATCATATCTTTCAACCCACAGGGTCCTGGACTTGCTACGTATGGATCTTTATGGTCCTGTAGACCTTATCAACCTAGGAGGTAAGAAATATTGTCTTGTCATTTTTGATGATTTTTCTAGATACTCTTGGACCATCTTCGTGAGAAATAAGAAAGAGACAACCACAAAGCTACCGGAATACCTGAAAATATTCAAAATGAGAAAGGGCTAGTGTCGTAAACATTCATTTCGACAGAGGCACAGAACTCACAAATTGCTTTATAGCACAGTACTGTGCGGACAATGGCATATAACATGAACACTCAGCAGCCCGCACTCCTCAACAAAATGGTGTTGCCGAGCGAAAGAACAGGACGTTGAAGGAAGCAACAAGGACTATGTTAGCTGCAAGCAAGTTGCCACAGTGTTTCTTGGGATAAGCAACACATATAACGTGCTATACACAAAACTTCTTGTATCATCAACAAGCACCTCAACAAAACCGCATACGAGGTACGGAATAATAAATCTCCAATGGTTGATTTTTTTATTTTTGGATACAAAAACGAAAAAAATTTCGGACCTAAATGAAGACTTAACAGAAACAGATATCACTGACTACAACTCACTAAAACTCAACTGTTTCTTCCCCAAGAAATCAGTATCGTAACTTCAGTTTTACACAAAAAGAAGCACGAAAAATTCACGAATGCAATTAAAAACACGACAAGCAAGGCTAAGAACAAAAATATAACTAAAAATAACAAAAGTGCAAACGAATAAGTACAGCAATAATAATAATAGCAACAGAAAGTAAACCCCCCCAAACTTAGGACGTACATTGACCTCAATGGACAAAAAGAATAATATGCAATGAAAGAAAAAGGTCAAGTACTCCCCTACAGACTGCTCACGAACTGGTGCCGGCGTCGTCCGGCGAGGAGGGTGGTGTGGCTGGCCGAATAGGTGGAATGAATGGCCCGTCCGGGTGCATAATGTGGGCCATCCATGCAGCAAGGTGCTCCTGGTGGTAGGCATCCCTCGCTGCCAAGCGCCTCGTCTCACGCCGGTTGGCCCGGCGGGCCTGCTCTCTCATCTCATCTCGGACGGCAGCAATGATGCTCTCCCTCTCCGTCCGCCTCTCCTCTCTCAGTGCAGCCAAAAGGCTCTCTCTCTCTCTCTCCTAATCTCCTCTCTCTCTCTCCTCATCTCCTCTCTCAACCCGTCGAACATCGCCTGCAAGTGCTCTCTGTCAGGCAGCGGGCTGGACTCCATCTGCCCCTGCGTCAGAAGAAAAGGCTCGGGGGACTGCTCGTGTGCCTCATCAAGTAGAAATCCTTGCCCCCGAGCGTGTGCCGGTGCTCCTCCCCACTGATCGAAGTGAGAAATGATGCAATGGTCGATCGGGCCCTGGGGGGCTAACATCGGCTCGTCATCCGACCACGTCATCCCCGACTGCCGGCAAAGAGCGCAAATAAGAGAGGGGTGCTTCAGCTCCGTCTTGGCCCCTCCCTGAATACACTGGAAGATAGATCGGACCAGGAGAGGAGCCACATCAAATCGCAGCCCGAAGGTGATAGCATATAATGTAGGGGCTCGAGAGAGAAAAACAGATCGGATCTGCGAGGTGGGATCTATACGTGCGCAGATGAAGTACAACCAGGCTCACCCGAACCGACTGAGGTGCGAGCTCTTAAAGTAGAAGGTGGAAGAAGCCGGGGCGCGCCTCTCCTAGTTGGAGTCGGGCTGTGTAAGAGTCTCGAGCAGAGCCTCCTTCGTGAGGCTACCCATAACTCGCGTATAAGCCGTCTCATCAACCACGGGCAGCTCAAATAACCTCCGAATAGCAGCTACTGAAAAATCCACCGTAATGCCTCGGACTACGACCTGAGTCCAAGTATCTAACTGTTGTATCATCTGCCCCGCCCGAATGTGCTTCAACAAAGCGCTCGCATAAAACTCCTGCACAATGGATATCACCGCCGGCTCAGGAGGTGCAGCCAAACGGGCCCACCCCATCTCGTCGATCATGGTCAGAAGCTCCCCGTCCTGGGGGGCTGGGGTGAATCCCCTCTCCGGGATCAGAGGTCGAGGGTGGATCTTTTCATTAAAGATTTTATAAATCTCTGGGTCGGAGAATTGGTGCGCCTCCAGCTCGGCTCGGCTCTGAGACGTTTCCCTTCGAGTGGGGAACGATTGCGTCCTGGCCCTTTTGCTAATCTTTTTGGTTCTAGCCATAGCGAGTCCTGAAAGGATAAACACCGGAGTTTACTTACTTAAGCAATAATGAGAATAACATCACTCGGCTAAGGATATCCGACATGAATCAAGAATTTAACGAGCTAGCATTGCCGTGAGAGTGAATTCAAATTGAGGTTTTACGTTTAGCATTGATGTAAGGGTTGGGGTCGCTGTAAATCCAGATGAATTCGTTGCACATAGTTCAAAACATTGACTTAACAAGGAAAAAATTTCATTCAGGCATTTCATCAAGCACCTTGAAGGCATGAGTTCAAATGAAGAACAACAATTGTAATAGCTTGATTTAATTCCCAAAAATAACATCCTCAATCGATCCTCATGACAAACAACATAAAAAAACAATAACAACTCATTCATAATCGAAAGATAATCATCCATGATCAATCAACGTCTTCATATTCCCAACTCAAATTGTTTGGATAGGATTTTAAAAAAGAAAAACTAATAACTAAATCAATCATCAAATGAAGAACAAACTTCACCTTTCAATTCATAGGGCAATTAAGAGTAGGAATTTAGAGTTACCTTGCTTAGATTTTGAAGAGTGCAAGAAGAATGCAAGAAGATGAAGAAAAAAAATTCTTGGCCGATCGCTTGTGCAGAGGAAGAGAAGGAAGTGTACCTGGGGTCGGCCGAATTAATGTTATAAAGGTACCTCGAATGTTCAAATTCCGGACGGTGGGCCGCGGCACAACTTAAGTGAGCCGCGGCCCAAAGTACAGTAAACCTGGGTGTGTATGCTATGTCGACATGTGCCGCGGCTCAGAATGCGGGTGCCACAGCTCATAGTGTTGATGTGCCGCGGCTCACTTGGTATGTGCCGCGGCACAGAGTACAGCGTCCTTGGCTAATCATTTGGCAATTGGTGTGCCGCAGCTCAGCAGCAACGTGCCGCGGCTCAGGGATCAAGTGTGCCGCGGCTCAGTAAGGTTGTGCCGCGGCACATAGTACAGGATGTTTAGCCTTCTGGTTCGATTTGTGTGTGCCACGGCTCACAAGCCTTGTGCCGCGGCTCAGGCATAAATTTTTCCCCTGGGACTTTTTCTGCACAGAATTTTCAAAGGAACACGTCAAGAACGAGAGGGATAAGCAAATCAAAGCAAAAATGATGAAAAATAAAAATTCAAATATGCAAGAAAATACTGAAACACAAAAATCTACTACTAAAACTCGGGTTGCCTCCCGAGAAGAAGTAAGTTTATAGTCTTTAGCCGGACCTATTGAAAAGTCAGTTCGCTTTTCACAAACTCCATTTGAACTCCGCCCCGTCCATCGAACCGTTAATGTGTGTTTTAAAATTTTGACCATTGGTCCTTAACGATCCGATTTTTGGTTTGGACAGCCAATGTTGTTTGCGAAAAGGTTTTGCCAACTTTCCGAAGCACCAGTTTTTCTCATGATTTGGCCTCTGTTTTACGTCCGGCTTATTCTCCTTTTTCTCGAACGAACTTATAACAGCATCGGAATTTTTCATTGGTAGATGAACGGTTGATGATGACGGCATGTCCACATGCTTAAGATATGTAACTTGTTATTCATTCTTATTAGGTGTCGGGGCCTCTGAAACGGATTCTGAGTTTTTCGACTGACGATTCTTCCGGTGTGTGTCTTTCGCAACGGTATCCACACTTTCAATTTGCGAGCTCTTCTCAACACCATCTGGACATGGAAAGGATTTAAATACTTGAAAAGTGACATGCTCGTCTTGAACCCTTAGAGTTAGTTCCCCTTTTTCCACGTCGATTAAAGTTCGACCGGTTGCCAAAAATGGTCTTCCCAAGATAATTGGGATGTCGTGGTCCTCCTCCATGTCAAGCACAATGAAATCGGCCATAAAGATGAACTTATCGACTTTCACTAAGACGTCCTCTATCACTCCCCTCGGATATTTGATGGATCTATCGGCTAATTGCAAAGAGACAGTCGTCGGTTTCGCTTCTCCAATTCCAAGCTTCTTGAAAATAGACAGAGGCATGAGATTAACACTAGCGCCGAGATCGCACAATGCCCTTTCAAAAGTCAGATTTCCTATAGTGCATGGTATTTTAAAACTTCCCGGATCCTTCAATTTTGGCGGAAGCTTTTTCTGAAGAATAGCGCTGCACTCCTACATCAATGCGACTGTCTCATACTCCTCGAGTTTTCTTTTATTTGACAAGACCTCCTTCATGAATTTGACATAACTCGGCATTTGCTCCAAGGCGTCGGCAAATGGAATGTTAATATGCAGTTTCTTGAAGACGTCGAGGAACTTAGAGAATTGCTTGTTGTTGTTGCCCAAAATATTTATCCGAAGATTAAATACTGCTGGAAGACGGACAACAAACAATAATTTGCGGGAGCACTTCCGAGAGAATATGAATAAATACAAGATTTGCCGGGTTTGTTAGGCCCGGGCTTGAATGCTCTCGCGAGATGTTATTAATACAAATATTCGTGGATACAAGTATTAATGTGAGAAATCTAAATACAATGAGTGTAAAAAGACTCTGTTAATCCAGCTCTTGAGCGAAGCTCGGTGTTCTTCGTCCCTGCCGATCGTCTGCTTGATGAGAGAGGCCGAGAGAAGAAAGAACTGAATGATAGCTGTTGCCAAGAGTAGGAGATAGCCAAGTGCTGTGTGTTGATTCTGTATTGTGTGCTGAAATCGCGATAATGCAGAGAGTTTAGAGAGTCAGAATCCGATGGGAATCCGAGCCAAGTCCAAGTGTAGGGAGCCTTGTATATATAGGGGCAGCGGTGCCTTGTCTTCTAGCGGGCGATCGCCTTTTGGCTATTATAATAATGGGGCGATCATCTGCCGGCCAATATTATAATGGGGCGATCACACGGGCTGTCGGCCTAAAGTCCAAGGTAGATGCTGGCAGCCAGCTGTGCGGTCCAATGAGGAGCCAGCACGCGTCCGGAGTCACTGTCACATGCGGTCCTACTGACAACTTTCGGCGGGCCTGTCGGCTGGTGGAAAGATGCTGACAGGCTGTGGTCAATGATCCGTGAATTGCGGATCTTGTCTCGGCTATGCACGTAGGCTCAGTCCTGAGGTTCGGCCTTTGCCGACTGGATGACTATCGGCATGATGCGGTCGTCTCTAGCTGGTCACTGAGGGTCGACATCGGTCGGTCACCAAGGGTCGGTCGGCAAGTGCCGAGAGATGATCGTCCGCTAGTCGGTGGCCAGGAGTCGGTCGCCAAGTACCGAGAGACGATCGTATTTGATGTCGATCGCTCGGCACCAGGACTTGTCCTGGGACCTTCGGTTGGCCGATACATCTTGTCTGCGGAGCTAAGGATAGGCCGCCTGGTCGTTGGTCGACAGTTCTGCCTCGGCTGCTCGGCAATGGCTTGGTCGCCCGATCTCCGAGGCGATCGCCGGTCGGAGAGTATAATTCTCGACACAACACTTGTCCACCTTTTTCTGTTCTAATCGCTGTGGAAACGGGACGGGTGGCACATATGCCTTGGGATTATCCGGAAACAGTACCGAGGGTCTCAAATCTTGTGGTTCATCAGTCGCTGAATTTTTCTTCTCCTCATCCTCACTTCTTTTTTGTTCTGCCCGGGCAGCTCACCCAATTCTTTCCCACTTCTCAACCCAATGGCATTGACACTCTCCCTGGGATTTGTTTCAGTCGTACTTGGCAAGGTACCTTCCGGGCGGGCTGTTAATACATTAGCAATCTGGCCCAGTTGGACTTCCAAGTTGCGTATAGAAGCAGAATGATTTTGCAAGGTCGCTTCCGTACGAGCCATGAACTGATTCGTGTTCGTTGCCAATTTCGCCATTGCTTCTTCTAGAGAGATTTTTGGAGCGGGAGGAGGCTGCTGTTGGTGTTGAGCAGACTGAGGCTGGTTCGAACTTTGTCCGTTTCTCCATGAGAAGTTAGGATGATTACGCCATCCCGGATTATACGTGTTGGAGTACGGATTGTTTTGTCGATTCCCGTTTCCTACGAACTGAGCTTGTTCAATTGGGGGCTGCTCGAAAGGGTTTCCGACTTGGCACTCTGCGCTAGGGTGAGATCCGTTACACCAATTACAAGATTCAATGGTAACGGGGGAAGGAGCATGCGAAAATGCCTGAAGTTGCTGAGTTAATGCTGCGACTTGGACTGACAATGTAGAGATCGGATCATTATTCGAGATTTCCATAACTCGCTTCGGATTTACTCATTTGGATGGCCATTGATAAGCATTTGCGGCCATAGCTTCCAACAAAGAGTGTGTTTCAGCCATCGTTTTTCCCATTAAGGCTCCTCCAGCGGTTGCATCCACGAGAGTGCGTGTAGAGGCACTCAATCCATTATAGAACGTCTGCATTTGCATCCAGTCCGGTAGGCCGTGATGTGGGCATCTCCTTAGCAAATCTTTGTATCGCTCCCACGCCTCGTGAAGCGACTCCATATCAAATTGACCAAAAGTGGTAATTTTGTTCCTCAGTCTTGCCGTCTTCGAAGGTGGGAAGAATTTAGCAAGGAAGGCTTGCGCTAATTCCGTCCATGTAGTGATCGAGCCCGGCGGTAAAGAATTTAACCAAAATTTGGCCTTGTCCCTCAAAGAGAAAGGGAAAAGCTGTAAACGGATAGCATCATTGGTGACACGTTGTTTTTGAACGTGTCACAAATCTCGAGAAAAGACGCGATATGCGCGTTGGGGTCATCGTTCGGCAGACCACAAAACTGGCTCGCTTGCACCATCTGAATGATAGCAGGCTTGATTTCGAAATTGTTTGCCTGAATTGTCGGACGCCGAATCCACGAAAAGTTCGTATTGATTTGCGGCATAGCATAATCGTGGAGTGCTAATGCCGGTTGAGCTTGTTGTACAAGATTATCACCTCCGTGATTGTCGGTATTTTCGGCCATGGTGACTGTGGTTGGTTTCTCTCGTTTCTCCTTCTTGTTTCTCCGAAGAGTGCGCTCGAGTTCGGTATCCAAAGGTAGTAGGCCTTCGTTACCAAATTTTCTCATGCACTAACCGGAAATCCTGAAAGGAAAAACAAATAAATAAAATTACACAAAACAAATAAAAAAATGTTCAAACTAAGACTTGAAATACTGAAATCGATATTAGTTGAAAAATCAGTCCCCGGAAATGGCGCCAAAAACTTGTTGCGATTTTTCGTTAAACGCAAGTGCACGTTATCGTAGACAAGTAATAAAGTGATGAGTGAGTATCGTTCCCACGAGGACTGAATCACTAAGTACCGATTTTTATGTATTCTAATTTTATTTGAACAGTCGAAATTTGGGTTGCAATTAATAACTAAAGAAAATCAATAATAAACAGAAAAACGACCGCTCGAAGAAAGAAAATCAAATAATGAAAAAGTCTAGGATTGTGAATCCACCTCGGTTTATCCGAATTTACTCTCGATTATCTGAAGCTAATGATTTCCCCAATTTATTGAAGGTGAAGATTTCTAAAATACTCTACCGCCTCTCCCGAGGTCAATAGATTTTTCTAAAGGCGAATAACGCACTCTATCCCTAGGTGAATTAATTCGACAATAGGCAAAAAGCACAAAATCCTCAAAAGGCCACGTAGTTCCTATGAGTATATTCCTATCTCACAAGATAAAACGGTTCTCACTAATAGTTCCTCACCAACTCTCCTCCCCCGATTCGAGTTGCGTAATTAAAACAATCCAATTATTGGCCAGACAATTGAAAGCATTAAAATCGATTAGGAAAACTCAACAGAAAAAGGGAATTATATAGATAATCAAAAGCAAATCCATCAAAACTTTGGTTTCATCAAAATCCTAGAACAGGGTTTTAGCCTGACATGCTAAAAGATAAAAATACAGAAATAATAAATGAAAGCATTGAAATCAAACGCAGATGAAGAGCTCGGATTCCTCCGTTCGTTTGGCTTCCGCCCTCTGCTCTTGGTGTCTTCTGCTTCTTGCCTTCTGCGATAATCCTTCTGATTCCCCGATGATGATCTCCTTATATCCTTAAACCTTTATTTATAATCCTCTTTTGCCTCAAAAACGCGTCCGTGTAATTAGGTCGAGAACAGGCTCCAAAACGGCCCAAAAACGCGCAGGGCACACCAAAACCGCCTCATGGGCCGCGGCTCACTTAATCTGTGCCGCGGCTCACGGTGCTCAGATTAAAACCTGGGCGCTATTTTTTGCTTCTGGGCCGCGGCTCACTATATCTGTGCCGCGGCTCAGAGTACAGTTTACTCGGGGCTCGCTGGTCACATGCGTGTGCCGCGACCCCAAGCCAAAATTCGCCGTTTTCATCCGTTTTTCATCATTTCGGCTTCCGGACTCCAATTTCCTGCAAAACATATAAGAATAGGGCATTACAAGCTCATTTATACAGAATTAATCATAAAAAGAATACAGAATAATGATAAATAAGCGTATAAAAATACGCCTAACAGATGCAGGTGTTACGTTCTTAAAAATGAGAAGAATCAACTCAAGACCTTCGGTGAAAAATCAGATTAAGGTATTTTCATCGGATACTCCTATATCAACAAGGCATTTAGGATATTCAACAAAAGGAAACTGACTATAGAGGAGTCAGTCCATGTAGTCCTCGATGAACCCCATTGCGACCCTACAAGAATAGAAGACCTAACCCAAGGTACCCAAAGGCTATTCATTGAGGAAATCCCACCAACTGAAGAAGAATATATTGTAAATCTAGATATTAATCTCGCTACTGTAAGAACAGAAGAATTAGTCGAGGCCGATGCTGTAGAAGCTGAAGCTGAAACTACAGCTCAACAGGACACGATAAGGATGCTGAACTAGAACCCAACAGGAGGTGGTTAAGAGATCATCCTCAGGAGCTAATAATTGGTAATATTGATGCTGGTATGTCCACCAGAAGAAGAATACATAGTACACAAGGAATTGTACTCACTGCACAAGAAGATAAAGAATCTAGTTTTCAAAAGTCTCCATTCCATGTATGGAAACCCAAGCTGAACTTAGTAGACTTGCCATATGCACTCTAGCTGTACTCCTAGCACAATCTGAACCTATTTTGACCAATGACGCTCTTAATAATCCTCACTGGATCACTTCTATGGAAGGAGAGCTCAATGGTTTCGAAAAAAATCAATGTTTGGTACCTAGTCCCTAGACCAACTCATCAAGCTGTCGTAGGAACCAAATGGGTATTTCGAAACAAAGATGACAAAAATGGCCTTGTCATAAGGAAAAAGTCCAGATTAGTAGCCCAAGGTTACAGACAGGAAGAAGGAATAGACTGTGATGAAACATTTACCCCTGTATCCAGACTAGAAGCCATTAGGATATTTCTAGCTTTGCGGCTCATATGATTTTATCGTATATCAAATAGATGTAAAGAATGTATTTCTTAATGGAGACCTAGCCAAAGATGTGTTAAACAACCTCCAGGTTTTGCCAACACAGAAGGAGGATATATTGTGTACAAGCTAAGGAAAACGTTGTATGGACTTAAGCAAGCACCCAAGGCATGTATGAAGCCCTCTCACTGTACCTCATCAATAATAGATTTGAGAAAGGTGCCATTGACAAAATCCTCTTCAAATCCAAGAAGGTGATGATCTTCTTATGGTGAAAATATATGTAGATGATATTATTTTTGGTTCAACTAAACTTGATATGAATCAAAAGTTCTCCCACCTCATGGAAAGTAAATTTGAAATGAGTTTGATGGGAGAACTTGGCTATTTCTTAGGGTTGCAGGTTAAACAACTTCCTACAGGTATATTCATCAACCACGAGAAATACAGCAAGGAGCTTCTCAATAAGGTTGGGCTGAACACTTCCAAATCCTCATCCACCCCCAGGATCACTTCCACACAGATAAGTGCTGACAAAGATGGAAAGTCAGTTCATCAATCACTCTAGAAGAAGCTTATAGGCTCACTCCTGTACCTAACAGCCAACAGTCTTGATATCCAATTTGCTGTAGAAGTGTGTGTTCTGTATCAGGTAGCACCTAAAGTGTCACACTTCACCAAAGCCAAATGAATTCTTAAGTACGTTAAAGAAACAATTAATGTAGGATTGTGGTATACTAAGAGAGGAGGATTCGTTTGGTGGGCTACAACGACTTGGATCTCAAAGGCTGTAAGTTGGATATGAAGAGTACGAGTGGGACTTGTCACTTCCTTGGACCTATACTTGTGTCATGGTTTAATAAGAAACATAGGGTCAACTCGCTTTCTACACCTGAGTCAGAATATTATGCTGCTGGAAGCTACTATATGCAGATCCTATAGATGCAGCAATAACTACAGGACTATGGCATTTAAGCCAGAGGAACTCCAATCATGTGCGACAGCATGAGTGTAATCACAATCACGCATAATCCTGTATTGCACTCAAGGACCAAGCACATTGATATGAAGCATCACTTCATTAGGAATCATGTGGAGAATAAATGTTCGGATCGAGAAAATTGATACAGACATTCATTTAGCCGACATCTTTACAAGGCTCTTAGCACAAGAAGGTTCTGTATGCTCCACCAGGAATTGGGAATGCTACAGCTCGACTAAAACTCCGCTCGACTAAAACTCCATGTAAGTTTTAATTTCACTCATCAATTGAAGGGGAATGCTGTAAGACCCAGGAATACAGTGTCCACTTTAATTAATTATACACTCAGAACTATGAGTTATTTCCTTAATGTAGGAAGAAGAAGGTGTAATTACCTTTCTACAATGAAGTGTGCATTAATAAGGGGGAACCCAATAGCACCCAAGAATACAACATCAATCATCAATTGCTGTAATAATTGAATCATGTATGTATATTTTAAGGGGGAACGCTGTACTTTTACGGATACAACACAAACATTGTAGGAATTTGATCAATATTTTAAGCGTATCAAATTTCATACACTTTACCGTTTTCCAAAATAGTTTTTAGTTCACATGCATTATCTGAATTTAAAATGATTTATCTTTCAGTAATGAAATGACATATGGACTTTAATACCTTTTATCCTGTGATTTTAATTCAGAACAGCCTAAACGTGCAATAGTAGAAGCTGAAATTTGTTAGAGGTGGAACCGGGCATTAATTTCAAAAACTGATGTATTAGATGTACCAGTTATATCTGAATTCATCATGTACGTTTATTCAAAGACGGTTCCCATCTCTTATTTTGATTGTTCACTATGACCTAGCCTTCATGCCACTATAAAAGGGCCAGTATGCTGATCCACATACTCCTTACACTTTCTGCATATTAAACGAGCCTACAACATACAACTTATATATTTAAAATCTTTCTATCTTCTCTATCTACTGCAAAATGTCTGCTTCACAAACTTCATCATTTTCCCTTAAGAATAAGGACACCATTATTGACGGACGAATCTTCACTTGCTCTGTTCTTCAAGAGAGTATCATCTCGGAGGACGAAGATATGACTAGGATGATCCTTGTCATTTCCCATGTCAAGCAATCCGATCTGTATAAACTAGATAGTCTTCACCCAAAAAACTATGATGAACAGATCGTGGAGGAATTCTTTCTGGATGCTGAATTCAATTATGCATCTGAAAAGAAGGGCTCTGCCCTTACTGCTATTGTGAGCACTATGCAGGGGAAAGATATATCTATCAACATGGAACTCCTTGAGAAGGATCTGAAAACTTTTGGCTCTGAAATTTTTTGGAATCCTACTGGAATCTCTTCACCGGCAACTCGATGCCATGTCAAGTCCATCCGTCATGCCACAAGAGGAACTTCACCCTTCCCTACTATTATCTTCATGATTGTGAAGGACCGCACTGGAGCCTTTGAGATGTGCACCAATCTAAGGTTTCGTATGATGGTCGCCATCATGTCTAGAGAGAAAGCCAATTGGTGCCAAGTAATCATGAAAAGCCTACAGGATGAGGCTTACAAGCCGGACTCAGTAACGAAGTCCTTTGGCCTGATTCTGAACTACTTATTGACTTGATGGGGCATACAGTAATCACCTGCTGCCAAGAAGATTCATGCTGGAAATCTCTTAGGCGGTTCTAAGCCCACCGTATTCAACAAAGCAATGCTCTTGCCAATAGGCCCAATCCCTACTCTTTACCAATGTCGAGTGACCCAAGAGACGTTAACATTCACTCATCAATGGCTAAGGCTGATGAGATCAAGAAGAAGCTCGCCAGTAAAAAGAGATTCATTCCCGACAGCAGCTCTCCTACAACTATCGATAAGAAGCAGAAGAAGCTGAAGACAAAGAAGTCTTCAAAGTCGGAAGATGTTCCTACAGCACCCCCGATGACTACATCGGTCATTGAAGTAGTTCCGCCTACTGAAACCTCTACCACAGTACTTGACCCACAGGGCGTTGCTGGGATTCGGTGCCAAAACTGAAGTTGCAGCGGAAGCAAAATACAATTTTAAACTGAATCCCTTAAGAGGACCGATCATGCATCATATATTCGAATATAATTAGACAAGAGTAAAATAATCCAAAAACACACCCTTGTTGACCTTTGATTAAATGTTGATGAGGACAGACTGAATTTTGCAAGCCTTCTTGAAAAATTCTCGAGCACCGAAAATATCGTGCCTCTACTAGCCACGCGTCGGAAGATGATCGAAAAACTTATATATTTATTCTCTAAGAATACGGATAGAAATATATATAGGAGCTTATTAAATTATTTATAACCTCTAAGTGTATAAATATATTTTTCTCTCAATTTTTCTCTAAAAAAATGATGAAGAAAATGAAGAATGAAATTCTCTTTCTTTTTTCTTTGTGGCAGCCGTGAGGTGTTGTGTATGGGGGAGGAGGATGATTATGGTGGTATTGATATTTTTAAGAAAAGCCCATAGATAATTCCAACCACATAAAATAAACATTAATCATTTTATTCTCAAGCCCACCAAATATAATCATATCTCATCAATTATTGTAACACCCCCAAATCCGACCGGAAATATTACAACGCTGTGGGCCCCGAGATGGAACCCACAAGGCTGAAGGAAATTTTCGCAAATATTTACAAACGCCCAAGAGGCTAACGATGGTACTGTCTTTTAAAAACATTCGAAGACTTAATAAAATCCGTTTATCAAACCGTCGTAAAATCTCATTTGAAACCACAAGGCCTGAAATGCCAAAGCTCAATAGTTTAAGAACATACGTTAAGCTATCGCTTACACATACTGACAGAATAGATTTAGAGAACGATCGCCAAGGTAACCTAAGTTACCAGATAACAAAATACCATTTAAAAATACTCACGCAGTGGGTAAAGACAAAAAATTAAATTACTCTAACAACGGAATACAAGAACTGATCAGGAAACTCAATACACAAATACATGCCCTAGCCAGTATCCTCCGGGAAGCTCATCTCTCCACGACCGCTACAAGCTTGATAATCCAAGAACCTAAAAAGAAAGCCCATGACAGGGTCAGCCATAATATCCAACAATGATAACCATCGCATCACGTCAATAATTACATATCAATGGAAATACTAAGTAAGAGTACGACCAATGTAATCTTACCATCATAACTTTACGAAAATCCACGATTCGTATCCTTAACAACACATTAAGATAATACCAAAATATTTGTACGGTTTCTCAACAATACCCAAGGTTCTCAAAATATTATCATAACTCACGATGCGGAAATTATACCAACTCTGGCCGTTTCTGTAACACCCCCAAATCCTATTGGGTTATTACAGTGCCGTGGACCCCACGCCAGGAGATCCACCAGGCGAACATGACTAAAAATACATTAATTAACACAACACGGAAAAAATCATAGTCCCTACCATGACATCCGACACAATATTCCGATAAGGAATTTCAACGACAAAAGTGGCCTACATGACCAAAAATGAAATACAATAACATCCACGAACATCTGTTCGGGTAATACAGCACGACAACAACTGACAAGACTGGAATACACTCCAACTGACTGACCGACAATGAACAACTCGGACTAGTATCGCTCGAATGCCTCGTCGCCATCATCATGCCCCTGTGTCTCAACTCTCTCCTTGCAAGCACCTAAAACATGAAAAACATGTTCCGCCCCCACGGGGTCAGTCATCCAGATAATGAACATCAAATACATGTACAATATGATATGCATCCAAAGGCAGAATGAAACGGTACAATGATGATAATAATACGAGATGCTCACAAACCAAGGTCAGAATCGAGCATTCGTGAAATACTATGCCCACGGCATACTATTAATACCTGTTCGACAGGTTAGAACATAAATGCCCAACGGCGAATTATAATCACAGAATACCACAATGAATTAAACGACATGAACCAAACCAGAACTGAATTTGATATGAATCGTAATGCCTAAAGGCTCCAATGAGAATACCAAGACATTAAAAAAAAGGGCTGAAAGTCGTTCAGCGGAAATTAACAAATATCACAAACACCTGAAGTCAAAACAGCCCGAAGCTGTAACAATGAGGGCCGAAGCCACGGCACGAAGCCGTATCACAATTAGGGCCGAAGCCACGGCATCCAGCCGTATCACAATTAGGGCCGAAGCCACGGCACGAAGCCGTATCACAATTAGGGCCGAAGCCACGGCACGAAGCCGTATCACAATGAATGATAGTGTGCTGCCTTGAGTCGGCCAACACGATGATAGTAACACACGGATAGACACCGTCCTTGACAGTCCCAAATTAACACCTCGATTGTCTTAGAACGGTCAACCGAAAACGATGATGCAGCGGATGATTCAATACCTCGATTGCCTAAAACGGTCAATCGACAACAATGATACCATGAATGATTGAACACTTCGATTTGCCTGAGAACGGCCAATCGATAACAATGACACGATGAATGAGTGAATACCTCGATTGCCTTAGAAAGGTCAATTGATAACAATGATGCAGTGAATGATTGAACATTTCGATTTGCCTGAGAACGGCAATTCGATAACAATGATATGAAGGATGCCTCGGCACCTTTAATCGGTTACCGACGACGAAGGTGAGAAATGAATAAGCCAATGCCTTTAATCGGCTGCATGCGGTTTTAATGACAATCCAAACAGGAATAACAATGATCTCAACGATGTCTTAAATTGACATCTATATTAACAACAATTGATACATCGATACCGCGAACCGGCTATCGACAATGACATTAATAATGAGTATCACAATGCCTTGAATCGGCCGTTAACGAAACAACAATAACATTTGGCAAAATTGCCGAAAGGTATCGTATCGAACGATCTCTTGATATCAATGAATTCATGAGGAGACTAAGTCTCGGAATGATACAACACATTCATACACATACATGATGACATTAGCTCATTGACTAGTACAAGTATAAAACTTGCCTCAAACCGAAGGCGAGAAGGTACTTCCACGATCAACGTCCTTAATGAAATTACCGGCCGCTTGAACAACCTTAAACAACACAAAAACCAACAATTCTCTTAATACATGAATCAAGCATGATCACAACCAACTCAAAAGTCGATCTAACAATACCCGAAACTCATTGGGGCATTTAAACCAACGCGTTGTAAACAATCTCCAATTGTTTACAACCAAAACTCATTTACCTCCGAAACCAACTCCCAATGAATGATTCAAAACCACAAAAACTCATGAATACTATCAATAATCCAATAGGAATACTTAGAACAATATTTCAACAACATTTAGTCGAAAACCCCCAAAATTCCAAAGTCAACCCATAAGGGTTCTTGAACAATTCCTCAATTATTCATAAATTCCGAAAATTACACCAATGAATCCGTAGAAATACATGTGTCCAAGATAGATAATCCATATCTAACATATTCCAACATAATATCGATTTACACGAAGAGATCGAAAGCAAAACACCCAAGAACCGAAATTCTAGATCCAAGAATCATTACCTTGATTTGGAGTGATGAAACTGATTTAGTTGATGATTAATCCAACTTAGAAGCTTGAAGATGATGCTAGATGATTGCAGCTCGAAAAGACCTTTCCGAATCGCCCGAGCTCGTCCGAAATGATTGAGAAATGAAGAAATAACGAAAGTTGGACCAAACTGTCCTATATATACTGTCCCAGTTTAGCGCGCGCTAACTCCTGATGTTAGCGTGCGCTAACGCGTGTACCGGGTAGTCCAGTACCCCCTGACTGAATCGTTAGCGTGCGCTAAGTACCTTTGGTAGCGTACGCTAACAGCCTGCCTTAGCGTATGTTAACCTTATGTTAGCGTGCACTACCTGATAGTTGATATCCAAAATCCTGGAGTCCAGAACCTACTGTCCTCTGATCTGAGCGCGCTAGCGTGCGCTACTCTGAAGTCTTAGCGTACGTTACCAGCATAGTTAGCGTACGCTACTTACCACTCGTAGCGTGCGCTACGAATTTTCCAAATCAGCCCAGTACCTTCTGGACTGTCTGCCTCACTTGCGCTAGCGTGCGCTAGTACTGAATCATTGCGTGCGTTACATGCACCTCATTAGCGCGCGCTAACTACAATGTGTAGCGTGCGCTACCTCTCAAACTGCAAATAAAAACATGATGATGATGATGACAATAATCTCGGCTCGATCTCAAACAGTGATGATCCCAAAATACGCCGAATGGTGAACATAGTTGACTGAATATGAATGATGAATGATTATTACTGAGTGAAAAAAATTCTGAGTGACAGTTACTGAATGATAATAAATGAATTCACAACCGGGTATTACATACTCCCCCCCTTAAAAAGAGTTTCGTCCTCGAAACTGAGGGTAAACAACTCGGGATATGAACTATCCATCACGATCTGAAGACAATAACGCCCAAATAGTCCTTGGGACCAAATCAACCGCAAGCCCAAGTCCCCAAGACTTGACGTCTCGAAACACAGTGAGCAATTTCCCAATATTATCACGAAATCTCGAGCACAACGTCGAAGGGATAAACTCCCAACAAAAGACCCAAATCTCAAGATTCTCGAAAGTGATCATAATAAGATAGACCAACAATAAATGATTCACAGTCACGATACATTATTACGGATAAATTTACACAATCATCCAAAAACAAGGTTACATCTCAAATGTACCCATCATCGATATCCTCCCATATCACCGATTTCCTCTATCTCAACGATTTAAGGTATATCCGACGATGAACTCGCCGCTAACTAAGACCCCAGAAGGTCACGAGAATGAAAGTGACAAAAATGAATGATGAATGATAAATGACTACAAATCCGACAAGGATTTAGAATGACTCACCAAGGTGAATTAATAATGTCATGAGTGATAGTTCCTTGAAGTGATTGGAACCGCCGTTCCTCGTGAATTGAATGATTAATCGATAATTATGAGTCCCAACATGATTGATATACATGATGAATGAATTATATGAATGAATGAACGACAATGAAATGAATGATTATCCTCCTACCGAGCAAGAATTAACTTACTCAAAACTGGTGATGAATGTCCTTACCTCGGGCTCTCGAAGCCTGATAGGGCCCCCGGAAAGAAGTATGGACTGGAGTAACAAAATCCCTCGAGGCTCTTGAGCTCTCTTGAGATTTCTGGCGCTAGAACCCCGCAGATTTCCGGTGTCCCCGCCTCCCACACGAAAAACACACAATAGCCGGCACCGTACACCGGTACTAATGTGACTCTTGAATCACGATTAAAGCAAACGAGCGGTCGAACTCGTTGCACGAGAGGAAGATGTTGTCCCAGACGAAGACGACTAGAAAATGACCCTTGGATGACGGAGCCCGATGTCCCTCTGAACGAGCCGGCATTCTAGTCCTCTCACCTGAAGAAACTGAAGGATGCTTCTGAGTAAGCTCCTTGATCAAAAGCTCTGCTCCAAGAGCCTTCCCGATGAACTCACTAAGTGAATTAAAATTGTGATTGAACAACTGCATCCTCAATCATGGATTTAGCCTCTTGCTAAAATACTTAATTTTATCCGCCTCGGTACGGATAATTGACGAAGCAAACCAAGTAGTCCCTGAAACTTCTCGGAATGACAATAACACCCTCGTCCTCTTCGGGTTCGTGGTTAAAAACCTCTGACTTCTTGGCTTCACGAAGTGGAGCCGGATATTACCTCTCTTACATGTGAGTCTTGAACTCGCTCCAAATACAATCACGATCGATGGGTTTCACAGAAAGCCACCACGAATAAGCGCCCTTACTCAAGTAATAAGCCGCTACTGCCACTTTACTCTCCTCCGGACACTGAACCATGTCGAAGAGTTTATCAAAATGCTCGAGCCAATGAACAATATCAGCTGGTTCCGACGAACCCTCAAAAGTAGGCGGCATCTGACGAGAGATATCGCCAACAATCTGATTCACTCCTCCAGTCTGTCCATGAAATGGCACCTGGCATCCCTGTTGCGGTGGACCATGAACCATCGAGGTCTGCATGGTCTCCACTATCCGCGTCATCTGAGTCATCTGGGCCATCATGCCCTGCATAAATATGAATGGATCAACCCGAACACCTTCCGAGTGAGATGCCTCTCGGGTATGACTCCCTGACAGTGAATGATTATCTGTTGATGAATGAGTAGCCTCGCTATTTGATGAATTAATGATATCCCTCGCGTTCGTATGGGCATGCACACGAGATCCCGGGTTCCAGCCCGCACCGCGGCCTCTTCCCCTGCGTCCTCTGACAGCTCTATCCATACTGAAGTAGGAAAGTCACATGATGATTATAGATTCCGCATGAATATCGCATTATGATTACGTTACAGAGGGACAGTAATGAGCATACACGCTCTCACACAATGAATGCATTAATGATTTAATGAAATGATCGTCGACATTACGTCAGAGTATGATAAGACCGTATGAAACATTAAATGAGGTAACATGATTGCCTGATGAAATTCCCGAAATGATTACCTTGAACAAGTTAACAAGGTTGAAAATTCGATCCTCAAGATCAACAACTGAACCGTGAGGTGGGCTGAATGATTAATGAATTAACTGAACAATGAGATTGACTGAATGAGGAATGAATTAACTGAGCAATGAGATTGATTGAGTGACGAGTGAATTAGCTAAACGATGAGGTTAATTGAGTGATGAACGAAGCAACTGAGTAATGATATTGACTGAATGATGAATGAATTAACTGAGTGATGAATGAGTTAACTGAGTGATGAACTAACTGAGCGATGAATTAACTGAGTAATGATATTGACTGAGTGATGAATGAATCAACATGATCGACAAGATCAGAATGATGATTGAGGATTATTAACTGATGAATGAGTTGATCCTTGATGCTTACAAAAGCCACACGTGTCCCAAAACAATTAGTCATGAATCAATCATAACACTAATATCGCATATAGGTTTCAACAAGGCATGAACAATTAATGACATGATGAATGTATGAACACAAAGAGAATCGAGTCCTTACACAGGTCATACGAAGCTTCGAGGTCTCGCGATACTAGTCTTCACTGACGACGACTCGATGAATGAATGACTCGTGCAGTCGTACTAATATTAAGACTCACAAAACCTGACTGACTAGATTGTCATAACCTGACAATCCCACCACTACCGCGTCGGTAGGACCACATAACTCACATCTCAGGGTATTTCACAACCCAATTCTCCGATACCATTTCTGTAACACCCCCAAATCGTATTGGGTTATTACAGTGCCGTGGACCCCACGCCAGGAGATCCACCAGGCGAACATGACTAAAAATACATTAATTAACACAACAAGGGAAAAATCATAGTCCCTACCATGACATCCGACACAATATTCCGATAAGGAATTTCAACGACAAAAGTGGCCTACATGACCAAAAATGAAATACAATAACATCCACGAACATCTGTTCGGGTAATACAACACGACAACAACTGACAAGACTGGAATACACTCCAACTGACTGACCGACAATGAACAACTCGGACTAGTATCGCTCGAATGCCTCGTCGCCATCATCATGCCCCTGTGTCTCAACTCTCTCCTCGCAAGCACCTAAAACATGAAAAACATGTTCCACCCCCACGGGGTCAGTCATCCAGATAATGAACATCAAATACATGTATAATATGATATGCATCCAAAGGCAGAATGAAACGGTACAATGATGATAATAATACGAGATGCTCACAAACCAAGGTCAGAATCGAGCATTCGTGAAATACTATGCCCACGACATACTATTAATACCTGTTCGACAGGTTAGAACATAAATGCCCAACGACGAATTATAATCACAGAATACCACAATGAATTAAACGACATGAACCAAACCAGAACTGAATTTGATATGAATCGTAATGCCCAAAGGCTCCAATGAGAATACCAAGACATTAAAAAAAAGGGCTGAAAGTCGTTCAGCGGAAATTAACAAATATCACAAACACCTGAAGTCAAAACAGCCCGAAGCTGTAACAATGAGGGCCGAAGCCACGGCACGAAGCCGTATCACAATTAGGGCCGAAGCCACGGCATCCAGCCGTATCACAATTAGGGCCGAAGCCACGGCACGAAGCCGTATCACAATTAGGGCCGAAGCCACGACACGAAGCCGTATCACAATGAATGATAGTGTGCTGCCTTGAGTCGGCCAACACGATGATAGTAACACACGGATAGACACCGTCCTTGACAGTCCCAAATTAACACCTCGATTGCCTTAGAACGGCCAACCGACAACGATGATGCAGCAGATGATTCAATACCTCGATTGCCTAAAACGGTCAATCGACAACAATGATACCATGAATGATTGAACACTTCGATTTGCCTGAGAACGGCCAATCGATAACAATGACACGATGAATGAGTGAATACCTCGATTGCCTTAGAAAGGTCAATCGATAACAATGATGCAGTGAATGATTGAACATTTCGATTTGCCTGAGAACGGCAATTCGATAACAATGATATGAAGGATGCCTCGGCACCTTTAATCGATTCAAGCAGCGAAGGTGAGAAATGAATAAGCCAATGCCTTTAATCGGCGTGTACAGTTTTAATGACAATCCAAACAGGAATAACAATGATCTCAACGATGTCTTAAATTGACATCTATATTAACAACAATCGATACATCGATACCGCGAACCGGCTATCGACAATGACATTAATAATGAGTATCACAATGCCTTGAATCGGCCGTTAACGAAACAACAATAACATTTGGCAAAATTGCCGAAAGGTATCGTATCGAACGATCTCTTGATATCAATGAATTCATGAAGAGACTAAGTCTCGGAATGATACAACACATTCATACACATACATGATGACATTAGCTCATTGACTAGTACAAGTATAAAACTTGCCTCAAACCGAAGGCGAGAAGGTACTTCCACGATCAACGTCCTTAATGAAATTACCGGCCGCTTGAACAACCTTAAACAACACAAAAAACAACAATTCTCTTAATACATGAATCAAGCATGATCACAACCAACTCAAAAGTCGATCTAACAATACCCGAAACTCATTGGGGCATTTAAACCAACGCGTTGTAAACAATCTCCAATTGTTTACAACCAAAACTCATTTACCTCCGAAACCAACTCCCAATGAATGATTCAAAACCACAAAAACTCATGAATACTATCAATAATCCAATAGGAATACTTAGAACGATATTTCAACAACATTTAGTCGAAAACCCCCAAAATTCCAAAGTCAACCCATAAGGGTTCTTGAACAATTCCTCAATTATTCATAAATTCCGAAAATTACACCAATGAATCCGTAGAAATACATGTGTCCAAGATAGATAATCCATATCTAACATATTCCAACATAATATCGATTTACACGAAGAGATCGAAAGCAAAACACCCAAGAACCGAAATTCTAGATCCAAGAATCATTACCTTGATTTGGAGTGATGAAACTGATTTAGATGATGATTAATCCAACTTAGAAGCTTGAAGATGATGCTAGATGATTGCAGCTCGAAAAGACCTTTCCGAATCGCCCGAGCTCGTCCGAAATGATTGAGAAATGAAGAAATAACGAAAGTTGGACCAAACTGTCCTATATATACTGTCCCAGTTTAGCGCGCGCTAACTCCTGATGTTAGCATACGCTAACGCGTGTACCGGGTAGTCCAGTACCCCCTGACTGAATCGTTAGCGTGCGCTAAGTACCTTTGGTAGCGTACGCTAACAGCCTGCCTTAGCGTACGTTAACCTTATGTTAGCGTGCGCTACCTGATAGTTGATATCCAAAATCCTGGAGTCCAGAACCTACTGTCCTCTGATCTGAGCGCGCTAGCGTGCGCTACTCTGAAGTCTTAGCGTACGTTACCAGTATAGTTAGCGTACGCTACTTACCACTCGTAGCGTGCGCTACGAATTTCCCAAATCAGCCCAGTACCTTCTGGACTGTCTGCCTCACTTGCGCTAGCGTGCGCTAGTACTGAATCATTGCGTGCGTTACATGCACCTCACTAGCGCGCGCTAACTACAATGTGTAGCGTGCGCTACCTCTCAAACTACAAATAAAAACATGATGATGATGATGATGACAATAATCTCGGCTCGATCTCAAACAGTGATGATCCCAAAATACGCCGAATGGTGAACATAGTTGACTGAATATGAATGATGAATGATTATTACTGAATGAAAAAAAAAATTCTGAGTGACAGATACTGAATGATAATAAATGAATTCACAACCGGGTATTACAGATTCAATCCATCGGATAACGTCGACAATTCCAATACGATAATCGATTGTCCATCAAAGACAAGTACCAAGGAAAATACGGAACATACCTCAAGATACGAAATACCATGACAATCACGTCATTCTAATCCGAGATCAGATCAACACAATATACCCACATGGTCCTAACACAAGACCTACAAATGCATACTCATATGACAACGTCAATATGCTCACAACAATAACAACAATGTATACTTATGGCAAACCCATAATATACATATGCACAACAACATATGGGTAATCCGACGATCCAGCGTTCACTGCCTAGATCCCAAGATGATCCCGTCGGACCAACACGAGGTGGATAAACCCGTCCAATGATCCAGTGCACGCTAGCATAGATCCCAAGATGATCCTGTCAGATCAACACGAGGTGGACATACGACAACGATGCAGAAATGCATAATAACAACAATACACAAATGTATGACAATCAACAATACACGAATGTATCACAACATGATCAACACAAAATGATAAAAATGATTAGAGTACTTGCCCCGAGTCCTTCGAGAACGATCTCAATGTCTAAACCATCACGAACCATTATCCTCAATACTCGACAGTCCAAAGTATCACGGATTTCAGATAATTCATATCTTCGTCTTTATCACAATATATCCTCGATATACAAGTATACCAATAACAAAAGTAAATCATATACATTATGATTTAGATTCCCAAAACTCGAATACGATTTATAATCCCAAATCTCTTGTGATTACGATTATAAACATTACTATACGAATTATACACGAATGAAACGGAAACCATTCATTAAATACTATAAACTGAGCAAGTAATAACTTACCTCGATACCAATGAAGCCGTTACCAATTCCATTGCCGTCATCTACAAGTCCCTCGGCCCCAATCAGTGCAATTTACGAACATTCTCGAACATGACCGCAACGCATAGTTCTAATCACCGATCAATAATCTCAACCTATTACAATAATCGATAAACAACAAGTTCGACAACAATCAACAAAAACCAATTCACAAACCCAACGGCTCAACAATATCTCGATTAACCACAAGTTTGATCAAACCAACTTAAACAATCACAAATTCATAACTGAAACAGAATATACTACCCTGCCTATTGACTTAGCGCACGTTAATACCTTAACATAACATGCGCTAAGTTACTCTCGTTAGCGTGCGCTATCCAGTAGGCTTAGCGTGCGCTAATGCTATACAGAGGCATATATTCTAAGCATCGACTAACACTTTGCGACTACAAATATGAAAGAAAAGGAAATCATGCTCCAAGATTAACAATAACTTTTCCAAATTCAATCTCATCACCATACTCGAAATCATACTCGTGTTCTTATACGAATATTATATCAAAACACATATCTTAGCTCTAGATACGAATACACCAACACCTCCTATACATAATCATCCTATCATATCGTTCTTAATCTAGAATACACCCTCATATCATGATCAACATAATTTAGAAATACATCTTTCATCGGGTTAAACGAAACACAATTCTTAAAGTATGGAGAAATCTTAGTTAACATCCGAAAACTCTTATCATAACTTCATTAATCCTCATATAATATCATCACATGATTATCCAACATGTTCCTCACATGTAATCATCCTTAAGAACGAACCACTAACAAGGGATACGAAATTTACCTGGATTAGACGACCCAAGAAGAACACTCGAACTCCATTCCAAGAATCATGAATAACTTGAAGAACAAGGCTTTAATCCATGTTCTCCATCTTAATCTTGTTAAAGATCATCATATCACTATATTTGGGAACCTCAAATATCTCTCTAGGCTCTCTCTATCGGCTCACATGAAGAAATGGATGGAAATGACGAAAAATGGCCAACTGCACTTATATATATACTGTACACTATTAACGTACGCTAACATCTTTAATTAACGTACGTTACAAGCTTAGCGTGTGCTAACTGTCCTTTGTTAGCGTGCGCTATCGCAGTCCAGAGGCGAATGTTTTGCTTCGTAAACTAGCTTGCGTACGTAATGCCCATGCATTAACGTACGTAAAACATCCTGTCTAGCGTACACAAGTCCTTAACCTTAGCGTGCGCTATCCGCAGTTGACTCGTTTGTCTGTATGCTCCAAAGACTGGTCCACACGCCGAAAGTGCTGACGAGGATAAGATTCCTTTTTGTCCGATATATCATTAGCGTGCGCTAACCTTTAGGGTTTAGCGTGCGCTAGTACTACATTACAAACATCCGTTGACTTATGAGAACGTGCGCCGAAAGTGGCCTGGTCCACACGTAGATTCCCTCTGAGCTGCCTGCAATAGCGCGCGCTATTATTTTACCTTTAGCGTGCGCTACACCTGCACGTTAGCGTGCGCTATGAATGAGTATTAGCGTGCGCTAATAATGCTATGTTTAGCCATTATCATCTACTCTTCTCCAACATCTCGACATGCAGAATACGAACATACGGCATACTGAATACATGTACGTATACCAACAACATTCCCATACGATAAGCCCGACACACAATGTCTTCCAATACAACTGTCAACCAAGTGCGGTAATAATACTAATACAGGTGTCTTAGTCCTTCATTTATTTTATCCATACTGTACAGATTCCACGGTGTACAACATAACTCGGATAAAATAATATTAAACAAAAGTACTGGAAATTCCGGATATTACGATTATCACATAAAAGCTAAACATGAAGAGATATTATAGGGGGCGGCCACCTTGAGAAAAATAAGAGTTGGTTCATTTCAGTCCGTTTCGTGTGTATAGTCCGATAAATACACCTTAATAGTCTCAAACAAAGTTAATACTTTTAATTAATCTAATTAATTAATTATATTAAAATATTATTTCTCCAAGAAATAATTATTTATGAATCAAATTAATTACCCAGTAATTTATTTAATTCACTGGACCGATTTAATTTATCTAATAAATTAAATTATACATCTAATGTCTAAAATTCATTAAGAGATAATAAGCTCAAATTTATCCGATGTCTTCCTAATGCTCGACTCGGTAGGTCCTTCTCAGTAAGCAATGGGAGGAACCAAAGAGTTATAGCACTACCTAACCAGCCTGGCAGCCAACACTGTAACCTTACTAAGAATGAATGATAGGGATCATTCACGAACTATTATGTCGTGAATACTAGTATACGTATAAACCCTTCTTTCATATGTCCGGATAAATTCATAGGGTCACGACCAGTCAAACCCTATTTGTATTTGACGCTATGCCTGAGTTAATGCAAATCGAGATCACTTAGCTCTCATGTATCTAATACAACTATCTCCAATGCTTTGGCCAAAGACTTATGATCTCATATGCCAATAACTGCATAGGAAATATACCTATTCACTTATAGGAGAAATAATCATATCTTGGTATTTAGTATAACCTACTACTTGCCCGTCAAGATGCATGTCGAGGTTGACCCTCACCTTTCGGTTTTCTAGGTCAAACTACTCTAGTGAAGATCTTAATGTCACGAGCACATCCCTACTAAATCCTCAGGCCGAAGGTTCACGAATACCTATCATAACCTTTTGATTCCGTCATTAACTGTCCCAGAGTGAAATCCAAGTGATGAATCGAGGGTGAGTTAGTTCGAGGAAACTAATCCCATTAGCATACCTACAACGTGTACTTCCACTAACCATTAGTGACGTCGGGCACTCTCCGAGTCAAAGAACACGTCATACAAGTCTTCACATAAACTTAACGCTTAGTCAAGTTTCATCGATTTGCGAATGATTATGTATTTGAGCCATACACTTTTCCAGTGCCGATCCCATTATATAATAAGGAGTGGACTCAAATACATGGACTAGTTTCTCTATATATATTTACGAGTCAGGAATGCCAGGGACTTCCAGTAAATAAAGAAACAAACAATTGCCTTCTGATAAGAATTTACATAATAACAAGTACAATTCCCTCTCTGATACATCCTCTGAGTGGCATTCGAGGGCATATTCCTAATAATATCCCACTTGCACTCGATGTCATGCACTATGGTACCTACTACCCATGCTCTCCAAATGACGCTCTAAGTTTATCTGAGAAAGTGGCTTGGTCAGTGGATCAGCGACGTTGTCTTCTGAGTCTACTCTATGCAGCACAATATATCCTTTGCGAACAAATTCTCTAACGAGATGATACTTTCTCTCAATGTGTTTTGTACTATTGTAAAACCTCATCTCCTTGGCCTGTGCTACAGCTCCGTTGTTAAATCGGAATAGGCAGCTCAGCACATGGTATCACTTGAAGTTCACCCAGAAACTTCTTAATCCAAAACCCTTCCTTAGAGGCCTCCGAGGCCGTTTGATACTCAGCTTGACAGGTGGAATCAACAGTCGCGTTTTGCTTGGAGCTACGCCAAGATATTGCTCCTCCGTTAAGAGTAAAAATGTAGCCAGAAGTAGACATCGAATCGTCTTTCTGTCCTTGGAAGTCTGAATCATTGAAGCCCATTATATTCAGTTTTCCACCACCATACATAAGAACCAGATTTCTAGTCCTTCTTAAGTACTTGAAAATGTTGTGTTGAGTTTTCCATGCATCGAATACATAAATCAGTAGTAAAAATGCAGCGAAAGAATAAATATGAAAACCCAATTTAGGATCTCATGCAGTAATTTAATTGTTTGATTAAAGGGTTAATCGAATTACCTTAATCCGACGAACAAATCTAAATCCAGACTAAAAGCAGATGAATATCTTCTTCCTCTTTGGGTGATCCACACACGAACAATTCCATAATCCGGATTGCTAGATCCTTACGAATAATATTGATAAAAATTACAACACAAATTCCTTACTAGAAGGATTGTACTATTGATCAAGATCAACTAAGGGAAGAAAACCATATGACCGACTTTGTTTTCCTACAGTAGGAGGTGTAGGCCAAATATTCTTTTTCTTGAGAGGGGGGCGATTTTAGGTGTAGGTCTTCTAATGACAACTCCTTGTCATAGAATCCTTATTTATACTAAGTAATTCCTAGATTCAAGAATTTAGTATTTGCTTAGTTACCCCTTATCTTATTACGTAATGCAATATATATAATATCCAATATTATATATTACTTATTATTTAATCTCCTCATAAATATAATATCCAATAATATATTTATTATTCCCAGTTGATATTTATTTCTACTTGTCTATAATTGTCCTACTTGCAACCCAAAAGGCTTATATTATGTTAGCAGTTATTTAATACCTTATTAAATAATAAATCATAAGCGACCTCTATCAAGACATTATGATTATCCAAAATAATATAAGTTAATTGTAACGCCCTGGCTTTCTTAATTAAAAAGAACGTTACACAGCTCATTTTTTTATATAAATTTTATATAAATTTGGAGTATTTGAGGAAGCATTTTAGTCAGTAAATCTTCAATAAAACTCGTTTATTCAACCATCAGTACAATTTTACAAAAACATAGGAAATCAAATATTCGGACATAGTCCGTTGAAATTATATTCGTTGAAGAACATCAAGTCTTTCGTAAAAATAATAATAATTACGGCGACAACATCTTTTATTATTTAGAACTTCATTGTGTTGGGAGTATGTATTCATCTTCTGCTTGTCCCGTTCGTCGATTCCTTAGCCTGAAAAACATAAATGACGAGGTGTGAGTACGCGAGCATACTCAGTGAGATTAAACCCTTATAAATCGTCAAAATCATGTTGTGTAATGCACATAAAACATTATTATATGTGTGAGACTCGTCTCGGATATCTTTCATTCTTTCGACCCCTCGCGGGTCGTCATGTTACACGACACAACGATGACCGTAACATATTAAAAGCGAGATAACCTCACCCGTTCTTTGAAATCTTGAAATATCTTCATTTGAATTTGGCTTGGTTGTCCTTCTTGGATCCCGGATACGCTTCTCCTAGCACTTAAAAATACTTTTTCATATTTCTGGTCATAAATTCTTGATGTGAAATCTGAAATCTCTTTGAGGACTTTTATCAAACACCTTTGAAAAACTGTCAGAAATGAGCTATCTGTTTGACCGGGCTTTTTGAGGCCTTAATAATTTTTGGAAGGCAGATATGTTATGGGCGTTTTACAGTAGAGGTTCATAGCTTCAAGATGATATATTATTTGTTGGTAAATACATACGTATACATATATTTATAGGAGTCCAAAGTCGGCTGAAAGTCAACCTTACTCGGACAGCTGGCCGAGAAGGCTCTGTCGGTCGTGACCGACCTTATCCGGACAGCTGGACAGCCTTATCCGGATAGTGGCCTAGAAGCTTCTGTCGGTCGTGACCGACCTTATCCGGACAGCTGGACAGCCTTATCCGGATAGTGGCCTCAAAGCTTCTGTCGGCCGTGACCGGCAGTTGTCAGTCGGCGGGTCCGGCGGTGACCGGCAAATGTCAGTCAACTTGGCTCAGCCGGTTCGATCCCTTCCCGATGTCCATATTCGATTTTCTGACCTGTTACGGACTCGTCAGAGTTAAATATTCGATATGCTCGGAACGGATTTTCGATAATAGTAATAAAATAATTTAATATTATTTTTGCAATATAAGTGTTTTGTAATGAAATTTTACCGTATCAAAATCGTCGGAACTTTTCGAAATCACTTTCATAAATTCTAAAAATGATCCTTATAATTTATTTTGAAATCATTTCCTTTTAAATCCTTCATTTTATGCTAGAAACGTATCGGTCCAAGTATCGGACAACCTGTAAATATTAAAAAATTAAAATCCATGATCGTTAGCAGAATAAATAGCATTTAAATAAGTGTTGGGGCGTTACAATCCTCCCCCCTTTAAAAAATTTCGTCCTCGAAATTGAACTTCGTAAAGAACTTTGAAAATCTGTATCAAATTTTGTATGAGTATTTTCATCAATAACTTTAAAAATATTGTGTCAGCAAAAATCACTTTGAAACCTTTCTTTGAAATCATATTTTGTCCCTTTCGGATAATATTTATACTTTCACATATCCTTTCAAATCTTTTGCCGACACAATCATTCTATACTCATACCATAATTTTTAAGTTTCCATAAAAGAGTGAATACTTGAAAATATTACCTCAGAGTCGACGTTGGGCAGCAGCGATGAACCACATATTCTCCCGAAAATATAATCATGCCGTAATTATTCGTTATACTTTTAAAAATAAGAAAGTTGTGAAATATCTTGTTTTGTATAAGTAAATCTTTTTTTTTAAACCTTCTTAACTGTATAGTCCCATACCTATACAGTCTTGGAATACCTCTCGTTTTGGTGAGAATTCGGTTCAGTCATGTCCCCCTCCGCCTAGAAGCCTTGTCAGGAGCCGCTCGTTGTCCATGCCCTTTTTCTTATTGCACCGGCTATCACTCCCCTTTCTCGGAGCCGCTCATTGTCCGTGCCCTTTTTTATTGCACCGGCGATCACTCCCCGCCCTCGTCGGCCCCGGGTGTCACATGTTCACCAGCTTCCGCTTGGTTCATCCCCAAATCGCACCGTACTGAGAGAGGACTTGCTCCGATACCATTCTGTAACGCCCTGACTTTCTTAATTAAAAAGAACGTTACACAGCTCATTTTTTTTATATATAAATTTTATATAAATTTGGAGTATTTGCGGAAGCATTATAGTCAGTAAATCTTCAATAAAACTCATTTATTCAAACATCAGTACAGTTTTACAAAAACATGGGGAATCAATTATTCGGACATAGTCCGCCAGCTGTCCGGATAAGGTCGGTCACGACCGACAGAAGCTTCTAAGCCAGCTGTCCGGATAAGGCCTCCAGCTGTCCGAGTAAGGTTGATTTTTAGCCGAATTTGGACCCCTATTTATACATGTTACCGGACGTGTTTTTGTACATATCACATATCAATTTGAAGCTCTGGAACTCTACTATAAAACGCCCGTAACATATTTCCCTTCCAAAAATTATAAAGGCTTCAAAAAGCCCAATGAAACAGGAAGCTCAAATCTGACAGTTTTTCAAAGGTGTTTGATAAAAGTCCTCAAAGAGATTTCAGATTTTACATCAAGAATTTATGACCGGAAATATGAAAAAGTATTTTCAAGTGCTAGGAGAAGCTTATCCGGGATCCAAGAAGGACAACCGAGCCAAATTCAAAGGAAGATATTTCAAGATTTCAGCAAACGAGGTGAGGTTATACTGTTTTAATATGTTACGATCATCGTTGTGTCATGTAACATGACGACCCGCGAGGGGTCGAAAGAACGAAAGAAATCCGAGACGAGTCTCACACAGATAAGAATGTTTTATGTGCATTACACAACATGATTTTGACGATTTATAAGGTTTTAATCTCACTGAGTATGCTCGCGTACTCACACCTCGTCATTTATATTTTTCAGGCTAAGGAATCGACAAACGGGAAAAGCAGAAGATTTATACATACTCCCAACATGATGAAATTCTAAAGAATAAAAGATGTTGTCGCCATAATTATTATTATTTTTACGAAATACTTGATGTTCTTCAACGAATATAATTTCAACGGACTATGTTCGAATATTTGATTTCCCATGTTTTTGCAAAACTGTACTGATGGTTGAATAAACGAGTTTTATTGAAGATTTACTGACTAAAATGCTTCCGCAAATACTCCGAATTTATATAAAAAAAATTTAAGGAAAAAAAAATGAGCTTTGTAACGTTCTTTTTAATTAAGAAAGCCAGGGCGTTACAGAATGGTATCAGAGCAAGACCCCTCTCAATACGGTGAGATTTGGGGATGAACCAAGCGGAAGCTGGGGAACATGTGATACCCAGGGCCGACGAGGGCGGGGAGTGATCGCCGGTGCAATAAAAAAGGGCACGGACAATGAGTGGCTCCGAGAAAGGGGAGTGATCGCCGGTGCAATAAGAAAAAGGGCACGGACAACGAGCGGCTCCTGACAACGCTTCTAGGCGGAGGGAGACATGACTGAACCGAATTCTCACCAGAACGAGAGGTATTCCAAGACTGTATAGGTATGGGACTATACAGTTAAGGAGGTTTAAAAAAAAGATTTACTTAAACAAAACAAGATATTTCAAAACTTTCTTATTTTTAAAAGTATAACGAATAATTACAGCATGATTATATTTTCGGGAGAATATGTGGTTCATCGCTGCTGCCCAACGTCGACTCTGAGGTAATGTTTTCAAGTATTTACTCTTTTATGAAAACTTAAAAATTATGGTATGAGTATAGAATGATTGTGTCGGCAAAAGATTTGAAAGGTGTTGTGTCGAGATTTTTACGTCTCGACAGGCGATCGCCTCAGAGACCGAGCGACCAAGCCGGAGCCCAGCAGCCGAGACAGATCGTCCGGCCGACAGTCCCAGGACAAGTCCCGGTGCCGAGCGATCGACACCTAAGGCGATCGTCTCTCGGTACTTGGCCATCGACTCCTGGTGACCGACCAAGTGGCGACCTCCTCATGCCACGCGAGGCCATCGATCGTCCAGTCGGCAAGGGCCGATGTGCGAAGCCATCGATCGCCCAGTCGGCAAGGGCTGATGCACGAGGCCGATGATCATCCAGTCGGCAAAGGCCGAAGCTCATGACAAGACCCAAATGCAGATCCGGAAAAGGCGCTGATGCACATGGTCCGTTGACCACAGCCTGTCAGCACCCTTCCACCAACCGACAGGCCCGCCGAAAGGTGTTAGTGGGACTGCCCATGACAGCAACTCAGGACGCGTGCCGGCTCCTCATTGGACCGCACAGCTGGCTGCCAGCAGCAGCCGCAAGCTTTATGCAGACAGCCCATGTGACTTAAACACGATCGCCCCATTATTATATTGGACGAAAGGCGATCGCCCGCCAGAAAACAGGACATCCCAGCTCCTATAAATAGAAGGCTGCCTGCACTTGGACAAAGGTCTCTATTTTGATTTTTTCCTCTCTGAACTCAGATTCACGGCTTCTGAACAAGTTCAACTCACAACTTGGTATTCTTAATCTTGGCAACATCTATCTCTCGGTTCTTTCTTCTCTCTCAGCCTCTCTGACATAGCAGACGATCGACAGAGAGCAAGAACACCAAAGCTTCGCTCAAGAGCTAGATAAATAGGATCTTTTACACTCATTGTATTTAGATTCTTACATTAATACTTGTATCCACGAATATTCGTATTAATAACATCTCGCGAGAGCATTCAAGCCCGGGCCTAACAAACCCGACAAATCTTGTGTTATTCACACCCCCACGGAAAGTGTTCTCGCAATTTGATGTTGTCCGTCCATTCCAGCAATATCTATCTTCGGATAATATTTCGGGCAACAACAAAAGGATATGTGAAAGTATAAATGTTGTCCGAAAGGGACAAAATATGATTTCAAGGAAAGGTTTCAAAGTGATTTTTGCTGACACAATATTTTTAAAGTTATTGATGAAAATACCCATACAAAGTTTGATACAGATTTTCAAAGTTCTTTACGAAGCTCAATTTCAAGGACGAAATTTTTTAAAGGGGGGAGGATTGTAACGCCCCAATACTTATTTAAATGCTATTTATTTTGCTAAAGATCATGAATTTTGATTTTTTAATATTTACAGGTTGTCCGATACTTGGACCGATACGTTCCTAACATAAAATAAAAGATTTAAAAAGAAAAGATTTCGAAATAAATTATAAGGATTATTTTAGAATTTATGAAAGGAATTTCGAAAATTTCCTACGAATTGATACGATAAAATTTTTATTACAGAACACTTATACTGCAAAAATAATATTAAATTATTATTTTAATATTATCAAAAATCCGTTACGAGCATATCGAAGATTTAACTCCGACGAGTCCGGAACAGGTCGGAAAATCGAATTTGGACATAGGGAAGGGGTCGAACCGGCTGAGCCAAGTTGACTGATATTTACCGGTCACCGCCGGACACGCCGATCGACAAGCTCACGGCCACGGCCGAAGCTTGAGGCCACTATCCAGGAGAAGGGTCCAAATTGTCCGGATAAGGTCGGTCACGACCGACATAAGCTGCTAGGACACTATCCGGATAAGGCTGTCCAACTGTCCGGATAAGGTTGGTCATGACCGACAGAACCTTCTCGGCCAGCTGTCCGGATAAGGCCTATAGCTGTCCGAGTAATGTTGACTTTCAGCCGAATTTGGACTCCTATAAATATATGTATACGTACGTATTTACCAACAAATGATATACCATTTTGAAGCTGTGAATCTCTTCTTTAAGAAGCCCGTAACACATTTCACTTCCAAAAATTATAAAAGGCCTCAAATATCCCGGTCAAATAGATAGCTCAAATCTGACAGTTTTTCAAAGGTGTTTGATAAAAGTCCTCAAAGAGATTTCAGATTTTACATCAAGAATTTATGGCCGGAAATATGAAAAAGTATTTTCAAGTGCTAGGGGCAGCCTATTCGGGATCCAAGAAAGACAACCAAGCCAAATTCAAAGGAAGATATTTCAAGATTTCAGCAAACGAGGTGAGGTTATACTGCTTTAATATGTTACGGTCATCGTTGTGTCGTGTAACATGACGACCCGCGAGGGGTCGAAAGAATGAAAGAAATCCGAGACGAGTCTCACACAGATAAGAATGTTTTATGTGCAATACACAACATGATTTTGACGATTTATAAGGGTTTAATCTCACTGAGTATGCTCGCGTACTCACACCTCGTCATTTATGTTTTTTAGGCTAAGGAATCGACGAACGGGACAAGCAGAAGATGAATACATACTCCCAACACGATGAAGTTCTAAATAATAAAAGATGTTGTCGCCGTAATTATTATTATTTTTACGAAATACTTGATGTTCTTCAACGAATATAATTTCAACGGAATATGTCCGAATAATTGATTTCCCATGTTTTTGTAAAATTGTACTGATGGTTGAATAAACAAGTTTTATTGAAGAAACGTAATTTCAACGGACTATGTCCGAATAATTGATTTCCCATGTTTTTGTAAAACTGTACTGATGTTTGAATAAATGAGTTTTATTGAAGATTTACTGACTATAATGATTCCGCAAATACTCCGAATTTATATAAAAAATTTTAAAAAAAAAATTGAGCCGTGTGACGTTCTTTTTAATTAAGGGACAAAATATGATCTCAAAGAAAGGTTTCAAAGTGATTTTTGCTGACACAATATTTTTAAAGTTATTGATGAAAATACTTATACAAAGTTTGATACAGATTTTCAAAGTTCTTTACGAAGCTCAATTTCGAGGACGAAATTTTTTAAAGGGGGGAGGATTGTTACGCCCCAACACTTATTTAAATGCTATTTATTTTGCTAACGATCATGGATTTTAATTTTTTAATATTTACAGGTTGTCCGATACTTGGACCGATACGTTCCTAGCATAAAATGAAAGATTTAAAAAGAAAAGATTTCAAAATAAATTACAAGGATCATTTTTAGAATTTATGAAAGTGATTTCGAAAAGTTCCGACGATTTTAATACGATAAAATTTCATTACAGAACACTTATACTGCAAAAATAATATTAAATTTTTATTTTAATATTATCGAAAATCCGTTCCGAGCATATCAAATATTTAACTCCAATAAGTCCGGAACAGGTCGGAAAATCGAATTTGGACATCGGGAAGGGGTCGAACCGGCTGAGCCAAGTTGACTGACATTTGCCGGTCACCGCCGGACACGCCGACTGACAACTGCCGATCACGGCCGACAGAAGCTTCGAGGCCACAATCCGGATAAGGATGTCCAGCTGTCCGGATAAGGTCTATCACGACCGACAGAAGCTTCTAGGACACTATCCGGATAAGGCTGTCCAGTTGTCCGGATAAGGTCGGTCACAACCGACAGAACCTTCTCGGCCAGCTGTCCGGATAAGGCCTCCAGCTGTCCTAGTAAGGTTGACTTTCAGCCGAATTTGGACTCCTATAAATATATGTATACGTATGTATTTACCAACAAATGATATACCATTTTGAAGCTGTGAATCTGTAATACCCGTAATTTTTGTTCCCCGGAAATTTTCTATTTTTGGCGGAAGTCTATTTTGACGACTTGCTTGGGACCGTTTCGTCATCCTGAGAATGATTAATTCTACACTTTTTGTCATCCGAGTTCGTTTCGGTATCGTTCTGTTGAATTCCGTGTTCTTTAGCGACTTTTCCACGTATGAGTTTGACTTTGTTAAATCACCATAAATTCTTGGAAGCTCCAAAAATTCTAAATCTTTGCAATATTATAGAGCATCGAGTTAGCTTTCCAATGGTTCAAACGGTGAGTCAATCGGAGTCCGGACGAGAGAGTTATGGTCGTTTTAGCTCACCCGCTCGTTATTGGCCGATCACTGCCGGCCGAACCTGGCCGTGTCGTCCGACACGCCCCGTGCCGTACTCGTCCGGAAATGCCGGAGTCTCTGCCTCAGGACCCGAACGTGTCGTCCGACACGGCCGTGCCGAACTCTTAGGATAAGCGAGAATCGTCGCCCACGCCCGGCCGTGTCGTGCAGCACGGTCGAGTCATGCCGAGTCACCGCTCGGACGGGTCAGCTGTCGGAAGGCCCTCCGCGCCGCGACCGTGTCAAGCGAGACACGGTCGAGTCCCTGTCGGCCAGGTGTGCGACACGGCCGTGCCGATCGGCACGGGCCGTGTCCGGCAGCATCAACCCCTATAACAGCCCCTGCAGACGTTTTCTTGCCATTTTTTCACCTTCTTCTTCTCCTCTTCCGCAGCTGGGCGTGTTCTAAGCTTGAAGCCATGTTGTTTAACAACATATCCATGGAGTCTTGGAGCTCATATCATCAATCATCCATCCTATAACATCCTTTGATCGAGCGAATCAGGTCAGATTTTCCAGAAATCTAATTTTGGGGATTTTGGGTATTTTGTTCGATTTCGTCCGTTTAATCCGATTTAACTTAGGATTGTGATGGATTGATGATTATTTAGATGTATTGTGTCAATTCCCTTGTTATCCCATGGTTGGATCGTATCGATTCGTTGTTTTGGTCGAGTTCTTGACCGACGCCTTGAAGGTGTCCGGTAAAATGTCATAGAGGGGTTTTCGGGCGTTCTTTGATTATTCTTCCCCGTATGATCGATGATTTATTGAATTTATGTTGTTAGGGTCGAATTCTTGTGAAGAACTCGAGTCGAAACCCTTCCGTTCGTTGTCTTCTTCGTGGTTCAAGCTTCCCGGTCGAACCGTGTTCTTCGGGATCTTCGGTAACGTTTATTAAGGCAAGTATACATTTATGATTGTATGTTCTCGACTTTGAAAGTATGAAATATTGATGGTATAATTATTTCTAGCCACTCCGGGACGGGCCTATGGTCCTCTGAGGGTTTCGTAGCCTCTGGTGCGATTCCATGGTTGATATGAACGAACCGTTTCTACGGCATTCATATGAAATAATGTTGGCATGTAATGAACGAACCGTTTTGACGGCATTCCTACATGTAACGGCGTATGATATGAACGAACCGTTTCTACGGCATTCACATACGTCTTGAGACTTTAGTCATTCCGGAATACTAGTCTTAAATTGATGAATTGACGGATATTGATGAATTGACGGATATTGATGAATTGACGGATTACATTTACTTTATTGTCGAGAAGTATTATGTTTCATACTGTTATACTTGCACTAGCTATTCGACGGCTAACCCCTTTATGGGGGAAATACGTTTCATGTATTTCAGGTTCCAGGAGAGCGGACAGACGGGTACCGGGTCGGCGTGAAGATGATGGGCAAGTGTGATTTCTTGGATTCCTCCATTCAGTGTTGTTGTACTGGAATGGATTTTTAAATACTCGAGTATTGTATTTCAGTTTCCTTGATGTTCCGGCCTGTGTTGCCGAGGTATTGATTTGTGAAGTGATGTATATGTTTTCGTTGGTTATGGTTTTGAATACCATTTGTATCGTCTTCCTTTCTTTTGTGTGTAGACCTTATCGGTCAAGTTTATAGTTCCGTGTATGTTTAGCCTTGTGGGTCCCACGGCGGGGCTCACGGCGCTGTAATATACCCTGAATAACTTGGGGGTGTTACAGAATATGGTATCAGAGCTTAGGTTTATGGATACCTAGGTTGTCGGTCTTTTGGGTCGATTGAGTCGGCATTTGCCCACAGTATCACTACTCTGCCATCATCACCGTGCGACCGGTACTTGTAAGTCCTCTCACTCTTCTCGTATTTTTTCTTAATCGTTTCGTTTATAGCTTGGTATTCTTGGGAATTGGTCACTTCGGGAATGTGCGATTTGGATTATACTTACGCACGTATGTGCCCTTCAGAATGTTGGCTGACAGTAGGAAGAATCGTGGCTGTGATCACGGACGTGAACTCTTTCTTGAGATTTTGTTAAATTGCTAATTACGATATTGGTGTGTAACGGTATTATGTTGAGACTTTGTTTAGGAGTCGCATGCTAGTATCACGGGAGATCTTCGACTTCCCTGACCTGTAAGTATGTTGTTCGGATTATTCGATAATTCTTGGTTATCTTGGTGATTTTGGATTTTCCGTTGAAATGTTGTTTGTACGAGTGATTGTAAGTTTCGAGGACGAAACTTATTTTTTAAGGGGGGTAGAGTGTAATGTTAGGAGTATGCCCTCGAATGCCACTCAGAGGATGTTGAGTGAGGGCATTGTACTTGTTATTATGTAAATCATCAATATAAGGCAATGGATGTTTCTTTATTTACTGGTAGTTACTGGCATTCCTAACTCGTAAATATACATGTAGAAACTAGTCCGTGTATTTGAGAGCAAAACGTTCCACTCCTTATTGGATAAGGGGGCCGACACTGGAAAGGTTTATAGCTCAAATACTTAATCGTTCGCAAGTCGATGAAACTTGACTGGGCGTTAAGTTTATGTGAAGACTTGTATGACGTGTTCTTTGACAAGGAGAGTGCCTGTCGAACACTAATGGTTAGTGGGAGCACACGTTATAGGTATGCTAATTGGATCAGTATACTCGAACCGACTCACCCTCAATTCGTCACACGGATTTCACTCCGGGACAGTCAATGACGGAATCGAAAGGTTGTGATAGGTATTCGTGAACCTTCGACTTGAGGATTTAGTAGGGATGTGCTTGTGACGTCAAGATTTTCATTAGAGTAGTTCGACCCTGTAAACCGGAAGGCGGGGGTCAACCTCGACGTGCATCTTGATGGGCAAGTAGCAGGTCCTACTGAATACCAAGATAGAATTCTTTCTCCTGTTAGTGAATGGGTTATATGTCCTATGCGGTTATTGGCAGATGAGATCATAAGTCTTTGGCCAAAGCATTGGAGCTAGCTGTATTAGATACACGAGAGCTCGATGATCTCGATTTGCATTAACACATGCATAGCATCAAGTACAGATAGGGTTTGACTAACCGTGACCCTATAACTTGATCGGGACATTTGAAAGAAGGGTTTATACGTTTACTGGTAAGCACGACAGAATGGTTCTTGAATGATCCCAATCATTCGTTCTCAGTTGGGGTACAGTGTAGGCCGCCAGGCTGGCTAGGTGGTGCTACTACTCTTTGGTTCCTCCCATTGCTGACTGAGACGGACCTACCGAGTCGCGCATTAGGATTGACGACGGAATGAATCGAGCTTAATCTCTCATTATAAAATTAGATATTGGATATCTAATTTTGGGACATTGGATGTCTAAATTGATTTATTGGATAAATTAATTTACGGCCAAATGAATTAAATATATTACTCGGTGATTAATTTAATTCATGAATATAATTATTTCTTGGAGAAATTAATTATGTTATTATGTATTTGATATGATTAATTAATTGGATTAATTAATCAATATAAATACATCGGAACGGAATCGGAGTTTATCTGTTTGGACTCACGGGAGTCCGAAACGGACCGAACTCGCCCGGCTCCTTCTAGATGGCCGCCCCTCTTTCCTTCCCTTTTCCTTGGTCATAGTCTGCACATGTTGGTGGAAGACTTATGTTCAATCAAGGGGACAAATATCACACCTTGGTGATATTGTCTAAAGTAGGATATCTTGGGGAGTTGAATAAGAATATAAGTGGAGACAAACTCTCACTTGCTACTACACAATTCCAGCCGTGAGCTTTGAAGAAGTGAGAGAGAAAATTATTTTTCTTAGTCTTCATCTTCATCTTCTTCTTCACTTTTATTCTTGAGTTTTCTTGGAGAAAATTCAAGATACATTAAGAGAGATATATTATACACTTAGAGTGTAATAACAAAAGCTTCACCACTTGATTCTAGCCGTAACCTTAGAGGTTAATCAAGTGTTGTTGTTCCGGTCGTTTTTCCGGCGCGTGGCAAGTAGAGACGCGGTGTTTTCGGCGTTGGATCGTTCAAGGGCTTGGAGCGGATTGAACTCGTAGAGATCAAACTAAAGCTTGGGGAATAGCTCAAGAGAAGGTTTCCATTTAATCAACGGACTTCGAGGGTTAGTTTCTTACGACTCTTGCTTTTCGTTTATATATTCGTATATACGTAGCTCGATCGATCCTCGTAGGGATTCGGATCGAATTAATTTTCGTTTTACCGCTTCCGCTGGGCCTTCGATTTAGGCACCGAATCCCAACAGTGGTATCGGAGCGTAGGTCTTGCGATCGTATATACGATATTGGCATTTGGAATGCTCGATTAGATGGTGAATGATTTGGAATCATTTTAGTCATAATCGTGGTATATGTTTTTCGTTCGTAATAATTGTATTTTTCGTAAGTTTATGTCTAAATATAAATCTTAAATTTTTGGGAAATATGATTTATATTGAAGATATGAAAGTCGGAAAATATTGATATTGGATATCCGGTCGAAAATCTAGCCCCGAATCGTCGTCGGACGACTTTTTGGACAAAAAGGGTAATTTGGCCGAGAGTGACTCGACCGTGTCCTGGGTGACACGGTCGTGTCCGCAAAGGTGGCCAAAGCACTGAAGACCCGACCGTGTCGAGACACGGGCGTGTACCGCGAAAGTGACTCGGCCGTGTCCTGGGTGACACGGTCGTGTCAGCGATCTGCCAAGTCATCGCCAGCGACCCGACCGTGTCTGGGTGACTCGGTCGTGTCTGGTCGGCATCTTCCGAGCGTGACTCGGCCAAGCCGTGCGTGATCGCCGGTAGGAGTGCCGAGGTGACTCGGTCATGCGCCGTTTTCCACGCCCTCGATTTTTCCGTGTAATCTTAAAAATTAATCTCCCGCATGTTAAATTGGATTTAATATGATTAAAATGATTTATGGTATTTCATTTTATAAGGGAAATTTGATTAATTGGAATATTTATGGTCGACCGAATTATTTTGAACGTTATTATATTACCAATTGTGTGAATCGATTGGATCGGTTCGTATTGTTGATTGGATCAATGTATCTCTACGCTTTCCATTTATATAGTATTTATTGAATGAATGCTTTTGAATGGGGATGTGGTTCGTGGACTTAGTTTTGAATCGTTCGTTTTATTCGATTGGGTTGTAAAGGCCGTTTTGAGCCTATTTATTTTACTAGAAAAATTTGTATCTAGGATGCAATTTTCAATGTAAAATTTATATGTAATGACGAAGACCGGAGGAAGATCCATTTCGAGAAGACGAAGATTCAAGACGAAGACTTGTAATTAGATTACGGAGTTTTTGTTTTCTAGGAACGGTCCATGAACCACATGTTGGTAGCAACTAGGTTGTGATTGGTTGTTTCATATTGTATGAATGCCACAAACGCGCTTAAACGATTAATGTGCAAAGTGTAACGTTAATCGCGATAATTCTCCCACAACAAATAATTAAGTTTATAAGGTTTCAAGGTTTTCCTTCCCTCCATCGAGTTTTCGAAATTGAAATCCAAACCGGATGTGCTATGCTTCCGAGTTATCGGGGTAGTCGTTCGGGAGGACGGATAAATTACCGGAGCGCATTGGATGCCTTCGGTTGGAGCAAATTTTATCCCTAGAAACCTGATAGGTTGCCGGATAAGATTCAATTGTGAAACTGATTTGCGTCGATGGTATAAACTTAACTTGTTCACGAACCATAGAAACCGTATAGGTTGAGGGGAGTGAACAAGGGGAAAAAGAAGATCGAATCATCCATTAGATGGGTTGGTGTTGGACACCACTTTATGAAAATTAATAGACTAGAAACCTGTTCGGTTGCCCTCTATTAAGATTTATAAAGAACTCGATCACCACTATGAAGTAGAGTGACGATACTTCCGGATTTCACATGGGAGTGTGTTATTCCGATAAAAATAGTGGGAGCTGGGTAACAAGAATAGAAAGGACCTTAATTCTATACTCAGATCATAATATAACAAGTCACTAATTAATCATATACTTAATGCGGACATAACTCAATATGACAATGAATCCACTCGCAATTCTACTCGAAAAGAACACCTTAATGGGACCTAACTTTGTGGATTGGCTCCGCAATCGATGATTGTCCTCGGTATAGAGGCCTTGGGATACGTCTTGGAGACGGACATTCCGGCACCTCTATGCGGACTCGAGCCAATCAGAAGAGATTGAAAACCACGAAAAGTGGGTTAAGGATGACGTGAAAATCCGTGCTTATATGATGGCTTCCATGTCTAATGAGCTTGAGAGCTCATGAGAAAATGACTTCGCTAGGCATTCTATCTCACTTAACCGAGCTTTATGGTGAGCACAGCAGAATCGCTAGATATGAGATATCCAAGCAACTGTTCGGTGCAAGGATGAAGGAAGGTGAGAAGGTTGGGGAACACGTCCTCAAAATGATATCCATGATCGAGAGATTGGAGGCTCTTGATTTTAAAATGGATACTTCTCTCCAAACCGACCTTATCCTACAGTCTCTCCCCGATTCCTTCTCACGGCTTGTTATGAACTTCAACCGCAATGAGATTGCATGTAATTTAGTGGGCTAATGAACAAACTTGTGACCGCTCGGTCTCGGATGAAGACTCCGCGGATGAAGGAGTGCGCTCTTGTGATTTCTTACGGACCTCGGAGGTCTAAGAATAAGAAGAAAAGACCAAGAAGCGGTGGACCACAAGCTAAGGACCTTAAGGGTAAGGGCAAGGCCCCAATGGTTCCGAAGAACAAGAAGAAAAGGATACTTGTCTCAAGTGCGGTGAGTGGGCCACCGGGCTAGAGACTGTCCGATTCTTCATGGCACTTGAGCACGTAACTTTTAGTTTTGGAAACAAATTGTTACGCTCTTTGTATTTTCTATTTCTGGATCGGATTCGTGCTAGTTCTCATATTTGTACCGTGAATCGTGATCTGGAACAAAGTAGGAAGCTTGGAGCCGAGAAGTTATGATCACGGTCGGAGCGGGCATAGTGTCGAGGCGACCGACATAGGATCACTTCTTTTGGGTTTAGAATCCGGCTTTGTTTTGACTTTAGAAGATGTACTTGTTTTGCCCAAGGGGCACAAAAACATTGTATCCATTCGGTTATGGACCGAAAAGGCTTTTCATTTTTCATTGGTGATGGTTCTGCAAAATTTATTTTAGAAATAAACTAGTGGGTACTGCTACATTGTTGAATGGATTGTATCATCTAAATCTCAAGAACAAAGTAGTTGTGAATACTATGACTAGAAAACGTGGTAGGGATGAAACCAATCAAGTTTTAAAATGGCATCTTAGACTTGGTCATGTTGGTCGGACCAAGGTTTACAAGATGGAAAAAGATGGACTTATGGGTCCATTGGGATCGGATCCCTTTCCTACTTGTGAATCTTGCCTTAAAGGCAAAATGACTAAGTCCCCTTCACAGGACTTTTGAAAGAGCCGCCGATAAATCGGGATTAATCCATACTGACGTTTGTGGTGCTTTGGAAGCAGCACGTGACGGATATCAATATTTCATTACGTTTACAGATGATCATACTAGGTATGGTTATGTATACCTAATGAAACATAAATCCGAGGCTTTTGAGAAATTCCAGGAATTCAAGGCCCTAGTCGAGAAACAAACTGGTAATCATATCAAAGCACTTCGTTCGGACCGAGGTGGCGAGTATATGAGTACGGAGTTTGACGAGTTCCTTAAGGAACATGGAATAGTTTCACAACTAACACCTCCAGGTACCCCTCAGTTAAATGGTGTGTCAGAAAGAAGGAACCGAACCCTGTTGAACATGGTCCGTTCCATGCTGGTCTATACTGACTTGCCGATTTACCTGTGGGGGTATGCACTCCTGACTGCCGCATATATCTTGAACAGATGTCCTTCCAAATCCATTCCTAAAACTCCACATGAGATGTGGGAGGGAAGGAAACCAAGTCTTAATCATATTAGGATTTGGGGATGTCCCGCCTATGTCAAGAAGACTAAGGTGGAAAAGTTGGAAGCTAGGTCTGCGAAGGGACGTTTCATTGGATTCCCGTCTGGGACGATGGGATATCTATTCTACATGCCCGAAGATCGAAGGATCATTGTTGCTTTACAAGCACATTTCCTGGAAGATGAGTTCATTCAGGAAGGCGGAGCAGGTAGAAGTATTTCTTTAGAAGAATACAATGAAACTCCTCGAGAGACACACTGCAAGAAACCGGAACCGAACTTTACAAACACAAGTACAACCACCTCGTAGGTCTAGTAGGGTGTCTCATTTACCTGAGAGGTATGGGCTTGTGCACTTGGAGGAGCTGGGTCTCCATGAGGTTCCAAGTGATATCCAAGAGACCGACCCAACGACCTATGACCAAGCGATGGTGGATGTAGACTCCGCGAAATGGCGTGAAGCTATGGAAGCTGAGATAGACTCGATGCATGTCAATCAGGTCTGGACTCTAGTAGACCGCCCCAAGGGCATAGTGCCTATTGGGAACAAGTGGATCTACAAGAGAAAGACTGATGGTGATGGCAAGGTTGACGCCTATAAGGCCAGGCTAGTGGCAAAGGGTTATACCTGAAGGAAGGGATCGATTACCACGATACCTTCTCGCCCGTAGCCATGATCAAGTCTATTCGCATGATGCTTGCTATAGCTGCCTACCACGATTATGAGATATGGCAAATGGACGTAAAGACGGCTTTCCTTAATGGATTCCTCGAGGAGGAAATCTATATGGAGCAGCCTAAAGGCTTTGTATCCGAAGTCGATATTCGAAAGTGTGCAAGCTTCAGCGTTCCATTTATGGATCAAGCAAGCGTCGCGTAGTTGGAATCTTCGTTTTGACGAGGCAACAAAGAGTTTGACTTCGTGCAAAATGAAGAGGAACCTTGTGTATACAAGAGGGTTAGTGGGAGCAAGATCGCATTCTTAGTACTATATGTAGATGACATTCTACTAATAGGAAATGATGTGGGAATGCTCAGTTCTGTGAAAGCTTGGCTTTCGAGGAATTTCTCCATGAAAGACTTAGGAGAAGCTACCTATATTCTTGGTATTCGACTCTACCGGGATAGAGCGAAGAGAACAATAGGTCTTTCCCAAGCCCTCTATATAGACAAAATCTTAAAGCGATTTAAGATGGATGATTCTAAAAGAGGGTTCCTACCGATGCGACATGGAATAAAACTCACCTTGAAGATGTGTCCTCAAAGTGAGGAACAACGAAAGGAAATGAGTAATATACCATATGCTTCGGCCGTGGGTAGCCTTATGTATGCTATGTTGTGTACAAGACCTGACATTGCGCATGCTGTAAGCGTGGTGAGTAGGTTTCAGGCAAACCCAGGTAGGGAACATTGGACTGCCGTAAAGAACGTTCTCAAGTACTTGAGAAGGACTAGAGATATGGTTCTGATGTATGGTGGTGGAGAATTGGATGTGGTGGGATTCACTGATTCGGACTTCCAAGGACTGAAGGACGACTCGATGTCCACTTCTGGCTACATATTTACTCTTAATGGAGGAGCAGTATCTTGGCGTAGTGCCAAGCAAAGCGCGATTCCGATTCCACTGTCAGCCGAGTATCAAGCGGCCTCGGAGGCTTCAAGGAAGGGTTACGGATTAAGAAGTTTCGGAGAACTTCAAGTGATACCATGTCTTTGAGCCGATTCGGCATCTTTGCGACAACGACGGAGTCAGCGCAGCCAAGGAGCCGAGGTTTCACAACAAGACCAAACATATTGAGAGAAAGTATCATCTCGTAAGAGAATTTGTTCGCAAGGGATACATTGTCTTTGCCAGAGTAGACTCGGCCGACAACGTCGCCGATCCACTGACCAAGCCACTTTCTCGGACTAGCTTGGAGCGTCATCGGAGAATATGGGTATTAGATACCATAGTGTGTGGCATTGAGTGCAAGTGGGAGATTGTTAGGAGTATGCCCTCGAATGCCACTCGGAGGATGTTGAGTGAGGGCATTGTACTTGTTATTATGTAAATCATCAATATAAGGCAATGGATGTTTCTTTATTTCTTGGTAGTTCTTGGCATTCCTAACTCGTAGATATACATGTAGAAACTAGTCCGTGTATTTGAGAGCAAAACGTTCCACTCCTTATTGGATAAGGGGGCGGCCTTTGGAAAGGTTTATAGCTCAAATACTTAATCGTTCGCAAGTCGATGAAACTTGGTAGGCGTTAAGTTTATGTGAAGACTTGTATGACGTGTTTTTTGACATGGAGAGTACCTGTCGAACACTAATGGTTAGTGGGAGCACACGTTATAGGTATGCTAATTGGATTAGTATACTCGAACTGACTCACCCTCAATTCGTCACAGATTTCACTCCGGGACAGTCAATGACGGAATCGAAAGGTTGTGATAGGTATTCGTGAACCTTCGACTTGAGGATTTAGTAGGGATGTGCTTGTGACGTCAAGATTTTCATTAGAGTACTTCGACCACCTTAACCGGAAGGCGGGGGTCAACCTCGACGTGCATCTTGATGGGCAAGTAGCAGGTCCTACTGAATACCAAGATAGAATTCTTTCTCCTGTTAGTGAATGGGTTATATGTCCTATGCGGTTATTGGCAGATGAGATCATAAGTCTTTGGCCAAAGCATTGGAGCTAGATGTATTAGATACACGAGAGCTCGATGATCTCGATTTGCATTAACACATGCATAGCGTCAAGTACAGATAGGGTTTGACTAACCGTGACCCTATAACTTGATCGGGACATTTGAAAGAAGGGTTTATACGTTTACTGGTATTCACGACAGAATGGTTCTTGAATGATCCCAATCATTCGTTCTCAGTTGGGGTACAGTGTAGGCCGCCAGGCTGGCTAGGTGGTGCTACTACTCTTTGGTTCCTCCCATTGCTGACTGAGACGGACCTACCGAGTCGCGCATTAGGATTGACGACGGAATGAATCGAGCTTAATCTCTCATTATAAAATTAGATATTGGATATCTAATTTTGGGACATTGGATGTCTAAATTGATTTATTGGATAAATTAATTTACGGCCAAATGAATTAAATATATTACTCGGTGATTAATTTAATTCATGAATATAATTATTTCTTGGAGAAATTAATTATGTTATTATGTATTTGATATGATTAATTAATTGGATTAATTAATCAATATAAATACATCGGAACGGAATCGGAGTTTATCTGTTTGGACTCACGGGAGTCCGAAACGGACCGAACTCGCCCGGCTCCTTCTAGATGGCCACCCCTCTTTCCTTCCCTTTTCCTTGGTCATAGTCTCCACATGTTGGTGGAAGACTTATGTTCAATCAAGGGGACAAATATCACACCTTGGTGATATTGTCTAAAGTAGGATATCTTGGGGAGTTGAATAAGAATATAAGTGGAGACAAACTCTCACTTGCTACTACACAATTCCAGCCGTGAGCTTTGAAGAAGTGAGAGAGAAAATTATTTTTCTTAGTCTTCATCTTCATCTTCTTCTTCACTTTTATTCTTGAGTTTTCTTGGAGAAAATTCAAGATACATTAAGAGAGATATATTATACACTTAGAGTGTAATAACAAAGCTTCACCACTTGATTCTAGCCGTAACCTTAGAGGTTAATCAAGTGTTGTTGTTCGATCGTTTTTCCGGCGCGTGGCAAGTAGAGACGCGGTGTTTTCGGCGTTGGATCGTTCAAGGGCTTGGAGCGGATTGAACTCGTAGAGATCAAACTAAAGCTTGGGGAATAGCTCAAGAGAAGGTTTCCATTTAATCAACGGACTTCGAGGGTTAGTTTCTTACGACTCTTGCTTTTCGTTTATATATTCGTATATACGTAGCTCGATCGATCCTCGTAGGGATTCGGATCGAATTAATTTTCGTTTTACCGCTTCCGCTGGGCCTTCGATTTAGGCACCGAATCCCAACATGTAATACCCCGATTTTTCGGATATATTTTTTTCGTTTATATATTGGATATCGTGGATGGTTAATTATGCTCGAGGACGTTGTGAACGTTTGAAAATGTTATTGAATTGAGTATATGTATTGATTTTGCCGTATGCTCGTATTTGGTATGTCATGACTTTGGACAGGAATTGTTGAAATTGGCTAAGTATGGAATTATTACGTACGTTAATAAGGTGAGATTACGTACGTAAGATTGGCATGGTTACGTACGTTAAGGCTAAGGTATTACGTACGTAACGAAGGCATCGGACAGAACCGAGTCCTGGTCGGCAGGTGGGACCCTGTTTCGGCAACTTTCGGCGGAGGATGTTGACGGGTGAGTCAACGTACGTGTTACGTACGCTATACAGGACGTGTTACGTATGTAACACAATCATTGTGCTGTAGCAAGTCAACTGGTATATTACGTACGTTATATGGTATGGGTTACGTACGTAATGGACTGCACGGAATGAGACAGTGAGTTAGTTACGTACGTTATGGATATTGGATTACGTACGTTAAAGTTGTTACGTACGTTAAGAAAGGACACTTACGTACGCAATGAGAGTGCAATTTATATATTGAAGTGTTGCCTTTCATTTCTCTCACGATCCTTTGAGATATTTCTCTCCAAAACTCGTCCCTCTTCACTTTTAAGAGTGTTCTAAACACTTTTAACATGATTGTGAGCTTGGAATCACGGAATTAGAGCTTGGTTATGGAACTATTGTTGATTCTTGAAGTGATTTCTTGTGTTATCCATATTCTATGAGGTTTATGTCGAAGGAAGATAATGATATGCTTTGAATATGTTGATTATGATTATGGAATCATAGAGATCTTGATGTTCTTGAGGCCATATGATGACTATGATGATTTAATGATTCTTGGAATGGAGTTCAATTATTCTTTCTTCGTGGTTCGTCCATACAAGGTAATCCTCGTATCCCTTTGATAGTGGCTCATTTTTTTTCTTTTTGGATTACTACTTGGGAGGGAGTATGTTGGGAATCGTATATTTTGATGTTCGTCTTATTTCAATGAAAATGCATAAATTGGACTGTACTTTTATCCGCTGCGTGAGTATTTTTGAAATGGATTTTGGTATTTTGCCAACTGAAATTTTATTTTGTAAAACCGATTCCCTAAACTGAGTTTTTGGCATTTTAACCTTGATCGTTTTGACGGTATTTGGAAAATGATTTTTTTTAGTATTTGAAAAATATTACCGTCATCGGTCTTTTTAGCATTTTTGGAACGACGTGGAAATTGTGCTTAGCCTGGTAAATCCTTGTGAGAAGGGTTTACGGCGTGTAATATTCCTGGAGGATGCAGGTGTTACAATTATGGTATCATGTGATAATGTTATACGAGATTTATTGGAATTGTAATAAGAGATTTCGGATGTTGATATGATTATTGAGATCTTCTTCATATGACGATAAGGGTTTTGTTGTGATTCTTGAGGTTGTATGAATGACATGATGAAGAAAATGGTAACATGGAGATATATACCTCGGATATGTTGTTCTGAACGTGATTTCGGATATTTCATGTTCTTGCAGAACTCTTGAATTATCCGAGGTGATGAAAATTTTTTAAGAAGTGTTGATGTTTTGAATATGAATATGGAATATTCATATCTAGAGCTAAACTATGTGTTGAAAATAATATTCGTATAGGAAATACGAATGTGATTATGAGCTTGATGAGACTAATATTCATCTCTGAATTTGGAAGCCCATACGTATGGAGCAAATATTCAAATCGAATGATTGGATTGTTTGATAACCTTTTTAATATGATTATCTATTGTTTTGAACCAATGATGATTCGAATTGATGACGGTTATAAGTAAATTTTAACGAAGGATTTTCGAGAAGGGAACCTTGTCAATTCGTATTTAAGAATTGAGTTTGGAACATTTAGACCCTTATTATTGGTCCGAATTGGTTGCTGATATGATCATCATATTTCGACTCGTATTGTGGACAGGATTTGTAAGTGTCTGAGTTGGATTATTCAGACTGTGATTAGTCGAGATATGGTAAAACGATTGAGTTCGTGGTTTGGTGGTATTGATATTGGTCGTCATCGAACCGGTTGATTATCAATCCTTCGTTTTACAATAAGGTATGATGTTTGATCGTGAATTATGACTGTTGTGTTGCGGTTAAGGTTGAAGGGTTCGTAGATTAACTTGGTCGAGACTGAGGGAATTCGTAAGACGAAATCAACTGAATTGGTAACAGTACGTTGTATTGATATCGAGACAAGTTTTATACTCGTACTAATCCATGAGACTAATGTTATCGTGTAGGCGTACGATTGTGTGTATCATTTTGGGACTTGGCCTATTTATGATTGTATTGATGTCAAGGGATTGGTTGACACGACGCCGTCGGCAAATTATGCCAAATGTTACTGTTGTTTGTAAATGGCCGGTTCAAGGCATTACGATACTTGTTGGTAAAGTTGCTATCGATAGCCGGTTCGCGGTATCGATGTATCGATTATTATTATTCGCGATTAATGTCGTTCTGAGACATCGTTGAATCTTTGTCATCGAATTGGATCTGTTGCTATGATGTTGCGTTAACCGATTGGGGACATTTGATATATCCTTTTGTCGTCTCCATTTTGGTGGTCGGTTTAAGACACCGGGACATCTATTCTATCGTATCATTGATTATTGATTGACCGTTCTAGGGTAATCGAGGTATTGAAATGGGATTATCAAAGATAATTCCCATCCGTTGTCGAAGATACTCTCATCCGTTGTATCGTTGTTATCGATTGGCCATTCTACGGTAATCGAAGTATTGAATTGGGATTATCAACGATAATTCCCATCCGTTGAATTATTATTGTCGTGTTGACCGATTCAAGGAAGCACACTATTATTCTTGTGAACTCGGTAATTTTGTAATCGTTGAAGGTTGAGGATTTTCCCGAACTGTTGTGTTGTGATCGTTGTTCGTGTTAATCGGTCCTTAGGGAATTCTGATCCCAGGATGGTTGTTTTGAATATCGTTGGTCATGTCGATCTTTCATTATTCGTGTGTCATCGTTCACTTGGTGAGTCGTATGATCCGTATTGGATGTTTTATCCCTTGAGTTTCGTTGTCATGTTGTATCGTGGCATATCCGAATCATGTCTCGTGCCGATTGGTTATGTGTAAGATTTTTAGCCAGCACCCGATGGTCATGCGTGGATATTTCCGCATTGGATCGTGTGCACACGAGACGTAGTTCTTGAGGCTAATTAGGTACATTGTCACACGTATATTCGGATTCCGTATACGGGGTGGACATGTGCACGAACACATTCGGATCGGGCGTCTTGTGATGTCCCTCTTGAGCTTTATTGATTGATCGCTCATAGTCCATGTTGTATCGATATGTCCGACGATTTGCGATCGTTGTTCATACGCCGAGGGGTATGTCCGATCGAGTTTGCTTCTTTGAGATCTCAGATTGTGATGATTTGACTTTGGGTCATTCGGCTTTCGTGCCATTGTGATGTATCGGTATTTCCGCTGGAGCCTTCGGGCATTGTGAATTCGTATCTTTTCGGCATTGGTTTGGTTTACCTTCTGCAATGTATTGTTATGTTCTATATTGATGATTCGCCGTTTGGGCGTATGTTTCGGTTCTTGTGCATCTCGTTGAGTTTTCCTGGCGAAATATTTCTTCCCCCTACCTGTTTTAAGTTTCGGGACGAAACTTCTTTTAAGGAGGGTAGAATGTAATACCCGTAATTTTTGTTCCTCGGAAATTTTCTATTTTTGGCGAAAGTCTATTTTGACGACTTGCTTGGGACCGTTTCGTCATCCTGAGAATGATTAATTCTACACTTTTTGTCATCCGAGTCGTTTCGGTATCGTTCTGTTGAATTCCGTGTTCTTTAGCGACTTTTCCACGTATGAGTTCGACTTTGTTAAATCACCATAAATTCTTGGAAGCTCCAAAAATTCTAAATCTTTTCAATATTATAGAGCACCAAGTTAGCTTTCCAATGGTTCAAACGGTGAGTCAATCGGAGTCCGGACGAGAGAGTTATGGTCGTTTTAGCTCACCCGCTCGTTATTGGCCGATCACTGCCGGCCGAACCCGGCCGTGTCGTCCGACACGGCCCGTGCCGTACTCGTCCGGAAATGCCGGAGTCTCGCCTCAGACCCGACCGTCGCCCGACACGGCCCGTGCCGAACTCTTCCGGATAAGCGAGAATCGTCGCCCGGCCGCCCGACCGTGTCGTGCCCGCACGGCCGAGTCATGCCGAGTCACCGCTTGACGGGTCATCGTCGGAAGGCCCTCGCGCGCGACCGTGTCAAGCGGGACACGGTCGAGTCCTGTCGGCCAGCGGTGCGACACGACCGTGCCGATCGGCACGGGCCGTGTCCGGCAGCCAACCCCTATAACAGCCCCGCAGACGCGTTTTCTTGCCATTTTTCACCTTCTTCTTCTCCTCTTCCGCACCGGGCGTGTTCTAAGCTTGAAGCCATGTTGTTTAACAACATATCCATGGAGTCTTGGAGCTCATATCATCAATCATCCATCCTATAACATCCTTTGATCGAGCGAATCAGTCGATTTTCCGTAAATCTAATTTTGGGGATTTTGGGTATTTTGTTCGATTTCGTCCGTTTAATCCGATTTAACTTAGGATTGTGATGGATTGATGATTATTTAGATGTATTGTATCATTTCCCTTGTTATCCCATGGTTGGATCGTATCGATTCGTTGTTTTGGTCGAGTTCTTGACCGACGCCTTGAAGGTGTCCAGAAATGTCATAGAGGGTTTTCGGGCGTTCTTCGATTATTCTTCCCGTATGATCGATGATTTATTGAATTTATGTTGTTAGGGTCGAATTCTTGTGAAGAACTCGAGTGAAACCCTTCCGCTCGTTGTCTTCTTCGTGGTTCAAGCTTCCCTTGCCGAACCGTGTTCTTCGGGATCTTCGGTAATGTTTATTAAGGCAAGTATACATTTATGATTGTACGTTCTCGACTTTGAAAGTATGAAATATTGATGGTATGATTATTTCTAGCCACTCCGGGACGGGCCTATGGTCCTCTGAGGATTTCGTAGCCTCTGGTGCGATTCCATGGTTGATATGAACGAACCGTTTCTACGGCATTCATATGAAATAATGTTGGCATGTAATGAACGAACCGTTTTGACGGCATTCCTACATGTAACGGCGTATGATATGAACGAACCGTTTCTACGGCATTCACATACGTCTTGAGACTTTAGTCATTCCGGAATACTAGTCTTAAATTGATGAATTGACGGATATTGATGACTTGACGGATATTGATGAATTGACGGATTACATTTACTTTATTGTCGAGAAGTATTATGTTTCATACTGTTATACTTGCACTAGCTATTCGACGGCTAACCCCTTTATGGGGGAAATACGTTTCATGTATTTCAGGTTCCAGGAGAGCGGATGACAGACGGGTACCGGCCTGCGTGAAGATGATGGGCAAGTGTGATATCGTATCTTGTCTCTGTTATTTTCGATTCCTCCATTCGGTGTTGTTGTACTGGAATGGATTTTTAAATACTCGAGTATTGTATTTCAGTTTCCTTGATGTTCCGGCCTGTGTTGCCGAGGTATTGATTTGTGAAGTGATGTATATGTTTTCGTTGGTTATGGTTTTGAATACCATTTGTATCGTCTTCCTTTCTTTTGTGTGTAGACCTTATCGGTCAAGTTTATAGTTCCGCGTATGTTTAGCCTTGTGGGTCCCACGGCGGGGCTCACGGCGCTGTAATATACCCTGAATAACTTGGGGGTGTTACAGAATCCCTACTTTAAGACGCCTGTAACACATTTCACTTCTAAAAATTATAAAGGCCTCAAATATCCCAGTCAAACAGATAGCTCAAATCTGACACTTTTTCAAAGGTGTTTGATAAAAGCCCTCAAAGAGATTTCAGATTTTACATCAAGAATTTATGGCCGGAAATATGAAAAAGTATTTTCAAGTGCTAGGGGCAGCGTATTCGGGATCCAAGAAAGACAACCAAGCCAAATTCAAAGGAAGATATTTCAAGATTTCAGCAAACGATGTGAGGTTATACTGTTTTAATATGTTACGGTCATCGTTGTGTCGTGTAACATGACGACCCGTGAGGGGTTGAAAGAATGAAAGAAATCCGAGACGAGTCTCACACAAATAAGAATGTTTTATGTGCATTACACAACATGATTTTGACGATTTATAAGGGTTTAATCTCACTGAGTATGCTCGCGTACTCACACCTCATCATTTATATTTTTCAGGCTAAGGAATCGATGAACAGGACAAGCAGAAGATGAATACATACTCCCAACACGATAAAGTTCTAAATAATAAAAGATGTTGTCGCCGTAATTATTATTATTTTTACGAAATACTTGATGTTCTTCAACGAATATAATTTCAACGGAATATGTCCGAATATTTGATTTCCCATATTTTTGTAAAACTGTACTGATGGTTGAATAAATGAGTTTTATTGAAGAAACGTAATTTCAACGGACTATGTCCGAATAATTGATTTCCCATGTTTTTGTAAAACTGTACTGGTGTTTGAATAAATGAGTTTTATTGAAGATTTACTGACTATAGTGCTTCCGCAAATACTCCGAATTTATATAAAAAATTTTAAAAAAAAAATTGAGCCGTGTAACGTTCTTTTTAATTAAGAAAGCCAGGGCGTTACATTAATAGTCCATTAAAACTTTTAACATGTCATCCCTTTGTCATGCTATATCATATTTGAACTAAGTCATGGAGTATGTCATACTTATTTATATTCAAATGGTTTCTCGATCTTAAGTAGACTGATTGAATCAAAGGACTCTTCATTTGAGCATGGCCATGCATTTCCTTCGGTCCTACTTATCGAGGGGCCCAGCATATATCTATCTCAATAAAGAGAGGGATAAATCCCCATCTTGATTATTCATTGCCCTCTACATGACTCCCACTAATCCTGATCGCTAACCTTTATGATCACCATGTTTCAGATGATGTTGGATTATTTCAAGGCATAGCAGTTATCATGTTGGACTCTATGATAATCTCAGGTTCAAGGATTTATTGACATACTTTTATATTGAGATTCACTTATGACATTTCCATGCAGTTATTTCAATGCAGGTCTGTCCAGTATTAGTTCTCCAACCAATATCCATGAGATTGATCTGTACCATATGCATAATCATCCGATGATTATCAATCAAACTTATACTAGTATATTAATCACTTGAGTCTCTACTCAACGCGATTGTACCAGGGACATTTGAATAATCTTATTATTCATGAATAACTATTATTCGATTATTATAATATTAAAACATGCACATATTATAAATCTAGGCACATCGAATGTCCTAGGGCACTATTCCCATCAATCTCCCACTTGCACTAGGACCATTCATTCATGACTTTTAGTCCTATCGCTCTAGCATACTTTCCTTGTGAGAGAGGCTTGGTAAGTGGATTTGCAACATTCTCTTCCGTTGATACTTTGCATGTTGTAATATCTCCTCGTCTGACGATCTCTCTGACTAGGTGATATTTTCTGATTATATGTTTGGAATAATGATGAGACCTAGTCTCTTTAGCTTGTGCAATAGCACCATTATTGTCACAATAAAGGCTTGGGACCCTGGATGGTCGGTACCACTCCTAGTTCGGTAACGAACTTCTTGATCTATACGGCTTCCTTAGATGCATCCGATGCTGCCAGGTACTCAGCTTCTGTAATAGAATCAGCAACCGTGCTTTGCTTGGAACTCTTCTATTGCAACCCAAAATATTATCCGGAGATAGATATTGCTGGAATGGATGGATAGCAAACAAATGCGAGAACACTTCCGTGGGAAAAGTAAATAACACAAGATTTGCCGGGGTTGTTAGTCCCGGGCTTGAATGCTCTCGCGAGATATTATTAATACCAATATTCGGGGATACAAGTATTAATGTAAGAATACAGTTACAATGAGTGTAAAGATTCTTGTTATCTTAGCTAGTGAGCGTGTAGATTGCCGGAAGAACCAGATATGATGCTCTGTGAGTTCTTGTAACAACGGAGATGAACAGTGGCAGCGGTGAGAGATCGACAGTCTCTCACGGCGTATCTTAGCAGTATGCTCGAGCTCCTGGGCTTATGAATCTCTTGGAATCTGCCTTGTGGAGACTTCTTGCCTCTGCCGATCGTCTTCTGGATGAGAGATTCTGAGAGAGAAATTCTGAGATAGATTCCGGCGAGAAAGGTGGGAGATTGATGGTATGTATGTTCTTCTGTATTTCTGTAAATGAATTCGGAATATAAGTGAATGAATTGGGAACCGAAAGCGGAACCTTTTTCCAGTAGGAGGAGGTTCTCTATTTATAGGACTTGGATATGTCGGGCGATCACCTTTGCTGTATTATAATAATCGGGCGATCGTTTTTTAGCACATGGGCTTGTTCCCTTAAAGTCTACGGCTGCTGCTGGCAGCCAGCTGTACGGTCCAATGGGGAGCCTACACGCATCCTGAGTCGCTGTCACGGGCGGTCCCACTTCGTAACTTTCGGCGGACCTATCAGTAGGTGAGGTAGGTGACAGGCTGGGGTCAAAGGTCTTGTCTGTCAGCGCCTTTTGTGGATCTGCACGTGGGTGATGTTCTGAGATCCAGTCTTCGATGACTTTGCCGGGCGATCGTCTCTGTTCGAGGCGTAGATCGGTTGTCCTTAGTCGGACACTAGAGTCGATCGCCAGATGCCAAAGGGCGATCGCCTTGAGAGTCGATTGCTAGGTACCTGACGGTGGTCTGATATCTTCGATTAGGCGAGCTAGCCATAGTTTGGCTGGTGTGGACTCGGTCGCTCGGCCTTGGAGTCGTTCGCCTGTCGAGTCGAATAAATCTCGATACAACAATTGCCCCCCAGCTCGCTCCTATGTTGGAAACGTGGGGTGAGGTGGTTCTGCTGGCGATTGCTGAACTTTCGACGAGCGACTCTGTGTTTTACTGAACTGGCGATCGTCTTTGAGCTGATAGAAACTGAATTTGGACAACCTGGTTGTCCGCTAAACTGCGCGGGAAATGGAAATGGGCGTGGATAAGTCTCCCCGCACGTGTCGGGCTTCTGTTGGAGGATATCAACGGTGATTAATGACTCCTCGACTGACGCGTCCTTGAAAAGACGCGTACGCGGGTCTCGAGGGAGTCAATAAATGCGACGGCTGCACTTCCGAGCCCTGAGATTCTTCTTAATTCCACAGGAGTCCTTTTCGCCTCCTATAAAAGGACGTGAGGATGTAGCGTCAAAACTCTTACGCGCTTCATCACTGGAGAAAGAAGGACTTTGCTGAAGTACGCTTCTGAGAGATTCGACTGCCGATCGTCGATCAATTTCATCTTTGGGTAAGAAAAATTCCTTTTCTCCTTTCTTTCTTTGAGAATGGCTGGAACGTCATCATCACATGGAGTGGGTACCAGTTCCGCCGCCGGGACATCGACTGTCCGAGGAGGACCTTCTTCTGACTTCCACCTGGAGACGGCCGCTGAGGCTATTCGGGCCGAAATTGACCCTGCCGAAATAGAGGCTTTATTTAATGAAGCCGACGTCGCTAAGGAGGCGGCCGCTGAAGACAGACGATCGCAGATGGAGAGAGATCTGGCGATTAGGGCCCACTGGGAGCAGCATAGCGCTCTCGGCCGGGCCTATCTGGCTTTTGCTGAGATTATGGAGAAGTTGGCCGGTCCGTCTCCAAGATTCGATTTCCGGGATTACTCGATCGCCTACCCTTATCAGCTTGCCAAACGGTCGCAGTACCGGGCTGCGCAGCGATCTTCGTGGTCGCTTGGCCAAATCCGGAGTTCGGCGACCAGGAAAGATCTGGCCGTCTGGAGGACGAGGTTCCACGTTCCTTCAGATGTGGAAATATTTGCGCCGGCGGAGAATGAGCGTGCCGATCAACCCCCGATGGGTATGGTCGCCGTGAATGAAGTGATTATGGAGGCCGGGCTACGGTTCCCTCTATATTATGCTGTCTCCCACCTGCTAGCCGCTTGGAACGTGGCGCCCCTTCAGCTGACGCCGAACGCTTGGCTCCAGATAATCTGCAGTCTCACCCTCTTCGGCGGTCACTGCCTGTACCACCTCCCATCGCCGTCGGAGATGAACCATTTGTTCAAGCTGACAGCTGAGAAAGGGTCGGTCGGAGGTCACCATATTCAAGGCCGATCTCGTCGGGTAATCCTTGGAGTCCCGAATAAGGTGCGGGGCGACCCGACGAAGTGGTTCTGGGTCGCCGGCGCGTGGAGGGCTTCTGCGAGCGACAATCCTTCGGGCGAGCTGGAGATCCCCACTGAGTTTCAGGAGAGGAATCCCGGTAAGGGTTTAGACTCTCCCTTTGTTCGGATGTGTTCTGAACTGATCTAATTTGATTTCGGTTTTGCAGGTTTTCATATCCCGGCGATCGAGGAGCTACCCTTTGACTTCCTGGTTGTCTGGGAGTAGATACGGAGCTTGTCGGGCGACGACCTTGATTCTAGCCAGATCAATAAGGAGATTCGTTGGTTGTCGGCTCGGCTATTCCGTTTCCCGAGACATCTCTCGGTACCAGGTATGAGTTTCTGCGACCTTCACTTTCTAGGCGATCGCCTTACTTGAGGAAAAATATCTAACTATTGATCGATCGTCTTAACTATAGAGGTTCGGTTTCCTCGCTTTTTGGAGCCCCCACCGGAGATCGCAATGTCGAATCCTGGAGTTCTGGGCCGTCTTCGCCACAAGAAGTCATCTCGGGCCCCACCTGTTGCGCTGCCAATTATTCCGGAGGTGGAGCCTCGCGTGGAGCCGATCGTGGCTAAGGAGGGAGTTCCGGAGGAGGGGCTTCGAACGAATCGCAAAAGGCCGAGGCCGGAAGAAACTCCGGTTCCTGCCCCCGCCAATGAGGTGCCGATCGCCGCGCCTCCGATCACCGTTCTCTCTCCGGAGAATGAGCCGCCCTCTGCGGCTTTTATGCGAGAGATGGCGATCGCTGACGCTGAGACTCCTCGAGGGAAACCGTACTTCGGTCGCGACCCCGAGAGGGCTGAGAGGTAGACTTTGCTTGCTGAGTTGAAACTACACATTTGCGTAGAAGTTGTGTTAACTTTTTGTGTTGATGCAGGATCCGTCGCACAGATCCATCTTGCCCGCCGATGGTGCTGGATTTCTTAGCGAGCCGATCTCCTCGCCAGTCCTGTGACATCCCGCAATACGTCAGCCGGGCCGCTTCTGCTCTACCGAAGGCCTGGACGACCGATCTAGATGTGATCACTCGTCAGTGATTGGGGAGTACGATGCAGGCTGTTCTCGCCCTTTCTCTCCAGACGGTGACCATGGCTGTCCAGGTTGCGCAGGAGTTTGAGGGGCGACCTTCCACTATTCGCCTGCAGGCGGATCTCGAGGCAGCTCAGAAAGAGAACGCCGAGTTCGCCGACAAGATCGCAACAATGGAGAAGGACTCTTTGGAGGCAGCCAAGCGGGCGAGCCAAGAGCTTGAGCTGGCGAGGAAGGATGCCGAGATGTCTCGGTTGGCGGTTGACTGATTCCGGATAGGATGACGAATGCCGTCCGGGCGCAGAAGGTTGCTGAGGCGGAGGCCGATCGTCAGAAGGTGACGATCGCTCGGTTGACTAGCGAGCTGGCGGAGTAGAGGGAGAAGATAGCTGCGAGGGAGGCCGAGCTCCAAGGGTCGCAACAGGCGATGGCGGAGCTGAAAGGGGAGGTAGAGGCGACCAAGGCCAATCCCTTCCTTAACTTGGAGTTTGTCAGCGAGTTTGCCTATTATATGGCGGTCGCTGACTCGATCCGAGCTGCCAAGAAGGGAGGGCTGGAGGTCGGTCCTCTTGCTGAGGATTTCAAGGCGTATGCGCTGGAGCATCCTCTCCATCCTGTTTTTTCCTTGCCAATTTTGGATCTCTCGGAGCTTGGCGTGGATCTGAGCTGGTATCCGACTCCGGCGAACCTCATTCATCCTGACGCTCCGGAGGACGGGGAGGCCGCTCCGGAAACTGGGGAAGGGTCGCAGGTCGAGCCGGCGGCTGAAGGCGAAGGCCAGGCGGGGGCCTGAGGCTCTTCACTCTTGCTTGCTTGTTTTAGCTTTTTGTCTCGTAGTTTTGTAGTTTTCTCTTTGTAGCATTTTGGCCTTCGGGCGACCATGTATTTTGATCCTTCAAGCAATGAAATGAATGTTTGATTTTCTGACTTATCACTTGAATGATTGCTATTTTTGAGTCTTTGTTTGACTTTGTACAAATGTATGAGGAGAGATCGTTGCGAGGGTAGTTCCAAATGAATTGATAAACTCATAAAGATAACTTTTACAACAAATTCGATCACTGCACAACATCTGAAAAATGGCGATCTCCGTATGTGGTTGAATAGGGATGATCGTCGTTTAGGTAGTCCGCACTCTTCCCCCTTATTTTTATTCACTTAGTGAAAGTAAGGGGATGAAAATAATTCATTGTGTGAGCGGTCTTCAACTTTGTCGAATCCTCGAGGACGGTCGTCCGTCTTGAGGAACCGTGCACGATCGCGGAGTTCGATGGACCGACTCCATGATCATGTCTTGTGCGCGAATGACATTGTTTGTCTCGTGACTCATTTTATTGTGAGGGTCCTCCGTTAGGCTGCGCCTCGTCTCGTATTTAAACGAAGGGCGTGCGGTCTTGGTCTGGAGGAGTCCTTGAGCGGAGCGTCGTCGGATTAATCAACTCCACTTCCGCGGCTTGATAGCTCTGCTTCCACCTCGGCCCGCCATGAAGATGGCAAACCTCGACGGTGTACATTGATACGGGGTTAGTGACGCGTCACATTGTCCGGGTTCACCATGTTAAATGATGAACCTTTGAGGGCGGGCGATCATGTCCACTGATTAGTTTTGGAGGGCCCTCAGACTACGCCGGCCTCGTATTTAAACGAAGGGTGGGCGATCTTGGCCCAAAGGGACCTTGCATGGCCTAAGCAGTCGGTTCCATCGACCACCAGGACCATGGCTGCACCCTTCTACCTCGGATCGTCATGTAGATGCGGACCTTCGACGGTGTACGTTGTGCGGGGGAGGAGATCTCGTGCCTTAGTCCATCACGTTAGATGGTGAACTGTAGATGGCGAGCGAGTCCTCCAGTTTCTTAAATGAGGAGGGAGATTGGGGAGAGACTTCCGAGGTTCCCTTCTCTTGAATGAAGCATGTGGAGACTGTCGCCGAGGTTGATCTGGGAGTCGGCTCGTATGAGCTTCCCAACCTGCTTGTGTTCGACTCGGACGATCGTGTATAGAGATTGGTAGGGGCTTCGGCTATGCCGATAAGCTGTCCAACTTGCCCTCCTCGAACAATCTCCAGAGCTGTCTGAGGAGGTCGCGGCATTGGTTGGTGCTGTGGCCGGGACTCTTATGATAGGCACAATATTGATTGTTGTCCAGGTGACAGTGGTCCCTTATCGCCTTTGGCTTGTTTAGCGGTTCATGCCCCTTGATGGCATAGAAAATGTGGGCCGGAGTTCGGTTGAACGTATGGAGGAGATGGGCTTCCATGTCCTCGAAGGCCTTGAGATCTCCGGGTAGCTTGGCGATCGCCTTCTTTGTTTTGGCGATCGCCATCTTCCGGACAGGAGGTGGCGTTTCCTCGCCTAGGCGGAGGGTGAGTAGCCTTTGCCTGGCCAGAAAGTCGGCAGCCTTAGCGCGGAAGATCGCGTAGGTTGGGGGGATATCCTTGGTGAGATGTCTGAACATGGGTGAATGACCGTAGAATCCCCTCAGGACCGAAAAGAGAGCGAGCTCGTCACTGACGGGTTCACCGGTGAGGATGATATCGTCTACTCGGTCGATGTAATCTGCATCGGTTTCGTCCTCCCCCTGCCTGATTTTCATCACGCGGTGGGGGCCTTCTGGTCTGGCGACCTTGGTGGCGAAGTATGACGTGAAGTCATTCGCCAGTTTCTCAAAAGAGATGATCGATCGTGGTGGTAGTGAGGCGTACCACCTATGGGTCAGCTCGCCCAATGTTAACGGGAAGATTCGGCACTTGGTTGCATCTGATGCCCCACACCCAGTCATGTAGATTCGGAATTTACTCAGGTGGGTTTCGGGGTCTGATCTCCCTTCATACAGAGGTGTTTTGGGAGGAGCGATCCTTGGTTGCACGGGGGGGAGCTCGATGTGGACCGCGAGTGGCTCGGTCGGCCCGGCGATCTTTCTGCTGGCGCTTACCCCAGTGTCCAAGAGTGCTTTCATCTCGTCGAGCTGGCATTGCATAGCGGCCATCGTCGTGGCCTGGCTGCTCACGGCTCGGCGCTCGGAGCGTGAGCCGAGGCGATCGAGTACTGATCTCGGCGATCGGGCGGAGTCGACGCCGACTGCGCTCGCCGTGAGTTGGGTAGGCCGAACTCCCGGTGACGGATTCGATTCCGCCTTTTCGTGGTTGGAACCGTAATGCCCTTGGCCGCTGTGATGGGTCGCGCCTGCGATTGAATACGGATCCGTCCGGCCGTGCGAGAGCCCTTTCTCACGAATTGGGGCTTTCGACGATCGCCGCCCAAAGAGCCCATCAATTTCCGTTTTCCCATGCAAATGACGATCGAGGAGTTATTGCGGGCGACGCGCATGCTCTCCGTCGCTCCTCTAGGATGGCCATAGCCTCCTCGATCTGTTCTCGGTTTGGAACCGGTCGAGTGAGAGGTTGGGGCCATCTCTCAAAGTGCGGATCGAGAGTCTCGCGCCGCGGCTTCCCGGCCACCGGGTTCGGATTGAGCCGGGATATGGTGTCCGGCGGTTCGGAGAGTGGCTCTCTTTGATGTACCGGCGGATGTCATGATTCTGAAGGTTTTCTTTGAAGCGCAGTGAGTGTCACTTCAAGTATATGCCCCGAGAACAGTGAGTGTTCTTCGGGACAGTAGGAACGAAAAATGAAGGTATAGATCCCCTTTCTCTAGCGCCAATTGTTGCTACCCAAAATATTATCCGGAGATAGATATTGCTGGAATGGATGGATAGCAAACAAATGCGAGAACACTTCCGTGGGAAAAGTAAATAACACAAGATTTGCCGGGGTTGTTAGTCCCGGGCTTGAATGCTCTCGCGAGATATTATTAATACCAATATTCGGGGATACAAGTATTAATGTAAGAATATAGTTACAATGAGTGTAAAGATTCTTGTTATCTTAGCTAGTGAGCGTGTAGATTGCCGGAAGAACCAGATATGATGCTCTGTGAGTTCTTGTAACAACGGAGATGAACAGTGGCAGCGGTGAGAGATCGGCAGTCTCTCACGGCGTATCTTAGCAGTATGCTCGAGCTCCTGGGCTTATGAATCTCTTGGAATCTGCCTTGTGGAGACTTCTTGCCTCTGTCGATCGTCTTCTGGATGAGAGATTCTGAGAGAGAAATCCTGAGATAGATTCCGGCGAGAAAGCTGGGAGCTTGATGGTATGTATGTTCTTCTGTATTTCTGTAAATGAATTCGGAATGTAAGTGAATGAATTGGGAACCGAAAGCGGAACCTTTTTCCAGTAGGAGAAGGTTCTCTATTTATAGGACTTGGATATGCCGGGCGATCGCCTTTGCTGTATTATAATAATCGGGCGATCGTCTTTTAGCACATGGGCTTGTTCCCTTAAAGTCCGCGGCCTGCGCCGCATGTGACGGCCCAATGGGGAGTCGCACGCGTCCCGAGTCAGCCACGGGCGGTCCCACTTCGTAACTTTCGGCGGACCTGTCAGTAGGTGAGGTAGGTGAGAGGCTGGGGTCAAAGGTCTTGTCTGTCAGCGCCTTTTGTGGATCTGCACGTGGGTGCTGTTCTGAGATCCAGTCTTCGATGACTTTGCCGGGCGATCGTCTCTGTTCGAGGCGTAGATCGGTTGTCCTTAGCCGGACACTAGAGTCGATCGCCAGATGCCAAAGGGCGATCGCCTTGGGAGTCGATCGCTAGGTACCTGACGGTGGTCTGGTATCTTCGATTAGGCGAGGTAGCCATAGTTTGGCTGGTGTCGACTCGGTCGCTCGGCCTTGGAGTCGATCGCCTGTCGAGTCGAATAAATCTCGATACAACATCTTCCAACTCACAGTACCTCCATTCAATACAAACACATAACCGGTTTGCGATTTAAAATCGTCTCTTTCGGTTTTGAAACTTGCATCGGCGTAACCGTTTACAACCAGCTCGTTTCCCACCCCTCCATAAACTAGGAAATCATCCTTAGTTCTTCTTAAGTACTTTAGAATGGTTTTCACTGCTGTCCAATGACTTTCACCTGGATTCGATTGGTATCGACTTGCCATGCTAAGAGCAAATGATACATCTGGTCGAGTACAAATCATGGCATACATGATCGATCCAATGGCCGAAACATATGGTATCTTGCTCATGCGGGCTCGCTCATCAAGATTCGAAGGACTCGGAGTCTCACCCAGATGACTGCCATGTGACATTGGCAAGAGTCCTATCTTGGAGTCTTGCATATTGAACCTCTTCAATATTTTATTAGGGGAAATTACAGCCAACTACCCTATTAGATGGCCTCTTTACACTTTAGTCCCTATTGTTTCATAAATTACACCGAAGGACAAAAATCTGAATTGGTGTTGACTTCCATTAAAAAGACGAAAATATCCCTCTATTTACTTGAATAAAACATTTCTTTTAAAATACATTTCATATGAAACAAATAGCTTATAAGTTATTAAAGTGTTTGGCTAATAAATTTCTTTTAAAAAATATTCTTTTTTCAGAAAATATTTTTTTTTGAAATATAATTTTTTCGAGAAAATATATTTTTTTATTTTTTCGCAAAAATATCTTATTTTATTTTTTTCCAGAAAATAATTTTATTTTTTCGAAAAAATAATATTTTTTCAAGAAAATAATTTTATTTCAAAAAAATATTATTTTACCAAAAAATACCTTTTTCTCGAAAATATTTTTAATTTTTCAAAAATATTTTTTTATTTTTTCCGTAAAATAATTTAATTTTTCTAAAAAATAATATTTTTTTCCAGAAAATAATTTTATTTCGAAAAAAATATTATTTTGCCAAAAAATATTTTTTCCTCCAGAAAATACTTTTTTTAATTTTTTCGAAAAAATATTTTTTTTATTTTTTTCCCAGAAAGTAATTTTATTTCGAAAAATATTATTTTGCCAAAAAATAATTTTTTCTCCAGAAAATATTTTTTAATTTTTCGAAAAAATAAAAAATTCCATAAAATATTGTTTTTTCGAAAAGATAATTTTTTTCCCAGAAAATAATTTTTTTTATTTTTTCGAAAAATAATATATTTTTTTCCAGAAAATACTTTCTTTTTTGGAAAAAAAATATTTTTTTCTAGAAAGCTTGAAAATTTATTACACTGAAGTCCAAAAGTGTTATATATATTATAATGAGGTCCAGCATGTGCCACCCACGTGAGGCGAAAAATAAATGGGTAAAAAAGGAAAGGAAAAATAAAAGGGCAAATTCGGAATATCAGTACTCTCTCCAGTGACATCATCTGAAAGTTTGACTTTTGTCCTTCGTTGTTAATATAGTTTCTGGACAGTGCAAAATTTGCCTTTCATTGTAATATATGATACAATAGGGACTAAACTGTAATTAGGCCATCTAAAAAGGTAGTCCGATGTAAATCGCCCTATTTTATTAATATAGGTACATTGACTCAGACCAATCAATCTCTTTGATCTATCTCTATATATTTTTATCCCAAGAATGTAAGCAGCTTATACTAAGTCTTTCATTGAGAAACAACTTCCCAACCAAGTCTTGATTGTCTGCAAGGTGGGAATGTCATTTCCAATGAGTAATATGTCATCTACATATAAGACTAAGAAAACAACTATGCTCCCACTAACCTTCTTGTACAAACATGGTTCATCTTCATTTTGAATGAACCCACTCTTTGATAGTTTCATCAAACTGAAGATTCCAGCTCCGAGAAGCCTGCTTCAACCCATAAATGGATCTTTGAAGCTTGCAAACCTTTTTAGAATATTCTGAATGAACAAAACCTTCAGGTTGTGTCATGTACACATCCTCGAGTAAGTTTCCATTAAGGAATGCTATTTTGACATCCATTTGTCATATTTCATAATCATAGTATGCGGCAGTGGCAAATAAAATTCTAATTGATTTAAGCATGACTACTGGCGAAAAAGTCTCATAATAGTCAACACCATGAATCTGTCTATTACCTTTTGCCACTAGTCTAGCTTTATATATGTAACACCCCCAGATTTAACCGGAAATATTACAGCGCCGTGGGCCCCGATATGGAACCCACAAGGCTAAAAGAAATTTTCGCAAACATTTACAAATGCCCAAGAGGCCAACGATGGTACTATCTGTAAAAATTCACAAAGACTTATAAAAATCCATTTATCAAAAACCGTCGGAAAAACTCATTTGAAATCACAAGGCCAAACGGCCGAAACTCAAAAGTTTAGAAAATGGTTTCCAAAGTAACCTCAGTTACCATATACCAAAAGAGCGTTTCAAAATACTCACGCAGCGGAAAAAGACGAACCAAAAAGATACTCTAGCAGCGGAATACAAGAACCAATCAAGAAACTCAATGCACAGAACATGTCCTAGCCAGTATCCTCCGGGAAGCTCATCTCTTCACGACCGCTACAAGCTCAATACTCCAAGAACCTAAAAATAAATCCCATGATGGGGTCAGCCATAATATCCAACAATGATAACCGTCACATCACATTAATAATTACATACCAATGAGAATACAACATAAGAATACGACCAACGTAATCTTACCGCCATAACTTTACTTACTCATAAAATTCTCATCAGAATAACCATTATCACATTTCACATCATGTACTCGATTAACCAATAAACTCGAACATAATATCTGTATTGTACCTCAAACAATACTCAAGATTCTCAAACTATCATAACCAACTCACGATACGGAAATATACCATTTCTGACCAATACGATCCATCGAATAATATCATCAAATCCCAAGACGATAACCGATTGTCCATCAAGGACAAATACCAAAGGAAAATACGGAACATACCTTGAGATATGAAGTTCCACGACAATCACATCAGTCTAATCCGAGATCAGAACAATGCAATACGGACACGGTCCTAACACAAGACCTACAAATGCATACTCATATGACTACATCAATATGATCACAACAATAACAATCATCTATACTCAATGGAAATCCGACGATCCAAATACTTCTCGGATAGATCCCTTTGTTGATCCTATCAGATCAGCATAAGGTGGATAACCAACAATACACATATGAACAACAACACATGATAAAATCAATGAATGCGAATTCACAAGATTCCATCAACACAATACTGGTAATCCAACGATCCAGCGCCCTCAGCATAGATCCCCATGATGATCCCGTCGAACCAACGCATGGTGGAAAACCTGTCCAACGATCCAGCGCCCTCAGCATAGATCCCCATGATGATCCCATCGAACCAACGCATGGTGGACATTCGATCCAGCGCCCTCAGCATAGATCCTCATGATCCCATCAGATCATTTACAACATAAACAATACAATTATGCATACACATATGTAAATCAATATGTTCATCAACATGAACAACAGAACATGAACGACAATATAACAAATCCACTAAGACGACCTCATGTTTGACAACATGAAAGAAAATATGCATGATCAAATCACTAACACTAACTTAATCGATATAAGATACTTGCCTCGAGTCCTTCGGGAGAAATCTCGATATCAAACCATCACCGACGATTATCCGCAATGCTCAGCGATCCAAACGTATCATGGAGTACAGGTAATCATATCCTCGTCTTTACCACAATGTAACCTCGATACCCGAGTATGCCAATAACCGAAATAAATCATATACATTATGATTAAACTCCCAGAATTGGAATGACAACATATAATCATTGCTATATGCATTATAAACGAAATGAAACTGAAACCATTCATTAAACATTATAATTGAGCAAGTAACAACTTGCCTCGATACCGATACGATGATGATGAAGCCGCTACCAGTCACAATGCCTTCGTCTACGAGCTCCTCGGCCCTGACCATGCAATTCACGAACACGCTCGAACACGACCGCAACATCCGGTTATAATCTCCGATCAATAATCTCAACCTATCGAAGTAATCAAATAACATATATCCGATAACAATCAACAACCGACAAAACTAACCAATCGAACTCAACGGTTCAACACAACCTCGAATAAACGCAGTCAGAACAAACCAAATCAAACCATCACGAATTCATAACCGAAATATAATATATTACCCTGCCTGTTGACTTAGCGCACGTTAATCTCTTACCGTAGCGTGCGCTAAGTTGTTCCTGATAGCATGCGCTAGCCAGTAGGCTTAGCGTGCGCTAATGACGTGCAGTTACATGCATTTCGGATACCGATCAGCATATGGCGATTATCAAAAACTCTAAGTGTTTCTGAACCATGTTCATAGCTATCAAACAACGAAATCCAATATCCTTTAACATATAGGTAATCATCCGACTTTGAATTCAAGTCATATATTCATATTTCATCTTCCTTAATATCAACAACCTAAACACCAAGAACTCATAATCATGCCATGTTCACCATCATATGAAGAAACCAACAACAACAACATCACATATCCAATTTGAAGGAAGACATTAGCCAACATATCTCTTTGAAGATAAACAACACATTCGAAACCATCCAATTCATATCAATATCTTCATATCAACAATAACATCATCATAATCCGGTAATCCAACTCATAATCATACTTATTAACTTGTTTATATGATAATCAACAGCTCAAGAACATCATATACAATCCAAAACGAAATCTCAAAGTGAAGAGTAATTACCTTTTTGAAGGAATGGATTGATTTTCAAGGTTGAATCTATTTCCAAGAATCACTAATGATTTCAAGCTTCAAATGTTGTTATGGATGATTAACTCCACCTTAATCCAGTGTTTGGAACCTCAAATACTTCTCAAGGCTCTCTCAATTGGCTCACATGAAGAAATGGATGAAAATGACGAAAAATAGCCAACTGCACTTATATATATACTGTACATTATTAACGTACGCTAACACCTTCAATTAACGTGCGTTACACACTTAGCGTGCGCTAACTGACTTTGTTAGCGTCCGCTATCGCAGTCCAGAGGCTACTGTCTGGCTTCGTACATGTTCTTACGTACGTAATGTCCATGCATTAGCGTACGTAACTTACACTGTCTAGCGTATGCAAGTCCTTGCATTTAGCGTGCGCTAATACCAGTTGACTTGCTACAGTCTACACCTACCACGAAGATGCTCGTGACCCCACATGCCGAAAGCACCCAATAAAGCCAAGATTCCCTGTTGACCGATATACAGTTAGCGTGCGCTAATCAACATGCATTAGCGTGCGCTAACACTACATTACAACATCCGTTGACTTATCAGAACGTGCGCCGAAAGTGGCCTGGTCCACGCGTAGATTCCTTCCGATCGGACTGCATTAGCGTGCGTTATCTTATATCCGTAGCGTGCGCTAAACCTGCACGATAGCATGCGCTACTCATGATTATTAGCGTGCGCTAATAATGTTACACTTAGCCATTTTCAGCTATCCTCGTCCAACATCTCGACATACCAAATATGAACACACGGTATACTGAATACATTACTCAACACATTATATCCTCGAATACAATTGTCGACCAATACGACAATTATACCAATACTGACATCTCAGTCCTTCATTTATTTTATCCATACTGTACAGATTCCACGCTGTACAACATAACTCGGATAAAATAACATTAAACAATAGTAGTAGAAATTTCGGATATTACATACTACACCACTTAAAATAAGTTTCGTCCTCGAAACTTGTAATCCGTCATAACAATAAACAAACATACCGTTAAACCAAAATATCCCAAGCCATCACGACAACGATCAATCATCATCATTAATGAATAACCAAAAGAGTACGCTTACAAATACGCAGGACGACGATCTCCTGAGATACTAGCAAGCGATCTCACTGTACAGTCCCAATACGTTTACAATCACAATTCCTTGAGTCTCAACAAAATTATATCATCGTCAGATGAAATAATCTATCCGTGACAAATCCTGTTTTCCTGATCGCATGATCAAGTTCCAATTCCGATAAGACGATTAATATCCGATATATCTGTGAAACAACTGTCCAAAATAATGACAACCAATCTCGAAACATCAACACAGAATTCGAACGCTTATATGATCATTAACAATGATCAACCAACTAAATAACCGAGAAGCTCATCGATAAGATATCACCAATACGATTAATCCAATGGTCAAAACACAACTGAGATTGTCATCAACATGATAAACTCCAATATGACCGACCAGAGTCAAAACACAGTCAAGAATATCATCAACATGACAAACTCTATTATTACCAACGAATGAGCAACAATAATCGGGAATACCTTCACACGGTAAATTCCAACACGATAAACACAGAACCACAGAGACAGATATACGGAAGAGCAAAATTCTCGAAACGCTAAACAAATCACATACAGTGGATCTCAACGAAACACATCCGGTTGGTGAACATACCCCTCGGCATAAAAAACCCAATCAAGCCGACGAAAATAACCAATCATACCTGGAGTGGAAACGACCGCTCGACGTCTAAAACAACCAACATGGGATCACCATCCCCAAATCTACAAAAGAAATCATTCAAAATCATTATGGTAAGGTCACAATATTACTATACCAATGGAATCACATAGCACATATATCCCAGTTTCACAAAATCCAAAGTTCCAAAATTATATTATGTGTATGATTCTACAACACACGACATATTTCCCTTATCTGATCAACCAACCGATCATCTCTAGATAACCAAAATGCCATACCAAAGTACGGATCTCTATTCATCGTTCCATACTGATGTCTTATCCAGTTCGTGAGTCACACTCAGAACTTCACCATAATATGGAATATACACTAAATGCGTATGGTTATCAATTACATTTTCAAAACCAGTTTGAAATCATATAATCTCGTCAAGAAGACAAATTTTCGAAAATTCTTTCGAAATTTTCACAACTCAAAACATAAATTTTCATAAGACCACGAAATCAATTTTAAAATTTAAATCGGCTCGCTGGTGCCAAGTTCTCGATAAAAATTCTTCCCGAATACACACGATTAAATAAATGGAATTTATGCAAATGCTTGACCATATCCATACTCCTGTATACCAATTCGGCTCGTCACCAAATTCACTGATATTCCATCGGAAAACCACACGATGAAATTCCAAAATCTCAATATATAAACTCTGATAAAAAGTCCTCCTCCACATACTACTCGCAACGTCAATCCTTAATCCATCCTGGATCACCTCGAATATGATATGACAAAATATTGAAACAAATCAACAAATCAAACACAGCAAAAGACTTCCCGATTCCATTTGAACAAGTAAACTAAAGCCTCGAAAGGCGGAAAAAACATAAGTAAACGATTGGTAAAGTGTTTTACAAATCTCGGGAGTTTTAGAAAACAAGAAAAAGCCTTTTGAAACATTAGGGTCTCAGCCTGTATCTCGTTCCACATTAGAAGAAGTTTAAAAAGTAGAAAACTCTTTTCGGACCCCAAGTCCTGAGTTACAAAACTATTTTAAAATCGATTTGGGTCTCGGCTCAAAAATCATTTTCCGTAAAACATCCGTGAAATATTCACTTTGAAAAGTATCATTTTCAAATGCTCAAAACAGTTCATATATATCACAAAATGAACTAACATGACTACATGTTCTTCTCAACAATCCATAGTCCTTCTCCCGATTACACAATTCCGTTCCAAAATCTAACCAACATACTGACTCTCAAAATTATAATTCCTCAAGATCATCAATCCTGTCCCAACTCTGTCACCTTATACTATAACGTATAATATTCTGCTGAATTTCAAAGCATATCAACTTAGAACAACAATAGATCTCAATGAAATTCAAAAATCCAAATACTTACAGATCGTGAAGCCGACGATTCCCCGTGATACTGGCACATGTCTCGACTCAAGAAAATACTCGACACACATATTTTCAAAACACACATTTTGCAAACTCAGTGCAACTCAAGAACACAATATATCACGTTAACACCATTTGGAAAAGTTTATAACAATCCTAGTACCACACTAATAAATCACATAACCCATAAGCCCGAGTGAACAACAAAAACTCACGGCTCTAGTATTAGTCAATTGACAACTGGAATGACGCGACCAAAACACGACCCAACTCGACCCAAATGCCTAGGTTTTCTCAACCTAAGCTCCGATACCATATTCTGTAACACCCCCAGATTTAACCGGAAATATTACAGCGCCATGGGCCCCGATATGGAACCCACAAGGCTAAAAGAAATTTTCGCAAACATTTACAAATGCCCAAGAGGCCAACGATGGTACTATCTGTAAAAATTCACACAGACTTATAAAAATTCATTTATCAAAAACTGTCGGAAAAACTCATTTGAAATCACAAGGCCAAACGTCCGAAACTCAAAAGTTTAGAAAATGGTTTCCAAAGTAACCTCAGTTACCAGATACCAAAAGAGCGTTTCAAAATACTCACGCAGCGGAAAAAGACCAACCAAAAAGATACTCTAGCAGCGGAATACAAGAACCAATCAAGAAACTCAATGCACAGAACATGTCCTAGCCAGTATCCTCCGGGAAGCTCATCTCTTCACGACCGCTACAAGCTCAATACTCCAAGAACCTAAAAATAAATCCCACGATGGGGTCAGCCATAATATCCAACAATGATAACCGTCACATCACATTAATAATTACATACCAATGAGAATACAACATAAGAATACGACCAACGTAATCTTACCGCCATAACTTTACTTACTCAAGAAATTCTCATCAGAATAAGCATTATCACATTTCACATCCTGTACTCGATAAACTAATAAACTCGAACATAATATCTGTATTGTACCTCAAACAATACTCAAGATTCTCAAACTATCATAACCAACTCACGATACGGAAATATACCATTTCTGACCAATACGATCCATCGAATAATATCATCAAATCCCAAGACGATAACCGATTGTCCATCAAGGACAACTACCAAAGGAAAATACGGAACATACCTTGAGATATGAAGTGCCACGACAATCACATCAGTCTAATCCGAGATCAGAACAATGCAATACGGACACGGTCCTAACACAAGACCTACAAATGCATACTCATATGACTACATCAATATGATCACAACAATAACAATCATGTATACTCAATGGAAATCCGACGATCCAGCGCCCTCAGCATAGATCCCTTTGTTGATCCTATCAGATCAGCATAAGGTGGATAACCAACAATACACATATGAACAACAACACATGATAAAATCAATGAATGCGAATTCACAAGATTCCATCAACACAATACTGGTAATCCAACGATCCAGTGCCCTCAGCATAGATCCCCATGATGATCCCGACGAACCAACGCATGGTGGAAAACCTGTCCAACGATCCAGCGCCCTCAGCATAGATCCCCATGATGATCCTGTCGAACCAACGCATGGTGGACATTCGATCCAGTGCCCTCAGCATACATCCTCATGATCCCATCGGATCATTTACAACATAAACAATACAATTATGCATACACATATGCAAATCAATATGTTCATCAACATGAACAACAGAACATGAACGATAATATAACAAATCCACTAAGACGACCTCATGTTTGACAACATGAAAGACAATATGCATGATCAAATCACTAACACTAACTGAATCGATATAAGATACTTGCCCCGAGTCCTTCGGGAGAAATCTCGATATCAAACCATCACCGACGATTATCCGCAATGCTCGGCGATCCAAACGTATCATGGACTACAGGTAGTCATATCCTCGTCTTTACCACAATGTAACCTCGATACCCGAGTATGCCAATAACCGAAATAAATCATATACATTATGATTAAACTCCCAGAATTGGAATGACAACATATAATCATTGCTATATACATTATAAACGAAATGAAACTGAAACCATTCATTAAACATTATAATTGAGCAAGTAACAACTTGCCTCGATACCGATACGATGATGATGAAGCCGCTACCAGTCACAATGCCTTCGTCTACGAGCTCCTCGACCCTGACCATGCAATTCACGAACACGCTCGAACACGACCGCAACATCCGGTTATAATCGCCGATCAATAATATCAACCTATCGAAGTAATCAAATAACATATATCCGATAACAATCAAAAACCGACAAAACTAACCAATCGAACTCAACGGTTCAACACAACCTCGAATAAACGCAGTCAGAACAAACCAAATCAAACCATCACGAATTTATAACCGAAACAGAATATATTACCCTGCCTGTTGACTTAGCGCACGTTAATCTCTTACCGTAGCGTGCGCTAGGTTGTTCCCGATAGCGTGCGCTAGCCAGTAGGCTTAGCGTGCGCTAATGGCGTGCAGTTACATGCATTTCGGATACCGATCAACATATGGCGATTATCAAAAACTCTAAGTGTTTCTGACCCATGTTCATAGCTATCAAACAACGAAATCCAATATCCTTTAACATATAGGTAATCATCCGACTTTGAATTCAAGTCATATATTCATATTTCATCTTCCTTAATATCAACAACCTAAACACCAAGAACTCATAATCATGCCATGTTCACCATCATATGAAGAAACCAACAACAACAACATCACAAATCCGATTTGAAGGAAGACATTAGCCAACATATCTCTTTGAAGATAAACAACACATTCGAAACCCTCCAATTCATATCAATATCTTCATATCAACAATAACATCATCATAATCCGGTAATCCAACTCATAATCATACTTATCAACTTGTTTATATGATAATCATCAGCTCAAGAACATCATATACAATCCAAAACGAAATCTCAAAGTGAAGAGTAATTACCTTTTTGAAGGAATGGATTGATTTTCAAGGTTGAATCCATTTCCAAGAATCACTAATGATTTCAAGCTTCAAATGTTGTTATGGATGATTAACTCCACCTTAATCCAGTGTTTGGAACCTCAAATACTTCTCAAGGCTCTCTCTATTGGATCACATGAAGAAATGGATGAAAATGACGAAAAATAGCCAACTGCACTTATATATATACTGTACATTATTAACGTACGCTAACATCTTCAATTAACGTGCGTTACACACTTAGCGTGCGCTAACTGACTTTGTTAGCGTCCGCTATCGCATTTCAGAGGCTACTGTCTGGCTTCGTACTTGTGCTTACGTACGTAATGTCCATGCATTAGCGTACGTAACTTACACTGTCTAGCGTACGCAAGTCCTTGCATTTAGCGTGCGCTAATACCAGTTGACTTGCTACAGTCTACACCTACCACGAAGATGCTCGTGACCCCACATGCCGAAAGCACCCAATAAAGCCAAGATTCCCTGTTGACCGTTATACAGTTAGCGTGCGCTAATCAACATGCATTAGCGTGCGCTAACACTACATTACAACATCCGTTGACTTATCAGAACATGCGCCGAACGTGGCCTGGTCCACGCGTAGATTCCTTCCGATCGGACTGCATTAGCGTGCGTTATCTTATATCCGTAGCGTGCGCTAAACCTGCACGATAGCGTGCGCTACTCATGATTATTAGCGTGCGCTAATAATGTTACACTTAGCCATTTTCAGCTATCCTCATCCAACATCTCGACATACCAAATATGAACATACGGTATACTGAATACATTACTCAACACATTATATCCTCGAATACAATTGTCGACCAATACGACAATTATACCAATACTGACATCTCAGTCCTTTATTTATTTTATCCATACTGTACAGATTCCACGTTGTACAACATAACTTAACATTAAACAATAGTAGTAGAAATTTCGGATATTACAATAGACTTGCAGATTATCATCCATGTATTTCTTCTTTTTACAGACCCATTTGCACCCAATGGTTTTAACATCCTTAGGTGTATCTATCAAGTTCCAAACTTGATTGTCATGCATGGACTGCATCTCTGACTTCATGGCTTCTAGCCATTCCTCGGACTCTGGTCCTGAAGCAGCATATGTATAGCTACTAGGCTCATCATCTATGAGCGATGCGTCGTCATCATCTGTTACGAGATAACCATATCTCTCAGGTTCATGCCGCATCCTATCAGATCCGCGAGGGACTTGTGTACTTTGAACGGGCTCTTCAACTGATTGTTGAGCCTGTTCGATTTCCATCAGTGAAGCGATGTCTTCTTGTGGTTCTCGAGTTTCCTCTAGAATTACTCTTCTCCCATTCTCCCTTTTGGAAATTAATTACCTTTCTAAGAATACAGCATTTCGAGCAACAAACACTTTGTTCTCTGCGGGCTTATAAAAGTAATATCCTTTAGTTTCCTTAGGATATCCCACAAATAAACATATTTCAGATCTGGATGCCAGTTTGTCAAGCACTTGGCACCTTACGAATTCTTTGCAACCCCAAACCTTTAGAAAAGACAAGTTTGGTCTCTTACCAGTTCATTTCTCAAATGGTGTCTTTTCAACTTCTTTAGATGGAACATGGTTAAGGGTTAATGCTGCTGTTTCTAAGGCGTGGCCCCAAAATGATAATGGAAGCTCTGTTCGACTCCTCATGGATCGAATCATATCTAATAAAGTTCAATTTCTCCTCTCGGACACTCCGTTATGCTGAGGTGTTCCGGGAGGAGTAAGGTGTGAAACAATTCCACAACTCCTAAGATGATCATCGAATTCTTAGCTCAAGTATTCGCCACCTCGATCCGATCGAAGGGCTTTAATTATCTTGCCAAGTTGATTCTGTACTTCATTCTGGAATATTTTAAACATTTCAAAAGATTCATGTTTATACTTCATAAGATAAACACATCCATATCGGCTATAATCATCGGTAAATGTAATGAAGTATTGGTATCCGCCTGTGGCATGAGTGTTAAGAGGTCCGCATACATTAGTATGTATAGGCCTAATAGATCGCTAGCCCTTTCTCCATGATCGGTGAAAGGATTCTTCATCATCTTGCCTAATAAACAAGATTCGCATGTCCCATATGATTCATAGTCAAAAGAGTCTAAAAGTCCATCATTATGGAGCTTAGAAATGCGTTTATCGTTTATGTGACCAAGTCGACAATGCCATAAGTAAGTCAGATTAGAATCATTGAGCTTAGGTTTTTTGGATGCAATGTTATAGACTTCCAAAGTGTCAGAGTCATCTAGATCAATATGGTAGGCCAGTATATAACTTTGCAGTACCATAAAGCAAGTCATCATAGAAAATACGAATAATCTTATTCTTAATAAGAAAACTCTAACCTTCACAATCTAATGTAGAAATTGAAATAATATTCTTATTCATAGCAGGAACAAAATAGCAACTTTTCAAAACTAACAAAAGCCCATTGGGTAAAACTAGATCATAAGTTCCTACGGCTAGTGCAGCAACTCTTGCTCCATTGCCGACTCTTAGATCCACTTGCCCTTTGCTCAGTTCTCTACTGCTTCTCAACCCCTGGACATTTGTACAAATGTGAGATCCACATCCAGTATTCAATACCCAGGAGTTAGAAGTAGATTAGTTAACTTCTACAATAAATATACCTGTGGTAGTCTCACCACCCTTGGTAAGCTTTAGCTCTTCCAAGTAAACCTTGCAATTTCTTTTCCAGTGTCCTGGTTTATTGCAATGATGTCAATTTCCATCTTTGAGAGCTTTAGCCTTGAAAACTAACTTTGTAGAGTCTTTAGATATGGCAACTTTTGCCTTACCCTTGCCCTTGCCTTTGTTCCTAAAGGACTTCCCTTTGCTGACCATCAGCACGTGGCTTGGTTTCTTCTTAATATTCTGCTCAGCCATTTTAAGCATCCCATGCAGCTTAGCAATGTACTTCTCCATCTCATTCATATTATAGTTCATAATGAACTGACCGAAACTATCGGGCAATGAGTTTAGGATCACATCCGTGGAGTGCTCCTTAGAAGGTGGAAAACCAAGCCTCTCAAGATGATCAATACATCCTTTCATCTTGAGTACATGAGCGCTGACAGATGTCCCCTCAAAAATCTTGCAAGCATGTAAGGATTAAAAGGTCTCATACCTCTCTTACATAGCATGCTTCGAGAAAGTTTCCTTGAGGTAAGCATTTAGCTCATAAGCTTCCATTTCCTCCAGATTCTTCTGAAGTTCTGGACAAATGGTAGCCAACATAAGACAACTGACATCAGTGGAATCATCATAATGTTTCTTCCATTTGTCTTTTGTTGCTTTGTTTTCATTGTTAGATGGCTCATCGGGAATTTCTTCCTCAAGAACATATATCTTTCTTTCTTTCTTGAGAACTATTCTCAAGCTCCGGATCCAATCAAGATAGTTGCTGCCGTTTTGTTTGAGCTTGTCCTTCTCAAGGACTGATTGCACTGAAATGGTGGACGTGTTGTTTGATTCCATTCTATATTATCTACAAAATTCAATATGCAAAGTATTTAGTCACATTATTTTATTTCTCGAAAAATACTCCCACTAAAACAAAGTACCCTCAATTTTACAACATTTGTAATTTTTGTGGGCTAAGATCCCATTTTGCACAATCCTAAACTCAGCTTTGGCATGATGCCTAGAATTGAGCTACTTTAGGTGGATAACTCTTTATTGATTACATCATATGTAACTCTTAGATTATATTCATGGGATTTGGCATCCTATGCCCATGCATGTTATAATCCCATCTTATGCCTTAAGGTTCAAAACTCTTTTGAATTCTTAGTTCATTAAAACACATAGGTATCACCAATACCCATCCTACCTTACTAAGATAATCCGAGCGCCCAGCTTTGGCATGACCCACTCAAGATGATCGAAGTCTTGATAGGTGATTTTCAAATGAACGGCATTTAAAAAATTTAACGAGGGATTTTTATCCTATGTTAATGTCTATGTTTGCTAACATATATCTAAACATACATAGCATCACATACATGCATAAATTTAAACATACATCGCATCACATGACAATAAAAGTATAGGACCATGTATAGCATGACCATAATTCCTAACGTGATTTCCATGAGCGAATATGAAAATCACAAGGGTCAATCTAGAAGGGGCAATTGGTCTTCATTGATCTTCCCAACTCCTTGGAACGTCGTACGCGATCAACTTGTTCCTCGAGTACGTCCTTCTCGTCCTTCTTGTCTTCATTACATTAATGAAATTTAATACTACACTAGTAAATAAAATTACAAGAGGTGCAAACAACACGCAGGTCGTAAAATAATAAACAATTTAAATAGACAACGCACAGGCCGTAAAACTAAATATAATTAAACGACACGCAGGTCGTAAAACCAACCCATAGGAAAATAATATATCCAATTACATTGGTCAATTTATGGTCATGCCATACACCATACACATACCATAAATAATTATCAAATAATTAATAAAAGCATGTAATGTACAAAACAATAAATATGTCTGACAATCAGATAATAAATAACATTTGTGTCATAAATCAATAATATAGAACAGTTGCCGAGATAGTTGGCAGCATGCCCAGTGCGCGGGTCCGTCTGAGTTCCAAAACTGGCGGTAGCAGTTGCAACATTTTGCAACTATTATTTCCAAATTTACTTTTATGTTAAAACAGGCTATTAAGAAATGGACCACCGTGAAAGGTACCAAAACAGGTCCCAACCGAGATGGTAAAGCGCCGGATTTCAAGGCAAAGGACTTGGGTTCGAATCCTGTGTTTTGCGGGAATAAGTTGGCATATTTTGAAAAATAATTTCTTGCCTTTTATAAATGATCCGTGTATAATTCAACAAACAAAACCGGTAGACCACATGGTAATACGGCTGAGGGGTATCCAGACGACCAGGGATCAAATCCCTGGTATTTCCAAAAACATTTTGCTAATTAAAATGACCCGCGGGTCCGGGTCTGACCCGGACCCGACCCATCTAGGACCAGATTTGTCCCAGAACAGTTCTGGAGTAGATTATTGCGAAAACAGTCCAAAGATTTGAATTTTTGACGATCCGATTTAATCAAATTAAACCAGAATCAAGATCATAATTTACACATAAATATGTTCTACATAAGCAATTAAATTACTTGCAAGTTAGCTCCGATACCACTGTCGAGTTTTCCATGCATCTAATACATAAATCAGCAGTAAAAACGCAGTGGAAGAATAAATATGAAAACCCAATTTAGGATTTCATGCAGTAATTTAATTGTTTGATTAAAGGGTTAATAGAATTACCTTAATCCGACGAACAAATCTAGACTAGAAGCAGATGAATATCTCCTTCCTTTTTGGGTGATCCACACACGAACAATTCCACAAGCCGGATTGCTAGATCCTTACGAATAATATTGATATATAGTACAACACAAAGTCCTTACTAGAAGGATTGTACTATTGATCAAGATCAACTACGGGAAGAAGACCATATGACCGACTTTGTTTTCCTACAGTAGGAGGTGTAGGCCGATTTTTTTTTTCTTGAGAGGGGGGCGATTTTAGGTGTAGGTCTTCTAATGATAACTCCTTGTCATAGACTCCTTATTTATACTAAGTAATCCCTAGATTCAAGAATCTAGTATTTGCTTAGTTATCCTCTGCTTATTAAGTAATACAATATATATAATATCCAATATTATATATTACTTATTATTTAATCTCCTCATAAATATAATATCCAATATTATATTTATTATTCCCAGTTGATACTACTTGTTTATAATTGTCGTACATGCGACCCAAAAGGCTTATATTGTGTTGGCAATTATTTAATACCTTATTAAATAATAAATCATAAGCGGCCTCTAGCAAGACATTATGATTACCCAAAATAATATAAGTTAATAGTCTATCAAACCTTTTAATGTGTCAAATTCCTTTGTCATGCGATATCATATTTGAACTAAGTCATGGAGTCTGTCATACTTATTTATGTTCAAATGCTTTATCGATCTTAAGTAGACTGATTGAATCAAATGACTCTTCATTTGAGCATGGCCATGCATTTCCTTCAATCCTACTTATCAAGGAGACCAGCAGATATCTCTCTCACTAAAGAGAGGGACAAATCCCCATCTTGATTATTCATTACCCTCTACATGACTCCCACTAATCCTGATCGCTAACCTTTATGATCACCATGTTTCAGATGACGTTGGATTACGTCAAGGCATTACAGTTATCATGTTGGACTATATGATAATCTCAGGTTCAAGAATTTATTGACATATTGTTATATTGAGATTCATTTATAATATTTCCATGCAGTGATCTCAATGCGGGTCTGTCCAGTATTAGTTCTCCAACCAATACCCATAATATTGATCCACACCATACGCATAATCATCCGATGATTATCAATAAAACTTATACTAGTATATTAATCACTTGAGTCTCTACTCACGTTGTACCAGGGACATTTGAATAATCTTATTATTCATGAATAACTATTATTCGATTATTATAATATTAAAACATGCACACATTATAATAATCAACGAGAAATAAATGATATCAAATAACTTTATTTAAATGTGACGATTATAAATCTAGGCACATCGGATGTCTTAGGGCCCTATTCCCAACACAATGTTCCTTTCGTAGGTTTGTCTGAAATCTACTTACCACACTCACAGCATGTGCAATGTCAGGTCTCGTACATAGCATATCATACATAAGGCTACCCACTGCCGAAGCATATGGTATAGTACTCATTTACCTTTGTTTTTCCTTATTTTGAGAACACATCTTCTAGGTGAGTTTTATTCCATATCGCATTGGAAGGAACCCTCTTTTAGATTCATCCATCTTAAACTGCTTTAAGATTTTATCTATATAGAGGGCTTGAGAAAGACCTACCATTCTCTTCGCTATATGCCGGAAGAGCTAAATTCCAAGAATATAGGTGTCTTCTCCCAAGTCTTTCATGGAGAACGTACTCGAAAGCCAAGCTTTCATAGAACTGAGCATTCCCACATCATTTTCTATTAGTAGAATGTCATCTATAAATAGTACTAAGAATGCGATCTTGCTCCCACTAACCCTCTTGTATAGACAAGGTTCCTCGTCATTTTGCATGAAGTCAAACTCTTTGACAGCCTCGTCAAAATGAAGGTTCTGGATACGCGAAGCCTGTTTCAGTCCATAAATAAAATGCTGAAGCTTGCGCACTTTATGCATATCGACCTCCGACACAAAGCCTTTAGGTTTCTCAATATAGATCTCCTCATCGAGGAATCCATAAATAAAAGCTGTATTTACGTCCATCTGCCATATCTCATAGCTACGGGCGAGAAGGTATCATGGTAATCGATCCCTTCTTTTTGGGTATAACCCTTTGCCACAAGCCTGGACTTATATTTACATCCCCATAAAGCTTCTTCTTGTAGATCCACTTGTTCCACTATGTCTTTGGGGTGGTCTACGAGAGTCCAAACCTGATTGCCATGCATCGAGTCTATCTCATATTCCATAGATGCACGCCATTTCCCATAATCTACATCCACCATCAGTTGAACATAGGTCATGGGTGTTAGGAATATGCCCTCGAATGCCACTCAGAGGATGAGAGAGTGAGAGCATTGTATTATAATTATGCATATTATATTAAATAAGACATAAATTATTACTATGTTATTGTATATGATGGGCATTGTGATATGGTGTATAAAATAATAGTCCTTGCATTTGAGAGCAAACATTCCACTCCTTATAGAGATAAGGAGATAGGCACTGAAGTGTTTAGGGCTTGAATGCTTCATTGGTTTGCAAGTTAATAAAACTTAACTGGAAACAAATTATCCTATAACTGTATATTCTACTTCTTCGATATTTGATTCTGGTGCGAGTCCTCACATTTGTAGAATGAATCAGGATCTGGAACAAAGTAGGAAGTCGGATTCACGGGAGGTGATGGTCACCATCGGAAGTGGACACAGTGTCGAGGCTTCTGATATTGGATCCCTTATGTTGAATTTAGAATCTGGTGTTATTCTTACTTTAGATGATGTATTTGTTTTGCCCAAGGGGTATACAAATATTATACCAATTCCGGTCATGGACCGAAAGGGATGTCACTTCTTTATTGGAGATGCATCAAGTCGAATTTATAAATAAATTGAGTGGTACTGCTACATTATTAAATGGTTTATACCATTTGAATCTCAAGAGTAAAACAACTGTAAACACTATAACTAAGAAACGTGGTAGGGATGAAACAAACCAAGCACTAAAGTGGCATCTTAGAATTGGTCATGTTGGTCAGACCAAGGTTCATAAAATGGAGAAAGATAGACTTATGGGCTCATTGGGATCGGATCCCTATCCAACTTGTGAATCTTGCCTTCAAGGAAAAATGACTAAGTTACCCTTCACAGGGACTTTTGAAAGAGCTGTTGAAAAATTTGGATTGATCCATACCGATATCGGTGGCCCATTTGAAGTGGCATTAGATGGTTTTCAGTATTTCATTACATTCACCAATGACCATACTAGATATGGGTTCATGTACTTGATAAAACATAAATCTGAAGATTTTGATAAATTCAAGGAATTTAATGCCCTAGTTGAAACCCAAATAGGTAACCGTGTTAAGATTCTTCGGTCAGACTGAGGTGGTGAGTACATAAGTACTGAGTTTGAAGAGCTCTCAAAAGAACAAGGAATAGTGTCAAATTCATTCCTCTAGCTACTCCACAATTAAATAGTGTATCAGAAAAAAGGAACCTAACTTTGTTGGACATGGTTTGCTCCATGCTTAACTATACTGATTTATCGATTTATCTATAGGGTCACGCAATCCTTCCTGTTGCGCATATCTTGAACAAATATCCTTCCAAATCTATTCCTAAGACTCCATATGAGATGTGGAGAGGTAGGAAACCAAGTCATAATCACATCAGGATTTGGGGATGTCCTGCTTATGTCAAGAAGATTAAAGTAGAGAAATTGGAAGCTAGGTCTGTGAAAGGTCATTTCATAGGATATAGATGGGATCCCATGGGATATTTATTCTACATGCACGAAGATCATAAGATCATCGTTGCTTTACAACCATACTTCCTGGATTCAATACGGAGGCACAAGTAGAAACATTTCTTTGGAAGATATAGAATAAACACAAATTAAGACACATGTGCAAGATATTAGAACCGAGCCTTCTGAAATACAAACACAATCTCGCAAGTCTAGTAAAATTTTTCAATTACCTGAGAGGTATGGCTCTTTGCATCAAGAAGAACTAGATGTCCACGGGACCCAGTTCTAGGGCTCACCACAACACCAAACATATTGAGAGAAAATATTATTTTGTTTGAGAAATGGTTCAGAATGGGAATGTTATACTGTAGAGAGTAGACACAGCAAATAACATTGCTGATCTACAGACCAAGCCACTATCTCGGATGGTCTTAGAGCGACATATGGAGAGTATGGGTACCATAGTTTGTGGCATTGAGTGCAAGTGGGAGATTATTAGGAATATGCCCTCGAATGCCACTCAGAGGATGAGAGAGTGAGAGCATTGTATTGTAATTATGAATATTATATTTAATAAGGCATATATTATTACTATATTATTGTATATCACAAGCATTATGATTTTGTATATAAAATAGTAGTCCTTGCATTTGGGAGCAAATATTCCACTCCTTATGGAGATAAGGAGATAGGGACTGGAAGTGTTTAGGGCTCGAATGCTTAATTAGTTCGCAAGTCGATAAAACTTAACTGGGCAGAAATTTTTGACAAGACTTATATAACATGTACTTTGACATGTAGAGTGCATGTCTTCACTAAGGATTATTGGGAGTACACGTTATAGGTATGCTAATGGGATTAGTATACTCGAACACAACTCACCGTGCTTCGATCACATGGATATCACTCAGGTACTGTCAATGACTGAATCGAAAGATTGTGATAGTTATACGTGGATCTTTGACTTGAGGTTTATGTAGTTGATGTGCTTGTGACATTAACTTAGTTATTATAGAAGTTCGATCCAATCACCGGTTGGTGGGATCAACCTCGAAATGCAACTTAGTGGGCAAGTAGCAGTCTCTACTAATTACCAAGATACAATTCTTTCTCCTGTAAGTGAGCAGGTAAATGTCCTATGAGGTTAATGGCAAATGAGATCATAAGTCTTTGGCCAAAGCCGTTAGAGCTACCTGCATTTGATACATGAGAGCTCGGTGATCTCGATTTACATTAACAAATGCATAGATTCAAGTTACAATAGGGTTTGACTATACTATGACCCTAATACTTGACCGGGACATTTGATTTAAGGGTTGATATTATACGATATTCACAACATAATGGTTTTGAAATGATCCTATCATTCGTTCTCATTTAAGTTACGGTGTGGGCCATGAGACTGCTAAGTGGTGCTAACAATCATTGGATCCTCCCAATGCTAACTAAGACGAACCTACATAGTTGCGTCTCAGGAATTGACGACATATTATATTTAACTTATTCTCTCTTTATTAATATTGGACATTGGATGTCTAATTTAACTTATTGGATAAATTAAATCGGTCTCATGAATTAAATAAATTACTGAGTAATTAATTTATTCATATTATTTCTTATGGAATTTATTTTTAATATAATTAATTAATTAGATTAATTAATTTTATTAAAATTTAAACGTATCAAGGTTTATCTATCAGACTAGATACATGATAGTTCGATTCACGGACCAAAATGAACTAATATCAAAATACTCATGTAGCCACCCCCCACCCCCCTGTAACACCCCCGAGATATTCAAGGTATATTACAGTGCCGTGGACCCCTACATGGGACCCACCAGGATAGACACAACTTACCACAGTAAAAACACACATCATCCAGTTGAAAATCAAATAACACGCCCAGTACAACCGGCGGAATAATCAACAGTGGCAAACATAAATAACTTCAACGAATACAAATCATAATCCGAAGAGAAAAGCCTAAGTACTCGCGAGTACAATCTATAAGTTTGAAAAGTAGACAACAACCATATCGAATGATTCAACAGAAATAAAGGACTCAATTGCACATGTCAACGACCTTGGCCAGCATCCTCGTATTGACCCAGTACTCGCTCGTTAGGATGATCATAACCTGAAATCCATAACAAGAATTTCCCCAAACGGGTCCCCAAAGGGGTTAGCATTTACGCTACTACAAGTAATCAAGGCAAACCAAACGTTTACACATTTCATAGTACAATGTATCAAATTCATTTCGAAACCAAAACCAGACATGTCTTTTTCCAGAAACAAACAGTCACAATCAAGCACACACGTCGCCTAGGACAGGGACGAAGCCACGAATCCCACTCGAGGCCTCTAAGGACCCTCCCGAGCTGGCTGGCGAAACAAACTCATGAATCCAGGACGAAGCCATAGATTCCATCGAGGCCCCGTCGGACCCTTCCGGGGTGAGTAAAGCACACACAATATACATTATGATTTCACGTTAAGCATAAGGGTTTCCAAGAATTACTTGCCTTGAATAATAGACGACGCAATGAATGGAAGGAAAAACACCGACGAACGTTAGGAGCCGATAATCACGAACCTAACGATACGAAGAACACAATCACAACCAATTCTAAACGAATACGGAATTGGAAAACACCCGAAAACCCATCTACGATTTATGTGCATTCGTATCAAAACAACGACGAGGGCGGATCGCAACCAAACCCTCTCGATTACGCAATTATCATGAAATACACCATGAGTTCGTAGGAGAACAAGAATACTAACGAGATTAATCATAATCATCAAGGATTAATCAACAATACGGAGCAAAACGAACAATAGAACCGAAAACCCCCAAATCCCCCAAGGTAGGGTTCTAAGAGATTTTACCTTGATTCGAAGATGAACGATGGATGATTAGTGATAGGTGGATGATATGATACTTGAATATGCCCTTACAATGGAGTTTGGATCAAAATCAAACGAACACTAGCCTCTGCCATCGCTCCCGTCGCGAAGATAAAAGAGAGATATGAGAAATGAGGAAAAAAATGGGCCGCTGCCAGTTTATATACTGGCAGGTGTTACGGCCGTAACACACCACACTTACGGCCGTAACATAGGAACAATACGGCCGTAACCTGACTCTCTTACGGCCGTAACTGGCCTCTGGAGAGAAACTGGGCAATTTGACGAAAGACACATACGGCCGTATCAAGAACACCATTACGGTCGTATCAATACTTACGGCCGTAACTCAAATACAATACGCCCATAACTCAGAACTAGACCATAAGGCAAGAAACGAAGCCTTGTTACGCTCGTAAAAAGAAATGCCTATGGCCGTAACTCTCTAGTATTACGGCCGTAATGAAGCTGGCTTACGATCGTAACACAGCCAGGGACAGCAAACAGGCCAGAACTGAAGTAACTACTCGACGAGAAATAATCGGAAAAAAATACCAAGGCGTAACAACGACCAACGGATACAATCACCACGGATTCGAGTTAGAAACCAAACCGTTACAATGAAGCGTGACTCCGAATACCCGAAGGTTCAGGAACAACAAGGATAGCAAGAATACCCTAAACTTAGGGAAATTACAAAATGGCCCAAATGTCCAAAAAAATCGCGATACGACGTCGGATTAACAAACTGAAACTCACAACACGAACAACTCAACCATACGAACTCGTGCAACTAAAGAAATTACAAAAGCGAATGGGTTATACGAGAATCGAACGTCCATGCCACAATACATGACATAAAATGGAATAATATCAAAACATCACCGAAGATCGTCCAAATGGAGGAACTCCAAGAATAAAATAGATTCAAAATGTCGACATGGTTACAAGCGAGTTGCTAAAATGAAAATACACCAAAATGGAAATATCGGAAAAAGATGAAAAATGCGGATATTACATTCTACCCCCACTAAAAATAAGTTTCGCCCCGAAACTTAAGAAACAAACAACTCGGGGTACCTAGCACGCATGCTATCCTCGGTTTCCCAAGTTGCCTCCTCGACACCATGCCTCGACCACTGCACCTTGACTAAGGAAATGGTCTTATGCCTTAGTCGTTTCTCACGGTGCTCCAAAATCTTCAGGGGTCGCTCCTCGAAGGTAATGTCCTCGGCAATATCGATCTCGCCAAAATCGATGATATGGCTAGGATCTTGGACATATTTCCTCAGTTGAGAAACATGGAAGACGCTATGAACGTGAGTCAAGGCCGGAGGTAGTGCCAAACGGTATGCCAACGCACCGACCCGCTCGAGAATCTCAAAGGGTCCAATAAATCTCGGACTCAACTTCCCTTTCTTCCCGAAATGGAAGACTCCTTTCGTTGGTGACACCTTCAGCAAAATGTGGTTTCCGACCTCGAATTCTAAGGTTCGGCGACGGACATCGGCATAAGTCTTCTGTCGAATCTGAGCGGTCAACATCCGTTCTCGAATCAAATCTACCTTCCACCTCGTCTCTAAAATAATATCCGGTTCGGTCCCAAAAAAATCGGACGCTTCATTCCAACAAATCAACGATCGACAATGCCGTCCATAAAGTGCCTCGTACGGTGCCATTCGAATCGATGCGTGCTAACTATTGTTGTACGTGAATTCGATCAATAGCAAATGTTCCTCCTAATCGCTACTTCAATCGAGAGCACAAGCACGCAACATATCCTCGAATGTTTAGATAGTGCGCTCCGACTGCCCATCAGACTGAGGGTGAAAAGAAGTACTCAGATGCAAGTGAGTACCCAATGCTCTATGCACAGCCTGCCAAAAGTGCGAAATAAAACGGCCATCACGATCCGAAACAATAGACTTCGGGGTTCCGTGAAGCCTCACAATCTGAGCAGTAAATGTACGAGCCAGCTTCTCCGGGCCCCAAGTATCCTTGATGCCCAGAAAATGTGCCGACTTGGTCAATCGATCAACAATCACCCAGATCATGTTCATGCCCAATCTCGACCTCGGCAAACTCATAATGAAATCCATCGAAATATCTTCTCATTACCATTCTGGAATGGGAAGGGACTGCAATAAACCTGCCGGTTGCTGATGCTCGATTTTGACCTACTGACAAGTCAAACATCTCGCTACAAACTGTGCGACCTCCTCCTTCATATCGTTCCACCAGAAATTCCTCCTCAAGTCCTTGTATATCTTACTCGAACCAGGATGAATGGAGTAAGGCGTAGCATGGGCCTCCCGTAAAATAATCTGTCTCAATTCCAAGTCTTTCGGAACACAAAGCCGACTCTAAAATCTCAACACACCATCCTCGTGGATCACAAAACCAGGAGACTTTCCCTTAAGAACATTCTCCCAAATTTGCAAAATCATCGGGTCCTCCAACTGCTTTAGTTTAATTTCATCGACCATAGACGACGAAATCTCTAAAGCACAGAGTTGCCCCACGGCTCCAGGCAACGAAATCTCAACACTCAACTCAATCAAATCCCACTGAAGCTCGGCTTGAGACGTAATGGTCTCAAGTGTCCGCAACAAGACCGGTTTCCAACTCAAGGCGTCGGCCACGACGTTCGCCTTGCCCGGATGATAAAGGATTTCGAGATCATAATCCTTAATCAACTCTAACCAACTCCTCTGCCTCATATTCAACTCCCGCTGAGTAAATATCTATTTCAGACTTTTATGATCGGTAAAAATATGACAAGCAGAGCCGAAGAGATAATGACGCCAAATCTTGAGCGCGAAAACAACTGCCGCTAACTCCAAATCATGAGTAGGGTAGTTAAGCTCATACGGCCTCAACTGTCTCGACGCAAATGCAATAGTCTTGCCGTGCTGCATCAACATGCACCCAAGACCCTGACCTGAAGCATCGCTATACACAGCAAAACCCTTGTTACCACACGGTAATGCTAAAACTGGGGCTGAAGTTAAACGCCTCTTCAGCTCCTCAAAACTAGCCCGTCTCTCGTTATTCCAGACGAACGTCTCGGATTTCTGAAGTAACTATGTAAGTGGTCGAGCTAGTTTCGAGAAACCCTCAACGAACCTACGATAGTAGCCGGCCAAACCCAAGAAACTACGGACCTCCTTCACATTCTTAGGCGGTGTCCAATCCAACACCGCCTCAACTTTCTGCGGGTCCACACGAACTCCCTCTACTGAAATTACGTGACCCGAAAACATCACTTCTTTCAGCCAAAATTCACATTTCGAGAACTTTGCATAGAGTCGCTCGGTCCTCAAAATGTCTAACACCACATGCAAATGATAGGCGTGCTCCTCCTCGTTCCTCGAATAGATAAGGATATCGTCAATGAAGACGACGACACAGTTATCCATAAACTCGATAAAGACCTTGTTCATCAACTGCATGAACACTGCCGGCGCATTAGTTAACCCGAAAGGTATAACTACAAACTCATAGTGTCCGTATCTCGTCCGAAAAGCTGTTCTCGGAACGTCGGACTCCTTCACCCGAAGCTGATAGTACCCCGATCTCAAGTCGATCTTCGAGAATACCACAGCCCCCTGCAACTGATCGAACAAGTCATCAATTATCGGCAGAGGATACTTGTTCTTGATGGTCACCTTGTTTAGCTCGCGGTAGTCGATACACAAACGCAGTGAACCATCCTTTTTCCCAACAAACAAAACCGGTGCGCCCCAAGGCGAAGTGCTCGGTCGAATATACCCCGACTCAAGAAGCTCACTCAACTGCTTTTTCAACTCGGCCATCTCTGAAGGTGCCATGCGATACGGCGCCTTCGAAATCAGAGCCGCACTCGGCTCTAACTCTATAGCGAACTCGACCTCCCGGTCCGGTGGCAACCCCGGTAACTCATCAGGAAAAACATCAGGAAATTCACTAACGACTAGAATCGATGAAATCTCGACTCCACCACTCTCCGCTTTCAGGGCGTAGCACCAATAACCAGTACACCCCTTTGGTAGGAGTCTCATTGCCTTCAAGGCGTTAATAACAAACTTCTGGTTTCTCTTTTGCCTCGCGAAAGAGTGTTCGGTGCCATCCTCGGCTAGCATGGTGATGATCCTCGTGTGGTAGTTTATGATTGCACCATGCCGCCCGAGCTAATCATCCCCGAGAATCAAATACTCACCCTCAATACCCACAACAATAAGATTAGAGAGCCAAGCCCTCTCACAACTAAACACAGAACGGTCCCGAACCTCTCGATCACCGATGATTCTATCACCGCTAGGAAGTTTAATGATGAAAGGCTCGCAAGACGATAAACAGTCAAGACTCAAACGGCGCACACACTCCAGAGAAATGAATGAATGCGTAGCACCCGAATCAAAAAGCACACTGACAAGATGGGAATGGATATGAACGCTACCTGTCGCCACAGTGGCGGCTGGATCATCGGCCCTTCTCATCTCATAGATACGTGGAGGGGCGGAGCCAACACTGGAAGCTACCCCTCTAGCGGGCTGACCCCGACCTCTCCCTCGGCTAACACTCGGCGGATACTGTGGAGCGAACGAGCCCTGGTTCACACTCGGCTCCATAGGCGCTGTGTAATACCCGGTTGTAATTCGATCATTATCATTCAGTAATTTCATTCGGTATTTTTTTTTTGGTGGAAGTCCATATTAGAGACTCTATTGCTACCTTTTCGTCATTTTTATAATGATTAATTCTACACTTTTTGTCATCCGAGTTCGTCTCGGTGTCGTCCTGTTGAATTCCATGTTCTTTAGCGACTTTTCCACGTATGAGTTCGAATTTGTTAAATCACCATTAATTTTTGGAAACTACAAAAATTCTGAATATTTGTAATATTATATAGCATCGAGTTATCTTTCCAATGGTTCAAACGGTGAGTCAATCGGAGTCCGGACGAGGGAGTTATGGTCGAAATAGCTAATTCACTATCATTTTCCAGATTTGGCCGAGCAGCTTGTACCGTGGGCCGCGGCACATGCCGGCAGGGCCGCGGCACATGCCGGTAGGACCGAGGCACACTGCCGAGTCACTGCTGCGGCACAGCCGTCCGGGCCGCGGCACACTCGTGTTGCAATTGTTCTGGCCGACCCATCTGTACTGTGAGCCGCGGCTCATGCCGACAGGGCCGCGGCACACTGCCGAGTCACTGCCGCGGCACATTCGTCCGGGCCGCGGCACACTGCCGATCACTGGGGGCAATTTTGGCCCTGTGCCGTGGCACACTTCGACTGGGCCGCGGCACACTGTGCAGTCAGCGCTATATTTGCGTTTTCTGAGCGAGAATCGCTCATTTTTCCATTTTTCTTCAACTCATCCGAGAGAGAAGGCTTGAGGGAGAGAATTTTCTTCATCTATCACTTGAGTATTCATTTTTCATCATTTTCATTCGGTTGTGGAGCTCAGATTGTCGATCTAACGCGATTTCATCGGATTAAAGTACTTGGATCTTCAAAGGTAATTTCTCCAACATCTTGGATTTCGATTTTGTTTTGAGATATGATGTTTTGGATGTTAAGATCATGTTGTATGAAGTAATATACACATGATTATGGACATGTTTGATTTTCCATTGGATTATTGAAGGATTATTCAAGAGCACTTTGAATATTGTGTTGGATTTGGGGGTTTTCGATTAATTGTTGTTGAAATCACGATTTTGTATATTCATAATGGATTATTGATCGTATTGAAGATGTTTTGTTGATTTGAAACACTTCTTGGGGATTTGATGTTGGTATTATTGAGGTTTGGTTATAAACAATCGAAGTTGGCCACAAAGTGTTCGATATAATGCCCCAATGAACATGGTTTAATCGTATCGACATTTTGAGTTCGTTATATTCGTTTTTGATTCATATATTGAACGGATTGTTGGTAATTGTATTATTCAAGGTTGTTCGAGCGGCCGATAATTTCATTAAGGACGTTGATCGTGGAAGTACCTTCTCGCCTTCGGTTTGAGGCAAGTTTTATACTTGTACTAGTCAATGAGATTAATGTCATCATATATGTGTATGAATGTGTTGTATCATTCCGAGACTTAGTCTCGGAATGAATTCATTGATATTAAGAGATCGTTTGATACGATACCTTTCGGCAACTATGCCAAATGTTTATTATTGTCCGTTAATGGCCGATTCAAGGCATTGTGATACTCGTTATTAATGTCATTGTCGATAGCCGGTTCGCGGTATCGATGTATCTATTGTTGTTAATATTGATGTCAATCTAAGACATCGTTCTGATCATTGTTATTTCTGTTGGGGTTGTCATTAAAACTGTATTGGCCGATTAAAGGCATTGGCGTATTCATTTCTCATCTTCTTCGTCGGTCACCGATTAAAGGTGCCGAGGCATCCTTCGTATCATTGTCATCGATTGGCCGTTCTCAGGCAAATCGAAATGTTCAATCATTCATCATATCATTCGTATCGATTGGCCATTCTAAGCCAATCGAAGCGCTCAATCATTCATGGAATCATCCGCTGCCTCATTGTTGTCGGTTGGCCATCCTAAGGCAATCGAGGTGTTGAATTGGGACTGTCGAGGACGGTGCCTATCCGTGTGTTACTGTCAACATGTTGGCCGACTCAAGGCAGCACACTATCATTCATTGTGATACGGCTTCGTGCCGTGGCTTCGGCCCTAATTGTGATACGGCTTCGTGCCGTGGCTTCGGCCCTAATGGTGATACGGCTTCGTGCCGTGGTTTCGGCCCTAATGGTGATATGGCTTCGTGCCGTGGCTTCGGACCTAATTATGATACGGCTTCGTGCCGTGGCTTCGGCCCTAATTGTGATACGGCTTCGTACCGTGGCTTCGGCCCTAATTGTGATACGGCTTCGTGCCATGGCTTCAGCCCTAATTGTGATACGACTTCGTTCTGTGGCTTCGGCCCTAACCAATAATAGCTGCGGGCCGTTTTGGCTTCATGTGATTGTGATAATTTGACAGCTTCGGCTGAGTGGCTTTCAAGCCTTTATTATCGTCCTGGTAATTTCATTGGAGCCTTCGGCATTGTGCTTCATAATTAATTCAGTCCTGGTTTGGTTCATGTCGTGTAATTCATCCTGGTATTATGTGATTATGATTCGCCGTTGGGCACTTATGTTCTAATCTGTCGAACAGGTATTAATAGTATGCCGTGGGCATAGTATTTCGCGAATGCTCGGCTCTTACCTTGGTTTATGAGCATCTCGTATTATTATTATCATTGTACCGTTTCATTCTGCCTTTGGATACATATCATGTTATACATGTATTTGATGTTCATTATCTGGATGACTGACCCCGTGGGGGCGGAACATGTTTTCATGTTTTAGGTGCTTGCGAGGAGAGAGTTGAGACACAGGGGGATGAAGATGGCGACGAGGCATTCGAGCGATACTAGTCCGAGTCGTTCATTGTCAGTCAGTCAGTTGGAGTGTACTCCAGGCTTGTCAGTTGTTGTCGTGTTGTATTACCCGAACATATGTTCGTGGATGTTGTTGTATTTCATTTTTTGGCCATGTCGGCCACCTTTGTCGTTGAAATTCCTTATCGGAATATTGTGTCGGATGTCATGGTAGGGACTATGATTTTCCCTTATTGTGTAATTCCATGTATTTTAATCATGTTCGCCTGGTGGATCTCCTGGCGTGGGGTCCACGGCACTGTAATAACCCAATAGGATTTTGGGGGTGTTACAGAAGATGGTATCAGAGATTTTGGGTTGTGAGATACCCTGATATGTGAGTTATGTGGCTCTACCGATGTGGTAGTAGTGGACCGCAAAGTTATGACAATCTGGACAGTCGGGTTTTGTGAGTCGTAATATTAGTACGACTGTACGAGCCATTCATTCATCGAGTCGTCGTCAGTTGGGACTAGTATCGTGAGACCTCGAAGCTTCGTATGACCTGTGTAAGGACTCGATTCTCTTTATGTTCATACATTCATCATGTCATTAATTGTTCATGTTTGTTGAAACATATATGTGATATCAGTGTTATGATTGATTCATGACTAATTGTTTTGGAGCACGTGTGACTTGTGTAAGCATTAAGGATCAACTCATTCATCAGTTAATAATTCTCAATCATCATTTTGATCTCATCACTCAGTCAATATCATTCATCACTCAGTTAATTCATTCATCACTCAGTCAATATCATTACTCAGATAAATCACTCATCACTTAGTTAATTCATTCATCACTCAGTCAATATCATTACTCAGATAAATCACTCATCACTCAGTTAATTCATTCATCACTCAGTCAATATCATTACTCAGATAATTCATTCATCACTCAGTTAATTCATTCATCACTCAGTAAATATCATTCATCACCCAGTTAATTCATTCATCACTCAGTCAATTCCTTCATCACTTAGTCAATCTCATTGTTCATATTAATTCATTAATCACTCAGTCAATCTCATTGTTCAGTCAATTTATTCATCACTCAGTCAATCTCATTGTTCAGTCAATTCATTCATCACTCAGTTAATCTCATCGCTCAGTTGATTCATTCATCACTCAGTCAATCTCATCGCTCAGTTAATTCATTATCACTCAGTCAATCTCATTGCTCAATTAATTCATTAACCATCTAGTCCATCTCACGGTTCAGTTGTTGATCTTGTGAATCAAATTTTCAACCTTGTTAACTTGTTCAAGGTAATCATTTCAGGAATTTCATCAGATAGTCTTGTCACCTCACTTGATCTTTCATGCGATCTTATCATATTCCGGCGTCATGTCGACGATCGTTTTATTACATTATTAATGCATTCATTGTGTTAGAGCACGTATGCTCATTGTTATCATTCCGTCTCGTAATCATAATGCGATGTTCATGAGGGATCTATAATTATCATGTGGCTTTCCTGCTCCAGTATGGATAGAGCTGTCCGAGGACGCAGGGGAAGAGGCCGCGGTACGGACCAGAACCCGGGATCTCGTATGAACGCCCGCGCGGAGGCGAGGGTTAGCATGTGTTCATCAGATAGAATTGCTACTCATTCACTATCAGATAATCATTCACCGTCAGGGAGTCGTACCCGAGAAGCAGCTCACTAGGAAGGTGTTCGGGTTGACCCATTCATATTTATGCAGGGCATGATGGCCCAGATGACTCATATGACGCGGATAGTGGAGACCATGCAGACCTTGATGGTTCGTGGTCCACCGGAACAGGGATTCCAGGTTCCGTTTTGTAACACCCCAAACTAGGCGGATATTACAGTGCCGTGGACCCCTGACTGGGACCCACTAGGCGAATGAAAAAGGATGAATTACACAGGGTAAATGTAGTACCGAACCACATTACAACATCAATTACTCCGATTAGGAGTTTCATACAACACACCAGGATAAAATAGAATACATGTGTATCTTATGTGACGATAAAATACACAACACTGAATGAAACGAGTATTCAAATGGAATGTCTGCAGCGGAATAAATAAAGGAAACACAAATGATCAATAAGTGATCGAATGCATCGGGGCCCTTCTAGTATCATTAGGACTCCTCGCCGTCAACGGGCTCTCCTGTGCTTTTGCCTTGCCATGACACGAGAAACAAATATCCCCAAACGGGTCGATTATACAAAACAACAATCCTCCGAGTTGAATAAACACAATCATGATTATATCTCGAAATTATGAAATATCCTGTCGAAACATACGCAATCAAACATGCTATATGAATCAACTAACGATGGCTCAAAGGGTGGCGCCACACTACGCCCGGATGGAAATGTGTCCGTGCACAAGCCACCAACGAGTATCGATCGAATACACGTGTGGTCTTGTACCTAATCGGGCCTCACGAAACAATCAATCTCGTGTGCACACCCAATGTGAGGCCATCAACCAACACACGACTATAATGTGCTCGACATGAAAACCCTACACATACCAACCGCACGCCAAGATGACCGGAATGCCACGATATAACAAAAGTGACATCGAGAATGAATAATGACTCACCGAGGTGGAATGGTAGCGAAATAAATGACAAATCAATGAAAAGATTGGAACCGCTGCTCCTTATGGTAAACGATTAATTGATAACAACAAGTTTTGATACGATTAATATAATGATGAATGATTTATGATTATGAATGAACAACAACAAAAGGGATGAATATCCTTTTAACCGAGTAAGAATTAACTTACACAATACCGGTGACAATTATCCTTCCACGAACAACATCCTAATTGAAATATCGGTCACTCGAACAACCTTGAATTATACAATATCCAACAACTCGTTCAATATACGAATCAAACACGAATATAACGAATTCAAAACGTCGATACGATTAAACCAAGTCCATAGAGGCATTAAATCAAACACGTTGTATCCAAACTCCGATGGTTTACAATCAAACCTCAATATACCAATATCAGAATCTCCAAGAAGTGTTTTAAACCAACAAAACATCTCCAATACGATCAATAATCCGTTATGAATATCCAAAAATGTGATTATAACAACAATTAGTCGAAAATCCCCAATTCCAACTCGATATTCAAGGTGTTCTTGAATAATCCCTCAATAATCCAATGAATCCTTATACAAACTCATAATCATATACATATCCCTTCATATAACATGATTATAACGTCCAAAACATCCTATCTCAACACAAAATCAAAGTCCAAAGTGTTGAAGGAATTACCTCTTGATGATCCAAGTGCTTTAATCCGAAGAACACGCGTTTAATCGAGTATTCGGGCTTCACGATCGAAAGGAGATGAAGAAAATCAAACACCCAAATGATTTGTGAAGGAAAAACCCTCCCTCAAGCTTCCTCTCTCGGTTTCAAGTGAAAAAATGGGAAAGGAATGGAAGAAATGCTGAAAAAAACGAATTTAAAGGAGTTGACTGCCTGCCGGACACGGCCCGTGCCGATCGGCACGGTCGTGTCGCGCAGTTGGCCGACAGGGACTCGACCGTGTCCTGATTGACACGGTCGCGGCGCTGAGGGCCTTCCGATAGCGACCCGCCCGACAGCGACTCGGCATGACTCGACCGTGTCCTGGGACACGGTCGGGCGTGTCGGCGATGCTCGTGCTTAACCTAAGAGTACGGCACGGGCCGTGTCGGACGACACGGCCGAGTCTGGTCGGCGAAACTTCTCGCATTTCCGACGAGTACGCACGGGCCGTGTCGGACGACACGGCCGAAGTTCGGCCGGCAGTGATCGCCAAAATCAAACGACCATAACTCTCTCGTCCGGACTCCGATTGACTCACCGTTTGAACCATTGGAAAGCTAATTCGATGCTCTATAATATTGCAAAGATTTAGAATTTTTGGAGTTACCAAAAATTAATGGTGATTTAACAAAGTCGAACTCATAAGAGGAAAGTTGAAACAATGAACAATAATGATACACAACTCGAAGTTTTTCCGAACGGTGAACCCGGTGAATGAACATGATTGATGAATGATTATAATTGAGTGAAAATACACTGAGTGACAATTACAGACTGATAATTACTGAATGAAAAGGAATGAATTACAACTGGGTATTACATACTCCCCCCCTTAAAAGGAGTTTCGTCCCCGAAACTAAGGGTCAAACAACTCGGGATAACTCTCCCGCATATTCTCCTCGGTTTCCCAAGTGGCCTCTTCGACTCCATGTCTAGACCACTGAATCTTGACCAAAGGGATCGTCTTGTTCCTCAACTGTTTGATTCGCCGCTCTATATCTCGTTCAGGACGCTCCTCGTACGAATGATCATCTGCGATCTCGATTTCGTCGAACTGGAGTATGTGACTCGGGTCGGCAACATACTTCCGCAACTGAGAGACATGAAACACATTATGAATTCGGCTCAACGCCGGAGGTAAAGCCAATCGATAAGCTAACTCGCCTACTCGATCCAAAATCTCGAACGGTCCAATGAATCTCGGACTCAACTTTCCCCTCTTCCCAAAACGGAAGATACCACGACTGGGATACCTTGACCAACACATGGTCACCACTCGAACTCTAATGGTCGATTTACGGTTATCTCGCATATGATTTCACGACTGAAATATCAACAAACGACTCTGATCAAAGCTACCTTCTCACGGCGGCTATAAGCATATCGGGCTCGGTGCCGATTGATTCGATAAGTCATCCCAACACAACGGAGATCGACAACGACCGCATAAGGCCTCGTAAGGTGCCATCTTAATCGAAGCGTGCCAACTATTATTATACGTGAACTCGATCAACGGTAGTTGGGCTTCCCAATCGCCCTTTCAATCGAGGACGCAAGCTCTCAACATGTCCTCTAATGTCCGAATAGTCCTCTCCGATTGTCCGTTTGACCGAGGATGAAAGGCGATCGAGATTAAGCCGAGTTCCCATAGCACGATGAATCGATTTCCAAAATGTGACACAAACCGTCCGTCACGATCGGAAACGATACTTTTAGGAGTACCGTGTAGTCTCACTATCTCTTTGATGAATAGTGGGCAAGTCTCTCGGGACCCCAAGTATCCTTAATCTCAAGAAAATGAGCTGATTTAGTTAAGCGGTCCACAATCACCTGATCGTATTCATGCCACGAGGACTCCTCGGAAAACTCGAGATGAAATCCAAAGAAATGTCTTCCCATTTCCACTGAATAGGGAGAGGTTTCAGATACCCACGGCCGATGTTCAATCTTGACTTGTTGGCAAGTTAAGCATCTCGAAACAAATTCCGCGACTTCTCGCTTCATATTACTCCACCAGTAATTTTGTTTCAGGTCTTTATACATCTTGCTAGACCCCGGGTGAACAGAATAAGGGGTAGCATGAGCTTCTCTCAAAATCGAGTTTTTCAACTCGTCATTCGCCGGTACGCACAACCGGTTCTTAAACCTCAAAAGTCCATCCTCGTGGACCACGAATCCAGGGGCTTTCCCCTGAGTCACATCCTCACGGATGCGCAACAACGAAGGGTCTGAACTCTGATTCTCTCTGATTACCTCCTCAAGAGACGATGAAATCTCTAACATACAAAGTTGTCCCTGAATTCGCTGAAGCCAGACCTCGATCTCGGGTCTAAGGAATTCCTGCTGAAGCTCCTTCTGAACTGTTAAACGAGCAAGCATCTGCTCCTGAACGGACTTACGACTCAAGGCGTCGGCGACAACGTTCGCCTTGCCCGGGTGGTAAAGGATCTCAATATCATAATCCTTGATTAGTTCTAACCACCGCCTCTGTCGCATATTTAACTCCTTCTGAGTAAATATATACTTCAAACTTTTATGATCGGTGAATATCTGACAGGTAACGCCATAAAGATAATGACGCCAAATTTTTAAAGCGAACACCACGGCTGCTAGCTCCAGATCGTGAGTCGGATAATTAACCTCGTAAGGTCTCAATTGCCGTGAAGCATAGGCAATAACCTTTCCATTCTGCATGAGCACACAACCGAGACCCTGTCTGGACGCATCACTATAAACTACAAATCCCTCCGTCCCCTGCGGCAAGGAAAGTACAGGTGCTGACATTAACCGGCTCTTGAGTTCCTCAAAACTCCGTTGACACGCGTCGGACCACGTGTATTTCTTATCCTTCCGCAAAAGGTTCGTCAAGGGTTGAGCGATTTTAGAAAATCCCTCCACAAATCGCCGATAGTAGCCCGCTAATCCGAGAAAACTTCTGATTTCCTTAACATTCTTCGGAGGTAACCAGTCTCGGATAGCCTCCGTCTTCTGAGGGTCGACACGAACTCCGTCTGATGAAATTACATGTCCGAGAAAAGTCACCTCGGACATCCAGAACTCGCATTTGGAAAACTTTCCATAGAGTTGCTCTTGTCTCAACACGTCGAGAATCTGATGAAGATGAATCTCGTGTTCCTCCTTGCCACGAGAATAAATCAAAATGTCATCGATGAAGACAACAACAAACCGATCCAAAAGTCGATGAAGACCCGATTCATTAGTTCCATGAATACCGCAGTGCATTAGTTAGCCCGAACGGCATAACTACGAACTCAAAATGACCATAGCGTGTTCGAAACGCCGTCCTCGCGATATCCGACTCTCGAATCCGTGGTGATGATATCCGGATCTTAAGTCGATCTTGGAAAATACGAAGCTCCCTGAAGTTGATCCAAAAGGTCATCGATACGGGGTAAAGGATACTTATTCTTGATCGTCACCCTATTCAACTCCCGATAATCGATACACAAGCGAAAAGAACCATCCTTCTTTTTGACAAACGGCACTAGTGCTCCCCACGGAGACGCACTCGGTCGGATATAACCTTTCTCGAACAATTCCTCAAGTTGATTCTTCAACTCCTGCATTTCGATCGGGGCCATCCGATATGGTGCCTTCGATATCGGAGACGTACTGTGCTCCAACTCAATCGTGAATTCCACATCTCTCTGTGGAGGCAAACCGTAACTCGTCTGGAAATACATCGGCATATTCTTTCACAACCGGAATATCCGACAACAATATTGATGATTTTTCGGTTTTGGTCATATAGCACCAATAACCAACACATCCCTGACTGAGCAACAGTACTGCTTTCATCAAATTAATGACTTTACCAGAACAGCCGGGATTACCTCCCTGAAAAACACATTCAAACACATCGTCTGAAATGATAGTGACCATACGCTTACGGACACTAATGATGGCATCATGACGATCCATCCAGTCAATACCCAAGATGACGTCGTCCCTCGGCAAATCTACTACGATTAGGTCCACGGCCATACACGACCATGAAATTGAATCGGGCAATTACGAATCTCACGATTACGATAATTCGTCTCACCGCCGTAGACCAATGACATAAGGCTCACAACTAGTAGCACTACCCAGACGTAGTCTACGCAAACATGACTCGGAAATGAATGAATGCGATGCACCAGTGTCAAAAAGGGTAGACACAGGTTGAGAAAGAATATCGAGTGTACCTGAGATCATCCGGGCCTCTGGATCGTCGGTCTTCTTTATCTCATAAATTGGGGCTTTCCGCCCCAGGCCGACGCTCCTGCCTCGATAGCTCTTGGCCCGCCTTTAGCTCTGTCGTCTTGAGCGACGCCGACCGAGTGGCTTTGATTACGCACCGCCAATGACACAGGGCCTGAGATGACGCCTTTGAGTAGGTTTAGAGTCCCTTCGCAAAAACGGGCCCTATGCCCGGCAATCCCACATTGTGGCACGTGATGATCGCCGGACATTGGGTGCTGAAATGACCCTGTTCCTCACAGTTGAAACAGGTGATGGCCGAACTGGCCGCTCGTGACTGAGATTCCGCGGGTTTAGACGCCGTGGGAGGTCGCTCAAAAAAAGTAGAGCCCGTACGTGGTTTCTTGAAAGTGGCCTGACGCCCGTCAGACTGATTACGGTTCTTAGATTTCTTGCCAGCAGATGAAGGTTGTTGCTTAGCAATCTCTTTGGCAGTGAGCTCGTAAGTAAGAGCTTTCTCAATGAATTCACCAACGTGGTACAATTATGATTAAGCGGTTGTAATCTCATACGGGATTTCACCTCTTGTGAAATACTTGATCTTGTCCGCTTCTGAGTGAATGATAGATGAGGCGAACGGAAGAAGTTCCTGAAATTTTTCGGCGATGGCGAGAACATCATCATCCGCCGAAAGGTCGGGAGTGAGTAATTCCGACAACTTGGCCTCCCTGAGTGGGGCCGGATAGTACCTCTCCATCATGAGAGTTTTGAACTGATCCCAAGTACATGATCCGTCTGTGGGCTTCAACGATAACCACCATGAATGAGCGCTCTTACCAAGATAGTAAGCCGCAACTGAAACTTTATGCCCTTCAGGGCAATCCACCATAGCAAATAATTTTTCGAAATGCTCAAGCCAATGGACGATATCCGCCGGCTCAGATGAGCCCTCAAAGGTAGGTGGTCGCTGGCGAGAGATATCGCTAATGATATTGCTTACACCCCTCTCTTGCCTCTGAGGCGGCGGCGGAGGAGCCTGTTGATTTTGAATAGTGGAGTTATGCATCGTCTGCATCAGCTGTGTCATCTGGGTCATCTGGGCCATCATGCCCTGCATAAAAGCGAGTGGGTCAACCCGAACACCTTCTGACTGAGCGGTGTACCGAGTACGACTCCCTGATAGAGAATGATCACGTCCAGGTGAATGAGTAGCAGCGTCGCTGCTAGATGAATTAGCATTATCCCTCGCATTCGCACGTGTATTCACACGAGCTCTCGGGATTCGGCCCGCACCACGACCTCGTCCTCCTCGTCCTCTGCCAGCTCTTTCCATACTGAAGTGGAAAGTTACATGATGATTAAATCTCCCACATGAATATCACGTTATGATTACGTAATTAAATGATGAAAATGAGCATACACGTTCTAACACAATGATTATATGAATGATTAAGCGAGGTGACATGATTATCTCGATGAAACTATTGAAATGATTATCTTGAACAAGTTAACAAGATTAATGATATGATCATCCAGATCAACAATCGAGTAATGAAATGAATTGAGTGATTAATGAGTTAAAATGACCGTCCTGGTCAAAATGAAAATGATGATGGAGGATTGTTAACTGATAAATTATGAATGAGTGATAATTGCCAGAAATTATACCATGGCGTTAGAAGTCTTACAGTTCTTTCGGTCTGATTGGCTCGGCATCCGCACAGGTCACACGTGACGCGAAAGTCCAATGATACTAGTCCGATGACAATGATTTCAAATGAGACATAACTTGGAGGGTAGTATTCAAAACCACGCTCCGATACCAACTCTGTAACACCCCAAACTAGGCAGATATTACAGTGCCGTGGACCCCTGACTGGGACCCACTAGGCGAATGAAAAAGGATGAATTACACAGGGTAAATGTAGTACCGAACCACATTACAACATCAATTACTCCGATTAGGAGTTTCATACAACACACCAGGATAAAATAGAATACATGTGTATCTTATGTGACGATAAAATACACAACACTGAATGAAACGAGTATTCAAATGGAATGTCTGCAGCGGAATAAATAAAGGAAACACAAATGATGAATAAGTGACCGAATGCATCGGGCCCCTTCTAGTATCATTAGGACTCCTCGCCGTCAACGGGCTCTCCTGTGCTTTTGCCTTGCCATGACACGAGAAACAAATATCCCCAAACGGGCCGGGATTATACTGAACAACAATCCTCCGAGTTGAATAAACACAATCATGATTATATAAATTATGAAATATCCGTCGAAACATACGCAATCAAACATGCTATATGAATCAACTAACGGTATGGCTCAAAGGGTGGCGCCACACTACGCCCGGGATGGAATGTGTCCGTGCACAAGCCACCAACGAGTATCGATCGAATACACGTGTGGTCTTGTACCTAATCGCCTCACGAAACAATCAATCTCGTGTGCAGTCAATGTGAGGCCATCAACCAACACACGACTATAATGTGCCCGACATGAAAACCCTACACATACCAACCGCACGCCAAGATGACCCGAATGCCACGATATAACAAAAGTGACATCGAGAATGAATAATGACTCACCGAGGTGGAATGGTAGCGAAATAAATGACAACTCAATGAAAAGATTGGAACCGCTGTTCCTTATGGTAAACGATTAATTGATAACAACAAGTTTTGATACGATTAATATAATGATGAATGATTTATGATTATGAATGAACAACAACAAAAGGGATGAATATCCTTTAACCGAGTAAGAATTAACTTACACAATACCGTGACAATTATCCTTCCACGAACAACGTCCTAATTGAAATATCGGTCACTCGAACAACCTTGAATTATACAATATCCAACAACTCGTTCAATATACGAATCAAACACGAATATAACGAATTCAAAACGTCGATACGATTAAACCAAGTCCATAGAGGCATTAAATCAAACACGTTGTATCCAAACTCCGATGGTTTACAATCAAACCTCAATATACCAATATCTGAATCTCCAAGAAGTGTTTTAAACCAACAAAACATCTCCAATACGATCAATAATCCGTTATGAATATCCAAAAATGTGATTATAACAACAATTAGTCGAAAATCCCCAATTCCAACTCGATATTCAAGGTGTTCTTGAATAATCCCTCAATAATCCAATGAATCCTTATACAAACTCATAATCATATACATATCCCTTCATATAACATGATTATAACGTCCAAAACATCCTATCTCAACACAAAATCAAAGTCCAAAGTGTTGAAGGAATTACCTCTTGATGATCCAAGTGCTTTAATCCGAAGAACACGCGTTTAATCGAGTATTCGGGCTTCACGATCGAAAGGAGATGAAGAAAATCAAACACCCAAATGATTTGTGAAGGAAAAACCCTCCCTCAAGCTTCCTCTCTCGGTTTCAAGTGAAAAAATGGGAAAGGAATGGAAGAAATCTTTGAAAAAACGAATTTAAAGGAGTTGGCGCTGCCGGACACGGCCCGTGCCGATCGGCACGGTCGTGTCGCGATTGGCCGACAGTGGCCGACAGGGACTCGACCGTGTCCTGATTGACACGGTCGCGCGGCGCCGAGGGCCTTCCGATAGCGACTCCGCCCGACAATGACTCGGCATGACTCGACCGTGTCACGGGACACGGTCGGGCGTGTCGGCGATCGTTCGAGCTTAACCGAAGAGATGCAGCACGGGCCGTGTCGGACGACACGGCCGAGTCCAGTCGGCGAAACTTCTGCATTTCCGGACGAGTACGGCACGGGCCGTGTCGGACGACACGGCCGAGTTCGGTCGGCAGTGATCGGCCAAAAACTGAAACGACCATAACTCTCTCGTCCGGACTCCGATTGACTCACCGTTTGAACCATTGGAAAGCTAATTCGATGCTCTATAATATTGCAAAGATTTAGAATTTTTGGAGTTACCAAAAATTAATGGTGATTTAACAAAGTCGAACTCATAAGAGGAAAGTTGAAACAATGAACAATAATGATACACAACTCGAAGTTTTTCCGAACGGTGAACCCGGTGAATGAACATGATTGATGAATGATTATAATTGAGTGAAAATACACTGAGTGACAATTACAGACTGATAATTACTGAATGAAAAGGAATGAATTACAACTGGGTATTACACGTTTCATGGACAGACTGGAGTAGTGAATCAGATTTTTGGCGATATCTCTCGTCAGAGGCTGCCTACTTTTGAGGGTTCGTCGGAACCAGCTGATATTGTTCATTGGCTTGAGCATTTTGATAAACTCTTCGACATGGTTCAGTGTCCGGAAGAGAGTAAAGTAGCAGTAGCGGCTTATTACTTGATTAAGGGTGCTTATTCGTGGTGGCTTTCTGTGAAACCCACCGATCGCGATTGTGGTTGGAGTGAGTTCAAAACCCTCATGTTAGAGAGGTATTATCCGGCTCCACTTCGTGAAGCCAAGTTGTCAGAGGTTTTGAACCCCGAATCCGTCGCGGACGAGGGTGTTATTGTCATTGCTGAGAAGTTTCAGGGACTACTTCAGTTTGCTTCATCAGTTATCCGTACTGAGGCGGATAAGATCAAATATTTTAGCAAGAGGCTAAATCCGCAGTTGAGGATGCAGTTGTTCAATCACAATTGTAGTTCACTTAGCGAATTCATCGGGAAGGCTCTTGGAGCAGAGCTTTTGGTCAAGGAGCTTACTCAGAAGCATCCTTCAGTTTCTTCGGGTGAGAGGACTAGAATGCCGGCTCGTTCAGAGGGACATCAGGCTCCTACGTCCAAGGGGTCGTTTTCTAGTCGTCTTCGTGCTGGGATAGCATCTTCCTCTCAGGCGACGAGTTCGACTGTTGTTTTCTTTAACTGTGATTCAGCAGGTCACGTTAGTACCCGGTGTACGGTGCCAGCTATTGTTTGTTTTTTGTGTGGGAGGCAGGGACACCGGCATAAATACTGCAGGAGTTCTAGTGCCAGTAAATATCAAAAGAGCTCAAGGGCCTCGAGAGACTTCGTTACTCCATCCCGTGCATCATCCAAGGGACCCTATCAGGCCTCGAGGGCCAGAGGTAAGGACATTCATCACCGGTTTGAACAAGTTAATTCTTGTTCGTTAATGGGATAATCATTCATTTCATTGTCGTTCATTCATTCATATAATTCATTCATTATATATATCAATCATGTTGGGACTCATAATTATCGATTAATCATTCAATTCACGAGGAACGATGGTTCCAATCACTTTATGGAGCTATCACTCATTAATTTATTAATTCACCTCGATGAGTCATTCTTAATCCTTGTGGGATTTCGATTCATTATCATTCATTGTGATCATTTTGTTCTTGTGACCTTCCGGGATCATATTGTGCGGTGAGTTCAGATTTGGGTCTACCTTAAATCGTTGAGATAGAGGAGATCGATGATATGGAAGGATATCGATGTTGGGTACATTTGAGATGTAACCTTGTTTTTGGATGACTGTGTAAATCTATCCGTATTCATGTATCGTAACTGTGGATCATTTATTGTTGATCTATTTTATTATGATCATATTCGGGAATCTTGAGAATTGGATAATTTGTTGAGAATTCGCCCCTTTGTCTTTGTACTCAAGACTTCGTGATAATTTGGGAAATCGTTCACTGTGATCCGAGACGTCAAGTCTTGGAGACTTGGGCGTGCGATTGATTTGGTTCCAAGAACTATTTGGACATTATTGTTTTCAGATCATGATGGATAGTTCATATCCCGAGTTGTTTACCCTTAGTTTCGAGGACGAAACTCTTTTTAAGGGGGGGTATGTAATACCCGGTTGTAATTCGATCATTATCATTCAGTAATTTCATTCGGTAATTTTGTTTTTGGCTGAATCCCATCTTAGAGACTCTATTGCTACCTTTTCGTCATTCCGAGAATGATTAATTCTACACTTTTTGTCATCCGAGTTCGTCTCGGTGTCGTCCTGTTGAATTCCGTGTTCTTTAGCGACTTTTCCACATATGAGTTCGACTTTGTTAAATCACCATTAATTTTTGGAAACTCCAAAAATTCTGAATCTTTGCAATATTATATAGAATCGAGTTAGCTTTCCAATGGTTCAAACGGTGAGTCAATCGAAGTCCGTATGAGGGAGTTATGGTCGAAATAGCTAAGTCACTCTCATTTTCCAGATTTGGCCGAGCAGCCTGTACCGTGGGCCGCGGCACATGCCGGCAGGGCTGCGGCACACTGCCGAGTCACTTCCACGGCACACTCGTGTTGCAATTGTTCTGGCCGACCCGTCTGTACTGTGAGCCACGGTTTATGCCGACAGGGCCGCGGCACACTGCCGAGTCACTGCCGCGGCACATTCGTCACTGCCGCGGCACACTGCCGATCACTGGGGGCAATTTTGGCCCTGTGCCGTGGCACACTTCGGCTGCGCCGCGGCACACTGTGTAGTCAGCGCTATATTTGCGTTTTCTGAGCGAGAATCACTCATTTTTCCATTTTTCTTCAACTCATCCGAGAGAGAAGGCTTGAGGGAGAGAATTTTCTTCATCTATCACTTGAGTATTCATCTTTCATCATTTTCGTTCGGTTGTGGATCTCGGATTGTCGATCTAACGCGATTTCATCGGATTAAAGTACTTGGATCTTCAAAGGTAATTTCTCCAACATCTTGGATTTCGATTTTGTTTTGAGATATGATGTTTTGGATGTTAAGATCATGTTGTATGAAGTAATATACACATGATTATGGACATGTTTGATTTTCCATTGGATTATTGAAGGATTATTCAAGAACACTTTGAATATTGTGTTGGATTTGGGGGTTTTCGATTAATTGTTGTTGAAATTACGATTTTGGATATTCATAATGGATTATTGATCGTATTGAAGATGTTTTGTTGATTTGAAACACTTCTTGGGGATTTGATGTTGGTATTATTGAGGTTTGGTTATAAACAATCGAAGTTGGCTACAAAGTGTTCGATATAACGCCCCAATGAACATGGTTTAATCGTATCGACGTTTTGAGTTCGTTATATTCGTGTTTGATTCGTATATTGAACGGATTGTTGGTAATTTTATTATTCAAGGTTGTTCGAGCGGCCGATAATTTCATTAAGGACGTTTATCTTGGAAGTACCTTCTCGCCTTCGGTTTGAGTCAAGTTTTATACTTGTACTAGTCAATGAGACTAATGTCATCATATATGTGTATGAATGTGTTGTATCATTTCGAGACTTAGTCTCTTCATGAATTCATTGATATTAAGAGATCGTTTGATACGATACCTTTCGGCAACTATGCCAAATGTTTATTATTGTCCGTTAATGGCCGATTCAAGGCATTGTGATACTCGTTATTAATGTCATTGTCGATAGCCGGTTCGCGGTATCGATGTATCGATTGTTGTTAATATTGATGTCAATCTAAGACATCGTTCTGATCATTGTTATTCCTATTGGGGTTGTCATTAAAACTGTATTGGCCGATTAAAGGCATTGGCGTATTCATTTCTCATCTTCTTCGTCGGTCACCGATTAAAGGTGCCGAGGCATCCTTCGTATCATTGTCATTGATTGGCCGTTCTCAGGCAAATCGAAATGTTCAATCATTCATCATATCATTCGTATCGATTGGCCATTCTAAGCCAATAGAAGCGCTCAATCATTCATGGAATCATCCGCTGCATCATTGTTGTCGGTTGGCCATCCTAAGGCAATCGACGTGTTGAATTGGGACTGTCGAGGACGGTGCCTATCCGTGTGTTACTGTCATCGTGTTGGCCGACTCAAGGCAGCACACTATCATTCATTGTGATACGGCTTCGTGCCGTGGCTTCGGCCCTAATTGTGATACGACTTCGTGCCGTGGCTTCGGCCCTAAGTGTGATACGGCTTCGTGCCGAGGCTTCGGACCTAATGGTGATACGGCCGCCGTGCGTGGCCGCCCTAATTGTGATACGGCCGTGCCGTGGCCGCCCTAATTGTGATACGGCTTCGTGCCGTGGCTTCGGCCCTAATGGTGATACGGCTTCGTGCCGTGGCTTCGGCCCTAATTGTGATACGGCTTCATGCCGTGGCTTCGGCCCTAATTGTGATACGGCTTCGTGCCGTGGCTTCGGCCCTAATTGTGATACGGCTTTGTGCCGTGGCTTCGGCCCTAATCAATAACAGCTGTGGGCTGTTTTGGCTTCATGTGATTGTGATAATTTGACAGCTTCGGCTGAGTGGCTTTCAATCCTTTATTATCGTTCTGGTAATTTCATTGGAGCCTTCGACATTGTGATTCATAATTAGTTCAGTCCTGGTTTGGTTCATGTCGTGTAATTCATCCTGGTATTATGTGATTATGATTCGCCGTTGGGCACTTATGTTCTAATCTGTCGAACAGGTATTAATAGTATGCCGTGGGCATAGTATTTCGCGAATGCTCGGTTCTTACCTTGGTTTGTGAGCATCTCGTATTATTATTATCATTGTACCGTTTCATTCTGCCTTTGGATACATATCATGTTATACATGTATTTGATGTTCATTATCTGGATGACTGACCCCGTGGGGGCGGAACATGTTTTCATGTTTTAGGTGCTTGCGAGGAGAGAGTTGAGACACAGGGGCATGACGATGGCAACGAGGCATTCGAGCGATACTAGTCCGAGTTGTTCATTGTCAGTCAGTCAATTGGAGTGTACTCCAGTCTTGTCAGTTGTTATCGTGTTGTATTACCCGAACAGATGTTCGTGGATGTTGTTGTATTTCATTTTTTGGCCATGTCGGCCACCTTTTTCGTTGAAATTCCTTATCGGAATATTGTGTCGGATGTCATGGTAGGGACTATGATTTTCCCTTATTGTGTAATTCAATGTATTTTAATCATGTTCGCCTGGTGGATCTCCTGGCGTGGGGTCCACAGCACTGTAATAACCCAATAGGATTTTGGGGGTGTTACACGCTGGATGAGAAGAATGGGCGCCGCGAATCAGTTTGATCTGTTCACAAAAAGAAGCCTTGTGGCCCGACTGACCACAAGTATGACAAGTCAAAGGCGGACGAGGACACTCCCGGTTCCCATGACCTGGCTTGCCACAGTTAAAGCATCTGGGCTCCCGGACGGAGGCACTGGTAGTACCTCGATAGCCCCCAGAAAAACGGGTCGAACCACCCCCAGGAATATTTGCAGATTGAGATCTCTGCTGACCTCCACCCTTGTGACCCGAGAAATTTACGGCAGATTTCTGTTTCTTACTCTCCCGAACTGCAGCACTGGCCGTCACAGACATATCATAGGCAAGATCTCGACTCTGATAATCTTTCAAAGTAGTACAGACGAGCCCAGACATGTAGTCCCGAATTGGCAGTTTCATCCGTCTGGAAAAGTGGAAAAAATATTCGCTCTCCTCGACAACTTGGGTCTTCACATAACCCAACTCCTTGTTAAAATCAGCAATATCTTGAGATATGGGAATATCCCATGGTTAAGAATCATAGAAAGCATGGACTCGAGCCTGTCTGGCCGGCCACGGGCAATATTCGATCTCCATCAATTCCTGAAATTCGGCCCACGAAGCAACATGGTCTTTGGGCCAAATAGCCTCCCATCAATCCGTAGCGTCCCCAGTGAGAAAGTACTGGGGAATAGGGACCTTACGGTCCTCGGGACAGTTGGTAGCAGTGAAGACTTTAGATATCTCCTTGATCCACCCCTCCCAGCCGATCAGGTCCGAAGCTCCCGAAAAATGAGGAGGATGCATCTCGATGACATCCTGAAGCCAACGATCCGTTCCGCCCCGATTAGCGTGGGCCGGATCCGGGTTCTGAACCGCCTGAGCTATCGCCGCCATTTGGTTCACCATAGGCTGCATAACGGCCACAATACCAAGGTCGGCGCGCTCCTGAGTAGAAGCATGACTGTGACGGTCGCCGGTACTGCCGGCTCCCGAAGAATGCGACTTGGCCGCCCCACGTCCTCAGCCACGTCCACGACCATGACTACAGTTTCCTCCGGCATCCATACTAGAGTTAAAAGATAACAAAAGTATATTGATGATGAGTAAGGGAGGAAAAAGCATCTACAATTCAAGAAGCGGAATTACAATGCAAGAAAACAAAGGATCGAATAAGAAAACTTACGAGCACTGGAAGTACCGAGATGCTGGCAGCGGTGTGACAATGTCCAAAACAAAACACGACTAGACCCAAATAACCGACAAGCCTAGGTATCCATAAACATAGTCGCTCTGATACCATTTTCTGTAACACCCCCGAGATATTCAAGGTATATTACAGTGCCGTGGACCCCTACATGAGACCCACTAGGCTAGACACAACTTACCACAGTAAAAACACACATCATCCAGTTGAAAATCAAATAACACGCCCGGTACAACCGGCGGAATAATCAACAGTGGCAAACATAAATAACTTCAACGAATACAAATCATAATCCGAAGAGAAAAGTCTAAGTACTCGCGAGTACAATCTATAAGTCTGAAAAGTAGACAACAACCATATCGAATGATTCAACAGAAATAAAGGACTCAATTGCACATGTCAACGACCTTGGCCAGCATCCTCGTATTGAACCAGTACTCGCTCGTCAGATGATCATAACCTGAAATCCATAACAAGAATTTCCCCAAACGGGTCCCCAAAGGGGTTAGCATTTACGCTAGTATAAGTAATCAAGGCAAACCAAACGCTTACACATTTCATAGTACAATGTATCAAATTCATTTCGAAACCAAAACCAGACATGTCTTTTTCCGGAAGCAAACAGTCACAATCAATTTGCCTAAGACCGGGACGAAGCCACGAATCCCACTCGAGGCCTCTAAGGACACTCCCGAGCTGGCCACATTCATAAAACAAATCAAGCACACACGTCACCTAGGACCGGGATGAAGCCACGAATCCCACTCGAGGCCTCTAAGGACCCTCCCGAGCTAGCTAGCGAAACAAACTCATGAATCCAGGACGAAGCCATAGATTCCCTCGAGGCCCCGTCGGACCCTCCCGAGGTGAGTAAAGCACACACAATATACATTATCATTTCACGTTAAGCATAAAGGTTTCCAAGAATTACTTGCCTTGAATAATAGACGACGTAATGAATGGAATGAAAAACACCGACGAACGTTAAGAGCCGATAATCAAGAACCTAACGACACGAAGAACACAATCACAACCAATTCTAAATGAATACGGAATTGGAAAACACCCGAAAACCCGCCTATAATTTATGTGTATTCGTATCAAAACAACGACGAGGGCGGATCGCAACCAAACCCTCTCGATTACGTAATTATCACGAAATACACCATGAGTTCGTAGGAGAACAAGAATACTAACGAGATTAATAATAATCATCAAGGATTAATCCACAACACGGAGCAAAACGAACAATAGAACCGAAAACCCCCAAATCCCCCAAGGTAGGGTTCTAAGAGATTTACCTTGATTCGAAGATGAACGATGGATGATTAGTGATAGGTGGATGATATGATACTTGAATATGCCCTTACAATGGAGTTTGGATCAAAATTGAACAAACCCTAGCCTCTGCTGTCGCTCCCGTCGCGAAGATAAAAGAGAGATATGAGAAATGAGGAAAAAAATGGGCCGCTGCCAGTTTATATACTGGCAGGAGTTACGACCGTAACACACCCCACTTACGGACGTAACATAGGAACATTACGGCCGCAACCTGACTCTCTTACGGCCATAACTGGCCTCTGGAGAGAAACTGGGCAATTTGACGAAAGACACATACGTCCGTATCAAGAACACCATTACGGTCGTATCAATACTTACGGCCGTAACTCAAATATGATACGCCCGTAACTCAGAACTGGACCAGAAGGCAAGAAACGAAGCCTTGTTACGGCCGTAGAAATAAATGCCTACGGCTGTAACTCTCTAGTATTACGGCCATAATGAAGCTGGCTTATGGCCGTAACATAGCCTGGGACAGCAAACAGGCCAGAACTGAAGTAACTACTCGACGAGAAATAATCGGAAAAAAAAATACCAAGGCGTAACAACGACCAACGGATACAATCACCACGGATTCAAGTCAAAAGCCAAAACGTTACAATGAAGCGTGACTCCGAATACCCGAAGGTTCAGGAACAACAAGGATAGCAAAAATACCCTAAACTTAGGGAAATTACGAAACGGCCCCAACGTCCAAAAAAATCGTGATACGACATCGGATTAACAAACCAAAACTTACAACACGAACAACTCAACCATACGAACTCGTGCAACCAAAGAAATTACAAAAGCGAATGGGTTATACGAGAATCGAACGTCCATGCCACAATACATGACATAAAATGGAATAATATCAAAACATCACCGAAGATCGTCCAAATGGAGAAACTCCGAGAATAAAATAGATTTAAAATGCCGACATGGTTACAAGCGAGTTGCTAAAATGAAAATACACCAAAATGGGAATATCAGAAAAAGAAGAAAAATGTGGATATTACACACCCCACATTTGTCACTTGGTTAATTATTATTTCATTTTGTCATGGCATGAGATGTGATGAAGATATGTGGAGATTTCAATGATACATGGTGTATAATTAATAGTTTTTGATATTTGGCATGATGTGTGGTGTGATGTCTTTTTATGTTATAAAAACAATACCATCTTCATTCCAAGATGTGCTTGGCCGTGAGTTCAAGAGAGATAGGGAGAGAATTTTTCTTATTTCATACACTTGTATTTTAAGTGTATTTTGAGAAGAAAAATAATATTTATAAAATATTTTAAGTATTTATAAAATAAATACAAGCTAGTTCTATCATCTTCTAGCCGTATACCTAGAGTATAAGTTGATAGAAATATTGTTCGATCATCTTCATATGTGTGATATGTAGAGGCACGGTGCTTTCGGTGCTCGAGAATTTCCAAAAGCTCGTTCGATTAGATTTGTGTTCATGATCGGATCAAGAAGATATTATAAAAGGTCTACGAGGGTATGATTTCATAATTTTATCTTCATCAATTTTTATTCATTTATACGATGCTTGATCGATCCGGTTTTAGGGTTTGGTTTTTATCCGGTTAGACTGATTTATTTTCCACTGCGTGACTCATTTTTAATCCCCAAATCCCAACAGTGGGGTCGGTCTATTGGATATCACCTGGAACCTCATCGAGACTCAGTTCATCCAGATGCATAAAGCCATACCTCTTAGGTAATTGAGACACCCTAGTAGACCGACAAGGTGGTTGTACTTGTCTTTCAGAAGGTTCGATTCCAACTTCTTGCACAGGCGTCTCCTGAAGAGTTTCATTGTATTCTTCCAAAAAAAATACTTCTACCTGCTCCACCTTCCTGAATTAATTTATCTTCGAGGAAGTTTTCTTGCAAAGCAATGATGATCCTTCAATCTTCGGGCATGTAGAATAGATAACCCATCGTTCTAGATAGGAATCTAATAGAACGTCCCTTCAAGGACCTAGCTTCCAATTTTTTCACCTTATTCTTCTTGATATAGGCGGGGCATACCCAAATCCTAATATGATTAAGACTTGGTTCCTACCCTCCCACATATCATGTGGAGTTTTAGCAATGGACTTGGAAGGACATTTGTTCAGGATATATGCAGCGGTAAGGAGCGCATATCCCCATAAAGAAATTGGTAAGTCGGTGTAGCTAAGCATGGAACGAACCATGTCCAACAAGGTTCTGTTCCTTCTCTTCGACACACCATTTAACTAAGGAGTTACTCGAGGTGTAAGTTGCGACACTATTCCATGTTCCTTTAGGAACTCGCCAAACTCTATGCTCATATACTATCCACCTCGGTCTGACCGAAGTGCTATTATAAGATTACCAGTTTACTTTTCAACTAGGGCCTTGAATTCCTTGAATTTCTCGTAGGCTTCGGATTTATGTTTCATTAAGTACACATAACCATATCTCGTATGATCATCCGTGAACGTAATGAGATATTAATATCCATTACGTGCTACTTCTGAAGCACCACATACATCGGTATGGACTAATCCAAATTTATCAGCGGCTCTTTCAAAGGTCCCTGTGAAGGAGGACTTAGTCATTTTGCATTTAAGACAAGATTCACAAGTTGGAAATGGATCCAATCCCAATGGCCCCGTAAGTCCATCTTTTTCCATTTTGTAAATTTTGATCTGACCAACATGACCAAGTCTAAGATGCCATTTCAAAACTTTATTAGTTTCATCCCTACCACGCTTCCTAGTCATAGTATTCACAACGACATTGTTACTTACATTTAGATGATACAATCTATTTAACAATGAAGCAGTGCCTACCAATTTTTCAAAATAAATCTTGCAAGTACTATTACCAATGAAAAATGAAAAGCCTTTTCGATCTATGAATGGAATAGATATAATATTTTTATGCCCCTTGGCAAAACAAGTACATTATCTAATGTTAAAACAAAGCCGGATTCAAATCCAAAATAAGTGATCCTATATCAGTTGCTGCAACACTATGCCTGCTTTCTCACTTCCCCAGCTCAAGCTTCCTATTTTGTTCCAGATCCTGATTTATGGTACAAATTTGAGAACTAGCAGAATAATTCATTTTCAAACCTAAAAGTTCCATACCTGAAGCGCCATGAAGTATCAGACAGTCTCTAGTGCAGTGGCCCAGCTCACCGCATTTGAAACATTCGATTGTACTCACCTTCTTGCCTTTTGGAACCATTGGGGCCCTGCCCTTACCCTTAAAAGCCTTACCTTGTGAGCCAAACTGCTTGTTGGTCCTTTTATTTTTATTCTTGGACCTCCAAGATCTAGAAGAAGTCAGAAGGTCAGACTCCTTCACCCGCGGAGTCTTCATCTAAGATTGAGCGGTTACAAGTTTGTTCATCAACCCTGCTAAATTACAAGAAATCTTATTACAGTTGAAGTTCATAACAAACTGAGAGAAGGAATCAAGAAGATATTGCAGGATAAGGTCGGTCTGATCAGAAACATGTATCCTAAAATCAAGAGCCCTCAATCTCTCGATCATAGCGATCATTTTGAGGACGTGGTCCCCTAATTTCTCACCTTCCTTCATCCTGGAATCGAAGAACTACTTAGATATCTCATATCTAGCAGTTCGATTGTGCTCACCATAAAGCTCGGTTAAGTGAGATGAGATCTGCTTAGTAGAAGTCATTTTCTCATGAGCTCTCTAAAGCTCATTAGACATATAGCCCATCATATAGCCAATAACTCTAATGTCATCCTTAACCCACTTTTTGTGGATTTCAACATACTCCTGACTCGCATTGGTCCGCAATGGTGCCGCCGGAATATCTGACTACAAGACACAACCCACTGCCTCCATACTGAGGATAATCATCAGATTGCGGAGCCAGTCTAAAAAGTTTGGTCCGGTTAAAATGTTATTCTCGAGTAGAATTGCCAGTGGGTTGATTGTCATTTTGAGAGTGGATATTTTTATTCATCTGCATTAAGTATGACAGATTGATTAAGAACTAATTTGATTATTGTTGGATAAACAATCCTGTACCTATTATTGGGATAAACAATCATGTATCGAGTTTTGATAAAGTGCCAACATACAACAAGTCTTCACGCTACCTTCATACAGCAAAATGATGCAGTGTCAACATACATCAAGTTGCTGTCCCGAAGACAAACATTCAGCAAGAAGTGAGTATTGATAAAGGGCCATCATACAGAAAGAAGCTCATCAGTCGGTATGATACCAAGTATGGAAGCTGTCCTGAAATATTCATACAACATCTTTCCATACAGCAACCGTAAGATAGCTTATAGTGTAAATCCTACAGCTACAACATTCTGTTGGATACAACAAGCGAGCTGTAAGTGTTGAGTCCTTCAACACTTATCCAAAAGGACTGAAGACCGTTGAAACAAAATCTGATTTATGCGCAAAAGTTAAACTACTAGTTGATAAGAAGTATTTAAATACTGACTGGATAAAGTATTTAAATACTAGCTGACATAGATCATAAATCAAGGAGCAAAAACCGGATCGTGTTTTATTCAAATCAATCAACACGTTGAAACGGACTATGGGCTCAACGGATCTATTTCCAACGGATCTATTCAGAGGCTATTTATACCCCAGAGTTTGAAGATCAGTTCATCCAAGATATACAAGCTTACAAGCAATGCGCGAACAATCTATCGACTGAATATTCATTATCATCATATCAAACTTACAAGAGCAAAGTATATTTCTTCCAATATCATTCATATCTAAAAAGAAGAAATATATTCAGTCAATCAAGAACAAACTTCATCAGCTCAAGATCCTCATAGTCAAGCTGCTGTTCATACCTGGTTACTTTATCTTTTACCTACGAGTAAAATCCTAGTTCTGTGTGAACTAAAGAAGTTATCCGACCTATGCGGGACGAATAAGACGAAGCTTTGGAACTGTGTGTGAAGAAGCAAGTCAAGAAGTTAGCTTTAAGCAATCTGTGTCAACGGTTGAAAGCCACGGTCTTTGTATCAATCTGTGTGAATGATACAAGGATAGGTTTGATTATAGACACGTAGTTGTGTACGTAGTGTTTATAATAAACATTTTCACTCCTCTGTGGAGGACCAGTGGACATAGAGAGGTTTACCTCGAACCACTTTAAAATAGCGTGTCATTTACCTTCTGCATTTACTGTTTTCATAACTGTGATTATTTTACAAGTATACACTGCAAACCCTGTACGCACCAAGCAAACAGGAGAAAACCAAGTTGTCAGACAATGGAATCTCATCAAGCTTCAAGATTTCCGCTACGCACTCCTATTTGAAAATCGTACAGCTTGTTGCTTAAACACTTTTCAAGCTGTATTCTATATACTTAGTGGCAAACAATTTTGGTCTGAGTTTTGAATTAAGGACTTTTCTATTCATTTAATCTAGCTCCTACTATTTTTATCGGAATAACACACTCCCTTGTGAAATCCGAAAGTATTCGCTTTACTTCATAGTGGTGATCGAGTTCTTTATAAATTTTAATAGAGGACAACCTAACTGATTTCTGATCTATTAATCTTTATAAAGTGGTGTCCAATACCAAACCATCTAATGGATGATTCGATCTTTTTTTTACCTTGTTCACTCCCCTCAACCTATATGATTTTTATGGTTCGTGAACAAATTAAGTTAATACCATAGATGTTGATCAATTTCACAATTGAATCTTATCCGCCAACCGAACAGGTTTCTAGGGGTAAAATCAGCTCCAATGGAAGGCATCCAATGCACTCTCGGAATTTATGGACCCTCCCTGAATGACTACCCCGATAAATCGAAAGCATAGGACATCCGTTTTGGATTTCAATTTTCCAAGAGCTCGATGGAGGGAAGAAAAACCTTGAAATCTTTTAAACTTAATATTTTTTCGTGGGGGACTTTTTGCCATTAATGTTACACTTTGTATATTAATTCATTTAAGCGCGTTTGTGGGCATTCAAACCATATGAATAAAATATTCACAACCTAGTTGCTACCAACATGTAGTTCATGGACCGTTCCTAGAACGTAATCTAATTAAATGTCTTGAGTCTTGAATCTTCATCTTCTCGAATGGATCTTCCTCCAGTCTTCGTCACTACATATAAATTTGACATCGAAAAATTGCATCGTGTTATTTAAATTTTTCTAGCAAAATAAATAGGCTCAAAATGGCATTTACAACGCAATCGAATAAAACAAACGACTCAAAACTAGGTCCATGAACTACATGACCATTCACAAGTATTCATCCAATAAATACTAAATAAACAGATGTTATATTAAATAAATAATTTAATAAATTGATCCAACCAATAAATAAAATTAACTATTTAATAGAACCTATCCAATTAATTCACAAACACAGAAATTTTAATTCATTCGTTTGATCCAGGTGATTTTAAATATTTCACATTAATTAATTTTCTCAAAATAAAATAACAAGTATTTTATTTTAGTCAAATTAAATTCAATTTAAATTGAGCAATTCCTCTCATTGCTTTTGCCCATTTGCCATTTATCGGTCCGGCGACTTTTCCCGCGTGTTTTTTGTCCCGATTTCAGAAATTATATTTTTCTAATTTTAATATTACACATATAAATCTATTTTTATATAAAATAATCAGATTTATATTGTAACATAAAATCATGAAAAATAAATATTCGACGAATAATTAACCATCAACGATTTAACGGTTGTGATTCCAAATCACGAAAATATATAATCAAGTATTCCAAATACTAAATATTATATATACGATTGCAAGACCTAGCTCCGAAAACACTGTTGGGATTTGGTGCAAAACCGAAGGCGCAGCGGAAGCAAAAAATAATTTTAAACCGAACTCATTAAAAGGACCGATCATGCATGGTATATTCGAATATATTTAGACAAGAGTAGAATAATCGAAATATACCCTTGTTGACCTTTGATTAAATATTGATAAGGAGTTTTCCACAAACCGAATTTTGCAAGCCTTTTTGAAAAATTTCCGAGCACCGAAAACACAGTTCCTCTACTAGCCACGGGCCGGAAGATGACCGGAAAAAACTTATATATATTTATTTTCTAAGAATACGGCTAGAAATATACATAGGATCTTATTAAAATTACTTAAAATTATTTTTCTCTCAATTTTTCTTCTCATTTTTTCTCCTAGAAAATGATGAAGGAAATGAAGAACAAAATTCTCTGTTTTTTTCTTCTTTGTGGCAGCCGTGAGGTGTTGTGTATGGGGGTGGGGTGGGGATGTTTATGGTGGTGTCGATTTTATTAAAAAAAGTCCACACATAACTCAAAAAGCCTTCATATAAAATAAACATTAATCATTTTGTTCTCAACCCACCAAATATAATGGTCTCTCATCAATTATCACATATAACCAAAATATGGAGATGTACTATAAGTGGAGTGGCCACTTTGAGAAAAATAAGAGTTGGTCCATTTCGGTCCGTCAAATGGACCGTCGTGTGTCTAGTTCGATAGATACACCTTGGTACGTCTCAAACAAAATTAATACAATTATTAATCTAATTAATTAATTATATTAATATTATTTTTCCAAGAAATAATTATTTATGAATTAAATTAATTATCAGTAATTTATTTACTTCACTGGACCAATTTAATTTATCCAATCAATTAAATTAGACATACAATATCTAAAATTTATTAAGAGATAATAAGCTCAAATTTATCCGACGTCTCCCTATTGCGCGACTCGGTAGGTCCGTCTACGCAAGCAGTGGGAGGAACCAAAGACTTATATCACTACCTAGCCAGCCTGGCAGCCTACATTGTAACCTTACTGAGAACGAATGATAGGGATCATTCAAGAACCATTATGTCGTGAATACAAGTATACATATAAACTTTTCTTTCATATGTCCCATCAAGTCATAGGGTCACGGTCGGTCAAACCCTATCTGTATTTAACGATATGCTTGAGTTAATGGAAATCGAGATCACTGAGCTCTCGTGTATCTAATACAACTAGCTCTAATGCTTTGTCCAAAGACTTATGATCTCATCTGCCAATAACTGCATAGGACATATACTGTTCACTTACAGGAAAATGAATCCTATTTTGGTATTTAGTAGAACCTGCTACTTGCCTGTCAAGATGCATGCCGAAGTTGACCCTCACCTTTTGATTTTCTGGGTCGAACTACTCTAGTGAAAATATTAATGTCGCAAGCACATCCATACTAAATTCTCAACTCGAAGGTTCACGAATACCTATCACAACCTTTCTATTCCGTCATTGACTTCCCGGAGTGAAATTCGTGTGACGAATCAAGGGTGAGTAGGTTCGAGTATAATCCATTAGCATACCTACAATGTGTGCTTCCACTAACCACTAGTGACGATAGACACTATCCAAGTCAAAGAACACATCATACAAGTCTTCACATAAACATAACACATAGTCAAGTTTCATCGACTTTTGAATAATTAAGTATTTGAGTCATAAATTTTTCTAGTGCCCTTCCACTTATCTAATAACAAGTGGAATGCTTGCTCTCAAATACATTGAAGCATCAGCATTATAGGGGATAAATTCTGACAATTGTATTTATTTTATTTCTTGTATGCGCTCTGATGTATTCATTCTAAATAGCACTGCAATCCAGATTATCAATGAAAAATATTATTTTACCTCAAATGATTACAGCTCGTGATCTTCAGTTACTGCTTTGATTACAATTCATATTTAAATATTTACTATGTACAAAACCTTAATAAGTCTCAAGCTGTAAGAACTTGAGTGCGAACAGTTCATAAATTAAGTTGTATTCAAGTAAGATTGCTTACTATAAGATTGCGCCTACGATTCAATCATAATCTAAGTTGTAATACACTTAGTCTTATAGGATTTCTAATTTTAGAACTTGCCTGCGTGCAGTTCAAATTTTAGTCTAAGTCTCAAATATCAGAATATCTGTCAAAAGACTTGAAGATAGCCTCGTATTTTTTAAAGGGTTTCGGCATTATCAAAAAAGAGGAAATTATTGGGAAAAACAATACCCTGTGTTTTGATAAATATATCCTATAACTTGTCCCTACAGCGCAAAATAATACAGCACCCACAGAAGACAACTCTTACAAATAAGCCTTCAGAGTACAACAAAAGAAGACGTTGGCTACAACAAATAACGCTGTAGATATTTTACTTAGGCAAAGTCCATTAAACCATTTAACATGTCAAATCCCTTTGTCGCGCGATATCGTATTTGAACTAAGTCATGGATATTGTCATACTTATTTTGTTCAAATGATTTCTCGATCTTAAGTAGAATAATTGAATCAAATGAATCTTCATTTGAGCATGGCCATGCATTTCCTTCAGTCCTACTTATCGAGGGTCCCAGGAGATATCTCTCTCCCTAAAGAGAGGGACAAATCTCCATTTTGATTATTATTGCCCTCTACATGACTCCCACTAATCCCGATCGCTAACCTTTATGATCATCATGTTTCAGATGACGTTGGATTATGTTAAGGCATTGCAGTTATCATGTTGGACTCTATGATAATCTCAGGTTCAATGATATATTGACATACTGTTATATTGAGATTCACTTATGATATTTCCATGCAGTGATCTCAGGGCGGGTCTATCCAGTATTGCGTTCTCCAACCAATACTCATAAGTTTGATCCATACCATACGCATAATCATCCGATGATTATTAATCAAAATTATATGTGTATATTAATCACTTGAGTCTCCACTCTACGTGATTGAACCAGGAACATTTGAATAATCTTATTATACATGAATAACTATTATTCGATTATTATAATATTAAAACATGCACATATTATAATAATCAACTAGAAATAAATGATATCTAATAACTTTATTTGAATGTAACAATTACAAATCTAGGCACATCGAATGTCCTAGGGCACTATTCCCAACAATCTCCCACTTGCACTAGGACCATTCATTCATGACTTTTAGTCCTATCTAGCATGCTCAACATGCTTTCCTTATGATATAGGCTTGGTAAGTGGATCAGCAACATTATCTTCCATTGCTACTTTGCATATTGTAATATCTCCTCGTCTAACGATCTCTCTGACTAGGTGATATTTTCTGAGTATATGTTTGGAATTATGATGGGACCTAGGCTCTTAAGCTTGTGCAATAGCACCATTATTGTGACAATAAAATCTTATGGGACCCTGGATGGTCGGCACCACACCTAGTTTGGTAACGAACTTCTTGATCCATACGGCTTCCCTAGCTGCACCCGATGTTGCATTGTGCTCAGCTTCTGTTACAGAATCAGCAAATGTGCTTTGCTTGGAACTCTTCCAACTCACAGCACCTCCATTCAATTCAAACACATAACCAGTTTGCAATTTAAAATCGTCTCTGTCGGTTTTGAAACTTATATATGCATAACCATTTATAGCTAGCTCGTTTCCCACACCTCCATAAATTAGGAACTCATCCTTAGTTCTTCTTAAGTACTTTAGGATGGTTTTCACTATTGTCCAGTGACTCTCACCTGTATTTGGTTGGTATCGGCTTGTCATGCTAAGGGCAAACGATACATCTGCTGGAGTACAAATCATGGCATACATGAACGATCCAATGGCTGAAGCATATGAAACTTGTTCATGCGGGCTCGCTCATCAAGAGATAAAGGACTCTGAGTCATACTCAGACAAATGCCATGTGACATTGGCAAGAGTCCTCTCTTGGAGTCCTGCATATTGAACCTCTTCAATATTTTGTTAATGTATCGACTTTGACTCAGACCAATCATTCTTTTTAATCTATCTCTATAGATTTTTATCCCAAGACTAGAAGCAGCTTCTCCTAAGTCTTTCATCGAGAAACAACTTCCCAACCAAGTCTTGACTGTCTCCAATGTGGGTTTGTCATTTCCAATGAGTAATATGTCATCAACATATAAGACTATGAAAATAACTATGCTCCCACTAACCTCCTGTACAAACATGGTTCATCTTCATTTTGAATAAACCCAAACTCTTTGACAGTTTCATTAAAATGAAGATTCCAGCTCCGAGAAGCCTGCCTCAACACATAAATGGATATTTGAAGCCTGCAAACTTTTTTAGAATTTTCTGTATGGACAAAATCCTCAGGTTGTGTCTATAGGTCACAAGTCGTCAGGAATAAGTCTGGAGGGTGGGTTAATAGACTTATTAAAACTTTTCTGATTATTAGGTGAGTAATCTTAGCTGTAATTTAGTGCAGCTAATAAGCCTCGGCTGCAGATTAGTAATGCGGAAGACACAACTGATAATAATGCAGATGACTTTCTAATGGAACAATAAATATGTATGCAACAGTTAAGTATGATGATAAAGCAGTAAAACACACAATTACTTATAGTGATTTCAGATGTGGGGTAATCCTCTACTAGTACACTTCTCTCCAAACCAGTTGGAGATGAATTCACTATAATTTTCAACCAGTGATAAATATTACAATGATTCACATAGTTACAACAGCTTCCAACCAGTGGAAACCCGTGGCCGTTGCAACTCCCTTTGGCTGCCTAGCACCTCTTGATCGAAAACCCTTGGATGCCTTAACAACTTGTAAGTTGTCCATCACCTTCCAGTCAAGAACCCACGGATGCATTTACAATCTTCAACTTCTAAGACCCTCGTTGAAAGAAACCCCTTACTCAAACTTTAAGACAAGAGTGTGTTGGAACAATTTTTTTTTTGCAAAACATTTTGAATATTTTGATGATGTTTTACTAAGCAAAATTAACATTCCATATTTTCAGTATATAATGTACGTAAGATAATGTTCCTAACATACATAACAAAACCGCTCTTAGCGTACGTAACAAACCATTCCTAACGTACGTAACATTAACATTTTCACTAAGTGTTTTGAATGTAGGTAATATACATAATACCTTTTGTATAACGTACATAATATTCGAAAATCAACCTGTTGCACGGCGTCAACAAATTAGTCATCGACCATTGCAATAAGGTCATCAAATCCAATGGATATGAAGACCATGCATAATGTACGTAATGTGTAATACATAACGTACGTAACAGAGTTCATCCAGGAGCTTGCCCATTTCCTTATACATCATTATGGGATGTAACGTATGTTATACAGCTTATGTACGTAACGTAAGTTACTTAACATACGTAACACAGGCATACTATTCCTATGGGAGAATTGCTCCAAGAAGCTATAAATTGATATCATCCAAGGTGTTGTAGATACACAAGAATTCACCAGAGTTCACAAGCATACATAAGTAATATCTGAGCTTATCAAGTTATCATTATACTCTAAAAAGATTATTCTGATACGAGAAGAATTATTCTATCAATTCTATATCTATTTTCTTGTATCAACGAGAGTTATCTTTTGTAAAGATGAGTTATCTTACTCATAACTGTTTATTGTGAGGTTGTCTTGTATCCTTAAAAACAAGAGAGATTAGTGTGAGGTTGTTCTTGAGCCCAGAAATCAAGAAACTATAAAGTTCGGCACTAATCTTGAAAGTGTTATTGTAAGAGTTGGCACTAAACTAGAAAGTGCATTCAAGATTTTAGAAAAGTCCTAGTCGATAACACTAGGTAGGGGACATAGGCTTTGTTAATATCCGAACCTCTCGAACAAATTCGTGTGTTCTTTTATTTTCGCTCTCCTATTACTCTGATAAATAGCTTCCGTACAAAAAGAGTTCAAAACTCTAATCCACACTATTCAACCCCCCTTCTAGTGGCGGTACCAATCCAACAATTGGTATCAGAGTGGCCTCTTTTTCACCGGTCTAACACCCACTAGAGAAAAGATCCAGATATGGCCTACATCTGTTCCTCTCTTGAAGGTAATGCTCTCAATCGCCCTCCCTTCTTCGATGGTTCAAATTTTATGACTTGGAAGAAGAAAATGCCAATCCTCATCCGAGCCCACGATATCGAAATTTGGAAGGTCATTGCTCTTGTACCTATTATTCCAAAGAAGACTGATGGATCACTCAAAAGTTTTGAGGAGTACGATGAAAGCGACTGGAAGAACGATCATTTCAATAGTAAAGCTACTCAGCTGCTTTACTGTGCTCTTAATCCTGAAGATCACAACAGAATCTCTTCATGCGAAACAGCCAAAGAAATTTGGAAGATGCTTGAGATTACTCATGAAGGTACGAGTCAAGTCAAAGAAACAAAAATTAATATGCTTCTTCACGATTATGAACTTTTCACTATGAAAGAAGAAGAAAGCATTACTACTATGCTTGACCGTTTCACGGCTATATCAAATGGTCTAGCATCGTTTGTCAAACCTACCTCAAGTAGTGATAAAGCTAAGAAAATCATACGATCACTACCGAGAGAATGGGATGCAACAGTTACGGCTATTATGGAGTCGGAAGATCTAAACACAATGGAATTCAGTGCTCTTATTGGATCCCTTATCAATTATGAGATTATATTTAAATCTCAGAATTTGAAACCAAAGCCCAAAGAAAGAGAATGGTCGATCGCTTTCAAAGCCAAAGAGGATAGTGATCCAGAAGATGAACCGCTCGAGGACAAAGATGACGAAGCTGCTTTTTATGATAAAAATATAAAGAAATTAAAAAAATCTGTTACAAAGGTGCCAGAGAGATATCAAACAGGAACCGAGGGATGAATCCAAAAAGATTCACTTCCCACAAAATAAAAAGTTTGATAATACGTGTCGAAGGTGCGGTGTTCCAGGTCACTTTGCTAAAGATTGTCGTGCCGCTGCGCCTATGAGTTCACCAAATCCACCTCATGAGAAATTCAAAAAGAAAGAAGTCTATCTTGCTACATGGAGCGATGATGATGAGGATGATGAACCATAAATTCAAACCAATCAAGCAAAGACAACAACATTATCAAATAAATGGTATGTCGACAGTGGATGTTCAAACCACATGAGTGGGAATGATCATCTTTTCACAAAGGTGAAAATGGAATATCGAGGTTGTGTCACTTTTGGTGATAATAAAAAGGGCCAAATCAAAGGAACATGTAAGATAGGTAAGAAACCTTTACCAACTGTAGAAAATGTTCTTTTTGTTGAGCCTTTGTCATAATCTTCTCAGTATTTCCCAATTATGTGATACTGGTCTCAAATTAGTTTTTGAAATTGCACATTGCACGACAATGAGAAAAGACCAAATTATTTTTATTGGTTTAAGTTATGAAAATATTTATATTGTTGATCTTCAAGATGAATCCTCTTTTAATGAAAAGTGCTTAATTTCCTATGATGAAAATGCCGTTATTTGGCACTGAAAATTGGGTCACGCCTCTTTACCTCAAATTTCAAAATTGGCCGTAAATGATATTATCCGTGGTCTACCAAAATTAAATTTCAGAAAAGACCACAGTTCTGAGGCCTGTATTAAAGAAAAACATGTTAGAGGCTCGTTTAAACCCAAAATGGAAGTTTCCACTAGTCGTATTCTTGAATTAATTCATATGGATTTGATTGGACCATCTCGGCAGGCTAGCTTGAATGGTAAACTTTACACTTTAGTTCTTGTTGATGATTTCTCTAGATTAACTTGGGTAAAATTCATAGTAAATAAAAGTGATGCTTTTAATGAGTTTGTTAAGTGGTGTAAGGTTACCCAGAAACAAAAAGAATTACCAATTATCACCATCATATCCGATCACGGTGGAGAATTCGAATCTAATGATTTTGAAGACTGGTGCGATAAATATGGTATTGGGCACAACTTTTTGGAACCTCGGACACCTCAACAAAATGGGGTTGTCGAGAGGAAGAATCGCTCTTTAGAAAAAATGAGCCGAACAATGCTCAATGAATACGGGCTATCAAAATATTTCTGGGCCGAAGCTGTTAACACTGTCTGCTATGTTATTAATCGAGTCCATCTTCAGGGAAACAAGATGATTTCATATGAAATATTCAAAGGTAAAAATCCCGATTTATCTTATTTTCACCCATTTGGTTGTAAAGTATTTATTCATAATAATTGTAAAGATAATCTGGGAAATTTGATTCTAAATTAGATATTGGTATATTTCTTGGATATTCTACTAATAGTAAAGCTTATCGTGTTTTTAATTGTAGAAGAGTCGATTCATATCAAATTCTATGATACGGTTTTACCCTCGAGAAAGGTTGTTTTGGATGATGATGAGGTATGGTTCCAGCTAATGAAGTGTCAGAAGCAACGAAGGAATTAGAGAACCTTGACTTAAGATCGTATAAGCAGGAGGATAATCCTTTCAACCTTCCTAAAGAATGGGCTAATTTGAAATATCATCTTATGGTGTACGGACAAGGAGAAATATGAATGATTGCATAAACAATATTACATTCATTTCTCTTACAAAATCAAAGAATATAGACGAAGCTATAAATGACAAAAATTGGGCTATTGCTATGCAAGAGGAGCTCAATAAATTCGAGAGAAATCAAGTATGGTAATTAGTTCCGGCACCAGTGGACAAAATAATCATCGGTACAAAATGGGTACATAAAGTAAAAACCGACGACAATGGTCTCCCAGTGTAGAATAAATCAAGATTGGTTGCTCAGGGATACAATCAAGAGGAAAGGTTGGATTATGAAGAAACCTTCGCTCATGTTGCTCGTCTTGAGGTTATTCGCCTTCTCTGTGCTTTTGCCTCCTACAAGAAGATCAAACTCAATCAAATGGATGTAAAAAGTGCATTTTTAAATGGTGTCATCCAGGAGGAAGTGTATGTCAAGCAACCGCCAGGATTTGAAGACTATGACCATCGAGATCATGTGTGCAAGCTCCATAAAGCTCTCTATGGATTAAAACAAGCTCCGAGAGCATGGTATGAACGTCTAAGCTATTTTCTTATTTTAAATGGGTATAAAAGAGGTAATATTGATAATACTCTTTTTATCAAAAACTATGGCGATAATATGCTTATATGTCAGATATGTCGACGATATTGTTTTTGGTGCAACTAACGAATATCTATCCCTAGAATTTTCAAATCGTATGAAGGGAGAATTCGAAATGAGTATGACGAGAGAGTTAAAATACTTTCTCGAACTCCAAATTAAGAAACTCAAAGACGGAATATCCATTCACCAATCCAAGTACGTAAATGAGCTCCTAAAGAAATTTAAGATGGAAGGATGCAAAGAAATTTCTACTCATATGTACTCCAATCTTAAACTCAACAAAGGCGAGAAAGGTAAGTTTGTTGACCAAAAACAATATCGAGGTATGATTGGGTTTTTACTTTATTTAATTGCTTCTAGGCCAGATATTATGTTCGCTACTTGTCTTTGTGCTATATTTCAAGCCAATCCGAAAGAATCTCATCTTATTGCTTGCAAACGCATTTTTCGATATTTAAAAGGTACTGCTGGTTTAGGTCTATGGTATCCATCGAGCATCGATTTTGAACTTTTCGCATATAGTGATGCAGATTTTGGTGGATGTAAAATTGATAGAAAGAGTACTAGTGGTACTTGTCACTCCATGAGTTCATGTCTAATTTCATGAGGTAGTAAGAAAAAAACCAGTGTAGCTACTTCCACGGCTGAAGTAGAATATGTGGCTGCGGGGAGTGCATGTGCACAGGTTTTGTGGATTAAAAATCAATTACTAGATTATGGCATTGAGCTTAAAAATACTCCAATTTTTTGTGACAATACAAATGCCATAAATTTGAGTAAAAATCTTATTTTGCATAGTAGGACTAAACACATTGAAATTCACCATCATTTTATCCGTGACCATGTCAAAAACAGGAATGTGCGTCTCTAATTTGTTGGTACTAATGAACAATCAGCGGGCATTTTTATAAAACCATTACCCGAAGATACTTTCAACTTTATTCGAATAAATTTAGGAATGAGACATGTTGATCATTTTTTAAATTTGTATAGTCATCATATACAGCAAATGGTCATGAAAAACAAACGGATATCATCAGGAGAATATCACTATTCATTTGGTTAGAGTTGCGGCCGCTATAGGTAGGAAATTACGTACGTAAAGGATATTACGTACATTACGCGCAGTTTGGTTACGTACGCTATGGATTACTAGTCTTTGGACAGATTGTTTGGGTATATCATTACGTCCGCTATATTATCTTATAACGTACGTTAAAGACCTTTATTTATGGACGTAATGCGTCATAACATACGTAACGTGCTTTAATCTGGGTTTTAATTCCCATTTTGTCATTCGTTTTCCTCATTTCCCCCATATCATAAACCCTACTCCTGATCGCCTCCCTCAGAAATCCTCTACAGTAAACAATCAATTCTCTCTAAAATCTCCATTAAACTATCCTCCAACCTCAAAACCCATCATGACTACTAGAGCCAGGAAAAGAGGATGGGGTGAAACATCTCAATCCTCATCCAATCCGAGAAATCCAATCTATGGACCTCAATTCCGAACTCCTAAGGTTGAAAATATCTACAAGGAGATTCTCATTGACGAAGAGGTAACTCTTAGTCATCATTTTGATTTCGATTCTCTAAATTCAATTGGAGTGAATTAGAAGAATTTTTCTATATGGTTGGGATTAACAAGTTCGTTAGTTTTGCTCGTCCAATTTTCGAAGATTGTGTTAGAGAATTCTACGCAAGTTTTTCAACAAGGTATGATTTGGACGGAGTAGTTATTATTCAATCTATGGTTCAAGGCAAAACTATCTCTTTTTTATGCTAAGAAATTGTCGGAACTGTTTGGCTTACCAAATGAAGGACTTATTTGTGCCGGAAATATTGTTCCGGATGATGAAGTTACCAATGATGATTGGTTTGACGATGATCGCAAAACTTTAAACTAATTTACTGTTAGAGACTTTCTTAAGTATCATGTTGTGCTAGAGGTTAACTCCGACAAGTTTGAGAACAATGACTTTGGGTTAAATATTCGTTTGTTACATGATGCTATCACTTGCTTATTAATGTCGAAGGTCAATGCACAAAAATGCTTAGTTAACAATGATATGGAAATTATTTATCATGTCTTAAATGATCATCAAGTTAACTTCGCTAGAGTTGTTATGCAATGGTTCGTTGAGAAAGGATCTATTTTTCACAAGAAAGGATAAATGAGAAAAGATCGACAAAGAAAATCTCGGATGCCTTTTGGTTCGATTCTGACTGAAGTATTTGAGAAAGCTGGAGTCGACTTATAAGCGCTACATGGAGTGCCTATTACGAAGGGTATCTTGGTTCATGAAGGAACCATCCGTACCATGAAGTATCTTCGGACCAGTAATGAGGGCGGATATACTTTGCCTACCTGAAGAACGGTGATGTTTTAATTGATAGTGGGCCGTTGCCTCGTCCGTAGGATAGAGTCTCATCTAGAGTCACTCAGTCAGAGAGACCTCGTCTACGTACTCAATCTTTCCATCCAGGTCTTTCACGACCCAATCGGGCGAGCTCCTCATCTCAGATGGATATGCGTATGGACAGACTAGAAAAGAAGATGAGAGAAATCAAGCTCATGGTTAAGGGCATCTGTACTCGTTTTGGCATTCTGCCTTCACTATAACACCCCAAAAAGGCAGCCATTACTGTGCCATGGACCCCACACTGGGACCCACCAGGTGATACCCAAAATACAGATTAAATACGCAATGCTTGTGATACCGAACCACAATAAATAGTACTTACTCCGATTAGGAGTTTACAGTAGTATGGCCAACGACCTTATTATACACAAGATCCAAAATACAAGTATAACCCATATGGAGATGGAATATATCTTAATAACAATACATTCGGTCAACAATTTAAATAAAGCGGAAAGATAACATTACATGGTTTGAACATAACCAGACAACAAAAGACTTGGCCCCCCCGAATATCCTTCGAACCCTTCGCCGTCACCATGATCTTTCCGTGCCTTGCCTTTGCGTCGACCTAAAATACAACACAAGTATTTCGCCCAACACAGGGTCAGATATACATGATAAATGATTTCTCAAGATATTATACAATTCGCATATATTAGATCTCAAGGAAAACAACCCAACCAACGAACATACCCCTCAGGCATATGAACGATTAGTCACTAAACGTCGAACACATCCAATTATACATGGACCCAATCCGGAAATATGTCAGTGCATATGTCCACCCCGTATACAGAATCCAGGATATACATGGGACAATGTACCTAATTAGCCTCACGAACTAAGTCTCGTGTGCACAGTCCAATATGGAAACATCCATGCATGACTATATATGTGCCTGGCTAAAAATCCTACACAATGACCAATCGGAATACAGATATGATTCCTGATATGTCACGATACAACATGACAACGAATTAAATAAATCACATATCAGATTAAGGATCAAGAAACTCACTGAAATGACAATAAGGATCAATGATATCAACGGTTCAAAAATGACGAACTTGGGAATGCAATCCCACGATGAAAATGGAACATCATCAAGAATAATACCAAATCATGGGTCACAATTTCATAAGTGTTTCATATACACAAAACGTATAATTATCACAAGAATCCAAACATCATTATAACCAAGCAAGATAACTTGCCTCAATACGGAGACGAGAATAATCCTTCCTTGACGAAAGAACAAACGGTCCTCGACTAATATCGGTTACTTAAATAATCAACCTTGAATGAAATATATTTCACTCAATAACACATCCATATAATCATCGATATCGAATTTAGTGAGACGACAACCTAATTTCTATTTGAACAGTTTAACTTTCTATATATATATATATATCCACATTCCATTACAAGGATTCATACTAACTTCAATTCATTCTTACGATTCGGTTATCATTTCAAGATGTTCTCAATTATTCGTATAGTTCAATCAGATAAAAATTTATCGTGCATCAGATGTATCGTATGAGAATGTTATCGGAATGAGCATATGTATTTAGTATGCCGTATGTTCGTATCTAGTATGTCGAGTCGGACAGGAACAGTTGGATTTTGGCCAAGTATAGAGGGTCATTACGTATGCTATCATTAAGGACTTACGTACGTTAAATTACATGTTTTATGTACATTATGCGTAAGGCATTACGTACGTAACAAAGGGAATCAGATATGATCAGGCGGTGGTTGGCAGGTGGGGCCCGGTGTCGGCAGCTTTCAGCATGGATGTGGACAGGCGAGTCAACCTCGAGCATTACGAACGATATGCAGGGTGTATTACGTACGTTAAGAGGGTAAGTTACTATAGCAAGTCAACGGCTATATTACGTACGCTCCGGAGAAAGGGTTACGAACGTAAGTAAGTGAATGAAACAGGTCAGTGAGATATGAAATGATGTTACGTATGCTATGTTGGATGTGTAGCGTACGCTAGAGAGAATTACGTACGTTAATGTTGAGTGGTAATGTACGTAATGGACAATGCAGTTTATAAAATGAAGTGTGGACTTTCATTTCCTCACGAACCAAAGAGATGTTCCTCTCCATGTCCGTCCTTCTTCACTTCTAAGTGTGTTCTGGACACTTTTAAATTGGTTATGAGCTTGGGAGTATGGATTCGAGATTTGGATATGAAGATGTTAATGATTCTTGAAGTGTTTGATGGTATTATTCATCTTCAAGAGGTATGCTGGATAATCCCTCTCTTTTATTTCGAATTTTGATGTTGTTGTTGATGTATTCCTCGTATGATGATGGTTATGGTATTATTATTGTGCTTCTGGATGATATATGAGGTGTATATTGAAGAAGATGATGATTATGCTGGGTATATGTTTCAAGTGTTTATGTTTTAGATATGAACATGGAATGTTGATATTTAGAACAAGTGAAGATGATTATGGATGTTAAGGGACAAGTTATGTGAATGGTAATTTGATCTTCCGTAAGGTTTTGATGTTATACGAATCGTGATTTGACAAGAACATTATCTTTCTTTGAGGATATGTGTTCATATGAGTCGAATGATCCTAAGTGTAGTTTGGCATGAGATTGACATATATAAACAAGGGATAATCATATCATGTTGAATTTAAGTTTGAATTCGGAATTGAATACATTGATTAAACTTGCTTCGTGCTCGAATCAACTGTTATTGAGATCATCGGATTATGAGATTGAATTGAAGGTATGAATTAAGATTTGTTGGGCATAAGAACATTGATCCGTACATATTTGGAATCGAGTATGTTATGAAATCCTTAATATCGAGATGAATTGATCGTTGATATGATCATCGGTATATGGAATCGTAGTATGGTTATGGATTCAAAATTGATTGGTTCGGGTAGTTCAGATTTATGTTTAATCGGGATAATTGTGGAACCGTTGGTTTTATCGATCGGTTGTATTGATTGTTGATTGTTATTGAATGCATCGTTAATTGATCATTGCTCTAGGTTGCGTTAAGTGATCGTTGATGATTAACCGTTGTGCTGAGATTAGAATTGGAGGATGCATGAATCGCCTTAGTCGGGGCTGCGGAGCTTGTAGATGAAGATGACGGGATTGGTCACAACTTCGTCGTATCGGTATCGAGGTAAGTTGTGCTTGCTCAGTTCATAATGTTTAATAAATGATTTTGTTTTCATTTCATTTATGATTCATATAGCAATGGTATCATGGAATATGAATTGTCGGGATGATGGTATGCATATTATGCTTGGATTAAGATAAATCATAATGTATATGATTTTAAAGATGTTTAGTGGAAACGGAGACGTGAATTATATTTGGTGTATTATGTGAGAGATTAAATATCAAGGCTAGTTATCATGTCGACATTGAACTCGAGGTGGTGGTTTGGTATTAGTTATGGACTGTACTTCATTTTGGATTATTCGGATAACTTTGTATTCATTCAGGGATGTTGGTCGTGGAAAGGTTAGCATCTCCAGCTTGAGGTAAATTAATATTGCTAGGTTATGATAATCATCCTGTTGCATTATCGCATGTGTGTGTTGATATTTCATGTGGTGAGTGTGCACTATTGTTTGTTACATTTTGTGATGTGCTCTTTCTTTGAGCTGTAATCTATTGGGCCGATGTGTTAGGGGATAAGACCTAAATGGCACCTATGTCCGGAGTATTCCTGAGTAAATGCTTCTGTGACCCTTGGCTGCTGCCTTGGAAGTTTATGTGATATTGTTCGGAGTATTCCTGAGTAGATATTTCCGTGACCCTTGGTTGCGGCCTTGGGAGTTTATGTGCTATTATCATATGCATTGTTAAGCATGCTGTGAACTGTTGTCTGCCGGAATACGACGTTGTGGTCGTGTCGGTCTTTCATGATCGAGTTATTGTTGCTCTCGTGGAAAGTCTTCTGATCCTTGTTGGATATACGTTTCTTCAAGATTCATTGTCATGTTGTATCGTGACATATCTGGAGCCAGATACGTTCTGATCATTCATGTGTAGGATTTTCAGGGCGGGCACGTGTAGCATGTGTTGGTTTCGACCTTATATTGAACCATGCATACGAGACATCCTTCGTGAGGCTGATTAGGTATGAGACCAGACGAGTATCTGATCAATACCGTGGTTGGCTTGTACACGGACACATGTCCGGATCGGGCATATCGTGACATCCATCTTGAGTCTTATTGATTGGTCATTCACTATCCATGTATAATCGGATCTGATCGATAGTCTGGCTGTCTTTGAAATCCCGTATATATGATTTGTATATGGTTGACGATTTTATTCTCTCGTGTGTCTATCCCCATTGACCCTTTTCTGATCTCGTTTGGAGTTAACATATTGATGGTCAACCCATTTTTTATCGACCCTTTTATTAATCTCGTTCGGAGTTCACCCTGTCATTGGTAATCTCGTTCGTTATTGATCCTTATTGATTCTGTTTGGGAGTTTGCCTTACTGTTGGTATTCTCAGTTGTTAGTCCTTGATTGATCTTGTTGGAGTTTACCGTATCGTCGGTATTCTCGGTTGTTAATCCCTTATTGCTCTTGTTGGAGTTTACTATGTCGTCGATATTCTCGGTTGTTGATCCCTTATTGCTCTTGTTGGAGTTTACCATATCGTTGTTATTCTCGGTTGTTGGTCCTTGATTGATCCTGTTGGAATTTACTGTATCGTATGTATTCTCGGTTATTGTTCCTTTATTGATCTTGTTGGATTTTACCGTGTCGTTAGTATTCTCGGTTGGTGATCCTTTATTGATCTTGTTGGAGTTTACCGTATTATTGGTATTCCCGGTTGTTGATCCTTCATTGATCTTGTTGGAGTTACCACATCATGGTATTCTCGTTCGTGGTTGATCCTTTGTCGATCTTGTGTGGAGTTATCATGTCATTGATATTCCCGTTTTGATGCATTGGTTGTTCATCATTATTGATTGTGTGATCATTCATGCTTTGTATTGATATCCGGGACTTGCCATTGTCTCGGGACAGTTGGGTTACAGATGTGCTGTGTGATATCGGTTTTATCAGGATTGGGATCCGGTTGTGCGATCCAGCGGACAGAATCGGACTTAGCCAGAATATTCCATATTGGAGATATGTTTATGTTTGAGAATCTTGGTATCGTTCCGGATACAGTACAGATGGTTACTTTTGAATTCATTCGTCACTTAAGGACGCGAGATGTGGATTATGGTAAGGACTGATTTGATATGGATTGTGATGGGTTGCTAAGGTTACTTCGGTAAGATTATGTGGGGAATGTTCTCATTCTGTAAATTACATTGATATGTAATCGTTTATGTGATGTGATCGTTACCATTGTTAAGTATTATGGCTGACCCCGTTGTGGGCTTTATCTTTTAGGTACTCAGAGTTCGAGCTAGTAGCGGTCGTGAAGGGATGAGCTTTCCGGTGATACTGGCTATGGCATGATTGTTGGGATTCGAATGTTCTTTCTAGTTTTTATAATTCCGCTGCAAATGTATTTAATTATGTCTCTATTCGCTGCGTGTGTAATTTTATAATGGCTTTCAGTATTTTTCCAACTCTTGTTTACTTTCTAAATGCCCTTTTGGCGTCTTTGCCTTGTGCTTTCAGATGGTATTTTCTGATGGTATTTGGGAACAACGTTTTAAAAATATTTGAGTATTTAAAATATTACCGTCATCGGCCTTTTGGCATTTTTAAACATTTGCGAAAATAATTTTAGCCTTGTGGGTTCCAATATGGAGCCCACTGCGTTGTAATATTCCCGGCTGGTTTTGGGGGTGTTACAGTAGCGTGCGCTAAACCCCGTTGACTCAACTTTTCAAAAATAGCCCGAGTGAGTCCAAAAGAGTCCGGGATTCCCGCGATCCGGTTCCCCACCTACTGATCCTGTCACGATCTAGTTGACTGAGTGTAGCGCGGGTTAAGTATAACACTAGCATGCGCTACAACTCCAGTATTAGCGTGCGCTACATATAAGTGTAGTGTGCGCTAATCACGAATGAGAACATGCACAACTAAAACTCTATAAAATCGTACAATCCACACTATTGCTTTACGAAATCGTAGAAGCATACATCAGTCAGAAATACAACATAAGCAAATATCAAGCAGGTTCCAATACAGGTAAATTTCATATAAATTATTCGGATATTACATACTCCCCCCTTAAAAGGAGTTTCGTCCTCAAAACTAAGGGGTAAACAACTCCGGATATCTCTCTCGCATGCTGCTCTCCATCTCCCAAGTAGCCTCCTCGACTCCATGTCGTGACCACTGAATCTTCAGTAGGGGAATCACCTTATTCCGCAACTGTTTGATCCTCCTCTCAAGTATCTATACGGGACGCTCCTCATACAAATGATCCTCCGCTATCTCGATCTCATCGAATTGAAGTATATGTCCCGGATTAGCAATATATTTCCTCAAGTGGGAGACATGAAATACGTTATGAAACCGACTCAGAGCTGGTGGCAACGCCAAACGATAGGCCAGATCACCTATTCGTTCCAACACCTCAAACGGCCCGATATACCTCGGACTCAGCTTGCCTCTCTTCCGAAAACGAAAAAAACCTCGAGTAGGGGACACCTTAATTAGTACATGATCGCCGACCTCGAACTCGAGTGGTCGTCTATGGTTGTCTGCGTAAGACTTATGTCGGCTTTGAGTCATTAACAAATGATTCCTAATCAGGGCGATCTTCTCACGGGCTGCTAATAATATATCGGGTTCCATACCCAAAGATTCAAACAGGTCGTCCAAACACATAGGGGACCTACAACGACGGCCATACAATACCTCATAAGGTGCCATCTGAATCGAAGCGTGCCAACTATTATTGTAAGTGAATTCCACTAAAGGCAGTCGGGCCTCCCAATCATCCTTCCAATCAAGAGTGCACGCCCTCAACATATCCTCTAGAGTTTGGATAGTCATTTCAGACTGACCATCAGTCTGCGGATGAAATGTTGTACTGAAGTTAAACTGCGTACCCATCGCACGATGAACTGCTTTCCATAAGTGAGACACAAATCGCCCATCACGATCCGATACAATACTCTTGGGGGTACCATGAAGCCTTACAATCTCTTTAATAAATAGCTGGGCCAATCTCTCGGGTCCCCATGTCTCTTTAATCTCCAAAAAGTGGGCTGATTTGGTCAGACGGTCCACAATCACCCAAATCATATTAATCCCTCGATGACTTGTGGGAAAGCTAGTGATTAAATCCATCGACATGTCCTCTCATTTCCACTCGAGAGCCGGGAGTAGTTTCAGCATTCCTGTGGGTCGCTGATGCTCAATCTTAACCTGCTGATAGGTTAAACATCTTGAAATGAGCTCTGCGACTTGACGCTTCATATTCCCCCACCAATAACATTGCTTCAAATCCTTATACATCTTGCTAGATCCCGGGTGAATGGAGTACGGGGTAGCATGAGCCTATTTCAAGATAGAGTTCCTCAACTCTTCGTCTGCGGGTACACAAACTCGATTCCTGAAGCATATCAATCCATCCTCGCAGATTACAAATCCAGGGGCTTTCCCTTGAGTTACTTCATCCCGAACTCGAGATAAGAATGGGACTGTGACCTTCTTCGATCTGATCATATCATCAAGGGATGATGAAATCTCAAGTGTGCAGAGTTGTCCCTGAATACGCTGTAACCAGACTTTGATTTCTGGCCTCACAAGCTCTAACTGCAATTCTCTCTGGACTGTCAAGCGGGCAAGCATCTTCTCATGTACTGTCTTACGACTCAAAGCGTCAGCAACCACATTTGCTTTACCTAGATGATAAAGAATCTGGATATCATAGTCTTTGATTAGCTCTAGCCACCTTCTCTACCACATGTTTAGCTCCTTCTGCGTAAAAATTTACTTCAGGCTCTTGTGATCCGTAAAAATATGGCAAGCAACTCCATACAGATAGTGACGCCATATTTTTAGAGCAAACACCATGGCTGCAAGTTCCAAATCATGGGTGGGGTAGTTGACCTCGTAAGGTCGTAGTTGTCTTGATGCATAGGAGATCACCTTTGCATTCTGCATTAGTACACATCCAAGGGCCTGTTTAGACACGTCACTATACACTACGAATCCTTCAGTTCCTTTTGGTAGACCCAAAATAGGTGCTGAAATCAATCGAATCTTGAGTTCATCAAAACTCTGCAGGCATGCCTCTGACCACAAATACTTCTTATCCTTCCTTAACAGGTTAGTCATTGGTTGCGCAATCTTGGAAAAACCTTCCACGAACCGTTGGTAATAACCTTCCAGCCCTAAGAAACTGCGAACTTCCTTCCCGGTCTTCCGAGGTAGCCAGTCTCGGATAGCTTCTGTCTTCTGTGGGTCTACTCTCACCCCACCAACTGATATCACATGTCCAAGAAAGATAACTTCACACATCCAGAACTCACATTTAGAAAATTTCCCGTAGAGTTGTTCCTGCCTCAAAGCATCGAGAATCTGATGGAGATGATTCTCATGCTCTACGTGGTCACAAGAGTAAATCAGAATGTCATCGATAAAAACGACTACAAAGCGATCCAAATAATTAATAAAGACCCGATTCATCAACTCTATGAATACTGTAGGTGCATTAGTCAGTCCGAAAGGCATCACTACGAACTCATAATACCCACAGCGAGTACGAAAAGCAGTCTTTGAAATGTCAGACTCTCGAATCCTCAATTGATGATATCCGGACCTCAAGTTGATCTTAGAAAACACAGCAGATCCCTGAAGTTGATCCAATAAATCATCAGTATGAGGCAATGGATATTTGTTCTTGATGATTACCCTGTTCAACTCATGGTAATCAATGCACAAACGCAGGGATCCGTCTTTCTTCCGTACAAAAAGCACTAGTGCTCCCCAAGGGGACGCACTAGGTCGAATATAGCCCTTCTCCGTCAAATCCTCAAGCTGGTTCTTCAATTCCTGCATCTCAGTCGGAGCCATTCGATATGGTGCTTTCGAAAGCGGGGACGTACCTGGCTCTAACTCAATAGTAAACTCTACGTCACGATGTGGAGGTAAGCCTGGAAACTCATTTGGAAATACGTCTGGGTAGTCTCGGACTACTGGAATATCGGCCAATTCGACTGGTTAATCCGCTGTTTTGGTCATGTAACACCAATAACCAATACACCCTTGGTTAAGTAGTTTCACTGCTTTCATAGCTCTGATGACTCTCCCGGAGCGGCTGGGATTGTCACCCTACAAAACACACTAAACACTATCGTCAGATGTGACAGTCACTGTTCACTTGCGGACACTAAGTATGGCATCATGACGATTCATCCAATCGATACCCAAGATCACATCATCTTTAGGTAAATCAACTACGATTATATTTGACAACCACTCACGATCGTTCATGCGAATCGGATAGTTCTGCACTTCACGATTCCCAACAATTCTTCTACCATCGGGTAGACCAATTACATAACGTTCACAATTAGTAACATGATCTAATTGCAAACAACTCAAACAAGAAGCAGATAAAGAGGAGTGTGAAGCGCCAGTATCAAAAGAACACAGACGGGTTGAGATCGGATCTCGAGAGTACCTTCAATCATGCTGGCTTCGGGATCGTCGACCTTCATCTCGCAAACTTTGGGTTTTGCAGCCCCGGTACCAGATGTACCAGCATGGTTTCCACGGCCCATCCCTCTGTTTGCCCTGGTAGTCTGATAAGAAGCGGACGGAGGTACACTGTCCTGGACAGAAGACTGAAATGGAGCATGAGATGCTGCTGGACTACGTCCTTTTCCACTCCTACAATAACGAGCACGGTGTCCATTCTTCTCCACAGTTATAGCAAACAACAGATAGGTTGACCGCTCGAGGTTGCGATCCGGTTGGCTTCGACGCTATGGATGGCCGTTCAGAAGGATTTGGCACTAGTTGGGGGCTCTTGAATATTCCCCGGTTAATGTCAGTCTGGTTCTGGTTCCTGAATTTCTTCTTGTTGGATTGCGGTTGCTTTTTGGGAATCTTCTTTGCATTAAGTTGGTGCTCTAGAACTTTCTCGATGAACTCCGGTAAGGTTTTACAGTGGTGATTCAACAGTTGCATTCTCATTCGGGGTTTTAGCCTCTTAAGAAAATATTTGATCTTATCAGCCTCCATTCGGACAACCGTTGAGGCAAAAGGGAGGAGTGCCTGAAATTTCTCGGCAATAGATAGTACATCATCGTCTTCAGACAGGTCTGGATTCAGCAATTCTGACAATTTGGCCTCACGGAGTGGCCCTGGATAGTAACAGTCTAGCATGAGGTTTTTAAATTCCTCCCAAGTACATACGCCATCAGCTGGACTCACCGAAAGCCACCAGGTGTGGGCACCCTTGCTAAGATAGTAAGCTACTATGTAGGTGCGATTCTATTTTGGACAGTCTACCATATCGAACAATTTCTCGAAGTGCTCAATCCAATGCACGATATCAGCAGGCTCAGAGGAGCCTTCAAAAGTCGGGGGTCGTTGGCGAGAGATATCGCTGATGATTCGACTCACAGGTCTGCCAAGTACAGGAGGTGGCCCCTGTTGTTGGTCAGTAGTAGCTCTTTGCATAGCTTCCATTAATTGACCCATCTGGGTCATCTGAACCATCATGTCCTGCATCACAATGTAAGGATCAACGCGTGCATCCTTGCGTCCAGTGTGGTGCGATTGGTCCCTAGAAGGCGAATCACTGCATGTGGAACTATGCTCCACATTCACACGCCTGTTGGCTCGTGGTATCGGGATTTGGCCCGTTCTTCGGCCTCGTCCCCCTCTACCACGGACTCTCAGATTTCATTCTATACTGAAAGAATCAAATTATAATGATAACCATAAGTACAGTTCATGATACCAATCAAAATTCATGCTAAGTTAATAGCAATAAGGAATTATCAACACGACGAGTGTCACACAGAATATCATATAGACGTTGAGTCGAACAACTTCAATCTTATAATCAATCCAGAATTTACTTCGAATTATCAATCAGATAAATCCTGCCACAAATCCTCAAAATATCAAGATCAACAAAGCGATCCATTCCGATATCAATATCAAGCCAGTAATTAAATCATGGCTCATAAAGAACGTACCGTATTTGGCTCGTAGGGTCCGGCGCTTGCACAGGTCACAAGTGGCACAAAGGTCTCTTGATACTAGTTCATTTCACAACGACTCTAAAAAAATTGACTCTCTGATACCATCATCTGTAACACCCCAAAAAGGCGGCCATTACAGTGCCGTGGACCCCACACTGGGACCCACCAGGCGATACCCAAAATACAGATTAAATACGCAATGCTTGTGCTACCGAACCACAATAAATAGTACTTTCTCCGATTAGGAGTTTACAGCAGTATGGCCAACGGCCTTATTATACACAGGATCCAAAATACTAGTATAACCCATATGGAGATGGAATATACCTTAAATAACAATACATTCGGTCAACAATTTAAATAAAGCGGAAAGATAATATTACACGGTTTGAACATTACCAGACAACAAAAGACTTGGGCCCCCCGAACTAGTATCCTTCGAACCCTCCGCCGTCACCATGATCTTCCCGTGTCTTGCCTTTGCCTCGACCTAAAATACAACACAAGTATTTTTGCCCAACACAGGGTTAGATATACTTGATAAATGATTTATCAGGATATTATACAATTCACATATATTAGATCTCAAGGAAAACAACCCAACCAACGAACATACCCCTCGGGCGTATGAATGATTAGTCACAAAACGTCGAACACATCCAATTATGCATGGACTATGAACGACCCAATATAGTATGGCTCAAGATGGACATCACAGTACGCCCGATCTGGAAATGTGTCAGTGCACATGTCCACCCCGTATACGAAATCCAGGATATACGTGGGATAATGTACCTAATTAGCCTCACGAACTACGTCTCGTATGCACAGTCCAATACGGAAACATCCACGCATGAATATATATGTGCCTGGCTAAAAATCCTACACAATGACCAATCGGAACGCAGATATGATTTCAGATATGTCACGATACAACATGATAATGAATTCAATAAATCACATATCCAATTAAGGATCAAGAAACTCACCGAAATGACATTAAGTATCAATGATATCAACGGTTCAAAAATGACGAACTTAGAAATGCAATCCCACGATGAAAACGGAACATCATCAAGAATAATACCAAATCACGGGCCACAATTTCATAAGTGTTTCATATACACAAAACGCATAATTATCATAAGAATCCAAACATCATTATAACCAAGCAAGATAACTTGCCTCAATACGGAGACGAGAATAATCCTTCCTTGACGAACGAACGAATGGTCCCCGACTAATATCGGTTACTCGAACAATCAACCTTGAATGAAATATATTTCACTCAAAAACACATTCATATGATCATCGATATCGAATTTAGTGAGACGACATCCTAATTTCTATTTGAACAGTTTAACTTTCTATATATATATATATATCCACATTCCATTACAAGGATTCATACTAACTTCAATTCGTTCTTATGATTCGGTTATCATTTCAAGATGTTCTCATTTATTCGTATGGTTCAATCGAATAAAAATTTATCAAGAACAATCACCAAGAAGGACTTTGTTAAAATATCGATATGTCGGTAGAATTCCCTAAAAACATCATCAATGTTTTGAAAGTGATAATCCAAATGTTTACTCAAAGATTATCATCATCCGTACGAACCATATATAATTCTTGTAAAATTATTACTATGTTCATCGGTTATGAGTCCACCTAGTTAGGTTAACGATATGGTCGAGTTATTCATCACAAGATCATCACGAAATCATCATCGAGGTGAATTAAACATCTCTGAAATATAACCTTATGTTGATATAATTCCAGGTTCAACCAAATCCGATGAAAAACCTAAGTTCATCTAGTTCAAAATCTTCCTAAGCATGATAGCTCGATTCAATATAATGATAACAATTCTACAAATCAATCTTTCTAAAATGAAACTAAGGATTATTATTGTCCTAGTGATGTTAATAGTCCATCAAGAAGAGTGTGATTATACTAAATAGTATTACCACCATTAAAACATCAAGAACACATCCATTCAAGCCCTTAATCACCATATTCATCACTAAGTTGTTAAAAGCTTAGCTATAAACATGTTCTACTTGATTAATTCAATCATTAGGTGTAGTATACTATATTGTTAACATCACAACTACGAAGGTAGAGAGTAAAATCGTACTACATACCTTACCACAGAATAATAATGAAGGAACAATAAGGGAGCAATGAAACCACTTGGTGCAAATCAATGTCGGATGCTTGAACACCAATATTCAATGTTCTATGCCTTCAACAAATCATGGGTAGAGGTTTATATGGGGTCGAAATATCGTGAGGTTGCTGGACCAGGTTGTGGCAGTCGACTAAAGGCCGAGGTTCAGGGTGAAAAATGAAATGGGGGTGAAGTCTTATTTATAAGAAATGATTATTAGCGTGCGCTACACTTACAGCTTAGCGTGCGCTAACGGGTTCTCAGGCTACTGTATTCTACTGTCCTCTGCCTTGCGTACGCTAATAACATGTTTTAGCGTACGTTATACACTCGTTAGCGTGCGCTAACGAGTTTTACGAAGTTCACTGACTTCACTGACTGCCCACCGACCTGCATTTAGCGCGCGCTAGCAACAACATTGTAGCGTGCGCTAAACCTCGTTGACTCAACTTTTCAAAAGTAGTCCAGGTGAGTCCAAAAGAGTCCGGGATTCCCTCGATCTGGTTCCCCACCTACTAATCCTGTCACGATCTAGTTGACTGAGTGTAGCCCACGTTAAGTATAACACTAACGTGCGCTACAACTCCAGTATTAGCGTGCGCTACGTATATGTAACATCCCCAAGACGATCAGGGCATATTACGGCGCCGTGGACCCCACACTGTGGAATCCACAGGCTAACGTACAAACAAGACATTCGACAACAACCTACAATCATTAACAAAATGACAATTCAAATAAAAGACTACAATCCGACAAATAAAATCTGACATCAAATCCATTTCCCAAAATGGGAACACAACATTATCAATTTTAAAAAGGAAGTACTCGAGTACTTAAACCAATTTCAAATTACAGAAATCCCAAAACAATACATCGATAATAATTGACAAAACAGAAAACCAACAATTGACTACTGAATAGTATCATGCTTGCCCATCATCCTCATACGGCTCGAGTGCTCGCTTATCTCCAAGACCAGTACCTGAAATACAAAAGTATTTCCCCCATTTAAGGGGTTCGCGACAACTGCTAGTGCAAGTATCCATTTGAACTACATTCTAATCAGATGAATATATGCGCCAAAAATCATTTTTAGAAATCATTTATATTCTAGAATATTATACGGTGCACAAGCACAAAATACATTTTCTCCAACAAAACAATTCAAAGTTAACCTTGGTACGAGACTCACGGCCACTGTACCCAGCAGAGCCCCGTCGGACATCCCTGGGTGGTTAACCACAGTTCACGATACGCACACACACGTCAATACGTATCCCTAGAGGCCCCGTCGGACCGTCCCTAGGTGAACATACACATATCCATCCATGTTAGGCGTATTTTTATACGCTTATTTATCATTATTTTGCAGTATTTTGGTGAGTGAAATCATCTAAATGAGCTTTTAATGCCTTAATTTTGTATGATTGACAGGAAATTGAAGTCCGGAAGCTAAAACGAGGCAAAACGGGCGAAAACGGCAAATATGGACGATGAGCCGCGGCACAAGGAAGCTGAGCCGCGGCACAGGAAGACACTAGCCGAAGGGCAGAGTAATCTGTACTCTGTGCCGCGGCACAGCCCAGGTGAGCCGCGGCACAGAAGAATTAATTAGCGCCCAGGTATTCAGCTGAAGGCGATGTGCCGCGGCACAGGTTTAGTGAGCCGCAGCACAATTAGCGGGTTTTGTAGGTCTGCGCGGATTTTGAGCTATTTCGAAGCCAGTTTTCGACCGACTAATACGGACGCGATTTACTGATGTGCTGAGCTATAAATAGGGTTGAAGACCCTAATTGAATCATCTTGGAATCATTGAATCTAAAACCTTGGAGAGCTTAAGCTTGGAGACGGCAGAAGAAGAGGGAAGCAGAAGAATTCAAGGGCAGAAGGCGGAAGCTGAAGAACGGAGGAATCCGAACTTCATCTGCGTTTGAATTTTATGCTTTCGTTTATTTATTCTGTATTTTCAGTTTTTAGTATGTCAGGCTAAAGCCCTAATCTAGGGTTTTGATGAAACCTTTGGTTTAACGAATTGATTGAGATTATCCAATTTATTACCGTTTTATTGAGTTTTCCCAATTTTGTTTAATGCTTGCAATTATCTGGCCAATAGTTGTATTGATTTAATCATTCACTTCGAATCGGGAGAGGAGATTTGGTGAGGAACTATTGGTGAGGACCGTTTTATTCTGTGAGATAGGAATATACTCATAGGAGCTACGTGGCCTTTAGGAGATTTCATGCTTTTTGCCTATCGACGAGATAATTCACCTAGGGATAGAGTGCGTTAGTCGCCGTTAGATAAATCTATTGACCTCGGGAGAGGCGGTAGAATATATTAGCAATCTCCGCCTTCAATAAATTGGGAAAATTATTTAGTACGGATAATCGAGAGTAAATTCAGATAAACTAAGGCGGATTCAGAACCCTAGACTTATTCATCATTTGATTTCTTTTATCCAAGATATTGTTTTCTACTGCTTAGTCTTTTAGTAATTCTTTTAGTTATTAATCACAAAACCCAAATTCGATTGTTCATATAAAATTGGAATACGAAAAAATCGGTAGTTAGAGATTCAATCCTCGTGGGAACGATACTCTACTTATCACTTTATTACTTGTAAACGATGACGTGCACTTGCGTGTAGGAAATATCGCAACAAGTTTTTGGCGCCGTTGCCGGGGATTGAAATTTTTCTAATATCGATTTAAGTATTTCCAGTCTTAATTTGAACGTTTTATTTTTATTTTTGTGTATTTAATTTTGTTTATTCGTTTTTCCTTTCAGGACCTTTCGTGTAGTGCATGAGAAAACTCGGTAACGAAGGCTTACTACCTTTGGATACCGAGCTCGAGCGCACGCTAAGAAGGAACAAAAAGGAGAAAAGAGAGCTGCAGACGACGGTCAACATGGCCGAGAATATCGAAATCCAAGGAGGAGACAACCAAGTGCGGCAAGTTCAACCGTAACTCGCTCTTCGAGATTATGCCATGCCGCAGGTCAACGCTAATTTTTCGGGAATTCGGCGTCCCACTATCCAAGCTAATAATTTTGAGATCAAGCCCGCCATTATTCAGATGGTGCAGGCGAGCCCATTCTGTGGACTGCCGAAGGACGACCTGAATGCCCATATTGCTTCTTTCCTTGAGATATGCGACACGTTCAAAACTAATGGTGTCACCGACGATGCCATCCGATTGAGGCTTTTCCCTTTCTCTTTGAGGGATAAAGCAAAGTATTGGTTAAATTCCTTACCGCCGGGGTCGATTACAACATGGGAGAGGTTAGCGCAAGCCTTCCTTGCCAAATTTTTCCCACCAGCTAAAACGGCGAGGTTGAGAAACGAAATAACCACTTTTGCACAGTACGATATGGAATCGCTCCACGAGGCGTGGGAGCGATATAAAGAATTGCTACGAAGATGCCCTCATCACGGCATTCCTGATTGGCTTCAGCTTCATACGTTTTATAATGGTTTGAGTGCTTCTACACGCACTCTCGTGGATGCGGCCTCCGGTGGGACCTTCATGGGAAAATCTATGGCCGAGGCACACGTGCTTTTAGAAGATATGGCCGAAAACGCATACCAATGGCCATCAGAAATATTGACGCCGAAGAGAGTCATGGAAGTTTCAAGCAATGACCCGATTTCCACTCTGTCAGCTCAAGCCGCCGCTTTGACACAACAGCTCCAGACATTTTCGCACGCACCAGACCCCGTTACCATAGAGACATGTAATTGGTGTAACGGATCACATCCGAGCGCGGAATGTCAAGTTGGAAATCCGTTCGAGCAACATCAGATGGAGCAAGCTCAATTCGTGGCCAATGGAAATCGACAAAGCAATTTTTACCCCAACACTTATAATCAAGGGTGGAGGAATCAACAAAATTTTCCATGGAGAAATGGGCAAGCTATGAAGCCTCCACAACCTCACTTCGTGCAACCCCCACAGCAGCCCCCTCAATCACCAAAGGTATCTTTGGAAGATGCTCTTGCTCAATTGGCGGCTAACACAAGCCAATTCATGACCCGCACTGAGACGACCCTCCAAAATCATTCGACCTCCATCCGAAATCTAGAAACACAAATGGGGCAGATTGCTAATTTATTGTCCTCTCGGTCTCAAAGTGCCTCGCCAGTGCAATTAAGTGAAATCAAAGGAAAATGTGCAAGCAATCGAATTACGAAGCGGAAAAGAGTTAAAAGGGCAGCCTAGTTTTGACAAAGAGCAGCAGATCGAGCAAAACAAGAAGGAAAAGGAAGAGGCGCCCAAGCCAAAGGAAGTATCGACTACTCAGCCCACTCCTCAAATTCCATTCCCACAGCATTTCCAAAAGCAAAAACTGGACAAGCAGTTTTCAAAATTCCTAGACGTTTTCAAGAAATTGCACATAAACATTCCGTTCGCCGACGCATTGGAACAGATGCTGAGTTACATCAAGTTCATGAAAGAGATCTTGTCCAATAAACGAAAGCTCGAGGAATATGAGACGGTCGCTTTAACGGAGGAGTGCAGCGCTATTTTACAAAAGAAGCTCCCACCTAAATTGAGAGATCCGGGAAGTTTCACCATCCCTTGCATCATCGGAAATTCATCTTTTGAGAGAGCCCTATGTGATCTCGGGGCCAGTATAAATCTTATGCCCCTTTCTATTTTTAAAAAGTTGGAGATTGGGGAAGCCAAGCCGACGACAGTCTCTCTACAATTGGCCGATAGATCCATCAAATATCCGAGGGGTGTGATAGAGGACGTTTTAGTTAAAGTTGATAAGTTCATTTTTCCGGCCGATTTCATCGTACTTGATATGGAAGAAGACCAAGATATCCCAATTATTTTGGGAAGACCATTTTTGGCAACAGGCCGAACGTTGATTGATGTGGAAAAGGGAAAGCTGACTTTGCGTGTTCAAGAGGAGCAAGTAACCTTCAATATTTTTCGATCCGTAAAATATCCAAGTGACGCTGAAAATTGTTTCCAAGTTGACGTCATTGACTCGTGCATGAGTAGAACTTTTCGAGAAAATTATCCACCCGATCCATTGGAATCCGTTTTGATTGGGGCTGTTTCCGAACCAAATGGAGAGCATGCAGCCTACGTACGACACATGGATGCTTCCCCACCAATTTTTATTCGTAAACCATTCGAGGAGCTAGAAAGTTCACTAACTCGACCGACCCCATCGATTGAAAAACCTCCAAAGTTGGAACTCAAAAAGCTGCCACCTCATTTGAAATATGCATTCCTGGGGCCCGACAACTCCCTTCCAGTTATTCTTTCGGCCACTTTAGCAGGAGATCAAGAGGCAAAATTATTAAGAGTTTTGAGGGAATACAAATCTGCTCTTGGATGGTCTATTGCGGATATTAAGGGAATCAGCCCATCGATTTGCATGCACAAGATCTTGACGGAGGAAGACTACAAACCATCCGTGGAGCATCAACGCCGGCTGAATCCTAACATGAAGGAGGTGGTAAAAGTCGAGGTTTTAAAACTCCTCGACGCAGGTATGATCTTTCCAATTTCTGATAGTAAGTGGGTAAGTCCGGTTCAAGTTGTATCAAAAAAAGGTGGGATAATAGTTGTTCAAAACGATAATAATGAATTAATTCCGACCAGGATTGTTACGGGGTGGCGTATGTGCATAGATTATAGAAATTAAATAAGGCCACTAGAAAAGATCATTTCCCCTTGCCCTTTATTGATCAGATGTTAGATAGATTAGCCAGACACGATTTCTATTGCTTTCTCGATGGTTATTCGGGGTATAATCAGATTTACATAGCCCCCGAAGACCAAGAGAAAACGACGTTTACATGTCCTTACGGCATTTTCGCTTATAGGCGCATGCCTTTTGGATTGTGTAATACGCCGGCTACTTTTCAAAGGTGTATGATGGCTATTTTTTCTGACATGGTAGAGCAGTGTATTGAGATTTTTATGGATGATTTTTCTGTTTTTGGAGATTCATTTGACATTTGTTTGAAAAATTTGCAGAAAGTCTTGCGAAGATGCGAAGAGACCAATTTAGTCTTTAATTGGGAGAAGTGTCATTTTATGGTGCAGGAGGGCATTGTGCTTGGCCATCGAATATCCTCACATGGAATTGAAGTCGACCGAGCGAAAATTGAGACAATTGAGAAGATGCCTCCACCCACTTCGGTCAAGGGGATTAGGAGTTTTTTGGGACATGCCGATTTCTATCGCCGATTTATGAAGGATTTTTCAAAGATCACGAAGCCGCTGTGCAATTTACTCATGAAAGATGTCCCATTTACTTTCGACGAGTCTTGTAAAGAAAGTTTCGAGTTGCTGAAGAAAGCTCTAAGCACGGCACCGGTGATAGTCGCTCCGGATTGGGACCTTCCGTTCGAACTAATGTGCGATGCTAGCGACTTTGCCATTGGGGCTGTTTTGGGGCAGAGACGAGGGAAGGTGTTTCATGTCATATACTATGCGAGCCGAACGCTCGATGACGCCTAAAGAAATTATGCCACAACGGAGAAGGAATTGTTGGCGATGATCTTTGCATTTGATAAATTTCGGGCTTATCTACTAGGAACGAAAGTGATAGTGTGGACCGATCATTCGGCAATAAAATACCTTTTGGAGAAGAAGGATGCCAAACCAAGGTTGATTCGGTGGGTGCTACTCCTTCAAGAATTCAACTTGGAGATTCGGGACAAGAAAGGGACAGAAAATGTTATAGCCGATCACCTTTCACGATTAGAGAGTTCCCTCGAGAAGGAAGAAAGTCAGCCACAGATTATAGAAACCTTCCCCGACGAGCAGCTCTACAAGTTGGATTCAACACATGCGCCTTGGTATGCTGATCTAGTGAACTACTTAGCAAGTAAAACAATTCCGAACGACCTCTCACGTCATCAAAAGAAGAAGCTAATCTCGGACGCTAAGTACTATTTGTGGGACGATCCTTTTCTCTTCAAGCGATGCCCCGATCAAATTATCCGTAGATGCATTCCGGATGACGAAATCCACAGTGTGCTGAACCATTGCCATGCATCACCCTACGGTGGACACTTTAGTGGAAATAGAACAGCAGCGAAGGTCTTACAGTTGGGATTTTATTGGTCGTCCTTATTCAAAGATGCTCACTCCTTTGTGTCTACATGTGATCGGTGTCAACGGATAGGAAACATCTCAAGACGACACGAAATGCCGCTGAACACCATACTTGAAGTCGAATTATTTGATGTATGGGGGATCGACTTCATGGGTCCATTTCCCCCATCAAACAAGAATCTCTACATTTTGGTGGCCGTGGATTATGTCTCCAAATGGGTTGAAGCGGTGGCACTACCTACGAATGGGTCCAATGTCGTAATCAAGTTTATTAAACAACATATCTTCTCACGCTTTGGGACTCCACGTGCTATTATAAGTGATGGTGGGTCACACTTCGACAACAAATTTCTTGATGCGGTTTTGAGAAAATACGGAGTCACTCATCGTGTTGCCACAGCATACCATCCGCAAACGAGTGGTCAAGTCGAGATATCAAATCGAGAGCTGAAGTGGATTCTAGAAAAGACGGTCAGCTCGTCTCGAAAAGATTGGGCATTTAAACTCGATGATGCACTTTGGGCGTACCGGACTGCATATAAAACACCTATCGGAATGTCGCCCTACAGATTGGTCTATGGAAAAGGTTGCCATCTACCCGTAGAGATGGAACACCGTGCTTACTGGGCGATAAAGAAACTAAACTTTGATCTAAAATCCGCTGGGGAAAAGCGTTGTTTGCAGTTGAACGAGTTGGAAGAAATTCGTCACAACTCATACGAAAATGCAAAACTTTATAAGGAGCGGACAAAAATTTGGCATGATAAGCACATCACGCAGAGAGAATTTGTCCCGGGTCAAGCGGTGTTGCTATTCAACTCACGCTTAAAGTTATTTCCCGGGAAATTGCGTTCACGATGGTCGGGACCGTTCACCGTAGTTCAAGTGTTTCCACATGGTGCAATAGAAGTTCAAAGAGATGGCCGAAAATTTAAAGTTAATGGACAACGGTTGAAGGCATACTTGGGAAATCCAATAGACACGCAGAAAACGAGCGTCACCTTATCCACCGCCGGATGAATGCGAGAAAAGTCCGGCTGAAGACTATAAACTTAGCGCTCCTCGGGAGGCAACCCGAGTATTAGTTGTAGATTCTTTGTTGTTTGCTTGTTTTTTTTTTTAGAGTCTCTTTTTGTCTTCTTTCTTCTTTGATCCATCCTTCCCTCTCGTCTTAATGTTTTCGTGTAAAATTTCTGTGCAGGAATCAGCAAAGGGGAGAAATTCAATGATGGGCCGCGGCACAGTCCAGGTGAGCCGCGGCACACACCAGCTGATGAAAAATGGCCGATCAAACTGTACCCTGTGCCGCGGCATGATCTTACTGAGCCGCGGCACACCAGGTCGCTGAGCCGCGGCACACTAAAGCTGAGCCGCGGCACACTAAATGGCCAAGAAACGCCCAGGGAGCCTGTACTTTGTGCCGAGGCACACTAAACCTGAGCCGCGGCACACTTGAGCACTGAGCCGCGGCACACGGAATTTGAGCCGCGGCACACGACAAAACGAGAACACAGGTAATAGGGACTGTACCTTGTGCCGCGGCTCACTTTAGCTGTGCCGCGGCACACTATGCGGAATTTGAAAGGCCAGGCAGCATATAAATCGCATTCGGCCGGCATTACCAGGTACGCCTTCCTTCTCCTTTTCCTTCCCTCCCCAGCGCGCGACCAGCCGACCGAAGTTCTTCAAAAAATTTCTTTTCTTCCTGCGATTTTTCTTGCAATCTTCAAAAGGTACGCTTCAATCTTTAATGTTGACTTGCTTATGGTTTATTTTGGAAGTTGTTTTTACTTTGAATGAATGGAACATGCTTATTCTCCTTTAAAAGTTTTAGGATTGTTTAGAGAATAACATGGTAGTTTCATCGAATTTTCTTGGTTAAATTGGAATGTAAATGAGTTGAATGTGCCGAGTTACTGATGATTGACTTATGTTTTGATTTTTGAGGGATGAATCGAGCTAGAACTATGTTTATTCTTCAAGTAAACTTGTGCCCTCAAGGTGTTTGATAAATTGCCTAAATGAAAAATTTTCTTTGAAAAGGCAATCGTTTTGAATTTTCGTGCAACGTATATGTTTTGAATTTACAGCAAGCCCAACCCTTACATCCAGGTTACATGTTTAAGTCCAATTTCATCCTTCTCTCAAGTATGCGTTATTTTCTTAAATTCGGAATTCTGGCTGGACATCCTTAGCCGAGCATTGATCATTGTTATTATTTTTGCATGAATAAACCCTCGTGTTTCACTTTTCAGGATTGATTATGGCGCGCACAAAGAAACTGAGCAAGCGTGCTAGGACCGAGTCATCCCCTACTCGAGGGGAGACCTCTCGTGGTCGGGCCGAGGCAGAGGGGCATCAATTTTCGGACCCCAAAATTCACAAAATATTCAATGAAAAGATCCGGCCACATGCCGGCGAAGCTCTTCTCGCGCCCATCGTGTGACCACTTATTCCCGAGAGAGGTTTTACTCCAGTTCCTCAGGACGGGGAGTTGCTCACCATGATTGACGAGATGGGGTGGGCCAGATTTACCGCACCTCCCGAGCCAGCGGTTATTTCGATCGTCCAGGAGTTTTACGCCAGCGCTCTGCTGAAGCACATCCGGGCAGGGCATACGTTGCCATCTTTAGAGTCTCGGACTCAGGTTGACGTCCGAGGGGTTACAGTTGATTTCTCCCCGACTGCTATTCGGAGGCTTTTTGGGTTTCCGGCGGTTGACGAGTCAGCCTATGACCGAGTGATGACCAGCCTCACTAAGGAGACCCTGCTTGAGACCATTGCACATCCCGGTACCGACTGGGAGCAGCGAGCACAGAGTTCATCCACCTTTCATTTCAGGAGCTCGCGCCTCATCCGGCTCGGGCGAGCCTGGCTTTATTTTATCTGCGCACGCATTGATCCCACCTCCCAGATCCGTACAGTCTTTCTCTCCCGTGCCCGGATACTTTTTGCTATCACTTCCGGGCTGCGTTTCGATGTGGCCCCCATCCTGGTCCGATCTATCTTCCAGAGTATCCAGGGGGGGCCAAGACGGGGTTGAAGCACCCCTCCCTCATCTGCGCTTTATGCCGTGATGGGCCGACGTGGTCGGGCCGACGAGCCGATGCTTGCCCCACAGGCCCCGATCGACCACCGCATCATATCACACTTCGACCAGTGGGGCGGAGCGCCGGCACACGCTCGGGGGAGAGGATTTTTGCTAGAGGAGGCTCACGAGGGATCCCCCGAGCCGATTTTGTTGACGCATGGAGATGGCGGCCCGCAGCCCGACAGAGCGAGGTTGGAGGAGTTATTTGATGGGCTGCGGGAGGATTTGAGGAGGCAAGAGAGGAGCAGAGAGAGGAGCTGAGGAGCAGAGAGAGGAGCTGAGGAGAGAGAGAGAGAGGAGCTGAGAGAGGAGACGAGGAGAGAGAGAGATGAGATGAGGAGAGAGAGAGAGCTTGATGGCTGCCATGCGGGAGAAGCAGCGGGCGGAGCGGGAGAGTGTCATTGCTACCGTCCGAGCCGAGATGCGAGAGCAGGCCCGCCGGGCCAGCAGACGAGCGGCGAGGCGTCTTGCTGCGAGGGATGCTTATCATCAGGAGCACCTCGCCGCATGGACGGCCCACATCATGCATCCCGACGGGCCATTTATTGCGCCCGCCCGTCCAGCCACACCACCCTCCTCACCGGACGATGCTGCACACTCTCTGAGCAGATGGAGGAGTACTTGACCTTTTACTTTTCTTGCATATCATTTTTTGTCCATTGAGGTCAATGTACGTCCTAAGTTTGGGGGGGGGGGGGATTTACTTTCAGTTGCTACATTCATTGCTGTATTTTATTTTCTTGCTGTACATTATTTCGTTGCACTTTTCATTTCTTTGCGTAAAATTTTTTTTAGATAGCCTTGCTTGTCGTAGTTTTCCTTTATTCGTGAATTTTCGTGCTTCTATTTGTGTGATACTGATGTTACGACACTGTCTTTCTCTCTGAAGAAGCGGGCGAGTTCTAGTCGAGTTGTAGTCAGTTATTTCTGTTCTGCTTAGTATTCAATTAGGTCCGAAATTTTTCGTGATTGTAGAGGTCTTGGCAGATAAGAGACGATACATACTTGTTTTTAAATCCCCATCAATACGTTTGGCTACATTTTCCGGATAGTGAGTCGTACTGTTTCTTTAGTCGTGTTGGCACTTAAATTGAGTTTAGAGTCGGTCAGTTTTTCCCTAAAGTCGAGAGAATGTGTTCTATGAAGGGAAGTCTAGTAACCGGGGGTATTCGCGTGACCCGTTGTTTACTCTCGCGTAAAACGACGACCCTGATTAGACTAGTAATTTAGATATTTCACATGTGTCAATGATAGGAAGCCTAGTAACCGGGGGTATTCGCGTGACCCGCTGTTTACTCTCGCGTAAAACGGCAACCTTGATTCGGACATGCGGAAATTATGTATTCGAGTTGTTTCTCCGCTGTAGACGGGAACTTAGTAACTAGAAGCATCCATGTGCCCCATGAGTGTCTTTTACGTCAAACGGTTTCCTAATACATGAGAATGGAAGTTCCACCCTAGGATTATCCCGATGAAACATCCCGAGATCCTAACCTAGCGGTCAACTCGAGTCAAATTCTTGAGCATATATATATAAGGGAATACTGTCCGAGATTTAATTGTTATGAAACTCGTGAAAATTGTGCCTTTAGACTGTGGAACGGGACGAACTAGCTTGTTTATTTTAGCCTTTCATATTGACGGTCGATTTGACTCACGTTTTGTTAATCTTTGAGCTGGATTTTCTTCGTGAACGAATGATTAGGACTGAATTTGATTACTTTGCGGAATCATTATTCTGAGTGCAGCTCGCTTTTATAACACTTGTATTATTTAGAGAGAATCACAGGATAGTATTGATTAGGTTGAACACTATGAGTTGCACGATTATTCACGACATTCTTTTATTGAATTTAATTCTTTTTTGCTTGAGGACAAGCAAAGGCTTAAGTTTGGGGGTATTTGTTAGGCGTATTTTTATACGCTTATTTATCATTATTTTGCAGTATTTTGGTGAGTGAAATCATCTAAATGAGCTTTTAATGCCTTAATTTTGTATGATTGACAGGAAATTGAAGTCCGGAAGCTAAAACGAGGCAAAACGGGCGAAAACGGCAAATGGGACGATGAGCCGCGGACAAGGAAGCCGAGCCGCGGCACAGAAGACACCACCAAGGGCGAGTATCAGACTGTGCCGCACGGCCAGTGAGCCGCGGCACAGAAGAATTAATTAGCGCCCAGGTATTCAGCTGAAGGCGATGTGCCGCGGCACAGGTTTAGTGAGCCGCGGCACACTTAGCAGGTTTTGTAGGTCTGCGCGGATTTTGAGCTATTTCGAAGCCAGTTTTCGACCGACTAATACGGACGCGATTTACTGATGTACTGAGCTATAAATAGGGTTGAAGACCCTAATTGAATCATCTTGGAATCATTGAATCTAAAACCTTGGAGAGCTTAAGCTTGGAGACGGCAGAAGAAGAGGGAAGCAGAAGAATTCAAGGGCAGAAGGCGGAAGCTGAAGAACGGAGGAATCCAAACTTCATCTGCGTTTGAATTTTATGCTTTCATTTATTTATTCTGTATTTTCAGTTTTTAGTATGTCAGGCTAAAGCCCTAATCTAGGGTTTTGATGAAACCTTTGTTTTAACGAATTGATTGAGATTATCCAATTTATTACCGTTTTATTGAGTTTTCCCAATTTTGTTTAATGCTTGCAATTATCTGGCCAATAGTTGTATTGATTTAATCATTCACTTCGAATCGGGAGAGGAGATTTGGTGAGGAACTATTGGTGAGGACCGTTTTATTCTGTGAGATAGGAATATACTCATAGGAGCTACGTGGCCTTTAGGAGATTTCATGCTTTTTGCCTATCGACGAGATAATTCACCTAGGGATAGAGTGCGTTAGTCGCCGTTAGATAAATCTATTGACCTCGGGAGAGGTGGTAGAATATATTAGCAATCTCCGCCTTCAATAAATTGGGAAAATTATTTAGTACGGATAATCGAGAGTAAATTCAGATAAACTAAGGTGGATTCAGAACCCTAGACTTATTCATCATTTGATTTCTTTTATCCAAGATATTGTTTTCTACTGCTTAGTCTTTTAGTAATTCTTTTAGTTATTAATCACAAAACCCAAATTCGATTGTTCAGATAAAATTGGAATACGAAAAAATCGGTAGTTAGAGATTCAATCCTCGTGGGAACGATACTCTACTTATCACTTTATTACTTGTAAACGATGACGTGCACTTGCGTGTAGGAAATATCGCAACAATCCACAACTACCACGAATAGCCACAATTCAAATACTAGATCATGTAAACAAATGTAAAGTACTTGCCTTTGAGACATTCTTGAAGAATCGGGAATGAAACACGACTACGAACGGTCCGGGTGGAAAATGACGGTTTCTAAATGAAAAATCAACGTAGTTCAGTCCCAACAGACAACAATAATCGATTGGAATACACCCATAACCCCGATTATAAACTACGATGACGAACGATCAATCGATACGGGCGAGAGTTTACACAAAATCTCCCCGTATCCATAATTCATGGATTAATTCGAGGAAAACGGATTGGGAATCATCCAATAACAACAATCGATGAGGAATAACACAACACACTAGAATAATTTGAGTCTAATAAGCTAAACCCGAAAAAACCCCCAAAATTGACAATTTAGGGTTCTAGACGAAAATACCTTGAATCGGAGTGAAGGAGATGGATTTAGATGATGATGTGTTATGCTCGAGACACATGAATCGGACTGGAAGGAGACTTCCCTGATTACTCTCCACAATCTACTCTGAAATCGCGGAAATCGCCCGTAGGAAGGGAAGGAAAGAAAAATGATGAAAAAAATGTTGTTTCTGAACTGCCGATGATCTAATTAAACTGTATAGTTAGCGCACGCTAACTAACACAAGTAACGTGCACTAACGGGGCTTAAAAACGGTCCCGGAGCTACTGCTCGACATCATTAGCGTGCGCTAGACAGGCTTAGCGCGCGCTAAATACTACCCGATAGCGCACGCTAACAACAATTAGTTAGCGCACGCTAACTGCACATCGATAGCGCACGCAAGGGGAAAGGAGTAGCGTGCGCTACCTACACAGCAGTCCAGTACTGATCAGATCAGCAGTACGCTGCTGCCGAAGGTACAAATCTCGAAACACACGATAAGGCCAAAATCCAGAAACATAAATACGAAGTATACGAGACGACAGAGCTAAGTGCTGAAAGAAAATATAATTCCGACCACCGGAGGGTCCGTAATGCGACAACAAAAATGAGATTCCCTATACTATTAGGAAATTACAAAAATGGCCCAAGTGCCCGAAAATCATGAAACGACGTCAGATTAACGAACCGAAAGTCTCCACATGACCAACTCAACCATACAAACTTGCACAAACAAGAAACAATGAAAACGAATGAGTTTTACGAGAATCGAACGTTCATACGGCAAAACATGACATAAAATGAAATTACGTGAAAACATCACCAAAACTCGACCAAATGGAAAAACTCCAAGAATGAAGTAGATTCAGAATGTCAAAACAGTTACAAGCGAGTCGATAAAAATAGACATATACCAAAAATGGAAACTGCCAAAAATGGAAAGTTACGGATATTAGATTCTCCCCCTCTAAAATAAAGTTTCGTCCCAAAACTTAAGAATCAAAAAGCTCGGGGTGTCTCGAACGCATATCCTCCTCTAACTCCCACGTCGCTTCTTCTATTCCGTGCCTCGACCATTGCACCTTAACCAAAGGAATGGTTTTGTGCCTTAACTGCTTGTCTCGACGCTCCAAAATCCTGACAGGCCTCTCCTCAAACGTAACATCCTTCTCGATCTCCACGTCTCTAAAATCAATAATGTGGTACGGGTACGGAACGTAATTCCTCAACTGGGAAACGTGAAATACGCTATGGAAATGACTCAGCGACGGAGGTAAAGCCAAACGGTATGCCAACTCACTGACTCTCTCCAATATCTCGAAAGGCTCAATATATCTCGGGCTGAGCTTCCCCTTTTTCCCAAAATGGAAAACTCCCTTCGACGGAGACACTCTCAACATAACATGATCTCCCACCGCAAACTCCAAAGGTCGACGCCTAACATACGCATAAGACTTTTGTCGACTCTGAGCAGCCAACATTCTCTTTCTAATCAACTCAACTTTCTCCCTCGTCTCTAACACAAGGTCTGGCTCGGTGCCAACTAGATCAGACGGCTCATCCCAACATATCGGTGATCGGAAACGTCGGCCATAAAGTGCCTCATACGGTGCCATCTTAATCGACGCGTGACAGCTATTATTATAAGTAAACTGAATCAAGGCCAGATGTTCCTCCCAGTCACTACTCCAATCTAACGCACACGCGCACAATATATCCTCGAACGTCTGAATAGTACGCTCGGACTGCCCATCGGTCTAGGGATGGAAAGAAGTGCTCAAACGTAACCGTGTCCCCAATACCTTATGTACCACCTGCCAAAAATGCGATACAAATCGGCCATCTCTGTCCGAAATAATGGTCTTCGGCGTACCATGAAGTCTCACTATCTGCGCGATAAAAATACGAGCCAATTTTTCTGGAGCCCAAGTATCCTTGGTTCCCAGAAAATGCGCCGACCTAGTCAGTCGGTCTACAATCACCCACACCATATTCATACTGTAACACCCCCAAACCACTTCGGAATATTACAGCGCCGCAGACCCTCTCTATGAGGATCTACCAGGCTAAATACGAAAACAATACATCACATTTAATGCCGATATGGCTAAATAATGAACCATTAGACCTATTTGTTCTTTTACCACTAACAACACAATAAACATACAAAACTCATACCCATACAGGGGTTGAATTACATCAACGTTCCCATAAAACGGGAAAATTACACAATGGAGAGCCAAACACTGAGACTCTAACAAAATACTCAACAACTGGTCTTCATGTGATTAGTATCGTCGTCTTCCATCATCCTTCGTATCGATCCTATGATTTGCTCCCGGAACCTTTGCAAGTACCGGACGCAATGAGCATCCACCCCCTGAATAATCGGGGGTTAGCAAAACTCCACTGTTTTGCTAGTGCAAGTATAAAAATTATGAATACAAGCCATACGTATCATACTCCAATGTCCGATAATTGAAAACATACTCCCCGAGATAAATCATTTAATCAAATCTGCTCGAATCATGACAGGTGGGAATAAACCCAATATGCATTTTACAAGATATCAAAGATCTCGGGAGTTTTGAAAACATTTGGAATATACGAATCCTCAACTTAACAGAACCACATAGGGATACGGGCCAAGGACTTGTTTAAGTTCAAAATACCAATCCGATCACAAAACATGGGGTCCACGACCCGATCATCCTCATCACATACTCGAGTGAAAGTCTAAAAGGTCACACCCGATAAACAACCAAATCACAATGTACGGAGACAATCACCAGGGCCCGCATCCTTACGCCAAAAACCTCACCATCAAGAAACAAATCATATACGACACTTATAATGATGCCATTCTAGCCAAGTACCAAGACTTTACGTATGACATAACTCACACCGAGAATGGAAGCGTTATGATATTCCAGACATATCATAATTATCGAAACAACAACGTGCCATAATCATCAAAAAACAACCTCCCGAGCTATACTGGCCATGTACCTCTCAAGCAAGATACACACCCCAGAGACACCTCGTCAGGCCCTCCCTAGTGTATAGCCCAACCGAGTGATCCGTAGGGATACGCAGCCTACCGGACCCCAGGGTACCCTCACTGGTCTTACTCGGCTCACACAATCTCAAAAACCACATGGCACAAATCACAATCATCAAAACCGCATTCTCCCGAAGTACATCAAACGTAATTCAAGGTACTTGTTAGAAATGGCCGCTATATCCGACATATACTCACAACCAATACTACACAACAACTTATGCTCATCAATAGACCCGCACATCCACACAGGTATATTCTTCTTTTAAGAAGACATAACCTTAAGTCCACTTTTGACACAATCACGCACAACAGTACCAGACGCAAGGAAGATATTTTCATGAACAAGACTAACACGCATTTTCAAAACAACACATTCGTTCACAAATACACGAGTAGATTTAGAAGCAAACCTTTATCGAGAACATACCGATCCTTTTTAACATTCATTAAACATTCGTATTTCACATAAAATCATTTATCAACAATTGTGCTTACGAAGTACGAAACGTATGGGCAAGATACTTGCCTCGAATCCGCGAGCGAACAAATACGACGAATCACAAGGCCTCGATACCATGAACCACCGGACAATGAACGGATGAAGTTGGGCAGCCCTCGAACTTCCAAAATTGACCAAGAACTCGACAACTCCACGAGAACAACGAAAATAACACTAACACGAATCAATAACACTAAACGGAATCCGAATCGATCCTAAAAACAACAAGGATCTAAGTGTGTCTCCAAGAAATCAAGAACTATGTTCCGAGGGATATAAAATCATGAATGAGTTCAAAAATCCGAAGATCATGGCCAAGACAACAAGAATTTCACCATCGATTCATCATCCTCGGATTAAATCGAAGAACTAAGGAGAAACCCCTAAAATTCAAGAACTAGGGTTCTAAGAAGAGATTACCTTGATTTGGATCAAGAAGATGATTAGATGTTGTTAAACACCTACAAATACGTTCCAAAATGAAGCTTGATGAAGAAGATCACTGAAAATCACCTCTGGAGCTCAGTCCCGTCGGAAAAGATGAAAAAGGGAGAGAAATGACGAAGTGAAGCCTACTATCCAGTATTTATACTGGACAGTCATTAGCGTGCGCTAAGCAGACAGCATTAGCGCGCGCTAACGAGATCAACGCCCAGAATTTACCGAATAACACTATTAGCGTGCGCTAGTCCCATGAGCGTAGCGTGCGCTAACGAGTCACGGATCTAGTCCAGTAGCTCCTGGACAGATCTGCGCCTACCAGGTAGCGTGCGCTAGAAAGAAGAAATAGCGTGCGCTAAGCAGTCGATAGCATGCGCTAGCTACCAACCTTAGCGTGCGCTAACGAGACTCGGTCCCGATCCGGTAGCTCTGGGCGCCTGCAGGCTGCCCGATTAGCGTGCGCTACACATCCGGTAGCGTGCGCTAACCACAACGCAGTAGCGCGCGCTACGCCACAAGCGTTAGCGTGCGCTACACCACAAAAACACAAAAACTCGCATAGTGATCCGAAACGCCTCCAAACACATGTCCCAACAAGGCACACCTAAACATGGCACAAAATTCCAACGATGAGGACAATAACAATCCGATAAAAGCCCAAAAACTCAACGAATCTGGAACAAGGATCTCGGGTATTACATTCTACCCCCCTTAAAAGAAGTTTCGTCCCCAAAACTTAAAACACAAAACGATCAGCGCAAAACAATCTCTGACAACAAAAGAAATTAGAACGATAACAAAACGCAAAACACATGCTAACTATTGCTGATGACCTGCAACGAATCACATGCAGCACGTGGCTGATAACATCCATATCATTATGCCAGAATGATAACGAACGCAACAAACAAGATCAATATGGTTGGCCAGACCGAACAGTATTACAATCAAGACGCGAGCTCAACGCTGCACAAATACAAAATTCCACCATTCAAGGGTCGGAAGACCAACAATGAAGCTAATTTCCCGAAGTGAAGGAAATTACGACGTGGTCTGAATGCTCAAAAAAATCACGATACGGAAGTAACAAAATCAGACAACAAATGATCGAACCACAACGATCGAGACAATAACAGCCAAATAGTCAAGTTCGAATCACGACAACCTACAAGAATCAAATAACAACTCCGAAGTTCACACTTCGGCTTGAGACAATAGGTGATATGGTAAAGTGACAACATATGCATCCACATAAAATCCACAGGGATGGAATCGTAATCGAACAAAAAGTCACAATGACAAGTGGATTATTTGAAAAATTACCACAACTCGTTCGATCAACAAAACAAAGGATAGGGCAAGTTCAAAAAATATCAACGAATACAAATGAGTCGATAGAGTTGAAAACACAAAAGTTCAAAAATCCGATCCACTTCTAATAAAAGAAGTCTATCCTCGAAATTCGAAACAACGAGGCAAGGAGATAACACAACATACAACTGGTAGACTACGCTCTCAAGGACTCCTCAGAGTCAGCCCTGATATCAGTGCTCAAGTTCGGGCCTCAGAAGACTCGATGACTAACTCGTAGAACTGAACCCGGTGTCCCACGAGTCCGTACTTGTAACACGTCACTGGAGGAGAAGGACAACATGCACGAACATGCCCTGACACATTGCAGTTGAAACACATATAGGCCTTACCAGGAGGCAATACCGACGATTTGGAAATCTCAGTCCCAAGCATCTAGTGATGGAGCTTCACAGTGGAAAGGCTACTACGTTGCAATCGAGAAACACCGACTCCAGTACTAACCACAATATCATACAGCTTCCTCTGCTTCCCACTCGGATCCAGATAAAACCCAGCTTCCAGAAGTTCTCGGAACTCCGCCCACATGACGACATGATCCCGAGGTTTAACGGCTTCCCACCAATGAACATCATCATCGCTAAGAAGGTACTGAGCAATAGGGACCTTCCGATTTTCAGGACAGTCAATGACCTCAAATATCTTCTGCAACTGAAGAAGCCAACCATCCTAGCCCAGTGCATCTGTCGCACCAGCGAATTGAGGGGGATTCATACGAATTACCTCTCGGAGCCATAGATTTGTCCCGACCATCTGAATCGCATCAGTGTTGCGTTGAATCGCCTTGGTCAACTGAGTCCCCTGTGCTGCTACTTCTTGCAATACAGTAGCAACATCCATACCAATATCGTTCCCAACAATATTTTCTCGATCCCGCGCCTGATTCCCGTGGTCATCCGTACCACGGTTGCGACCAAGGTCTCTGCCTCTAGGCATAGTAATCAAGCAAATTTAACGCAACGAAAGTTACATAATCACACAACAATATTAATGCACACACAGAAACCACTCACAGGTGATCGACTGCAAGGTTAGACGTAACGGCAAAATACAGTCTAAAACTTTTGCCCAGCCAGAAAGCACGTTCCACAACAAAATATGGTGTGTGCCGACTGTGCAAGTTTGGCAACACAACCATACTCACCTACCAACGGTGCTAGATCGGAGGTCACAAACAAACAACAGCGTACAAATCCAAATGCCAACGGTTCACATAATTATAACATCACACAATTAACCGTCAGAAGTTAAACAACGTGCCAAACTGAGTCTTCACCTCTCGGTCAAGAGAACTATCTCGATGAGTGCATACCGAATGACTCAGCGTTCACACCACCACTTTAATCACAACTCGGAGCATTACAGCTGAATAACAACAACATCTTCATCACGTACCTTTTTAACGAAATACATGGAACCAAAAAGTTTAAAAGCGAGAGTCACGTTTCAAGTAAGTTTTGGTAGACCTCAAATGAGTTTAAAATTAAAATTTTTGAAAACTTGCAATATAACAATGGGGATAAAATGTAAGTAGTTTGAATTCTCAAAATGTTTAGCCACGAGGTCATAACACGAAAATCAAGATTTTCCTTTCTTGAAGGATGTTTTAAAATAATTTTTTTACATGACTCCCCAAAAACATTTAGAACATTTAAAATATCACATTGATGAGCTTACCTAGTGTAACCACATCAAAACATTACTCCTTGTAAAACAATTTATACAAGGATATATATATATATACATATATACACATACATCGGCACATTACAAAAATCAAACAAACATGGAGGACGTATTCATGATTCACATTTAACTCCTCAACATAACACAAGTATCACACAAGCTCATGCAATACGAGACACAACATTATAGTGGGGAGACTTACATCAACAGATCGCACGAAGATGATGGTTGCACCTTGATACTAATCACGACCAACCTCCAGACGACGCGTCGCGACACGACCTAGTCAGACAAAATCTGACAAGACAAGACAAGACAAGACAGGACCCGACGACAACTCGTCCCGACAGCCTAGGTTTCTGCAAACCTAAGCTCTGATACCATATTATGTAACACCCCCAAACCACTTGGGAATATTACAGCGCCGCAGACCCTCTCCATGAGGATCTACCAGGCTAAATACGAAAACAATACATTACATTTAATGCCGATATGGCTAAATAATGAACCATTAGACCGATTTGGTCTTTTACCACTAACAACACAATAAACATACAAAACTCATACCCATATAGGGGTTGAATTACATCAACGTTCCCATAAAACGGGAAAATTACACAATGGAGAGCCAAACACTGAGACTCTAACAAAATACTCAACAATTGGTCTTCATGTGATTAGTATCGTCGTCTTCCATCATCCTTCGTATCGATCCTATTATTTGCTCCCCAGCAACCTGCAAGTACCTGGACGCAATACAGACATCCACCCCCCGAATAATCGGGGGTTAGCAAAACTCCACTGTTTTGCTAGTGCAAGTATAAAAATTATGAATACAAGCCATACGTATCATACTCCAATGTCCGATAATTGAAAACATACTCCCCAATATAAATCATTTAATCAAAACTGCTCGAATCATGACAGGTGGGGAATAAACCCAATATGCATTTTACAAGATATCAAAGATCTCGGGAGTTTTGAAAACATTTGGAATATACGAATCGTCAACTTAACAGAGCCACATAGGGATACGGGCCAAGGACTTGTTTAAGTTCAAAATACCATTCCGATCACAAAACACGGGGTCCACGACCCGATCATCCTCATCACATACTCGAGTGAAAGTCCAAAAGGTCACACCCGATAAACAACCAAATCACAATGTACGGAGACAATCACCAGGGCCCGCATCCTTATGCCAAAAACCTCACTATCAAGAAACAAATCATATACGACACTTATAATGATGCCATTCTAGCCAAGTACTAAGACCTTACGTACGACATAACTCATACCGAGAATGGAAGCGTTATGATATTCCGGACATATCATAATTATCGAAACAACAACGTGCCATAATCATCACAAAACAACCTCCCGAGCTATACTGGCCATGTACCTCTCAAGCAAGATACACACCCCAGAGACACCTCGTCAGGCCCTCCCTGGTGTATAGCCCAACCGAGTGATCCGTAGGGATACGCAGCCCTAGGACCCAGGGTACCCTCACTGGTCTTACTCGGCTCACACAATCTCAAAAACCACATGGCACAAATCACAATCATCAAAACCGCATTCTCCCGAAGTACATCAAACGTAATTCAAGGTACTTGTTATAAATGGCCGCTATATCCGACACATACTCACAACCAATACTACACAACAACATATGCTCATCAATAGACCCACACATCCACACACGTATATTCTTCTTTTAAGAAGACATAACCTTAAGTCCACTTTTGACACAATCACGCACAACAGTACCAGACGCAAGGAAGATATTTTCATGAACAAGACTAACACGCATTTTCAAAACAACACATTCGTTCACAAATACACGAGTAGATTTAGAAGGAAACCTTTATCGAGAACATACCGATCCTTTTTAACATTCATTAAACATTCGTATTTCACATAAAATCATTTATCAACAATTGTGCTTACGAAGTACGAAACGTATGGGCAAGATACTTGCCTCGAATCCGCGAGCGAACAAATACGACGAATCACAAGGCCTCGATACCATGAACCACCGGACAACGAACGGATGAGGTTGGGCAGCCCTCGAACTTCCAAAACTGACCAAGAACTCGACAACTCCACAAGAACAACGAAAATAACACTAACACGAACCAATAACACTAAACGGAATCCGAATCGATCCTAAAAACAACAAGGATCTAAGTGTGTCTCCAAGAAATCAAGAACTATGTTCCGAGTGATATAAAATCATGAATGAGTTCAAAAATCCGAAGATCATGGCCAAGACAACAAGAAATTTCACCATCGATTCATCATCCTCGGATTAAATCGAAGAACTAAGGAGAAACCCCCAAAATTCAAGAACTAGGGTTCTAAGAAGAGATTACCTTGATTTGGATCAAGAAGATGATTAGATGTTGTTAAACACCTACAAATCCGTTCCAAAATGAAGCTTGATGAAGAAGATCGCTGAAAATCACCTCTGGAGCGCACTCCCGTCGGAAAGGATGAAAAATGGAGAGAAATGACGAAGTGAAGCCTGTTGTCTAGTATTTATAATGGACAGTCATTAGCGTGCGCTAACCAGACAGCATTAGCACGCGCTAACGAGATCAACGCCCAGAATTTACCGAATAACACTGTTAGCGTGCGCTAGCCCATGAGCGTAGCGTGCGCTAACGAGTCACGGATCCAGTCCAGTAGCTCCTGGACAGATCTGCACCTACCAGGTAGTGTGCACTAGAAAGAAGAAATAGCGTGCGCTAAGCAGTCGATAGCGTGCGCTAGCTACCAACCTTAGCGTGCGCTAACGAGACTCCAGTCCCAGTCCAGTAGCTCCTGGACCGCCTCTGGACTGCCAGTTAGCGTGCGCTAACCACAACGCAGTAGCACGCGCTACGTCACAAGCGTTAGCGTGCGCTACACCACAAAAAACACAAAAACTCGCATAGTGATCCGAGACGCCTCCAAACACATGTCCCAACAAGGCACACCTAAACATGGCACAAAATTCCAACGATGAGGACAATAACAATCCGATAAAACTCCAAAAACTCAACGAATCTGGAACAAGGATCTCGGGTATTATACATACCAGTCTTCGTTCTCGGCAAACCCGTGACAAAATCCATAGAGATATCCTCCCACTTCCACTCCGGGACGGGAAGTGGTTTCAACAACCCGGCTGGCCGCTGATGCTCAATCTTGACTTGCTGACAAGTCAAACACTTAGCCACAAACTGAACTACCTCATTCTTCATGTCGTTCCACCAGAAATTCTTTCTCAAATCCTTATACATTTTACTCGAGCCCGGATGGACTAAGTAAGGTGATGCATGAGCCTCTCGCATAATACTCTGTCTCAATTACAAGTCATTCGGAACACACAACCGACCTCGGAATCTCAACACACCATCATAATGAATAACGAATCCCGAGGCTTTCCCCTTCCCTACACTCTCTCGAAGCTGAATAAACATTAGGTCCTCCAACTGTCCCAATTTAATGTCACCGACCAGAGATGAAGAAATCTCAACATTACGCAACTGCCCGGAACCCTATGGCCATACAATCTCAACACTCAACCTCACCAACTCCTGTTGAAGCTCCAGATGAGCCGTAAGCAACTCAAACGCCCGAAGCGATACCGATTTCCGGCTCAAGGCATCTGCCACCACATTTGCCTTGCCCGGATGATAGAGAATCTCGAGGTCGTAATCCTTAATCAACTCCAACCATCTCCGTTGTGTCATATTAAGATCTTTCTGCGTGAAAATGTACTTCAGTCTCTTGTGATCGGTGAAAATCTGACATGACGAGCCATACAAGTAATGACGCCAGATTTTTAACGCAAACACAACTGCGGCCAACTCAAGATCATGCGTAGGGTAATTCAACTCATAGGATTTCAACTGACGGGAAGCATAGGCAATCGTCCTCCCGTGCTACATGAGTACACATCCGAGCCCTTAGCCCGAAGCATCACTAAAAATGGAGAAACCCTCATTACCATTCGGCAAAGCCAGAACAGGAGCGGTCGTCAACCGTTCCTTCTGTTAGCAGTATGCCCTCGAATGCCACTCAGAGGTTGTTGAGTGAGGGCATTGTACTTGTAATTATGTAAACCATTTATATAAGGCAAATGAATGTTTCTTTATTTACTGGTAGTTACTGGCATTCCTAACTCGTAAATAAACATATAGAAACTAGTCCATGTATTTGAGAGCAAAACGTTCCACTCCTTATTGGATAAAGGGGTCGGCACTGGAAAGGTTATAGCTCAAATACTTAATCGTTCGCAAGTCGATGAAACTTGACTGGGCGTTAAGTTTATGTGAAGACTTGTATGGCGTGTTCTTTGACATGGAGAGTGCCTGTCGAACACTAATGGTTAGTGGGAGCACACGTTATAGGTATGCTAATTGGATTAGTATACTCGAACCGACTCACCCTCGATTCGTCACATGGATTTTACTCCGGGACAGTCAATGACGGAATCGAAAGGTTGTGATAGGTATTCTTGAACCTTAGACTTGAGGATTTAGTAGGGATGTGCTTGTGACGTCAAGATTTTCATTAGAGTAGTTCGACCCTGTAAACCGGAAGGCGGGGGTCAACCTCGACGTGCATCTTGACGGGCAAGTAGCAGGTCCTACTAAATACCAAGATAGAATTCTTTCTCCCGTTAGTGAGCGGTTTATATGTCCTATGCGGTTATTGGCAGATGAGATCATAAGTCTTTGGCCAAAGCATTGGAGCTAGTTGTATTAGATACACGGCACTCGATGATCTCGATTTGCATTAACGCATGCATAGCGTCAAGTACAGATAGGGTTTGGTCGACCGTGACCCTATAACTTGATCGGGACATTTGAAAGAAGGGTTTATACGTATACTGGTATTCACTACAGAATGGTTCTTGAATGATCCCAATCATTCGTTCTCAGTTGGGGTACAGTGTAGGCCACCAGGCTGGCTAGGTGGTGCTACTACTCTTTGGTTCCTCCCATTGCTGACTGAGACGGACCTATCGAGTCGCGCATTAGGATTGACGACGGAATGAATTAAGCTAATTCTCTCATTATGAATATTAGATATTGGATATCTAATTTGGGACATTGGATGTTTAAATCGATTTATCGGATAAATTGATTTACGGCTTAATGAATTAAATATATCACTAGGTGATTAATTTAATTCATGGATATAATTATTTCTTGGAGAAATTAATTATGTTATTATGTATTTGATATGATTAATTAATTGGATTAATTGATCGATATAAATACATCGGAACGGAATTGGAGTTTATCTGTTTGGACTCACGGGAGTCCGAAACGAACCGAACTCGTCGTATTTCTTCATCATAGCCGCCCCCCTTCCCCACACCTTGACAAGACTTTGATTTTTAAATCAATTGGAATCTTGATTAGGTGTTTAATGAATAGATATTTGATATCTTTTTCAAGGTGGGGTTAAACATGAGTTGTTCTCATGTGGAAAGGAATTGAATAAGAAGAGAAGACTTGTCACTCTCTAAGAATTAATTGTGCCAACCGTGAGATACATTGAGAGAGAGAGAGAAAGTGAGACTTTGAGTTAAAACACTTATCTTCATCTTCTTCTTCAACTTGTTCTTGGTGATTCTTGGAGAAAAATCAAGAAATAAATGAGAGTTGTGAGTTATACACTTAGAGTGTGATAATCTCATATTGGAAGCTTCATCACTTAGCTCTAGCCGTATCCTCGAAGGATAGCAAGGTGATCGTCGTTCCGGTCGTTTCTCCGGCGCGTGGCAAGTAGAGACGCGGTACTTTCGGCGTTGGATCGTTCAAGAGCTTGGGGAATAGCTCAAGAGAAGGTTACCATTTAATCAACGGACTTCGAGGGTTAGTTTCTTATGACTCTTGCTTTTCGTTTATATATTCGTATATACGTAGCTCGATCGATCATCGTAGGGATTCGGATCGAATTAATTTTCGTTTTATCGTTTCCGCTGGGCCTTCGTTTTAGGCACCGAATCCCAATAGTGGTATCGGAGCGTAGGTCTTGCGATCGTATATACGATATTGGCATTTGGAATGCTTGATTAGATGGTGAATGATTTGGAATCATTTTAGTCATAATCGTGGTATATATTTTTACGTTCGTTGTAGTTATATTTTTCGTAAGTTTATGTCTAAATATAAATCTTAATTTCTTGGAAATATGATTTATATTGAAGATATGAATGTTGAAAAATATTGATATTGGATATCCGGTCGAAAATCGGGCTCCGAATCGTCGTCGGACGACTTTTCGGACAAAGGGCAGGAAGCTGCCAGGGTGACTCGGCCGTGTCTGGTGACACGGGCCGTGTCAGCGATCCCCAGCCTTGCCGAGCAGACCCGACCGTGTCGGGAGACACGGGCCGTGCACTGGCCGGTAAGTGCCGAGCGTGACTCGGCCATGCCAGCGATCGGCCGGAAAGGTCGCCGCGATGACTTCGGCCATGGCAGGCCATTTTCGCCTCGGCTCGATTTTTTCGTGTATTCTTGAAAATTAATCTCCCGCATGTTAAATTGGATTTAATATGATTAAAATGATTTATGGTATTTCATTTTATAAGGGAAATTTGATTAATTGGAATATTTATGGTCGACCGAATTATTTTGAACGTTATCATATTACCGATTGTGTGAATCGATTGGATCGGTTCGTATTGTTGATTGGATCAATGTATCTCTACGCTTTCCATTTATATAGTATTTATTGGATGAATGCTTTTTGAATGGGGATGTGGTTCGTGGACTTAGATTTGAATCGTTCGTTTTATTCGATTGGGTTGTAAAGGCCGTTTTGAGCCTATTTATTTTACTAGAAATGATTGTATCTAGGATGCAATTTTCAATGTAAAATTTATATGTAATGACGAAGACCGGAGGAAGATCCATTTCGAGAAGACGAAGATTCAAGACGAAGACTTGTAATTAGATTACGAAGTTTTTGTTTTCTAGGAACGGTCCATGAACCACATGTTGGTAGCAACTAGGTTGTGAATGGTTGTTTCATATTGTATGAATGCCACAAACGCGCTAATATGATTAATGTGCAAAGTGCAACGTAAATCGCGAAAATTCTCCCACAATAAATTATTAAGTTTATAAGGTTTCAAGGTTTTCCTTCCCTCCATCGAAGTTTTCGAAATTGAAATCCAAACCGGATGTGCTATGCTTCCGAGTTATCGGGGTAGTCGTTCGGGAGGACGGATAAATTACGAGCGCATTGGATGCCTTTCGGTTGGAGCAAATTTTATCCCTAGAAACTGTTAGGTTGCGGATAAGATTGATTGTGGCTGATTTGCGTCGATGGTATAAACTTAACTTGTTCACGAACCATAGAAAGCTGTATAGGTTGAGGGAGTGAACAAGGGGAAAAGAAGATCAAATCATCCATTAGATGGGTTGGTGTTGGACACCACTTTATGAAAATTAATAGACTAGAAACACATTCGGTTGCCCTCTATTAAAATTTATAAAGAACTCGATCACCACTATGAAGTAGAGCGACGATACTTAGGATTTCACATGGGAGTGTGTTATTCCGATAAAAATAGTGGGAGGTGGGTAACAAGAATAGAAAAGACCTTAATTCTATACTCGTAACATAATTAAATGAGTCACTAACTAATCTGCTATACTTAATGCATAAATCTCAATATGACAATGAATCCACTCGCAATTCTACTCGAAAAGAACACCTTAATGGGACCTAACTTTGTGGATTGGCTCCGCAATCGATGATTGTCCTCGGTATAGAGGCACTGGATACGTCTTGGAGACGGACATTCCGGCGCCTCCTATGCGGACTCGAGCCAATCAGGAAGAGATTGAAAACCACGAAAAGTGGGTTAAGGATGACGAGAAAGTCCGTGCTTATATGATGGCTTCCATGTCTAATGAGCTTCAGAGAGCTCATGAGAAAATGACTTCGCTGGCGATTCTATCTCACTTAACCGAGCTTTATGGTGAGCACAGCAGAATCGCTAGATATGAGATATCCAAGCAACTGTTCGGTGCTAGGATGAAGGAAGGTGAGAAGGTTGGGGAACACGTCCTCAAAATGATATCCATGATCGAGAGATTGGAGGCTCTTGATTTTAAAATGGATGCTTCTCTCCAAACCGACCTTATCCTACAGTCTCTCCCTGATTCCTTCTCACAGTTTGTTATGAACTTCAACTGCAACGAAATTGCATGTAACTTAGCTGGGCTAATGAACAAACTAGTGACCGCTCAGTCTCAGATGAAGACTCCGCGGATGAAGGAGTCTGCACTTGTGATTTCTTCTGGACTTCGGAAGTCTAAGAATAAGAAGAAAAAGACCAAGAAGCGGACTGGACCACAAGCTAAGGACCTTAAGGGTAAGGGCAAGGCCCCGATGGTTCCGAAGAACAAGAAGAAAAAGGATACTTGTCTCAAGTGCGGTGAGCTGGGCCACTGGGCTAGAGACTGTCCGATTCTTCATGGCACTTCAGGTACAGAACTTTTAGTTTTGGAAACAAATTGTTCTGCTACTGTATTTTCTACTTCCTGGATCTTTGGATTACGGTGCTAGTTCTCATATTTGTACCGTGAATCGGGATCTGGAACAAAGTAGGAAGCTTGGAGGAGAAGTTATGATCACGGTCGGAGCGGGCATAGTGTCGAGGCGACCGACATAGGATCACTTCTTTTGGGTTTAGAATCCGGCTTTGTTTTGACTTTAGAAGATGTACTTGTTTTGCCCAAGGGGCACAAAAACATTGTATCCATTCGGTCATGGACCGAAAAGGCTTTTCATTTTTCATTGGTGATGGTTCTGCAAAATTTATTTTAGAAATAAACTAGTGGGTACCGCTACATTGTTGAATGGATTGTATCATCTAAATCTCAAAGAACAAAGTAGTTGTGAATACTATGACTAGAAAACGTGGTAGGGATGAAACCAATCAAGTTTTAAAATGGCATCTTAGACTTGGTCATGTTGGTCGGACCAAGGTTTACAAGATGGAAAAGATGGACTTATGGGTCCATTGGGATCGGATCCCTTTCCTACTTGTGAATCTTGCCTTAAAGGCAAAATGACTAAGTCCCCTTCACAGGACTTTTGAAAGAGCCGCCGATAAATCGGGATTAATCCATGCGACGTTTGTGGTGCTTTGGAAGCGAGACGTGACGGATATCAATATTTCATTACGTTTACAGATGATCATACTAGGTATGGTTATGTATACCTAATGAAACATAAATCCGAGGCCTTTGAGAAATTCCGAGAATTCAAGGCCCTAGTCGAGAAACAAGCGGTAATCATATCAAAGCACTTGGTCGGACCGAGGTGGTGAGTATATGAGTACGAAGTTTGACGAGTTCCTTAAGGAACATGGAATAGTTTCACAACTAACACCTCCAGTACTCCTCGGTTAAATGGTGTGTCGTAAAGAAGGAACCGGACCTGTTGAACATGGTCCGTTCCATGCTAGGCTATCTTGACTTGCCGATTTACGTGGGGGTATGCACTCGATCGCCGCGTATATCTTGAACAGATGTCCTTCCAAATCCGTTCCTAAAACTCCACATGAGATGTGGGAAGGAAGGAAACCAAGTCTTAATCATATTAGGATTTGGGGATGTCCGCTTATGTCAAGAAGACTAAGGTGGAAAAGTTGGAAGCTAGGTCTGCGAAGGGACGTTTCATTGGATTTCCGTCTGGGATGATGGGATATCTATTCTACATGCCCGAAGATCGAAGGATCATTGTTGCTTTACAAGCACACTTCCTGGAAGATGAGTTCATTCAGGAAGGCGGAGCAGGTAGAAGTATTTCTTTAGAAGAATACAATGAAACTCCTCGAGAGACACCCGTGCAAGAAACTGGAACCGAACTTTCTGAAACACAAGTACAACCACCTCGTAGGTCTAGTAGGGTGTCTCATTTACCTGAGAGGTATGGGCTTGTGCACTTGGAGGAGCTGGGTCTCCATGAGGTTCCAAGTGATAGCCAAGAGACCGACCCGACGACCTATGACCAAGCGATGGTGGATGTAGACTCCGCAAAATGGCGTGAAGCTATGGAAGCTGAGATAGACTCGATGCATGTAAATCAGGTCTGGACTCTAGTAGACCGCCCCAAGGGCATAGTGCCCATTGGGAATAAGTGGATCTACAAGAGAAAGACTGATGGTGATGGCAAGGTTGACGCCTATAAGGCCAGGCTTGTGGCAAAGGGTTATACCCAAAAGGAAGGGATCGATTACCATGATACCTTCTCGCCCGTAGCCATGATCAAGTCTATTCGCATGATGCTTGCTATAGCTGCCTACCACGATTATGAGATATGGCAAATGGACGTAAAGACGGCTTTCCTTAATGGATTCCTCGAGGAGGAAATCTATATGGAGCAGCCTAAAGGCTTTGTGTCCGAAGTCGATATTCAGAAAGTGTGCAAGCTTCAGCGTTCCATTTATGGACTGAAGCAAGCGTCGCGTAGTTGGAACCTTCGTTTTGACGAGGCGGTCAAAGAGTTTGACTTCGTGCAAAATGAAGAGGAACCTTGTGTATACAAGAAGGTTAGTGGGAGCAAGATCGCATTCTTAGTACTATATGTAGATGACATTCTACTAATAGGAAATGATGTGGGAATGCTCAGTTACGTGAAGCTTGGCTTTGAGTAATTTCTCCATGAAAGACTTGGGAGAAGCAACCTATATTCTTGGTATTCGGCTCTAGGGATAGAGCGAAGAGAACAATAGGCCTTTCCCAAGCCCTCTATATAGATAAGATCTTAAAGCGATTTAAGATGGATGATTCTAAAAGAGGTTCCTACCGATGCAACATGGAATAAAACTCACCTTGAAGATGTGTCCTCAAAGTGAGGAACAACGCAAGGAAATGAGTAATATACCATATGCTTCGGCCGTGGGTAGCCTTATGTATGCTATGTTGTGTACAAGACGACATCGCGCATGCCGTAAGCGTGGTGAGTAGGTTTCAGCAAACCCTGTAGGGAACATTGGGCTTTGTAAAGAACGTTCTCAAGTACTTGAGAAGAACAGAGATATGGTTCTTATGTATGGCGGTGGAGATTTGGATGTGGTGGGATTCACCGATTCGGACTTCCAAGGACCGAAGGACGACTCGATGTCCACTTCGGCTACATATTTACTCTTAATGGAGGAGCGATATCTTGGCGTAGTGCCAAGCAAAGCGCGACTCTTGATTCCACTGTCAGTGAGTATCAAGCGGCCTCGGAGGCTTCAAGGAAGGGTTACGGATTAAGAAGTTTCTAGGAGAACTTCAAATGATACCATGTCTTTGAAATTTGCTGTTCATTTATCGCGACAACGACGTTTGTAGCACAGGCCAAGGAGCCGAGGTTTCACAACAGCACCAAACATATTGAGAGGAAGTATCATCTTGTAAGAGAATTTGTTCGCAAGGGATACATTGTGCTGCATAGAGTAGACTCGGCCGACAACGTCGCCGATCCACTGACCAAGCCACTATCTCAGACTAGCTTGGAGCGTCATCTGGAGAACATGGGTATTAGATACCATAGTGTGTGGCATTGAGTGCAAGTGGGAGATTGTTAGCAGTATGCCCTCGAATGCCACTCAGAGGTTGTTGAGTGAGGGCATTGTACTTGTAATTATGTAAACCATTTATATAAGGCAAATGAATGTTTCTTTATTCTTTGGTAGTTCTTGGCATTCCTAACTCGTAAATAAACATATAGAAACTAGTCCATGTATTTGAGAGCAAAACGTTCCACTCCTTATTGGATAAAGGGTCGGCCTTTGGAAAGGTTATAGCTCAAATACTTAATCGTTCATAAGTCGATGAAACTTGGTGGCGTTAAGTTTATGTGAAGACTTGTATGGCGTGTTCTTTGACATGGAGAGTGCCTGTCGAACACTAATGGTTAGTGGGAGCACACGTTATAGGTATGCTAATTGGATTAGTATACTCGAACCGACTCACCCTCGATTCGTCACATGGATTTCACTCCGGGACAGTCAATGACGGAATCGAAAGGTTGTGATAGGTATTCGTGAACCTTAGACTTGAGGATTTAGTATGGATGTGCTTGTGACGTCAAGATTTTCATTAGAGTAGTTCGACCCTGTAAACCGGAAGGCGGGGGTCAACCTCGACGTGCATCTTGACGGGCAAGTAGCAGGTCCTACTAAATACCAAGATAGAATTCTTTCTCCCGTTAGTGAGCGGTTTATATGTCCTATGCGGTTATTGGCAGATGAGATCATAAGTCTTTGGCCAAAGCATTGGAGCTAGTTGTATTAGATACACGACAGCTCGATGATCTCGATTTGCATTAACGCATGCATAGCGTCAAGTACAGATAGGGTTTGGTAGACCGTGACCCTATAACTTGATCGGGACATTTGAAAGAAGGGTTTATACGTATCTTGGTATTCACTACGAATGGTTCTTGAATGATCCCAATCATTCGTTCTCGGTTAAGTGCAGTGTAGGCCACCAGTGGCTAGGTGGTGCTACTACTCTTTGGTTCCTCCCATTCTTGATCGAGACGGACCTATCGAGTCGCGCATTAGGATTGGCACGGAATGAATTAAGCTAATTCTCTCATTATGAATATTAGATATTGGATATCTAATTTGGGACATTGGATGTTTAAATCGATTTATCGGATAAATTGATTTACGGCTTAATGAATTAAATATATCACTGGGTGATTAATTTAATTCATGGATATAATTATTTCTTGGAGAAATTAATTATGTTATTATGTATTTGATATGATTAATTAATTGGATTAATTGATCGATATAAATACATCGGAACGGAATTGGAGTTTATCTGTTTGGACTCACGGGAGTCCGAAACGAACCGAACTCGTCGTATTTCTTCATCATAGCCGCCCCCCTTCCCCACACCTTGACAAGACTTTGATTTTTAAATCAATTGGAATCTTGATTAGGTGTTTAATGAATAGATATTTGATATCTTTTTCAAGGTGGGGTTAAACATGAGTTGTTCTCATGTGGAAAGGAATTGAATAAGAAGAGAAGACTTGTCACTCTCTAAGAATTAATTGTGCCAACCGTGAGATACATTGAGAGAGAGAGAAAGTGAGACTTTGAGTTAAAACACTTATCTTCATCTTCTTCTTCAACTTGTTCTTGGTGATTCTTGGAGAAAAATCAAGAAATAAATGAGAGTTGTGAGTTATACACTTAGAGTGTGATAATCTCATATTGGAAGCTTCATCACTTAGCTCTAGCCGTATCCTCGAAGGATAGCAAGGTGATCGTCGTTCGGTCGTTTCTCGTGGCGTGGCAAGTAGAGACGCGGTACTTTCGGCGTTGGATCGTTCAAGAGCTTGGGGAATAGCTCAAGAGAAGGTTACCATTTAATCAACGGACTTCGAGGGTTAGTTTCTTATGACTCTTGCTTTTCGTTTATATATTCGTATATACGTAGCTCGATCGATCATCGTAGGGATTCGGATCGAATTAATTTTCATTTTACCGCTTCCGCTGGGCCTTCGTTTTAGGCACCGAATCCCAACACCTTCAACTCCTCGAAACTCTTCTGTCTCTCGTCGGTCCACACAAATTTCTCCGACTTCTGTAACAATTGCGTCAGTGGTCGGGCGAGTTTAGAGAATCCCTCGACAAATCTACGGTAATAACTGGCTAATCCCAGAAAATTGCGGACCTCCTTCACGTTCTTGGGCGGTGCCCAATCCAACGCTGCCTCTACCTTATGTGGGTCCACACGAACACCCTCGGCTGAGATCACATGCCCGAGGAACATAACCTCCCGCAACCAAAACTCGCACTTTGAGAATTTCGCAAAAAGGTGCTTGAGTTCTCAAAATACCTAGCACAATATGCAGATGGCGGGCATGCTCCTCCTCACTCCTCGAGTAAATCAGGATATCATCAATAAACACAACTACACACTTATCGAGATACTCGATAAAGACTTTGTTCATAAGCTGCATGAACACGGCTGGTGCGTTGGTTAGCCCAAAAGGCATAACCACAAACTCGTAGTGACCGTCGTCTTCGGAATGTCAGAATCTTTCACCTGGAGCTGATAATACCCCAATCTCAAATCAATCTTCGAAAATACGGTTGCCCCTTGCAACTGATCAAACAAGTCATCAATCCTCGGGAGCGGATACTTGTTTTTTATGGTTACTTTGTTCAACTGTCGATAGTTAATACACAAACGAAGTGACCCATCCTTCTTCTTTACAAATAGGACCGGTGCGCCCCAAGGTGAAGCGCTCGGTCAAATATACCCCATGTCTAGCAACTCTCCCAACTATTTCTTCAACTCAAGCATCTCGGCAGGCGCCATACGGTATGGCATCTTAGAAATCGGTGCTGCACCCGACTCTAAATCGACGGTAAACTCAACTTCTCGGTCCGGCGGTAAACACGGCAACTCGTCTGGAAAGACATCAGTATACTCACACACTACCGGAATAGACGAGATCTCGACTCCCCCTTATTCCGATCTCAAAGCGTAACACCAATAACCCATGCAACCTCCCCGAAGAAGCCTCACCGCCCTCAAGGCGCTGATCAGGAGTCTCTGGCTACTCCGCTTATGCCCCACAAAAGAATGCTCGGTACCGTCAGAGGCTAACATCGAAACGGTTCTCATTCTATAATTCATGATCGCCCCATGACGGTCTAGCCAATCCTCGCCAAGAATCAAATCATCATCTCTAATATCTACTGCAATCAGGTTAGAAGGCCAAACCCTCCCCGCGATACTCACTGGAAAATCTCTAATCTCACGATCCCCCACGATGCTATCCCCACTAGGCAATTTAACAACAAATGGTTCACATGCAACTAGGCAATCAATATGCAGACGACGCACACAATCCATAGATATGAAAGAATGCGTAGCACCAGAATCGAATAGTACAGAAACAGGATGGTCAAGGATGCGAACGGTACCTGTAGCCACCGTCACGTCGGGATCTCCGGCTCGCCTCATCTCATACACACGGGGCGGAACAGACCCCGCACTAGAAGCTCCCCCTCTAGAAGGCTGCCCACGTCCTCGATCTCTACCAAAACTCTGCTGCGGGTGAGGAACTATCGGTGCCAGATTCACACTCGGCTCTCCCGCAGCTGGAGCTGATATCTGAGTAACTGGAGCCCGAGCTGCATCCGTACAAAACTTAGCACGATGACCCATCCGACCACACACAAGACATTGAATCGGAGGCCTATCACACTCACTCATCATGTGGCCTGGGAGACTACATTTGAAGCACGTAGGACCACGAACGGAACCAGTAGGAGCAGACTTGGAACCGTTTCCTTGCCCAACTGACGAAGACTGACTCCCGAAGACTCGAGAACCAGATTGAGCCTTCGGATACCCTCCAGACTTGCCTCCCAAAAACTGATCGGAGGTCTTCTGCTTCTTTACTTCAGTTGTCGTCTCTGTCGCAGAAAACGACATCTCATAAGCCATCGCCTTATTCTGATACTCTGTCAAAGTCGTGCACCCCAGACCAGACATGTAGTGGCGCACCCTCGATTTCATCCGTATATCAAAGTGGCGGATCTTATCAAGCTCATCTCAGACTTGGTTTCTCACATAATGCAGTTGTTGATTGTAGTCTTTGATAGCTTGAGAAATAGGAACATCTTGGGGCTTAGCCTCAAAGAAGGCTCGGATCCTCCCCTCTTTCACTGGCCATGGACAAAATTCGTCTTCCATCAGATCCTGAAACTCTGCCCACGCGGCTGCCCGGTCACGCGGTTTCACCGCTTGCCACCACGTTGTTGCCTCCTTGGCGAGGAAGTACTGAGCAATGGGTACTTTCCTCTCCCATCCGGAAGGGTCGGAAGCACCATCAAACTGCGGAGGACACATACAAATCACGTCCTAAAGTAACTTGTCATTGCCGGATCCAAGAGGCGGAACCGGGTTGGCATTAGCTTGGCCGACCAGAACGGCCTGAGTCAGTAGCGTCATCTAGTTCGCTACTTGTTGTAAAATATTAGCCACTCCAATATTCTCATTAGCATTACTGGAGCTAGCAGAATGGTCCTGCTGACCTCCGGAACTAGGGGGAACACTGTTCGACAAAGAAGGCATCGCCGAATCAGTTCCCGAGTGATCAGACATGGCCGCCCCACCGGCTGCGCCACGTCCCCTACCGCGTCCGCGACCGCGTCCGCGTCCTCTACCAGCAGGCATTCTGAGGAAGTAACGGGTAAGTACAATTCAAACGCAAAACACAACAAGATACTAAGACAGGAACAGAACAGAACGATGAAATGAGTCAAGCTAGGAAAACTTACGAGCACCGGCGTACTGAGATGCTCGCGTAGCAGTGATACTGTTCAAAAACAACACTCAACTAGACCCAAATAACCGACAGTCTAGGTATCCATAAACCTAGACTCCGATACCATATTCTGTAACACCCCCAAGACGATCAGGGCATATTACAGCGTCGTGGACCCCACGCTGTGGAATCCACCAGGCTAACGTACCAACAAGACATTCGACAACGACATACAACCATTAACAAAACGACAATTCAAATAAAAGACTACAATCCGATAAATAAAATCCGACATCAAATCCATTTCCCAAAACGGGAACACAACATTAACAATTTTAAAAAGGAAGTACTCAAGTACTTAAACCAATTTCAAATTACAGAAATCCCAAAACAAGACATCGATAATAACTAACAGAACAGAAAACCAATAATTGACTACTGAACAGTATCATGCTTGCCCATCATACTCATACGGCTCGAGTGCTCGCTTATCTCCAAGACCAGTATCTGAAATACAAAAGTATTTCCCCCATTTATGGGGTTAGCGACAACTGCTAGTGCAAGTACAATCCATTTGAACTACATTCTAATCAGATGAATATATGCGCCAAAAATCTTTTTAGAAATCATTTATATTCCGGAATATTATACGGTGAACAAGCACAAAACACATTTTCTCCAATAAAACAATTCAAAATTAACCTTGGTACGAGACTCACGGCCACCGTACCCCGCAGAGCCCCGTCGGACATCCCTAGGTGGTTAACCACAGTTCGCGATACGCACACACACGGCAATACGTATCCCTAGAGGCCCCGTCGGACCGTCCCTAGGTAAACATACACATATCCATCCACAACAACCATGAATAGCCACAATTCAAAAACTAGGTCATGTACACAAATGTAAAGTACTTACCTTTGAGACATTCTTGAAGAATCGGGAATGAAACACGACTACGAACGGTTCGGGTGGAAAACGACGGTTCCTAAACGAAGAATCAACATAGTTCAGTCCCAACGGACACCAATAATCGATTGGAATACACCCATAACCCCGATTATAAACTATGATAACGAATGATCAATCGATACGGGCGAGGGTTTACGCAAAATCTCCCCGTATCCATAATTCACGGATTAATTCGAGGAAAACGGATTGGGAATCATCCAATAACAACAATCGATGAGGAATAACGCAACATACTAGAATAATTCGAGTCTAATAAGCTAAACCCGGAAAACCCCCCAAAATTGACAATTTAGGGTTCTAGACCAAAATACCTTGAATCGGAGTGAAGTAGATGGATTTAGATGATGATGATGTGTTATGCTCGAGACACAATAATCGTACTGGAAGGAGACTCCCCTTATTACTCTCCACAATCTGCTCTGAAATCGCCGAAATCGCCCGTAGGAAGGGAAGGAAAGAAAAAGGATGAAAAAAATGTTGTTTCTGAACTGCCACTGATCTAATTAAACTGCATAGTTAGCGCACGCTAACTAACACAAGTATCGCGCGCTAACGGTGCTTAAAAACGGTCCCGAAGCTACTGCCCGACATCGTTAGCATGCGCTAGACAGACTTAGCGCGCGCTAAATACTACCCAATAGTGAACGCTAACAAACTAGTTAGCGCATGCTAACTGCACATTGATAGAGCACGCAAGGGGAAAGGAGTAGCGTGCGCTACCTACGCAACAGTCCAGTACTGCTCAGATCAGCATTACGCTGCTGCCGAAGGTACAAATCTCGAAACGCACAATAAGGCCAGAATCCAGAAACATAAATATGAAGTATACAAGACAACGGAGCTAGGCGCTGAAAGAAAATATAATTCCGACCACCGGAGGGTCCATAATGCGACAACGAAAATGAGATTCCCTAAACTATTAGGAAATTACAAAAATGGCCCAAGTGCCCGAAAATCACGAAACGACATCAGATTAACGAACTGAAAGTCTCCACACGACCACCTCAACCATACAAACTTGCACAAACCAAGAAAAAATGAAAACGAATGAGTTGTACGAGAATCGAACGTTCATACGGCAAAACATAACATAAAATGAAATTACGTGAAAACATCACCAAAACTCGACCAAATGGAAAAACTCCAAGAATGAAGTAGATTTAGAATGTCAAAACGGTTACAAGCGAGTCGATAAAAATAGACATATACCAAAAATGGAAACTGCTAAAAATGGAAAGTTACGGATATTACAGTATAAGTGTAGCGTGCGCTAATCATGAATGCGAACATGCACAACTAAAACTCTATAAAATCGTACAATCCACACTATTGCTTTACGAAAGCGTAGAAGCATACATCAGTCAGAAATACAACATAAGCAAATATCAAGAAGGTTCCAATACAGATAAATTTCATATAAATTATTCGGATATTACATTCACCTCCCAAAGTTGGCCTTGACTAGTGGATCGTTCTTCACGTTAATGGACCGACATTTTCATGCATCTCTCGTTTTATTTTGGATACTTGATTTCATGCCTTGGTTTATATGTTTTGGTGATTTGGTCATTATGATTGTATGGTTGGATATTTTTTGTGATTTGGTGATTTTCATATTCTTCGTGATTTGGTCATTATACAGTTCTTCGTGTTTTGGTGATTTTCGTATTGCAGGTTCTCTTATCTTTTTGTTAATGACAAAAAAGGGGAGAAAATATGTTGAGTTTTTGAACTTTTATCCCTTGTTCAATTCAGGGGGAGAATTATTTTCAGGGGGAGCTTTTCGTATTCAAAATTCTATCGACCCTCGAAATCTTGCCTTCAAAAACTCCTATGTAACTTTGTCATCATCAAAAAAGGGGAGATTGTTGGAACAATTTTTTTCGTAACACATTTTGAATATTTTGATGATGTTTTACTAAGCAGAATTAACATTCCATATTTTCAGTATATAATGTACGTAACATAATGTTCCTAACATACGTAACAAAACCGCTCTTGGCGTACGTAACAAACCATTCCTAACATTAACATTTTCACTAAGTGTTTTGAATGCAGGTAACGTACGTAATACCTTTTGTATAACGTACGTAATATTCGAAAATCAGCCCGTTACACAGAGTCAACAAATTAGTCATCGACCGTTGCAATAAGGTCATCAACTCCAACGGATATGAAGACCAAGCATAATGTACATAATGTGTAATACATAACGTACGTAACAGAGTTCAGCCAGGAGCCTGCCCATTTCCTTATATATCATTACGGGATGTAACATATGTTATACATCTGATGCGACCACCACACGACACGCTATGGTAACCGACACCGCTAGATGAATTTGTTCCCAGTATGTTTCCAAAATAAGCAAAATGGGGCTTTACTTTCAAACCTCTACGTGACACGCCGTAGCAACTCGGAAGGGGTGGAATATAAATACTAACAAGATTTCACTTGATAAGTATATAAATCACACAAGGGATGTTTTGGAGACACACTCAACAAAACAAGAAAGCACTCACAAAGGTTTGTTAATACAAACACTCTCAAATTTCATAAAATCTTTGGTGTCCTCTTACAATGAAACTTCAAGGCTATTTATAGCCAAAATCTTACACCTAACTCTAGTGTGAACAAGGAAACAACTAGAAACCTATAAAATAAAAAAATCAACATTCAAAGATCCTAAAATCTGATACAAAGTCAGTCAATATATGTTTAGGAGACAAAATATCAAAGACCAAGATTTTAAGGTGTGAAAACAAGGACAACAAGTCACCATAAATCCGATGCTGTCTGTTTTATCATTTTTGAGCTCCAATGGCTCCGAATTTGGTCCTATGGTCTGAACAATATTTGTAGCTCTATTTCTTAAATTTCTATAGACACCTGAATCACCTGAATCGGATTTCGTACGAGTAAGTTATGGCCAAAATACGAGACTGCTGCGTGTCAGTCTTACGCGCGGGAATTTGCATCCTTGTTTGTTTGTTCGTCTTTTCCGATCGTCTTCGACATTAATATTACACGACTCGATTATATACAACTCAAAATATAAAAATACAACTCAAGAAATACAATTCAAATTAAAACACACCAAGATAAAATAAACGAAAAACTTATTGTTCGACAACTTCGACACTACTCACGAATTTGTTGTCTTTGATAACATAGTTATTTTTAAACATATCAATGACGAGTGTCGATAAATTATTTTTGAACTTCTTTGATCGAGAGCTCATTATTGGTCCGGTCGGCATGCTCAAGTCCTCATCCGGGTTCTTCATAATATCTTGATTCACATCATTCCCCCGTTCCTCAAAAGGATTCGTCCTCGAATCTGAAATTTCAAAAGGACTTAAGTCAGCGACATTGAAAGTAGTGGAAACATTATACTCACCAGGTAGATCTACTTTATAGGCATTGTCGTTAATCCGCTCTAAGATCTGGAACGGTCCATCTCGCCTTGGCATTAGCTTCGATTTTCTTTGAATGGGAAATCATTCTTTCCTCAAATGAACCCAAACCCAATCACCTGGTTCAAAGAGTACTTGTTTGCGTCCCTTGTTCTTCATTCTTGCATTGTGTTCGTTGCGCTTCTCAATTTGTTCACGAACTTTGGCATGTAATTGCTTCACCATCTCCGCCTTTTTCTTGCCATCAAGGTTACTCCTGTCATCTATTGGAATAGGCAACAAGTCTAAAGGAGTTATTGGATTAAAACCATACACGATTTCAAATGGCGAAAATGTCGTAGTAGAATGTACGGATCGATTATAGGCAAACTCGATAAATGGTAAAGATGTTTCCCAATTTTTCAAATTTTTGTTAACAATAGTTCGCAACAATTGACCAAGCGTTCGGTTAACAACCTCGGTTTGACCATCAGTTTGGGGATGACATGTTGTAGAATAAAGCAATTTCGTCCCCAATTTTGCCCGTAAGACTCTCCAAAAATGACTCAAAATTTTGGTATCTCTATCGGATACGATGCTTTTGGGCATACCATGTAAACGAACAATTTCTTTAAAAAATAGATTAGCAATATGTGTGGCGTCGTCCGTTTTATGACATGCAATGAAGTGTGCCATTTTGCTAAATCTATCAACTACAACAAAAATGGAGTCACAACCGGATTTCGCCCTGGGTAATCCTAATACAAAGTCCACAGAAAGATCAACCCAAGGTTCGGAAGGTACCGGAAGTGGCATATACAAACCATGCGGTAACACTCGTGATTTTGCTTTCCTACAAACAATGTATGAATTTACAACTTTAAAAACATCATGTTTCATTTTTGGCCAAAAGAAATATTCATGCAATATTTCGTAAGTTTTAGAAATCCCAAAATGTCCCATTAGACCTCCACTATATGCTTCTCTTACCAATAATTCCCGTGTTGAACAAAAAGGAATGCAAAGTTTATTTTCACGGAACAAGAATCTATTATCCCGATAAAATTTTTCTACTCCTTTTTTCTCGCAAGCGACATAAATATCATGGAAATCTTTATCCTCCTCATATGCTTCTTTCAATAAATCAAATCCCAAAAGTTTACAAGAAAGTGTATTGAGTAATACATACCTTCTTGACAAAGCGTCGGCGACAATGTTTTCCTTACCTTGTTTGTATTTGATGATGTACGGAAATGATTCAATTTCCTCTAACCACTTGGCATGTCTCTTGCTCAATTTACCCTGTCCTTTGAGATGCTTTAAGGATTCATGATCGGTATGAATCACGAACTCCTTAGGCCATAGGTAGTGTTGCCACGTACGTAGGGCTCGAACCAAAGCATACAATTCCTTGTCATAGGTCGGGTAATTCAATGTATCTCCTCCAAGTTTCTCACTAAAATAGGCTATCGGCCTTTTCCCTGCATTAATACTGCTCCTATTCCTACTCCTGAAGCATCACACTCAATTTCAAAAGTGTTAGAAAAATCAGGTAATGCTAAGACAGGTGCGGTGCACAATTTATCTTTCAGAGTGTTAAATGCTTTTTCTTGTTCATTTCCCCAATTAAACTTAGCATGTTTCTTGACAAGTTCGTTTAATGGGGCTGCAATTGTGCTAAAATGTAATACCGGTTGTAATTCAGTAATTATCATTCAGTATTTATCATTCAGTAATTTTCACTCGTTAATGATCGTTTGTCACTCTTATTCAATCATGGTATTCATCGTTCAGAGTAATTGTATCATGTATCAATCGTCGTTCATCACTAATCTAATTGGAGTTTCGTGCCGTATTTATCATCATTGTCATTTTCATTGTGGGCTGTGTGTGAGGAGTAGCGCACGCTACGTACTCTTTCTAGCGCGCGCTAATTGAGTACAGGTAGCGCACGCTACCACTCAACATTAGCGCACGCTAATGTAATCCTGGCTGCAGTCCAGAAGGTACTGGACTGCAGGTGAGTTATTAGTAGCGCACGCTACGAGTGGTAAGTAGCGCGCGCTAGTGGGTTGTAGTAACGCACGCTAATATTTGGTGTAGCGCGCGCTAAGGACGAATCAGGTTGAGTCCAGTGGCTACTGGACTGCACTGGATTAATTCATAGCGCACGCTATGAGTTGTTTTTAGCGTACGCAATCGATATTGTAGCGCACGCTAAATATTGGTTATAGCGCACGCTACCGAGATCAGATCAGAGGACAGACGGTTTCTGGACATCAGTACTGGACATCAGAATTTTATCTAGCGCACGCTAACAATTGGAGTTAACGCACGCTATTCGGATAGAGTTAGCGCACGCTACCAGGTTGTAGCGTACGCTAATGGGTCAGCCAGAGTTCACTGGAATGTTCATACAACTCGTTAGAGCACGCTAAATAGCAGGTCATAGCGTGCGCTAATCTGGAGCAGTATATATTGGACAGTTAGCCTGAGTTTCGTCATTTCCTCACTTCTCTTCGTTTTTGAGCGACGTCGGGTGATTTCGGGCGACCCGGAGTGTTCTCTTCGAGCTGCTATCATCTATCATCATCTTCAAGTCTTTGAGTTGGATTATCATCACTTCATCATCTCCTTAACATCAAATCTAAGGTATTAATCTCTTGGATCTAGAATTTCGGATTTTTGGGTTTTTCCTTCCGATTTCTTCGTGTGAGCTTGGATTATTGTTGGAATATGTTAGATATGGATTATCTACCTTGGATAAATATATTCCTACGGATTTAATGGCTATTTTGGGGATTATTTCAAGAACCCTTGGGGGTTGACTTCGGTTAATTGGGGATTTTCCGATTGATGTTGTTGTAATCTTTAATTGTGGATTCCTATTGGATTATTGATATCATTGAAGTGTTTTTTATAGTTCGAAATACTCATTTTGATGTTGGTTTCGATATATTCGGGATTGGATACTTTCGAAGTTGTGTGGTTTGTTTCGTATTCGTTAGAATGCCCCAATGAGTTTGATTATCGTTGTATCGACTTTTGGGTTAGTCGTGTTTCGTTGCTTGATACGTGTATTAAACGGTTGTTGGTAATTATTGTTATTCAAGGTTGTTTGAGCGACCGGCATTTCGTTTAGGACATTGTTCGTGGACGGACATTCTTCTTCGGTGTTGTGTAAGTTGATTCTTACTCGGTTAAAAGGATACTCATTCCTTTTGTTGTTGATTATTCATAATCATAACTCATTCATCATGGTATTAATCATATTGAGACTTGTAATTATCGAATAATCATTTCATTCACGAGGAACGACGGTTCCAAATCATTTCATTGGGTTATCAATCACGTCACTATTATTTTCATCTCGGTGAGTCATCTTGGCCTTGGCGAATTATTATTCATTGATATTCATTATGGTCATTCTCGTTCATATGACCTTCTGGGTTCATATTGCGTGGCCGGGTGTGGCTGTGTGGAATTTTTAGTCAGGCACACGATGATCATGTATTGGGTTCACCGATACATTGGACCGTACACACGGTAAAGCTTAACTCTGTGAGACTAATTAGGTACAAGGACGGGTTTGTCCAGTCATTCATCTTGTACACTTGCACAAGACATTACGGGCGTACTATGATACTCCTCTTCAGCGTAATTCATAACTAAGGATATTTCATAACTTCAGTTAAATCATTTGTGTATTTTCAACTCTTGAGGATTGTTGTTCTGTATAACTGACCCCGTTGGGGGATTTTGTTTTCATGTCACGGCAAGGCAAAGGCACGGGAAGAACATGCTGACGGCGAGGAGTCCCAGTGATACTAGTAGGGGGCCCCAGTCATTTCAGTCATTTCCGTCATTTGTATTTTCCGCTGCAAATTCCGTTTGAGATGTTTATTTATTCAGGGTGGTGTATTTTATCTTCATATAAAATATACTAGTATTCGGTATTGTCCTGGTGTGCTGTACTTAAACTCCTCATCGGAGTACTTGGTAATATAATGTGGTTCGGTACTACAATTATATTATTTAATTCATCATTTTCATTTGCCTGGTGGGTCCCAGTCAGGGATTCACGGCACTGTAATATCCGCCTAGTTTGGGGTGTTACAGAGTTGGTATCAGAGCGTGGTTTGAATACTACCTTCTGAGTCATGTCTCATTTGAAATCATCGTCATCGGACTAGTATCATTGGACTTTCGCGTCACGTGTGACCTGTGCAAATGCCGAGCCATTCAGACCAAGAACTGTAAGATTTCTAATGCCATAGTATAATTTCTGGCAATAATCATTCATTCATGATTCATCAGTTAACAATCCTCAATCATCATTTTCAGTTTGACCAGGACGGTCATGTTAACTCATTAATCACTCAAGTCATTTCATTACTCGGTTGTTGATCTGGAAGATCACATCATTAACCTTGTTAACTTGTTGAAGATAATCATTTCAATAATTTCATCAGATAATCATGTCACCTCAGTTAGTCATTCATGTAATCACTGTGTTAGAGCGTATGCTCATTTTCATCATCTCATGTCATAATCATAATGTGATATTCATGTGGGGAATATAATCATCATGTGACTTTTCTACTTCAGTATGTAGGGGGCAAGAAGAGGACGTGGAGGACGAGGCCGTGGAGCGGGCCGAATCCCCAGAACTCGTGTGAACACACGTGCGAATGCCAGGAATAATGCTAATTCATCGAGCAGCGACGCTGCCACTCATTCACCTGGATGCGATCATTCACTATCAGGGAGTCGTACCTGGGACACAGCTCAGTCAGAGGGTGTTTGGGTTGACCCGCTCGCTTTTATGCAGGGCATGATGGCCCAAATGACGCAGATGGCACAACTTATGGAGACGATGCACAACTCAGTCAATCAAAATCAACAGGCTCCTCCGCCGCCACCCCAGAGGCAAGAGAGGGGTGTAAGCAGTATCATTGGCGATATCTCTCGCCAGCGACCACCCACCTTCGAGGGCTCATCTGAGCCGGCGGATATTGTTCATTGGCTCGAACACTTCGAGAAGCTATTTGCGATGGTAGAGTGTCCCGAAGGACACAAAGTTTCAGTTGCGGCTTACTATCTGGGTAAGAGCGCTCATTCTTGGTGGTTGTAGTTGAAGCCCACCGAAGGATCATGTACTTGGGATCAGTTCAAGACTCTCATGATGGAGAGGTATTATCCGGCCCCACTCAGAGAGGCCAAGCTGTCAGAATTACTCACACCCGACCCCTCAACAGACGAGGATGTTCTCGCCATTGCCGAGAAATTTCAGGAACTTCTCCCTTTCGCCTCATCCATTATTCATTCAGAGGTGGATAAAATCAAGTATTTCAGCAAGAGGCTGAAACCCCGTATGAGACTTCAGTTGCTTAATCATAATTGCACCACGTTGGCCGAATTCATTGAGAAAGCTCTCACTTATGAGATTACTGCTAAGGAAATTGCTAAGCAGCAACCTTCGTCCGCTAGCAAGAAATCGAAGAATCGTAATCAGTCTGAAGGCGGTCAGACAACCTTCAAGAAACCCCGTGCGGGCTCTGCTTTTTCTGAGCGACCTCCTGTGACGTCTAAACCCGCGGAATCTCAGTCTCGAGCGGCCAGTTCGGCCATCACCTGTTTTAACTGCGGGGATCTTGGTCAACTCAGTACCAAGTGTCCGAGACAGACTATCACGTGTCATAATTGTGGGATTGCTGGGCATAAGGCCCGTTTTTGCCGTAGGGACTCCAAACCTACTCAGACGTCATCTCAGGCCCCTAAGCAGTCAGCCGTTCAGAATCAGGCCACTCAATCAGCGTCGTTTAAAACGACAGGAGCGACTAAAGGTGGAGCCTATAGCCAGCAGACGGGAGCGTCCGGTGCTGGGACTAGCAAGCCCCGGATTTATGAGATGAAGAAGACCGATGATCCAGAGGCCCGAATGATTTCAGGTACACTCGATATTCTATCTCAACCTGTGTGTACCCTTTTTGATACTGGTGCATCGCATTCATTCATTTCCGAGTCATGTTTGAGTAGACTACGTCTGGGTAATGCCACTAGTTGTGAGCCTTATGTCATTGGCCTACCTGATGATAGAGGAATTATCGGTAATCGTGAGATTCAGAATTGTCCGATTCAGCTTCATGGTCGTGCATGGCCAGCGGACTTGATCGTAGTAGATTTGCCGAGAAATCACGTCATCTTGGGTATTGATTGGATGGATCGTCATGATGCCATCATTAGTGTCCGTAAGCGTATGGTCACTATCATTTCAGACGATGGGGTTGAATGTGTGTTTCAGGGAGATAATCTCGGCTGTTCTGGTAAGGTCATTAATTTGATGAAAGCAGTAAGATTACTCAATCAGGGATGTGTCGGTTATTAGTGCTATATGACCAAAACCGAGAAGTCATCAGTAATGTTGACGGATATTCTGGTAGTGAGGGAATATGCCGATGTTTTCCGCAGAGTTACAGTTTGCCTCCACAGAGAGATGTGGAATTCACGATTGAGTTGGAGCCCGGTACGTCCCCGATATCGAAGGCACCGTACCGGATGGCCCCGACCGAAATGCAGGAATTAAAGAACCAACTTGAGGAGTTGTTCGAGAAGGGTTATATTCGACCGAGTGCATCCCCGTGGGGAGCACCAGTGTTATTTGTCAAGAAGAAGGATGGTTCTTTTCGCTTGTGTATCGATTATCGGGAGTTGAACAGGGTGACAATCAAGAATAAGTATCCCTTACCCCGTATTGATGATCTCTTAGATCAACTTCAGGGAGCTTCAGTATTTTCCAAGATCGACAGAAGATCTGGATATCATCAGTTGCGTATTCGAGAGTCGGATATCGCGAGGACGGCGTTTCGAACACGCTATGTTCATTATGAGTTTGTGGTTATGCCGTTCGGATTGACAAATGCACCTGCGGTATTCATGGAGTTAATGAATCGGGTTTTCATCGACTTTTTGGATCAGTTTGTTGTTGTCTTCATCGATGACATTTTGATTTATTCTCGTGACCGGGAGGAACACGAGTTTCACCTTCATCAAGTGCTCGACGTGTTGAGACGAGAACAACTTTATGGGAAGTTTTCCAAATGTGAGTTCTGGATGTCCGAAGTGATGTTTCTCGGACACGTAATTTCATCCGACGGATTTCGTATCGATCCTCAGAAGACGGAGGCTATTCGAGATTGGCTACCTCCGAAGAATGTTAAGGAAATCCGAAGTTTCCTCGGATTAGCGGGTTATTATAGGCAATTTGTGGAGGGATTCTCTAGAATCTCTCAACCCTTGATGAACCTTTTACGGAAGGATAATAAATACACGTGGTCCGACGCGTGTCAACGGAGTTTTGAGGAACTCAAGAGCCGGTTAATGTCAGCACCTATACTTTCCTTGCCGCAGGGGACGGAGGGATTTGTGGTTTATAGTGATGCATCCGGACAGGGTCTCGGATGTGTACTCATGCAGAATAGAAAGGTTATTGCCTATGCTTCCCGGCAATTGAGACCTTACGAGGTTAATTATCCGACATATGACCTGGAGCTAGCAGCCGTGGTGTTCGCTTTGAAGATTTGGCGTCATTACCTTTATGGCGTTACCTGTCAGATATTCACTGATCATAAGAGTTTAAAGTATATATTTACTCAGAAGGAGTTAAATATGCGACAGAGACGGTGGTTGGAATTAATCAAAGATTATGATATCGAGATCTTTTACCACCCGGGCAAGGCGAACGTTGTCGCCGACGCCTTAAGTCGTAAGTCCGTTCAGGAGCAGATGCTTGCCCGTTTAACAGTTCAGAAGGAGCTTCAGCAGGAATTCCTTAGACCCGAGATCGAAGTCTGGCTTCAGCGAGTTCAGGGACAGCTTTGTATGTTAGAGATCTCATCGTCACTTGAGGAGGCAATCAGAGAGAATCAGGGTTCGGACCCATCATTGTTGCGCATCCATGAGGATGTGGCTCAGGGGAAAGCCCCTGGATTCGTGGTCCACGAGGATGGACTTTTGAGATTTAAGAATCGGTTGTGCGTACCGGCGAATGACAAGTTGAAAAACTCGATTTTGAAAGAAGCTCATGCTACCCCTTATTCTGTTCATCCGGGGTCTAGCAAGATGTACAAGGACTTGAAACAAAATTACTGGTGGAATAATATGAAGCGAGAAGTCACAGAATTTGTTTCGAGATGCTTATCCTGTCAACAAGTTAAGATTGAACATCAGCGGCTGGCGGGTATGCTGAAACCTCTTCCTATTCCCGAGTGGAAGTGGGAAGACATTTCTATGGATTTCATCACGAGTTTGCCGACGAGTCGTCGTGGCATGAATACGATCTGGGTGATCGTGGACCGCTTAACTAAATCAGCTCATTTCCTTGAGATCAAGGATACTTGGGGTCCCGAGAGACTTGCCCAGTTATTCATCAAAGAGATAGTGAGACTGCACGGTACTCCTAAAAGTATCGTTTCCGATCGTGACGGACGGTTTGTGTCGCATTTTTGGAAATCAGTTCATCGTGCTATGGGAACCCAGCTTAATCTCAGTATCGCTTTTCATCCCCAGTCCGACGGGCAATCATAGAGGACTATTCAGACATTAGAGGACATGTTGAGGGCATGCGTCCTCGATTGGAAAGACGATTGGGAAGCCCAACTACCATTGATCGAGTTCACGTATAATAATAGTTGGCATGCTTCGATTAAGATGGCACCTTACGAGGCCTTGTATGGTCGTCGTTGTCGATCTCCGTTGTGTTGGGACGACCTATCAGAATCAATCGGCACTGAGCCCGATATGCTTATAGCCGCCCGTGAGAAGGTAGCTTTGATCAGGAGTCGTTTGTTGACCGCTCAGAGTCGACAGAAATCATATGCGAGATAACCGTAAATCGACCATTAGAGTTTGAGTCAGGTGACCACGTGTTGGTCAAGGTATCCCCGAGTCGTGGTATCTTTCGTTTTGGGAAGAGGGGTAAGTTGAGTCCGAGATTCATTGGACCGTTTGAGATTTTGGATCGAGTAGGCGAGTTAGCTTATCGATTGGCTTTACCTCTAGCTTTGAGCCGAATTCATAATGTGTTTCACGTCTCTCAGTTGCGGAATTATGTTGCCGACCCGAGTCACATACTTCAATTTGACGAAATCGAGATCTCCGATGATCATTCATATGAGGAGCGTCCTATACGAGTTTTAGAGTGGCGGATCAAACAGTTGAGGAATAAGACGATTCCTTTGGTTAAAATTCAGTGGTCTAGACACGGAGTCGAAGAGGCTACTTGGGAAACCGAGGATAGTATGCGAGAGAGTTATCCCGAGTTGTTTGACCCTTAGTTCCGGGGACGAAACTCTTTTAAGGGGGGGTGTATGTAATACCCGGTTGTAATTCAGTAATTATCATTCAGTATTTATCATTCAGTAATTTTCACTCATTAATGATCGTTTGTCACTCTTATTCAATCATGGTATTCATCATTCAGAGTAATTGTATCGTGTATCAATCGTCGTTCATCACTAATCTAATTGGAGTTTCGTGTCGTGTTTATCATCATTGTGATTTTCATTGTGGGTTGTGCGTGAGGAGTAGCGCACGCTACGTACTCTTTCTAGCGCGCGCTAATTGAGTACAGGTAGCGCACGCTACCACTCAGCATTAGCGCATGCTAATGTAATCCTGGCTGCAGTCCAGAAGGTACTGAACTGCAGGTGAGTTATTAGTAGCGCACGCTACGAGTGGTAAGTAGCGCGCGCTAGTGGGTTGTAGTAGCGCGCGCTAGTGGGTTGTAGTAGCGCGCGCTAGTGGGTTGTAGTAGCGCACGCTAATATTTGGTGTAGCGCGCGCTAAGGACGAATCAGGTTGAGTCCAGTGGCTACTGGACTGCATTGGATTAATTCATAGCGCATGCTATGAGTTGTTTTTAACGTACGCAATCGATATTGTAGCGCACGCTAAATATTGGTTGTAGCGCACGCTACCGAGATCAGATCAGAGGATAGATGGTTTCTGGACTTCAGTACTGGACAACAGATTTTTAGCTAGCGCACGCTAATAATTGGAGTTAACGCACGCTATTGGGATAGAGTTAGCGCACGCTACCAGGTTGTAGCGTACGCTAATGGGTCAGCCAGAGTTCACTGGAATGTTCATACAACTCGTTAGCGCACGCTAAATAGCAGGTCATAGCGTGCGCTAATCTGGAGCAGTATATATTGGACAGTTAGCCTGAGTTTCGTCATTTCCTCACTTCTCTTCATTTTTGAGCGACATCGGGCAATTTCGGGCGACCCGGAGTGTTCTCTTCGAGCTGCTATCATCTATCATCATCTTCAAGTCTTTGAGTTGGATTATCATCACTTCATCATCTCCTTAACATCAAATCTAAGGTATTAATCTCTTGGATCTAGAATTTCGGATTTTTGGGTTTTTCCTTCCGATTTCTTCGTGTGAGCTTGGATTATAGTTGGAATATGTTAGATATGGATTATCTACCTTGGATAAATATATTCCTACGGATTTAATGGCTATTTTGGGGATTATTTCAAGAACCCTTGGGGGTTGACTTCGGTTAATTGGGGATTTTCCGATTGATGTTGTTGTAATCTTGAATTGTGGATTCCTATTGGATTATTGATATCATTGAAGTGTTTTTGATAGTTCGAAATACTCATTTTGGTGTTGGTTTCGATATATTCGGGATTGGATACTTTCGAAGTTGTGTGGTTTGTTTCGTATTCGTTAGAATGCCCCAACGAGTTTGATTATCGTTGTATCGACTTTTGGGTTAGTCGTGTTTCGTTGCTTGATACGTGTATTGAACGGTTGTTGGTAATTATTGTTATTCAAGGTTGTTCGAGCGATCGGCATTTCGTTTAGGACGTTGTTCGTGGAGGGACATTCTTCTTCGGTGTTGTGTAAGTTGATTCTTACTCGGTTAAAAGGATACTCATTCCTTTTGTTGTTGATTATTCATAATCATAACTCATTCATCATGGTATTAATCATATTGAGACTTGTAATTGTCGAATAATCATTTCATTCACAAGGAACGACGGTTCCAAATCATTTCATTGGGTTATCAATCACGTCACTATTATTTTCATCTCGGTGAGTCATCTTGGCCTTGGCGAATTATTATTCATTGATATTCATTATGGTCATTCTCGTTCATATGACCTTCTGGGTTCATATTGCGTGGTCGGGTGTGGCTGTGTGGAATTTTTAGTCGGGCACACGATGGTCATGTATTTGGTTCACCGATACATTGGACCGTATACACGGTAAAGCTTAACTCCGTGAGACTAATTAGGTACAAGGACGGGTGTGTCCGGTCATTCGTCTTGTACACTTGCACAGGACATTAGGGGCGTACTCTGATACTCCTCTTCAGCGTAATTCATAACTAAGGATATTTCATAACTTCAGTTAAATCATTTGTGTATTTTCAACTCTTGAGGATTGTTGTTCTGTATAACTGAACCCGTTGGGGGATTTTGTTTTCAGGTCACGGCAAGGCAAAGGCACGGGAAGAGCATGCTGACGGCGAGGAGTCCTAGTGATACTAGTAGGGGGCCCCAGTCATTCCGTTTGTTTCAGTCATTTCAGTCATTTCCGTCATTTGTATTTTCCGCTGCAAATTCCGTTTGAGATGTTTATTTATTCAGGGTGGTGTATTTTATCTTCATATAAAATATACTAGTATTCGGTATTGTCCTGGTGTGCTGTACTTAAACTCCTCATCGGAGTACTTGGTAATATAATGTGGTTCGGTACTACAATTATATTATTTAATTCATCATTTTTATTTGCCTGGTGGGTCCCAGTCGGGGATTCATGGCACTGTAATATCCGCCTAGTTTGGGGTGTTACATAAAATCTTTTACGAAGCGTCGGTAAAACCCTGCTAGGCCATGAAAACTTCTTACCTCGGAGGCATTCGTCGGTCTAGGCCATTCTCGAATAGCCTTAACCTTTTCTTCATCAACTTTTATGCCGTCAGCACTAACGACATATCCAAGAAAAATAACTTCATTCATGCAAAAAGTACATTTCTTAAGACTAGCATATAATTGTTCCCTTCTCAAGGTAATTAAAGCTAATCTTAAATGTTCAACATGTTCTTCAACATTTTTGCTGTAAATGAGTATATCATCAAAGTATACAACAACGAATTTTCCGATGTATGCACGTAAAACATGATTCATTAATCTCATAAAAGTACTTGGTGCGTTCGTTAGTCCAAAGGGCATTACCAACCATTCGTATAATTCGTATTTAGTTTTGAAAGCCGTTTTCCATTCATCTCCTTCTTTCATACGAATTTGGTGATATCCTTTCATTAGGTCAATTTTAGTGAAAACACATGAACCATGTAATTCATCTAACATATCATCTATCCTTGGAATAGGGTGTCCATACTTAACCGTGATATTGTTTACCGCTCGGAAATCGGTGCACATTCTCCACGTTCCATCTTTCTTTGGCACGACGATCACAGGAACGGCACAAGGACTTAGACTCTCCCGGATATACCCAAGACTTAACAACTCCTCGACTTGTCTTTAGATTTCATTGGTCTCTTCGGGGTTGTGTCGGTATGCCGGTCTATTTGGAATGACCGCTCCGGGCACAAAGTCTATTTGATGTTCAATCCCTCGGATTGGTGGCAACCCTGCATGTAGTTCTTCAGGAAAAACATCAACAAATTCCTGCAATAAAGATTCAATAGAACTCGGAATTATCCGGTTCTCGGGGTTAGTAGTAGCGCAAACTTTTCGGAAAATAATCAAGTACATGGGTGCATTTTCCTTGATATCTTCTTCAAGTTCCTTTGCACTTACTAGCATGCATTTTCTCAAATTTTCTTTTTCTTTCTTTTTTTCATTTTTCTCATTTTTTTCATTTTTTTCATTTTTCTCGCTTTTTTCATTTTTTTCATTTTTCTCGCTTTTTTCATTTTTTTCATTTTTCTTTTCCTTTTCTTTTCTCGATTTTCCTTCAACTTCCTTTTCAAGACGAAATTGATCTTCTTGTATTTGTACCTTAGTCATGGGAGCTAAGGTAATTTTCTTTCCGTCCTTCTCGAACGAGTAACGATTTTTCCTTCCGCTCAAAGTAGCATTTCGATCAAAATGCCATGGTCTTCCCAACAAGATATGGCAAGCATGCATCGGAACGACATCACATAGGATTTCGTCTTGATACCTTACGATGGTGAGAGCCACAAGTACCTGTTTATTAACTCGAACTTCCCCACAATCATTTAGCCAATGTAAACGATACGGTTTAGGGTGTCTTCTTGTTGGAAGATCGAGTTCTTCCACTAGCATAGCGCTAATGACATTAGTGCAACTCCCGTTATCTATAATCACACTACAATTTTATTTTTAATAAAACAACGTGTGTGAAATAGATTTTCTCTTTGTTCATTAACTTCCTACTCTTTTGCTTGAGAACTTAACACCCTCCGAACAACAAGTGCGGGTGCATACTCATATGTCTCATCATCACTGTCCACCTCTCTTGTCTCTTCTTCTTCTTCTTCTTCGCTTTCCGTTTCAATCTCCCCATCCCGAAGTACCATCACCCGTTTGTTGGTGCATTCGGATGCTATATGTCCACGACCCTGGCACTTATAGCATCGGATGTCCCGGTTTCTCCTTTGGGTGCTTTCGACGGGTTTAAGTTTTCCATCAATTTTTGGTTTGCTAGTACTCCCAACTTCAAACTTTCCTTTTAAGACACTCCCTTCTCTTTTATCAAAATTTTTAAATTTGTCTGAACTTACTTGAGATTGTTGTTTCCAAGGAGTAGAGTATCCCGTGGAATAGTTGTTGTTGTTCCCTCTTCGTAAGCTCCGTTCGATTTTTACCGCCGTATATACCATGTCCTCGAATTCAACAAAGTGTTGTTTATCAACTTCTTTAGCTATCTCGGCTCTCATCCCGTGTAAAAACCTCGCCATGGTGGCCTCTCTCGATTCCCGAACATTGGCCCGGATCATCAACATCTCCATTTCCTTTCGAAAATCTTCAATGTTTCTCGAGCCTTGTTTTAAATATTGTAAGCGAGAAAATAGTTCCTTAAGATAATAATTAGGAACAACTCTTTTCCGCATAACAACCTTGAATTCTTCCCAACCGCTAACCGGCCTCTCCCAACTCCTCCTTCTCTCCGTCACAAGTTGGTCCCACCAAATGCTTGCATATTCTGAAAATTCGGCTATTGCTAACCTCATTTTATTCTCATCGGAATAGTTGTGGCAATCGTAAATGGTCTCCAACTTCCTTTCCCAATCGAGATATGTGTCCGGATCACTTCTCCCTTCGAAAGATGGGATTTTCATTTTAATGTTTCCCATATTCCGATCCTCCTCGTTTCGGACATATCTTCCTCATCTTTCTTCATACTCTCTCCTTCCTTGTAGCTACCACTTTTCTAAAATATAATTCTTCTAATTTTAAGAAGAGTAAATAAAAATTTTGCAGCGGAAATACATTTTTAAGAAAAATAAACTTAATAATCGCAAGTAATAATTCAAAGTCACCATTAAATAAAAACATAATTTGACGTTAAAATAAAACAAATGGGACAATTATTCATAAATATAATCTTAGAGAAATAGCATTTAATAAATAAATATTTGATCATCAGCTTGATCATCCCACACTCAAGTGCATGCCACATCGAGCTCCTCAACCTAAAAGGGGGTAAATAGTGGGGTGAGCTTCCAACTCGCTCAGTGTGGAGAGTACGCAATATGTCTACGTTAATTACTAAATATATTAGCAAGTATAAACAACATGACTGATAAATTCTGAAGCCCGTCGGCTAGCCCGAAGGCTTTATGCACAATTAAGTGCTTCTGACTGATTTGAATATTTAAGTGCTTCTGACTAGTTGCACATTTAAGTGCTTCTGACTGATTGCATATTTAAGTGCTTCTGACTGATTTCACGTGCACATACGAGACAACATATAAAGCAATTAAAATAAACAAAAGCATAATAAATCCCCACACCTGGATAAATTGCAGTTATGAACTTGAATGTGATGAAATGCTTGACTCGACAAATTCTAGGCCCGTAAATTCTTGTTATTATCTACAATTAATAATATAAAATTATTATTATATGACTGGGAATTAAATTGTAAGTGAATAATAATATCAATTGAAAAGATCGACATGTTAAAAGTTTGGCCGAAATGGACTGATTTTAAATATTAAAAACTAGCTGGGGTTCAAATTAAAAGAATTGAGAAAATGCAAGGACTGAAATTAAAAAGGCTGAAAAAGAATCTGGGGTTAAATCGAAAGGTCTGGGAACAAGGGGGACTCAATTGAATAACCCTAGGAAATTAGGGGGTATAAATACCCTATTAACACCCGTGTCGGCCGAATAAATCTCAATATCACTCGTCTTCTACCTCTCGCCTCTCACGGTTCATCTCTCTCTCTCTCTCTCTCTCTCTCTCTCTCTCTCATTTCTTCCCATCTCAGCCTCTCTCTCCCTCTCATAATTTCTTATACACACACATAAACTCACCCTCACACACGCACACACAAATTCACCCTCACACACGCACACAAACACACAATCAGACGCACACACACACGAAGCCACCCACAGAGACACTCGAATCAGCCAAAATCGTGCAGAAATCAGAGCAAAGAGGTGGTGGTGCGGCGGACTGGTGATGTGTGGCGGCGGCGCGATTTGGAAGGGGAAATAAGTGGGGGAAATCGGAGTTTGATGCGCGGCTGAGGAAAATTTTTCAGGTAAGGTTTCGAGATCTGAAAATTTGTTCTGAGTTGGATTTGGGTTTGAAAACGGGTTGACCCGGTCCAGATCAGATTTCTGGTTCTGAGCAGGATGTTTGGATTCGGGTTGTGCTTGTGGGTTCGGGCTGTGCTGGTGGGTTCGGGCTGTGGGTTTGGTTCCGGCCATGAAGTTCGGCTGCGGGTTGGATTGTGGCTGAGATTTTTGTTCGGTTAGCTTGAAATTTCAGTTTCATGTTTGGGGTTTGATGTTTTCAATCGTTTTTTTTTTTAGTGGTGATGGCTTGCAGCGGCGACACGATGGTATTCCGGAAACATAAAAGGGGCAGTGAGTCGGGGATGATGGTTTGGTTCAGGCCGATAAAGATGATGAAGGTGATTATGACAAAAATTGGGGCTGGTATTATGTGTAATTGAATCAATAGTATAGTCTTTGGGAGATTTGTCGTGAAAGGTTGAAGTAAACATCAAACTGAAGATACAGGGGAGGGACATCAGAAAAAATATTTTGATTACCTGCAGGAATAGAGAAATGGGGACAGATCGGCCGACTTGCAGGAGAGGAGGAAAAATAATATATTTGTGCGTTCTGTGTGTATAATCAGTTCTGAATTTTAGTTTATATATTATATTGAAATGATTTCAAGGGTTCTTATTTATTTGTATTATTTATGACAAGTGTTTGAGAATTTATTTCCAATTAAATGTGTTATTTGAGAGGATACAAATGAATGAATGAAAATGGAACTGATGTTTCTCCTGGAGAAACAAATAGTTATTGGACTAAGATGATAATTGGGCTGAAAATAAATATTAGTTAATTGGGCCATTAAATTAATTATAGGATTTGGGCTGAATATTAAATAATAATAATAATAATATTACTTTTAATAATAATAAATAATAGAGATAATATTAATAATAATAGAAATAATAAAAATAAATAATATTATTATTTATCTTGTAAAATCTTTTCGGTAACGATTAATATCGCTTAAAATTTGACTTGGGCCTAGAAATGACAACATGAAACATGATGAAATAAAACGAGAAATGACACGACATGAAATATATGACTGGACATGAATTAATTGACAAAATGAATTTGCATGATAATGAATTAAACGATAAATTATTCGGGCATTAATTTAATAAAATTGAATATAATTTCTATAATTCATAATAAATGTATATACGAAATCGGGGCGTTACAACTTACCCCCCTTTAACAAATTTTCGTCCTCGAAAATTAAGTTTCGTACCTCGAAAAATGAATGTTGGGTACTTAGAACGGATCTCCTCTTCACGTTCCCAAGTTGCCTCATTTGGTCCATGACGACTCCATTGAACTTTTACCAATTTAACCTCTTTGTTTCGTAACTGGTGTACCCTTCGCTCCAAAATAGTTGTAGGTACCTCCTCATAAGTCAGGTTCTTGGATACATGCAACTCTTTGAAATTGCATATGTGACCAGGATCATGTATGTACTTTCTCAGCATGGAGACGTGAAAGACATTGTGCACTCCCGATAACTCTAACGGCAATGCCAAACTATAAGCAAGATCACCAACGCGACCCAAAATCTCAAAAGGTCCGATATAACGAGGCTGTAGCTTTCCCTTCTTACCGAATCGTATTACTCCTTTCATCGGCGCTACCGTAAGGAACACCTTCTCTCCAATCTCAAATTGTATATCTTTCCTTCGTTTATCAGCATAAGCATTCTGCCGATCCTGGGCAGTCTTAATTCTGCTTCTGATCTCGGCTATTTTCTCTACAGTCTGTTCGATCAATTCTGGACCCAAAATCTTTCCTTCTCCAACTTCACTCCAATAAAGAGGCGATCGACATTTCCTTCCGTAGAGAGCCTCGTACGGGGCCATTTGTATAGTTGCTTGGTAACTATTTTTATAAGCAAACTCTACTAACGGCAAAATATTCTCCCAATTCTCACCAGTATCAAGAACACACGCCCTCAACAAATCTTCAAGTGTCTTGATTGTTCACTCAGATTGACCATCGGTTTGCGGATGATATGCAGTACTGAAATTCAACTTAGTGCCCAACGCACTCTGAAGACTCTTCCAAAATTTCGATGTAAATCGCGGATCTCTATCAGAAACGATCGACACTGGAACACCATGTAGCCTCAAAATCTCCCGAATATAAATCCGTGCATATTGTTCCATACTATAAGTCATCCTCACAAGTAGAAAGTGAGATGACTTCGTCAAGCGATCTACTATCACCCAGATAGCATCGTTCTTCCTCACTGTTCGTGGCAGACCAACCACGAAATCCATTGTGATATGCTCCCATTTCCATTCTGGAATTTCCAACGGTTGAAGTAAACCTCCTGGCCGTTGGTGTTCTGCCTTTACCTGCTGACATATCATACACCTCTCCACAAATACACCAATGTCTCGTTTCATTCCTCTCCACCAAAAGAACTTCTTCAAGTCGTTGTACATCTTTGTACCTCCCGGATGAGCAGAGTATGGTGCATTATGAGCTTCTTCAAGGATTTGCCTCCTAAGGGATGTGTCCTTAGGAACACACAACCTCCCATCGTAATTCAAAACGTCGTATGCGGCAATGACAAATTTCTCAATACTACCATCTTGTGCTCGATCTTTCATCTTACACAAGAACTTATCACGTGGTTGAGCTTCCTTAATCTTATCTCTCAAGTTTGGTTGCAAGACCAAAGATGATAAGATTGCTTTCGAATGTTTTGAAGACTCAACTACCTCAATCCTCAATTGGGAGAACTCCTTTATCAAACTCTCCTGATCGGTCAAGCAAGCTAACTCGCCTCTAGTCTTCCGACTCAAGGCATCAGCTACTACATTCGCCTTACCCGGATGGTAATGGATGGTACAATCATAGTCCTTCACCAATTCTAACCATCTCCTTTGTCTCATGTTAAGATCCTTCTATGTGAAAAGATACTTCAAACTTTTATGGTCCGTGTATATCTCACACTTCCCTCCGTAGAGATAGTGACGCAAAATCTTCAGCGCATGTACTACAGCAGCCAACTCCAAATCATGCGTTGGATAGTTCAACTCATGTGGTTTAAGCTGTCTCGATGCATAGGCTACTACTTTACCATGTTGCATCAGAACACAACCCAACCCCTGCTTTGAGGCATCACTATAAATAACAAAGTCTTCCGTCGGATCAGGAATCGTTAATACTGGTGCCGAGGTTAGTCTCCTTTTCAACTCTTGAAAACTTTCCTCACACTTGTCACTCCATTCAAACCTCACGCCTTTCCTTGTTAGCTGGGTCATAGGAGTGGCGATTTTCGAAAATCCTTCGATAAATCTTCTATAATAGCCAGCTAAGCCCAGAAAGATGCGAACTTCGCTCGCATTCTTGGGTACTCCCCAACTACTCACTGCTACAACTTTATCGGGATCTACCTCAATCCCTTTTGAAGTCACCACATGTCCAAGGAATCCAACTCTGTTCAACCAAAACTCACATTTCTTGAACTTGGCATACAACTTCTCCTTGCGAAGTGTCTCCAATGTAATTCTCAAATGCTCTTGGTGTTGTTCCTTGTCCTTAGAATACACCAAAATGTCATCTATGAAAACGATCACGAACTTATCCAAGTAAGGTTGGAACACTCTGTTCATTAAATCCATAAAAACTGACGGTGCATTACTCAGACCAAATGGCATCACTACAAATTCAAAATGTCCATAACGAGTCATGAAGGCCGTCTTGGGAATGTCACACTCCCTAATCTTCAGTTGGTGGTATCCCAACCGCAAATTGATCTTCGAAAAGGTTCCGGATCCTCTCAATTGATCGAATAGATCCTCGATTCTCGGTAGTGGGTACTTGAACTTCACCGTGAGTCGATTCAACTCTCGGTAATATATACACATCCGAAGTGACCCATCCTTCTTTCTTACAAATAGTACTGGTGTAACCCATGGTGACACACTAGGACGAACAAATCCGGGTTCCAACAGCTCTTGAATTTGGACCTTCAATTCTTGAAGTTCCCTCGGATCCATCCTATATGGCGCTTTGGACGTTGGGGCCGCCCTAGGGACCAAATCAATACTAAACTCCACTTGTCGGTCGGGTGGGACTCCCGGAAAATCTTCTGGAAACACATCCAAAAACTCCCGTACTATAGGTACGTCGGTAGGGGACACCTCATTAGTACGAGTGTCGGCTAAACTCACCAAGTAACCCTGACATTGCTCCTTCAGTAGACTTCTTAGTGCTTTCATAGCACTGATTACTCTGGGTACTGTCCTACTCTTAGTACCATAAAAGGTGATCGACTCGCCTTCAGAACACCTCAATGTCACCTTCTTCTCACGGCACCTTATATCGGCATCATGTCTATCGAGCCAGTCCATACCAAGGATCACATCAAAATCCATCGAGCTAATCAAATACAGGCTAGCATCAAATTCTCTACCTCCTATCTCAATATTCTCGTCAGTCATTGTATTAGTGAGGATCGTATTTCCTGACGGTAGGCTAACCTCGAGAGACTCAACAGTTCTAACGCTTTTATGACCAATGGAATGATAAAACTTTGCAGACATAAAAGTATGTGCGGCACCAGTGTCAAATAAAGCAAAAGCAGGCACATTAGAGATCATAAGCATACCTGACACCATGCCGGGATTCTCATCTGCATCCCTTTGGGTCAAAGTATAAATGCGAGCTTTTCCTCCAGAACCTTGACCTTTGGCCCTTTGGAGATGACAGTTCGAAGATGAATGTCCTGGCTCCTTGCATCTATAGCAGACACCTCTTCCATACAAACACTCTCCGCCATGATTTTTACCACACTTTGGGCATGCAGGCCTAGTGATCGGTGCACCCGGTCCAGATTTCTCATCTACCTTCTTCTGTTTATTAGAAGCCACAACCTTATTTTGGTTCCCGTTCCAATGCCTCTTACCAGTATTAGGCTTAGTTGACTGTTGTTGATCCAGATTATGGCTAGCCTCAACCTCTTGAGCTCGAAACACTGTCTCGGTATATGGTAGCACCCCATGACCAGCCAAGATGTGACGAATACTCGGGTGTAAACCACTCCGGAACTTAAGGGCCCTATTGGGGTCCGTATCCACCATGTGCTCCACAAAAAAGCTGATTTGGTTGAATTTCCTCTCATATTCTTCAACCGTCATCCCTCAATGTTCGAGATTCCAAAACTCTCTCTCCATCTTCTCTCGGTAATGCTGTGGGTAGTACTGTTCCATCACTATTTCCTTGAATCGATCCCAAGTCAATGCAGCACGCTCGGCCGCCGGCCTCAAACGCCAATAGCTTATCCACCAACGTCCAGCATCCTCCACTATTTGATATTGGCCACAAAGAATTCTTTGCGCATCAGTACACCCAATGAGCTCAAAGGTGCGCTCGAGCGACATGAACCATTCATCAACAAAAGCTGGCCCTTCTCGACCGTTAAATGTTCGTGGGGTGAAACGCCGGAACTGTTGCACAACTTGTGCGTGAGTAGGAGCTGGCACGTTATTGTTGTGGTTATCTTGACCTCCGTCACCACCACCACCAGCACCAAGGTTGGCATTCTGACCACCGAGATTATCTACACCTCGGTTAGCTAGGCGTCCACGTCCACGAGTTGCCATTATCCTAAGGCATGCCACACGCAACGACCCTTCAGTACTTACCCAACGACAGGGAGAAAATAAAATGGAGAGTTATATTGCGTACTCTAGCAATGATGATTTACGCTTGTCACACATATACTTATGAATTTATAAGAAAACAATTTCATGCCCAAATACTTTATCATAAAATTCTTATGCACAAAATATAATGAAGATGCATCTTTAATGCACGAATCATGGTTGATCTGGTAAACTGCATTCATCACATAATGAATAATAATAACTTAATGTATCTTGGAGTCGACGTGGAGTGGCAGAGGTGGATGATCATAATTGCTAAAAATATTTGACTACTTGCGAAACAAAATTTCAGTTTTGAAAAAGAAAACATTTCAACGAGTCTACAGAACCGTAGACCCGCTCTGATACCACTTATGTAGCGACCACTTTTCTAAAATATAATTCTTCTAATTTTAAGAAGAGTAAATAAAAATTTTGCAGCGGAAATACATTTTTAAGAAAAATAAACTTAATAATCGCAAGTAATAATTCCAAGTCACCATTAAATAAAAACATAATTTGACGTTAAAATAAAACAAATGGAACAATTATTCATAAATATAATCTTAGAGAAATAAGATTTAATAAATAAATATTTGATCATCATCTTGATCATCCCACACTCAAGCGCATGCCACATCGAGCTCCTCAACCTGAAAGGGGGTAAATAGTGGGGTGAGCTTCCAACTCGCTCAGTGTGGAGAGTACGCAATATGTCTACGTTAATTACTAAATATATTAGCAAGTATAAACAACATGACTGATAAATTCTGAAGCCCGTCGGCTAGCCCGAAGGCTTTATGCACAATTAAGTGCTTCTGACTGATTTGCACATTTAAGTGCTTCTGACTGGTATCACATTTAAGTGCTTCTGACTGATTGCACATTTAAGTGCTTCTGACTGATTTCACGTGCACATACGAGACAATATATAAAGCAATTAAAATAAACAAAAGCGTAATAAATCCCCACACCTGGATAAATTGCAGTTCTGAACTTGAATGTGATGAAATGCTTGACTCGACAAATTCTAGGCCCGTAAATTCTTGTTATTATCTACAATTAATAATATAAAATTATTATTATTATATGACTGGGAATTAAATTGTAAGTGAATAATAATATCAATTGAAAAGATCGACATGTTAAAAGTTTGGCCAAAATGGACTGATTTTAAATATTAAAAACTAGCTGGGGTTCAAATTAAAAGAATTGAGAAAACGCAAGGACTGAAATTAAAAAGGCTGAAAAAGAATCTGGGGTTAAATCGAAAGGTATGGAAACAAGGGGGACTCAATTGAATAACCCTAGGAAATTAGGGGGTATAAATACCCTATTAACACCCGTGTCGGCCGAATAAATCTCAATCTCACTCGTCTTCTACCTCTCGCCTCTCACGGTTCATCTCTCTCTCTTTCTCTCTCTCTCTCTCTCTCTCTCTCTCTCCTTTCTTCCCATCTCAGCCTCTCTCTCCCTCTCATAATTTCTCTCACACACACACACAAACTCACCCTCACACACGCACACACAAATTCACCCTCACACATGCACACACACACGAAGCCACCCACAGAGACACTCGAATCAGCCAAAATCGTGCAGAAATCAGAGCAAAGCGGTGGTGGTGCGGCGGACTGGTGATGTGTGGCGGCGGCGCGATTTGGAAGGGGAAATAAGTGGGGGAAATCGGAGTTTGATGCGCGGCCGAGGAAAATTTTTCAGGTAAGGTTTCGAGATCTGAAAATTTGTTCTGAGTTGGATTTGGGTTTGAAAACGGGTTGACCGGGTCCAGATCAGATTTCTGGTTCTGGGCAGGATGTTTGGATTCGGGTTGTGCTTGTGGGTTCGGGCTGTGCTGGTGGGTTCGGGCTGTGGGTTTGGTTTCGTCCATGAAGTTTGGCCGCGGGTTGGATTGTGGCTGAGATTTTTGTTCGGTTAGCTTGAAATTTCAGTTTCATGTTTGGGGTTTGACGTTTTCAATCGTATTTTTTTTATTATTTTTTGGTGGTGATGGCTTGCAGCGGCGACATGATGGTATTCCGGAAACATAAAAGGGGCAGTGAGTCGGGGATGATGGTTTGGTTCAGGCCGATAAAGATGATGAAGGTGATTATGACAAAAATTGGGGCTGGTATTATGTGTAATTGAATCAATAGTATAGTCTTTGGGAGATTTGTCGTGAAAGGTTGAAGTAAACATCAAGCTGAAGATACAGGGGAGGGACATCAAAAAAAATATTTTGATTACCTGTAGGAATAGAGAAATGGGGACAGATCGGCCGACTTGCAGGAGAGGAGGAAAAATAATATATTTGTGCGTTCTGTGTGTATAATCAGTTCTGAATTTTAGTTTATATATTATATTGAAATGATTTCAAGGGTTCTTATTTATTTGTGATATTTATGACAAGTGTTTGAGAATTTATTTCCAATTAAATGTGTTATTTGAGAGGTTACAAATTTATGAATGAAAATGGAACTGATGTTTCTCCTGGAGAAACAAATAGTTATTGGACTAAGTTGATAATTGGGCTGAAAATAAATATTAATTAATTGGGCCATTAAATTAATTATAGGATTTGGGCTGAATATTAAATAATAATAATAATATTACTTTTAATAATAATAAATAATAGAGATAATATTAATAATATTAGAAATAATTAGTTACTTTTTTTTTGCCTTTTTCCACACAACTTACAAGGTGATTTTAGGTGATTCAAATCAAGTTTCTTCTTGAAAGAACTCAAATCCCACGATCCCCCCAAAGATTGCGAATGACGATAAGAAAAAAAAATGGAAAGATGGGAGCAAAAGATTCGGAATAGTTTAGAATATGGAACGGAACGAAAAGTATGATAATTGTTTGATAAGATCGATCAAAATTTGTTCTTCTCTTCTTCCTTGATATTTTTTTTTCTTTTTTTTTTTTTGGTAATGAAATGAATGGTGATATTTGATATTCGATCCGCAAGCTTAAAATCACCAGACGCCCGAAGGCTAAGGAACAAGTTCTTCCCCTGGCCTCGGCTTGAAGAGTTATAAAAAACAATCAAAACCTTCACGACTTATATTTTTTTTCTTAGTAATGAAATGAATGGATTGATATTTGATATTCGATCCGCAAGCTTAAAATCACCAGACGTCCGAAGGCTAAGGAACAAGTTCTTCCCCTGGCCTCGGCTTGAAGAGTTATCAAAAACAATCAAAACCTTCACCACTTATATATATTTTTTTTTCTTTTTTTTTTGTGTGAAGAAGATGGAAGATTTCGAAGATAAAGGAAATAATAGGATGATAAGATATGAAGATTATGGTAATGAAGGAAAATAGATGATACCACTTAGTTTTGGAATAACCGAGCTCCGATACCAACTGATGCAACCCCCACACGACACGCTATGGTAACCGACACCGCTAGATGAATTCGTTCCCAAGATGTTTCCAAAATAAGCAAAATGGGGCTTTACTTCCAAACCTCTACGTGACACGCCGTAGCAAATCGGAAGGGGTGGAATATAAATACTAACAAGATTGCACTTGATAAGTATATAAATCACACAAGGGATGTTTTGGAGACACACTCAACAAAACAAGAAAGCACTCACAAAGGTTTGTTAATACAAACACTCTCAAATTTCATAAAATCTTTGGTGTCCTCTTACAATGAAACTTTAAGGCTATTTATAGCCAAAATCTTACACCTAACTCTAGTGTGAACAAGGAAACAACTAGAAACCTACAAAATAGAAAAATCAATATTCAAAGATCCTGAAATCTGATACAAAGTCAGTCAACATATGTTTAGGAGACAAAATATCAAAGACCAAGATTTTAAGGTGTGAAAACAAGGACAACAAGTCACTATAAATCCGATGCTGTCTGTTTTATTATTTCTGAGCTCCAATGGATCCGAATTTGGTCCTATAGTATGAACAATATTTGTAGCTCTCTTTCTTAGCTTTCCATAGACACCTGAATCACCTGAATCGGATTTTGGACGAGTAAGTTATGGCCAAAATACGAGACTGCTGCGTGTCAGTCTTACGCGCGGGAATTTGCATCCTTGTTTGTTTGTTCGTCTTTTCCGATCGTCTTCGACATTAATATTACACGACTAGATTATATACAACTCAAAATATAAAAATACAACTCAAGAAATACAATTCAAATTAAAACACACCAAGATAAAATAAACGAAAAACTTATTGTTCGACAACTTCGACACTACTCACGAATTTGTTGTCTTTGATAACATAGTTATTTTTAAACATATCAATGACGAGTGTCGATAAATTATTTTTGAACTTCTTTGATCGAGACCTCGTTATTGGTCCGGTCGGAATGCTCAAGTCCTCATCCGGGTTCTTCATAATATCTTGATTCACATCAACAGCTTACGTACGTAACGTAAGTCACTTAACGTACGTAACACATGCATACTATTCCAACGGGAAATTGCTCTAAGAGGCTATAAATAGATATCATCCAAGGTGTTGGAGATACACAAGAATTCACCAGAGTTCACAATCATACACAAGCAATATCTGAGCTTATCAAGCTATCATTATACTCTGAAAAGATTATTCTGATATGAGAAGAATTATTCTATCAATTCTATATCTACATTCTTTTATCAACGAGAGTTATCTTTTGTAAAGATGCGTTTTCTTACTCACAATTGTTTATTATGAGGTTGTCTTGTATCCTTAAAAACAAGAGAGATTAGTGTGAGGTTGTTCTTGAGCCCGAAAATCAAGAAACTGTAAAGTTCGGCACTAATCTTGAAAGTGCTATTATAAGAGTTGGCACTAAACTAGAAAGTGCAATCAAGATTTTAGAAATGTCCTAGTCGATAACACTAGGTAGGGGACATAGGCTTCGTTAATATCCGAACCTCTCGAACAAATTCGTGTTTTCTTTCTTTTTTGCTCTCCTATTACTCCGATAAATAGCTTTCGAACAAAAAGAGTTCAAAACTCTAATCCGCACTATTCAACCCCCCTTTTTAGTGGCGGTACCAATCCAATAGAGTGTTGTCTTCTCCAACTTAAGAGATTCTCAGTGTTTATACTTTAGAACTCGCTCTTCAAGATGTTATAGATTGCTTGTTAGCTTTGATTGCTTTTTGCTTTGTTCGCTTGAAAGTATTGTTCGCATCGTACTTGGCTTAATCTTTCTTCAGATATTTATAGTACGATTCTTGAGCTTCTTCATAGCTATTGCATCTCTTGTAACAATTCTGTCCATTGGAGAGTGGACTTCATTGTTTATCTTTTCATAACTTTGCACGGCTTGTTCTTTTCTTCAAATCTGACCGTTTGAAGAATCTTCCCATTACGTCGCTTTTCTTTGATTACTATATTCAGAAGTCTCCAGGGCGCGGATCTTTAGGGAATGTAATATTCCTTAATTTCTGGGAATCAATCACTTTGTTTCCTTGAATTAAGTCTGCACGTGTCTTTCTGATAATGTTGACTTTCAACGCTTGCTAACGTGGACTTTTTTCAGAACTCGTCTGATGTTTCATGTAGAAAGAACCTCTCTGAAAACTTCTCTGATTTGTCTTGACAAAGTTCTCTGATAGAGTTCTTTGATCTACTTTATCAAGGTTCTCTGATCTACTTGAGTAAACATCAGCTGTTTTAGAAAACTCGTCTGGTATTTCTTGGTCAATCCTCGGCTGATATTAAACTTGCTTGTGGTCAAACTTCTCTTATATGTTGTGTTGACCAGAACTTGTCTGAAAATATCTCGCCTGATACTTATGTTGGTCAGACCTCTCTGATATTTTGTGCTGGCCAAAACTCGGCTGATAATATCTCGCCTGATATTATTCCTTCTTCAGAAGTCGACTGCTACAGTATGTTGGTCAAACCGCGTCTGATATTTCCATTGACCAAAACCTCGCCTCTGAATAATTCGCCTGAGATAAAACTCATATGATATTCTAATTGTTCTATACTTATCCGATTTTCAGGCTGATCAACACATAATCAAGACTTAGCCTATTCAAGGGCCTATACAAGATACTCATTTGGTTATTATTTACAATACGAAGTACTTAATGCATACATTTGAATTAATCATGAATACAAGGATGACATCATCAAAATCTAAAATAATATTCCTAACAAATTCCCCCTATTTTGATGATGGCAAAACTTAGACATTCAAATGTAAGTACGTTTGCACATAACAAAAAGTAAAGTGCAACACAAAATCAAACTCAGTCTTTTTGAGACAACTAGAGGTTGTCATTCAAGTTGGTTGTTATAAACTTTCATTGTTTCATTACAGTGCAGTGCAGTCTTTAATGAAATATCACAAAAAAAATTACAAGCAAATTACAAGTGATTGAAAAAATAACAAAAACAACATGTTTAACTCCTTCCTCTTCCTCTTCCTCTGATCTACCTTGCTGGAGGAAGTGGTCTTAGAGGTTTTACTATTGGCCTCTTTGAGATTGGTAAGTGTTAGGATTCGGTGCCTAAAACAAAGGCGCAGCGGAAGCAATATCCGAAATTAAATTCGATCCGAATCCCTTAAGAGGATCGATCAAGATACATATAGACGAATATAAATCAAACAAAAGTAAGATACGAAATTATACCCTTGTAGTCCTTTGATTAAATGGTTGTGAAGATGGTGATGTCTGCCACGAATGCGATTTGTCAAAGCTTTAGATATCCCGAGCACCGAAAGCACTGTGCCTGTACTTGCCACGCACCGGAATTTGACCGGAATAACACCCACCTCATTATCCTCCAAGGATACGGCTAGAATAAGGTGGTTGGAGCTGACAAATAATATTTATCACACTCTAAGTGTATAAATATTATTTCTCTCAATTTTTCTCTAAGAAAGTGTAGATGAGAATTAAGAACAAAACAAGAACAATCTCCTCTCACCTTTGCATCTCTCGGCTAAAAACCCCAAAGTGAGGGAGGATGTTACTTCTTTGATTTTGTCTTCAACTCCCTCTTCACATGGTAAAATCCACCCTCAATAGATTAATCCTTACACATGCCAATTACTTTATGTCCAGTCTTTCTTCAATTAAGGGAAGAAGACAAAAGGAAGGTGGGAGGAAAAGGGGGGATCATCTAGAATCTAGAAGGAGTTTGGTTCATTTCGAACTCCTGTATGTCCAAACAGATAAACTCTATTCTGTTCCGATGTATTTATATCAATTAATTAATCCAATTAATTAATTACATTAAATATAAAATAATATAATAAATTTCTCTAAGAAATAATTATATAAGTGAATTAAATTAATTTCCTAGTAATTTATTTAATTCATTAGGTCGTAAATTAATTTATCCAATAAATTAATTTAGACATCCAATCTCCCAAAATTAATTAGACATCTGATCTCCAATAAACTAGATATCCAATATCTAATATTTATAAAGAGAGAATAAACTCGATTTATTCCGTCGTCTATCCTAATGCGCAACTCGGTAGGTCCGTGTCAGTTAGCAATGGGAGGAACCAAAGAGTGATAGCACCACCGAGTTAGTCCCGCGGCCTACACTGTAACCTAACTGAGAACGAATGATTTAGATCATTCCAAAACATTTCTGTCGTGAATACCAGTATACGTGTAAACTCTTCTCTCAAATGTCCCGATCAAGTTATAGGGTCATGGTCAGTCAAACCCTATCTGTACTTGGCTCTATGCATGAGTTAATGCAAATAGAGATCATTGAGCTCTCGTGTATCTAATACAACTAGCTCCATTGCTTTTGTCAAAGGCTTATGATCTCATCTGCTAGTAACCACATAGGACATATACCTGTTCACTTACAGGAGAAAGAATCCTATCTCGGCATTTAGTAGAACCTGCTACTTGCCCGTCAAGATGCACGTCGAGGTTGGCCCCCACCTTTCGGTATTCTGAGTCAAACTACTCTAGTGAAAATCTTAACGTCACAAGCACATCTCTACTAAATCCTCAAGTCGAAGGTTTACGAATACCTATCATAACCTTTCGATTCCATCATTGACTGTCCCGGTGTGAAAACCGTGTGACGAATCGAGGGTGAGTCGGTTAGAGTATACTAATCTCATTAGCATAACTATAACGTGTACTCTCACTAATCATTAGTGACGATGGGCACTCTACAAGTCAAAGAACACATCATACAAGTCTTCACATAAACTTAACGCCCAGTTAAGTTTCATGGACTTGCGAACGATTAAGCATTTCCAGTGCCGACCCCCTTATCCAATAAGGAGTGGAATTTTTTGCTCTCAAATACACGGACTAGTTTCTATATATATATTTACAAATCAGGAATGCCAGTAACTCCCAATTAATATAGAAACATACAATTGGCTTCTGATAATGATTTACATAATAACAAGTACAATGCCCTCACTCTAACATCCTCTGAGTGGCATTCGAGGGCATACATCCACCATTGCTAGGTCATAGGCCGCGGGTCGGTCTCTTGGTTATCACCTGGAACCTCATGGTTTTATCTGTTCAAGATATAAGCAGCAGTCAGGAGCATATAACCCATAGGTAAATCGGTAAGTCGGTGTAGCTAAGTATGGAACGAACCATGTCCAACAAGGTTCGGTTCCTTCTTACCATTTAACTGAGGAGTTCATGGAGGTGTAAGTTGTGACACTATTCCGTGCTTCTTTAGGAACTCGTCAAACTCTATACTTATATACTCTCCACCTCACTCTGACTGAAGTGCTTTGATATGATTACCAGTTTGCTTTTCGACTAGAGCCTTAAATTCCTGGAATTTCTCAAAAGGCCTCGGATTTATGTTTCATTAAGTATACATAACCATGCCTAGTATGATCATCCGTAAACGTAATGAAATACTGATATCCATCACATTCTGCTTACAAAGCACCACATATGTTGGTATGGGCTAATCCAAGTTTATCAGCGGCTCTTTCAAAGTCCCTGTGAAGGGGGACATAGTCATTTTGCCATTTAAGGCATGATTCACAAGTTGAAAAGAATCTGATCCAATGGACCCATAAGTCCATCCTTTTCCATTTTGTAAACCTTGGTCTGACCAACATGACCAAGTCTACTATGCCATTTCAAAACTTGATTAGTTTCATCCCTACCATGCTTTCTAGTCATAGTGTTCACAACGACTTTGTTACCTAGGTTTAGATGATACAGTCCATTTAACAATGTAGCAGTCCCTACTAATTTACTATGAAAATATATTTTTGCAAGAACCATCACCTATGAAAAATGAAAAGCCTTTTCGATCCATGATCGAAATGGATACAATGTTCTTATGCCCCTTGGGCAACACTAGTACATCATCTAATGTTAAAACAAAGCCGAATTACAAATCCTAAAAGAAGTGATCATATATCAATTGCTGCGACACTATGCCCGCTTCCGACAGTAACCATCACATCCCCAACTCCAAGCTTTCTACTTTGTTCCATATATTGATTCATGGTACAAATGTGAGAACTAGCACCTGAATCCAGTATCCAAGAAGTAGAAAATACGGTAGCAGAACAATTTGCTTCGAAAACCAAATATTCTGCACCTGAAGTGCCATGAAGCTTCGGACAGTCTCTTTCTTAGTGGCCTAGCTCACTGCATCTGAGACATGTGGACATGCGTCCGACTTCACCTTCTTGCTCTTAGGAACCATTGGGGCCTTACCCTTACCCTTAAAGTCCCTACTTTGTGGGGCCGTCTGCTTCTTGGTATTTTTCTTCTTATTCTTGGACCTCCGAGATCCAGAAGAAATCACAAGGGCGGACTCCTTCATCTGCAGAGTCTTCATCTGAGACTGAGCGGTTACTAGTTTGTTCATCAATCGTGCTAAATTGCAAACAATCACATTGCAGTTAAGTTCATAACAAACTGCGAGAAGGAATCAGGAAGAGATTGCAGGATAAGGTCGGTTTGTAGAGAAGTATGCATCCTAAAATCAAGAGACTCCAATCTCTCGATGATAGAGATCATTTTGAGGACATGGTCCCCGACTTTCTCACATCCCTTCATCCTGGCACTGAAGAGCTCTTTAGATATCTCATATCTAGTAGTTCGACTGTGCTCACCATAAACCTCGGTTAAGTGAGATAAGATCTGCTAGTAGAAGTCATTTTCTCATGAGCTCTCTGAAGCTCATTAGACATAGAGGCCATCATATAGTCACGAACTCTAATGTCACCCTTAAACCACTTTTTGTGATTTTCAACATCTTCCTGACTGGCTCTGGTCCACACCGGGGCCGCTGGAATGTCTGCCTCCAAGACGTATCCTAGCGTCTCCATACTGAGTACTATCATCAGGTTGCGGATCCAGTCCACAAAGTTAGGTCCAATTAAGGGGTTCTTTCAGAGTAGTATAGTGAGTGGGTTCATTGTCATTTTTGAGAGTTTTATGTCTGCATAAAGTACACTAGATTAATTAGGGACTTGATCTATTATGGTCTGAGTTTAGAATTAAGGACTTTTATATTCTTTTAACCCAGCTCCCATTATTTTTATCAGAATAACACACTCCCCTGTGAAATCCGGAAGTATTCGTTCACTTTACTTCAGAGTGGTGATCGAGTTCTTTATAAATTTTAATAGAGGCCAACTGAACAGGTTTCTAATCTATTGATCTTTATAAAGTGGTGTCCAACACCAACCCATCTAATGGATTATTCGATCTTCTTTTTCCCCTCGTTCACTCCCCTCAACCAATAAGGTTTATATGGTTTGTGAACAAGTTAAGTTTATACCATCGACGCTGATCAGTTTTTCAATTGAATCTTATCCCGCAACCGAACAAGTTTCTAGGGATAAAATTTGCTCCAACCGAACGCATCCAATGCACTCTCGGACTTTATCGACCCTCCCTGAATGACTACCCCGATAACTCAAAATCATAGCACATCCGGTTTGGATTTTAATTTTCCAAAAGCTCGATGGAGGGAAGGAAAAACTTTGAAACCTTTTAAACTTAATAATTTTGTCGTGGAAGAATTTTCGCGATTAATGTTACATATTGCATATTAATTCATTTAAGCGCATTTGTTGCATTCATACCATATGAATAAAACATTCACAACCTAGTTGCTACCAACATGTAGTTCATGGACCGTTCCTAGAACAAAAACATCATAATCTAATTAAATGTCTTCGGTCTTGAATCTTCGTATTCTAGAACAGATCTTCCTCCGGTCTTCGTCATTACATATAAATTTTATATTGAAAAATTTCATCCTATACAATTTTTTCTAGTAAAATAAATAGGCTCAAAACGGGCTTTACAACCGAATCGAACAAAACAAACAATTCAAAACTAGGTCCATGAACTACATCCTCATTCAAAAGCATTCATTCAATAAATACTAAATAAATAAATTTTATATTATATATATTGAATCAACCAATATATAAATTAACGATTAAATAGAATTGATCCAATCAATTCACACAATCGGTAATATGAAGTCATTCAAAGTAATTCGGTCAATCACAAGTTTTCTAATTAATTAATGTTCCCTTACTAAATGAAATATCATATATCATTTTTATCAAATTAAATCGAACTTAAATGCGGGAGATTAATTTTCTGGAATACACGGAGAAAATATGCCCAAAATAGGTCCGGAAGAGGCCTGGACCATGGTCCTAATAGGACCGGAATGCACGACAGGGCCAGCACCATGGCTGGACCGCGGTCCATGTGAAAAACCACACGGCAACCCTCCTGGGCCATGTTCCGGTGACGTCCAACATCACCCTAACGCTAGATTTCCGACCGGATATCTAATATCTATATTTTTCTACTTTCATATCTTGAATATAAATCACATTTCCATGAAAATAAAGATTTATATTTAGACATAAATGTATGAAAATTATAACAACAATGAACGAACAAACATATACCACAATTATGACAATAAATGATTCCAAATCATTAAGCCGTCAATCAAGCATTCCAAATGGTATATATCGTATATACGATCACAAGACCGCTCTGATACCACTGTTGTGATTTGGTGCCTAAAAAATGAAGGCGCGGCGGAAGCAATATCCGAAATTAAATTCGATCTGAATCCCTTAAGAGGATCGATCAAGCTACGTATATACGAATCTAAATCAAATAAAAGTAAGATACGAAATCATACCCTTGTAGTCCTTTGATTAAATGGTTGCGAAGATGGTGATGTCCACCACGAATCCGATTCGTCAAAGCTTTAGATATGCCGAGCATTGAAAGCACCGTGCCTCTACTTTACACATGCCGTAAGTCGACCGGAATAACACCCACCTCATTATCCTCCAAGGATACGGCTAGAATAAGGTGGTTGGAGCTTACAAATAATTTTTATCACACTCTAAGTGTATAAATATGATTTTCTCTCAATTTTTCTCTAAGAAAGTGTAGATAAGAATGAAGAACAAAACAAGAACTCTCTTATCTCACCTTTGCATCTCTCGGCTAAAAACCCCAAAATGAGGGAGGATGTTACTTCTTTTATTTTATCTTCAACTCACTCTTCACATGGTAAAGTCCACCCTCAATAGATTAATCCTTCCACATGCCAATTACTTTAAGTCTAGTCTTATTTCAATTAAGGGAATAAGACAAAAGGAAGGTGGGAGAAAAGAGGGGGGGCATCTAGAAGCTAGAAGGAGTTCGGTTCGTCTCGGATTCCTGTGTGTCCAATCAGATAAACTTCGTTCCGTTCCGAGGTATTATATCAATTAATTAATTCAATTAATTAATTATATCAAATACAAAATTATATAATTAATTTCCCCAAGAAATAAGTATATAAGTGAATTAAATTAATTTCTCAGTAATTTATTTAATTCATTAGGCCGTAAATTAATTTATCCAATAAATTAATTTAGACATCCAATGTCCCAAAATTAATTAGACATCTAATGCCCAATAAATTAAATATCCAATATCTAATATTTATAAAGAGAGAATAAGATCGATTTATTCCATCATCTATCATAATGTGCGACTCGGTAGGTCCGTCTCAGTTAGCAATGAGAGGAACCAAAAGAGTGATAGCACCACCTAGCCAGTCTCGCAACCTACACTGTAACCTAACTGAGAACGAATGATTTAGATCATTCCAAAACATTTCTATCGTAAATACCAATATACGTATAAAACCTTTTCTCAAATGTCCCGATCAAGTTATAAGGTCACGGTCAGTCAAACCCTATCTGTACTTGACTCTATGCATGAGTTAATGCAAATCGAGATCACTGAGCTCCGTGTATCTAATAAAACTAGCTCCATTATTTTGGCCAAAGACTTATGATCTCATCTGCCAATAACCGCATAGGACATATATACCTGTTCACTTACAAGATAAAGAATCCTATCTCGGCATTTAGTAGAACCTAATACTTGCCCGTCAAGATGCACGTCGAGGTTGACCCCCACCTTTCGGTTTTCTAGGTCAAACTACTCTAGTGAAAATCTTAACGTCACAAGCACATCCCTACTAAATCCTCAAGTCGAGGGTTCACGAATACCTATCACAACCTTTCGATTCCGTCATTGACTACCTTGGTCTGACCAACATGACCAAGTCTAAGATGCCATTTCAAAACTTGATTAGTTTCATCCCTACCACGCTTTCTAGTCATAGTGTGCACAATGACTTTGTTACCTAGGTTTAGATGATACAGTCCATTTAACAATGTAACAGTCCCTACTTATTTACTATGAAAATAAATTTTGCAAGAACCATCACCTATGAAAAATGAAAAGCCTTTCTGATCCATGATCGGAATGGATACAATGTTCTTATGCCCCTTGGGAAACACTAGTACATCCGTGGTGGCCCCTGCTCACAGGAGGAGGTGAATAATCGACCGAGACGCAGCCGGTTACTTGGTGGTTCATCCTGGTGATCATATGCCTCACTTTAGGGCCGAACCCACAAAGATGTAACTTTCAACAAAAAGCAGAAAAGTGAAGAAGTGACGTCCTCGGGTAGTACTTGGGCTATCGGCTGTAGTATAATGTTAAAACAAAGCCGGATTACAAATCCTAAAAGAAGTGATCCTATATCAGTTGCTGCGACACTATGCCCGCTTCCGATAGTAACCATCACATCCCCAGCTCCAAGCTTTTTACTTTGTTCCATATATTGATTCATGGTACAAATGTAAGAACTAGCACCTGAATCCGGTATCCAAGAAGTAGAAAATACGGTACCAGAACAATTTGCTTCGAAAACCAAATATTCCGCACCTGAAGTGCCA